>JAIVEN010000011.1:20012500-21262500 GCA_026686845.1 Adenanthera pavonina
AGTAAAACAGAGTATAAATGAGTAAACTGTAAAAGTAGCAGTAAAGAGAAGAAAACTCATATATTTATCCTAGTTCGGTCTCTCCACTTGACCTACGTCCAGTCCCCAAGTCACCACTTGAGATTTTCCACTATTCTGCAAGAATTCAGTGGGCTTCTTGCAAATGCCTCAGTATAAAGATGATGCTTTGTTTCTGGAGCTCACTCTTCCATTCTATGCACTCTTACTAAGTGCTTCCCCAATCCCTTGTGATATCCCCTCACAAGAAAATCTTTCTTCCAGATGAAGATAAGATTGTTTACAATGATTAAACTCTCTTAAACAGAGTGAATATGAAAGTTGGAGTACAAATATTGAAGTGAGAGAGTAAGTGACTTTGAGTAGATGATTTGGCAGAGTTTCAGTATATACAAAGTTAAAATTGTTACCCACAACTTCAAATGATGTTATATTTATAGATTTAGGTCTCAACTATACGTTAGAGACAAAATCTATCCGTTGGAGAAGTTATCCAACGGTTACTCTGAAAAACTATCCGTTAACTAACCACATTTAATGCTTCTGACACTCTGAAATTTGAATTTCAGTTGGTTGACAGACAAATTTCATAGAAACTGAAGGCTAAAGACTTCAACGTTGATTATCCGAAGTTCGTCTGTCATGAAACAAAGTTCAAATTTTGATCTTTGAAAAATGTTTCTATGTTGTGACATACAAATTTTCATGTTTGAAGACGTTCTGTTAAGTGTGAACAGTATTTTCAATTTGCTACAGTGCCTTCGAAATTCAAATTTTGGAACCCCAAAATTCATCTGTCCGTAGCTAGCTCATAAGGCACAGTAGTTCATCTAATTCAAAATTTGAATTTTCAAAGGGCAAAGTTCGTCTGTCAGACAGACCTCCTTTCAGACTCACTTCAAAACTTGAATTTACAAATACTGTCATTCATATGTCAACATATCATTGTAACAGACTCACAAGCTTAGTTTCTGAAATTCAAATTTTCATGTTCAAAGTTCGTCTGTCAGTGAGCAATTTTGAAATCCAATCTAAACTTGGTTTCAGATGAACTTTAACATAATTTCAGACGAATTTCTTTAGTTTTCATAAGTTACATTTTGTCTGAAATTCGAATTTTCAAGGCCCAAAGTTCATCTGTTACTGAAAGTTCCTTTCAGACACTTATCATAATTCAAATTTTCTCAAGTCAAAATTCGTCTGTCAGAAAAGTTTCTCTTCAGACTTGTTCAGTTTCAATACGAAATTCGAATTTCCAAAGTCAAAGCTCGAATTTCCAAGCTGACAGATCAGTATAAACCTTTCAAACTTCGTCTGTTGGTGGGTGTTTTTCAAATATTCCATGTTTTAACATAGAATCAAGGTTTTAAAACATCTTTTCACCAAATCAAAGTCTTTTACTCAAATCAAAACATTACTAAATATCCTACATGAATTCTTGCTCTGATTTCTCCAGAATTCCCTCACTTGAACCTTTTGTGCACCTTTGATATCTTTATTCCAAGCTCTTGAAGGTTGGTTTGAAACCATCAAAACACTTGATTCAACAGGATACTCTGTTTCAAATAGAGTTCCCTTACTCAAATCAATATTGGTCATCTCAAACCAACTTATGTCATAACTTATATAATAAACTTCATAAACCTCATGCATCAACATTTATTGTTCCAAATCCACACATAACATCATAAGAGGACTTTAAGGAACATAATCATGTATAATTATAGAATTTCATCTCATACATACATGATACATATTTTCTCAACTTAACATTATAACTTGCAAAATCAAGTAATTCTCCATTATCTTCTTCATTTCCCTTGCATTTGTTTGAATACTTCCATGTCCTTGTCCTAGCATAGTTAATATTTGGAAAGGAATTAGATTCAAAGAATCTCAGTAGTTACACCCAATTATGCAAGCATATTATCATAGCATCTCATAAGGTCATCAATGGTAATTATAAGATCATAAATTCATTGTATGCCATACAAGTTCATAAAAATTTTGGCATGGTAACACCTTAGAAAATGGATATCCTAGGGTCATAAAACCCTTTAAACAACCAGCCAGCAATACAAATTCATCACAAAGTATCCAAACAAATATATGGCATATTTATAGAATCATGAAAATCAAGCATGATAACATTAGGCATAAATGGGAAAATAACTACCTTCTTACTTTCCAATGATCTCCAAACTTTGTGGACACTTCCATTGATCTTAAAACACTTTTTGAAACCCTATAGCATCATAAAATAATACCATGAGCTACTGATTCATTAACCTCAATCATAAAGTGGCATACTTGATCTAAAAATTCCATTTTGTTTTCCCTTGAACTTTTCTTGTAAAACATACTTGTATCTACCTATTTTGGACCCAAGAAATTCATTTTTGGGGTCAAAATCATGAAATTCCCTTTTCCTTTTCAAACCCTAAATAGGAAGAAATTTTCATAAAAATATAGAAAAAAACTACCCGATCAATTTGAAATCAAATCCCATATTCTTGCATCTCGAAGCATTTCTATGATTTAGTTTCTTCATGACTCCATTTTCTCTCTCTTCTCTCTCTCTAGGCTGAAACTTTCAGTGAGAAAATGGAAAGAAATACTTCATAAAACATCATAATACTCAAGTATGTACAAGAGGATAACCATAGAAATCTACCTTGAGAGTTTGAGGACCAAACTTGGCTTTTTCTTCTTCCTTTTCTCCCTAGGTGTTCCACAGCTTCTTAGTCTCTTTCTCCACTGGTTGAGCATGTTTTATACGTGAGGGAGATGAAGTGTTATAGTTTTAAATGATAATTATGTCATCTAATTAGCTAATTAACTTTTCTATCTACTTTTATTTACTTTTTCTATTAAAAAGCTTTTAGAAAAATTCTACATGTGTCCATCATTGATTCAGACGTGACTTACCTTATTTTTTAGCCAAAAATTGCATCATAAACTTTAATGGACTAAAATACTCTTTATCGATTAAATTTACCTGTACCGATTAAGTATTTTTGCTAAAATTGTCCTTAAATTGGTATAGGACTATTCAAAAATTACATTTGGCCCAAAATCATTATCTTGCCCCAAAATATATTTTATCAAGGTCTAATCATTATCCTTGAATCAATACTGTCTTTTCCTGCAGTCTAAAATGACCTTTATCGGGTAAAATATTAATATTAAACCCTAATTACCTAATAAACATTATTTTAATCTCAATAGATTCCTTGCTATATTCCATTAGATTGAGCTCATTGAAATCTTCATTTTAACAATAATTTTTCATATTTCAAAAATTACGCTTGACCTGGGGCAAATTTATAATTTTGAAACTTTCGGGTCATTAGGTGCAATTTTCCCCAAATTTCTTTCCTTTCCCCTTCCACGTTGAAGTCATTCTTAAGGGATTAACTTGCAAAGATTCTTAATTCTTGAGGCCCAAATATAATTTTCTCATTTTTTCATTTTACTAGGAAAAATAACATCTTTGCTCTTCTTCACGCTTAACGGTATCTCTCCATTTTTTTCAACTCCTTTTGCATTTTACAATGTCAACTTTTTTTATTTTTGAGCCTTCAATTCATTATTCACATTTTACTTCTAATTTAGGAAATGACCGTTTTGTCCCTAAACTGGGCCAAATGTAATTATTCATTCTTTTGGGCACTTTCTTGTAATTGTGCTTTGGCTGCATTGAGTTCATGATATTATCAACTTTCTTGAAGCTATACAATTTGAAAGCGGGCAATGGATGGAGTGAGAAGAACTTCACAAAGTTACTTGCACTTTTGAAGGATATGCTGGCAGAGGATAATTTGCTTCCTAGCTGAACATATGAGGCTAAGCAAATGCTGACCTCGATTGAGATGAACTACGAGAGGATACATGCTTGTCCTAATGATTGCATTTTATTCTGGAAAGAATATGCATCTTTAGACAAGTGTCCTAAATGCAATGCCCCATGATATAAGAAGAAAGAATCAACCCCAGTGAAGGTGGTATGGTATTTTTCTATCATACCTAGATTTAGATGCATGTACAGTAGTATAGAGAATGCGAAGCTTTTAAAATGGAATTCGGATGAAAGAATTAAAGATGGAAAGCTTAGACATCCTACAGATTATCCACAATGGAAATTAATTGATCGTGACTTTGAAGACTTTGGGGCAGAAGATAGAAACCTACACCTTGCCTTATCTACCAATGGAATGAACCCGCATGGTATGTGGAGTAGTACCCACAGTACATGGCCCGTGATTTTGGTGATTTATAACTTGCCACCATGGCTATGTATAAAGTAGAAATTTATGATGTTGTCTATGTTGATTTCTGGACCCAAACAGCCTAGAAATGATATAGATGTATACTTAGCTCCACTCATTGAAGATTTGAAGCTATTGGGGGATAAGGGTGTGGAAGTGTATGATGGATATAAGGAGTAACCATTCAATTTGAAAGCTATGCTGTTTGGTACAATCAACGATTTTTCGGTGTATGATAATTTGTCTGGATACAGTATCAAAGGTGAGTTTGGGTGACCTATATGTGAAGAAGGGACACACTCGATTCGGTTGAAACATGGTGGGAAATATGTCTTCCTTTAGCATCACATATTTTTGCCTCGGGGACATCAGTATAGGGGGTGGAGAGAAACCTTTGATGGGATTACAGAAGAAAGAGGAGAACCAGTGGCGTGTAGCGGTGAGGACCTATTTCACAAGGTACATGATTTGAATAACAACTTCGGGAAACCTTTTTCAAGACACCTTGGGACGAGTAGGTGGAAGAAAAGATCAATTTTCTTTGAATTGTCATATTGGAAGTCTTTCTATGTGAGACACTTCCTTGATGTCATGCATATAGAAAAAAATGTATGTGATAACATCATTGGTACGTTACTCAATGTGAAGGGAAAGACCAAAGATGGTAAGAAGACGAGGTTAGATTTGGTTGCTATGAGAATTAGAGGAGAATTGGCACCGGTAAAGCAGAAATGACGTACTTATCTACCTCCAGTAGCTTATACTGTATGAAGAAAAGAGAAAATCACTTTTTGTGAATTCTTTAATCAGGTTAAAGTTCCAGAGGGATACTCCTCAAATATTAGGAACCTTGCATCTATGAAAGACTTGAAGTTAAAGGGTGTGAAGTCTCATGATTGCCATGTCCTGATATAACACAAGATGCCAGTGGGTATATGATCCATTTTGCCAAAAAAGGTGCGGGGGACAATAACAAAACTATGGTTCTTTTTCAAGTCTATTTGTAGCAAAGTTATGACCCTAGAAAGTTGCCCACTTTGCAAAAACAAATTGTTGTCACTCTATGTGAGCTTGAGATGTATTCCCTGCCTTCATTATTTGACATGATGGTTCATCTAACGGTTCACCTCGTTAGAAAAACACATATGTGCGGCCTAGCTTATATGAGATGGATGTACCTAATTGAGCGTTAGATGAAGATATTGAAAGGGTATGTGAAAAATCGAAGTAGACTAAAGGGTTGTATTGTTGAAAGGTATATAGCTGAAGAAGCTATTGAATTCTGTACGGAATACTTATCAAGTGTTGATATCATTGGGCTTACGAAGTCTAGTCACTTGGGGAGAACAAGTGGGGAAGGGATTTAGGGAAGTCAAATAGTTAGTATCTCCAGGACACAGTGGAAGCAAGGTCACCTATATGTCTTGCATAACTCAGATGAGGTTGATCAATATGTGGAAATGTACAAGGGGAGAATTAGAAGCTTGAACCCTAATAAGAATAAAGGTTGGAAATCAAAAGAACACAATCAACTTTTTATATATTGGTTGGAAAATCACATTATTGTGGAGTTAAAGAGGAATCCTTGTTTAGTGTCAGGCAGGTTGAAAAAGTTAGCTATGGGTCCAAGCATATATGTACTCTCTTACATGGGCTATCTTATCAACGGGTATACATTCTATATAAAAGAGCAAGGTGATCAGAGCATAATGTAAAATAATGGGGTCACTCCTGTAGTTTAATCAATGCATATCTCAAGAGCCAAAGACAAAAACCTTATTTTTGCAAACACATCATACTTTGGGGTAATTGAGCACATATGGGAGTTAGATTACATCTTATTTGGTGTACCTATCTTTTGTTGTAAGTAGGTTGACAACAATAATGGCCTTTGAATTGATGATTCAGGGTTCATTCAGGTGGATCCTAATAGGGTAAGGTATACAAATGAGCCTTTTATTTTAGCATCGCAAGCTCAATAAGTGTTTTTTGTCCCTGATCTTGCTAATCAGAAGTGGTCTATTGTTATGTTAATGAACAAAATAATTGAGGATAATGCTCAGAACTATCAAGATTCGGATACTGAGGATGATCCTTTCCACGGGACATCACTTAATACTAATCCTGGTGGAAATAATGCCCTTTATGTGAGAGATGACATCAAGAGGGTACTTGGATCAGAAATAAGGGACAAATGAGTCAACATCTGATAGGAAATTAAGAGAAAAAGGTCATCATTTTGTAATATAATTTATTGCTTGCCTTAGTATGAATTTTATTTCCTTCAACATATATGTATAATTTTTCATGTTAAATGGTTCTTTATCCATCATCTTTGAAACCTTACATGTTGGAATTTCTTTGCAGCTAAATGGCATCCTCTTCTAATCATAGTGATCATGGTGATGATCATGGTGAGAAAGAGTTAGAGTAATATATCGAAAAGCATCGGAGGGGCTTAACTGTGCTAAAAGAGGTGATACAAACCCGAGCTACTTGCCAAAAGATTCATGTAGAATGGAATCGTAAAGGCAATCCAATACGGAAGGGTGGACACAAATTGAGCAGCTACATCGAGGTCCTATGAAGTTGAAGGTTCCAATCTCTCATCCTCGCAAGGATTGGAGGAATGTCCCAGAGGAAGAGCATTTTCAATGATATAGAGGTAAAAACATAGTATGTCATTTAATTATTATATTTATGTATATTTATAGACAATAATTCTTTTGGGATGTACTTTGCAGTCTGCTTTTGACATAAATGATAGTCACAGGTGTCACATATACATGAATGCTGGAGTGCCATTGTGAAACTTCCGAAGCATTCTCACTAGATTCTTCATGAGAGATGAAGCAGGCAACTTCCTTGAGCATCCACCTCGGTTGTTTGAGATATAAGTTGCATAGGAACACTAGGATGCTTTTGTTGCAAGGCGCCGTGAGGAAACTTTTCAGGTACACAACTTAGTTTTCATACACTATGTTTAGCTGTTGAATAGAATTTGGTGTACTATTTTGTTGGGTTGGTTAGTTTTTGTTAGCCTAGAGCTAATTTGGTGTACTATTTCATAGAAATTAAGCCAAGACAACATTGATAGAGCCAAGAAGTAGCAATATCCCAATAGAGTGGGTTGTCAAGGATACCATGGTATAAAGGATAAACTGGTACGTGAAAGGCACTACATTTAATTCTACAACTTACATTTTCATTCATATACTTACACGTGCTTATTTGTGTTTATACATAGCAATCAAAGGAGTGGTCACAAGGGAGGAAAATACAATGCAATGAGCTATGGATAGAATCTCGCAAGAACAAGGATAGGATAATTGACAATGAAAGTGTTTGGAAAGTTACCAACTCAATTGTTAGCATTACTTTTTTATCTATTTTATTTAGGTTTTTTCAACTGTTTATTATGTATTTGCAACTGATATTTATATTTTGTTTTTCTTCTTTCCACAGGACCAACTCTCAAAGTCTATGACTCAAGGCACTAAGGAGGAAAGCTCAGGGCAAAATATACTAGGCAAGGCACTGGGGGTCTCTAAGTACCCTGGTCGGGTTAGGGGTGCAAGGTTTGGTGTGACACATAGTGCCTTTTTTGGATCTCGACCATCGGCAGATGCTATAAAAGTTGCCCGATTGGAGGCAATTGTTGAGACACAACATCAAACCCAATCTCAGATGCAGCTCTGATTGGCTAAATTGATGAAAATGGTGCTTAAAATGCAGTCATTGCAACAGACAAAACAAGAGGTGCCTAGCACCAAAGATAGTTTCACTATTGGACCTAAGCAACTCCTTTAGGTAATTGCTTTCATTAACAATTAAGTTCAGACTTAATTTTTTCTACCTCATCATAAATGAATGACTCATAAGGCATTGATGGGTATAGGGTCAAACATATTGCCCGTTATGGTTAGATACACCTACTCGGCGAGTGGTTGTAGAAGGGTATATGCATAACAACCTTGGAGAGATGCTTCACAATGTACCTGTACCTACGAACCATCTGAAAGTGTCGATTGAGGTAGTTAGAGAGGAGGGTGCTAGGTTGCCTATTCCTGCAGGGGACATGGAAACAGTAGGAATGGCATTGGGTAGCTTCATCGCATGGCTCGCACACCTCATCATTGCTAATCCATTAGTGAAGGTATTTCAGTTGATAGTGTACCAACATATTCTGCTATGCAATATTAATGTGGTTTAATCCAACATTTCCCACTTTGTTGGTTAGTTGAAGGGGAAGAGTAATGTCCAAGGGTTGGGATAATCAAAGGAATCAATAGCTCAACCACCAAAGCAACCGCCTCAGCATATAGTTCCAAACACCTTTTGCAGGATGATTGTCAAGTTTCTACCATAGTCGCTTCACAGCGAAGTCGACAAACTTGTTAAATTTGACAAAAAAAACATTTACAATAAGGTGGCATATAAAAGTATCAATGCTGAAATTATTGGTTACATCGTCTATCGCAAGTGGATCAAGGTCACAAATGTTAACTTATACATAAGGTACTTGATATTAATCTATTTCTTTTATTCCTCAAGGTTTTTTGCATTAACCTATGTTTTTGTTATTTTTTTTTCTGTTCAAGGTATGAGACATTCTTGGTGCCTTAGGATTGGAAGGGAAAATTTATATTTATCCATCCCCAAGAGGTTGCGGCTTCCACGGTAAAATTACCTGACACCAAGATAACTAAATAGCAAACTAATTGCAGATGCATTCAGTGCAAGAGCTGATAAAGATGTCTTGTTCTTGATTCCTTATCATAATGTGTAAGTAACCTTTCCAATTTTCACTTATTTGATGTTTCTGTAGGTAAACTTATAATTTACTAATGACGCTGGTTATTTTTTTTATAGTTCACATTGGATGCTAATTGCTATCAAGCCATTGAAGCCGACTATATACTTCTTGGATCCTATGAATCATGAGCCCAAACTTCGCGAACAAATGATGGGCATAATTAATAAGTAACAATAATTATTCATTTTCAATATATTTAATTTTTTTTGCTTCTATGTAGTTATTCAAATTCAGTATTTCTTATATGAAGCCTTTTTTCCATTATATTAAACCTTTTTTATTTCATGTGGTTAACAATGCTGTATTAATATTTTGGGTAGCACAGGGTTGTAGAGATCACCATAAGGGAAAAAAGGAAAAACCCCTAGCTTCCTCATTATATAAATGGAAAAGATTACGTGTATGTATAATTTTATATCCAACCAATATATTGTTGAGATTAGCATTCCCTTATGGTAATTAATATATTTTTTCCCTTTAGTGCCTGAGACAGCCAAATGATAATGATTGTGGGTATTATGTGATATTATTCATGAAGGATATCATCACACATGGTTAAAGCATAATTCCAGACACGATATGTAATGATTTCATTATATTACATTAGTGCTAATATAATTTTACTAATTTCACTTATATATAATATTTTTATTTACAGTACTTCCTTGACACCTATTATCCCGAGTACTCTGTGTTCAGATCGAGAAACTTGTTGAAGAATGATGTCAATACGTGCTGGATAAGTGCCTGTGATTACACGTGGAAGATACTATGGTAAAATCTTCCTTTCTGAATAATAAAAGCATATACTATTGACTTCTTTTCATATCCTCACATGTGACTATAAACCCCATCTTTCCCTTCCTTTTTCTTCTGTTTATACACTTGGTCATTAGCTTTTCCTCTTGTATCTAGAATTCATATCCTCACAGTATTACTTTTGAAGGTCATGAGGCTTTGGTTTATTCTGTCTGCCCTCATTATAAAGAAAACATTCAGGTATAATTGAACTATGACTCATTTGTGGAGACTGTTATAAATTATCCTAAATGATTAGCCTAAAGTTCTTAGAATATTTTTTCTGTTTGGATTTCTTTCTGATACTCTTGTGCTTTGGTGTTCAAGTTCATATTTCCAACAACTTTAGATGGAAAGATAAAAAGCCTGGTTGTATGACAATTTGGGATATCATGTTGATTATGATGCTCCTCGTTGTTGGTGCATAACAATGGCTTATAATGTAGATTGTCCCGTTCTATTTCTTGTATTACGATATCTATTTTATAGCTTTCTGTTCAAACATTGGGTTGTGAATGTATATTATAGACTCTTTTCATGTGGGACAAGCAAAGATGGGGAATCCTCTATTGTAGCATGCATTTGAGAAATCTTTGTATGATGCATCTAGAACATCTGAAGCCATGGCAAAGGTATACTTGTAGATGTTACCCTCTCCTGAACTTACCAACAAAATCTGGTTAGAATAGAAATAGCATGCATATCTTTGTCTGTAGGATCTGCATCATCTAAATTGGTTGATAGTTGAGTTCTTCCAAATCTTACTTTCAGATGTTACTCAAGGTGGTGGTGTTTGAGATTTGTTGTAATAGATATCGATGGAATTAAAAAAAATCAAAAAAGAAAATCATGAGTATGTGTTAGTGGAATTGACTGATGTGGGTAGCTTTAAATGATTTGATCCTTTGTTTTCAATGTTGGATGTTATATTGTCCTTGAAAGATGACTGCTAAAAAAATTTTCCAAAATACCGAGCTGATTGTCAAATGCTTCCTTGAATATGCTTATGTGAAGATGTATAATTACTCTGGGAAAAAAAACAAAACAAAACAGTGCATTGGTGTGATTAAAGAAGTATTAACATGACTTTCTTATCTCTCTCTCTCTACCTTAAGTATGATTGCAAAACATGTATTTTGGCAGATTCTGTATTTTGCAACAAATAACATGTGAAAGCATCTTGGAACCAGCTCACATGTCACGAAGCCGGATAAGGAAGGGATCATAGATGTTGATGGGAAAGTGTGACGAGATGGATTTGATGGCATATAATCAACTTCAAATAACTGTGGATCAAGGTTTACCCTGCTAATAAACTTACGGGTTATTTTCTATTTTCTATGTTGTTTCCTTGCATTTTCTTCTTTGTTCATGGTTTCACAAATAATGATAAAGATGGAATCTTCCATGGATTATGTTGCCTGTACAGAACATACAGAACCAAATATAATGGAATTAGCTTTTGCATTTTTTTCTTGAAAAAATATTATCATCCAAATGTTTAGTTTGTTGAATCTTTCCTAACTGGAGGATTTCATCCAAATGTTTGTTAGGATTTCATCTGAAAAGCTTGTTGATTTCACTTTTGGGTGCTTTTAGCCCCTTTACAATGCAATTTGTCTTACTCTACAGGGTTGGGAAACAAAACAAATTAAACAAAAATTGCAACAAAAAAAAACTGAATATAGTTGGCGTTTAAAAATTAAGTGTCATGTTTTACTGACATTAGATGGCATTTATTGGTAAACGCCATCTATATTGAAAATCAAAGATGGCGTTTGAACCCTAAACACCATCTATATCTCACACAATAGATGACGTTTACCTAATAAACACCATCTATTGTATGTTAAAAAGATGGCGTTTAATTATTAAATACCATCTGTTACTAATATTACATGGCGTTTATGACATAAACACCATATATGCCATGTAATAAATGTTGGCGTTTCACAGAAAAATGCCATGTAAAATCAGGCTTTAGTTGGCATTTTCAAAAAGCCAATGTAAGTGTCTTGCTTTTATCAGTGCTGGATTAAATGGCATTTTATAAATGCCATGAAACCTTGAAAAAAAAAGCCATCTATTCCCATTTTTGTTGTAGTGAAAGTATTCAAAGTACTTGAAATACAGATATATACATATATGCATTATACACACGTGCCCAATGTAACACCTTACCTTTAGGCCCAATTTCCCATGGATTAGACCTCATCAAAGTCCAATTATACTTGATTAGAATCTTGAATCACATAAAATTTAAAAATAGAATTTTCATTTTTCGTGGTACTGTTCACTAACATTTTTCATTTTTCCCGACGAATTTTGAAAATTCATAACTAATTAAAAAAACGTATTGAAGTGACTCAAGTCTCTAAAAATAGAGAAAAAGATTTTCCACATGGGACAAATAGGAAACAAGGCATTTTCTAGTCCAATTTGTACAGTTTATTCCTAAAAACTTTACTATACATTTGGTCATTTTGAAACTTTTCAGGATTTTGGTCTTATTTTTTAAAAATTCATATCTCATGTTATTCTTGGCCAAATCATGTGTACTTTATATCATTAGAAAGATCTGTGTGTATACTTTCTAGCCATATTTTCTTATACATTTATTCTACTGGAATAAGGCATGGAGTTGACTTAAATCATTAAGGGTCAGAACTCAACTTTAACTAGACCCGTTTCAGAAAAACTTACATATCTTTCATTATATAGCTCCAATTACTACCAAATGAGTTTCATTTTGAACCTAAGACATAGAGCTTTCCATACATGTAAACCACTAAATTTTAGGAGTTTTACATGATTTTATATTCCCTATTTAAATTTCCTGTACCTATATTCAAGACTTCCAGTTTTCCAACCTTACTTTGTTATGAACCCTAACTTCAAAAATTCATAACAAATTGCACCCATATCTAAATGAAGTGCTCTTTGAGCCATTTTAAAACTCTACTTGTATACTTTCAAAGCATTATAATATTCTTACTATTTTCAACATTTCATTCAGACAGTAACTAGCTTACTAGAAATGGGTCAGAACTAATTTTTCATTCATGAACCATATAATATACATTCCATAGCATTTGTACATTATTATACTTGACTTCAAATATAATCATAACCTCATAGGAAGGCTTAATAGCACATGTTAAACAAAATTAGCAATCCCATACATTCAAAAACATTTTTTTATATATAATTGCATCATAGATTGCTATAACACTTTGTAAAGAAGTCATGCATTCACTTCATCATCTTCATTCTTCTCCCTTGGGCCTTTCTTGCACTCTTTACATGGCTGGGCCTAAACATGTTAGACATTTAGAAAGGTTGAGATTCATAGAATCTTAGTAGTAAACACCTCTCATGCAAACATGTTATCACAAAAGCAAGAAATTGTTATAAAGGCATCATTAAATCACTTTAAGACATGTATGCATAAACATTTTCTAGAAAATTTGGCAGCGTTTCCTCTTAAAGTTTGGACATTCCGAGGTCTTAAAACCCCTCAAACAACTCAACCATCATCATCAAAATATCATAACAATTAATAACCAATTCATCAAAACATTGCAATTCACATGATAATACATGAGCAAGTTTAGGTTAGTTTACTACCTTGTAGCTTTCCAATGCTTTCCAAACTTTGTAAACTCTTCCTTTGGCCTTCCAACACTTCTTAGAATCCTATAGCATCACAAAATGAGGCCATTAGCCATTGATTACATAACTCTTTTTTTTTTGACACACTTCACAAAATGCTACAATATTGATCCCCATCGATCCTCCCTTCCTTGTGAAGGATATTGATTTTTTTTAAAAAAAAGTAATCAATATAAAACTGATGAACACATAGGCAAACTTATTTTGATGCCAAGTCCAAACAAAGGCCCACTAGCTAGTGGCTAATCAGAAGACGCAAAGGACAACCTAAAATACTCGATGATTAAGCATACATTGAAACCATCATGCTCACCCTAACAGCAAAATAGCAAAGAAATTATTAGACTTAAGACTCTTAATGGCCGATATAAATACACAATCACAGCTCCAACGAGAATTGTTCCACAGGGTAAAAGTTCACAAGAGAAATTGCATCAAATTTCTCAAAATGAGTTGTTTATTTATGAATGTAACAAGGATACCCTATATGTGGAGTAACTTATAATTCAATCATCATTAGAAGAAAACAACAAAAAAGAAAAGAAAGAAAGAACTAATAGGAGACAAGAGATTTAGATTGATTTGCTACTCAAACCTGGACACTTTCTCCAATTCAAGATTTCTCAGCTAGATCCTAAAATTATCCATGAATATGCCCACCAAATGTCTCAAGATTTTCATCCGGCTGGACGATACCTTCTTCCATCTAAAACTTCTCTTTCCTTCTCACATAAAGCTTTAATCTTGAATATGGATGCCGCACGTAACCCATATTGGTAGAATATATAGGTGAATGAAGCGGAAAAGGAAAAGTGGCGTCCCCCAACACACTTTCATCACATGATTTCCCATATATACTCCTAGCAGAGATATCGATACCTTGGGCCCCCAAGAAAACCTAGATTAGTAATGATATCTTTGTTGTGATCATATAGTGGATCTAGATAATGTTTGAGGCTTAGGTTATTTTATTTATTTTATCATTACTATTTTTTAACTAATGTTGGGCTACACCCTTGATGGGTATAGAGCCCAAACATATGGTACCAGGCCCAAAACAAATTAAATAAAATATATTTTATTTAATTGTTTTAAGTTAGAGAGGGAGGGAACGGTTAAATAAAAAACCGTTCCCATACACAACGCACACCCCGAGAGATTCAAGTGATCGTGTGTGTGCGTGGAAAAGAACAAGAAGGATCAGTTATTCAAAACACTCTCTCGATTCAATTTTGGGTGTAACGCTCAGAGACTCGCTCTCTCACTTTTTGATTTCCTCTCTGAAAAAAACCACTCTCGCTCTTCCTCTCAATTTTCTTTCCTATGTGTGTCTACGGTGAAGCAGTAAACAAAGTCCGAGTGGTTTTGTTTCTACCGCCTGGAACTCTTCATCATCTCCAAGTGGAAGTATACTCTGTGATCGGTATGTATGTCTTCCCTTCCTTTTATTTTCTTTCATTGGCATCAGAGCCTGAGTTTAGATTCATGAAAAATTGTTTTTCGCTGCAAATTTTTTTTCTGAGTTTCATAATTTGCATACTGTGTATATTTTTCTTATGAGTTTTTTTGTATAATTAGTATACTATTTATACTCATGAGATAAGCAAATAGGATTCAGTAAAGGTGATCTAAAAATTTAAAATTTTTTTACACAGTACAGTTTTAGGGTGCTGTAAGATCATCCCTTTCAAGAAAATAAATATATCATTGTGTAGAGAATACAGAGATGAGATTAAGCCTACTAAAACCGCATTAAAATGAACACTGGATTAGAGAGAAAATACCAGGAAAAAGTCACCGTATGCGTAGGAAAAGGAAAAATTGGGTTTAAAAAAATCACAATTTTTTGGATAAAAGGAGACCATCATCATGTAGAGAACGTCGAGACGACAAAAACGACACCAAGAACGCCTCAAACGGACGCCGGACGGAGGAGAAAACGGCGAAAAACAGTGGCGGGTTCGCGGGTCCGCCACCGGGTCGGGTTGACCTGGCGGGTGGTCAGGGATGACCTAAGCTACGCGTCGTTTTGGTGAAACGGCAAAACGACACGTCGTTTTGACTCATAAAAAAAAAAACTGAATAACAGGGGCTGCGTTAATAAAAAAAAAATTTCTGGGCCGGCAGCAGCTGGCCTTGTAAAAAAAAAAAAATTTTAATTAAAAAAATTTTTTGGGCTGAGACTTTGGGTCCTTAAAAAAAATTTTTTTTTTTAAATTTTTGGGCCGAATGTTGGGCCCTTCCAAAAAAAAAAAAGAGGGGAATTGCTGACAGGGCGCGTGGGGGCGCGTGAAAGGGTATTTTTGGCCACGGTTTGCTTCTAAAAATTCCTAAATTCGAGATCTTCAATTTGATATACTATTTGGCTAGTTTTGAGATAAGTTTGGATCTGTTTAGAGCTATTTCATTATATTTTTTTAATAAATTTTTTTTTTATCATTTTAATAATTTCTACTATTTTATTGAAGGAAAAAAATATATAATGAAGCAAGAGAATTCTGAAAGCACTGAAATAGTTGGATATGGTTCTCCAAGTTATGAGTATTTGGAAGAACTTATTCCAGAAGATGAATTTTTGGATGAAGATCCTGATGAGGAGTTTCTAGAAGGAGAAGAAAATCCTGGGGAACTTCAAGAAGTGTATACAGATCCAAATGGGCCAAAGGAAGATGAAATTATTTTTGAAAAGCCTAAAATTGAAGATCAAGAAGTAGATCAATCCCTTACCCACTCTGTAGCACAAGACATAGCAAATAGAGATGCGAAAAAAATAAAACATTTAAAAGACTTGTATCCAATTCTTGCAAAGTATTCACACTTTGTGATGAATATGGAAGATGCTGAGTTCTTCGCGAACGTCATCATTAAGTTAAGAGAAAATCTGAATACACAAAACAAGAAATATTCAGATTACACCAGGGTCGATGCTATTAAGAGAGCGATGAAAATATCGAATAGCATTTTTAAAAGAAAAATTGTTAATTTCTATTTTTCTATTTGATTTATGTATTTGTTATTTATTTTTTTTGTACAACGACTATGTTCTTGTATGTATTCAATATTTTTAATATATGCTTTATTTGAGTGGGAGCTCTTAAAATAAGTTTTTTTTGAGTTAATTATTCTAGTACTGATATTAAAATCTTAATAAAAAAATAATAGTAACATTAGCATCTGTGTGATGGGAGATACACTTATGGTCTCCTGATCATGGAACTAATGAAATTATTATTGTTCTACTAAGAAATAATACAAGTATATGACATTGTATATTGTACTGTGCTACATGTATATTTAATTAATACATTCTTTAGTTCAGCTCAATAATAGAAATCCTTTATGTGGGATAGTTTCGTAACTGATTTGAAGATGGCAACCAAGAGTATAATGGCTGAGCTAAACAAAGAAGATAAACTAAATGGGGACAATTGGGACATCTGGCACCGAAAGGTTTCCTATATATTGGAAGAACAAGATGCTGTAGAGCCACTGACTATAGTCATGGCATAACCAGAAGCCGGCAATACAGCTCAACATAGGAGAGACCAAGAGGTCTACATGGCCTGGAAAAGGAAGAACAGCATAGCACGTATAACTATGCTGGGCACTATGGCCAATGACCTAATGTGTGAGTATGAAAAATATTCAACTGCACAAGCCATGTGGACGGCATTAAAGGATAAGTTTGGAGGTACCTCTACCACCAAACTCAGAAGGCTGACAATTAAGTTTGATACTTATAAGTTAAGGCCGAATACTCCTATGAAACAGCATCTACGAGAGATGGCCAGCATGATTAGAGAACTGAAGGAAGCTGGGCATGAATTGTCTGATGAACAGCAGATCCAAGTTGTTATAAGGTCACTCCCTTCAAGTTGGGAACACATGAAAGTCAACTTAACCCATAATGAGAATATAAACACTTTTAGTGATGTGGCGAAACACCTGGAGCTTGAAGATGAACGTCTAGAGGCTTACAGAGCATCTGGACAAGCCTATCTGACTGAAGAAGCAGGAACTTCAAACCCTAAGCCCAATTTAAAAAAGGGCAAGAAATATCAAAGAAAGGGTAAGAAGAATGGCCCGAAATTTAAAAAGGGGAATAAACCTTTCAAGAAAAGAGGGAAGAAAGGCGGAAAGAAGAAGAAGACTGACCTGAGTAAGGTTAAGTGCTATTCCTGCCTGAAAATGGGTCATTTTGCAAGGGATTGCCCTGAGCAAAATGAGCGTGAAAAGGTACTAGTGAATTATGTTAATTCACATATATCTTATGTTTCAAGTACTGTTTTTTTAACAGAAACTATTTCTTCTTCTTGGATAATTGACTCAGGCTCCACAGACCACGTGAGCAGGGATCGAGGATCCTTTACAGAGTACCGTCGGTTGCCGAATCAAAGCAAGTGGCTTTATGTTGGTAACAATGCCAGAATTGAGGTGAAAGGCATAAGAACCTGCAAATTAACTTTGCGAGGTGGAAAAATCTTAATCCTTTATGATGTACTTCATGCACCTGACATCCGATGGAACTTAGTTTCTATTTCCTGCTTATTAATTTATGGGTTTAATGTAAATTTTCATGATAAAGTAGCAGACATTTCATTAAGGACAACCTTTTATGGTTCAGCTTTTCTTTCAAAGAAGTTCTTTGTTATGGACATTGTTGATGTATTTTATATGCATGATTGCTTTGCAGCTTCTTCCAATTCAAATGTTGATATGAATGCTTGGCATGCTAGACTAGGACATATTAATCAAAATAGAATGATTAAACTAGCTAAAGAAGGACTGCTAGGTGAAATTGATAAAATGGAAATGTCCTTGTGTGAGCATTGCCTGGCTGGTAAAGCAACTAGAAAACCATTTGGAACTGGAACTAGGGCAGAAACTCCATTGCAATTAATCCATTCAGATGTTTGTGGTCCTATGAGTGTGAGGACAAAACATGGAGCTGTTTATTTCATCACTTTCATTGATGATTACTCGCGATTTGGTTATGTCTATTTGATGTCACATAAATCTAAAGCACTAGAATGTTTTAGACGATACATGAATTTAGTTGAAAATCAAATGGACAAGAAAATCAAAGCATTAAGAATTGATCGCGGACGTGAATATTTATCGGAACAATTCAAAAAGCTCTGTGAAGAAAAGGGAATAGTGAGGCAACTTACAATTCCTGGCACCCCACAACAAAATGGTGTAGCCGAAAGAAGAAATAGAACATTACTAGACATGGTTAGGTCCATGATGGCACAAGCCAATCTATCCATTTCGTATTGGGGAAATGCAATTTTAACAGCAGCCTTCATACTTAACCGTGTGCCTTCAAAATCGGTCACATCAACACCCTATGAGCTATGGACAAATCGGAAGCCGGAGTTAAATATTTTAAAACCCTGGGGGTCGGCAGCTTATGTCCATGATACTTCCCACAAATATGGAAAAATAGGTCCAAGAGGGAAGAAATGTATCTTTATTGGATACTCTGAACAATCTAAGGGTTACGTTTTCATTGGAGAAAATCAGGATGGGAGTGTCACTGAAATAGAGTCTAGAGATGCAACATTTCTAGAAAACGAATTTCCTAGCAAAGGTGAGGTAGATCGTACAGTATTTCTTTATGAGATACATGAAAAAACTGAGGAACAAATTTATATACCTCAACATCTTAATTCGAGTGGGAGCTCACAAGGACAAGTACAAGATTCTGTTCAAGAACAGAATAACTTACAAGAGATCCCACTGCGGAGAAGTAACAGAGAAAGTGTACCAAAGAGACGTTTCCCAATAGAAGGGACCGCACTTATAGTTACCCCACAAGATTATGATGAGCCAAATTCAATACATGAGGCTTTATCATGCTCTGCTAGTAATGAATGGAAGAAAGCAATGGAAGAGGAAATAAACTCAATCAAAATAAACCAAGTCTGGGATTTGGTCAATCTTCCATCTGGACGTAAAGCAATTGGAAATAAATGGATTCTCAAAATTAAGAAAAATGCAGATGGATCGATTGAACGATACAAGGCTCGATTAGTAGCAAAAGGGTATACTCAACAGGAAGGTATAGATTATGAAGATACCTTTTCACCTGTTGTGCGTTTTAACTCCATAAGACTAATTCTGGCAATAGTAGCAAGTTTAAATTTAGAATTACATCAGATGGATGTAAAAACCGCATTTTTAAATGGTGAACTGGATGAAGAAATCTATATGCAACAGCCATTAGGTTTCATTGAGAAAGGGAAAGAGAATAAAGTCTGCAAGTTAAAAAGATCCATTTATGGACTTAAACAATCATCCAGACAGTGGTATTTGAAGTTTCACCAAGCAATAACCTCATACGATTTCTAGATGATCGACGAGGACCACTGTGTATACATCAAGAATTTTGAAAAGAATCTTGTGATATTATCCCTTTATCTGGATGATATACTATTAGCTGGAAATAATCTAAAATCAATTATAGCTATCAAAGAATGGCTATCTTCGAATTTTGAAATGAAAGACATGGGTGAAGCTGATTATATACTAGGAGTTAAGATCCATAGGGATCGCCCAAGAAAATTAATATCCCTTTCTCAGAAAAATTATATTGAGAAAATTCTTGAGCGATTCAACATGAAAAACTGTAAACCTATGGATACCCCTATTTCAAGAGGAGAAAATCTGAGCCGAGATATGTGTCCTCAGACTGAGTCTGATAAGAAAATGATGGAAAGAGTCCCTTATTCCAGTGCAGTTGGTAGTTTAATGTATGCCATGATGTGTACGAGACCAGACATTTGTTATGCAGTTGGTTTGGTTAGTAGGTACCAGTCAAACCCTGGACTGAAACATTGGAAAGCTGTGAAGAGAATCCTGAGATATTTGCAAGGCACAGCAGATTATGCCCTATGTTATCAAGGAAGCGATTTACGCTTGGTAGGATACTCCGATGCAGATTGGGGAGGAGATCTAGATGAGCGCAAATCAACTTCTGGATATGTTTTTCTACTAAACAATGGAGCTATATCTTGGTGTAGCAAGAAACAGACTTGTATTGCTTTGTCTACCATGGAAGCAGAGTTTGTTGCATGTTCTGCAGCAGTACAAGAAGCAGTATGGTTGAAAAGATTCATAAAACACTTAGGGATCATTGGTGATAAATTGGATCCAATTTTGATAAACTGTGATAGTGAGGCTGCCATTGCCTACACTAAAGATCCCAAGTATCATAGTAAGACAAAGCACATAGACACCAAGTATAATTTTGTAAGAGATGCCATAGCACAGAAAAGTGTTACAATTCGCCATATTCCTACACGTCAAATGATTGCTGATCCCTTCACCAAGCCAATACCGAGAGATATATATGTTGATCATGTAAAATCACTTGGTATTCGTAGGATATGATGTAACACAAATCTATGTAATGATCAATTATATGAATAAAATTAAGTGCAATTTTTTTTATAATTGAGTCATTTGAGTAAATATACTTATGAAAAATATACAATGTCTAGTATGTCGTACATGTTGATAAGGTTGGCTTCCTCACACGAGCAACTGCCTTTGACACTCGCAAAGAGTGGGCAAAGATGAGACATTTTTTTTGTATTTACTAGCAAATCTGAAAGAGAGCAGATATGACAGTTAAACAATACAAAATAAGTCGCCCTGACAAAAGAAGAGAATAGGTCAGGATGAGATCCAATAAATATAAATTTTGGATTGAATTATGGATACCCACAATCCATAATACATGTAACCAGATGAGAATTCTCCAACAAAGACGTTATGATAAGTGGAAGGATTGGTGGAATTCGGGTTAGATACTGTGTGTGTCTGAACTTAAATCTGTACGGTGTTAACAACAAAAACAAAATCGACATACGCTCTTATGTAATAAGAGTAACATCGTAGCATGCAATTCATACTGCATGTGTTTTTTTAAAACCACAATTGGGAAGTAAGTGAATAGATCCCTGCTTCATTACTATGTGAGTCCCAGAGAGAAATAAAATCTCTCATTAATGTCCTTATGACTTTGACATTTTTCATGGAAAATGATTCAATGTTAGCTACTTTAGCATATATCCAATGGTCATGATAAATTCGATCTAAAGGTCTTATGCTAGGAAAGCAATTGTTTCATATTGAAATGAAATATGGGTGAAAGGAAGATTATCTTAATATATACACACTTATACTGGTGTCTAAGACGTGTCCGTTAAGAAGTTATGGTATTAACATCTTAAGCATAGACACTAAGTATACAAGAGAAAGGCGATCTAAGTTTATATATAAAAACTTATGAGGGATTAGATTTGCCATGGATGAAGTGTATATGGATAAATCTAGGACATTCAAAGCATAATACATGAACAAAATAAATGCGAAATATATAAGGTAATTCTATACTGGTCCTTGAAAAGGATTTCTAGTATAAGAATACCTAATTATAGATGTCATGCCCATGCGGTCACGGTAGAACACCTAGTATGAAATGGAAAGGAAGAATTGTAAGAGGTTAACCCATCAAGTGTGAGTGGGAGATGTTGGGCTACACCCTTGATGGGTATAGAGCCCAAACATATGGTACCAGGCCCAAAACAAATTAAATAAAATATATTTGTTTTAAGTTAGAGAGGGAGGGAACGGTTAAATAAAAAACCGTTCCCATACACAACGCACACCCCGAGAGATTCAAGTGATCGTGTGTGTGCGTGGAAAAGAACAAGAAGGATCAGTTATTCAAAACACTCTCTCGATTCAATTTTGGGTGTAACGCTCAGAGACTCGCTCTCTCACTTTTTGATTTCCTCTCTGAAAAAAACCGCTCTCGCTCTTCCTCTCAATTTTCTTTCCTGTGTGTGTCTACGGTGAAGCAGTAAACAAAGTCCGAGTGGTTTTATTTCTACCGCTTGGAACTCTTCATCATCTCCAAGTGGAAGTATACTCTGTGATCGGTATGTATGTCTTCCCTTCCTTTTATTTTCTTTCAACTAAGAATTTAGCCTCCTTCCTTATATAAGCCAGAACAAATTTTAAACAAGGATAATAGGAATTTAATTCGAATAAAGGTTTTAAATAAATTTTTATTGTACAAGATACTCAAAATCCTATTCCACAACTAATTAAATAATCAGGTTTCGTCCAAATCTAAAAACTTTTGAGATAAGAAATAGTATTATTTTTATGCAATATTTTCTTTTTTTAATAATTTTTTACTACTTTTCTTTAATCAATATTTGTTTTGCTATTTAATTTTTTTATTTTAATAAAAATTATTTCTAATTTCCCCACCCCACAGATATGGTATCGATAAAATATTATTCTTTTGAGGAGTGTTACACTTTGCCAAGTACTATGATGGTTTTGTGGTTGGGTCTTTGTAACACGCGTTGTTTGAAAACTATAACCCTTATGCCTGATGCTTGCATGATTCTCCTTGTGATTGTTAAACTAAGGCTATTGAGTATATATTTGACTGTATATGACTCTAGCTGAGGATGATGGACCTTGTCCCTTAAGTAACCGCTTGGACTAGGAGGTTATGTGTTTTGTTAATTAGTTATGCATAGTTTGACAAATAATGTTTAGTAACGGTTTGCCTCAAGAAAGTGATGTTATGTTAGCTTAGGACCTTAATTCTTTATGTAAAACATTTTAGTTGAATCTTGTATAATGACCTTGATGCATGTACAAGGGTGGTTTGCCTTGACGCTGGTGGAGTAATTGATTTTTGAGGATGAGTAGTTGATCATAATTTGACAAATTAGTATTTGATTTCCATTCTTATAATTATATAAAAAGAAATTTTTAACCATGAAATTATACTTGTTATATGACGCAGGTTTGGCAATGATTGTAAATAAGCTTTAATGATAGTAATGGTGCTTTTTAACTAAATCAAACACTTAAAAGATTCTTTTTCCCCTTTTTTCATGGTCTATGTACCTCTTGATTATCAAATAAACTTAAAACCATATTGTATGTGTGTTATTTGGGTAGTATAGTGTCACATCTTATAATTATATACCTTTCCCATGAAAATTTTTTGAAGAATGAAAAAACTCTCTACGAACTTGAATCAATTTAAAACTTAAGTCTATTAAAAACTGTTTTTGCAAACTTTACAGTAAATTGTGTAGCAAATTTTCAAAACTCATCATTAAATGTAAAAAAATAATTTCACAATAGCTCAAGTCTTTAAAAATCATGCACATAGCTTGATTTTTATGAGAAAAATATGAAACTAAAAAGTCATTGCTCAAATTCATACATTTTATTCACTAAATTTTACTATTCATTCTCTGCTTTCAGTTTTTGTTTGAATCCTGAGCCATAATTTTGGACATTTATATCTCATAAAATATAGAGTCAATTCATGAATTCCTAGCATCATTAGAAAGGTCTATGTGTTTGTTTTCTAATATAAAACATTGTACATTTATTTATTACCTACTACAAAGAATGCCAATCTAAATCTTCAAGGGAAAAAAATAACTTAAAATTGAACAGTTTTGAGAAAATTTGCATAACTTTCATTATATGACCTTAAATACACCCAAACAAGTATCATATTGTTCATAAGACATGACTCTAATCATACATACATATCTATGAATTTTTTGAGCAATGTATGAATTTACACAGCCATTCAAAGTATATAATATTTACAAAATGTAAATAGTTTCCGGTACTAGTTCCAGCATCATCATTCTCATTTCCAACATGCTTTCCTTTGACATTGCTTGGTCCTAATATTGGAAAACTATGGGGTGAGATTGAGAAATCTCAGTAGTCTACTTGCGTATGCTAACATATCATTACAACACATTTAAAACATTGAAAACATTGCATAATTTTATAAAGCATCCATGTTGTCTAATGAAAATTTAGTAGCATAATGGTTTATCATGGGCTTAGCCCTCATCAAATAAATAGCCAATTAGTTACAAAAACAGTGATAGCAACAACATGGCAGCATTTTCATAATATATAAACATGAAAAACATCATTATGCAATAACATAAAGGTATGACAAGAGACTACCTTGGTGCTCCACAAACTTTAACTTCCCACTTGCCTTTGGTTTTCTTTCTTAGCTTGTTGTGACCCTATAAACATCATAAAAAGCTCACTAAACACCATACTACATGATTTGGACTCAAGTATGCATGTATTGTCGTAAACTTTGACATTTCGCAAGTCACTTTTAACCTTAAATCTCTTGACCTTTCTTGACTATTTTGGATTCTAAGAACTCATTGGAACCATGCATTGAAATTATCAAACTGCAATCCTAGGTTCCTCTTCCCTTCTTGGCCAAGACATGGCCTTAATAAACCCAAAGTTGGAAACTTAAATCTTTAACTATTCAATCATACATTCTAGGCATCATACCACATCTTAAACTCATTGCCAACATTGTCTTTTGGAAATATGAACCCTAGCTAATCTTTCTTGCTTTAGCCAAGACTAAGGGATCATGGGAGAAGGAGGAAAATGCTTCAATATCCTTGCTAAACTTGGACTAAATGATGAGAAGGATTGCTAGAAGAGAATGAAAAGAAGAACCTTACCTCTTGAAGCCTTCCTCCTTGCCTTCCATCTCCTCTTCTTCCTCTCCTTCTTTCTCTCCCACTCTCTCATCCTCCCTCTTTCTTTCTTTCTCTTCTCAAGCCTTCTCCTTCTCTCTCTAACCTTGCCAAAGCCTCTTGTAAATTAATGAGCAAATGGGAAGGAGGGGAGTGGGTTTATTTATAGGTAAGGTAAGTGAATAATAGCCCTTAGATTGAGTTTTGATCCAATGGCCTTGAATTATTCTTGAATTGTTTAAACAATTTTCCATTCTTGCCCTTGGATATTTTGGCCAATGTGAGATAAGTATATGAGGGAAATTTTGTCCATCAAATCCCTCCAAAATTTTGGACATATCAAGGGAGGAGAGAGATTTTACTATCTTGCCTTTTCACAAATCCAATTGCCTGAGTTGTGTATCTTTATCTGGGTTTTGTAATATATAATGTATTCTTTCTATGTACTTTATATGTGAGACCAACTGCCTTTTTCTACTTACTTTTTTCATGTGGGATCCACTTGTCTTTACTTTTTACTATTCATCTTACTAGGTCGATATTTACTATTTACGTGAAATCTACCTTTTATTGTAC
This sequence comes from Adenanthera pavonina, assembly GCA_026686845.1. Classification (NCBI taxonomy): domain Eukaryota; kingdom Viridiplantae; phylum Streptophyta; class Magnoliopsida; order Fabales; family Fabaceae; genus Adenanthera; species Adenanthera pavonina. The sequence continues at coordinate 20,038,234 of JAIVEN010000011.1, forward strand.
TTGTGCTTTTCCTTCTTTGGGTCCATATATCCAATACCACTTGTATTTTTACCCTGCACCAGAGTATTATAATATTATTTTCTCTCTCGACTATTGTAAAATTACTATTTTGCTCTTACCTTTTAGCAAAATGACAATTTTGCTTTTTTAAACCTCTTTTTAGAGGTCATTTTACTTTTTTAAGCCTCTTTTTAGTCTTTTTATGTTAATTTGGGCCTTTAACCTATTTAATTTTATTTCTAAAACATCCTTAATCATCACATATCAATCCAAAACAATTTCATAAAATCATCTAATCACTCAAATACATACAGAAAAATGGGGATGTTACATATAATGCAAGGGTGTTACATTCATCCAACATCATAGTGTTACAATTTCACATTGTTGAATCAAGAAGTTTTGATGATTCCAAATCAACCTTCAAGAGCTTGGAATAAAGATATCAAAGGTGCCCAAAAGGTTTCAAGTGAAGAAATTCTGGATAAATCTGTGCAAAGATAGATGTAGGATGTTTAGTTGTGTTTTATTTAAGTAAAAGACTTTGATTTGGTGAAAAGATGTTTTAAAACTTGATTCTATGTTAAATCATGGAATATTTGAAAAACACCCACCAACAGATGAAGTTTGAAAGGTTAATACTGATCTGTCATCTTGGAAATTCGAACTTTGGCTTTGGAAATTCAAATTTCGTATTGAAACTGAACAAGTCTGAAGAGAAGGCTCTCTGACAGATGAATTTTGACTTGATAAAATTCGAATTTTGATAAGTGTCTGAAAGAAGCTTTCACTAACAGACGAACTTTGGGTTTTGAAAATTCAAATTTCAGACAAAATGAAACATATGAAAACTAAAGAAATTTGTATGAAATTGTGCCAAAGTTCATCTGAAACCAAGTTTAGATTGGATTTCAAAATTGCTCACTGACAGACGAACTTTGAACATGAAAATTTGAATTTCAGAAACTAAGCTTGTGAGTCTGTTATAATGATATATTGACATACGAATGACAGTATTTATAAATTCGAATTTTGAAGTTAGTCTGAAATGAGGTCTCTCTGACAGACGAACTTTGCCCTTTGAAAATTTGAATTTTGAATCATATGAACTACCGTGCCTTATAAACCAGCTACGGACAAACGAACTTTGGGGTTCCAAAATTCGAATTTCGAAGGCACTGTAGCAAATTGAAAATACTGTTCACACTTAACAGAAAAACTTTCTACATGAAAATTCGTATGTTACAATGAAGAAACTTTTTCCAAACATCAAAATTTGAATTTCACTTCATGACAGACGAACTTCGGGCATTCTACGTTGAAGCTGTTAACCTTCGGTTTCTGTAAAATTTGTCTGTTGACCAACTGAAATTTGAATTTCAGAGTGTCAGAAGCATTAAATGCGGTTGGTTAATGGATAGTTTTTCAGAGTAACCGTTGGATAACTTCTCCAACGGATAGATTTTGTCTCTAACGGATAGTTGAGACATAAATCTATAAATATAACATCATTTGAAGTTGTGGGTAACGATTTTAACATTGTATATACTGAAACTCTGGCAAATCATCTACTCAAAGTCTCTTACTCTCTCACTTCAATATTTGTAATCAAACTTTCATATTCACTCTGTTTAAGAGAGTTTAATCCTTGTAAACAATCTTATCTTCATCTGGAAGATAGATTTTCTTGTGAGGGGTTATCACAAGGGATTGGGAAGGACTTTGTAAGAGTACATAGAGTGGTAGAGTGAGCTCTAGGAAACAGAGCATCATCTTTGTACTGAGGTATTTGCAAGAAGCCCACTGAATTCTTGCAGAATAGTGGAAAATCTCAAGTGGTGACTTGGGGATTGGACGTAGGTCAAGTGGAGAGACCGAACCAGGAAAAACATTAGTGTTTTCTTCTCTTTACTGCAACATTTATAGTTTATTCTCCCATACTCTGTTTTACTATCTATACTTTTCTTTCTTCACTTTCTTGATATTTTGCAGAAAATTTTCAAGCTTCCCAATTCACCCCTCTCTTGGGAAGCCAGCCTATCTAACAAGTGGTATCAGAGCCTGAATTCCCAATCAAAGGATTTCACAGTCTGGGAATTAAAATGGCTAGCTTTAGAGAAAGCATATTACTAGAAGGAAATAACACAAATAGACCACCTGACTTCAATGGAGAACACTATGGTTACTGGAAGATGAGGATGCAAATCTATCTTTAGTCAATTGATCTGGACATCTGGTCAGTCATTCAGAAGGGAGATTTTGTCCCAATGGCTTTGGAAGATGATGGGAAGTACAGAGAGAAGCCAGAAGCTGAATGGAATGAGGAAGATAGATGGAGAGTCTTGCTGAACTTCAAGGTAAAACACTGTCTAGTCAGTGCTTTGAATCAAGATGAATTCTACAGGGTCTCACAATGCTCCACTGTCAAGGAAATGTGGGACACCCTACAAATTACTCATGAAGGAACAACAGGAGTCAGGGAAAATAAACTAAATACATGCATAGGAGAATATGAAAGCTTCAGAATGGCTGAAGGAGAGAATGTAAAAGAACTACAGAAGAGATTCACTCTCATTATGAATCAACCAAAGAGCCTGGTAAAGGAGTGCACTCAAACTGAAAATGTAAGAAAGATCCTCAGAGCTCTCCCTCTGGAATGGCAACCCAAAGTAATAGCAATAGAGGAAGCCAGAGGAGAATCAATGGCCTCTGTCACAGCTCTCTTTGGCAGCCTCGAGGAGTATGAAGGAAAAATGAAGGCTCTCAAGGAGGTTGGACAAGACAAAAAGAAGAAATGCCTTGCTCTCAAAGCTGGTGAGGAAAAAGAAGAAGAATCTTACGATGGAGATGAGCTAGATGAAGAAACTCTGGCTATGATGGTCAGAAAATTTGGAAGATTCTACAGCAAAAAGAGAAACAAGAAAATCATCAAGAAAGGAGCAACTGGAGATAGCAAAAGGGAAACAAAGAGCCTATCACTTGCTGTGAATGCAAAAAGCAGGGACATATCAAATGGGATTGTCCACAATTTCTCAAGAAGCAAGAAAAAGAGAAGAAAGCTGCAGACAAAGGCAAAAAGAAAAGAGCTTACATCTCATCAATATGGGGCAATAGCTCAGATGAAGAAGAAGATGATGAAGATGAAATTGCCAACATCTGTCTCATGGCACTTGCCTCTGAAGAAGCTGAAATCCCATGCAGTAGTGATCAAGAAGATGAGGTATATGAATCTGAACCTTTCTATTCTGAATTACTGGATGCATTTCATGAGCTTCATGATGAGTTTGTTAAGGTTGCTAAAGAATTTAAGCAAGCTAAGAAAAAGATTGACAAACTAGAATCTCAATGCAACATTTCTGAAAATGCTTCTCTACCTATTACTGAATCTGTTTGCTGTAAATCATGTATTGAACTAAAGCAAACCAATGACTATCTAGTGAAAAGCATGTCTAGGCTTACTAGAGGTAAAGATATGTTGTTTGCTTTAATGGGAAGCCAAAGAATATCACAAGGAAAGGCTGGACTTGGCTATGGTCCTTGTGCTGTAAAAGAAAAAATTAGGAAGAAAAATCAGAATGTGTACATGAGACATTTTGTGCATGCTAATGGCAATAGAAAGAAAGATCATATGTCACCTCACATTGAATCATATAATCAACCAAGGCACGTAAAACAAAAGTATTATCTGCATTGTTTTCTTCCTGCTTCTCAATCCAGCAGTCCCTTTACTACATGTCACTTCTGTAACAAGAAAGGACATATTTCCAGTTCATGTGCCTTAAAGAAAAACGGACTTCACAGGAAGGATAAATGGATTCCCAAAGGTACATCTGTATCTAGGGAAAAGACTACTGACAGAAAAGGACCCAAGCAAATTTGGGTAACTAAAAAGAAAATATGAACTTTGTTTTGCAGGTGTGTCTCAAAGCTAGAAAGAGTAGCCAATGGTATATGGACAGTGCCTGCTCAAGTCACATGACTGGTGACAAGGAGAAGTTCATCACCCTTAGAGACAAGAAAGGAGGAAAGGTGACCTTTGGAGGTGATCAATATGGTAGAATAGTTGGCATTGGCATTGTGGGGAAGAATCCTGAGACATCCATTGAAGAGGTGCTGTTTGTAATTGGCCTCAACCACAATCTGCTAAGTGTGAGCCAGACATGTGACAAAGGAAACTGGGTACTGTTTGACTCAAAATTCTGCCTGGTCATCAGAAAAAGTGATCACAAAGTAATCCTCAAAGCTCAAAGGGATGGTAACTGCTATACTATCGATCTTGATGAACTTCCTCCCTTAGATTTTGTTTGTTTGATTAGTCAGGATAATGATAGTTGGTTGTGGCATAGAAGATTAGGTCATGTTAACATTAATCAGCTTTCGAAACTGGTTAAAAATGAGTTAGTCACTGGCCTACCAAAAATAACTTTTGAAAAGGACAAAGAATGTGATGCATGCCGAAGAGGAAAATAAACTAAATCTTCTTTTAAACTCAAAAACATAGTCACCACAACTAGACCACTAGAACTGCTACATATGGATTTAATTGGTCCATCTAGGGTAAAAAGTATTGGTGAAAATCTGTATGTGCTTGTAATTGTGGATGATTACTCTAAATTTACATGGACACTGTTTCTTTCTTCTAAAAGTGATACCTTTGATGCATTTGTAACCTTAGCCAAGAAAGTGCAAAATGAGAAAGGTATTTCCATTGTGTCTATCAGGTTAGATCATGGAGGAGAATTTGAGAACTCATGCTTTCTGGAGTATTATAATGAGCATGGAATTGACCACAACTTCTCAGCTCCAAGAACTCCTCAACAGAATAGAGTAGTAGAAAGGAAGAACAGAACAATTAGAGAGATAGCTAGAGCTATGCTGAATGAAAAGGAACTCTCTCAAGTATTTTGGGCTGATGCATTGAATACAGCAAGCTACATCATAAATAGAGCCTACATCAGACCAATCCTTGGGAAGACTCCTTATGAGCTGTACAAAGGAAGAAAGCCAAATCTCTCACATCTCTATGTGTTCGGCTGCAAATGCTTCATTCACAATAATGGAAAGGAGAATCTGGGTAAGTTTGATGCCAAATTTGATGAAGGTATATTTCTGAGCTATTCTAGTAGAAGTAAGGTATACAGAATTTTTAATAAAAAGTCTAAATTGGTAGAAGAATCTGTGCATGTAGTATTTATTGAAAATGAAACTGCTTCCAAACATGCTACTGATGAGGATGATCTTGTCTCAAACTTTAAAAAGCTAGATATCTCTGATGAAAGTAAAATTGAACCTCCAAAAATATCTGAATCTATTAATATAGAGGAAGATATTCAGGAGAGAGATTTTGAAGAAGAAAATAATGAAGAAATGTCTCAAGAACTCCCTAGAGCTTGGAGATATCAAAGGAATCATCCTGTTGATCAGGTGATAGGGAATGTTCAAGAGAGAGTTAGAACCAGAAAACAGTTAAGGGATTACATGATTAATTGTGCTTTCATCTCACAAATTGAACCTAAATACACTGAGGAAGCCTTAACTGATGAATACTGGATTTTGGCTATGCAAGATGAATTAAATCAGTTTGAAAGAAATTAAGTCTGGGATTTAGTGCCTAGACCCAAAAATCATCCTGTCATTGGTACCAAATGGGTTTTTAGAAATAAACTTGATGAATCAGGATCAATTATCAAAAATAAAGCTAGACTGGTTGCTAAAGGATATAATCAAGAAGGTATTGATTTTGAAGAAACCTTTGCTCCAGTGGCTAGATTAGAAGCAATTAGAATTCTATTGGCATATGCATGCATGAAAAATATTTTGTTATATCAAATGGATGTGAAGAGTGTTTTTCTAAATGGATATATCATGGAAGAGGTTTATGTAGACCAACCTCCAGGTTTTGAGGACTCTGCATAACCAAATCATGTTTATAAACTGAAGAAAGCTCTTTACGGTTTAAAACAAGCCCCTAGAGCATGGTATGAAAGATTAAGTAATTTTTTAACTGAAAAGGGGTTCAACAGAGGAAAAGTAGATACAACTTTATTTACTAAGAAAGAAAATAAAGATTTACTTATTGTTCAAATCTATGTTGATGATATTATATTTGGTGCTACTAATGAATCTCTTTGTAAGAATTTCTCTAAGTTAATGCAGGGAGAATTCAAAATGTCCATGATGGGTGAACTCAACTTCTTCCTTGGGTTGCAAATCAAGCAGTTCGATGATGGTATTTTTCTTATTCAATCCAAGTATCTGAAAGAACTGCTAAAGAAGTTTGGAATGGAAAATGCCAAGCCAATGGGAACACCTATGGCTACTACAACCAAGCTGGATATGGATGAAAAAGGAAAAATATTTGACATAACTCAGTATAGAAGAATGATTGGATCCCTACTATACCTAACTGCCAGCAAACCTGACATCATGTTTAGTGTCTGTATGTGTGCAAGATTCCAATCATGTCCCAAAGAAACCCATGCAACTGCTGTGAAACGTATCTTCAGATATCTCATTGGAACATCTCAGATGGGACTTTGGTATCCAAAGGACAATAGAGAAGATCTCAAAGGATACACTGAAGCTGACTTTGCAGGATCCAAAATTGACAGAAAAAGCACAAGTGGAACTTGTCAGTTTTTAGGAGGATCCTTGGTTTCATGGTTTAGCAAGAAGCAAAACAGTGTGGCCTTATCCACAGCAGAGGCTGAGTATGTTGCAGCTGGAAGCTGTTGTGCCCAAATCATCTGGATGAAACAGCAGCTTGAAGATCTTGAGGTTGAGATGAAGGAAATACCAATCATGTGTGACAACCAAAGTGCCATTAATATCACAAAGAATCCTGTCATGCATTCAAGGATAAAACATATTGAAGTTAGGCAGCACTTCATAAGGGATCATGTTTTAAAAGGAGAAATCAGACTAGAATACATCCCAACAGAGGATCAAGTTGCAGATATCTTGACAAAGCCTCTATCAGAAGATAGACATTACAAAATCAGAACAGAATTGGGTATGGTAAATCCCAATGAACTGTAAGTAAATCCGTGTGCAATTCTATTTTTAGACTTTCCAACATTAAATTAATTCTAACTTTAGCATCGGAGTGAATTTAATTTAAGTTGCAGGAGCTCCTCATCAAATACAATAGCAATAAATCTGAAAAATGGAGCACACAAGAATGGAACAATCAAAAAGTGAAGAAAATGGCAAAAATTCTGAGTTTCTGGATCTATTCTGTAAGTTTTTAAAGTTGAAATTCGTATCTTAATTGTGTGTTAGATGAACTTCCTTGAAAAACTAAGTTTCTGAACAAGTTAGCATGGTCAACATTCGAATTTGGATGTCTAACAGACGAACTTCAGCTTGTTATACATTGGAACAGTTCTTGTGATGCCTCGAAATTCGTCTGTTGGACTTTGAAAATTCGAATTTTCAAGAACAAAAGTTTCAAAGTTATGTTTGTCCAACATGATGATTATACAAATGATTATTTCTTAACATACGAATGTTGGAAAACCTTTACAAAGTAAAGAAATTCAAATTTCTGATTTAAAATTCGTCTGTTGAAACATGCTCTTCATGTTGAATCTTTGAAAGATGAAGTTTCATATGCATAATTCGTCTGTTGTTTGCTGATTTGATTGCTGCTTGATGTTTACTCTTCAAAATTTTAACTTTGTTGGAACAAAGTTCGTCTATTCATCTTATGTTGCTTGAACCAAGCCTCTGCCAGATGAACTTTCAGAAGAAAATTCATCTGTCAGTAAGCTTTACTGAATAGTTTAACTTTTGACTACCCGAAGTTCAAATTTTGACCCCTCAAAATTTGTCTGTCAGGCGGTTACTTACGTTAAAACTGATGTTTTCCACTGAACAGACACAACCCTACTCTTTTCCTCTCTGAGTCTGTTCAAATCCTCTCATCAATGCTCTTCAATTTTGACCATAAATCTTCATCTCCCACTATTTAAACTGATTTTCACACCCTATAAACCCAATCTCGGCTTCATTCTAAAACTTTCATCAACAAAAATGGCAAGAGTAAAGAATCCTGAAGCTGGAAAAGGAGAGGCACGACCAAAGAGGGCGGTCAAATCACAATATGCTTCAAAGAAGGGCAAAAAACCGAAAAGAAAGGCCAAATCAAGCAAGGAAACTCCCTCCAAATAACAGAAAACTACACCAAACGCTGAATCAAAGAAAGTTAGACCCTCTTTCTCAAAGAAAGCAGATCCTTCGGGCCCTGTTCTTGCTGCTGCTAATTCTGTTGCTTCCACTTCCTCCTCCAATACTGAATCTGGAGAATATCAACTCACTACACTGCCATTATGGAGCACTCCCCAGATTCAGGAGGAATACTCGACCAAGTTTGCCAATAAAAAGGTAATCAAGCCTCATTGTGTGAACTTGGAAGATTTCTTAGTCTCAAATAGTTTTGATGCTGGAATATGGATGTTGAGATATAAGAATCTGTTAGAGATATTAGAAAGGTATGATGATGAAGTGGTAAAGACATGGTATGCCTCCCTAAAGTACAACAGCAAGAAGAAGAAGTAGGAGGTCAATCTGAGATCAAGGACCATCTGGCTCACAGATGAGACCTTTAATGAAGTGTTGGAAATCCCAGAGCAAGATGGCCTCAAGATTGACATCACTGCCTCTGGTTATATGGATGAGGCAGAGACTGCTGATGAAGAAGGTGGCCCCTTTCTGAACTATAAGGAGAGCACAATTCTAAACACTTTGTTCAGAAGAAAGGAAAACAGGCCAACCATAAACCTGCTAAAGCCCACAGACCTCAATGCTCAAGTGAGGATCCTACACTACATAGTGTCTAGGATTATATACAACAAAGGAGGCAGCTTCAATCTGATCACAAGGGCAGAGGCACATGTCATGGCAACAATCATGCGTGGAAAGCTCATCAACATGGGACATATCATACTCCAACGCATGATCAAGGCAAGGGATCAGAGGAAAGACTCCATACTCCTCTATGCAGCAATCATTTCCAGAATTCTGCAATATGCTAGAATTCAGAACCTTGAGAAGGGGAAAGGGAAACCCACTGAGATTTTCAAGGAGGAAGAACTTCAAAGAATGGGGATTGAGAGAAATGAGGAAAGATGGATTGGGAAGGGAGCAGGAAAATCTGAAGATCTTTTCTTTGTTGAAGGTCCCTCCCAACAGCAAGAAGGTAACTCTGAGGCTCCTGCCAGACCTACACCTCAGCCTTTTATGCCTATCCCATCTTCATCCAAGCCTACTCACATTCCATCTACTCCCTCCTCTCGTGCCAAGCCAACCAAGATCACTGAGTTGTATGACAGCTTGTCTACACTCATACTTAGCATCAGGGATGAGAAAAATGCCAAATTTGCTCATCTGCAAGATCAGATTCACCAGTTGGCTAAGAATATGAAAGTGGTTGTTGATGTCTATGAAGATATTCGGAGTGCAATTCCTGCCATATCAGCTCCATCTCAGCCAGGGTTCTCTGTGCCTGTTCAGTCTCCAACTCTTGAGCCTCCAAGCCCCTTTGAGCTAGCTTCTTCTGAGCATGATGATGTTGTAGATGGTACTGAGCCTACTGGTACTCTGAGCACACCAAGTCCTGGTCCACCCTTGGACTATGGTTTGGAAGAAGAAGGACCTCGGGATTCAAGTTCTCATGATCCTATTATTGCAGATGCTCAAGAGTCCATCCTGTCACAGCAAGAATCTGAGCAAGTGGAGAGATTAGTGGCAGCCATTTCTACTTCATCAATCATGGAGGAAGCCAAAAATGAAGAGAAGAGTATTGTGCCCTTTGTTGATTTGGAAGCAATTGCTTGCAATGCTCTCTTGCAAGCTCAGAGAATAAGGCTTGAAGAAATGTTTCCTTCTGTTAACCCTGCTCCTTCATCTATCACTGCCCATGGTCTTTCAGAAGAACAAAGGGCTCAATTAGCTCTTTCTAGACAAAAGGTGCAAGAGCTGCTTGAGGTCTCTGATAATGAGGATCCAAGCCCTGAGCCTTCTGAGCCTCATCTGCCTTTTGCTCCTGTGCCCCTCAAAGCCATTCCAGTTTCTTAAATCCCTCCTCCAGCTGATTTTGTTCACCTCCCTGATAATGCCAAAAAGGGAGAGAAGAGCAAGCAAACTGGCAAAACTGCTGCTGAGTCATCTGGAAATACTTACAGCAAGAAGATCAAGCTAAAAAAGAAGTGATTAGAACTTAGGCTTGATTCCTCTTGTAGTGCTGCATTGAGTTTCAGATGGTTGTTGTGTTGTCTGTATTCTGTGTTTAATTTTGTGTTTAATTTGTGTATTTCGAGGAACTTTGCATAAATTTGTCTCTGTAAAGCAACATTTGCTAAAATGAAAGAATTCCTTGGTTGCAATGATCTGTTATTTGAATCTCTTCACATGATCTACTTTATATGATATCTTTTGATATATAATGCATATGTTGAGGGGCAACTTGTTAAAGCAAACCCAAGTACTAATCCAGTTTGCAAGTTGTTTTGTCATCATCAAAAAGGGGGAGAATGTTGAATCAAGAAGTTTTGATGATTCCAAATCAACCTTCAAGAGCTTGGAATAAAGATATCAAAGGTGCCCAAAAGGTTTCAAGTGAAGAAATTCTGGATAAATCTGTGCAAAGATAGATGTAGGATGTTTAGTTGTGTTTTATTTAAGTAAAAGACTTTGATTTGGTGAAAAGATGTTTTAAAACTTGATTCTATGTTAAATCATGGAATATTTGAAAAACACCCACCAACAGATGAAGTTTGAAAGGTTAATACTGATCTGTCATCTTGGAAATTCGAACTTTGGCTTTGGAAATTCAAATTTCGTATTGAAACTGAACAAGTCTGAAGAGAAGGCTCTCTGACAGATGAATTTTGACTTGATAAAATTCGAATTTTGATAAGTGTCTGAAAGAAGCTTTCACTAACAGACGAACTTTGGGTTTTGAAAATTCAAATTTCAGACAAAATGAAACATATGAAAACTAAAGAAATTTGTATGAAATTGTGCCAAAGTTCATCTGAAACCAAGTTTAGATTGGATTTCAAAATTGCTCACTGACAGACGAACTTTGAACATGAAAATTTGAATTTCAGAAACTAAGCTTGTGAGTCTGTTATAATGATATATTGACATACGAATGACAGTATTTATAAATTCGAATTTTGAAGTTAGTCTGAAAAGAGGTCTCTCTGACAGACGAACTTTGCCCTTTGAAAATTTGAATTTTGAATCATATGAACTACCGTGCCTTATAAACCAGCTACGGACAAACGAACTTTGGGGTTCCAAAATTCGAATTTCGAAGGCACTGTAGCAAATTGAAAATACTGTTCACACTTAACAGAAAAACTTTCTACATGAAAATTTGTATGTTACAATGAAGAAACTTTTTCCAAACATCAAAATTTGAATTTCACTTCATGACAGACGAACTTCGGGCATTCTACGTTGAAGCTGTTAACCTTCGATTTCTGTAAAATTTGTCTGTTGACCAACTGAAATTTGAATTTCAGAGTGTCAGAAGCATTAAATGCGGTTGGTTAATGGATAGTTTTTCAGAGTAACCGTTGGATAACTTCTCCAACGGATAGATTTTGTCTCTAACGGATAGTTGAGACATAAATCTATAAATATAACATCATTTGAAGTTGTGGGTAACGATTTTAACATTGTATATACTGAAACTCTGGCAAATCATCTACTCAAAGTCTCTTACTCTCTCACTTCAATATTTGTAATCAAACTTTCATATTCACTCTGTTTAAGAGAGTTTAATCCTTGTAAACAATCTTATCTTCATCTGGAAGATAGATTTTCTTGTGAGGGGTTATTACAAGGGATTAGGAAGGACTTTGTAAGAGTGCATAGAGTGGTAGAGTGAGCTCTAGGAAACAGAGCATCATCTTTGTACTGAGGCATTTGCAAGAAGCCCATTGAATTCTTGCAGAATAGTGGAAAATCTCAAGTGGTGACTTGGGGACTAGACGTAGGTCAAGTGGAGAGACCAAACCAGGATAAACATCAGTGTTTTCTTCTCTTTACTGCAACATTTATAGTTTATTCTCCCATACTCTGTTTTACTATCTATACTTTGCTTTCTTCACTTTCTTGATATTTTGCAGAAAATTTTCAAGCTTCCCAATTCACCCCCCTCTTAGGAAGCCAGCCTATCTAACACACATCAACCCTAGATAAGACCGAGCTAAACCTAAGAAAGAATTGGAAAATCAAAATGAGAGATAGCAGAGAGAAACATCCCATTCCTCTATAGCACTCCTTATGAAGCCCCAAGCCTCTATTCCTCCTCCACAAAGGCTCCATTGAGCTCCTTAGCCCTCCATCATTTGAATCACCTCACAAACTTGGAGATGATTTTCATCCATGAAGAGAAGAAGGTAAATGAAGGTTTAATAAAGAAATAGTGATGAAGAATGGTGTAAATAAACTATATATGGTATGGATATGCGTATGGGTGACGAAAAATGTAGGAAAAAGAGAGAAAATGGAAGAGAAAAGAGAGTGGGGGAGGGGGTGACAAATTGAAGGCTAGGAGAGGATTGAGAGGAAGAGGGTTCAATCTAGGGTTAGGGTAGTAAGGTAAGAGAGAGGGAAAATATTTTTGGACCAATGAGAATCAGGATTGAAAGGCTAAGTCCAATAGAATTTTAGGTAAACGAGCAAATAAGAAACTCTTCAATTTCTAACCCTTGCAATCTTCCTTCCTTGCCCTTTTAAAATTTCTCAAATGTCTTTCTTCAATAGGTTTTCTTTTGAATGCTCTAAAGTCAACCATGGACTATGACCTACACAAAATAAATGCAACATCAAATAGTACATGTCACAAAAAATTAAATACCTAGGTCATAAAACTATAATCCACGTGTATGAAACTAGTAAACCCCAAATTGAAGCATAGATGGGATGAAAATTGCATGGAGAAACAAGGGAAAAGAAGATCAAAAGGAAAGGAAAATAAAGGAAAAAATATAGGAAAATAATGAGAAAATAATTTCCTAGCCACTTTTAGCCATTTTGCCCCTTAGTAGGACATTACTTAATCCTCTCTAGGATCATAATTAAACCACAAATGACCCATCAAAATATCACTAATCAAATAAGATTATGTGACAAGTGATTATGTATGGTGGTTAAGTCCTTAATCCTCAAGGATTAATAAATGAACATTCAAGTGGCTATGTTAATAGGGGTATTTTGAGAAAGGGGGAAAATGAAAATTATGAATTATTTAATGGGAAAATAAAAATGATACTAATGGTAGAAATGGTAGTAGGGTTGTGATTTTCATGAAACTAATGGTAGAAATGGTTTTCTCATGCAAAAATAAGTAGGAATATGGTTAAAGTTTGAAGTTAGAGCCAAGTATATGAAAGTTGGTTTTGAAACCATATGTTTATGTTATAATGTTTACTACTGTAAGGATGATTTAGTGAGGTTATTAATATGTATCTAGGTCTTGGACAATCAATGCAAATGATTGAATTAGCTTGAGAAGACAAGAAATTGGTATTAACCCTAAGATAGCAACTTAACTATTTCTTGCACTTTATGTTATTGTGAGCAGTTATATGATTAATTTTATTGCCATGTTGTTGAAGTGATGTTTTCCTATGTTGAGATTTTTTTTTTTGAATTGTTTGGAACTTGTTGGAAGTATGATGAATAATTACTTGCTTAATGTCATGATATACTTGAATGTTAATGTTGCTACTAGGATTTTGTATAAAATCTCACCCCCCATAGCTAAGATTTTCAGGGCCAAGCAATACTAAGGAGAAGGGCAAAGATGTTAAGGTGTGCAAATGTGCAAGATTACATGAAGTCATTTTGATATTATATTCAAATTATGCAAAAATTATGAAAAGATGTATTACTTACGTGATACTATGTTGAACATGCATACCTATGTTTAATGTGATGTTTTGAAGTGATTTGTAATAAAAATATGGTGGTTTAATGGAATTGGTATACTATTTACAAGTATGGTTCATAATGTAGACAATTTGGTATACTAAAGATTGATTGATGTTGAACTACAATAGGAAAGGTCCTATGTAACACCTTATCTTTAGATCTCATTTCCCATGTATTATATCATATTTAAGTCCATTAATCATATTTTAGAAGTTTGAATCACATAAAGAATTAAAATAGAAAAATTTTATTTTTCTGAGTCACTGTTTATTTGGTAAGTGCTTTTTATTGACTAAATTTTGAAAACAGCAAGACATAGCTTTACAAACTCACATATAATTTTAAATATAATTACAAAACACAAAGAGCTATGGTTATTATAACATTAATCATCCAAAGTCGTCTTCTTACCCTTTGCCTTCTTGGGCGTCTTGTCATTCTTTGAACCTATATTATGGGATACTTGAGGGAATGACATTGGGACAATCTTAGTAGCAAGTTATATGCATGTATCATGTTATTCAATTCACATAATAATCACTTAAAATCACATTTAATCACAATAATCATCAAATTGCTATCTAAGTCATAAAAATTTCAATAGTATAATGGCTTAGAAAATGGATATCCTAGGGAATAAATCCCTCATATTACAGCCAAAACCAATCAAGAAATTATAGTTCATACTATGGCAACCAATTTGCATTATTACAAAACAATGAAATAACATAAACAAGTATATATAAACTTAGCTACCTTGATGACTTCCCTTGGCTATACTCTATACTTCCAATGATTGCTCAAACTTCTCCAAGCTTCCTCAAGTCCCTAGATAATATTATACAATAGCTCAAGCCACTGATTCACAACAAAATACATAAAGCTCAAATAAAACCCTAAAATTCCCAATTGTTTATCTTAAGCTTAATCTTGAAGCATATACTTGTTCTTGGGGTTTCTGGTCATGGGGAATCCATTTTTGGCATCAAAATAATGAAATTTCTACTCTAAGATGGCCTAATGCTCTGACCAAAAATCTGTTCTCAAAGAAAAAGGATGAGTTTTCTCAAATCTTGCTCAAATTATACCAAGCTTGCTTCCTTTTGCTAACTCTCATGCTTAATCATGATTTCATGGTTCAAAACATAATTCCTCACCCAAACACACTTAGGCCAACCAATCAAGAAACTAAGATAGCATGCTTATTGTAATATCCTGAAATTTTTTATGGATATTCAAGGCTCAATATTTTAAAATCTACAAAGAATTTGTAAAAATGGGTGTACATCATTTGATATGAAATAGGACAAAGAGGTCAATTATCTCAGTTGAAAGGAAAAATGAGAAAATGATGATTTTATCCTCGGAAGAAAAAAGAAAAGGAAAAGGAAAAAGAAAAAAGAAAAAGAAAAAAAATTAAGTCGGTGGACGCAAGAAGAGATTGAAGAAAAAGTTTATAAATTTTGGGGCAAATTACACCTAATTACCCGAAAGTTTTAAAAATTATAAATTAGCCCCGGGTCAAGGGCATTTTTGTAAATATGAAAAATTATAATCAAAATGAAGCTCTCAATGAGTTAAACCCAATGGAATATACCAAGGATGTTATTAAGGTCAAAATAATATTTATTGGGTAATTATGATTTAATGTTAATATTTTACCCGATAAAAGTCAGTTTAGACTGCAGGAAGAGACAGTATTAACTCAAGAAAAATTAGTGGGTCTTGATAAAATATATTTTGGGTCAAGATAGTAATTTTGAACCAAAATTAATCATTGGATAATTCTTTACCAATTTAATGACAATTTTGCTGAAAATACCTAATCGGTACGGGTAAATGTAATCGGTAAAGGGTATTTTGGTCCATTATTAATAATTGAAGTAATTTTTTGGCCAAAAATAAGTTGAGACACATCTGAAACATGCCATGGGATATGAAGGGAATTTTGGCAAAGCTTTTACTAAAAAGTAACCCAAGTTACTTTAATTATTAACTAAACTTACTTATTATTATTATTATTATATATTTATCATTTTAAGCCATCTTGGTCATCATTCTCAGCCATATTCATGACAGAAACAGTGAAAAAAGAGGGAGAGAAGTCATGACTTAGTGGTAGCCAAAGGAAGAAGAGAAAATCACAAGATTTGTCCCAAAACATTAAGGTAATATCTTATGGCCATAATCTTGTGCACCCTTTAGTTTGGAAGAGTTTTATGATTTATTCTCTACTATTTTTCCACTGAAAGTTTCAGCTTAGAGAGAGAGTAGAGAGAGAAAATGAAGGTATGGAGAAACTAAACCATGAAAAGTGTTATATAGGCCATAAGGTGCAAGAATATGTCATTAGATTACAAATTAATCGGTTAGTTATTTTCCTATGATTTATGATAATTTTCTACCTATTTAGGGTTTAATATAGGAAAGGAATTTCACATTTTTGACCTCAAAAATGGATTCCTTGGGTCCAAAATAGGTTAGAACAAGTATGTTGTACAAGGAATGCATGATGGATAACAAAGTGCAAATTTTAGTTCAAGTGAGCACCTTGTAAATGAAATTGGATAATTAGTTGTTAGTGGCATTATTTTATGATGTTATAGGATCCAAAGGAGTGTTAGAAGATCAAGGGAAAGGTGTACAAAGTTTGGTGGAACTTGGAAAGCCCAAAGGTAGTTATTTTACCAATTATGTCAAAGTTGTTAAAACTATTTTCAATGATGTTTGGAACATGCCATGCTATGACATTAATGTTTTATGTTGTATTTGATGTGTTGGCTGTTTGAATGAGAGTTTTTATGACTCTTGGATGTCCAATTTTTAAAATGTTACCATGCTGAAATTTTTAGGAAAATGTATGGTCTAGATTGGTAGATTGCTTTCAAATGATGATTCTATGAATAATATGATGAAATATGCACATACTTGGTTGTAACTACTGAGATTCTTTGAATCTCATTCTCTTTCCAAATGTTTCACTTCATAGGTCCAAGTTATGGCAAGATTGCCCAAGAAGAAAAGGAGAAGGAAAAGCAAGCTCTTAATTAAAATGAATTTGCTTGCATTGGTGCTTTGTTTGGAGTACCTTGTGAAAATGATGTGTATGGTGCTAGGACTTTACATGAATGTAATTATGTTCATCTATATCTATTATGATGTAATGTTTTAAGTGAAGACAAGAAATGGCCATGTATGTACATATTAAGGTCTATGTTGACAAGTTGTAGGAAGAGAATGGCCATTGTGACAATGCTTAGAATTTCGTGTACTGTTCAGAATTTTTGGGGTTTCATGTATGACTGTTTTATATGTATAGAAACTAGACATGTGTAAAGATCACTCAATTTAGAGTTGTGTATGATTTATGGTGATTTTTCAAAGTTATGGTCAGAATCAAAAATTTTCAAAAATGACCATTACTACAGTAAAGATAATACGAACTTATTGTATAAGCTGGCCAAGTAATTTTTGTGTTCAACATTTTTTCCATGTATAGAATCTTTTAAGCTATATTTAGAGACTTGAACCATGCCAATATGATTTTTCTTGATTTAGTTATGAATTTTCAAAATTCACCGGGTGAAAAAGAGTTAACCAAAGGAATAGTACCCAAAATGAAATAAATTGGTTTAAGTTGTTTTATATGATCAAGTCTCTAATCAAGCATTAATAGACCTAAATATAGTTTAATACATGGGAAATAAGTCTAAGTACGAGGTGTGACACTTGCAAGTTACAAGAAATATTCTTACCAATTTTTCTTGGAATTTTCTCTTCTCTTTTCTCTTATTTTTCTTCGCCTTCATGTGCTGCTCTCTCCCTCTCAAATGGCAGACCATTGCCCTCTCTTTCTTTGCCAAAAGCTTAGACCAAAATGGGTAGAGAAGGGGTATTTATAATGCCAACAAAACTTGATTACTTTTTGCTAATTACCTTGATTAAAGTTAATCAAAACTTAGCCTATAAGTTTGCTTAATGATTAAGCTTCCAATTTCAACACATGGGCTACCATGTGGCATCCTAAATACTAGGATAATATCTCCAAAACACTGCATAATTTTTCCATTCCAATAATACCCTGTATTGGTTACTTTATATTTGGACTGGTAAAGTTACTTTTTGTAGTATAAAATCATTTTATTAGTACATGATTAAAGCAAACTTATGTCTGATATTACTTTATTATCTTGTCTCCTAAAATTCCTTGTTGTAATGCTCATTTTCTTTTTCTTTTAACTTTTGAAGATCAAAAAGTAGCTTTATCGGTAAAAAAAAGTTACTTTTAAAATTTTGGCACTGATTATTTCTTTATTCCTAATCATTAACCCTTAATGTTATATACCATTGGACTTGTCTCATCAAGAACTTCGATTTGACAGTAATTTTGCATATTATAATTTTTAATTCTTTTGAGTCATTAGATGTAATTTTTCCCAATAACTTTTTAACTTTTCTTCTCCACGTGATTTTTTATTACATAGGGACTACAATGAAATTATTATAATTTTGAGGGATAAAAACATAATTTCTTATTTTTTGTTCAATTAGGATAAATGACCTCTTTACCATATTTTATGTAAAATGGTGTTTATTTGTTTTCACAAATTCCTTATGCATTTTTAGTTTTCTAGCTTTTCAAGGATGTTACACCATGCCATGACTTGTTCCTAACATGTTAGTCATTTGGGAATGGTGATATCAATATGTGCATGCATGTTATCAAATATGTCACAGAACATCAAACAATCATATTAAGACATAATGAGTCATATAATTTCATAAAAATTTTGACAAAGTTTTTCCTTAGAAAATGAATATCTCAGGGTCAAAACCCTTACATAATTTTAGTCAAAACAATCACCAATCATCAAAATAGCAATATAGCAAATCATATATTATCATAGAATATCATAAAACAACATAATGCATTAAAAAGAAAATTACTACCTTAGTGAAGCTTTTTGACCTTTCACTTGGTTTCACTCCTTTCAGGGACTTCCACAAGCATTCTTAACCTAAATACAATGTTAAATACTCACTTTAGCCACTAATTCTACAGTTTGTCTCATAAAGTACCTATTAACTAAAACCCATATAGTTTATTTAAACTTTTTCATGAAATCAACACTTGGTCGTGCTTTCTACCAAGTTTCTTGTATGAAAAATCATTCTCTTTACTTCCCTATGTTTTGCCAAATTTGGAACTTGATAAGGAAGAGAGAAGAACTTCATGAAACTATCTTAAACTACTTGAAAAACTAGCTTGAAGTGGTAGAGAATCTTACCTTGAACTTAGACCTTAAATCTTCAAGCTTTCCTCTCTTCTTTCTCTTTCTCTCTTTCCATGCCATCCCTCTTCTTTCTTGGCCAAATTTTTTAGCTCTCCTCCTTCTCTTATGCCGCAGCTAGGTCAGCCAAAGAGAGAGTAAAAATAAAAATCCCAAGTGACATAATGACCTTCATAAAGTGGTTTTACATGTGTTAGAATTTTTCACCACTTATTCCTCGATTTTTCTTGCATAAAAGAGTTAAATATTCCATTTCTCCATGTGCAGCCCAAAATCACGCCACTTAGGGGGTCCAAAATACTGTATATGTTTCTTAGTCTAGATATATCTTATATTGATTACTTTTTACCTGGACTGATAAAATTACTTTTGTAATATTTTATTATTTTATGCATACAAAATATAATTACATTTGGATTTACTTTTATTTTTTCTTCTTTTGTGGGGCCCATGGTATAAATGTGGGGCCTATATACTTTTCTTTTTTACTTTTTCTGCTTTTGTGGGGACCATAATATTTTTTGTCTTTTTTTTGCAAAATGTACTGTGTTCTACCAACTATTTCTTTTCAAATTGATCAATTTGGACTCGATATATTATTCCATTGGGTCCATCATGTTAAGAGGTTCATTTTGACCAAAATTTGTCAAAATTACAAAATTGTCCTTGGGTCAAGTTGTAAATAACTTTTCTTTAGGGTTGTTTTGCTTAATATTTCCCAAAGACCAAACTGTAAATAATTTTTCTTTTAAGGACCATTTTGCAAAAATATTTTTTAGGCCTCCTTATATAAACTTGCTATTTTACTTTTTTTCTATCAAATTTTGTATCTTAAATTTTACCATAACTCTATACATCCTATATTATCCAGAGAATTAAGGATATGGCATCCTATTAAACAATAGTTGTTATCTCTATATTGTAGACAAGACAAGCTTTTAAGAAAGACTAATGTCATCCAAATTTTTTAAATGTAGAAGTATATATGGGATGATAAAGTTAATGGACCAAAATCTGAAAAAGTTAAAGTGATCAAATGACTAGTCAACTTCATGGAATTTATATATCAATTAGTATGATAAAATTTTGGTTGTTTATTTTTCCCATCAGAGGATTAAAATAATGTTAATCTGGAACTTGAACCATCATAAAACAATTTTTCTAAAATTAGTTATGATTTTTTGAAATTCAATAAAAAAAGGGTTACTAAATGAATAGTAACCCAATAATGAATTTTAAAGTTTTGAGATTTTGGTTTGTTCAAACTTCCAAATCCTCTCTACATGATTCCAATAGATGTTTAATGCATGGGAAAGGTTCATAAAAGTTAAGGTGCTTCATTTTTTTGTATTAAAGCAAATGTTTAGGCATAATAGCTTTAAACCCATTGCTTGAAAATATTCACCTGCATAGTCAAGTTATGTTTTTCTTTTAGATATGAGGTATTGTGTAGGACCTAATTTATTCCTCGTTGAAGTATAGGCTTGAAGTGCCTTAGTGGCATAAGAGATTTGCCTCGAAATATAACTCGTGATAGTTGTCGGATAAAATATGAGGTTATTTTTAAAAACTTATTCCATAGGTCTTGAAATCTTTTAGAGTTGGATTATAGTAGATCCTAGTAAGTGAAGTAGGATTGTAGTATATCCCAAGGGTCATAGTAGATTTTGTGGTCATAGTAGACCTAGTAGACTTAGTAAAGTTACTGAGCCATGAAGTTATAGTGCTTCTCTAGGGGATGATGACCTAAGATGGATTTGGAATATAGAAGCCTCATTAGTTGTATGTAAATAATGTTCTCCTTGATTGTGAGAACAAGACTATAACCATATCTCCTTGTGGAATTGACCCATGTGTTGAGAATAAGTTGTGCAGTTTGACTACCAACTAGGTTAAGAGATATTAGAGAAAGGAAGTCAAGAATATTCTATTTTCTTCTCAATTCAAGTAAAGATAAAAGAGTGATTACTATAAGATAAGGAATTCCTAGAAAATTTCCCAAGGAAATGAAAGGATTATTGCCTAAAAGACAAGTAGAAAGTATTATTGACACTACGCTTAGAGTAGGGTCAATATCATAAACTCCCTACTGCATGGCTCCAAATGAAGTAGCAAAGTTAAAGTAATAGATAGAAGAGTTGTTAAGGAAAGGATCATTAAACTAAAGTATTTCTCCCAGTAGTACTCTTGTATTATTAGTTAAGAAAAAGAATGGGAGCCTTAGATTATATATAGATTGAAGAGAATTGATCAAGGTACTATCAAGAATAGGTACCCTTACCCAGAATAGATGATTGGTTGGATCAATTAGTTGGAACATTTGTTTCTCCAAGATGGACATGAGATCCAGGTATTGTTAGCTAAGAAGTAAAAGCAAGAGAAGTGCCAAAGATTGCTCTTAAAACCAAATATTGCCACTATGAATTTCTTATTATTTTATAGACTATATGAATAGAATTTTAAGCCTTATTTAGATTAGTTTATTGTGGTCTTTCAAAGATGATATTTTTGTGTACCAAAATCTTTAGAAGAGCATGAGAGACATATGAGAATTGTTTCATAAACCATACAAGAAAAAAAGTTATACGTTAAACTTAGTGTGAGTTTTTGGCTTACACAAGTATGATTTTTAGGTCATATAATCTCCCAGGATGGGATCGCAGTAGATCCTAATAAATTAAATACAACTCTAAAGTGGGAAAGACCTAAAACTAGAGATACGAAGTTTTCTAAGTTTAGCAAGATATTATAGAAGTTTTCTAACTAATGAATATATTCCTTTCAAATATTCACAATTGTCTTTGCCTGAATTTTTGATTTGTCACGCCTTACTTTTATAGTTCTTTTCCCATGTATTAGACATCATTTGGGATCCATTTGGATCAGTTTAGAGGCTTGAATCACTAAATTTCTTAAAACAGAAAAATTACATTTTTTAGTACTGTTCATATGGGTTTTTCCCATTTTTCAGCCAAACTTTGAAAATTTATAACTAATTGTAGAAAAATTGTATAACCATGATTCAGTCTTTGACAATAGCGTAAATCATTATTTACATGAAATAGGACATTCATCATGCCAATTTGTATAGTATTTTTCATGAAAATCACAGTTTATTTGGCACCTTAAAACTATCCAGATTTTTGTACCATAAACTTGAAAATTCATAAGTTCGTCCATACTTAACCAATTTGAGTGATCTTGGTCTTCCTAGAAAGCTTGTTATGTCTACTTTTAAGAAATATTAGCCACTTGGTCATTATGCCCTGTTTTAGATAAAATTATCCTTTCCAATCTTTAGCATACCATGTTGGGCAATTTATGCAATATTTAAGGTAATTAACTTCATGACTCTATTACATTATCAAAATATGTTTATAATCCATTCCAAACATCATTTAAGGTTCAAAGGGACATAACTATATAGAGTTACAGATTTAAAGCTTCATACATAAATTTATACATAATTCCAAATAACACATCGTAACTTTCATAAGCCACTTATTCATTATTTTCTTCTTCATTCCTTTTTGTCTTTCTTTGATCCTTTGCATGGCTTGGCCCTAGCATGATTAGTGGTTTGGGAAGGTGAGATTTAAGAGTCTTAGTAGCAATAGCATTTCATGCAATCAATCATCTTATCATGCAAACTTTAAAACATCATGCAAAACATCTTGGAATATAAGTTAGCATAAAATATCATATTGTCAAATAAAAATTTTGGTAATGTTTCCCTTTAGAAAATCGACATCTCAAGCATTGCCCTCAATTCAAAAATAGTTAGTACAATAACTGAAAAAAATAACAACAATATGGCAATTCAAAAATCATTATAAAACAATTAAAGACAATATAAAAAGAACAAATGAAAATTGCTACCTCAAGTGCTTCCTTTGCTTTTACCACATGGTTGCAACTTGTCAAATTGCTTCCTTGGACCTTCCCAAACCTAAATTCATCACAATATGCTTACTAAATTAACTAGTTTCATGAGCTAACTTCTTAATGCACTACTAACTCTAAAATTCCATATTTCTCATTCTTGATTCAATCTTGAAAACCTAACCTCTCCTTTATTAATTTCATCATGAAGAATCCATTTCTACCACTGGTTGCATGAAATTCCAACCCCTAGCATATTATCTCATTTGGCCGAATTCAACCCATTAAGGAGGAGAAAAGAATTTTCATTGCTACTCATCCCAAAATCATGCAAACACACTTTCCTTCAGCTAATGCATGCTTCCTCTAGCTTTACTTTCAAGAGAACATCTTTCCTTACATAACAATATGTCTTGGCCAAAACTTACCAAGATCATGGAGCAAAGAAAATCTCACTTAAATTAATCCTACTCTTATGCGAAACTAACCTAAGATTGAAGAGAATAATTACCTCAAACTTGCTCTCTTGATCCTTTGCTTTGCACTAGACTTTTTCTAATATCCCAAAATTTTACTAGGTATAAAGTAATGAAAGAGAAAGGAATAAACGATAACATGAAATATGTAAGGAATTCATGAAAACGTATAGATACTGTTTTGGGTGAAAAAGGGCAAAGAGGACATTTTTCTCGATCTGACAAAAAAATGAGAAATTATATTTTTACCCCTAAAGAATTATAAAAATGACATTCACGCCCCAAAATATATAAAATTCACGTGGAGAAGAAGTTAAAAAGCCTTTGGGGAAAATTACACCTAATGACTCGAAAGTTTCAGAAATTATAATTTAACCCCGGGTCAGGGGTAATTTTATAAATATGAAAAATTACTGTCAGAATGAAGCCTTTGATGAGAGAATTCCAATGGTATATGGCACTAAGGATTAATGTTTAAGGATAAAGAAATAATTAGTGCCGAGTGTCCAAAAGTAATAGTAAACCGATAAAGTAAATTATGGGCCCCACTGATGATTAAAAGGTAATCGAGATAGGATATGGGTTATACATAGATATCATTTGGCACAGGATAATTATGGAATTATAAAAATAAAATTAGAATAGTCCTGTAGCCCAAAAATGCTAAATTACTGTAAAAAACAGTTTTATCGGTACGGTTAAAAATTACCCAGTTCAAGATATATCTGGACCAGAAAAAATTGACCAAATTGGACACTCAACATCATTGGCCATGAAATTAGGGCAGCTTGAGCAGAAAAATTGTTTGGTAAACTTCCTCAAGAAGTAGTCAAATTTTTGGCCAAAAAGTAACTTTAGTTGGTTAAGTAATTAACCATGATAAAGCTAAGTGATTAAGCATGTAATTAGTCACTTAATCACCCTCTTGTTAGATAAGCTAGCTTCCCAAGAGGGGGGTGAATTGGGAAGCTTGAAAATTTTCTGCAAAATATCAAGAAAGTGAAGAAAGCAAAGTATAGATGGTAAAACAAGAGTATAGGAGAATAAACTTTAAAAGTTACAGTAAAGAGAAGAAAACTCAGATATTTATCCTGGTTCAGTCTCTCCACTTGACCTACGTCCAGTCCCCAAGTCACCACTTGAGATTTTTCACTATTCTGCAAGAATTCAGTGGGCTTCTTGCAAATGCCTCAGTACAAAGATGATGCTCTATTTCTAGAGCTCACTCATACACTCTATGCACTCTTACAAGGTGCTTCCCAATCCCTTGTGATATCTCCTCACAAGAAAATCTTTCTTCCAGATGAAGATAAGATTGTTTACAAAGATTAAACTCTCTTAAACAGAGTGAATATGAAAGTTTGAGTACAAATATTGAAGTGAGAGAGTAAGAGACTTTGAGTAGATGATTTGACAGAGTTTCAGTATATACAAAGTTAAAATTGTTACCCACAACTTCAAATGATGTTATATTTATAGATTTAGGTCTCAACTATACGTTAGAGACAAAATCTATCCGTTAGAGAAGTTATCCAACGGTTACTCTGAAAAACTATCTGTTAACCAACCGCATTTAATGCTTCTGACACTCTGAAATTTGAATTTCAGTTGGTCAACAGACAAATTTCACAGAAATTGAAGGCTAAAGACTTCAATGTTGAATGCCCAAAGTTCGTCTGTCATGAAGTGAAGTTCGAATTTTGATGTTTGAAAAATGTTTCTATGTTGTGGCATAAGAATTGTCAGGTAGAAAGTTTTTCTGTTAAATGTGAATAGTATTTTCAATTTGCTACAGTGCCTTCGAAATTCAAATTTTGGAACCTCAAAATACGTCTGTCCGTAGCTGGTTTTATAAGGCACAGTAGTTCATATGATTCAAAATTTGAATTTTGCAAAGGGCAAAGTTTGTCTGTCAGAGAGACCTCTTTTCAAACTTACTTCAAAATCCAAATTTATAAATACTGTCATTCGTATGTCAACATATCTTTGCAACAGACTCACAAGCTTAGTTTCTGAAATTCGAATTTTCATGTTCAAAGTTTATCTATCAGTGACTAATTTTGAAATCCAATCTGAGCTTGGTTTCAGATGAACTTTGACATAATTTCAGACGAATTTCTTTAGTTTTCATAAGTTACATTTTGTCTAAAATTCGAATTTTCAAAACTCAAAGTTCGTCTGTTACTGAAAGCTCCTTTCAGATACTTATCAAAATTCGAATTTTCTCAAGTCAAAATTCGTCTGTCAGAGAGGCTTTTCTTCAGAGTTGTTCTGTTTCAGTACGAAATTCGAATTTCCAAAACCAAAGTTTGAATTTCCAAGATGACAGATCAGTATTAACCTTTCAAATTTCGTCTATTGGTGAGTGTTTTTCAATTATTCCATGTTTTAACATAGAATAAAGGTTTTAAAACATCTTTTCACCAAATCAAAGTCTTCTACTCAAATCAAAATATTTCTAAACATCCTACATGAATCTTTGCACTGATTTCTCCAGGATTTCTTCACTTGAACCTTTTGTGCACCTTTGATATCTTTATTCCAAGCTCTTGAAGGTTGGTTTGGAATCATCAAAACACTTGATTCAACAATCTCCCCCTTTTTGATGATGACAAAACAACTTACAAACTGGATTAGTACTTAGGTTTGCTTAAGCAAGCTCGCCCTCAACATATGCATTATATTCCAAAAGATATCAAATATAGTAGATCATGTGAAGAGATTCAAAGAATAATAAGAACAGATCATTGCAACCAAGGAATTCTTTCATTTTATCAAATGTTGCTTTATAGGAACCAATTTATGCAAAGTACTTCGAAATACACAAACCAAACACAAAACACGAACAATACAACAAACATCTGAAACTCAATACAACACTACAAGAGGACTCAAGACTAAGTTCTAATCACTTCTTCTTTGGCTTGGTCTTCTTATTGTAAGTCTTTCCATATGGCTCAGCAGCAGTCTTGCCAGTTTGCTTACTCTTCTCCCCCTTTTTGGTATCATCAGGAAGGTGAACATAATCAGCCGGAGGAGGGATCTAAGAAACTAGAATAGCTTTGAGGGGCACAGGAGCAAAAGGCAGATGAGGCTCTGAAGGCTCAAGGCTTGGATCCTCATCATCAGAGACTTCAAGCAGCTCTTGCACCTTTTGTCTGGAAAGAGCTAATTGAGCCCTTTGTTCTTCTGAAAGACCATGTGCAGTGAGAGATGTAGGAGCAAGGTCATCAGAATTAAACATTTCTTCAAGCCTCATTCTCTGAGCTTGCAAGAGAGTATTGCGAGCAATAGCTTCCAAATCAACAAAAGGCACAATGCTTCTTTCTTCACTTTTGGCAACCTCCATGATTGATGAAGTAGAAATGGCTACCACTAATCTTTCTACTTGCTCAGATTCTTGCTGTGACAGGATTGACTCTTAAGCATCTGCAATAATGGGATCATGAGAGCTTGAATCCTAAGGTCCTTCTTCTTCAAAACCATAGTCCAAGGGAGGACCAGGACTTGGTGTGCTCAGTGTACCAGCAGGCTCAGTACCATCTACAGCATCATCATGCTCAGAAGAGGCTAGCTCAAAAAGGCTTGGAGGCTCAGGAGTTGGAGACTGAGCAGGCTCAGGGAATCCTGGCTGAAGTGGAGCTGATGTGGCAGGAATTACACTTCAAAGCTCTTCATAGGCATCAGCAACCACTTTCATGTTCAGGGCCAACTGGTGAATCTGATCTTGCATATGAGCAAATTTGGCATTTTGCTCATCCCTGATGCTAAGTATGAATGTAGACAAGCTATCATACACCTCAGTGATCTTGGTTGACTTGGCACGAGAAGAGGGAGTAGATGGAATGTGAGTAAGCTTGGATAGAGATGGGACAGGCAAAGAAAGCTAAGGTGTAGGTCTTGCAGGAGTCTCTGAGGTACCTTCTTGCTATTGGGATGCACCTTCAAAGAAGAGATCTTCAGATTTTCCTGCTCCCTTCCCAATCCATCTTCCTTCATTTCTTTCAATCCCCATTCTTTGAAGTTCCTCTTCCTTGAAAATCTCAGTGGGTTTCCCTTTTCCCTTCTCAAGGTGTTGAATTCTAGCATATTATAGAATTCTGGAAATGATTACTGCTTAGGGGAGTATGGAATCTTTCCTCTGATCCCTTGCCTTGATCATGCGTTGGAGTATTATATGTCCCATGTTGATGAGCTTTCCACGCATGATTGCTGCCATCACATGTGCCTCTGCCCTTGTGATCAGATTGAAGCTGCCTCCTTTGTTGAATATGATCCTAGACACTATGTAGTGTGGGATCCTCACTTGAGCACTGAGGTCTGTGGACTTTAGCAGGTTTATGGTTGGCCTATTCTCCTTTCTTCTGAACAATGTGTTCAGAATTGTGCTCTTCTTGTAGTTCACAAAGAGGCCACCTTCTTCATCAGCCGTCTCTGCCTCATCCATGTATCCAGAGGCAGTGATGTCAATCTTGAGGCCATCTTGCCCTGGGATTTCCAACACTTCATTAAACGTCTCATCAGTGAGCCAGATGGTCCTTGACCTCCCACTTCTTCTTCTTCTTGTTGTACTTTAGGGAGGCATACCATGTTTTTACCACTTCATCATCATACCTCTCCAATATCTCTAACAGATTCTTATATCTCAACATCCATATTCCAGCATCAAAATTGTTTGAGACTAAGAAATCTTCCAAGTTCACACAATGAGGCTTGATTACCTTTTTATTTGCAAACTTGGTTGAGTATTCCTCTTGAATCTGAGGAGTACTCCATAATGGCAGTGAGGTGAGTTGGTATTCTCCAGATTCAGTACTGGAGGAGGAAGTAGAAGCAACAGTATCAGCAGCAGCAGGAACAGGGACCGAAGGCTCTGCTTTCTTCGAAGAAGAGGGTCTAGTTTTCTTTGATTCTTCCTTTGGGGTTGTCTTTTGTCATTTGGAGGGAGTTGCCTTGCTTGATTCGGCTTTTCTCTTCGGTTTTTCACCCTCCTTTGAGGCATATTGGGATTTGACCATCCTCTTTGGTCGTGCCTCTCCTTTTCCAGCTTCAGGATTCTTTACTCTTGCCATTTCCGTGGATGAATGTTTTAGAATGAAGCAGAGATCGGGTTTATAGGGTGCGAAAATCAGTTTAAATGGTGGGAAATGAAGATTTACGTTCAGAATTAAAGAGCATTGAAGAGAGAATTTGAACAGACTCAAAGAGGAAAAGAGTAGGGTTGCGTCTGTTCAGTGGAAAACCGTTAGTTTTAACGTAAGTAACCGCCTGACAGACGAATTTTGAGTGGTCAAAATTCAAACTTCGAGCAGTTAAAAGTTAAACCATTCCGCAAAGCTTACTAACAGACGAATTTTCCTCTGAAAGTTTATCTGACAGTGGCTTGGTTCAAGCAACACAAGATGAATAGACGAACTTTGTAATAATAAAGTTCAAATTTTGAAGAGTAAACATCAAGCAGCAATCAAATCAGCAAACAACAGACAAATTATGCATATGAAACTTCATCTTTCAAAGATTCAACATGAAGAGCATGCTTCAACAAATGAATTTTAAATCAGAAATTCAAATTTCTTTCCTTTGTAAAGGTTTTCCAACATTCGTATGTTAAGAAATAATCATTTGTATAATCATCATGTTGGACAAACATAACTTTGAAACTTTTGCTCTTGAAAATTCGAACTTTCAAGGTCCAACAGATGAATTTCGAGGCATCATCGAGAACTGTTCCAATGTGTAACAAGCTGCAGTTCATTTGTTGGGCATCCAAATTCGAATGTTGACCATACTGTCTTGTTCAGAAACACAGTTTATCAAGGAAATTCATCTAACACACAACTAAGATACAAATTTCAACTTTAAAAACTTACAGAATGGATCCAGAAACTCAGAATTTTCGCCATTTTCTTCACTTTTTGATTATTCCTTTCTTGTGTGCTCCATTTTTTAGATTTATTGCCATTGAATCTCATGAGGAGTACCTGTAACTTAAATTAAATTCACTTCGATGCTAAAGTTAGAATTAATTTAATTTTGGAAAATCTAAAAACAGAATTGCACACGGATTTACTTACAATTTATTGGGATTTACCATACCCAATTCTCTCATGATTTTGTAATGTCTATCTTCTGAGAGAGGCTTTGTCAAGATATCAGCAATTTGATCCTCTATTGGGATGTATTCTAGTCTGATTTCTCCTTTCAAAACATGATCCCTTATGAAGTGGTGCCTAACTTCAATATGTTTTATCCTTGAATGCATGACAGGATTCTTAGTGATATTAATGGCACTTTGGTTGTCACACATGATTGGTATTTCCTTCATCTCAACCTCAAGATATTCAAGCTACTATTTCATCTAGATGATTTGGGCACAACAGCTTCCAGCTGCAACATATTCAGCTTCAGCCGTGGATAAGGCCACACTATTTTGCTTCTTGCTAAACCATGAAACCAAGGATCCTCCAAGAAACTGACATGTTCCACTTGTGCTTTTTCTGTCAGTTTTGGATCCTGCAAAATCAGCATCAGTGTATCCTTTGAGATCTTCTCCATTACCCTTTGGATACCAAAGACCCATCTGTGATGTTCCAATGAGATATCTGAAGATACGTTTCATAGCAGTTGCATGGGTTTCCTTGGGACATGACTGGAACCTTGCACACATACAGACACTAAACATAATGTCAGGTCTGCTAGCAGTTAGGTACAGTAGAGATCCAATCATTCTTCTATACTAGGTTATGTCAAACATTTTCCCTGTTTCATCCATATCCAGTTTGGTTATAGTAGCCATAGGTGTTCCCATTGGCTTGGCATTTTCCATCCCAAACTTCTTTAACAGTTCTTCCAGATACTTGGATTGATTGAAAAAATACCATCATCACACTGCTTGATTTGCAATCCAAGGAAGAAGTTGAGTTCACCCATCATGGACATTTCAAATTCTCCCTGCATTAACTTAGAAAAATTCTTGCAAAGAGATTCACTAGTAGCACCCAATATAATATCATCAGTATAGATTTGAACAATAAGTAAATCTTTATTTTCTTTCTTAGTGAACAAAGTTGCATCTACTTTTCCTCTGTTGAACCCCTTTTCAGTTAGAAAATTACTTAATCTTTCATACCATGCTCTAGGGGCTTGTTTTAAACCGTAAAGAGCTTTCTTCAGTTTATAAACATGGTTTGGTTTTGCAAAGTCCTCAAAACCTAGAGGTTGATCTACATAGACCTCTTCCATGATATATCCATTTAGAAAAGCACTCTTCACATCCATTTGATACAACAAAATATTTTTCATGCATGCATATGCTAACAGAATTCTGATTGCTTCTAATCTAACCACTGGAGCAAAGGTTTCTTCAAAATCAATACCTTCTTCTTGATTATATCCTTTAGCAACCAGTCTAGCTTTATTTCTGATTATTGATCCTAATTCATCAAGTTTATTTCTAAAAACCCATTTGGTACCAATGACATGATAATTTTTGGGTCTAGGCACTAAATCCCAGACTTGATTTCTTTCAAACTGATTTAATTCATCTTGCATAGCCAAAATCCAGTATTCATCAGTTAATGCTTCCTCAATGCATTTAGGTTCAATTTGTGAGATGAAAGCACAATTAATCATTTAATCCCTTAACTGTTTTCTGGTTCTAACTCTCTCTTGAACATTCCCTATCACCTGATCAATAAGATGATTCATTTGATATCTCCAAGTTCTAGGGAGTTCTTAAGACATTTCTTCATTATTTTCTTCTTCAAAATCTTTCTCCTAAATAACTTCCTCTATGTTAATAGATTCAGATATCTTTGGAGGTTCAATTTTACCTTCATCAGAAATATCTAACTTTTTAAAGTTTAAAACAAGATCATCCTCATCAGTGACAAGTTTGGACACTATTTCATTTTTAATAAATACTACATGAACTGATTCTTCAACTAATTTAGACCTTTTATTAAAAACTCTATATGCCTTACTTCTACTAGAATAGCCCAGAAATATGCCTTCATTAGATTTGGCATCAAACTTACCTAAATTTTCCTTCCCATTATTGTGAATGAAGCACTTGCAGCCAAACACATGGAGATGTGACAGATTTGACTTTCTTCCTTTGTACAGCTCATAAGGAGTCTTCCCA
The DNA here is from genome assembly GCA_026686845.1 of Adenanthera pavonina. NCBI lineage: Eukaryota > Viridiplantae > Streptophyta > Magnoliopsida > Fabales > Fabaceae > Adenanthera > Adenanthera pavonina. The sequence continues at coordinate 20,069,976 of JAIVEN010000011.1, forward strand.
AGAATTGGTCTGATGTAGGCTCTATTTATGATGTAGCTTGCTGTATTCACTGCATTAGCCCAAAATACTTGAGAGAGTTCCTTTTCATTCAGCATAGCTCTAGCCATCTCTCCAATTATTCTGTTCTTCCTTTCTACAACTCCATTCTGTTGAGGAGTTCTTGGAGCTGAGAAGTTGTGATCAATTCCATGCTCATTACAATACTCCAGAAAGTATGAGTTTTCAAACTCTCCTCCATAATCTGACCTGATAGACACAATGGAAATACCCTTCTTATTTTGTACTTTCTTGGCTAAGGTTACAAATGCATCAAAGGTATTACTTTTAGAGGAAAGAAAAAATGTCCATGTAAATCTAGAGTAATCATCCACAATTACAAGCATATACAGATTTCCACCAATGCTTTTTACCCTAGACGGACCAATTAAAGCCATATGCAGTAGTTCTAGCGGTCTAGTTGTGGTGACTACGTTTTTAGGTTTAAAAGAAGATTTAGTTTGTTTTCCTCTTAGGCATGCATCACATTCTTTGTCCTTTTCAAAAGTGATTTTTGGTAGGCCAGTGACTAACTCATTTTTAACCAGTTTTGAAAGCTGATTCATATTAACATGACCTAATCTTCTATGCCACAACCAACTATCATTGTCCTGACTAATCAAGCAAACAGAATCTAAGGGATGAAGTTTATCAAGATCAATAGTATAGCAGTTACCATCCCTTTGAGCTTTGAGGATTACTTTGTGATCACTTTTTCTGATGACTAGGCATAATTTTGAGTCAAACAGTACCCAGTTTCCTTTGTCACATGTCTGGCTCACACTTAGCATATTGTGGATGAGGCCAATCACAAATAGCACCTCTTCAATGGATGTTTCAGGATTCTAGCCCACAATGCCAATGCCAATTATTCTGCCATATTGATTACCTCCAAAGGTCACCTTTCCTCCTTTCTTGTCTCTAAGGGTGATGAACTTCTCCTTGTCACCGGTCATGTGACTTGAGCAGGCACTGTCCATATACCATTTATTATTCTTTCTAGCTTTGAGACATACCTGCAAAACAAAGTTCATATTTTCTTTTTAGGTACCTAAATTTGCTTGGGTCCTTTTCTGTCAGTAGTCTTTTCCCTAGATACAGATGTACCTTTGGGAATCCATTTAACCGTCCTGTCAAGTCCATTTTTCTTTAAAGCACATGAACTGGAAATATGTCCCTTCTTGTTACAGAAGTGACAGGTGGTAAAGGGACTGCTGGATTGAGAAGCAGGAAGAAAACAATGCAGATAATATTTTTGTTTTGCATGCCTTGGTTGATTATATGATTCAATGTGATGTGACATATGATCTTTCTTTCTATTGCTATTATCATGCACAAAATGTCTCATGTACATATTCTGATTTTTCTTCCTAATCTTTTCTTTTACAGCACAAGGATCATAGCCAAGTCCAGCCTTTCCTTGTGATATTCTTTGGCTTCCCATTAAAGCAAACAACATATCTTTACCTTTAGTAAGCCTAGACATGCTTTTCACTAGATATTCATTGGTTTGCTTTAGTTCAATGCATGATTTACAGCAAGCAGATTCAGCAATAGGCAGAGAAGCAATTTCAGAGATGTTGCATTGAGATTCTAGTTTGTTAATCTTTTTCTTAGCTTGCTTCAATTCTTTAGCAATCTTAACAAACTCATCATGCAGCTCATGAAATGCATCCAATAATTCAGAATAGGAATGTTCAGATTCATATACCTCATCTTCTTGATCACTACTGCATGGGATTTCAGCTTCTTCAGAGGCAAGTGCCATGAGACAGATGTTGGCAATTTCATCTTCATCATCTTCTTCTTCATCTGAGTTATTGCCCCATATTGATGAGATGTAAGCTCTTTTCTTCTTCTTGAGAAATTGTGGACAATCCCATTTGATATGTCCCTACTTTTTGCTTTCATAGTAAGTGATAGGCTCTTTTGTTTCCCTTTTGCTATCTCATGCTACTCCTTTCTTCAAGATTTTCATGTTTCTCTTTTTGCTATAGAATCTTTCAAACTTTCTGACCATCATAGCCAGAGTTTCTTCATCTAGCTCATCTCCATCGTCAGATTCTTCTTCTTTTTCCTCAGCAGCTTTTAGAGCAAGACCTTTCTTCTTTCTGTCTTGTCCAGCCTCCTTGAGAGCCTTCATTTTTCCTTCATACTCCTCGAGGCTGCCAAAAAGAGCTGTGACAGAGACCATTGATTCTCCTCTGGCTTCCTCTATTGCTATTACTTTGGGTTGCCATTCCAGAGGGAGAGCTCTAAGGATCTTTCTTACTTTTTTCTGTTTGAGTGTACTCCTTTCCCAAGCTCTTTAGTTGATTCACAATGAGAGTGAATCTCTTCTGTAGATCTTTTACATTCTCTCCTTCAGCCATTCTGAAGCTTTCATATTCACCTATGTATGTATTCAGTTTATTTTCCCTGACTCCGGTTATTCCTTCATGAGCAATTTGCAGGGTGTCCCACATTTCCTTAGCAGTGGAGCATTGTGAGACCCTGTAGAATTCATCTTGATTCAAAGCACTGACTAGACAGTGTTTTGCCTTGAAGTTCAGTAAGACTCTCCATCTATCTTCCTCATTCCATTCAGCTTCTGGCTTCTCTCTGTACTTCCCATCATCTTCCAAAGCCATTGGGATAAAATCTCCCTTCTGAATGACTGACCAGATGTCCAGATCAATTGACTGGAGATAGATTTACATCCTCATCTTCCAGTAACCATAGTGTTCTCCACTGAAGCCAAGTGGTCTATTTGTGTTGTTTCCTTATAGTAATATGCTTTCTCCAAAGCCAGCCATTTTAATTCCTGGACTGTGAAATCCTTTGATTGGTAAACTGCGCTCTGATACCACTTGTTAAATAAGCTAGCCTCCTAAGAGAGAAGTGAATTAGGAAGCTTGAAAATTTTCTATAAAATATCAAGAAAGTGAAGAAAGCAAAGTATAGATGGTAAAACAGAGTATAGGAGAATAAACTTTAAAAGTTGCAGTAAAGAGAAGAAAACTCAGATATTTATCCTGGTTCGGTCTCTTCACTTAACCTACGTCCAGTCCCTAAGTCACTACTTGAGATTTTCCACTATTTTGCAAGAATTCAGTGGGCTTCTTGCAAATGCCTCAGTACAAAGATGATGCTCTGTTTCTAGAGCTCACTCATACACTCTATGCACTCTTACAAAGTGCTTCCCAATCCCTTGTGATATCTCCTCACAAGAAAATCTTTCTTCCAGATGAAGATAAGATTGTTTACAAAGATTAAACTCTCTTAAACAGAGTGAATATGAAAGTTTGAGTACAAATATTGAAGTGAGAGAGTAAGAGACTTTGAGTAGATGATTTGGCAGAGTTTCATTATATACAAAGTTAAAATTGTTACCCACAACTTCAAATGATGTTATATTTATAGATTTAGGTCTCAACTATACGTTAGAGACAAAATCTATCCGTTGCAAAAGTTATCCAACGGTTACTCTGAAAAACTATCTGTTAACCAACCGCATTTAATGCTTCTGACACTCTGAAATTTGAATTTTAGTTGGTCAACAGACAAATTTCACAGAAATTGAAGGCTAAAGACTTCAATGTTGAATGCCCAAAGTTCGTCTGTCATGAAGTGAAGTTCGAATTTTGATGTTTGAAAAATGTTTCTATGTTGTGGCATAAGAATTGTCAGGTAGAAAGTTTTTCTGTTAAGTGTGAACAGTATTTTCAATTTGCTACAGTGCCTTCGAAATTCAAATTTTGGAACCTCAAAATACGTCTGTCCGTAGCTGGTTTTATAAGGCACAGTAGTTCATATGATTCAAAATTTGAATTTTGCAAAGGGCAAAGTTTGTCTGTCAGAGAGACCTCTTTTCAGACTTACTTCAAAATCCAAATTTATAAATACTGTCATTCGTATGTCAACATATCTTTGCAACAGACTCACAAGCTTAGTTTCTGAAATTCGAATTTTCATGTTCAAAGTTTATCTGTCAGTGACTAATTTTGAAATCCAATCTGAGCTTAGTTTTAGATGAACTTTGACATAATTTCAGACGAATTTCTTTAGTTTTCATAAGTTACATTTTGTCTAAAATTCGAATTTTTAAAATTCAAAGTTCGTCTGTTACTGAAAGCTCCTTTCAGATACTTATCAAAATTCGAATTTTCTCAAGTCAAAATTCGTCTGTCAGAGAGGCTTTTCTTCAGAGTTGTTCTGTTTCAGTACGAAATTCGAATTTCCAAAACCAAAGTTTGAATTTCCAAGATGACAGATCAGTATTAACCTTTCAAATTTCGTCTATTGGTGAGTGTTTTTCAATTATTCCATGTTTTAACATAGAATAAAGGTTTTAAAACATCTTTTCACCAAATCAAAGTCTTCTACTCAAATCAAAATATTTCTAAACATCCTACATGAATCTTTGCACTGATTTCTCCAGGATTTCTTCACTTGAACCTTTTGTGCACCTTTGATATCTTTATTCCAAGCTCTTGAAGGTTGGTTTGGAATCATCAAAACACTTGATTCAACACCTCTTTCTTCTGCACTTTCACGACTATTTCCAGTAGCAAAGGAGGAGAGAAAAACCGCAAGAAAGAAGAGAGAAAGAGAGAAAGAAGAAGAGGAAGTTCAAGGAGGAATCAAAGGCACAAACTTTGGTAAGTTAGTATACCACCTTGGACTTGTCATTGGTAGTATTTGAAGCATGGTTTATGGATTAGTTCTCCCTCCTCCTTACTTTAGGGTTTTAGCCATGTCATAGATTTAGCATGAAAATGGGTTAATTAACCATAAATCATAGGGGAAATTATTCAATGTTCATTTAAAGCTTGAATATGCAAGTAGTTTGTTATATAACAAAGTGTAGCAATTTTTCTTGAATTCCCCTAATTTTTTACTAGCTACTATTCATACTTAGGGTTGGAATTTCATAAATTAGACCTCAAAAATGGGTTCCCCATGGTCCAAAACTATAGGAACAAGTGTTGATTTCATGAAAAAAGCTTAAGATTAAGAAAGTGAAAATTTAGGGTTTGAAGTTTAATTTGGATAAATAGTGACCATAGTTAGAGATGGAATTAGTAATTCTGAGGCCATATTTGGATTCCTCATGAAAAATTACATGGAATAGAGGGATAATTCATCATTTTTGAGCTAGGAATGAATTTTTGGTAAATTTTTGAAGAATTAGGGTTTCATGAACACTTTTTGAAGAAAGCCATGGAACCATTAGCTTGAGTAATTGTTTAATAATATGTTTAGGTTTGAGGAAGTCTAAGAAAGCTTGGAGAAGTGTTGGAAGGTCCAAGACATGTTGGAAAAAGTGTGGGAAGCAAGGAAGTACTATAAGGTAGATAATTATCTTGACTAACATCACATTGTCATTATTGTTTCTTTGATATTTGACATCATGACATATATATGAAATGTTAATTTGTGATATTTCTATGTGTTGGCTGAGTTGTATGAGGGGTTTGGAGCCTCGGGATATCCATTTTACAAAATGGAACTCTGTTGAAATTTTATAAAATTTATATGTTCAAATGTGCCTATGTGATGAATTAAGGTTTATGTGATGTATTTATGAAAAATGTTATCATATGATGGCATGTATGGGATTTATCTACTAAAATTCTTTGAATCTCACCCTCTCACATATTAACCATGATTAGATAGTAACAATGGCAAGACCTCCAAGGAAGAGAAGGGAAAGGAGAAAGAATTTGGTATTTAATTTGATGGTGATTGCATTGGCCATGTGTTTTGACCTCTTATGTAAATTTGTAAAGATGAGGTTAAATATGTTTCTTCAATTTTTTATGTTCCTTCAAGTCCTAGCTAATGTATGACATGATATGAAGATGAAATATAGTCATATGAATATCTTACAATTTTTGTATTATAAGTATTAGGATACAAATGATCATTCTGACTACTACCAAATGAATATGCTACTGTTTGGGCTTTCTGTTGTATAAAGTATAAATTTTATATATACTTAAAAACTAGACAGAAGAAGCTTTCATATGGTCCAAAGAGCACTCAATTTGGATGTGTATACGAATTATGGTGATTTTTCAGAATTAGACCAAAAAACTAGAATTTCAGGAATTTACCATATAAATAGTATAAATTCACGAAATTTACTGTACAAATTTGCCAAATAATTTCTCTAATTAATATTTTTTCCATGTAGATAATATTTTAAGCTATCCATAGAGACTTCAATCACTCTCATATGATTTTTATTGAATTAGTTATGATTTTCAGAAATTTGCCAAAAAATGGAATTAAATGAATAATTCCCTTTAAATTGATTAAATTTATTATAATATTTTATTGTGATTCAAGCTTCTATTTAAGTATAGTTGGTCTCTAATGAGGACTAATACATGGGAAACGGTCCTAAGTAGAGGTGTTATGTTTTTCCTCCTCCATCTTCTTCTTCCTCCACTTTCTCTCACTAAAATTTCAGCAACTTCTTGTCTCTCTTACTTTCTCTCATTTTCAGCCAACTAAGGGGGTTGATGGCTATTTATAAACCTCAAGAATATATCCTAGCCATTCATTCCTCACTTGATCCAATGGTCACAATTGATTCCTTCCTAGGGTTTTCTATATTTGACATATTCCATGACGTCAAAGCTTACATCATCATGACATACTTTTTGCATTAGAAATTTGCATAATAATTTCCCAAAAAGAATACATAAATTTTGGCCAATAAGAAAATTAGGAGGGAGAAATAATTCTTCTATTATCCATTATATTTACTTGGTCTAAATCAAACCTATATTATTTGCTTTAAGTTTGGACATTTTCCTAGAATTTTATTGTATCTACTAGTACAATTTGTTCATCAATATGTATAGAAAAAATACTGGTTTGGAATCTATATAAATCTTACTAACTGCTCCAATCAGTATTTTATATGGGGCCCAAATACTTTTATTTTACTTTTTTTTATTATGGGCCTGCATTTTCTTTTTCATTTTATTATTTTGTGGGGCTCACATATCTATTTGTCCTCCCATATTTTGTAGTCTATATTATCTCCTAACTGTACCTTTTGAGCTCAATACACTCTTCTAATATGAGCCAACTTGTCAAAAGATCAATTTCCATATATATAAAGTTTTCTATAGTTTTTGAAAATATTTATAATTAAGGACCAAAGTTGCAATTTATTTCAGTTAAGGGCCAAACTCAATTTTTTTCTAGGGACCATAAGAGGACTTAATTCAAATTAAGGACCAAAGGACGTGAAATTACTATTTTACCCCTTTAGTATTCACTCAATATATCAAATACCACATCTTTTCTAATCATGCTTTTCCTATAAAATTTCTATGTATATCACAAAATAGCATTTAAGATAATAAGTATGTTACAAAGAGAAAGGTGCAAACAGAGATTTGGAAAGGTGGGCTTCTCTCTAACAAGAATTGGAAGGTACATCACTAGTGATAAGATCCATGAGGTTACTGAAGGAGAACACGGGATCTATAAGGTTAGAGATAGAGGACAATGATAGGAAGATGGAGAATGGGAAGGATGAGATGGAGAAAGGTCTGGACTTTTGATAGTGCTTGGTGGAGATAGAGAATAGGAAGGATGAGAAGCATACAGTGGTTAAGGTATGTAAGAACCCTCATTACATTACCTTGAACTTAGTTTTGAGCTAACAAGAGTATACTTGATAATGTATGCAAGATAGGAGGAATCAAGACCAGAGAAAGGACCCAAATAAGATAAAAGTTGAAAATGAAATAGAGAAAGGTCACACCAGTACGAGGTATAAGGCCGTCGCGGTAAGAGACACATGGGATCTTTCTATTTTTCCAAGCCGAGAGCACTTGTGCAATGGAAAACTTACTTGCACTATGACGAGAGTCGAGAAATTTGTTTAAATCAGAATCATTTTAGTTGGCCGAGTGAAGGAAAAATTGAGGGAGAAGTAAAGAGTAGAGCTAGGGCTTTAAAGATCTAGCTTGAAAAGGTGGTTGCTGGACTATAGAGGCTTCAATCTCGGTTGGTAAGTAATCCCTAACCTTTTCTCCTCTTTTTTCTCTTCAGTTGTTGGTGTGAAATCTGTGGGAGTATGTTAGTTTCAAAATTTTGGATGAATCCACCAATTAAAATGCTTGGTTTAGTGTTGTAGAAGTGTGATGTAATGTTAGTAAGCTTTGGGTATGAGTTTTGGTTAGATTGTGATAGGTTTGAGTGGAATCCTAGGTTGGAAATTGTCAAGAGAGTGTGAAATCCAAGATGTATGAGGATGATTATGATATGGATGATTAATTAGAGCCCATTCGTGTGTAATTATGTTGTTGGAACTATGGGTTAAGCTTGAATGGTTGGATTGTCAATTATGGTTAATGTGTATATTATGTTAATTAAAAGGAATTATAATATTGTAGTGGTTGATTGGCTAATTAGAGGTGTATAGTTCATGATAGGTGATTTGGAGGCTTGCTTAAGCCATGTGTGCATGGTATGATATTGTCAACCTAAGGTAATTAGGTGATGTGTTTGTTTGTTGATTTGTATCTATATATATGCATGTTTCCGTTCATACAACAATATTGTTATGTGTGTCTTGGTTTTCTACATATCATGGCATGTACATGGCTAGACAATGATTTCATAATGATAAACATATGTTGGCATGGCATTGATATGTAATGTGATGAACATGATATTACATGTATACATAGCTTGCTAGCATGATCATGATGATGATTACATTGTGATATAGCACAAACATCATCACCAATGGTATTGTGGAAATGGTGAATCAGGTGGTGATGATGAGATATGATATGATGATATATATATGATATGGTGAAATAAGGAAGGGATCCCTACTGTTAAATCCTCTCCTATGGCTCGGAAAGCAAGACGACAATGGACTGCACTTTCCCTAAATCACCACCAATTCATGGTGGTCTAGGGGAAGGAAAACCATAATCCAAGCATTAGTGTTACCTTTGGCCGAGTGCACTAGTATGAGTTGAGCTTGGTGATGTCCCGAAATTAGTCTTTACCGACTGTTAAAAGGGAGTCACCTATACGAAATGTCATGTTTTAACAAGAGCTTGTGTTTTAGCCATGTATGAGGGAGACATGCATCCCATTACATTTTGCATTCATGGTATCATGTACATTATTGTATGAATTATTATATACGTTGCCTATGATTGTCCCTGGTTATTGAGACATGGTCTCATATCCCCTCCCATGACTAACATTTCAGATGAAGACTCTAGCACTAGTTCAGAGGAGACCATGTAATCGTAGGCCTCTCCACATTTGGGAATTTAAAAGTAATTGATAGTTGTTATTTAGTTTATATAATATTGTGCCACGTAGGTTGTGATGGTCTGGTTGCCAGTGTAAACATCCTGGGGTATTGCTTAGCATGTGATACGATAATGTTTGGATGATATAGATACTGTGATGATAATGGTTGTAGAATGTTGTTGATGATGAATGATATGTGATGAGGTTGATAACATTGTGATATGGATGTGTGCATGTATGGGTGTATATGTATGATAATGATGTTAACCCCGTACAGGTCATTATTGTCAGAACAAGTGTCTGTGTATCCAAATAGTAGTATGTGTGAAGTCAAAGGGGATTTTGGGCCATGTATGTTAGTTTTAGGTATGTAGCCCATTATGTGAATATGGGGTTTAAGGGGATCAAATCTCAAAGGAGTAGTTTCTCTTAGAGGAAACCTTCTTGGACAAGTTAGTTAAGCAAACGGGACTTATGTAGATAGTCCATAGTGGCTAAATTGACTTTAGTGGCAACTGAAGCGCTTAAGGTTTGAGTTTTGGCTGAAAAGTGGCCAAAACGGTGTGGATTGTTCAAAATTTCCATACAGAGTTGGATTCAAGAGAAATATGTGTATATGCTTAGAATGGGATGAGAATGACATGTAGGAGTTAGAATCAGGTCAATCAGAGGTCGAAGCAACAAGTTGTACGTGTCTAAAGTTTGCCCAAAAAATCAACATTTTGCTTATATTAAATGTGATACGGGTGTCGCAGCACCAGATGCTTGGCTGTGGTGCCATTACCCTCAGTCTGAAAAATATTTCAACCTGAGAGCATTTAGGTCGTGGCATTATTGTAAAGGCTACACGTTGTGACCTGATTTGCCTACTTTGGTTTTGTTTAGCTAGTATTTTGGAGTCTTTGTGATTAGTGGAGGTTTGTTTTGGTAGAGTGTTACAAAGTTCACTAGACATGAAGGACAAAATGGTGGAGGTCACGGGAGGTGGAAGTTCGGTGATCCATGTTGCTGGTGATAACTCTTATGAGTAAGGGAGGTTGAAAAAGGAAGAAGACAAAGTGTATAAATATCATTTACCATCCCTTTACATCAAGAAAAACCCCTTTACATGGCCAAAATGGGAGTAATCCTCTTCACCTTAATTTAGGTCATCTAGATTACCCAGGTGACCTTCTTCCCTATAACCAAATGTTTTAACTCATGTAATGTAATCAAGATCACCTTCACATAACCCATTTTGTGAATGAACTGAATGGGCAGTAAAGATATAGACGCATTACCAAATGGTTATATCATAAGAAAAATATTGTGACTACAAGAGCCTTAAGTATTTATCATATTTGAAAGAGTTGAGGCAAAGAATATAGATGGTGTAATATCCATAAAATTTTACATGCATTGAATGATTAGATGATGTTAAGAAATAATATGAAATTATCATGGAAGGATATATGATGTTTATGGATGCACAAAAGTATAATTAAAAAGGTTAAAGGCTTAAAACAACATAGAAAGATCAAACAGAGGTTTAAAAGGGTAAAATAGTCATTTTGCTAAAAGATAACAGCAAAATGGTCATTTTAGAAATGTAGAGAGAGAAAATAATAATAATATAATACTTCAATCCAAGATAAAAGTACAATGGCTACAGGATATGTGAGCCCGGGGAAGAAAAATTACAAGTGTTACAATATGTAGGTCTCATGTGAATAGTAAATTTCATCCGAGTAGAATGAATAGTAAAAAGTAAGACAAGAGAACCCTATATGAAAAAGGCGAAGAGAAAAAGGTAGTGGGCTCCATAAATAAAGTGCATAGAAAGAATACAAGATATAAAATAAAGCCCAGACAAAAGTACAAACTAGAAGCCATTTAGATATGCAAAAAATGCAAGTTTGTAAATTCTCTCTCTTCCTTCTTGGAAACCAAAAAAGTGAAAGTTAGAGGAACAAAAATTTCTCTCTCATCTCTCTCTCACAAAAGGGCAAAAAGAAAAGGACAATGTTGGACAATCACATAAATTAATGAAGGATAAATTGTAGCCTTTGGATCAAAATTGTAATAAATCACCAAGATCAATTCTTTTTCTTTATAAATAGGCATACCCCTTGCCTTCCAAATTGCTCATTTGGTTCAAGTGGTAGGAAGGTTAGAGAGAGAGAGAGAGAGTTAACGTGAGAAGAGAGAAAGAAAGAGAGAGGGAGGCCGAGAAGGGAGATGAAGAGAAGGAAGGAAGAAAGAAAAGGCAAGGAGGAAGGTTCAAGGTAACTTCTTTCTTCCCATTCTCTTTTAGTTTTCTTTCCATTCATCTAGTATAGATTAAGCTAGTGTTTGAGAAGTTTCCTTCCTCCTTCATATGGCCTTGTTGGTCTCGGCCTAGAGCAAGAGAACCATCGGAAGTTTGTGTTTCATAAAGACAAAGACATGAACAAGTTTATATTGCTGAACAATTACTAGAATACATGCTTGAATGATCAAAGATTGAAGTTTTCAACTTGGGGTTTTTGGGAACACTGTCTCAGCTAAGATGAGTGTGTGGTCTTAGGGTTGTAATTTGATGATTTTAATGGTTGCAATGAGTTCCTAGGGTCCAAATTAGCCAAGTAAAGTCAAGGATCAAGGGAAAAAAATCATTTACAAAATGTCAAAGTTAGGATCATTTATAAACACATGGATCCAAATTATGTAAGCAAGTTGTTAAGTAAAGTTAACTGATGTTTATAGGCTCACATTAAGTGAAGGAAGTATAGCAATAAGTTGAATTCAAGTTTGAAGATCAATTGGTTAAAGCTACTTGGCAGTATCTTACAATGCTTTTATGTTATTACAGAATAATGTTATACTTGTTTATATTTGTTATGAAACTATTGCTATGTTGTTGTTGTGACTATTTTGATGATTGATTGGCTGTTTTATTGATGAGGGCTAAGCCCAAGATGTTTTTTTTTTTAAACTGTTATGTTGCCAAATTTTCATTAGACTACATGTAAATTTTTAGATGTTTTATATAATTTTGTCGTGTTTCAATGTTTCAAATGTGTTGTAATGATTTAATTGCATATCCAAGTTTACTACTGATATTTCCCAATCTCACCCCCATAGTTTCCCAATGATAGATGACAAATCATGTTGAGAGCTATACAATTTAATACTGAGTGCTAGAGATTTGTAGTATAAGGCAACTTAGGTCATGTTCTTAGGTAGGCAACAGTTAATATGCAAGCAAGAGAATATGAATTTCTACTAAAATGATGCACCTAAATTAATTTTTTTTTCAAAATGCAATTAATAAAATTAAAGCTAAGTGAAATTAACTAAATTACAATGCAATAAATTAATGCAACTAATTAAAGTATAATGTAATTGAAATACCAATCTAAACTAGTCCTGAATGAAATAAAATGCAACTAAATTAAACTAACAACTAATTAACTAAATAACGTGCTAATAAACTAATACAAGTACAACTATATATATATATTTTTATGAGATGTAATGCAAGCTACTTTATATGTAAATGCCAACTAAGACTAAGATTTGGGGGTTTGTTTTGAAAAATAATTAAAGTGAAAACAAAAACAGAAATTGAAATTAAATTTAAATTAAAGCAAATTAAAATAAACAATTAATTAAAACAAACTCAACACTAATTAAGGTTTAAAAAGAAAATTGGAATTTAATTATGAAAAGGTGGGTCATTTATGAACTTGACATATTACTTGAATCTATCATAGCTTGAGTTCAACTAAATTAATAATGGGGAAGTAACTAATCAAGTTAATTAAATAGCCAAGACACTTAACTACCATAAATTTAGTTCAAGTAATCAATTATGCCTAGAAACATCTAGCCATTAATTAACCATTTTAAACTCATATTGTCCAATTAATTAGTTTAATTTCAATGTTAATTTGTCTTCTAAATAAATTTGGAAAAATTAGGCAAAATTATCTAATTATACCAAATTAGATAATTAATTCCTTAAGTATGATTACACTTAGCATTAATTAGATTGCATCATAAATGAATGAATTAATCAAGATAATGCTAAATTTGGGATAAAAATGCTCAATTTTCCATATTTGAGCATAATACAAACCAAGCTGAAAATTAACATAAATCCATCTAAAATCATATGGACAATCCAATCTCTAAACATTAGTGTCAATACAAAATTTTATCATTTTCAACTCTAAAACCTAGGCCTAAAATCAATAAAAATTTTGAAATTAACAAGATAAGAGTAGAAAGAAGGCATCCCATTTTTCTTGAAGTTCATCCAACCTCAAGACTTAAGCTTTACGTCTTTGCTTCAAAAAATGAACCACCTAAACACCCTAGCCTTGCATTAGGTTGAAATTCCCACGAAAGAAGCAAAGAAGTCCATGGCCTTGAGCATGAAAAGATGGAAATGGAGTTCAATTGATGTGTAGGTGATGGTGAGGTGCTCAACTCAAACCCACAACTGCAACCTTCGTGAGCTTCCTTGGATGAGTAACCCATGGCCTTGCAAGAAGTAGGAAAGGATGGAAGCAAGTGATGAAATAAAGGTTATAGATGATGGGAATTGTAACATCATCATTTTAGGCTATGTTTAAAGATTAGAAAAGAAAATGTTCATCATTGAGGCACTATTTAGATAAAGATTCAGTGTCTTTATAAAGGAGGAGTATGATTAATTAATGTATTTATGATGATCAAGAAGCATGAGCCCAAGGAATTTGAGGATTGTGGTAGGTAGTTAAGAAGCTGGGAAAGCTTGAGACAGTTGATTACTAAATTAGTATAAAATCTAGCTATGGAATGAAAGTTCTTGACCAGAAAATCTCACAAGAAAGCATGAAAGAAATCCTTCATAAGTTGCCAAGGCAAGATAAAAGGGACGTGGCTCTTAGGATTATGAAATCCAATTGAGCAAGAGTATATGAAATCCTCCATAAGATGAAAGTCACCAAGGCAAAATAAAAGGTGGCTCTTGCAGACATGAAAGCCGATTGAGTAAGAATGAATGATGGTTAGAAGCCAAAAGGCTAGATTCTAACTGGGCTAGTAGGAGACTATTGACAAAGTGAGAAGTTTCCTCAAGTGGTCAAAGTAACTAAGGAAGTTAAGTATGAAAATGAATGAAATAGTAATGTCATGAGAAAGGAAAACAAGGAAACTAATGTATGACCTAAACAAAGAAAGTTAAAGAAAGATTACGAGTGCCTTGTAAGAATGTGCTAAAAGCAAGTATGGAAAAGATACCATATGTGAAATATTATATAAATACTATGAGAGGGAAAAATGGTAATTGTACATTTTTTGTCCTTAGAAGGAATTAATTTTCCTTATAGTCCTTAGAAGGAATTAAGTTTAGTCCTTAATTGGAATAAATTCCAAATTTGGTCTTTAATTGGAATTATTTCCAAAAATGTAGAAAAATGATATATGTCAAAATGGATCTCTTGACATGTTGGACCATGTTAGATGAACGAATTGAGCTAAAAAGGTGTAGTTTGAAAACAATATAGTCTGCAAAAATATGAACAGTAAAAGAAAAAGAGGTGGGCCCCACAATAAAGAAAAAGGAAAAATAAATTATGTGAGCCCCACATAAAATACTATTTGGGACAATTATTAAGAAAAATGCAAATCCCAAACATATATATTTCTTATACATATTTTTGAATAAACAGTATTAGAATATAAGATATCAAGAAAAGCAATATGGAAATTTTAGGTTTTATAAGTACCTTGTGAAGTTGAAGCATGAACTAGTGGCATATGACCTCATTTTATGATTTGATAAGGTTCCTCGAAAAGTCCAAATGAAGTGTGCACCAAGTTTGGAAAAGTTGGGAAAGCTTGAAGGTAGTTATAATCTCATTTACACCTATTGTTATCAACTTGAACTTTTATATTTCTTTGATTATGCCATGCTTTGAATTGAATGATTTGTGTTGGAAATGTGTTATTGGCTGATTGTATGAAGGGTTTATGACCCATGGATGTCCAATTTTCAAGGTGTTACCGTGCCAAAATTTTCATGACATAATATGGCATATTATGATTTCATGGTTTCCAATGATTATTTATGAAATGTTATTATGATATATGTGCACAAATGGTTGTAACTACTGAGATTCTTTGAATCTCACTCCCTCCTCAATGACTAACCATGCTAGGGAAAATAATGGAAAAGGGCTAAGGAAGGAGATAGATTCATGAAGAAGATAATGATGAGTGGATGATGTTGCAAGCTATTATGTTATAATTTGATCATTTGTAACAACATATGTATAGATGAGTGATGCTGCCATTATTTGCTATCATATATTTCAAAGTTTCTCATTGTGTTATGTATGGATTTGGTACAATGAATGATGATGTAAATATGATGTGAAGCTTATTTTGCCAAGACATAACTGGAAATGTACAATCTGGACACCTTGACAAAAACGTGGGTACTGTTCATGTAAGACAAGGCAATTAGTTTAGGTAATATATATATATGGTAATATATATATATATATATGCTCTTAAATTACATAAATAGGCCTTTAAAATGGTCCAAAGAGAACCCCATTTGGAGTTGTATACAAATTATAGTAATTTTTCAAATTTAGGGTTCAGAACAGGGCAATATTAGGAAAACTGGAAACTGAAAGTTAGAAACTAGAAAATTCAAAGATAATATAAAATCGTACAGAGCTCCAAAAATTCAGTGTTTTAATAAATAGAAAGGTCTATGTTTTAAGTTTCATATGCCAGTAATTTGGAGGTAATTGGAGCTATATAATAAATATGGAGGTTTTCCCAAAACTGTTCCAATAAAGGTTGAATTCTGACCCTTTATGATTTAAGTTAATGTCATACCCTATTCAAGTAAAATAAATATATAAGAAAAATATGCCTAGAAAATAGACATATATAGCTTTCAAATGACATAGAGTGTGCATGATTTGCTCTAGAATAGAAGAAAATATGATTTTTCAAATTTATTGTCAATTTCAGGAATTTTCAGAAATGACCCAATCTACAGTACTATTTGAAGGAATAAACTGTATTAAATGGCCTAGTATTTGCTCTGTTTCATGTTCTTGTCATGTATAGAATCTTTTTATCTATTTTTAGAGATTTGAATCACTTTGATACGATTTTTATAGAATTAGTTATAAATTTTCAAAGTTCACCGAGAAAAATAGAAATGACAGTATGAAACAGTACCCGAGAATTGAAAATTCTATTTTTGAAATTAAATTGATTCAAGCTTTTCTTCAAGCATACTTGGAATCTAAAATGATCTAATACGTTTAAAATGGGCCTAGTATAAGGTGTTACATTACATGAGTTTAGATTAGGATTTTATGAGTTCTTCGTGTCCTACTCTCAATGATGAATTTCGGCCAAGGTAGAATAATGAAAGAGGAAGTTTTTTTATGCATATAAATCAAGAGAAAGAATGAATTAGTTACAAGAAAGCATGATTACATGAGTTTAAGGGAAGTTGCAATGAAATTTCCTCCTTTCTATTTAAGATGATGATTTTGATCTTATGAGAAGATAGGGAAGGAGTTGGAATTTCATGCAACAAATGGTAAAAATGTATTTCTCATGAATAAATTAGCTAAAGAACAAGTTAGGCTTTCAAGATTAAATCAAAGATAAGAAATATGGTATTTTAGGGTTTTAATGGTTCTTTGAAAGTTGGACTGAGGAATTCTGTTTTGGAAGGCTCAAGAAAGTAAGTAGAAGGGTTGAAAGCAAGTGGAAAAGCCAAAGTATTCATAAAAGTTAGCAAATTTACATTCTTGTATTTATATTGTCTTGAATGATTTTATGATACTATATGAATTGCCATATTATTGTTTTGTGTTCTATATTGGTTTTGGTTGTTTCTAAGGTGAGGGCATTGCCCGAGACGTTCATTTTCTAAGGGGAAATTCAACCAAAATTTTTACTTAATCATATGGTATTTTATGTTATTATGTATTTCAAGATTAATTGAATGATATTTTAATGCATGATTAATTATATGAATGCTTTTTGCTACTATGATTCTTAAATCTTATCATCCCAAATTACTAACATGTTGGGGCTAAGCTATAGCAAGGAGCAAGACAAAGCTAGGAGGAATGAGGAAGAAAATTTTGAATGAAATGTTTATGAAAGTTATGATGTTATATTTTGGAAATTTATATGAAATTATGTACAAGGATTTAAATCTGAAATCTCATGTGAATATGTCCCTTTGAACTTTATATGATGTTTAGAATGGAATATGAACATATTTTGTTGATGTAGTAAGGTTATGAATTTATTTAGCCAAAATGAAACACAAACTATCAATGATGACAGGCAATGGATAGATAAGAGTAAATTTGTATAGAACAGGGCATATTGATCGAGTGATATGTAGTCTTGAAAAAAGACATAATGAGCTTTCTAGGAAGCTAAATATCACTCAAATTGGTTAAGTGTAGAATTAGTTATGAATTTTCAAAGTTAATTTTCAAAGTTAAGGTGAAAAATCTGGACAGTTGTGAAATTTCCAAATAAGCAGTAAATTTTGTGAAAAATATTGTACAAATTGACATAATGACTGCTCTATTTCTTTTTTTTTTTCATGTAGAGAATGTCCTAAACTATTTTTAGATACTTGAATCACCTTCATATGATTTGTCTAGAATTAATTATGATTTTTCAAAATTCAGCCAAAAAACTTAGGTAAGCAAATGAATAGTAATATAGTTTAAGAATTTTACTATTTTGATCCCTCAAGTGATTCTAGCCTCTAAACTTTTTCAAATGAACACTAAATAAGGTCTAATACATGGGAAAAAGAAGGACAAAGGTAAGGTGTTACAATGTTAACATATTCTATAATTAGACAATTTAAACATAATGCAATCACATTAGAACCCCCATCCATGGATTCAATCTACCCTTCTACCACCTCCCTTCAAGGTGTAGTTTAGACAGAATATTCCTCCTTCTATGACCTTTTCAAGCCATAGTTTAGGGAGTACCATTACACTTTCTTTAGCCTTACCTAGGCCTTTGTTTGGTGAAACATATCATGGTTGGCATTCCACCTTCCATCCCATGGTTTAAAGAATGCCTAAGCCTTTCTACCCTCTATCTCCTAGCCAAAGGAAGGTAGTTTAGGGATTGACTATATATTGCCTCATCATCTCCTACAAAAGGTCATATGTGTGGATGAGTGGACTCTTGGCAATTACCACATGATAATAAAGGACCAAACTACCCAATTCCAACTTATGCATGATCAATTGCTATCACATAACTAATACCATATGCGCATAACATAACCGTAGGTAGTTTATCATCAATCTCATTATCATCATCATCATTATATATTCAAGCATATTGATCTAGCAATCGGCTATAATACATACCATTTGTGGCTTTCTTTCATCATTGCCAAATATCATCTCAAGGGGTTATATCATGCTTGTACTTAATCAAGCTAAAATAAGCATATCAATGTTAGAGTGAGTAAAATGTAATGTGTGAATCATTATCATATGCTATGCATTATGTTATGAAATGAACTAAACCCAATTACCTCTACTCTTAAACTAAACAACACAACCGAAGGAAGCCAAGAGATTCAACCCAAGTTTAAGTCCAACAAGCCACAAAGTTACCACAACTTGACAATGTCTACAAGGCACAAACACGCCATACAACCATCCTTAGTGTTACTAAGTGCCAAACAAGTGCAAAACCACAAAACCCTAACATTCTCTTAATGAAAAACAAAGCTATAGAGAGGATTCTTACTAAAATTAGAGAACCAAAGAGTTTATGCAGTTCCCACAAGCTTCATTTCACTCCCCAACATAAATTGAACCTCTAATACACTAGAACCAACAAGTCATTACACATTTATAAGGTTGGATGTCTAGGGTTTATCACATACCATCAAGATCTTTGGTTTAGAGTCTAAAAACTTGTCATTCCCAACTCTACATTTTACTATATTTTGTTGTGATGTTTCATTTTGTAGTACTTCGCGGATTCATATTGTGATTTCTACAACAAAGAGGAGATAAAAAAACTCTAAGAAGAGTGATCAAAATATGTGTTAGAACATATTATGTAGGTTGTTTTTATAATGTTGAGGCATTGTTAGAAGAACTTTGTGATGTTTTAGACATTATTAGGAAATTTTTTGGCTTGTTTTGTATGTGTTAGAAATGTTGTGATGTTTCATTTTTACACAATTGTATTTGAACAACTTTTTAGCCAACAATGTCTTGAACTCTATGATTTGGAAATTGATCCTTGTATTGTGGAATTGCTGAATGGATGAAAAGAGTGTATTGTAAATATATATATATATAACAAGTGGAAAAGACAAGAAAACAAAAACATATTTTTTTATAAAAAGGAGCTTTGGACATGCTTTTAGCAATAAGCATATCCTAATGACAGAACTTTGGGTATGCTCATCAATGAAAGCATGCCACAGTGCTGATTCTTTGGTATGCTTCTATCTAAAAGGGTACCCAAATACTTTGGGTATGCTTTTGAACATAGTGTACCCAAATATCATCCTATCATCCTATGGGTGACAAGGACTAGTGTTTGGATACGCTTCCTAAAGTGTAGATAAAGGCATTTGGAGCGGTCACATCGGGTATGCTTCAAAAGCGTACCCGAATGCTAAAAATTAGCATATCTAAAGAAAATTTCTGTAGTAGTATAATTAAGGTTGATTAGACTTAATTGATTCCTGTAATTAAGGCCTAATTACATAATTAACCAATTAAGTAATTAATTATCCAGTTAACTCATTAAGCATACATACTAATCTTAATCTTCCAATTACCATTAACATAATTAAACCTAGCATGCTTGAACTATTGAGATCAAAATTATAGCAGCCAATACCAACCAAAATTTGAATCTAATCAACACCAAAATCATGCTCAAAATATCATCTAATCATATATTCATTCATTCCAACAACCATGTTAACATTAATTACAAACCAAGTGTCAAATTCACCTTATACAAGTATAAACATCCAAAAAGAAAATAACTAACATTAACACGTCAAAGTGACAATCAAGCATTTAATCTAACCATAAACCAAGGAATTGAACATGATACACGAATGTAAAAGAAAGTAAGCATAGCAAAGGTAGAGCCCCCAAATCCATCAAAGCTTCCCTAAGAACTCTAGCTTAGAGCATCCCTAGCTTCCTCCATGATCACCACAAGGCTCCTAGTGCTCCATCTTGTCCAAGAACTTTCAAAGAACCATGGTGAAGGTGGTGGCCATGAATAGAACTCAAGGAGAAAGAGGAAGTTATGGAGAAAAGGTAGTGGAAATGAAGAGAGGAGGTGGTAGGAAGCTTGAATATGGTGGAGGAATGGTGGTTTAATGGGGGAAATGGAAGGGATAAGAGAGGAGATGGAATGGAGTGAAGAAAAACTAAGAGAAAAGAAGAGAGAATGAAGAAGGTTAATATTTGGGACATTGGTTTTAAGAGAGGATGGATGAGGGGTGGAGGCTAGGTTTTGGGGACTTTACCATCTAGAGTTAGGATTAGTAAGTGAATTGTAAAGATGGGAAGGTTAGGATTAGTTCTTGGAGAGGAAGTCAAGAGATGGATGGCCAAGATTGAATGGCCTAACCAACTAGAGTTAGGAGCAAACTACGGTTAGTAAATGACCATGGTAAAGTACAAATTATGGTGAAAAATGGATAGTATAGATTAGATGATAGAATGAAAGGCTAAGATCAAGTGAAGGGCAAAATAGTTTTTATCCAATTAATATGATGTGAGAATAGTATGGGAAAACCAACAAAAAATTAGATAAATACATAAATAGGAAATTGGTATGATTTTTTCTTGGCTTGAACTTCCATCATTGCCCTCTAGCGTCGCCACCAAGTCTTTAAGAATTATCTCTACAAAATGAATTAAAAATATGAAAGTAATTGCCATAAAAATTAAAATATGTGGGAAATAATCTAGGTCCTTAAAGCAAGATAAGAATCCAATCAAAGGGTGGAAAATGCACAAGAATTTTTATGGAAAATGAGAAGAAAATCGGAAAAGAAAATGGAATTGTGAATGGTAAGAAAGTGGAGGAATAAGATAAATAGAAATGGAAATTTCAAATTGTATTCATCCCATATTTGTCCATGGGTCAAAAATAAGGGTAGAAAAGTCAAGGGAATAAAAGAAAAATAGAAAATAAAATAAAATAGGTAGTGGAATAGGAGAGAGAATGAGTGGAAAGAAAATTGAATTTTATTTATTAAAAAACCCTTAATTTCTTACCAACCATGATCTTTCAAATTAAACATGATTATTCCCACCAAATGAAGCTTAATTTTGACAATTAAAAATAGGGATAATTAATCTAAAATGAAGACAATTAGAACAAATATAAATATGTAAATTCCAATAAATGACACCTAAGGACCAAAGAATAATTATAAAGAATGACAAAGGAAAAATAGCAAAAAAATTTAAATATTATTCAGTTAAACCAAATTTGGCTAGATTTCTTTATTAAAAATTCTAAATATGGGGATTAAAAGTATAAAAATCTTGTGTTACCGGTCACTGTGGTAAATATGAAGCAAACAGGTAGATCGACAACTACCCAAAAAACTCGAACCAAGCAAATTCGAAGAGATTCTTTCTAGATTTGACAAGAAGCAAACTAGTAGATCTAGCTATAAAATTTGGACCAAGCTTCGAAAATCTTGACTGATAGAGAGGAGAAGAGGATATAATGAAAAAAAGAATAGTAAACATCAAAGCTATCAAAGGAGAAAGAGAACAATCACCATAGTGGATGAGAGAGGAAGACACTACAAAAAAAGAGGTATTTAGATATGGCCAAAATCTGTCACTAAATAACTCAAAATCCATCTCTAATCTATTAGAGACGAATTTAGAGACAACATTTAAATTGTCTCTAAAAGTGGTGTCGCTAAATAATTAGAGAGGGATTAACTCATCCGTCTCTATTTAGAGACGGATTTATTCCGTCTCTAAATAAAACAAATTTATCTCTAATCTCAATCAAAATTTGTTACCAAAATTGTTAAAAATAATCAAATAAAATAATAAAAATAGAATAGGTTCGAAGTCATGACCTCTTACTTTCAATATCTTTGTAGTTATCATGTTGCCAGTTGAACTGAAATATTTCTACAGTCTCTATATGTAATATTAAATATATATTATTTATCTACACACTAATATATAAACATATATTTATAAGTCAATATATTATTAAAAAATACACATATGTTTTATATTCAATTATTAATTTCATAAAATATTTTATTTATATATATTTATATTTATATGAATATTTATATTATTTTGTTTAGATCTTAAATAATTTTCCTATAAATATATTTGTTTTTCTTTGGAAAGAAAAAAATTATTTCCCTAGCCGACTTTTAAATTTAATTTTTATTTGTAAATAAAAATAATTATATATATTATGTTTATGATCCACATGTTTTAATATTTTATTATCTTATTTTTTGCATAGTCATATCATATAATATATATATATATATCGTATTTTATATTATTTAATAAATTATATTATATATATGCTTAATATATATTAGAGGTGGGAGGGAACCAGATATGATCGAGTTTTATGTCAGTCCATGATCTAACCCAAAGTCTTGGTTAAGTATTATATATATCCATTTTAAATTTAGAAAGGAACATATCTTTTTATTATTTACACCATAAATTTAATTATGGATTCCTAATGAAAAAGGATTGAAATTTTATTTGATTTTGATTTGATTTATTTTTTAGTATCATTATTACTTTTAACTTTAATTTTAAAATGTAGATGTAAACTCTCAAAAGAAGGTTGATTTAGAAAGAATTAATGATTAATAAGTTTATAATAAATTTATTGTTGTCACAATTTTTTGAAATTATTATCATGAAATAGAATTAAAAATTAACTTATTAATTCAAAGTAAAATAAATTAATAAAATTAAGATAATCTACTTAGATATTTTAAACCAAATAATATTATTAAAGATAAACTTTTTTTTGAAATCAATTCTACAAACATATCCAATATAAAAAATTTATCAACATATGGATTATTAATTAAATAAAAAATATTGTTTAATATTAATTGATTCTAGATATTTGTTAATTACTAGGACAATTAAATGTCATCTATGATAAAATTGCTTACATTCTCTTTTAGTCTAAAATTTCTTAAAACTTCAACGCTTCCTTTAATTTCATTTTACTATTTCTAATCTTAAAGTTCTCTATATATCTCCTCTCTCCTTCATTTCTTATTTTTCATTCTCATCCTATATTTTCAATTTCTCGATCTTCTTCCATCAACTACCAAGCATGCTCCTAAAAAAATAAAAGAAACATTAGGTTTTAGGATTCTGGTGGTTTAGTTTAAGGTCACTTTTTGAAATGTCTTTTAATATGATTAGAAATACAATTCACTTAACTTGAATTAGTTAACTCATGAGTTTGGTCCATTTAATATACTATAATATTTAAAAAATACTCAAAATTTGAAAATATCTCTCAAAATTTAAATTAACATATTACAATATTAAAAAATAATACTATATAAAATTGAAGTAATTTTAAAAAAAAATCCGTATCTAAATCCGTCTCTAAATGTGAATTAGAGACTAATTTAGAGACAGACAAGACACCCGTTGCTGCGTTCATTACAAATGCGTCTCTAAGTTCATCTCTAAATAGATATTAGAGACGAATTTAGGGCAAGACATTTATTGTTGCATTCACTAAAAATACGTATCTAAATTTATCTCAAAAAAAAATTATAGATAGGTTTAGTGACAAATTTTTATCCATCACAATAAATTAAAAACATCCGTCACAAAATTCATCTCTAAATGTTAAAGAATTTTCAAGAAATAATAGGATATTTTTAGAGACGGATATAGAGACGGATTTTTTTATTTTAGCGATGAAAAATTAGTTGTTACTAAGTCTGTCTCTATCATATTATTAGATACGGATTTAGAGACGGATTTTATTAGAAACGATATATACCCGTCTCAAACTCCGTCTCTAATACTTTTCCATTATTTTTAATATGAAAGAAAGTTATTTCGCTAAAAAAATTCGTTATCCGTCTCTATTTTCGTCTCTAATAGTGACAGATTTTAATCCATCTCTAAAATTCATAACTAAATGGGTATTTTTTTGTAGTGAGAAGAGAGTTTCAAATATCAAAGTTAAACATGTGCGGGATGGAGAGAGACATGTAGGGGAGAAAGTGACGATTGTTAGAGACATGTGAGGGAGAGAGACATGTAGGGGAGAAAGTGACGATTGTTAGAGACATGTGAGGGAGAGAGAAAGCATGAGTCATAAAGTGAGAAAGAGAGAATAAGTTGTTCCTCATGTGAGAGAGAGGAAGTAGGTGAATTGTGGAATGAATACTTAAAAAAACATCTTAAGCGCCATTTTTTTTTTGGGACAACTTTGGAACTTGACAAAAATGTCCAATTATCTAATTCTTTCTATTTTTTGGACTTAGATTCTCTACTCTTGTCAATTAATGACCTAGTTTCTCAATTATGGCCTAATTAATATGTTAGTCAATTATGTAAAAATAATTCCAATAACTTAATTCTTTTGGCCAAATTCCTTTTCTTGCTTAGTTTCCTTATTTTGATAGGGTCTAGTGACATAAAGTAGTCTCCTATAAAATAGTATAAGGTCCATTTCACTTAATTCTTACCAAATTAAAACTTTAAAATCTTTACAGTTAAGGACACATGCATAAATTTACAATTTAGTACCAAAATTTTTCATTTATTACAAATTCATGTAATAACATTATTTTGACTTTTCTAAAGTCTAATATCAAGTATTGTCTCATAAATTTCTCATTCATGTCATCAATTGATATAATATATATATAGCGATTAATTTCATAATCATATTGCGTTGGATTATTCTTGAGGATTAAAAATTTAATGATGTAAGTCTTCAAGTAAGATTCGCAATATATAGTGAGAAACATTCAAAATAAAAAATCAAGGCTCCACCTTAATAACTTGCGTTCAAGGGAAATTCATCGTCTTTGATGTATTTCATGTTAATATTAGATGTAAACAAGATTTGAAGTTTCATGTACGGAACGAATGAATCTTCCTCTTTAACAACATCCTTCTTTCATACATACACACAACCCTCCACAAAGATTACTTTCTCTCACTGTGGGTCTAGTAGCAACAGAAGGATTAGCACTTAATTATCAGGGATGAGGCGTTGGGAGAGGTAAGATAAATAGAGGAGTTGGAAATTGATGAGTGAGCTTTAGAATATCCGCTTAAGCATTTCATAGCATTGTATAAGCGTTTTCCATTAAATCATTGATGGTGAAAAGGATAAATAAATGTTTTGATTATATTTTATAAGTTAAGGGATTAAAAAGGAATAAAATAAAATTAAAGGACTAATTTAAAATTTACTATAAAATTAAAGAAATAAGAGTATTCTTTTGCCTTCTATTAAAATAGTTTTGTTTTACAATTTTTTTTCCTTTTTTTCAGAAAAAAGTGTGGTTGTTTTCCAACAAATTAATTATACATATAAAAGGCGTGAATATCCACTAAAATTGGTGAAACTAGTATGGTTTCCATGCCATGCATGGATTATTCAAATAATGGAAAAAATAATATATATATATATATATGTAATTTTAATACCAAAAAATCTGGTACTATTGGTTAATTCTAAATTTGTGTAACTTCTATTTTGTTAAACTATTGAAATAAAATCACATCATCAATCAATATTTTTACACAAATAATATATTAAAAAAACTTAAAAGTCCACATCCAAAAACAATATTTTGAACAACATGAAGGTTTATCAAACTAGATTGTTAAAAACTTCACCATAAATAACATTAGAAATTGTGTCAAATATTTTTTCATTAGAATTAAGGATTAGAATTTTTTATCCTGACTACTGCTCACAGCAACATAGAGTTGGCATGAGTGAAAACTGGTCTGGCTAATATAGTTTAACATTATACAAGCTTTGATCTTATCTCTTGTTGATTGTCATTGTCATAACAAATGATAACATTACAGCAATGCATCAATTTGATACATGGGCCATTTTTTAAATACTATCAAATAAGTTAAATCTAAGTAAATATTAGGAAAGACATTCTCTAATAATTCAATATGTTGGATATAATTATATGAATAAATAAAGTAATAGAAAAGGTAATTAAGCTAAATTATTGAAAATTTCTCAATACACAATATTATGAGTAGTGTTTGTTGGCCTCCTATAAAATATTTAGACAACTTTTGCTGCCTATACAGGACACAAATGAACAATTGACCATGGTGAATACATATCTATGTAGGTATAACTCAACACTGCATAGGCTTTGATTCAAGCTCTTATTTATTGTCATTATAAGTGATAAAATAACAGAGAATTGTCTTCTATGCATATGGAAAAAATAACCTTGAATCAAATGGTGGTACAGAATCTAGGATAAAATCCTGCATTAGTTCTTGATCGATATCACCAGGTGAATATAGGTTTAATAATGCACACATGTATATAATTATTTTTTCTTCTCATATATATATATATATATATTATATGAAGTCATTGGTCAGAAAAAAATATAAAATTTTAATTCATTTGACTCATTCAGTTTACAATAAAACATAGGAAATTATATACAAATTTTTTTTAAAGAAAAATACTTGATGGAGATCTAAAGCAATTTTCCTATGGGGGATGAATAATTTTTTCTAATATCATTAAAATTGGGTCAAAAAAAATTTTTTTTATAACCAAAATTGGGTCAAATTTTACTTAATACCATATACACGATTTAGAGATTGGTCAACTTAAATTTAATTCCAAAATATAAATGTTAGTAAACTTTTTTTATTTTTTTTACTTTATTTCGGATATTGATTTATTTAATATGGTTGTTTTTCTTAACATATCTTATATAATAAATTAATTTTATGATTATTATGAAGACTTTTTATGATTTTAATCTTTTAATATTATATAAAATTTTAAATTGTTTTTAACATAATATTATATAAAAATATAATTATTGAGTATTTATAATTTTAAAAAATATTATTTTCAATTTTTTAATGCTTTTATTAATTTTATTAGGATCAGGTCAAAACCCAATTGGGTTCTCTAATTGTCCAACCTGAACACGGGTTTCGTAAGATCAGGCCCCAAATTGGGGTCAAACCTAACAAAACTCATACACACTCTTGATGCATAGTCATAAGGAGTTTTACCTCTCATGATATATATAACCAAAGAAAGAATTTATTTTAAAGTTAAATTAAATTTGTTATCAATTAATTAAATTAGACGCTAGGTGTATGTAGGGGAAAACATGGAAGAAAAAAATTATTTTCTTTTAATCAAAGGGTGGATTAAAATGGTGTGCTGATGGTTAAGTTTCAAACATCCTATCCATCAAGTCCCAAACCCATCCAAAAAAATTTAAATTAATCACACGTGCGCGCACGCGCACACACACACACATATATATATATATATATATATACAAATTGAGAGAATTGAAAAAAATACACGTATACAAAAAATAAAGTTACATTATATATTTTTTAAATTTTTGAATTAAGAATTATAGTTAATAATAATAATCAATATTTGTTAATAAAAATAAAAAAATTGTGATCAGGCACATTTTTTATCGAAAGGATTTATCATAGATTAATAGCAATTTATTAGGATGTCAATGATACTTATAAACAATCAATATTTTAATTAATAATTCATTGAACAGTGAACATTTTAGTCAATGATTTTTTAACAAACTGGAATGGTAGAGTAGTGATACGCAATCAAAATCTAAGAGATTCAAGAAATTGCATATTTAAATAAAACTTAGGGTTTAGTTCAAAAAAAAATGTTAGGGTTTAGTTGAAATTTTAAACAATAGATTTTTAATTAAATTTTGAATCTTACTTAGTTAATTGTAATAAGTTAACTTCAAAATTTTTTCGATACAAAAATTAGAAAAGTTAATTGGTAAGGAAATCCAACCAAATACCCATCCCAATAAACATATTAGGTTGAACGCAATTCGACCACGCCAAGATAAGTTTAATGCCAGTATACGAAAAGAAAAGTATAAAGCTATCAATTCTTAAATCTCACTATGATGATTCATTAATTGTGGTTAACTATTTTTTCTCATCCTAAATATAGGACATTTTCTAGAGACAATTTCTATTATGCATTACCAGAAAATATCTTTATTCAATTCATTAAACAAAGAAATAGAATGTATAAAAAAAAAAGAAATAGAAAGATGTTCAATAAGGGTAATTTTGTAAAATATTATTATTTTTTTAAATTAAGATAGTTAACCAATTTAAACTCTAATATTTAATTCGCGTTATTTGATTAAAATATTAAAAACTGCGTGAAGTATAATTTACTATAAGTCTATTTTTTGTAAGTGGTTCTTCCACGAAGATAATAGATGATTGACATACTTCATCCATCTCAAATATAAGAAAAAAATAAATATTTTACACATATTAGTTGAAATTAGTGAACTTCATTTCATTTATAATGAAACCTATTTTTTTTTTAAATTGTTCTTAATTAATTGTATTTTTTACACTTGATCAATTAATAATAATTAAAGGATACAACTTTTTCCCAAATTAATAAGAAGTATTATTAGAATAACTCATTTATGGCATTAAATATTCCCATTTTTTTCTTATATTTTGAACTAACACAATCTTCTCAAAAAAAAAATTTTTTTATTTAAGATCAAAGGGAGTATCATACAATTTTAAATTATTTCCTTAAGATGAACTTTTCTTTCGAATATTCATATATTTAATAGGCAATTCTTACTGTGAACCCCATTTAAAACAAAAATTGATTGATATGTGTATATGATGGCAATCAACTTCCGTACTTTTAAAAATTTTTTTTATCAAACATTGGATAAGCTTGCAATTTATGTTAGGATAATAAACAAATCACGGCTTGTTAATGCTTTAAATAGGATTTGATTTATCCCAATTTGAAAATTTGAACACTGCATGCAAGAATATTATTAAATTGTATACAACGTAAACTTTATGAGTATCTTCAAATTAAATAAATAAGTTATTGATTTTCACAATTGATTAACTTTACAATTTGATCTAAAATTATTTACTTTATTAAATTTGAGATACTCACTATCTTTACTTTCAAATTAATTTAGAGATTTCTTAAAATTCTTGAATTGAATTGGTAGTCATTTATTCATTTATTACATATTTTCGTTAATTAATGAGTATAAATGAAATTTAATTTAACTATTATCCATTATTTACTAATGACACTTTGACATCCACCAAACTTTTCAAATTAATTGGAAAGATGTTTCAATTATTTTAAAAGATGAAATTAAAACTGAAAATCATTTACCACAATTTAACCTAAGTCATGATTTTTTAATTAATTAGATACTACTTTTAATTTTTGTTTTGCCAGGATATTTTATTAACTGAAAGATTTGAAGTAAATTGGTTTATAATTTAATTACATTACATATTCCAAATACGTAAATGATTAGTAGTCATTTATAACATACTTTATTTAATTAGGAAAATTATTATGGATTTGAAATTTGAATAAAATATTATTTATTAATTGGCAACCATAGTATAAACAATTTGACTCACACCCGAAGTTTAAATTAACTGGTATTTTGATATAATTTGATCTAAATCATTATTTTTTAATTGAAATAATTGAATATTTTGTAACAAATTAAATTCAAAATCATTTAAGAAAGTTTTAAATTCTCTTTTTCAAAACATTTTTTTATGAAACTCAAAAGGATTGTTTATTGAAGTGCAAGATTTGGGAAATTTGTCTATTACAATTATTGTTTAAATAACACGAATTATCAAAGAAAATATCAAGATATCTCATGAAGTGCGGTAGATTCCTATGTAGTTGTTTTTAGTTTCTCTCTTATTATCAATGAAGATATCAAGATAATATAAAAACAATTATGAGATTTGATTTAACTTACTCCATCCTTATACAATCATATAGGAGTAGTTTTAGAATTTTGCTATTAGATAATCGAAATTAAAAAGATCATGAAAACAAAATATAAGAAAAGGCAATATAGCATTTAGAGATAAAATAATTATCAAATTAATAAAATAAAAAATTATCTAAAAATTATGAAATGGGCCAAAAAAAGTGGGAGGGAATATTGGAATAGAGAATAAAAGCAAATATGTAGAGCCAAATGAAGTTGCCCATGCAATTCAAATAATCACATAAAATGTTCTAACCTTTCATAGATTCCAATAACCAAAATATAGCACAATTCTAAAATAAATAAATACATTATGCAATATATACAGCACGGCTAATTTGAGCTTGCAACTCCAATTGTGGGATATTTCCTAGCTATAAATTCCATATCGGTAGGGAGCAGTAGACCTAGCATAGTAGATCTACTCCACTGTGGCATAAAATTATACCTGAATAAAAAAAAAAAGGAAGTTTATTTAGATTTAGAGAACCAAAACCAAAACACAAATTGTATTTCCCATTTTACTCAAAATACATAATCAATCATATAAACTTGAAATTTTACACATTCTAAAGATTTTTCAAGAAATCTAGCATCTGTATACAAAACCAATACAAAATAGCGATTTTTCAGCATATTTTATACGAATCCAAAATCAATACAATTTCAAAAGTTCACATAATACAAAATCTCAATAAATCATAAAATAAAAAATTGATACATATATCTCATAAAGCAGGGAAGGAGATGGCATAAGAGAATGATAGAGGAGGAATTGGCCTAAGAGAATGACAAAGATGGTGTGAAAGATAGAGGCGCAGATTGTAAAATCTAAAGAAATTGGAGAACAAAAATTTTAAAAATCAATACATACCCAAAACTTGTTCTTCTCTGATTCAAAAAATGCTTCTCCCTCCACCACAAAACTTGCTATCATACTTCTCCCTCCACTATAAATCTCGCTGCTTGAGTCCTTATCGAAGATTTCTCTGGGTTACCGTAGATGTAGTTTATTTGGTGGAAGACGGTGCATGGCTTCAGCCTTCAAGGAAGCATTTGTTGATACGTGTGGTGGCCAATGGTGGGAAAAATGGTGGAGGCACGGGAGAAAAGATATAGCGTGGATTGAGCTGTTGTATTTGTATGTCAATGTCATCCATGATAGGTATATAGTGTGGATTGGACTCATTATAGCTACCTATTCATTTAATGAAATTTATTAAAATCAAATGGAGATTGATTGCAAAGTTCTCAAATTATTTCAAATTGTCAAGAAAATGGAAAACTAAATACAAATTAAACTAAATTGACTGTAAATTTTTCAAATGAGATGAAAACTGCACAAAAAAGGAAAAAACTGAATTGCATTTATGAGAAATTTGAAATCTTCAAATTTGCATTAATATCTAATTGCATTCACCTAATTAAATTATAGAAAATATTAGTTGGTATGATGGGTCTCACTACCTTCCATCTCACCAGCTGATGTGACAACATAATACTTCAACACGTCATCACAGTATACTCTGCTTTAGTATATAAAAAAATATTAAATAAGTACCATATAAATCATTTGTGTGGGTATGAAAAATCTAAAATCACAAAATTAAAATAAATTAAAAATCAATTATATATATTCAGACTATTTAAACAATCAATTAAATTAATATTAAACAAACATGAAATGTATTTAATAAATAATTATCAATAAAATGAAATTCATAAATTGGTATACGGATTTATCAATTCAATCAATGGAAAAACATAAAATCCCTTTTTGTTAGTATATAGTCAAATTGAACAAAGTTCAAAACTCACATATAATATTTCAAAATCAACAATAAAAAAAGATGATGATGAATGAACAATATTCAAACAAATATACCAAGATCAATAATGGTGTCTTCACAACAATATGCAAAGAGTGAGATTATGGAGAAAGGTAAATGATATATATAGTAGTAGTGGATAAATAAAATGCAATTCCCATCTAAATTGGAATAAATCTAATTGATATGAATATCACAACACAAAAGCAATGATTACCCATTGGTCAACTTTTGAAATTATTACAAATTACCAAATATCCTTTCTAATATAAATGCATAAAATTTATAATAAAAATTTAATTAAATTAAATTTATGGTTATATATATCAGCGCAAAATTTATATAATATTTCAATATTTTGAAAATACATATTAAAAGGTGGAAAATAATGTTTATAATTTATTATGATTAAATTTGACAAAAAAAATATACATACAATTTTATATATAGATAGAAAATTATACCATAAAATCAGAAAAGATGTAATTTATTGATTGATTCAGAGAATCGTGTATTGAATTTTAAATTGAAAATCAACATTAAAATCAAGGATTGCATAAGAAATGGGTCAATAAAGTGTTATCAATAAAATTAATTAGAAAGCTTTTGATTATGGGAACCAAGCAAATTATTCAAATTCAACTTTAAAATTCGTCTTTAAAAGATATTTTCAATTTAATCTAATTATTCAAATATCAATTAACTTTTTGGCCAAAAAATATGATAACATAAGTATTATTTAAATTTCATAATAATTATTTAAAGGATTTTTTAAATGCCAATTTTGATATGAAAATTACGGCCAATTCAAATTTAAAATTTTCTGAACTATATTTAATTAAATAATGAATTGATAATTTCTAGATTTAATAAATACAATAAATATAATTATTAGGATTCCAAAGGTGAATTAAAGCATTTAATATAAACGCGAATTCAAATATTTAAATTAAAATCATAATTTATGATAAGTTTGATTATCATTAACAACCATTTATAACATCAGATTTGACAACCTAAAACCAACAATAATGGCAAATTGGCAATTGAGTTGGCAATGTGAGGTCCATTTTTTTTCCATCTCATCAAGTCAATGTGGCAACACAGAATTTTAACACATCACCCCAGTGTAATTTGATTAGTATATATAATAGAAGATAATAGATTATCATGGAAAGAAACAGAAAAGATAGTTGTTTTAGAACATACAATATTATCTACCACTGTTCTAATTTTTTTCTTGTTTAAGCTAAAGGACAGCTGGGTTGTTACAAAAATTTTGACTTTTTTTTACTATATGTGTCACCCCTTAAAACAAAAATCTGTCCCTCATGACTTCAAAGTTGGCTCTGCCCTTTGATAACTACATCGGAAGCCACCAGGTCTGGTAGCACTACGCCAAAATACGTCTTTGTTGGCGGTTATTTTGACTTTTTTTTGCGGTTAAAAAAGCCAAGTATGTTAGCGCCGAAAAAAACTGTAACTTTCATTGGCGGTTAGAAACCGCAAAAAAAATTAACATTTTTTTGCGGTTATATATAATAACCGCCAATAAAATTAGAATTCCTTTGCGGTTAGATGTTGTAACCGCAAAAAAAAAAAGAATTTAGTTGGCGGTTATATATATAACCGCCAACTAAAATTATAAATAATATTTTTAAATTATTTTTAATATTAACTTTAGTTGGCGGTTATATACGTAACCGCCAACTGAATTAAAATATTATTCTTTAATTAATTTATTGTAATTTTAATTATAGTTGGCGGTTTTAAATTAACCGCCAACTAAAGTGTATACATTTTTTTAAGAATATTTGAATTTTAATATGAGTTGGCGGTTCTAATTTATAACCGCCAATCAAAACATTTTTGTTGGCGGTTTTACTAATAACCGCCAACGAAAGTTCTCTTTTTTTTTTTTCCTAGCAACATTTTGTTATTTTTAATTGCAATCACTCGAACCTGCATCAGTGTCAATACGCAGCAGAACTAAATACCCATAACTAAGATATTTATCTAAAGCAAAAGTTATATTATATTCAAAATGTCTCAATAAAAAATTATAGACAATATTTATATCCAATTGACAAGAGCAAAAAAATGATATATAACATAATCCAGTAACTAGATTTTCTAAAGTATCATGTATATTAGGCCAATCTATAGCTTCTACACTAACAACTAATATATACACATGACCAAAAGCTACGTACATATCAAATTATCTGTCATATATGATGACCAAGAGAACAAAAAAAGCAGGCATCTTCTAGCCTTTAGAAGTCATCAGTCTATGCTTCTTCCCTTGTACTGCCTACAACATGATCAATTTTAAATTCATAAGCTCTCCAAAATAGATTAGAATCACCAATTGAATGTAGCTATATGATAGAACCAAAACCAAACAGATACAAAGTAAAACTAAACAACTACAAATAACACTAGAATGTGTTCACTTATACCCACCTCCTAAGTCCAACCACATATTGGCTCCACTCCTCTATGAGTTCTTTTATCTGAGCTTCGGAGTATCCCTCAGAGTATGTATCCGGAAAATACTGAAAATAAAAATATTACATATTACAAAAGCAGTTTATATTATTAAAATTTTATATAAATATCATAAAAATGAATTATGTACATACCTTGGAGGGGATTGAGATTTGTCGATGTAAAATGATATCTTTCATGTATTTCAACACATAGTATCCACAATCATTATCATTAGATTGTTTCGGACACTGAATAAAATTATATGAATATTAGATTAATTACAATAAATGTTAATCTCAATAGTTGATTGAGTATTAGATCATAAATACCTGAATACGTGTCCATTTATACAATAAGCCCGGATCTGTTGGAGTCTTTTGGTTGTTCGGCTTACTATTGTTGGTTAGCCCACGTGCTGCTCGAAACATACTCACACCTCTGTTAAGCATTACCAAAGAAAATTAATATAGAAAAAATTTGAGGTTAATAAATAGAAAAATACAAAAACACATAATATAATTGCATATTCTTACTGATTTATCATCTCTAGCATCTGTGGGCGGTAGTCTGGTGGATTTCCTTTGGGATCCAAAAAATATATTTTTGGTTTTATTGGTTCAATACAAATCAACATCCAATGATTCCTAGGAGAAAAATTTACTAGTTTTAGCAAATAAACTTAAAATAAAGCAGTCTAACATGAAAAAAAACTATTATTACAAAGTTTAGTGATAAGTGACTTACCCCTGCATAAATGGTGCCAAAAATAACACCCCTTCACCCCCCTTTGCAGTTAATGCATCTGCCACATCCTGTGACTGTTCTATGATCTTTCTCTGTGGCATCAAACCCGATGTATAAGCTGAAATATCTTGTGGGTGGATGAAGGCAAATCTGTTGATCAACTGAGAAGGGACTAGAATTTTTTCATACAAAAATCTAAAATGGAAAAAGTAATAGTTTAGTATCACATAGTCAAATGAAAGATCAATTCATTTATGTTAATTTCAATACCTGATGTATATGTTAATATTTTGTACCCCAAGCCATCCATGATCAATGATGTAGGAGATCATATCTTCAGTTATCACTTCAAATACTTCCTTACCATAAACCCCTACATCATAAGGAATGTGTATCATTTGCCATAACCCCATGTTTAATATACCATTAAGCAATTCACGATTTTGTGAGTTTGATGACTGAGGTTGTCCCTTCTTTAGTGCAATGATTGACTCCCCCGATTGTCCCGACACAACTTTCTTCCCTTGACTCTTTCCTGTGGACTGTGCAACACAAGTAGTCAATTGATATAACATACAAATATCTTCAGAAATTAAGTGGCTTGTCAACTAACATATACCTTGTTTGGTGGAGCAATAGTAATGAGATCCACAGGCCATGCTACAAATCCACCCACGGCCTGTTCTACCGTTTCTGCTCCCTCGATAGGCACAGGCAACCTCGCTGTCTCTTCTTCGGGAAGTGCAATCGATACTCTGACATGTTCTGCAGGCAAGGGTGCATTGTGAAGCATGTCCCCTGGGATGTTATGCACATGCCCTTTTGCAACCACACGCCGAGGGTTATCCAGCCATAAGAGACAATGTCCTATACCCTATACCAATCATAACATTAGAAAATATTGTTATATATCAACAACTAACTTTAAATTTAGTTAATAAGAGAAGCAATTACCGGAGGGAGATGCTGAGATGGAGGAGTACAACTATCTTTCACACTAGGACTGCTTGCTCCCCCTTGGCTCCCCTGCAACGCAGCTTGTTTGACCAATAACTCAAGCTGGGCTAATCGTCTATTCATGTCAGATTGTGTTTCATGTTGTTGTTGGACGATTGCCTCCAATTCAAGAACCCTAGCTGTAGCGTCAGAGTGCCGGCGTTTGGTCCCGAAATAGGCCCTGTTAGTGACACCAAAGCCAGCACCTCTAACACGTCCAGGGTGTTAAGGGAGCTCTAGTGCTTGGCTAAGTACATCCAACCCTGAGCTTTGCTCGCCTTCAGAGGTCTGACTTGAAATCTGGATCTGTGAAAATAAAAAAAGAAATAATTTTTTGTCCTTCTAAAACATGAGAGGTCAAATCATTGTTGTAAGGTAGTACTTACTATTTTTTCAACAACTTTCTGAACATTCTCGTTCTCAATAATCCCTTCTTTGTTTTTCCTGGATTCTGACCACAGCTCATGACGGGGTACTTTTGTCCGCGTGGATCCCTCCTTCAGTACCTACGAATTCACGGAAATAATTAGATATCAAATAGTCCGCGTGAATAAATATAAGTTTTGACAGCTATAAGATATACATGCACTTACCAACTTCCTCTCTACTCCAGAATATCCCAGACGGCCGACTCGGTAAGGGTACTGTTGACTCTTTGCCCTTTGACTATTTGCTTCACTTAATTTCTAACAAAATTTCAATACTACAATCAAATAATTATAAACAAAGAGGATTAGAATATTGAAATATAAACAGGAAAAATTGTTCACCTTAAACTTCTCCTGACGCCGAAGATCGATAAAGCCATCCCAGTGTTCCTGTTTTATGTAGATTCTAAATTCCTCAGGTGGATGCTCAATGATGTTGCCAGCTTCATCTTTCATAAAGTGCCTCGTCAAGATATATCGAAAATTACGCAATGAAATCCCTGCCTTTTGATATATATACACTCTATGGCTTTCATCAATGTCAAAAGCGGACTACAAAACAAAATACTCAAATTAATTATAACAGGTTTGCATGCATAAAAAATGTAGCTAAGTTCTGAAATTAATTATAATTACCACTATGTCTTGGAAAACTAAATCCTTCACACCAAATGGAACTTTCCTCCAATCATCCCATTCTGGATGGCTGATGGGCACCTTCAACTTTGCAGCCACTCCGATATAGCTACTTAACTTCTTTCCACCTTCATTGACTGGATGATTTTTGTAATTCCATTCCACATGGATCTTGTTTCCAGTATCTCTTGCGTGGCAAACCTCTTTCATTACTGTCAAACCACGTCGGTGCTTCGTCATCTCTCGTTGTAATGTGACACGCTTTGCCATTTTTACCTGTAATAATATCAAAATGATTAATTACATAATGAAAAATTAATGACATAACAAAATAAGAAGATCATTATATTAAATAACGAAAATAAATTGAAGGCAGTACATATATGTTTAAATAAAACCTTTTCCTCTTTCTTGTTCTACCATGAATGATTCCTCCCCTCCTTTTCATGATCCATATCCCCTCTTCATGATCATCTCTCATATAGAGGGCATCATCTCCAGTAGAATCAACATCAAATGATGCGCCATAAAATGGATCATCCTCAATATCTTCATCCTGTTGGTCTCCATCTTGATTGTGATGATCGATTATTTTGTTGGTTAACATGACAATCGACCACCTCTTATTAGCAGGATCAGGGACATAAAACACCTGTTCAGCTTGAGATGCTAAAATAAAAGGCTCATCTTTGTACCCTATCTTATCAAGATCAACCAGAACGAACCCTGACTCATCAACTCGAAGACCATTCTTGTTGTCAACCCACTTACAACCGAAAACCGGTGCTCGAAACAAGATGTAATCCAACTCCCATATGTGTTCAACTACCCCAAAGTATGACATATTTGCAAAAATAGGGTTCCTATCTTTGGCACTAGAAATATGCATTGATTGAGCTATAAGGGTTACCCCACTATTTTGCATTGTGCTCTGATCATCCTGCTCTTTGATATAGAATGTGTAGCCATTTATGAGGTAACCAGTGTAAGAGAAGACATGCATAGACGGACCATTAGCTAACCATCTCAACTTGTCTGTAACTAAACCAGGATTCATTTCCCACTTTGAATTAATATGACCTCTCAACCAATCTATAAAAAATCGATTGTGTTCTTTCGATATCCAACTCTCATTCTTATTGGGGTTTAAGCTTCTAAGTTTCTCCTTGTGCATTTCCACATATGGAAGAACCTCATCAGAATTGTGCAAAACATACAAGTGAGCTTGCTCCCACTGGGTCCTGGATATGCTAACAATTTCCTTTCCCATAATCCCTTCCCCAGATGTTCTCCCCATGTGACGATACTTAGGAAGGCCAATGTTATCAACATTTTGTTAGCAAGGCTAACTTCCCAAGAGGGGGGGTGAATTGGGAAGATTGAAAATTTTCTGCACAAGGTGAGGTAAGTGGAGATATCACAGTATAATGAAAATAATGCGTAAAACAGAGCAAGCTGAAAAGTGAAGATAGGGAGAAGAAAACTCAGTAATTTATCCTGGTTCGGTCTTTCCACTTGACCTACATCCAGTCCCCAAGACACCTCTTGAGATTTATCCACTATACAGCAAGAATTTCAATGGGCTTCTTGCTAAGGCCACAGTACAACGAGTATGCTCTGTTTCTGAGCTCTCTCAAACTCTCCAAGCACTTTCACTGTGTGCTTCTCAATCCCCTTGTGAATACCCCTCACAAGTAAATCTATCTTCCAGATGAAGAGTAGATTGATTACAATGAAATAACTCTCTTGAAAAGAGTAGATATGAAAGTTTAAGTACAAGTTTAGAAGTTGAGAGGGTAAAAGCTTTTGAGAAGAAGATTTAGCAGAAATTCGGTATATACAAGTTTGATTCGTTACCCACAACTTCAAATGATGTTGTATTTATAGATTTAGGTCTCAAATATCCGTTAGAGACTAAATCTATCCGTTGGGGAAGTTATCCAACGGTTACTCTGAAAAACTATCCGTTTACCAACCGCATTTAATGTTTCTGACATACTGAAATTCGAATTTTGGTTGGTCAACAGACGAATTTTGAAGGAACCGAAGGTTAAAGCTTTCAACGTTACAACACGAAGTTCGTCTGTTCATGAAGTGAAATTCGAATTTTGAAACTTATAAAACATTTTCACAATGTGACATACGAATTTTCAAGAAGAAAGATTTTTGGTTAAGTGTGAACAGTGTTTTCAATTTGCTACAGTGTCTTCGAAATTCGAATTTTGGTATCCAAAATTCGTCTGTCCATTGAACGTATAAAGAGACACAGTAGTTTACTTTCTTCGAAATTCGAATTTTGAAAGGGTGACATTCGTCTGTCAGAGAGCAATTTTGAGACTTAACTCATTCTTGATCTCAGATGAACTTTAACATAGTTTCAGACGAATTTCTTCTATTTTCTCAAGTTTTGTTTTGTCTGAAATTCGAATTTTGAAGACTCAAAGTTCGTCTGTTGTAAAGAAGCTTCTTTCAGACTTATATGAAAATTTGAATGTTGGAATCTCGAAATTCGTCTGTCAGATAGCATTTTTCAAGCTGAATATCTTTTGATTTCAGATGCACTTTGTCATGGTTTCAGACGAATTTCTTTGGTTTTCACAAACTTCATTTTACTTGAAATTCGAATTTTGGAAGTGTGAAGTTCGTCTGTCACCAGAAAGGCTTCTTTCAGACTAGATGAAAATTCGAATTTTGAACCACCAAAATTCGTCTGACAGAGAGCCATCTCTTCAGACTTAATCAGTTTTAGCTCGAAATTCGAATTTCCAAAGGCAAAGTTCGAATTTCTAACTTGACAGTTTAGTTTAAACTTTTAACCTTCGTCTGTTTGTGGGTGTTTTTCAAATATTCAAGGATTTAACATAAAATCAAAGTTTGAAAACATCTTTTCTTCAAATCAAAACCTTTTACCCAATCATAACAAAAACTAAAGATCCTACAAGAGATCTAACAGCAAATACTCAGAAAATCTTCACTTGGAACAGCTTTGATCTCCTTTGATATCTTCAATCCAAGATCTTGAGTGTTGGTTTAAAATCATCAAAACTCTTTCATCAACATTCTCCCCCTTTTTTATGATGACAAAACAACTCACAAACTGGATTAGTACTTGGGTTTGCTTTCATAAGCTCCCCCTCAACATATGCATAAGATATCAAAATAACAGATTAAGTGAAGAGATTTAACGCCCAAAATATTGCAATCAAGAACATACTATATATCACCAAACTATTGTAATACAAATTCCAATTAAAGAGTAGTTCTTAAAATCACACAACCAAATACAAAACACCCAAATAAAACAAGATACAACAAGAATAATCAGCCTAAGATCTAAGTCATCACTTCTTCTTTGGCTTCTTGCTGTAAGTCTTTCCTTTTCCAGATGGCTCAGCAGATTTTCCAGCTTGCTTGGTCCCAGTTTGCTTCCCAGTTTGCTTTATCTTCTCCCCCTTTTTGGCATCATCAAGAAGTCCAACAAAGTCCATTGGAGGAGGTATCTGAGTGATAGGAACAGCACGAAGGGGGACAGGAGCAAAAGGAATCTCTGGCTGAACTGGTGCAGGGGGCTCAGCAGGTTCTTCATCATCATCAGAGACCTCAAGCAGTACTTGCATTTCCTGCCTAGAAAGAGCTAGTTGAGCTCTTTGGTGCTCTGAAAGCCCATAAGCAGCAATAGATTGAGAAGGTGGTTCAGCAGGAGGAAACATTTCTGTTAGGTTGACTGGTCACCCAAGAGGGGGGGTGAATTGGGTGATGCTAGA
This sequence comes from Adenanthera pavonina, assembly GCA_026686845.1. Classification (NCBI taxonomy): domain Eukaryota; kingdom Viridiplantae; phylum Streptophyta; class Magnoliopsida; order Fabales; family Fabaceae; genus Adenanthera; species Adenanthera pavonina. Next base: position 20,111,314 of record JAIVEN010000011.1, read on the forward strand.
TTTTCGCTCTTTTGGATCACAACCCAATTTCACTAAGAGTACAGCAAAACAGGGATAAACAGAGGTGGTTGTGTGCAGTAGCTAAGTAGAGAAGATGAAGAACAATACACAATGATTTATACTGGTTCAGCCCAATCACTTGGCCTACATCCAGTCCCCAAGCCACCACTTGAGATTTTCCACTATATCCCACAGGTTTGATTCGGGCACCTGTGAAGCCTCAGTACATTCCCACAAGTTTCAGTAGGCACTTGTGAAGCCACTCTCCTCACACCCTTACAAGATGTGTAAATCCCTTAGTGTTTCCCCACACTAAGATTCTACCCAGAATATGTAGAAAGAAATGTTTACAGAATGAAAACTCTCTTGAAGAGTAGATAATACATTGAAAGTTCACTCTATTGAGGTGGGTTTTTCAAACAATGCTGAGATAAAAGGATTTTACAAGTTGTAGCAGCATTTTCGCATAAACTCTCTTAATATTATTACCCATGAGTTCAAATGAAGTTATATTTATAGTTTTGTAGTGTAATTAGACGTTAGATACAAGATCTAGCCGTTAGAGATGTTACCCAACGGTTTACTCTGCAAAACTAGCCGTTACCAACTTTATTTAATGTTGCTGACATACTGAAATTCGAATTTTGGATGTTAACAGACGAATTTCGAAGGAACCGAAGGTTAAAGCTTTTAACGTTGAAATAGCGAAGTTCGTCTGTTCATAAAGTGAAATTCGAATTTTGAAACTTAGAAAACATTTCCACGTTGTGACATACGAATTTTCAAGAAGAAAGTTTTTCTGTTAAGTGTGAACAGTGCTTTCAATTTGCTACAGTGCCCTCGAAATTCGAATTTTGGAAGCCCAAAATTCGTCTGTCCACTGAACGTTCAAAGAGGCACAGTAGACCACTTTCTTCGAAATTCGAATTTTGAAAGGGTGAAGTTCGTCTGTCAGAGAGACTCTTTTCAGACTAGCTTCAACATTCGAATGTTACAAGACTTGTCATTCGTATGTCAATGTTTCATTTCAACAGACTCAAAACATAGCTTCTGAAATTTGAATTTTAATGTTCAAAGTTCGTCTGTCAGTGAGTAGTTTTGAAACTTAAATTATTCTTGATCTCAGATGAACTTTAACATTGTTCCAGAAGTGTTTTCTTGTTTCTGGAATTGTGGAATTCGAATTTTGAAAGTGGAAAGTTGTTTGTTGGTTGTTTCAGAAGTATTTCCATGTTTCTGCAATCGCGAAATTCGAATTTTCAAAGTGGAAATTCGTCTGTTGGTTGTTTCAGAAGTGTTTTCACGTTTCTGCAATCGCGAAATTCGAATTTTCAAAGTGGAAATTCGTCTGTTGGACCTGAAGTTCGAATTTTGCAAGTTAAAATTCGTCTGTCAGTGGCAAGCTCAATTCTGCACGAAGGTTCTCTTCGAAATTCGAATTTCGGAGGCCCGAAATTCGTCTGTCGCAACGGAACCTACGTAACTTCAAATTTTGCACTGTAGACAATTTTACAGAAGCTATAACTCTCTCATTTTAACTCCAAATTAAGCAAATGACCTATGGTTGGAAAGCTCTGAATGTCTACTTTCAAATGAAACAATTTTTACTTCAAAAACAAACGTGTTTTGTGAGATATGATCAAAATAGTGATAAGAGATCAAAACTGAAAATTCATATCTCACTACTCAACTTTAAATAACCATAGCTTTTTCATATGATCTTTATTTTGAGTGAAATAACCTTCTTTGAAAAGCTTATTAAGTCTAGTTTCATATGAAATAATTTTTACATCAAAGCCATATGTATTTTGAGAGATATATCAAAAATACTGATCAAAGGTCAAACTCTGAATTTTTGAAAACCAGATTTCACTAACTGTGCTTGACTCGAAATTCGAATTTCAACACCTGAAATTCGTCTGTCAGAGGTAAGATCTCTGGAACTTCAAGTTTCAGTCAGCAAAGTTTGTATTTTCACAAAGTATATGAAGTTTAACTTCTCAAAATTCGTCTGTCATCAGAGTTTTTCAAATCTAACTTATGCTAACATCATATTTACTTAATCTAGCTCATTTAAAGCATATGGTAAGAAGATTAAGTGATTTTCAAAGATTAATACCACCTCAAGACCCAAGTAAGACCCAAGTGAAAATAAAATATACCTAGTGACTAGGTCTTCAAATGTTGAGTTCCACTTTCACTTGGACATTTCCTTCTTGGCATGCTCCCTTCTGATCTTCCATTTTTGGAGCATCCTTTCTTTTCTTCTTTCTTGAGTGAATGCTCACTCTTCTTACTTGGACCAACCTATATTTAATATATTACACTTACAAACCAAGTAGTTAGTCCAGTTTATATATCCAACTTATATTATTCATTGTAAAAGTACAGTTGATATATTTACACATAGCATGATATATGTATTATAATCATAATTAAATACATGCTAATATGTATTTTACTTCTTTAAGGAACATTATATATGTCAGATACATATAATGCATTTATTCCTTATTACTCTATATTTTTCATCATCAAAACTTATATTATACTAAACCTTACAATCTCCCCCTTTTTGATGATGACAAATCACTAGTGAAAAGTATGCTTAATAAATGATTAACACATATAATGCAGTTTAAGTCAGATAATTCCAGATTAAGCATATGCATATTTTTCACCCAACTTCTCCCCCTATTTGACATCAACAAAAAGGTTTGAAAAGTAACAAGTATTTCTTCTCCCCTTATTTGTAAGATTATACCAGTAAGTATAGATGTCTGAGTTGTTTCAAGCACATATAAAAACACAAACTGAAATATAAATTATCATCAAAACTTATTATGCACTGTGTGTTCAGACTGTGTCTAATTTTTACTGATATCAAAATTAATATCAATTGTTACCAATCATTTTCAAAATTGATACCAATGGATAGTGATATTCAAACTAATATCAGTTGTTGCTTGAAAAGTATTATGATACCAAATGTTATGATGCTTCTTGTCAAGATGATCATGATATTCAAGCATCACAAGAGGTATCTCAGTGTTATAGAGTTGTTGCCTTCTTCCTTTAGGATCAAGGAGAGATGTTGAGGCATCATTTTCTCCTTTTAGCAAGTTAAGATCAAGCAACAGAACTCTTTAGAATAAAATGAGGTGAGCTAAAGCATAAACAACTTAATTTCAGAAAATGCTCCCCCTCAATCTATGCATTTTATAAAGATAAAACCAAGAAAGCATAATGCATCAAAGGAGCATGTTTATTCAATCAATACATGATGTAGGCATTATGATTCAAGTTTTTCTTTTAAAATCAAAAAGATCCTTTTAAAAGCCTTTACACGCAAATTTATAGGCTCCCCCTAAGCATGAGCATTTATTCAAATATGTATGCTTTTCAAATCATGGCTTAAATCAAAATCAGTATACAAGGGGAATTTTTGAAAAGCACAAAAAAAAAAATGGACTTATGCAAATATTGAACTTCACAGTAAGCATCATCATATTTAAATAATTTCATCATTTGAACAAGGACTATACTTTATTTCAATAACCTCAAATAATAGCACCAACCAAGCATATATATGAAAATTTGTTGAACACTTACAAACCAGCTTGGTTAATAGCTAATTTCTTCCCTTTTCAGTATGATTCCAATTGAGTGCATCAGATACTTCATCTTTGTGAGGTTTTCACCATTTAGCTCAAGGAGTATCTGCAAGAACAAAGAAAATATCTTTTTCTTTCTTTGGTACCCTTTCTGACTTGGGTCCACTAAGGGTCAGTTTGAACATTTTTCAAGTATATATGGGACCAGAGTTCAATCTTACCCAGTTATATATATATGACGCAATAATTGAAAAGGGGTAAGGGTCAAAGATTATTTCCTTATTATTCTTGGCTTGTATGCAGTGTAGTATTCCTCATGTCTTCTTTTTGCATACATGCCAATGCCTCTTGAATTTATGCTCTTTCTCTTCTCAAGGTCAGTAGTATGGTTTCCATTTGAGTTGATTCCTTGAGATGAGAGAGATAATTGCTTCCAGTGCTTCTCCATGTGATTTGCAGTTGCAGTTTTGGAGTTCTGAGAAGCTTTCCTTTTCAGCGTCCTCTTTCTTGTACCAATGTATTCTTTCTTCTTGGATTGGTTCTGTATACATGAAACACAAGAGGAAAATTTTGGTACCCACTTGTTTTTGGGTCCAGAAGGGTTAATGGTATTCTTTGGAACCCATTTCATGCTTTTACTCAAACCATTTTTTCTTATGCTGCACAGATAAGCAATATGACCATTTTTACCACAATATGTGCATGATGGTGAGTTAGGCATTATATTAGGCACCAAGAATTTCGAACAGGATTTATTTTTCCCTTTGGACTCACTCCTATAGCCAGCACCAAACTTGTCAAACTCAGAATTCTGTTTGCCAAGTGAAATATTCAACTTATCCTTTTCTTGGGTGAGATTGGCTATTACTCTAGTCAATTCCTCTTTTTCTTTGTTTAATATATCACATGTAAAACAAGAGGAAGTGTATGTGTGAGTTTCACAGATATTTTCAAGATCATTTATTTTATGTTTATATGACTCCTTTTCAGTCTTTTCCAATTGCAAATCATTTTCTAAGGAAATCACTTTCTTTTTATTGAGTGCAAGTTCTTTAGCTAATCTAATTAATTCATCATGCATTTCATTGTAAGCAACTTGCAACTCATCAACAGAGAAATCAGAATCAGATTCAGAGTCAGAATTTGATACCTCATCATTGGATAGTGCCATCAAGCATGGATAGGTATCCTCATCGTCTTCATCTGAACTATTGCCCCAGATTGCAGAGGTATATGCCACTTTAGCTTTTTCACTTTTCCTTTCTGCATATCTTCCTCCTTGCCTCTTTGACTGATACTTCAACTTATTTGCATGGCAGGAGTGCCTTTGTTCCTGAAGCTCCTTCCTTTTGATTTTGAGGAATTTTCCAAATCTGATGATCAACTCTTTTAGCTCTTCCTCATCATCATCATCATCATCACTGCTGCTATCATCACTTTCATCATCAGTATTATCATCTTCTGAGCTCTGTGATGTAGTAGCTTTGAATATCAGCATTTTTCCTTTGTTTTGCTGCTCCCATAGAAGGTCTAGTCTTCCTTCATATTCAGCAAGGCTTCCAAACAATGTAGTGACAGATTGATATGATTCTCCTCTTGTTTCTTCAATAGCTGTCACTTTTGGTTGCCATTCTTTGGGTAGAGCTCTGAGTATTTTACATACTTGCTCTCTTTGTGTATAGCTCTTTCCCAAAGCTGAAAGATGATTAACAATGTGAGTAAAATGAATTTGAAATTCTTTAATGGACTCACCATTGTTCATCTTGAAGGCTTCATATTCAGCTGTGAGAGAGTTGAGCCTATTCTCCTTGACTCCCTTGGTTCCTTCATGAGCAATCTCTAGAGCATCCCACATTTCCTTTGCTGTGTTACAATCTGACACTCTGAAAAATTCGTCTTGTGAAAGTGCACTTACCAAGGAGTGCTTTGCTATGAAGTTTAGCAGGACATTTCGCTTATCCACACCATCCCACTCTGCTTCTGGCTTCTTTCTGTATGTGCCATCATTTTGCATTTTCTTTGGCACAAAGTCACCCTTCTGTATAACAGACCAGATATCTAGGTCTATAGATTGAAGATAAATCTGCATCCTCATCTTCCAGTATCCATAGTGTTCACCATTGAAGCCTGGAGGTCTGTTGACATTGTTCCCCTGTGGCAGTATGTTCTCTCCAAAACCAGTCATTTTGCTCCCGGATGATTAGATCCTTTGCTGGGAGTCCTAGCTCTGATACCAATTGTTAGGTTGACTGGTCACCCAAGAGGGGGGGTGAATTGGGTGATGCTAGATTTTCGCTCTTTTGGATCACAACCCAATTTCACTAAGAGTACAGCAAAACAGGGATAAACAGAGGTGGTTGTGTGCAGTAGCTAAGTAGAGAAGATGAAGAACAATACACAATGATTTATACTGGTTCAGCTCAATCACTTGGCCTACATCCAGTCCCCAAGCCACCACTTGAGATTTTCCACTATATCCCACAGGTTTGATTCGGGCACCTGTGAAGCCTCAGTACATTCCCACAAGTTTCAGTAGGCACTTGTGAAGCCACTCTCCTCACACCCTTACAAGATGTGTAAATCCCTTAGTGTTTCCCCACACTAAGATTCTACCCAGAATATGTAGAAAGAAATGTTTACAGAATGAAAACTCTCTTGAAGAGTAGATAATACATTGAAAGTTCACTCTATTGAGGTGGGTTTTTCAAACAATGCTGAGATAAAAGGATTTTACAAGTTGTAGCAGCATTTTCGCATAAACTCTCTTAATATTATTACCCATGAGTTCAAATGAAGTTATATTTATAGTTTTGTAGTGTAATTAGACGTTAGATACAAGATCTAGCCGTTAGAGATGTTACCCAACGGTTTACTCTGCAAAACTAGCCGTTACCAACTTTATTTAATGTTGCTGACATACTGAAATTCGAATTTTGGATGTTAACAGACGAATTTCGAAGGAACCGAAGGTTAAAGCTTTTAACGTTGAAATAGCGAAGTTCGTCTGTTCATAAAGTGAAATTCGAATTTTGAAACTTAGAAAACATTTCCACGTTGTGACATACGAATTTTCAAGAAGAAAGTTTTTCTGTTAAGTGTGAACAGTGCTTTCAATTTGCTACAGTGCCCTCGAAATTCGAATTTTGGAAGCCCAAAATTCGTCTGTCCACTGAACGTTCAAAGAGGCACAGTAGACCACTTTCTTCGAAATTCGAATTTTGAAAGGGTGAAGTTCGTCTGTCAGAGAGACTCTTTTCAGACTAGCTTCAACATTCGAATGTTACAAGACTTGTCATTCGTATGTCAATGTTTCATTTCAACAGACTCAAAACATAGCTTCTGAAATTTGAATTTTAATGTTCAAAGTTCGTCTGTCAGTGAGTAGTTTTGAAACTTAAATTATTCTTGATCTCAGATGAACTTTAACATTGTTCCAGAAGTGTTTTCTTGTTTCTGGAATTGTGGAATTCGAATTTTGAAAGTGGAAAGTTGTTTGTTGGTTGTTTCAGAAGTATTTCCATGTTTCTGCAATCGCGAAATTCGAATTTTCAAAGTGGAAATTCGTCTGTTGGTTGTTTCATAAGTGTTTTCACGTTTCTGCAATCGCGAAATTCGAATTTTCAAAGTGGAAATTCGTCTGTTGGACCTGAAGTTCGAATTTTGCAAGTTAAAATTCGTCTGTCAGTGGCAAGCTCAATTCTGCACGAAGGTTCTCTTCGAAATTCGAATTTCGGAGGCCCGAAATTTGTCTGTCGCAACGGAACCTACGTAACTTCGAATTTTGCACTGTAGACAATTTTACAGAAGCTATAACTCTCTCATTTTAACTCCAAATTAAGCAAATGACCTATGGTTGGAAAGCTCTGAATGTCTACTTTCAAATGAAACAATTTTTACTTCAAAAACAAACGTGTTTTGTGAGATATGATCGAAATAGTGATAAGAGATCAAAACTGAAAATTCATATCTCACTACTCAACTTTAAATAACCATAGCTTTTTCATATGATCTTTATTTTGAGTGAAATAACCTTCTTTGAAAAGCTTATTAAGTCTAGTTTCATATGAAATAATTTTTACATCAAAGCCATATGTATTTTGAGAGATATATCAAAAATACTGATCAAAGGTCAAACTCTGAATTTTTGAAAACCAGATTTCACTAACTGTGCTTGACTCGAAATTCGAATTTCAACACCTGAAATTCGTCTGTCAGAGGTAAGATCTCTGGAACTTCAAGTTTCAGTCAGCAAAGTTTGTATTTTCACAAAGTATATGAAGTTTAACTTCTCAAAATTCGTCTGTCATCAGAGTTTTTCAAATCTAACTTATGCTAACATCATATTTACTTAATCTAGCTCATTTAAAGCATATGGTAAGAAGATTAAGTGATTTTCAAAGATTAATCCCACCTCAAGACCCAAGTAAGACCCAAGTGAAAATAAAATATACCTAGTGACTAGGTCTTCAAATGTTGAGTTCCACTTTCACTTGGACATTTCCTTCTTGGCATGCTCCCTTCTGATCTTCCATTTTTGGAGCATCCTTTCTTTTCTTCTTTCTTGAGTGAATGCTCACTCTTCTTACTTGGACCAACCTATATTTAATATATTACACTTACAAACCAAGTAGTTAGTCCAGTTTATATATCCAACTTATATTATTCATTGTAAAAGTACAGTTGATATATTTACACATAGCATGATATATGTATTATAATCATAATTAAATACATGCTAATATGTATTTTACTTCTTTAAGGAACATTATATATGTCAGATACATATAATGCATTTGTTCCTTATTACTCTATATTTGTCATCATCAAAACTTATATTATACTAAACCTTACAATTTCTTCCAGCCTTCTCCTTTGAGCTAGCAGCAGAGCATTGTGAGCAATGGCAAGATAATCTACAACAGGCACAATGCTCCTTTCCACATTGCTTGCTCCTTCTGGCACAGAAGAGGTTGAAATGGCTTCAACCAGTCTTTCAACTTGCTCTGATTCTTGAATGGACAGAATTGAATCCAGAGCATCTTCTTGCATTGGCTCAAGAGGGCTTGATTCTTGAAGACCTTCTCCTTCTAATCCATAGTCCAAGGGTGGACCAGGACTTGGTGTTTTCATAGCACCATCACCATCCATATCAGTATCATGGTCAGAGGAGGCAATCTCAAAGGGACTTGGAGGCACAGGGGATGGAGACAGAGTAGGCTCAGGGACACCAGGCTGAGGTGGAGCTGAAGTGGTAGGAATTGCATTTCTTATCTCTTCATATGTATCAGCCACCACCTTCATATTCACTGCCAACTGATGGATCTGATCTTGTAGATGAGCAAATTTGGCATTTTGCTCATCTTTAATGCTGAGAATGAGTGTTGACAGACTGTCAAACAACTCAGTGATCTTAGTTGGCTTGGCTCGTGAGGAGGGAGTGGAAGGAGGGTGAGTAGGCCTGGAGGGAGATGGAATTGTCTGGGAAGGCTGAGGTAAGGATCTTTTAGGGGCCTCAGAAGTGCCTTCTTGTTGGAGGGATGCATCAGGGACAAAGAACAGGTCTTCAGTTTTTCCTGCTCCCTTTCCAACCCATCGTCCTTCATCTTTCTCAATGCCCATTCTTTGCAGTTCCTCCTCCTTGAATGCCTCAGTGAGTTTCCCTTTCCCTTTCTCAATGTGCTGAATCCTAGCATGCTGCAGGATTCTTGAAACAATTGCAGCATAGGGGAGTATGGAATCCTTCCTCTGATCCCTTGCCTTTATCATTCGCTGAAGGATGATATGACCCATATTGATCAGCTTCCCACGAATGATAGCAGTCATCACATGAGCCTCTGCCCTTGTTATCAGATTGAAGCTACCACCCTTGTTGAAAATGATCCTTGACACTATGTAGTGCAGGATTCTGACTTGTACACTTAGGTCTGTGGGCTTCAACAGATTTATTGTTGGCCTATTCTCCCTTCTCCTGAATAAGGTGTCCAAAATGGTGCTCTCCTTGTAGTACAGAAAGGATCCACCTTCTTCATCTGCTGTGCTTGCCTCATCCATATACCCAGAGGCTGTTAAGTCAACTTTTAGCCCATCTTGTCCTGGGATTTCTAACACCTCATTGAATGTTTCATCAGCAAGCCAAATGGTCCTTGATCTCAAGGTGACCTCCCATTTCATCTTCTTGCTGTTATACTTAAGAGACGCATACCAAGTCTTCACTACTTCATCATCATATCTTTCAGCAATTTCCAACAAATTTTTATATCTTAACAACCATATAGCAGCATCAAAATTGTTGGAAATCAGAAATTGTTCCACATTCACACAATGAGGCTTGATTACCTTTTTGTTGGAAAACTTGGTAGTGTACTCTTCTTGAATCTCAGGAGTGCTCCATAGTGGTAGTGTAGTCAATTCAAACTCTCCAGATTCAGTACTGGAAGAGGCAGAAGAGGCATCAGCAGGAGCAGACGGTTCTGCACTTTTTGAAGAGGAGGGGCCAGATTTCTGGGATTCTGCTTTGGATGAAGATTTCTGGCGTTTAGAGGGAGTAGCTTTACTAGGTTCGGCTTTTCTCTTTGATTTCTCTCCTTCTTTGGTAGCATATTGTGATTTAACATTCCTTTTCGGACGGGCCACAGCTTTTCCTGTTCCAGGAATTTTAACTCTTGCCATTTCTCGGTTGAATGAAGCAGAATGTGGCTGAGAATGGGTTTATATGATGCGAAAGGAAGTTTAATCGGTGGAAAAAGACGGTTTTTGGACAGAAGTTAAGAGGATTGAAGAGAGAATCAGAACAGACTTAGAGAGGTTACAAATAGGGTTGCGTCTGTTCTGTGGAAAACTGACGCATTTAACGTGTGTAACCGTCTGACAGACGAATTTTGAGAGGTCAAAATTCGAACTTCGGGCAGTTACAAGTTAAACCGTTCAGCACAGCTTACTGACAGACGAATTTTCATCTTGAAAGTTCGTCTGACAGTGGCTTGAAACAAACAATACAAGCACATCAGACGAATTTTGTTCCAACAAAATTCGAATGTTGAAAAGAAAAAGGCAGACAATAATCAAATCAACAGTCAATAGACGAATTAAGCATTCAGAACTTCATCTTTCAGTGATACAATCAACAAGAACATGGTTCAACAGACGAATTTTGAGCTTGACAATTCAAATTTTTCAACTTTTGTCAAGATTGTTCAACATTCGTATGTTAAGAAGTAATGCTTCATACAGCAATGATGAACAACTATGACGTTGAAAATATATATATATATATTTTTTTTGTCTTTGAAAATTCGAACTTTCAAGCATCAATAGACGAATTTCGAGGCATAACCGAGAACTGTTCCAAGACATAACAGGCCAAAGTTCGTCTGTTAGTCAACCAAAATTCGAATGTTGACCACGTTGACTAGTTCAAAAACATAGATTATCAAAGAGATTTTTCTAGTATTCAAACAACATACAAATTTCAACTTTAAAAACTTACAGAATGGATCCAGAACTCAGAATAATTATCATTCTCTTCATTTTCTGGTTGTTCCAATCTGGAGTGCTCCAATCTTTCAAACTTTTAGCCATTGATTTTCACAAGGAGCACCTGAAACTATACTAAAACATACTCCGATGCTCAAGTTAGAATTTATTCTAATATGAAAAGTTCTAAAGACAGACTTGCACAGAAATGACTTACAATTCATTGGGATTTACCATTCCCAATTCTCTCCTTATTTTGCAGTGTCTGTCTTCTGATAGAGGCTTTGTGAGTATATCAGCAACTTGATCCTCTGTTGGGATGTACTCCAATCTAACTTCTCCTTTCAGAACGTGATCTCTTATGAAGTGGTGCCTAACTTCAATATGTTTAGTCCTCGAATGCATGACAGGATTCTTGGTGATATTTATAGCACTTTGGTTGTCACACATGATTGGTGTCTCTTTCATTTTAACCTCAAGATCTTCAAGCTGCTGTTTCATCCAGATGACTTGGGCACAACAGCTTCCAGCTGCAACATACTCAGCTTCTGCAGTGGATAAGGCCACACTGTTTTGCTTTTTGCTGAACCATGAGACCAGGGATCCTCCAAGAAACTGACAGGCTCCACTTGTGCTTTTTCTGTCAGTTTTGGATCCTGCAAAATCAGCATCAGTGTATCCTTTGAGATCTTCTCCATTGCCTTTTGGATACCAAAGACCCATCTGTGATGTTCCAATAAGATATCTAAAAATTCTTTTCACAGCTGTTGCATGGGTTTCTTTGGGGCATGATTGGAACCTTGCACACATGCAGACACTGAACATAATGTCAGGTCTGCTGGCAGTTAGGTACAGCAGAGATCCGATCATTCTTCTGTACTGAGTAATGTCAAACATCTTCCCATTCTCATCCATGTCCAGTTTGGTTGCAGTAGCCATAGGTGTTCCCATTGGCTTGGCATTCTCCATACCAAACTTCTTTAACAGCTCCTTTAGATACTTGGATTGACTGAGGAAGATACCATCATTTAGCTGTCTGATTTGCAATCCAAGGAAGAAATTGAGTTCACCCATCATAGACATCTCGAATTCTCCCTGCATTAACTTAGAAAATTCCTTGCAAAGAACCTCATTAGTAGCACCAAAAATAATATCATCAACATAGATTTGAACAATTAGTAAATCTTTATTTTCTTTCTTAGTAAATAAGGTTGTGTCAACTTTGCCTCTGTTAAACCCCTTTTCAGTTAGAAAATTGCTCAGTCTCTCATACCATGCTCTAGGGGCCTGTTTTAAACCATAGAGAGCTTTCTTCAGTTTATAAACATGGTTTGGTTTTGTAGAGTCCTCAAAACCTGGAGGTTGATCAACATAAACCTCTTCCATGATATATCCATTCAGAAAAGCACTTTTTACATCCATTTGATATAATAAAATATTTTTCATGCATGCATATGCCAGTAGTATTCTTATAGCTTCTAATCTAGCTACTGGTGCAAAAGTTTCTTCAAAATCAATACCTTCTTCTTGATTATACCCTTTAGCAACTAGTCTAGCTTTATTTCTGATTATTGTTCCAGATTCATCAAGTTTATTTCTGAAAACCCATTTGGTACCAATAACAGGATGATTTTTGGGTCTAGACACTAAATCCCAAACTTGATTTCTTTCAAATTGATTTAATTCATCTTGCATAGCCAAAATCCAGTAATCATCAGTTAAGGCCTCTTCAGTACATTTGGGTTCTATTTGAGAAATGAAAGCACAGTTGAGCATCTGTTCTCTTAACTGTTTTCTGGTTTTGACTCTCTCTAGAACATTCCCTATTACTTGATCAACAGGATGATTCCTTTGATATCTCCAAGCTCTAGGAAGTTCTTGAGATGTTTCCTCATTGTTTTCTTCATCAAACTCTTGCTCCTGGATATCTTCCTCTATATTAACAGATTCAGATATCTTTGGAGGTTCAGTTTTACTCTTATCAGAAATTCCTAGTTTTTCAAAATTGAAAGTAAGATCATCCTCATTGATAGTATGTTTTGAAACAGTTTCATTTTCAATGAAAACCACATGTACAGATTCTTCTATTACATTTGATCTTTTATTATAAATTCTATATGCCTTACTCCTACTTGAATAACCCAGAAATATACCTTCATCGGATTTGGCATCAAATTTACCTAGATTTTCTTTACCATTGTTGTGAATGAAGCATTTGCACCTGAACACATGGAGGTGTGACAGATTTGGCTTTCTTCCCTTGTACAGCTCATATGGAGTCTTCCCAAGGATTGGTCTGATGTAAGCTCTGTTTATGATGTAACTTGCTGTATTTACTGCATCAGCCCAGAATACTTGGGAGAGTTCCTTCTCATTTAGCATAGCTCTGGCCATCTCTCCAATAGTTCTATTCTTCCTTTCTACTACTCCATTTTGTTGAGGAGTTCTTGGTGCTGAGAAGTTGTGATCAATCCCATGCTCATTGCAGTACTCCAGGAAGTATGCATTTTCAAATTCTCCTCCATGGTCTGACCTGATAGACACAATAGAAATACCTTTCTCATTTTGCACTTTCTTGGCTAAGGTTGCAAATGCATCAAAGGTATCACTTTTGGAGGAAAGAAATAATGTCCAAGTAAATCTAGAATAATCATCAACAATTACAAGCACATACAGATTACCACCAAGACTTTTCACCCTAGATGGTCCAATTAAGTCCATATGCAACAATTCAAGTGGTCTAGTTGTGGTAACTACATTTTTAGATTTAAATGATGATTTGGTTTGTTTTCCTCTTAAGCATGCATCACATTCTTTATCCTTTTCAAAAGATATTTTTGGTAGACCAGTTACTAGCTCATTTTTAATTAGTTTAGACAGTTGATTCATGTTCACATGAGCTAATCTTCTATGCCATAGCCAACTATCATTATTCTGACTAATTAAGCATACAGAATCTAAGGGAGGAAGTTCATCAAGATCAATAGTATAGCAGTTACCATCCCTTTGAGCTTTGAGGATAACTTTGTGATCACTTTTTCTGATGACCAGGCAAAACTTTGAGTCAAACAGCACCCAGTTTCCTTTGTCACAGGTCTGACTCACGCTTAGCAGGTTGTGGTTGAGTCCAATCACAAACAGCACCTCTTCAATGGATGTTTCTGGATTTTTACCCACAATTCCAATACCAATGATTTTGCCATATTGGTCACCTCCAAAGGTCACCTTTCCTCCTTTCTTGTCTCTCAGGGTGATGAACTTCTCCTTATCACCTGTCATGTGACTTGAGCAGGCACTGTCCATATACCATTTGTTACTTTTCTTAGCTTTGAGACAGACCTGCAAAACAATGTTTACGTTTTCCTTTTAGGTACCCAAATTTGCTTGGGTCCTTTTAGGTCAGTATATTTTTCCCTAGATGCAGATGCAACTTTGGGAACCCATTCAACTTTCCTGCCAAGCCCATTTTTCTTCAAGGCACAAGAACTGGAAATATGTCCCTTTTTGTTGCAGAAATGACAGGTAGTGAAAGGACTGCTAGATTGAGATGCAGGAAGAAAACAGTGCAGATAATACTTTTGTCTAGCATGCCTTGGTTGATCATATGTTTCAATGTGATGTAATGCATTAGTTTTTTTATTGTTCTCAGCATGCACAAAATGTCTCATATAAGCATTCTGATTTTTCTTCCTAATCTTTTCCTTGACAGCACATGGATCATAGCCAAGACCAGCTTTGCCTTGTGATATTCTTTGGCTCCCCATTAATGCAAACAACATGTCTTTGCCTCTAGTGAGCCTAGACATGCTTTTAACTAAATAGTCATTAGTTTGCTTGAGTTCAATGCATGAAGTGCAACAAACAGATTCAGTAGTGGGCAAAGAGGCAATTTCAGAAACTATGCTTTGGGATTCCAGCTTATTTATCCTTTTCTTTGCCAATTTCAGTTCTTTAGCAACTTTAATGAATTCATCATGAAGCTCATGAAATGCATCTTGTAATTCAGAATAGGAAGGTTCAGATTCATATACCTCTTCTTCCTGATCACTGCTGCATGAGGGTAAGACTTCTTCTGAGGCAAGTGCCATTAAACAAATGTTGGCAACCTCATCCTCATCTTCTTCTTCCTCATCTGAGCTGTTGCCCCATATGGATGAGATATAGGCTTTCTTCTTCTTCCCTTTGTCTGCAGCTTTCTTTTCTTTTTCCTGCTTCTTAATGAATTGGGGACAGTCCCACTTAATGTGTCCCTGCTTCTTGCATTCATAGCAAGTTACAGGTTCTTTTGCCTCTTTCTTGCTTTCTCCAATTACTCCTTTCTTGAAGAATCTCTTGCTCTTCTTCTTGCTGTAGAATCTTCCGAATTTTCTGACCATCATAGCCAGAGTTTCCTCATTCAGCTCATCTCCTTCATCAGATTCTTCTTCCTTTTCATCAGCAGCTTTGAGGGCAAGGCCTTTCTTCTTTCTGTCCAGCCCAGCTTCCTTGAGTGCTTTGATCTTTCCTTCATATTCCTCAAGGCTGCCGAAGAGAGCTGTGACAGAAGCCATTGATTCTCCTCTGGCCTCTTCTATAGCTGTCACCTTGGGCTGCCATTCCAGAGGTAGAGCTCTGAGTATTTTTCTCACTTTCTCAGACTGTGTGTATTCTTTTCCCAGGCTCTTCAGTTGATTCACAATAAGAGTGAATCTCTTTTGGAGCTCCTTTACAGTTTCTCCTTCAGCCATTCTGAAGCTTTCATACTCCCCAATGCACGTGTTCAGTTTGTTTTCCCTGACTCCAGAAGTTCCTTCATGTGCAATCTGTAGAGTATCCCACATTTCTTTTGCAGTGGAGCATTGTGAGACTCTGTAGAATTCATCCTGGTTAAGGGCACTGACCAAACAATGCTTTGCTTTGAAGTTCAGTAGAACTCTCCTTCTGTCTTCATCATTCCACTCTGCTTCCAGCTTCTCTTTGTGTCTTCCATCTTCTGTTTGAGCCATTGGAACGAAATCTCCTTTTTCAATCACTGACCAGATGTCAAGGTCAATTGATTGAAGGTAGATCTGCATCCTCATCTTCCAATATCCATAATGCTCTCCACTGAAGCCTGGTGGTCTGTTAGTGTTGTTTCCTTCAGGAAGTATACTCTCTCCAAAGCCAGCCATTTTAATTCCCGGACTGTGAGTTCCTTTGAATGGGAATCCGGGCTCTGATACCACTTGTTAGCAAGGCTGACTTCCCAAGAGGGGGGGTGAATTGGGAAGATTGAAAATTTTCTGCACAAGGTGAGGTAAGTGGAGATATCACAGTATAATGAAAATAATGCGTAAAACAGAGCAAGCTGAAAAGTGAAGATAGGGAGAAGAAAACTCAGTAATTTATCCTGGTTCGGTCTTTCCACTTGACCTACATCCAGTCCCCAAGACACCTCTTGAGATTTATCCACTATACAGCAAGAATTTCAATGGGCTTCTTGCTAAGGCCACAGTACAACGAGTATGCTCTGTTTCTGAGCTCTCTCAAACTCTCCAAGCACTTTCACTATGTGCTTCTCAATCCCCTTGTGAATACCCCTCACAAGTAAATCTATCTTCCAGATGAAGAGTAGATTGATTACAATGAAATAACTCTCTTGAAAAGAGTAGATATGAAAGTTTAAGTGTATATATAGAAGTTGAGAGGGTAAGAGCTTTTTAGAAGAAGATTTAGCTTAAATTCAGTGTATACAAATTTGATTCGATACCCACAACTTCAAATGATGTTGTATTTATAGATTTAGGTCTCAAATATCCGTTAGAGACTAAATCTATCCGTTGGGGAAGTTATCCAACGATTACTCTGAAAAACTATCCGTTTACCAACCGCATTTAATGTTTCTGACATACTGAAATTCGAATTTTGGTTGGTCAACAGACGAATTTCGAAGGAACCGAAGGTTAAAGCTTTCAACGTTACAACACGAAGTTCGTCTGTTCATGAAGTGAAATTCGAATTTTGAAACTTATAAAACATTTTCACAATGTGACATACGAATTTTCAAGAAAAAAGATTTTTGGTTAAGTGTGAACAGTGTTTTCAATTTGCTACAGTGTCTTCGAAATTCGAATTTTGGTATCCAAAATTCGTCTGTCCATTGAACGTATAAAGAGACACAGTAGTTTACTTTCTTCGAAATTCGAATTTTGAAAGGGTGACATTCGTCTGTCAGAGAGCAATTTTGAGACTTAACTCATTCTTGATCTCAGATGAACTTTAACATAGTTTCAGACGAATTTCTTCTATTTTCTCAAGTTTTGTTTTGTCTGAAATTCGAATTTTGAAGACTCAAAGTTCGTCTGTTGTAAAGAAGCTTCTTTCAGACTTATATGAAAATTCGAGTGTTGGAATATCGAAATTCGTCTGTCAGAGAGCATTTTTCAAGCTGAATATCTTTTGATTTCAGATGCACTTTGTCATGGTTTCAGACGAATTTCTTTGGTTTTCACAAACTTCATTTTACTTGAAATTCGAATTTTGGAAGTGTGAAGTTCGTCTGTCACCAGAAAGGCTTCTTTCAGACTAGATGAAAATTCGAATTTTGAACCACCAAAATTCGTCTGACAGAGAGCCATCTCTTCAGACTTAATCAGTTTTAGCTCGAAATTCGAATTTCCAAAGGCAAAGTTCAAATTTCTAACTTGACAGTTTAGTTTAAACTTTTAACCTTCGTCTGTTTGTGGGTGTTTTTCAAATATTCAAGGATTTAACATAAAATCAAAGTTTGAAAACATCTTTTCTTCAAATCAAAACCTTTTACCCAATCATAACAAAAACTAAAGATCCTACAAGAGATCTAACAGCAAATACTCAGAAAATCTTCACTTGGAACAACTTTGATCTCCTTTGATATCTTCAATCCAAGATCTTGAGTGTTGGTTTAAAATCATCAAAACTCTTTCATCAACATATAGCTCCAATTACCTCCAAATAAGTCGAATATGAAACTTAAAACATATATCTTTCTATAAATATACACCACTAAATTTTTGAAGCTCTGTACGATTTGATATTATCTTTTAAATTTCCCAGTATCTAATTTCGAAATTCCAGTTTTTCCAATTTTTCCTTGTTCTGAACCCTAAATTATAAAAATCATAACTTTTTCTACATGACTCAAAATGGAGTGAATTAGGTGTCATTTTAAAGATTGTCATGTCCTCTATTCGGTATAAAAATTCTAGAAACCTAACCTCACATTAAGTATAGAACAAGGATGAAATAAATAGATACGTCTGCATAATGCCCTGTTTCAATATATATTGCAATTTGCCTGCCAAAACCCATGCAAATGAACTCATTTTGGCACTAAACTTGGTAGAACATAACTTCATATCACAAAATCCAGTACTAGAAGTTCTCATACATTTTCTACAATATTAACATAATATTCACTATTTTACAACTTTATACAAAAGCTTTATACAAAAGTAAGGCACAAATAGCAATTCACACTATAACATGATAACTTGCATATCAATAACTCATCATTATCTTCTTCATACCTCTTGCTCCTTCCTTAGCCTTTTTCCATGGTTTTTCCCTATATGGTTGGTTATTTGGAAGAGTGAGATTCAAAGAATCTTAGTAGCTTTACCAAATCATGCAATTATATCATCAAGAACATTCATAAAATCATCAATGAATTTCATTAAAATATATGGTGCCATATTATTTTATAAAAATTTTTGTAGAATTTTATTTACTAAAATGGACATTTCAGGGTCACGTAACCCTTAATCAACTCAGCCAACAACATATAATAATCATAAAACATCAACACAAGGATATGGCAAAGCAATAAATTTATAGAAATCAAATATGACAATACATAACATGGTAAAATGCTACCTTAATGTATTCCCTTCCTTTCCAAACTTTGTACACCTATTCTTTGACTTTCTTAAGCTTCCTTGAACCTATACATATCACCATTCAAACTTCTTAGTGTAATATCCCTATTTTTATGGGATGTTATAAAATGAATAAAAGATGAGAAACGAAGTGAGATGAAAATGCTATATAAAATTGGGTTTTAGAAGGAATTAATTTCTCATCTAATTTTCTGAAGAAGTCATGTTTGGTCCATAATTGGAATTAATTTTCTATAAGATCCTTAGCAGAAATTAATTCCAGAACTTACCCCAGAAAATATACAATATACCACTTAAATGAAAGTCCGCTCCAAGCTGAGTGCAATGGTATAAGTATTGCATTCCTGGGAGGTCCAGGTTAAGAGATAGACCAATTTGAAGTTATTGTGAATAGTGTAAAAAAAGAAATAATAAAAAATTGGTCTTTGGGCAAAATTACAAGAAAGTGCCCGAAAGAATGAATAATTACATTTTTACTCGGTTTAGGGGCAAAATGGTCATTTCCAAAATTAGAAGAAAAATGTGAATAATCCATTTAAGGCCCAAAAATGAAAAAGGTTGACATCGTAAAATACAAAAGAAATTGAGAAAAATGGAAAGATACCGTTACGTGTGAAGAAGAGCAAATATGTCATTTTTCCTAGTTAAACAAAAAAATGAGAAAATTATATTTGGGCCCCAAGAATCAAAAATCTTTATAATTTATCCCCTTAAGAAGGTTTCCAACGTGAAAGGGAAAAGAGAAAATAAGTTTGGGAAACTTTACACCTAATGACCCGAAAGTTTCAAGAATTATAAATTAGTCCCGAGTTAAGGGCATTTTTGTAAATATGAAAAATTATAGTCAAAATGAAGCTTTTAATGAGTTAAGCCCAATGGAATATATCAAGAAATCTATTAAGCTCAAAATAATATTTATTGGGTAATTATAGTCTAATATTAATATTTTACCCGATAAAGGTCAATTTAGACTGCAGGAAAAGGAAGTATTAATTCAAGGACAATGATTGGACCTTGTTAAAATATATTTTAGACCAAGATAATGATTTTAGTCCAAAAGTTACTTTTGGATAATCCTGTACCAATGCAAGAACAATTTCGGTAAAAATACTTAATTGGTACGGGTAAATTTAATCGGTAAAGGGTATTTTAGTCCATAAAAATTATTGAAGTAATTTTTGGCCAAAAATGAGCTCAAGACACGTATGAAGTGAAGAAGGGATACCAAGGGAATTTTGACAAAAGCTTTATTTGCCAAAAGTAGCTCAAGTCAAACATAAAGTTACTTTATGACTTATTAACATATAATTACCTTGGTTAAGCCCTTAACACATCATCTTCTTGCCTCATACGCGTCTGAACTAGCAGCTGAAAGGGAGAAGGAGTCATGGAAACAAGGAGAAAAATAGACAAAGCAAGAAGCAAAGTTTGACTCTCAAACTTTCAAGGTAGGTTTCTATGGTTGCTATCTTGCTTATATTTGAGTTTGGAGAAGTTTTATGGATTATTTCTCTCCATTTTACCTGTGAAATTTTCTACCTAGAGAGAGAGTAGAGAGAGAAAATGAAACCATGAAGAAATTGATCCATCAAAAGTGATGTATAGGCTTCAAGGATTAAGATTATGCCATTAGATTGCAAATTAATCGGGAAGATATTTTTCTACAAATTTATGAAATTTTCTTCCTATTTAGGGTTTGGAAATGAAAGAGAATTTCATGATTTTGACCCCAAAAATGGATTCCTTGGGTCCAAAATAGGTAGATACAAGTATGTTGTACAAGAAAATGCAAAAGGAAAGCAAAGTGAAAAATTATAGTTAAAGTGAGTTCTTTATGAAGGATGTCATGCAATCAATAACTTAAGACCTTGTCTTATGATGCTATAGGGTTTCAAGAAGTGTTTTAAGATCAATGGAAGTGCCCACAAAGTTTGGAGATCATTGGAAAGTAAGAAGGTAGTTATTTTCCTTGTTATGCTTAATGTTGTCATACTTTGTTTCTATGATAATATGACTATGCCATATAATTGTTTGAATGCTTTATGATGTATTTTCATTGTTGGCTGAATGTTTGAAGGGTTTTATGACCTAGGATGTCCATTTTACAAAGTGTTACCATGCCAAAATTTTTATGGAATTGTATGGCATAATATGAAGTTATGATTTTCATTGATGATTTTATGAAATGATATGATGATGTGAATGTATAATTGGATATAACTACTGAGATTCTTTGAATCTCACCCTTCCAAATGATCATTTGTTTAGGCCCAAGCTATGGTAAGAAGGGGTCAAGAATGCCAAGGAGAAAGAAGAAAGAGGATGAAGCATAATGTTGTTTTCAAGTTATGATCTAGTTGTTTGAAATGATATGTAAAGTTATGAGCATGTTACTAAATATGTATCTCCATGATTTTATGATCATTAAAGCATTATGAAATGTTATGTATGAGTTTAGTACAATGAATGATGATATATTATGTTTATGAAACTTACTTTGTAAAGTTATGATTGGAAATGCCCAAGTAGAACACTTTGAGGATAATGTAGGTATTATTTATGTAAGACAGGGAAGCTAGTTTAAGTAATATATATGCTCTTAAATTACACAAGCAGAGCTTACAAATGGTACAAAGAGAACTCCATTTGGAGATATGCATAAATTATAGTGATTTTTCAAAGTTAGGGTTCAGAACAGAGAAAGATTGGAAAAACTGGAAACTGAAAGTTAGGTATTGGACAAATTAAAAAGATGATATAAATCGTACAGAGCTCCAAAAATTCATTGGTTTATATTTATGGAATTTCTATGTTTTAAGTTTCATATGCCACTGATTTGGAGGTAATTGGAGCTATATGATAGGAGATATGGAGGTTTTCCCAAAACTGTTCCAGCAAAAGTGGAATTCTGACCCTTTATGATTTAAGTTAACACCCTGCTTTGTTCAAGTTGAATAAATGTACAAGAAAACTATTTATGGAAAACATACTCATAGGGCTTTCCAATGAAATAAATAATGTTTGATTTGGCTCATGGTAGAGTGAGATATGAATTTTTAAATATAAGGCCAAAATCCTGGAGAAGAGAAAATGACCAAATATACAGTAAATATTTGAGAAATAAACTGTATAAATTGGTCAAGTAAATGATCATTTTCATATTTTTCCCATGTAAATAAGGTTTTTAAATATTGTTAGATACTTGAATCACTATGAAATTATTTTTCTAGAATTAGTTATGAATTTTTAAAGTTCAGTCGGTAAAGTAGAAACTACCATATGAACAATAACCGAAAATTTTGAAAATTCTGATTTTCATTCTTATGTGATTCAAGCTTAGGATCAAGTATAATTAGACTTAAAAGGAGTTCAATACATGGGAAATGTGTCTAAAAGTAAGGTGTTATACTTAGCCACTGGTTTCAAGGATTACACTGTACCAAACTCATAAAATTGAAAATTTTCATGTTGGTTTCCTTTGAGATTTTCTTGAAACTAACACTTGTACTTCACTAATTTGGACCTAAGGAATCCATTTTTGAGGTCAAAACATGAAATTCCAACTCCAAATATGAACAATAGCTGGCCAAAAATTAGGGGAATTAAGGAAAAATTGCTATGCTTTTTAATACTTCAAACTATTTCCATATTCATGATTCATGTGATTTATCTAGCATTTCCCCTATGTTTTATGGTTGGAAAACTCATTTTCTTGCTAGATCAAGATTTAGTTGAAACCCAAAGAGAGTGAAGAAGAAAATCTACTCCATGAACCATGCACCAAATCTCACAAATAGCAAGCTTGAAGTGGTAGAAAGCAACTTACCAACTTGAGCTTTCAATTTTTCTTGAGCTTTCTCTTCTCCTTTCTCTCTTTTCTCTCTTTCTTTCTTGTGTTTTCAGCCCCTATTTTTGCTTATGGAATGCTTGTGCAGAATGAGAAGAAAGAGAAGGTTTAAGTGGCTTAATTACATGCTTAATTATGGTTAATGACCTTAACTAACTTTAGTTACTTTTTAGGCAAAAAATGAAAACTTCTTGGAGAAGTTTTCTCCAAAAATTCTTGATGCCAAAACTGCTCAAAATCACACCTAGGGAGAGGTATTTGAGTGTCCCATACAGCTCAATTTTTTCTGGTCTAGATATACCTAAATCGAGTAATTTTTAACTGTACCAATAAAACTACTTTTTATAGTAATTTAGCATTTTTGGACTACAGGACTATTCCATATTTTTATTTATGTTTTCTTAATTATCCTGTTCCAAATGGTATCTATGTGAGGTCCATATCCTGTCACAGTTACCCTTTAACTGTCTGTGGGGCCCACAATATATTTTATCGGTATTAAGTTACTTTTGAACACTCGGCATTAATTATTTCTTCATCCTTAATCATTAACTCTCAATGCCATATACCATAGAACTTCTCTCATTGAGGGCTTCGTTTTGACAGTAATTTTTTATATTTATAAAATTGCCCCTAACTCCGGGTTAAATTATAATTTTTAAAACTTTCGGGTTATTAGGTATAATTTTTTATGGACTTTTTAACTTCTTCCCACGAGATTTTTATTGCCTTGGGATAGGGATGCCATTTTTATAATTTTTTAGGGGCAAAAATATAATTTCTCATTTTTCTGTCCAACCAGGAAAAATGACCTCTTTGCCCTATTTCATGTAAAATGGTGTCTACCCGTTTTTGTAAATTTTCCATGCACTTCTAGATATCTTAACTTTCTTAGGATATTACATTAAAGACTAAATGTAGGCCAAGTAGTTAGGCTGAACTAGTATAAATCTCTGTGTATTACTCTTCATCTTCTCTCTTCAATTGGTTTACTTAATTCTCTCTATTCATCTTTGTTCTTCTGCATCTCTTGGTGAAATTGGGCTATGCTTCAAAAATGGTAAAAATCTTACTTCACCCAATTCACCCCTCTCTTGGGTGACTAGCTGTAACACCCCTCATGACACTGTTTGGGCATTGTGTGTAGAACCGGAGGAAACAAGACGGAGGAAGGTTCAAGTGGAGTCTGAAAGAGCTCCATGCAGCGGTGAGAAGCAAGGTTGCCATGGTGATAGCCATTTCTAGTGGCTCTTTTCAACTGAAAACTGGTGGAGCCGGGGTAAGATGTTCTAGAACCGTGGCGGGAGTTGAGTTTCTGGTTTAAATCAGAAGCATTTTGGTCAGTTAGACGCGAAGGAAAATAAGGAAAACAGAGGGAGAATGCGAGAGCTCTACTAAGGTTCAAGATTTCTGGCTTTTGGGAGTGATTTTCGGACCTTGGAAGCTTGGATTCAAGTTGGTAAGTGATCCTTACTCCTCCCCCTCCATTTTCTTTGGTTTAAACTTAGGGTTTTTCGGTTACGTGTTAGGATTTCTGATTTGGGATGAAATCCACCGATTGAAATGGAGTTAGAGAAGTGTGATTTGGTGTTCTTGTTGCTTAGATGTGAGTTTTGAAGGGTTTATGCATGATTTGAGTTTAACCCTGGGTTGTTTTTGGTTAGTGCTCTTGGGAATCCGAAATGTAAGGGATTGTTGGGTGTTTGAATGGTTCCTAGGAGCTTAATGGTGCATGAAAGGGGTGTTAGAACCATGGGTTAAGCTAAAGTAGTTTGAATTGTAATGTTTGGTTTAATGGTATATGTTGTTAATTGAGGAATTATGATATTGTAAAGGTTGTTTGGTTGACTGACAGGGATTCAAGGGTGTTGGACAACTCAAGAAGTTTGTGGAATCCGCATGTGTGGTATTGACAATATGAGGTAACCGGGTGTTTATATTGTATTGTATATATTGTATTATCATGTATATTTGTGTATATATGCATGTTTCTTCCATACCACGATATAGATGTGTTTATATGTATTATTTTCTATACATCGTGGTATGCACATAGCTAAATGATGATTATGATTATGATGATGATGATATTGATATGATCTGACATGATGCATAGCATGACATTGAGATCATGATGATGATGATTATTATTATATGATGATACATGAGCATCACCATATGACATTGTGAGATTGTGATACATGGTGGATTGGGTGGTGATGACAATATGATATATGATGATATATGTTAAGAAGGATAAGGATGGAATATATATATATATGTTATGGAGGATAAGAATGGGATCCTTGCTGCTAAATCTTCTCCTATGGCCAGGAGGGGAATGACGTACAGTGGACTGCACCTTCTCTAAATCGCTGCCAATTCATGGTGGGAAAGGGGAAGGAGAACCACGATCTAAACACTATTGTTACCTTTGCCGGATGCACTAATAGGAGGCGAGCTTGGTGATGTCCCGGAATCAGTCTTCACTGACTGTTGGAAGTGAATTGCCTATACTAAATGTCCTGTTATAATAACAGCACATGGTTCTAGTTGTGTGGAGGGAGACATGCATTGCATTTATTTCACATTGCATTCATGGATCGTATGAGATATATGTATATATATGTGTGTGTAGTTGTTCCTAGTTACTGAGACACTGTCTCACACCCCTCTCCCATGACTAACCTTTCAAGTGACGGTTCAGGCACTAGTCCAGAGAAGTAGAGGGAATAGCATCGGACGTAGGGATACTAGGTCTATATAGCCTATGTGTGTAATTTGGATATGTAACTTGTGCCAAGTAGGATAAAATGTTTGTAATGGATGTTGTATGTATGGTTTTGTATGTGGAATTGTGGTGTATGTGATGTGCATGTTGAATGGTGGTGTTTGTGAATCTAGAGGTGACATTGGGCCTTCTTGGTGTGCTTTAAGGCTTGTAGCCCATTTTGTCAAATGGGATTTAAGGGGGTCAAATCTCAAAGAAGTGATTCCTTTGAGGTGAAACCTTTTTGGATAAGTTGGTTATGTGGTTTTGGACCTGTGTGAATGGTCTCGAGTGATTGAATTGCCTTTGGTGGCAAATGGGAGTGTTAAGTGGTGAGTTTTGGTCAAAAAGTGGCCAAAATGGTGTCAAGTGTCCAGAATCTCCATACGGAGTTAGATTGAAGTGAAAGTGATGTCAATGGATAGATTGAGATTAGATTGACTTGTAGGAGTTGGAGTCAGGTTAATTAGAGGTTGGAGCATAATGTTATGCGCATTAGAAGTTTTCCCCAGTATTGAATTTTTGCTGGTGTGGAGAACCAGTAAGGGGCGTCGCGGTACCAGGGAGTAGGCTATTAGATATGCTGGTTTCCCAAGAGGGGGTGAATTGGGAAGATTAAAATTTTCTGCAAAATGTCAATAAAGTGAAGAAAGCAAAGGTGACAGTAAAATAGAGTATAAATGAGTAACAAGTAAAAGTAGTAATAGAGAAGGGAAGACACAGATGTTTATCCTGGTTCGGTCTCTCAATCTTGACCTACGTCCAGTCCTCAAGCCACCACTTGAGATTTTTCACTATCTTGCAAGAATTTAGTGGGCTTCTTGCAAATGCCACAGTACACCTATGATACTCTGTTTTTAGAGCTCATACTTTCTCTCTTTGCACTTTAGCTAAGTGCTTCCCAAATCCCTTGTGATATCCCCTCACAAGATGACGATAAAATTGTTTACAATGGATAAACTCTCTTAATCAGAGTGTATATGAAAGTTAGAGTACAAAGAATAAAGTATGTGAGAGTAAGAGACTTTGAGTTGATGATTTGGCAGAGTTTCAGTATATACAAAGGTAAAATCATTTTCCACAACTTCAAATGATGTTATATTTATAGATTTAGGTCTTAACTACACGTTAGAGATAAAATCTAGCTGTTGGAGAAGTTACCCAATAGTTACTTTGAAAAACTATTTGTTCACCAACCGCATTTAATGCTTCAGACACTCAAAGTTCAAATTTTGGTTGGTCAAAAGACAAATTTCGCAGAAACCGAAAGCTAAAGACTTTAATGTTGAACATTCAAAGTTCGTCTATCATGAAACAAAGTTCGAATTTTGATCTTTGAAAAATATTTCTATGTTGTAACATACGAATTTTCAAGTTTAAGGTTCTTCTAGAAAGTATGAACAGTTGTTCCATTTTGCTACAGTGCCTTCGAAATTTGAATTTTGATACCCAAAATTCATCTGTCAGTGGGCAATTCAATAAGGCACAATAGTTTATCTATTCAAAATTTGAATTTTCAAAATGCAAAGTTTGTCTGTCAGAGATGCCTCTTTTCAGACTTACTTCAAAGTTCAAATTTGTGAATACTATCATTCGTATGTCAACATATCATCATAACAGACTCACAAGTTTTGTCTCTGAAATTCAAATTTTCATGTTCAAAGTTCGTCTGTCAGTGAGTCATTTTGATGCTCTTTCCAAACTCAGTTTTCAGATGAACTTTGACATATCCTCAGATGAATTTTTTTATTTTTCATAAGTTGTATTTTGTCTGAAATTCAAATTTTCAAAAGCCAAAATTCATCTGTCTGAGAAGGCTCTTTTCAGACAAGATTCAAAATTCAAATTTTTGCAGTCGAAGTTTGTCTATCAGAGAGGGCTCTTTTTAGATTTGTTCATTTTCAATACGAAATTCGAATTTCCAAGGCCAAAGTTCGAATTTTCAAAATAACATATCAGTATAAACGTTTTAAACTTCATCTGTTAGTGGGTGTTTTTCAAATATTCCATGGATTAACATAGTTTTAAAACATCTTTTTACCAATTCAAAGTCTTTTACTCAATTTAAACATGGCTGTAGATTCTACATCTATTCTTGTGCTAGTTTTTCTTAAATTTCTCCACTTGAGATCATTTGTGCACCTTTAATATCTTCTCTCCAAGCTCTAAAAAGTTAGTTTCGAATCATCAAAACACTTGATTCAACACAGGCCATGGCACCAGAGAGTCCAGTAGCATTGTAAAATAGGGGAGGTCTGGAGCCACGGTGGTACTGTAGCGGCCATAGCCCTAGCTTAGATTTTGATGTTGTTTGGTTTGTTTCTACTGCTCTGAAGTTTTGGGAAGTTATTTTGAGATGTTTGAGTTGTGTTTGGTTAGTTTTTGAAAGTTTTGGTTGACTCTAGAGGTGGCTGGCAGTAGTGTGTTACACTAGCCAAACATTACGAGACATGCTCTAATGAGACTCACAAGTTCTCATTTTCAAATTCGCCCTTTGAAGTCTAAAGTTCATCTGTTAGAGAAAGTGGCTGTGAATTTACTTTAAACTTCATCAACATTCGAATTCAACTAAGTTTCATGCATATTTTGCATACTTTCACTAATAATACTTAGCCCAAAATTCAAATTTCGTAATTGAAATTCATCTATCAGAGATAAAAACTCTGTAACTTCAAACTTCACAAAGCAAAGTTAGGATTTTGCACTAAATAAACATGAGTCAAATGGCAAAATTCATCT
Source organism: Adenanthera pavonina (assembly GCA_026686845.1). NCBI lineage: Eukaryota > Viridiplantae > Streptophyta > Magnoliopsida > Fabales > Fabaceae > Adenanthera > Adenanthera pavonina. Next base: position 20,139,652 of record JAIVEN010000011.1, read on the forward strand.
GATGGCCAATATTTCTCAATTTTAACATATGCTAAGATTTGATAACTTTGAAAAAAACCCGTTTAAACATTGTGGTAGCATAAATAAATAGTATTCAAAGCTTTTTACCCAATGTTCATAGTGAGAAATCCTAGAAACTAAATCTTCTCTTGCTCATAACTGGATTTCTTCACTTTATCCATTCATACTCCTTTGAAATTCCCCTTTCAAACTCTAGTTGTTTAGAATCATCAAAACTTCTGATTCAACAATGTGGACCCTTTAGAATTAATGCTCTAGGAACCCAAAAAATTGAGTTGTCTGCAAAATAGAAGTATAAACTCAAAGGGAAGGAATGATCAAAACTCTGAAACCTAATACAATAGAGAGATCAATTCTATTGATAAGTCGAAGCATATATTCTAGAAAAAAAACAAAGAACTAGTGAAACTCACTATATGAAAGAACTCAAAAATATTATTGATATGAAGAAAAGTGGCTCTATAAAAGTCTATAAATAGGAAAAAAAATTAAATTCTAATAAAATTTCTAAGAGCTATTAGATAAAGATAAGCTTTATCTAATAAAATTCAAACTAAATTAAATTAAATCTAAGCTTATGATTGGTTCCTTGGAATACAAATAGGAAACAACAAAAATATCCTAATCCTAATTTAAATCAAATCAAATAAATTAAAATTAAAATAAAATAAATCTGAAAAATTATCCTAAAAAATAATTAATTGAGATGTCCCATTAAGTAAATTCTTTTATTATTAGGGCTTAATTCAGGAATTAGGCCTCACTTGAAACTTTGGCTTTAATTAGAATTATTATTCTTTTTTCAACAATGGGCTTAGAAGCCTCTTGCTTCTCAAACATGGGCTCATCTTCATGTAATTTTGAATCAGACCTTGTAATATTTTCTTCATAGCTTTAGTTTGGCTTTGAGTCACTAGACTTCTAATAGCTTATAATGGATCTTTTGGGACATTGGATCTCGATTGTTAGACTTGTAGGTTATGCATTAGATAGTCGCCATCATTCCTTCCCTCCTGGAAAGGATTTTCCCTCCAATCTACAGCATCATATAAAGATATATCTGCAACATTGAAAGTAGCACTAACATTCTCATAAGAGCCTGGCAAATAAAGTTTGTAAGCATTGTCATTGATTCGCTCCTAGACTTGAAAAGGTTCATCTCCACATTGTTGTAGCTTTGATTTTCTTTGTTCAAGAAATCTTTCCTTTTTTAGATGTACCCAAAACCAATCACTGATGCAAATATAACTTTCCTATGACCCTTGTTAACTTGTTTGACATATTCTGCATTCTTCTTTTCAATGTTAGCTTTTACTTTGGCATGAAGGTCCTACACAAGTTTAACTTTCCTCTTACCATCAAGGTTAGCTTTCTCATTACAAGGTAAAGGCAAAATATCAAGAGGAGTCATAAAGTTGAAACTATACACAATCTCAAAAGGAGAATATGATGTAGTTGAATACATGGCTCTATTATATACAAATTTTATGTGAGGTAAACAAAATTCTCAATTCTTCAAATTTTTCTAAATTATTGCATTCAACAATGTGGTGAGTGTCCTATTTACTACTTCAGTTTAACCATCAGTTTGTGGATGTGCAATAGTGGAAAACAAGATTGTTGAGGAACGGGTAAAGACATATACAATCCATGTGCATTAACCCTAGATTTCGCATGTTTACAAGTAACATATCTATCACACACACAAGCAACATCATGCTTCATAAAAGGCCAATAAAAGTGTTCATATAAAATTTCTAAAGTCTTATGAATTCCAAAATATCCCATTAACCTATCACCATGAGTCTTTTTGACAAGTAATTCATATATAGAACAATGAGGAATACATAACTTGTCCTTCTTCAAGAGAAACCCATCAAATCTATAGAAATCTTAGAATCCATACTTTTCACATGATTTTCAAATTCTTGCAAAATCTTAATCAAAAGCATACAATCCATTAATCAATTCAAAACCAAGGAATTTAGTATGTAAAGAAGTTGTAAGAGAATACCTTTGTGAAAGTGCATAAGCCACAACATTATCTTTACCTTGCTTATGCTTAAGGACGTGTGGGAATGTATCAATGAATTCTATCCACCGGGCATGTTTCTTGCTCAAGTTACCTTGTGACTTTAAGTACTTTAAACTCTTATGATCTAAGTGAATGATGAACTCGTTTGGTCATAGATAGTGTTGCCATCTTTCTAAGGCTCTTTTCAATGTATAGAGTTCTTTCTCATAGGTGAAGTAGTTTAAAGTTGATCCACTAAGTTTCTCACTAAAGTAAACTATGGGTCTTTTGTCTTGCATAAGAACAACTCATATTCTTACCTTAGATATATCACATTCAATTTCAAATAATTTATTCAAATCTAGAAGTGTAAGGAGCGGTGCATTGGTGAGTTTATGTTTCAAAGAGTTAAATGTTTTCTCATGTATCTCACCCCATCTAAAGATTACATTCTTCTTCACTAGATCATTGAGAGGTGTTGCTATAGAAGAAAAATCTTTAACAAACCTCCGATAAAAACTAGCTAAGCCACAAAAACTCCTTACCTCATTTAAATTACTCGAGGTTGGCCACTCTCAAATGCTTTCACCATGCCTTCATCTACTCGGATTCCTTGAGCTCCTACAACAAAAACAAGGAAGACAACCAAATCCAAGCAAAAGAAGCATTTTTCTAGATTTGTCAAAAGTCTATTTTTCCTTAGAACAATGAAAACTTCACATAAATGCATAATATGATCTTCTAGATTCTTGATATACACTAAGATATCATCAAAATAAACTACAACAAACTTTCCAATAAATGAACGGAAGATATGATTCATGAAACTCATGAAGGTGCTTAGAGCATTAGTCAAACCAAAAGGCATAACTAACCATTCATAAAGTTCAAACTTAGTTTTAAAAGTAGTTTTCCATTCATTACCTTCTTTCATTCTAATTTGGTGATATCCACTCCTAAAATCATCATCTAACCCAGGAATAAGATAGCGATATTTTACCGTTACTTTGTTAATGGTTCTGCAATCCATACACATTTGCCATTTGCCATCTTTCTTTGGTACCAAGACCACCAGTACTGCACAAGGACTTAAACTTTTTCTCACAAATCTCTTTCTCATGAGTTCTTCAACTTGGCATTGAATTTCTTTTGTTTCCTCTAGATTTGCTTTGTTTGTTGGATTGTTGGGAATAGTAGCTCTATGCATGAAATCAATGCAATGTTCTATTCCTCTTATGGGAGGTAGCCCATCAGGTACTTCTCATGGAAAGAGTTCTCCAAATTCTTATAATAGAGAAGAAACACTAGAAGGCATAGAGGAATCAAGTTAATTAGAGGATAAACAAACATCCTTGTACAAAATTACAAAGATTTCTTGTCTTACACACAATGCTCTTTTTACCTCTCATTTTTGTGCTAACAAGTTCACTTTGTTATTTTTCTCACTCTCTTTTTCACTTTCTTATCTATTTTTCCAAACTTTTTCACCTTTCTCTCTTTTTTCATTTTTTTGTAATTTGTCTAATTTTTTTTGGATTTTTCATCTCACCCTTCTCTTTTTCTGTCTTATTTTGAGTTTTTTATTGTATTTATTCTGAATTTTCAATTGGTTCTTGTATGCTTCAAAAGAAGGTAGAGGAGTAAGTGTGACTTGCTTTCCATGGAACTTGAAGTAGCAGAAGTTCTTGCGCCCATCATGATTGACGTATCTATCATACTGCCATGAATGACCAAGTAACAAATGCCCAAGCAAGCATAGATGCAACATCACATATCACCTTATCTGTATACTTCCCAATAGTAAAAGTAACGAGAACATGCTTACAAACTTTAACTTCACCACAATCAGTCAACCATTGCAATTTATATGGCGTAGAATGCCTTAATGAGAGATAAATTCAATTTTTCAACATGTAAGGTACTAGTCACATTAGTATAGCTACCACTATCAATTATTAGACTACATACCTTATCTTGGATGAAGCACCTAGAATGGAAGAGCAGTTCCCTTTGTTCATCATTATGCTCTTCCTTTGGTTGAAAGCTAAGAGCTTGCCTTGTCGCACAAATTGTTGAATCAAGTGTTTTGATGATTTCAAACCAACCTTCAAGAGCTTGGAGAGAAGATATCAAAGGTGCACAAAAGATCTGCAGTGAAGAAATTCAAGAAAAATCATCACAAGAATCGATGTAGAATCTCTAACAGTGTTTAAATTGAGTAAAAGACTTTGAATTGGCAAAAAGATGTTTTAAAACTATGATTTTATATTAATTCATGGAATATTTGAAAAACATCCATCAACAGACGAAGTTTGAAAGGTTAATACTGATCTATTGTTTTGAAAATTTTGAACTTTGGCTTTGGAAATTCGAATTTCGAATTGAAAATGAACAAGTCTGAAAAGAGGCTTCTCTGATAGATGGACTTTGACTGCAAAAATTTGAAATTTGAATCAAATCTGATAGGAGCCTTCTCTAACAGACGAACTTCAGCTTTTGAAAGTTTGAATTTCTGACAAAACACAATTCATGAAAAATGAAAAATTCATCTGAGCATATGTCAAAGTTCATCTGAAAACAAAGTTTAAAAAGAGTTCCAAGATAGCCCACTGACAGACAAACTTTGATATTGAAAATTCAAATTTCAGAAACAAAGCTTACAAGTCTGTTTCAACAATCTGTTATCACGAATATTGGCATTTAGAAATTTGAATTTTGAACTAAGTCTACTAAGAGTTCTCTCTGACAGACGAACTTTGAATCTTGAAAATTTGAATTTTGAAAAGATGAACTATTATGCCTAATAGAGCTGCCCACTGACAGATGAATTTTGGGCACCAAAATTCGAACTTCGAAGGCACTGTAGCAATTTGGGACTACTGTTCACACTTTCAAGAAGAACTTTTTAACTTGAAAATTCCTATGTTCCAACACAGAAAAATCTCTCAATGATGAAAATTCAAACTTTGCTTTACAACAGACAAACTTTGAAATTTAACGTTGAAGTCTTTAATTTTTGGTCTCTATTAAATTCGTCTGTTGACCAACCAAAATTCAAACTCTGGATGTCAAAAGTATTAAATGTGGTTGGTGAACGGATAGTTTTTCAGAGTAACCATTGGGTAACTTCTCCAACGGATAGATTTTGTCTCTAACGTATAGTTAAGACCTAAATCTATAAATATAACATCATTTGAAGTTGTGAAAAATGATTTTAACATTGTATATACTGAAACTCTGTCAAATTCTTAACTCAAAGTCTTTTACTCTCATACTTTAGTCTTCTGCACTTAAACTTTCATATACATTCTAAATTAGAGAGTTCATTTTTTGTAATCAATCTTATCTGTATCTGGAACAAAAATTTTTTGTGTGAGGGAATATCATAAGGGATTTGGGAAGCACTTGGCTAGAGTGCAGAAAGAGAACTTGTAAGCTCTAAAAATAGAGCATCAAAGCTGTACTGAGGCAATTGCAAGAAGTCCATTGAATTCTTGCAGGATAGTTGAAAATCTCAAGTAGTTGCTTAGGGACTGGACATAGGTCAAGATAGAGAGACCGAACCAGGATAAACATCTGTGTCAATCCTTCTCCTTTACTGCTCTTACATTGCTATTATATTGTACTTTGTTTTACAATCTTGTTTGTCTTCATTATATGCTTGATTTTTGCAGAAAACTTTAATCTTCCCCATTCACCCCCTCTTAGGAAGCCAACTTATCTAATAAGTGGTATCAAAGACCGGATTCCCAAACAAAGAATCTAACATTCTGGGAAATTCAATGGCTGGCTTTGGAGAAAGTATACTACCTAAGGGAAATAACACAAATAGACCACCTACCTTTAATGGAGAATACTATGGATACTGGAAGATGAGAATGCAGATCTATCTCCAGTCTATTGATCTAGACATTTGGTCTGTCATCCAGAAGGGACACTTTGTCCTAATAAAGCTATAAGATGATGAAAAATACAAGGAGAAGCCAGAGGATGAATGGAATGAGGAAGACAGGAGAAGAGTCTTGCTAAACTTTAAGGCAAAACACTGTCTAGTCAATGCATTAAACTAAGATGAATTCTACAGAGTGTCACAATGTTCCACAGCCAAGGGTATATGGGACACTTTAGAAATCGCTCATGAAGGAACCAGTGGAGTAAGAGAAAACAAACTGAACTCCTGCATTGGTGAATATGAAAGCTTTAGAATGATAGAAGGAGAGAGCATCAAAAAGCTGCAAAAGAGATTCACCCTTATTGTGAATCAATTGAAGAGTCTTGGCAAATAATACACCTAGCCAGAAAAGATGAGAAAAATACTTAGAGCTCTTCCTATGGAATGGCAACCCAAAGTAACAGTAATAAAGGAAGCTAGAGAAGAATCAATGGCCTCAGTCACAGCCCTCTTCGGTAGTCTTGAAGAATATAAGGGAAAGATGAAGGCTCTCAAGGAAGCAGGACATGACAGGAAAAAGAAAGGTCTTGCTTTGAAAGGTGTTGAAGAAAAGGAAGAAGAATCTGATAATGGAGATGAACTAGATGAAGAAACTCTGGCTATGGTGGTCAGAAAATTTGGAAGATTCTACAATAAGAAAAGAAACAAAAGATTCTTCAAAAAAGGAGTAGCATCATACAAGAAGAAAGATGGAAAAGAATCTATCACCTGCTATAAATGCAAAAAACAAGGGCACATCAAATGGGAATGTCCACTATTCCTAAAGAAGCAAGAAAAGGAAAAAAAAGTTGCTGATAAAAGCAAGAAGAAAAGGGCATACATCTCATCAATCTGGGGTAACAGCTTAGATGAAGAAGAAGATGATAAAGAGAAGATTGCCAATATCTGCTTGATGGCACTTGCATCTAAAGAAACTCAAGATCCATCCATCAGTGATCCTGAGGATGAGGTATATGAATATGAACCTCCCTATTCTGAATTACTTGATGCATTTCATGAACTGCATGATGAATTCATTAAGACTGCTAAAGAACTGAAACAGGCTAAGAAAAGGATTAATAAGCTAGAATCTCAATGTAGTAGCTCTGATATTACATCTATGCATAAATCTAAATCTGCTTGTTGTACATCATGTATTGAATTAAAGCAAACTAATGACTATTTACTAAACAGAATGGCTAGACTTACTAAGGGCAAAGATATGTTGTTTGCTTTAATGGGAAGCCAGAGAATCATACAAGAAAAGGCTGGACTTGGCTATGATCCTTGCGCAGTAAAAGAAAGGATTAAAAAGAAAAATCAAAATCTGTATTTGAGGCATTTTGTGCATGCTAATGGACATAAAAAGAAAGATCATACTTTAAATTGCATTGAATCCTATGATCAACCAAAATATGCTAAATAAAAATATTATTTGCATTGTTTTCTTCCTATGTCACAATCTAGCAGCCCTTTCACCACCTGTCACTTCTGTAACAAGAAGGGACATATCTCCAGTTCATGTGCATTGAGGAAAAATGGACTTGACAGGAAGGTAAAATGGGTTCCCAAAGATACACTTGTATATAAGAAAAATGCCACTGACAGAAAAGGACCCAAGCAAATTTGGGTACCTAAAAGGAAACTCTGAACTTTATTTTGCAGATCTATCTTAAAGCAAGAAAGAGCAACAAATGGTATATGAACAGTGCCTGCTCAAGTCACATGACTGGTGACAAGGAGAAGTTCATCACCCTTAAAGACAAAAAGGGAGGAAAGGTAACCTTTGGAACTGATCAATATGGCAATAGTTGGAATTGGAATTGTGGGCAATAATCCAGAGACATCTATTGAAGAGGTGCTATTTGTAATTGGTCTTAATCACAATCTGCTAAGTGTGAGTTAGACATGTGACAAAGGTAACTGGGTACTATTTGACTCAAAATTTTGCCTGGTCATCCGAAAAAGTGATCACAAAATAATCCTCAAGGCTCAAAGGAATGGTAACTGTTATACTATTGATCTTGATGAACTTCCTTCTTTTGATTCTGTTTGTTTGATTAGTCAGAATAATGATAGTTGGATGTGGCATAGAAGATTAGCACATGTGAACATGAACCAACTGTCAAACCTGGTTAAGAATGAGTTAGTCACTGGATTACAAAAAATTATCTTTTAAATCTAAAAATATAGTCACCACTTCTAGACCACTGTAACTATTGCATATGGATCTGATTAGTCTATCTGGAGTAAAAAGCATTGGTGGAAATTTATATGTTCTTGTGATTGTGGATGATTACTCTAGATTTATCTGGACTTTGTTTCTTTCCTTCAAGAGTGAAGCCTTTGATGCATTTGTAACCTTAGCTAAAAAAGTGTAAAATGAGAAGGGTATTTCTATTGTGTCTATTAGGTCTGACCATGGAGGAGAGTTTGAGAATTCATGCATTTTGGAGTACTGTAATGAACATGGAATTGATCATAACTTTTTAGCCCCAAGAACTCCTCAGCAAAATAGAGTGGTGGAAAGGAAGAACTGAACAATTGGAGAGATGGCAAGAGCAATGTTAAATGAAAAGGAACTCTCTCAAGTATTCTAGGTTGATGTAGTAAACACAGTAAGTTACATCATAAACAGAGCCTACATTAGACCAATTCTGGGGAAGACTCCTTATGAGCTGTACAAAAGAAGGAAGTCAAACCTCTCACATCTACACGCGTTCGATTGTAAATGTTTCATCCACAATAATGGAAAGGAGAATCTAGGTAGGTTTGATGCCAAATCTGATGAAGGTATATTTCTAGGCTATTCTAGTAGAAGTAAAGCATATAGAATTTTTAATAAGAAAACTAAATCAATAAAGGAATCTGTGCATGTTGTGTTTATTGAAAATGAAACAGTTTTCAAGCATGTTACTGATGAAGATGATCTTATTTCAAATTTTGAGAATTTAGATATTTCTAAAGACGATAAAACTGAATCTCCAAAAATATCTGAATCTATTAACATAGAGGAAGATATTCAGGAGAAAGACTCTAAGGATGAGAATAATGAAAATATATCTCAAGAACTTCCCAGAGTTTAGAGATATTAAAGCAATCATCCTGTTGATCAAGTGATTGGGGATGTTCAAGAGAAAGTTAAAATCAGAAAATAGCTAAGAGACTAGATGATCAACTATACTTTCATTTCTCAAATTGAACCTAAGTGTACTGAAAAAGCCTTAATTGATGAATATTGGATTCTGGCCATGCAAGATGGATTAAATCAGTTTGAAAGAAATCAAGTTTGGGATATAGTGCCTAGACCTAAAAGTTACCCTATCATTGGCACCAAATGGGTCTTCAGAAATAAACTTGATGAATCTGGAACAATAATAAGAAATAAAGCAAGACTGGTTGCCAAAGGATACAATCAAGAAGAGAGAATTGATTTTGAAGAAACCTTTGCTCCAGTTGCTAGATTAGAAGAAATTAGAATCCTGTTAGCATATGCATGCATGAAAAACATAATGTTATATCGAATGGATGTGAAAAGTGCTTTTCTGAATAGATATATAATGGAAGAAGTTTATGTAGATCAACCTCCAGGCTTTGAGGACTCTACAAAACCAAACCATGTCTATAAACTAAAGAAAGCTCTTTAAGGTTTAAAACAAGCTCCTAGAGCATGGTATAAAAGACTATGCAACTTTCTAACTGAAAAGGGGTTCAATAGAGGAAAAGTAGATACTACTTTGTTCACTAAGAAAGAAAACAAAGATTTACTTATTGTTCAAATTTATGTTGATGATATTATATTTGGTGCTACTAATAAATCTCTTTGCAAGAATTTCTCTAAGCTAATGCAAGGTGAGTTTGAAATGTCAATGATGGGTGAGCTTAACTTCTTCCTTGGACTGCAAATTATGCAATATGATGATGGTATTTTCCTCAACCAATCAAAATATCTGAAAGAGCTACTGAAAAAGTTTGACTTGGAAAAAGTCAAGCCAATGGGAACTCCTATGGCTACTGCAACTAAACTTGACATGGATGAAGGAGGAAAAACCTTTAACATAACCCAATACAGAAGAATGATTGGATCTCTGCTATACCTAGCTGCCAGTAGACCTGACATCATGTTCAATGTCTGTATGTATGCAAGGTTCCAATCATGTCCCAAAGAAATTCATGTAACTACTGTGAAACGCATCTTCAGATATTTAATTGGAACTTCACAAATGGGACTTTGGAACCCAAAGGCAATGGTGAAGATCTCATTGGATACACTGATGCTGACTTTGCTGGATCCAAAACTGACAGAAAAAGCACAAGTGGAACGTGTCAGTTCCTTGGAGGATCACTGGTGTCATGGTTCAGCAAGAAGCAAAACAGTATAGCTCTATCCACTGCAAAAGCTGAATATGTTGTGGCTAGTAGCTGTTGTACCCAAGTTATGTGGATGAAGCAGCAACTTGAAGATCTGGAGGTTGAGATGAAAGAAATACCAATAAAGTGTGACAACCAAAGTGCTATTAACATCACAAAGAATCCTGTCATGCACTCAAGGATAAAGCATATTGAAGTTAGGCATTACTTTATAAGGGATCATGTTCTGAAAGGAGAAATCAGATTAGAATACATTCCTACCGAGGATCAAGTTGCTGACATTCTAACAAAGCCCCTTCTAAAAGATAGACATTGTAAAATTAAAAGAGAATTGGGTATGGTAAATCCCAATGAATTGTAAGTATATACTAATACTTATCTTAATTAAAGTTTCTGACATTGAATCAATCCTAACTTTGGCATCGGAGTATGTTTAATATAAGTTGTAGGTGCCCCTCACAAGTTCAAATGATATCAGAACCATATAATGGAGCTGATCTAGATGACACAGTGAAAAGATGAAAAAGAAAGCTAGAAATTTGAGCATCTAGATCTGTTCTGTAAGTTTATAAAGTAAAATTTGCATTTTAGTTGTATATTAGATGAATTTCCTTGATAAATTATGTTTTTAAACAAGTCAACATGCTCAACATTCGAATTTAGATGCACATTAGATGAATTTCAGCTTGCTATACATTGTAACAATTCTCGGTGTCCTTCGAAATTCGTCTGTTGAACTATGAAAATTCGAATTTTCAAAAATAAAGTACCAATGTTATCTTTGTCCAACATGATGATTGTACAAATTTCCATTTCTCAAAATACGCATGTTGGAAACTCTTTACAAAATGTTGAAATTCGAATATCTGATTCAAAATTCGTATATTAAAACATGCACACATTGTTGTATCATTGAAAGGTGAATTTTCGTAAGTAAAATTCATCTGTTGACTAATTTATTGATAATGGCTTACTGCCTGGTTCTTCGAAGTTCAAACTTTGTTGAAACAAAGTTCGTCTGTTCATCTCTTATTTCATAAACCAAGCCTCTGTCAGACAAAATTCCAGGTGAAAATTTGTCTGTCAATAAGCTTTGCTGAATGGGTTAACTTGTAACTGCTCAAAGTTCAAATTTTGACCCCAAAGGTCATCCTCTGAACAGACGTAACCCCATTCGTCTCTTTCTCGAGTCTGTTCAGATTCTCTCTTCAATTTCCATTAATTCTGTCCATAAATCTTCATTTTACACCAATTAAACTTCTCTTCGCACCCTATAAACTCATTCTTAGCATCTCTCTGATTCATTCCTCCACGAAAATGGCAAGAGTGAAAAATCCAGATGTTGGAAAGGGAGAGTCTCGGCCAAAAAGAATGGTGAAATCCCAATATGCCTCCAAAGAGAGTGAGAAATAAAAAAGAAAGCGCGAATCCAGCAAAGCAACTCCCTCCAAAAGGTAGAAAACTACTCCAAAGGCTGATTCAAAGAAATCTGGACTGTCCTCTCTAAAGAAAACAAAGCCTACGGTTCCTACTACTACTCTTGCTGCTGTTGCTTCTTCTTCCTCTTCCAGTACTGAATCTGGAGAATACGAGCTGACCACATTGCCATTATAGAGCAATGCTCACATTCAGGAGGAATATACGACTAAATTTTTTAGCAAGAAGGTAATAAAGCCTCACTGTGTGAATATGAAGGAATTTTTAATTTTTAACAACTTTGATGCTGGGCTTTGGATGATAAGATATAAAAGTTTGTTAGAAATACTAGAGAGATATGATGATGAGGTAGTGAAGACTTGGTATGCCTCTCTAAAATACAACAGCAAGAAGAAGAAGTAGGAAGTCAGTCTGAGATCAAGGACCATCTAGCTAACAGATGAAACCTTTAATGAGGTTTTAGAAATTCCAGGGCAAGATGGCTTGAAGATTGACATTACTGCTTCTGGGTATATGGATAAGGCAGAAACTACAAATGAAGAAGGTGGACCTTTCTTGAACTACAAAGAAAGCACAATCCTGAATACCTTGTTCAGAAGAAAGGAGAACAAGCCACCCATAAGCTTGCTGAAGCCCACTAACCTCAGTGCTCAAGTGAGAATCCTACACTACATTGTGTCTAGGATTATCTTCAACAAGGGAGGTAGCTTCAATCTGATCACAAGGGCAGAAGCACATGTGATGGCAGCAATCATGCGTGGGAAGCTTATCAACATGGGACATATCATTCTCCAACGTATGATCAATGCTAGAGATCAGAGGAAAGACTCCATACTTCCTTATGCAGCAATCATCTCTAAGATCCTTCAGTATGCCCAAATCCAATATCTTGAGAAAGGGAAAGAGAAGCATACCGAGATCTTCAAGGAAGAAGAGCTGCAAAGGATGGGCATAGAGAAGAAAGATGGAAGATGGATTGGAAAGGGAGCTAGAAAATCTGAAGATCTCTTATTTGATGAAGATGCCTTCCTACAGCAAGAAGCCACCTCTGAGGCTCCTCCAAGACCCATACCTTAGCCTTCTCAGCCTGTCCTATCTCCATCTCAACCTGCTCAAGCTCAAATTCCATCTACTCCTTCATCTCGAGCTAAGCCAACAAAGATCACTGAGTTGTATGACAATTTGTCTATACTCATACTTAGCATTAGAGATGAGCAAAATGCCAAATTTGCTCATCTGCAAGATCAGATTCATCAGTTGGCTAAAAACATGAAAGTGGTTGCTGATGCATATGAAGACATTCAGAGAGCCATTTCTGCCACATCAGCTCCACCTCAGCTAGGATTCTTTGAGCCTGTTATGTCTCTAACTCCTGAACCTCCAAGTCCTTTTGTGCTAGCCTCTCCTGTTCCTGATGATGCTGTACATGATACTGAGGCTGCTGGCACATTGAGCACACCACAGGCCTCCAACAATGAGGCAAGTCCTGGTCCTTCCTTAGACTATGGCATGGAGGAAGAAGGTCCTTAGGAACCAAGCTTCCATGAGCCTATTCCAGAAGATGCTGAGGACTCAATTCTTTCATCTCAAGAATCTGAGCAAGTTGAGAAACTAGTGGCAGCTATCTCCTCTTCACCATTCATGCAAACTACCCTAAATGAAGAAAGGAACATTGTGCCCTATGTTGATTTGCAAGCCATTGCACATAATGCTCTATTACAAGCTTAGAGTTTAAGGCTTGAAGAAATGTTCCATCCTCCTGCTCCCTCACCTATTTCTACTTATGGTTTCTCAGAGGCACGAAGGGCTCAGTTAGCTGTTACAAGGCAAGAAATTCATGAACTTCTTGAAATCTTTGATGTTGAGGACACAAGTTCTGAAGTTTTTGAGTCTTTGCCAAAGCTCAATCCAGAACTACCTTTTGTCTCTGTGCCTCTTCAAGCTATTCCAATGTCTCAGATCCCTCCTCCTGCTGATTTTGCACACATTCCTGATGATGCCAAAAAGGGGGAGAAGATATCCAAGCAAATTGGAAAGTCTTCTGACAAGACTTAAGCAAGAAGTTCAAGTCCAAGAAAAAGTGATTAGAACTTATGGATGCTTGGTTCTTCTTGTAGTATTTTGTAAAGTTGTTTTTCTGTTGCTTTGTAATATCGTGGAATAAGGCCTTTGAATCAAATGAAAATTCTTTGCTCTGAATTCTATGATTGCCATGTGCTATCCTTGTGTTGAAACTTTAAATGAATTAATGAATCTCTTTACTTGATCCACTGTACATGATATCTTTTGAATTATAATGCATATGTTGAGGGGGAGCTTGTTAAAGCAAACCCAAGTACTAATCCAATTTGTAAGTTGTTTTGTCATCATCAAAAAGGGGGAGAATGTTGAATCAAGTGTTTTGATGATTCCAAACCAACCTTCAAGAGTTTGGAGAGAAGATATCAAAGGTGCACAAAAGATCTCAAGTGAAGAAATTCAAGAAAAACTAGCACAAGAATCGATGTAGAATCTCTAACAGTGTTTAAATTGAGTTAAAGACTTTGAATTAGCAAAAAGATGTTTTAAAACTATGATTCTATGTTAATTTATGGAATATTTAAAAAACACTCATCAATAGACGAAGTTTGGAAGGTTAATACTGATCTATTTTTTTGAAAATTCAAACTTTGGCTTTGGAAATTCGAATTTCAAATTGAAAATAAACAAGTCCGAAAAAGAGGCTTTTCTGACAGACGAACTTTGACTGTAAAAATTTGAACTTTGAATCAAGTCTGATAGGAGCCTTCTCTAACAGACAAACTTCAGCTTTTGAAAGTTCGAATTTCTGACAAAACACAATTCATGAAAAATGAAAAATTCATCTGAGCATTAAAGTTTGTCTGAAAACAAAGTTTAAAAAGAATTCCAAGATAGCTCACTGATAGACGAACTTTGATATTGAAAATTCAAATTTCAGAAACAAAGCTTGTAAGTCTGTTATGACAATCTGTTGTCATACGAATATTGGCATTTAGAAATTCGAATTTTGAACTAAGTCTAATAAGAGTTCTCTCTGACAGACGAACTTTGAATCTTGAAAATTTGAATTTTGAAAAGATGAACTATTGTGCCTAATAGAGCTACCCATTAACAGACGAATTTTGGGCACCAAAATTTGAACTTCGAAGGCACTGTAGCAATTTGGGACTACTATTCACACTTTCAAGAAGAACTTTTTAACTTGAAAATTCATATGTTCCAACACAGAAAAATCTCTCAATGATGAAAATTTGAACTTTGCTTTACAACAGACGGACTTTGAAATTTAACGTTGAAGTCTTTAACTTTTGGTCTCTATGAAATTCTTCTATTGACTAACCAAAATTCAAACTTTGGATGTCAGAAGCATTAAATGCAGTTGGTGAACAGATAGTTTTTCAGAGTAACCATTGGGTAACTTCTCCAACAGATAGATTTTGTCTCTAACGTATAGTTAAGACCTAAATCTATAAATATAACATTATTTGAAGTTGTGGAAAATGATTTTAACATTGTATATACTGAAACTCTATCAAATTCTCAACTCAAAGTCTTTTACTCTCATACTTCAGCCTTCTGCACTTAAACTTTCATATATGCTCTAAATTAGAGAGTTCATTCTTTGTAATCAATCTTATCTTCATCTGGAAGGAAGATTTTCTTGTGAGGGAATATCACAAGGGATTTGGGAAGCACTTGGCTAGAGTGCAGAAAGAGAACTTATAAGCTCTAAGAACAGAGCATCAAAGCTGTACTGAGGCAATTGCAAGAAGCCCATTGAATTCTTGCAGGATAGTTGAAAATCTCAAGTTGTTGCTTAGGGACTGGACATAGGTCAAGATAAAGAGACCAAACCAGGATAAACATCTATGTCAATCATTCTTCTTTACTGCTCTTACATTGCTATTATATTATACTTTGTTTTACAGTCTTGTTTTTCTTCATTATATGTTTGACTTTTGCAGAAAATTTTAATCTTTCCAATTCACCCTCCCTCTTGGGAAGCCAGCTTATCTAACACAAATGTCTTTGCCAATGGGATGATCATATTTATCTTCTGGGACATCAAATAGAAGAGAGCTTTTGAAGCCATCATTTTCTTCTTCTTCATCATCATTGGAGCTTGCATATTTTATATCTCTACTATCAAGTAGTAAGACTTTTTTTCTTGTTTGGACTTTAGGCAGCGGTGTGTCCAAACCCTTGACACCTGAAGCAATATTGAGAAGAAGTGGAAGTATTAGTGGTGCTCTTTAAAGGAGCAAATTTTGTTTTGTGATCATCTCTAGACTTCATAGTAGATTTGGTCTTTGGAGGCTTTTCCTTTGTTCTAGCTTCTTTTGTTTTATAGATAGGTTTATTTCTCCAATAGGTAGATGAGCTAGACTTTTTATTCTTTAATTGCCTCTCAATATGGATTGTCTTGTAGAGTAATTCTTCCATAGTAATATAGTTTTCAAGCTCATTTTTTTCTCCAATTTTATATCTTAACCCATGAATAAAACGAGCCATAGTTTTCTCAATATCTTCTTGTACATCAACTTGGATCATTAATAGCTCCATCCCTTTGTAATACTCATCAATGGATATCTATCCCTGTTCAAGAGTTTGTAATTTAATGTGTACATCACGAAAATAATAGTGAGGGATATACCTCTTCCACATAAGAGTTTTCATCTCACACCATGTGTTAACAGACTCTTCACTATATCTTCTTCTATTTTGCTACAAGTGATCCCACTAGACACTTGCATATTATGTGAATTCAATGGGTATAAGTTTCACCTTCTTTTCTTCCGAGTATCCATGGCATTTAAATAATATTTCCACTTTTCTTTCCCATTCGAGATATGCATCAGGATCACACCTTCCTTGGAAAGAAGGAATTTTCAACTTGATGTTGCTTAAATCATTATCTCATTTGGAGGAGGATTTATTTTTGAAAGAGAAACCATGTTCTGAACTTACTTCATCTTCTCAAAGAGTCAAGATTTCAACTTTTTATCTCTAATTTCAAATCTCATGCTTTCTGTGTCAGCTCTCATATGTTTGAATAACTTTCAAATCTGGATCACGTTCTATTTCACTTTCGGACATGTTTGCCAACCTGTAAAAATTAATAAAAAAAAATATTTGTGAAAGGAAACTCACTCCCTCCTTTCACGTGTTTCAGTCAGTTCTTGTGTAAAATTCTCTTATGTTTACACTCTTTTTGGCTTTTTCTAATAATGAATTCACAGTCTCTCTTTCCTTTTACCACTCATACTAGTATCTTGCAGTGCTCTTAGTAGAATCAAAGAGATACAATAAAGAGAATTTTGTGTATGTGGTAATCAATATATAATTTTACAGTTCAAAGAAACCAAGACAAAACTAAGAATCAAGCTAAAGCAAATCCTTAACTTGACAACCGAGAGGACAAATATATATAGAAAGATTAGAGGAAAAAAAAATTTTCACCAAGTAAACAAATATCACATCAATAATATAAGTATGCTAACTTTTTTATATATATTACTTGGCTTTTCTTTTATTTTTTTAATTTATTTTTTTCTTTTCTCTTTTTTTTTAAATTAGCCAAGCTACCATGGAATTTTAAGCAACCTCAATTTTTAGCAAGAATAAATTTCAGCAATAATGCAATATTTCCAGAAATTCAAGCTGCAAAATATGATGATGGTGGCGTGAGGAGTAGTGAAATCTAAATAGATAGCAGAACTGGACAAGTATTTTGACCTTTATGAACAAGAAAGAGGGGAAAAGAAACAATATTATTGGATGGTGGAGAGAACTCAAATAGCTTTGTTTTTCTGAAGAGAGAAGTTGACTGAAATTGATGATTTGGGGGATGACGTGAATTGATAGCTTAAAGGAGGATAGAGGCCAAAATCTGAACCAAGGACAAGGGACGATTTGTTCTGGGAAAAATTTGATGCAGGCCAAACTAAATTGAAGAAGAAAATATGAGACTAAGACTGGATTTGGATGAAAGAAGAATTCATTGATGAGTGAGACGATACTGGATAAAGATGACAGCTTAGGAAGGAGAAGATGAAGCTGGATTTAGAAGGACGGGATCTGAACAAAGATGTGACGATGAGAGGATGTTGGACTCGACCATCTGGAATTTGGGAGTGAAGACACATTGGGAAAAACTGGAAGAGGAAGACCATGTTTGGATTGGAACCAAATTTGGGTTTTGAAGCAAGAAGGAAATGTTTGGCTGAATAAGTAATTGAGCATGGAGTATAGATGCTGTGAATGAAGGGAACATGTGTTGAAACCTCTGAACTCCACCTAAACTCTTATGTCGACTGTAACACCTTATACTTAAGTTCATTTACTATGTATTAGACTCCAATTATGTATATTATTGCATGATTAGAGACTTGATTGTATAAAAATATCAAAACAGATTTTTCTTTATTTTGGGTACTGTTCATTGTGCATTTTCCATTTTACTTGATGAACTTTGAAAATTCATAGCTAATTCTAGAAAAATCATATAAAAGTGATTCAAGTCTCTAAAAATAGATAAAAAGATTTTATATATGGAAAAAAATATGAAATAGAGCATTTTCTAGGCCAATTTATACAGTTTATTCCTCAAATATTTACTATACACTTGGTCATTTTGAAACTTCTCAGGTTTTGGCCTTATCTTTAAAAATTCATATCTCATGATATCCTGAAAAAAATCATGTATTCTCTATGTCAATGGAAAGCTCTATATGTATTCTTTCTAAATATATTTTTTATTCACCTTACAGGGTATGGAATTGCCTTAAATCATTGAGGGTCAGAACACTACTTCTACTAGAACAGTTTTAGAAGAAATTACATAACTCTTTCTTTATAGCTCCAAATACTATCAAACCTGTGGTATTCGTTTCCTAAGTCTTGAGGTTTCCAGAAATTCAAACCACTGAATTTTTAGAGCTTTGTACAATTTTCTATTGCATTTTGAAATTTCTAGTATTCATGGCAAAGTTCCAATTTTTCTCTACATTGTCTTATCTGAACCCTAACTTTGAAAATTCACCATAAATTGTACACTTATCCAATTTAAGTGTTCTTTAACTCTTTGAAAATATTATTCTATCTACTTTCTGAGCATACCTAATACTCATGCAGTATACCCTGTTCATATGAACAATACCTTTGTAATTCTTAGAGTGTTCTACTTGAGTATTTCCAATTATAACTTCAGCTTCATAGACATAATACATCATCATTCATTATGCTAAATCCATGCATAACATTTCATAATGCTCTAATGATCACAATAGCATGGAGATATAGATTTAGTAGCATATTCATAAATTTACATATCATTTCAAACTACAAGATCATAACTTGAGAGCAATATCATGCTCCATCATCATTCTTCTTTCTCCTTAGCACTCTTGACCACTTCTTACCAAAGCTTAGGCCTAGTCCTGATGATCATTTGAAAGGGATGAGATTCAAAGAATCTCAGTAGTTATACACAATCATGCATTCACACCATCATATCATTTCATAAAATCATCAATGAAAATTATAACTTCACATTATGCCATACAATTCCATAAAAATTTTGGTATGGTAACACTTTGTAAAATTGATATCCTAGGGTCATAAAACCCTTCAAACAATCAGCCAACAATGCAAATACATCACAAGGCATTCAAACATCTATATGGCATAGTCATATTATTATGAAAACAAAATATGACAACATTAAGTATAATAGGGAAAATAACTACCTTCTTGCTTTCCAATGATCTTCAAACTTTGTAGACACTTTCATTGATCTTAAAACACTTCTTGGAACCCTATAGCATCATAAAATAATATCATGAGCCACTGATTTATAGGCTCATTCACAAAGTGGTATACTTGAACTAAAAATTTCATATTGTTTTCCCTTGATTTTTCTTTGTACAACATCATTGTTCTCACATAATTTGGACCTAAGGAATCCATTTTTGTGGTCAAAATTATGAAATTCCCTTTCCCTTCACAAACCCTAAATAGCAGAAAAATAGAGAAAATTGTAGAAAAATATTTATCTAACAAACTTGAAATCTAATAGCATATTCTTGCATCTTGAAGGATTTCTATGATTTTCATGATGTAATTTCTTCTCAACTTCATTTTCTCTCTCTACCCTCTCTCTAGCTTGAAAATTATAGAGGACATAGGAGAGAAAATAATCCATGAAACTTCTCCAAACTCAAAAATATAAAATAAAATAACCATAAGATTTTACCTTGAGTTTTCGAGACTTTAACTTTGCCTTTCTCTTCCTCTTTTTTCTCTAGGGTCTTCACACCTTTCTCCTCCCTTTCTCTTGCTGAGGATGTCATGAATGAAGTGAGGAAGATGAAGGTTATTGACTTGATAGGATAAATATCTAATAAAACTAATTAATTAATTTTGTATTTAACATTTAGTTGCCTTTTTGAAATTAAAGCATTTCACAAAATTTCCATGATGCCCCAGCAGTAGGTCAGACGTAATTCATCCTCATTTTTTGCCAAAAAAATTAATTTAATAATTTTATAGGCCAATATACCATTTACTAATTAAATTTACCCGTACCGATTAAATATTTTGACCAAAATTAACATTAAATTGGTACAGGATTATCCAAAAATAAATTTTAGACTAAAATAATTATCTTGACCCAAAATATATTTTATCAAGATCCATTTAATGTCCTTGAATTGGTACTACCTTTTTCTGCAGTCTAAACTGATTTTTATTGAGTAAAATATTAATATTAAACCCAAATTACCCAATAAATATTATTTTGATCTTAATAAATTTCTTGCTATATTTTAGCTCCTTGAGAGCTTCGCTTTGACTATAATTTTTCATATTTCCAAAAATACATTTGACTTGAGATAAATTTATAATTTTTTAAACTATCAGGTTATTAGTTGTAATTTTTCTCAAACTTCTTTTCATTTTCTCTGTGTGAATTTCTTCCTTTAGAGACTAAATTGCAAATATTCTTGATTATTAGGGTTAAAATATAATTTTTTTTCTGTTTAACCAGAAAAAATGATATCTTTGCCCTTTTTCATGCTTAATGATATCTCTTTATTTTTTTCAATTTTTTACACATTTTACAATGTCAACTTTTTTCATTTTTGGGCTATAATTGCTTTATTCACATTTTACTTTTAATTTAGGAAATGATCGTTTTGTCCTTAAGCCAGGTAAAAATGTAATTATCCATTCTTTTGAGCATTTTTATGTAATTTTACGTAAAGACCAATTTTTTTTATTATTTCTTTTTCACTATTCACATTAACTTTCAAATTGGTTTATTTCTCAACTTAAATCTCCCGGCTATGCAATATTTATACCGTTGCTCTCAGCTTAGAACGGGTTTTCATTCAAGTAGTATATTGCATATTTTCTAGGGTAAGTTCTAGAAATAATTTCTTTTAAAAATCTTATGGAAAATTAATTTCAAGTAAGGATCAAACATAACTTATTCTAAAAATTAAATGAGAAATTAATTCCTTCTAAAGCCCGATTATATATAGCATTTTCATCTCGCTTCGTTTCTCATCTGTTATTCATTTTATAACATCTCATGAAAATAGGGATATTACACCAACTGATATGTACCCTCTAGAATTAATACCTTAGAAACCCAGAAAGTCGAGTTATCTGTAAAGCGGAAGCACAAATCCGAAGGGAAGGGATGATCAAAACTCTGAAATCCAATAGAATATAGGGATTCTAAGAATTTAGAGAGAGACACCACAAGAGAGAGATCAATTCTCTTAATAAGTCAAAGCTTGTATTCTAAGAAAAATACAAAGAACTAGTGAAACTCACTATATGAAAAAACTCAAAAATATTATTATTTTGAAGAAAAGTGGCTCTACAAAAGTCTATAAATAGGAAACGTAAACTAAATCCTAATAAAATTTCTAAGAGCTATGAGATAAAAATAAGTTCTATCTAATAAAATTTAAACTAAATTAAATTAAATCTAAACCTATAATTAGTCCCTTGGAATATAAATAGAAAATCATAAAATTATCCTAATCCTAATTTAAATCAAATCAAATCAATTAAAATAAAAATAAAATAAATCTAAAAAATTATCCTAAAAAAATAATTAATTGAAATGTCTCATTAAGTAAACTCTTCTATTATTGGACCTTAATTCGAGAACTGGACCTCATTTGAAACTTTGGTTTGAATCAGAATTATCATTATTTTTTTTAACATTGGGCTTAGAAGCCTCTTACTTCTCAAACATAAGCTCATTTTCATGTAATTTTTGGATTAATCCTTGTAATACTTCCTTTATAGTTTTTGTTCGACCTCAAGTCATTGGACCTCCAAAAACTTGTAATGGATCATTTGAGACATTAGATCTCCATTGTTAGACTTGTAGGTTATGGTTTGGATGGTTTCCATTAAGAGGTTTTTTATGCAAGATGAATATATAATATTTTTAATTTTCTTTCTAATTTTCTAAGTTTTTTTTATCATGGGTTTGGATTTCTTAATGTTATTTTTCAATTCAATGTCATGTATATTATTATGAATGATGTTATTATTGAGGTCAATATTATTTTGGATCTTTTGTATTTTTTATGTAGGAATATTTTTTAATTTTATTAAGATGGAATATTGAAATGTATACAATTCTATTTTTTTTCTTTTTAATGTTTTGAAGGCCTTTGTATTTTTTTTTTAATGTTTTCGAAACTTTTGGATTTTTCTTCACGACCTATGTCATTTTTCCTTAACCAAAGTTTTAAACCGAATTGCAAAAATTATATCTAACTGAAGTGTTTTGATTCATTTTGGTTCAATTCTTTCAAACATTTCGGTTCAATTCAGTTATTTTTTATCATCATTTCAGTTTTCATTTTATTCTTTTTTTAGTTCGAACCGAATAAAAAAAAACCAAATGCACTTATTCGTGTACTAATTTAGTGATAATTACGGTGAATGTATTAAATCGGTATAGAAAAATTTTATCAATAAGAGTTATTTTAAACTATTAAAAGTTATGAAATAATTTTGGACCAACATACCCCTCAATTAGCATGAATTACAGTAGTTGGACATAGAGAGAATTATTTCATTTTATTTTAAGTGGATTTTCATTAAAATTAACCAAAGTTGGGTAATTAGCTTAACTTTACTATTAACTCATTTGATATCTCTTGAGTTAAGTCACTAAAAGCCTTCATTTTCCTTCATTCTACTCAGCCATAATTGCAACAAGGAAGGGAGAGAGAGAGAGAGCTTCAAAGCCCAAAGCAAAAAGAGAGAAAAGGAGAAGCAAGAAGCAGAGTTTGAAGTCATAGATTCCAAGGTAAGATCCTATACTTCCAAGCTTGTATTTCCAAGTGTTTTTAGGTGTTTGCATGGAGTCATTTCCCTTCCCTCTCACTATGAAAATTTCAGCCATGTGGGGTCTAGAGAGAGAAAGTGAAGTTTTCATGAAATTAACAAAGGAAAAGGATAGGAATGAATGAATAAAGCATAAAATCACAAGTTAGTGAAAGATTCATGGAATAAATATTTTCCCACAATTTTCTTCTTATTTTTGGCCAAGCTAGGCTTTAGGATAGGAATGGAATTTCAAAATCTTGACTTTAAAAATGGATTTCTTAGGTCCAAAATAGGTGGAAACAAATGTGTTGTACAAAAAAAAAAGGAAGACAAAGTGAAAATTTAGGGTTTAAGAGAGCACTTAATGAGCAAGGTCATGTAATTAGTGACTTATGACCTTAATTTATGATGTAATAGGGTTCAAGAAGGTTGAAGGAGACCAAAGGAAAGGAAAAACTTAAAGGTAGCTATTTTCCTATTTATACTTTATGTACTTGAAATTTTATGAAATCATTGTGATGTCATATGTTTGTTTGAATGTTTTGTGATTAATTAGCATTGTTGACTGGTTGTTTGAAGGGTCTTGTGACCTTAGGATATCCCTTTTACAAGGTGTTATCATGCCATTTTTATGAAAATGTTATGGCATGATATGTTTTTATGGCTTTTAAACGATGATTTATGAAATGTGATAATAATATGAATGTATACTTGGATATAACTACTAAGATTCTTTGAATCTCATCCCTTCTTTATGCCAACATTATCTAAAAACACAATATGGTAAGGCATCCAAAAAGACAAAGGCAAGGAAAAACAAGTTATTGATTAAAATGAATTTATTGTCTTTTTTTTTTTTGCCAACAATGAATTTATTGTCTTTGATTTATTGCTTGGAGTATTTATGTAAATTAATGTGTATGATAGTAGGCATGTATCTTCATGTAATTGTGTCACTTTAAATCCTATGTAATGTATGACAAGGAATAACATCAAGGAAAAAGTCATTTATAGACTTAATGGCTTTTATTTTGCAAAATTATGGGATATAAAGTAACTTTATGGCCACTGTATGGTAATGCATTTACTATTTGCCCATTTTTGTGAAGAATTTATAAATGATATATATATATATATATATGGAAACTAGACAAAAAGAGTTTTAAATTGGTCTAAGAGCACTTGATTTGGATAACTATGCGATTTTATATGAATTTTCAAATTTGGACCAGAAATCAAGAAATTTTGAAAATGACCAAATGAATAGTAATTGATTTCAAAATTTACTATACTAATTGATCAAGTCAATGCTCTAGATCATATTTTTTCCCATGTAGAAAATATTTTTAACTATTTTTAGAGACTAAATCACATAAATATGATTTTTGTAGAATTAGTTATGTTATTTCTAAGTTCGCTTAGTAAAATGTCAATTACCAAATGAATAGTTCCAAATTAAGAAAAATTTCATTTGGCATTTTATGTGGTTCAAGCTATCAAATGAACTTCAATATACATAATTATGACTTAATACATAGGAAGTAAGCTTAAGATCTTGATGTTATAGGAAGCCATTAGGTCTAGTAGAGAAAGCAAGTTCGAGAACCAAAGGATTCTTCCTTGAAAGACAATTAATTGTACTCTCTAAAAGCCAATGCATCTTGCAGTATTCTTCCCTTCATTGATCAATCAAACTCAACTCCTCTCAAAGTTTTTCTTTCATTTTGTCACTGGTTTTCTTTCTCTCCATATACACTATGCCATCAAAGAAATCAAGTATAGGAACTTATGCCGAGGAATTGGAGGAACAAAACGCTTAGGAAGCACAAGTATATTTAATATAAGTAAGAGTTAACATTAGAATCCCTAAATTAGTTAATTGTTAAGTTATAAATTTGTAGATATGAGCCATATTCTGTTATATTTATAGCAACAATAACTTTATTTAAATGCTACAAGTGATGCTTTAAATTTGTTACATGTGACGCCCTAAATAATCAACAATTAAT
The DNA here is from genome assembly GCA_026686845.1 of Adenanthera pavonina. Lineage (NCBI taxonomy): Eukaryota > Viridiplantae > Streptophyta > Magnoliopsida > Fabales > Fabaceae > Adenanthera > Adenanthera pavonina. The sequence goes on from JAIVEN010000011.1 coordinate 20,164,817, forward strand.
GTTATCGTATTTGCTTATCTTTAAATTTCAATTTTATTTTGATTTTATTCAACTCATCATAAATTTGAATTTAGTATGTATTGAATTAAATTCAATTTATTTACTATTAATATAAAATATAAGATTCATACTAAATTTGGTGATCTAAATATTTAGTATTGTGTGTGTATATTTGTAGAATATCATATACAATATATTGTTTAAAAAAAATGTATTTAAAGTCATCTACATATTGACATAACTAATATAAAATGGATTTTGGCCAAAAAAAATGTAAAATAGATAACTATATATGCAACAGCAATTATAAATATAAAAATATCTATATAGGTAAAATAATAACTTAAATAAAAATATTTAAGAGTCAAATTAATATTTATACATAATGTGATTTATAAAATTCCTAAGCTTCTCCTATATTTTCCCCCATTATTCAACAAATTGCTTATAGGTTGTAACTTATTGTTAATTACTTAACTAATTTGAAAACTACTTCATTGACTCAAAACTTTGTTATGTTATTTGGAAAGTATTAAAAATATTCAAAAGTTGTATAATCAAATTGAATTAAAAATCATTCTAACTATAGGTTATCGTTGATTTAAAATTTTTATTTTGAATAGAAAATATTTTATTTTGAAAATATCCTCTATTATATAATCAATATTTTGAAAATCATTCAATTAATTTAAGACATCAAAATTTTATTATCAATTGAATGAAAAATTATTTAGTAAGATTTCATCAAACCTCAAATATTCAAATTAAATATTCAAATATGATTTTAAATATAGATTAAAATGTACAATAATAAATTATTGATTAAATTTTAAGTCATTAATTTAAAAATTATTTAATTATCTAATATAAAAAAATTTGAATTTTGATACATGAACTCAATTTCAACAGTGGAATAATTTTATTATTATTGTGTTGCTTTCATATGATGGGGTCTGCAAAAGGAAACCGAAACTAAATACTTGAAGCAAAAATTAGGTTCGGTTTATTTGGTTATTTAATTCAATTCAGTTTTTTTTTAATTTCAATTATATTGGTTCAATTCAATTTTTACTATAAAAAATCTAAATAGACTGAATTGATCATAATTTTATATTTCTTTGTATTTTTTATTTTATTGAGTTTTTAATTTATTAAATATTATGTTTTGCAGGTTTTTTATGTGAGATGAATATGTAATATTTTTAATTTTCTTTCTAATATTCTAAGTGTTTTTTAGTCATGGATTTGGGTTTGAATTTCTTAATGTTATTTTTCAATTCAATGTAATGAATATTATTATGAATGATGTTGTTATTGAGGCTAATATTATTTTAGATCTTTTGTATTTTTTGTATGGGAATATTTTTTAACCTTATTAAGATGGACTATTGAAATGTATACAATTCTAATTTTTTTTCTTTTATGTTTTGAAGGCTTTTGTATTTTTTTGAATGTTTTGGAAGCTTTTGAATTTTTTTTCATGACCTATGTCATTTTGCTTTAACCAAAGTTTTAAACCGAATTGCAAAAATTAAATGTAACTGAAATATTTTGATTCATTTTGGTTCAATTCTCCCAAATATTTCGGTTCAGTTTAGTTATTTTTTATCATTATTTCGGTTTTCATTTTATTCATTTTTTTAGTTCGAATCGAATAAGAAAAAAACAAATGCACACCCCTAATCTCAAATAGAGTTGCAAAAATTTTGGCAGAATTAAATAATTAATAAAAAATTCAAGAGAAAAAATGACGAATGTAAACAAAACAAATGCATCGCTAATCTTCTGAATTGAAATTTTAAAAATCACAATCAAAACTAACATATACTCACAAAAAATAATATTTATAAAATCAGATGTTTTTAAATTAAAAATTAAAAGACACATAGAATTGTCAGTGAATAGTAATTTCTATTCTATTTTATTATAGCATATTGATTGATGATTGATATATTAATATTGATTGATATATTGATTACTTAAATTAAATTAATCAACATAAAATATAAAAAATATAAAGTGTTTCACTTTTCATAAACCTTAGAATCTATGTAATATATATATATATATATTCTTAACTTAATGTAATTTCTTCCGGGAAAAAAAAACTTAATGTAATTTCTTTCAACAATGTTTTGAAAAATGACCGATTATTGAATCAATGAAGATATTCGTTTAAAGTATATTAGTTCAACTATGATCAAATCGTGATTGAATTGATTGTAACAAAATTAATATATTTTTAATTTTATATGTTATATATTATATAAAAATAAAAAACTATTACTTACAAATTTTATAATTTAATATTTAAATCTAAATAAGTTATTATTAAGGACTGTATACTTTTTCTTATATATTTTTTAATACTATTTTTTAATTAAAATTTAACATGTAAAGCTTTTAAATTTTTTTAAGTTAAAAAAGTTAATACTTTTAAATATAATCTACATGTTAATTTTTAATTAAAAAATAACTTAAAAAGCACATAAGGAAAATCATATAATATTTTCCTATTATTATTCCATAATTACATATTAAATTGAAAATATTTAACTAATAATTCATTATTATATTATTTAAGTAAATTTATAATTATTTATAATTACATACTAGAATAATGCTTAATTGCTTATATAATATTATAATATACAAAAGAGAAAAGTTATCCAAAAAATAATATTATTTTATAATAAAAATGATATTATTTTATCTTAAAAACTAAAAAAGTTCAACAAAAAGTTAAGAAATAATTTGAACTGGGTGAACTTTTTTTTTTTGGAAATAACATTTGAAGACCAAAATTTTTAATTATTACCATTTTATGACCAAAAAATTCAAAAATGACAGAAAAGGATTATAGTCTCAAATTAATTAAAATTTTAAATAGGAAATGACCTAAACGCTCTTGTTAAAAAGTTTTACACTCAATATCTGTTTTTTACTACTCGTCTTTCACGATTTAATACTGAACCTCCTCGATTTTATATTGAACATATTATCATAATAAAAAAATTCAATTGAGAAAGTTTAGTGTAAAATCAGGGAAGTTGAGTGTCAAGTTGTGGAATATGAGTAGTAAAAAACAGAAATTAAGTGTAAAATTATGAGACTTGTCCATTATAAAATCGGGGTTCTTCAGTGTCAAATCGTGGAATATGAGTAGTAAAACACAAAAGTTCAGTGTAAAATTTTGAGAGTTGAATTCTTTAGTGTGCCCAGTATAAAATCGGATAAGTTCAGTATCAAATCGTGAAAGACGAGTAATAAAAAGTAGATGTTGAGTATAAAACTTTTTAACAAGGACATTTAAGTCATTTCCTATTTAAAATTTTGATCAATTTGAGACCATGGTCCTTTTCTGTCATTTTTAAATTTTTTGGTCCAAATGATATTAATTAAAAGTTTTAGTCTTTAAGTATCATTTTCTCCTTTTTTTTTTTTTTTTAATAAGCCGGAAGAGAACCAGGTGAACTAAGTAATAGGCCAATCTTCCTGCTTTTTTATTGGTTCTCTTTTGGCCGGTTCTGCAAAGTTTCGAGCGGGTTATAACACCAATTCATTTGTTTTGATCAATTCAATTTAGTTTTGACAGTGTCTTCCAGCATCTCATATACTAATTTATATAATTTTAAACAAAAATGTCTACAACTTTCTAACATTATAAAAACATTGCATCTGAACGCTAATCCCAATCGATTGTCAATTTAAATAAAATCATGGCAAAGAGTGTGTGAATACCTAAAAGAAATTGATAAATGAGCTGCCATGCATGTTGAATAACGATGTAGGATATATAATAGAAAGATTCTTAATTGTGGAAGATAAAGATGAGATATAAAAAGTTTAATAAGGAGCCTATATTTTATAAAAGTTATCTTATGAAGAAAACAATAGTTAACTTTAAATTATTTTTAACTTTAGAAATTTTATTAAACAAACATGACTTTAAGATTAAAACATTTTCATATATCGGAGCAAGGATGAGCACGTAGATTTAACAGCGTTAACTCATCTTATGTGGAAGACAGGAAGACAGGCATTGGGTTTCCGTATTGGATGTATATCATTGTGATGAGATTTGGATCATTCAAATTTAATTTGAACAGTTTAGATTTACCATTTTTTATTTTTTTAATAATAATATTATTTTAAAAAAAGTGATAGTTATAAAATTATTTTTGTTTTAAATTTTACATATAATAAAATAAAAATATATTTAAAGAATAATAATAAAAAAAATTAAATCTAGATAATCCAGAACTACTACGAGTTTTCGGTGCAAAATCCAATTTCAGGAGACGGGTGAGGTGTGGCAATAGGTATCGCGAACAATTTTCTTTTGCTATGACACACCGAGGAAAAGACAGCTGCTTCAATCGTTGAGAGTGCTACACATTTCATCACCGGAAACTTCCAGAACCACCAGTAAACAGATTCTTCTCGATCGGTCTCAATTCACTGGGATGCCTCAATGCAAGAATTTCATAAATCATTGACCATGGCCGAACTCATGATGCTGGAGCACTCTCAAGAGCTCGTGGTTGAGTTCCATTCGGCTTTGACCCAGAGAAGGCCAAATCCATTATTGCCTACTAATAAGAATTATCTGGAAACCAACAACGCTTATCATTTTTGTTTTGCGCATAAACCAATATTAACACATTTATCTGATGCCTCCTATGAAGCGAGGGTAGCTCCTTGGATTAAACACTGATCAAGACAGTTGTTTTCTTTTGATTCTGAACTCCGTTGATCTGCTTTCTAATTCTCTCCTTCCTTCCTCGTTCTTCCAGATTTCTTCCCTGGCTTGCTCGCATGTGCCATGACAATGTGGTTACAAGGTGGAAGCCTAGCTTGGACACAATTACAAATAAGAATATTCGAAACAAATAAACATTGCATGTCCGGTTGTTTCTTATAATGGGTTTTGGTTTTGAAAGACAGATGAACACTACTTTTGTAAAGGTTTGTGTGTGATTTCTGACAGTAGCATAACACGTTTTGGGCTTTCATTGCAGTAGCAGCGCATGCTTTGAATGTTGTATTTTATTATGGTTTGAATATTATATATCTTTCTGTGGTCCCTTATGGTTTGCTTAAAATATATGTTTTTATGGTAACTGTTGAATCTGTAGAGATTTATACCCCTATGTACATACACAATAGGGACAAAGTCACTTTTCAATTACAAGGACTGATCAAATGGTCCTATTTAATCTGTCAATCTAAACAACTAAATTGCATAAAGAGAAAAAACAACATAGATAACAGAATAGATAATGTCGCATTTAATTCGTGGAACATAGCCACCTCTATAACACATAAACCAATAACTCTTCATCCATAATCTAATGGAATTGCAAAGCAGACAATCCTACAATGGTTCACCCAGAATCATCAGTTTCATCTTCTTGCTCCCTTTTGGAACCAAGTTTAAACCAGAAGGACTATGACCTACTCTTATCCCTGTGAATTTTGAGGATGATGAGAAATTGGAGATAAGTGATTTGAGTGCATTCTGGCCTATGCTTTTAAGAACTCGTCGACATTGAACAATACTATCAAGTTGCATTCTTGATTTGATAATTACTAATCCCTGCTTTTAAGAATGATAAATAATCAACTCTTCACGAGCAAGCTTGGTTACAACCATGGTACACGTATAGAGCTCGTAGTTCACCTTCATCGCTATCTTTACTTCTCCTTCATCGCCATCCTTATCAGTTATCACTCTATTGTAAATTGCGGCCACTGAACACGGATGGCATAAGCTTATTATCAATTGGGATGAGCAAACAAATTATACAATGCAGTGCAAACAAAACATTCAAGATAAGGAGCCAGAGAAACTCAAACTCAAGAATAAATGTTGAGAGGGTTGCATCTTGCACAAATCTTAGATTCCATGTAATTTTTATTTATATTATTTTTAATGTAATTTCTTCCAAAATCTCATACTAATTTGTATATTTTTTTAAAAAAAATATCTACAACTTTCTAACATTACAAAAATGTTTCATCTAAACGTCCCAATGGATTATCATTACAAAAAAAATCACGGCAACAAATGCATGAGTTACCTAAACAAAATTATTGAAAGAGCTATCATGCATGATGAATGAAGACGTAGAATAATAGAAAGACATAAGAAGTTTAATAACCAACTTATTTATTATTTAAGTTATCATATAAAGAAAATTATCATTTTAAATAATTTTTAAATTTGGAAAACTATATTAAACAAACATAAATTTAAGATTAACACGATAAAATGAAAACTTTAAAGTGTGTTGGATAGGAAAAAGAACCTTAAAGTTTAAAAGCAAACTTCTACCTCTATTTAAATAAAAAAAAGGAAAAATTAGTCTTTCAGTCCTTGAACCTTACACTCATTTGTAAATCAGTCTCTAAACTATATGTTTTTTTCAAAGCACTCCTCAAAGTATTGCACTGTTTCAGTGTTAGTCCCTTAATTATGCTAGCGTTAGCAACTCAATCATCAAGATTGCCACATGGGAAGATGGCGTGAACATTTTGCTGAGATGGCAAACTGAGCTGCTGATTTGGAGGATACTTGAAAGAGATGGCTGATGATGAAACAAAGAATAAAGCAATGCAAGAAACCAGAGCAAGCACCAAGCTAGATTTTTTTTGTTGCTTGATGAGAAGGGATGCAACAGGAGACACCAGAGCAAGAAAACAAAAAAGCTAACTTCATTTCCTCTTTCGATGGCAAATGGTGACAACAGTACATGCTTGAACTTCTTCAAGGAAAAAATCATTATGAAAATTTGGCTTTCCTTTCTCGGACATAAGCTGTTCTTTCTCAGTACAAAATACAATTCGGGTTTGGTTCCTTTTTGTCCAAGTCCATGGCCCCACACTCAACCAATCATAATGCAACTCTAAAAATAAAAACTCTCCTAACAAAGAACTTTTTGGTCTTAGCCGGGACCTGAATATGCAGAGAATTGTGTAATACATATTATAATATATATATATATATGTGAATGTGGGTCATTTTTTTTTTTTGGTTGGGGGGTTAAATCCATGTAAACGGGCAATTATATTGATATTAATTAAAACAAGATATACCAACTAGTTTGCGTTTGTTTTTGAGTCTAGCTTGGTATATTTATATTTAGAAATCAACAAGAGACATGCAAAGGAATGCCCACTTTGTATGGTAAGAAAACATTCACACTCTTATAAGTTCACGTGAGATTAAACCCAACTCACACATGAAGACAAAAGAGAGAAGATTATGAGGATCTCACTCTGAGTTCTCTCGTTTGCTTTCTCTACTGCAATTTTTTCTTGCATCTCAACAATGCTTCTCTATTATTATATTATGTTTCGTGTTTCTCATCTCACTCATCATTTGTCTCTTGTTGATTTCTTTCTTCATACTCCTTTCATCATCTTTCTTCATTTTTGCATATCTAGCAATTATCTATAGTTTGAAGTCTTGGACATCCTACCTTTATTTGTAGAGAAATTTTTAGGGATAAAAATAGAGGTTAGGCGATAAATTATATACTTTAATTTATTCATTATAAACACATCTCGTATAAAGATGAAAATAATCAATAAATCTATATATTATCATTCATTAACCTATAGAGTAACATCAACAGCCAGCATGCAAACTTTTTGTATGGCTTTATTCATTCATCATCTGTTCTCTCGCTCTCCAACCACCTATGCAACCTTTTGCATGGCTTTATTTTTACTTTTACCATTAGCCATCTCTTTTGAGTGTCCTCCACATCAGCATCTCAGTTTGACATCTTAGCAAAATGTTCGCTCCGTCTTCCTATCTGGCAATCTTAAGGATTGAGTTGCTAAAATTTGTGTGATTAGGGGGCTAGCTGAAATGGTGCAATACTTTGAGGAGGGCTTTTGAAAAAAAAAATATAGGAACTGATTTATAAATTGGTGTAAAGTTGTGGGACTGAAAGATTAATTTTTCAAAAAAAGAAAAAAGTAGAATATTATTCTATCGCTAACTACATGAATACAATACCATATGGAAAAAAAATAGTTATAATTCAAGTGATATATTCTAGATAATTTCTCCTTTGATGAAAAAATTATATACAATATTGATGAATATTCTAAATGTGTTATTCCAAAATTTTTTTAGATATTAAGTAATGAAAGAGGAAATAATAAATGATAATATGAAATATATAAGAAATTTACAAAAATGGATATACACCATTTTACATGAATTAAGATAAAGATGTTGCTTTTCCCGGTTGGACGGAAAAACAAAAAATATTTTTACCCCTAACAAATTATAAAAATGATATCTACATCCCTAAATTTAAAAATTACAAGGAATGAGAATAGGAAAGTCCTTGGTGAAAATTACACTTAATGACCTGAAAGTTTTAAAAATTATAATTTAACCTTGGGATAGGGTAATTTTGTAAATATGCAAAATTACCATCAAAACGAAGCCCTCGACGAGAGAAATCCAATGGTATATGGTACAGGGTTAATGTTCAAGGATGAAGAAATAATTAGTATCAAGTGTCCAAAAGTAACTATACCAATAAAGTAGATGGCGGGCCCCATAGACAATTAAAAAGTGACCGGGACAGAATATGAGTCTCACACAAATACCATTTGGGACAAGATTATTAAGGAAATATAAATATAAATTTGGAATAGTACTATAGCCTAAAAATGCTAAATTACTACAAAAAGTAATTTTATCAGTATAATTAAAAATTACCCGATCTAGAATATATTTGGGTAAGGAAAAATTGAGCAATTTTTGGACACTCAAATCTCTCTCCTAGGAGTCAGATCTGGGCAGCAAAATTTTTGTCCAAAACTTCCCTATTCTTTGGCACCAAAAAGTAATCTTAGGTTAAGTTACTAACAATGATTAGCCACATAATTAAGCACTTAATCCTTCTCTTTCCTCTTCATTCTGTATGTTATTTCCAGCAGCAAAAACAAAGGGAGAAAACACAAGAAAGAAAGGGAGAAAAGAGAGAAAGAAGAGAAATCTTGAGGAAAACCTAAAGCTCAAGTTTTGGTAAGTTGATCTACCACCTCAAGCTTGTTATTTGTAGTATTTGGTGCATGATTCATGGTGTAGTTTCTCTTCCTTAGAGTTTCGGCTAGACGCTGAACTATGAAGGAAATGAGTTTTCCAACCACTAACCTTGGGGAAAATGCTAAACTAGTTACCTAAAGCATGAATATGGAAGTATATTGAGTAGTTTGAGGAATTATGAAGTATATCAATTTTCCCTGATTTTCAGCCATTTAGGATTTATGTTTAGAGTTGGAATCTCATGTTTTTTACCTCAAAAATGGATTCCTTGGGTCCAAATTAGTCAAGTACAAGTATTGATTTCAAGAAAATCTCAAAGGAAAGCAAAATGAGAATTTTAGGTTTTATGAGTATTGTACATTGTTACTCTTAAAACCAGTGGCTAAGATGCTTAAATGGTGATATGACTAGGTTTAAAGAAGTTGTGGAAGACTCAAGAAATAGTGTACCAAGTGTGGGAAGCTAGAGAACACTTAAAAGTAGTTAAATTTCCTTACTTACATGATTGTTTTTTTTATATTTGACACCATGACATATGAATGAAATGTTATCTTGTTATGTCCATTTTCCAAAATGAAACTGCTGAAATTTTTGTAAAATTTATGTCTTAATGTGCCTATGTGATGGATTAAATTTTATATGATGTTTCCATGCGAATTGTGATGATATGGTTGCATGTTTGGAATTTATCTACTGAAATTCTTTGAATCTCACCCTTCCATATACTAACCATATTTAGAAACCAACTATGACAAGACCACCAAGGAAGAGAAAGAACTTAGTGATTAATTTGATATTGCTTGCAATGGATATGAGTTTTGAACTTTTGTGTAAATTTGTAAAATGTTGATGAAAGAGTTTTGATGATTTTAAACCAACACTCAAGATCTTGGATTGAAGATATCAAAGGAGATCAAAGCTGTTCCAAGTGAAGATTTTCTGAGTATTTGCTGTTAGATCTCTTGTAGGATCTTTAGTTTTTGTTATGATTGGGTAAAAAGTTTTGATTTGAAGAAAAGATGTTTTCAAACTTTGATTTTATGTTAAATCCTTGAGTATTTGAAAAACATCCACAAACAGACGAAGGTTAAAAGTTTAAACTAAACTGTCAAGTTAGAAATTCGAACTTTGCCTTTGGAAATTCGAATTTCGAGCTAAAACTGATTAAGTCTGAAGAGATGGCTCTCTGTCAGACGAATTTTGGTGGTTCAAAATTCGAATTTTCATCTAGTCTGAAAGAAGCCTTTCTGGTGACAGACGAACTTCACAGTTTCAAAATTCGAATTTCAGACAAAATGCAATTTATGAAAACCAAAGAAATTCGTCTGAAACTTTGCTAAAGTTTATCTGAAATCAAAAAGAAACTAAGTTTGAAAAATGCTCTCTGACAGACGAACTTTAACTTGGCAACATTCGAATTTTCATCTGAGTCAAAGAAGCTACTTTGTGACATTCGAATTTCACTCTTTAAAAATTCGAATTTCAGACAAAACAAAACTTGAGAAAATAGAAGAAATTCGTCTGAAAGTTTGATAAAGTTCATCTGAGATCAAGAATGATTTAAGTCTCAAAACTGGTCTCTGACAGACGAATTTCACTCTGTCAAAATTCGAATTTCAAAGAAAGTGAACTACTGTGCCTGTTTGGACGTTCTATGGACAGACGAATTTTGGACTTTCAAAATTCGAATTTCGAGGGTACTGTAGCAAATTGAAAACACTGTTCACACTTAACAGAAAAACTTTCTTCTTAAAAATTCGTATGTCACATTGTGAAAATGTTTTATAAGTTTCAAAATTCGAATTTCACTTCATGAACAGACGAACTTCGTGTTGTAACGTTGAAAGCTTTAACCTTCGGTTCCTTCGAAATTCGTCTGTTGACCAACCAAAATTCGAATTTCAGTATGTCAGAAACATTAAATGCGGTTGGTAAACGGATAGTTTTTCAGAGTAACCGTTGGATAACTTCCCCAACGGATAGATTTAGTCTCTAACGGATATTTGAGACCTAAATCTATAAATACAACATCATTTGAAGTTGTGGGTAACGAATCAAACTTGTATATACCGAATTTCTGCTAAATCTTCTTCTCAAAAGCTTTTACCCTCTCAACTTCTAAACTTGTACTTAAACTTTCATATCTACTCTTTTCAAGAGAGTTATTTCATTGTAATCAATCTACTCTTCATCTGGAAGATAGATTTACTTGTGAGGGGTATTCACAAGGGGATTGAGAAGCACACAGTGAAAGTGCTTGGAGAGTTTGAGAGAGCTCAGAAACAGAGCATACTCGTTGTACTGTGGCCTTAGCAAGAAGCCCATTGAAATTCTTGCTGTATAGTGGATAAATCTCAAGAGGTGTCTTGGGGACAGGATGTAGGTCAAGTGGAAAGACCGAACCAGGATAAATTACTGAGTTTTCTTCTCCCTATCTTCACTTTTCAGCTTGCTCTGTTTTACGCATTATTTTCATTATACTGTGATTTCTCCACTTACCTCACCTTGTGCAGAAAATTTTCAATCTTCCCAATTCACCCCCCCTCTTGGGAAGTCAGCCTTGCTAACATAAAAATGATGTTAAATCTGTTTCTTCAAGCTTTTATGTTCCTCTAGGTCTTGTGTAATGAATGTCACAATATAAGCTTAAGCTATGGACATGTGAGTAGGTTTTGATCTTTACTTTGTAAAACTAGAGGATGGATATGGTCACTCAGACCTTTTCATGGTAAACCCGCCACTGTTTGGACATTTTGTAGAAAGTATGAATGTTATATATGGTTAGAAAGTAGACAGAAAGAGCTTTCACATGGTCGAAAAAGCACTCAATTTGGATGTGTGTGTGAATTATAGTGATTTTTCAAAATTAGCTCCAGAAAATTGGATTTCCTGAAATTGACCATATGAACAGTAAAACTTCACGAAATTTACTGTACAATTTGGCCCATCCATTGCTCTGTTTTATATTTTTCCCATGTAGACAAACCTTTAAGCTATTTTTAGAAACTTGAATCACTTGCATATGATTTTTATGGAATTAGTTATGATTTTTTGAAGTTCAATCGGTAAAAGGATTTGGTCCAAATGAACAGTATCGGCAAAATTTTGCTATTTTCTTAATTTAAGCTTCTAATAAATTATAAATGGACTCTATAATGATCTAATACAGGGGAAAAATGTTTAAAATCAAGGTATTACATTTTTAGTATTAAAGCCGAAGGTTTAGGCTCTCAGAGCATTAGTATTGGGTTAATATAATTTAAGTTTAGGAAAAGGAATATGTTATTTATTAATATTCCTTTGCATTAATTAACTAATTAGTCGTTATTGTGATTGAAGGATAGGAAAGATGTCTTCATCAAATAACAACACATTTTTGGACTATCATGAAGAGCCTGAAATGGTAGTAGAGGGATATCATCAAGAAGAAAGCATATGCTCCAATGTGGTTCCTATTGATAGTGTAGGGTAAGGGCAGTATGAGGAATAAATTTCCCAGCCAGTACAGGAAGCAATTCTAGTAATGCCAATACAGGCAATTCCTCCTTTAGATGCCCCACCATAGGAAATGGCAGTTGAGGTTTATGAAAATGTGGACTACATAGTGGGATTTTTGTTGAATCCTGATAACACCTCTGATAATAGACCAGCAGATGTTGAATATATAGTGTACCGAATTATACGCAGGTATTCAAAAGAATATGGGGCTTACTCAGAGGGACCTAAACAAGTAATAACGTTCATAAGCAAAGTGTCAAGAGTTAAGAAATTTCTAAAAAAAAAAATGGATCAGAATATCCCGAGCTGATCTGGATCACCTCCCTCCTCAATGAGATACCAGATAATGAGTTTTAGACACTGATTAAAGCAAAGTTAGAAGGAAGGGAGTACCAAAACCTAGCTGAGTGTGTTAAGAATTATATTTTAAAGGGAAAAGTTAAGAAGGAAAAGATACAAAAGGGTGATTCAGGAAAGCAGCCAATTGTAGTAGGCCTTGAAATTCCCATTAATGAAGCTCAGAGAGTATGGGAGGTTGTGGCCAAATTCTATAATGAAAGTCTCCAAAGCTATTGGGACTCCCCAATGACTACTTTCCTAGATATGTTAAAGGATACAAAAGAGTTTATGGAGTGTCGAGGTCAACCTTTCTTTGAGCCAGTATGAATAGATGTAGTCCTCACAATATTGTCTGATGATGATGACTACTGGGAATTAGTAAAGTATGAGTTGAAAGGAAAGTAGCCCGTGAATTTACAGGACTGTATTTGAGAACTGATACATTATGAATGGCTGAGGATAGAACTGGAAGATACTGAATGAATTGAGATTGACCATGTAGAGCTTCCGACCCACGAGAACCCAATAAAAGGGCAACCTGAGCAACAACCGGAACAAGCACAAGAGGAGGATACAGAAGAGGATCCGGAGGAGGATCCAATATCTACTTACCTCCTAGATAATCCTAGTCCCTCATAGAGGATAGTCGGGTCGTTGGTGTGTGTGAATATGTATACTTGTAAAGAATGCTGACTGACTGCTAATTTTGAGATGTAGAATGTAGAATACAAGCAGTCATAAAAAAAGCAAGTGGTAGAATAGAGAGACTGATGTATGATATTGTAGAAAAGACTATGAAGAAATGCATGTATAAAGTTGACTATGTAAATAAAATATTACTTATATATGTTCTTTGAGTACAATTGCTATATGAGTGTGATTTTAAAATGTGCAGATTAAAATGGCACGTGCTAAAAGACAGACTAGATAGGCAACTCCTAAACAAGGAGGAGCTCCACAACAAGATATTCCACAGCAAGTTGATGCACTACAGGTTATTATAAACAGATTGAATCAACAGTAGAGAATTATTGAGGATTTGCAGAGGACTATAACAGCTCAGAGAGAACGTCCTCAGGTTGGAATTGAGGAGCCAATTGAAAGGCCACAGTAGCACTTAGAATCTCTAGCTACTGTGATAAATCAGGCAATAATAGACTTTGCCAATCAACAAAATGTATGATACCAACACCAATTCGCATGGAAACATGGAATTTATCTATTAAGATTCTTTGAATCTTACCCTCCTGAACTTAGTAGATAAGAACACCAATTCGCATGGAAACATGGAATTTATCTAGTAAGTTTGTTATCAACAAAATGTTCAATTCATGAGGGTGAGATTCAAAGAATCTTCTATATCCCCCTCTTGTGCTTGTTCCAGTTGTTCCTCAGGTTGCCCTTCTATTGGGTTCTCGTGGGTCGGAAGCTCTACATGGTCAATCTTAATTCACCCAGTATCTTCCAGTTCTATCCTCAACTATTCACAATGTGTCAGTTGTCAAATACATTCCTGTAAATCACAGCTACTCTTCTTTCAACTCATCCTTTACTAATTCCCAGTAGTCATCATCATCAGACAATATTGTGAGGACTACATCTATTCATACTGGCTCAAAGAAAGGTTGACCTCGACACTCCATAAACTCTTTTGTATCCTTTAACATATCTAGGAAAGTAGTCATTGGGGAGTCCCAATAGCTTTGGAGACTTTCATTATAGAATTTGGCCACAACCTCCCATACTCTCTGAGCTTCATTAATGGGAATTTCAAGGCCTACTACAATTGGCTGTTTTCCTGAATCACCCTTTTGTATCTTTTCCTTCTTAACTTTTCCCTTTAAAATATAATTCTTAACACACTCAGCTAGGTTTTGGTACTCGCTTCCTTCCAACTTTGCTTTAATTGGTGTCTAAAACTCATTATCTGGTATCTCATTGAGGAGGGAGGTGATCCAGATCAGCTCGGGATATTCTGATCCATTTTTTTTTTTAGAAATTTCTTAACTCTTGACACTTTGCTTATGAACGTTATTACTTGTTTAGGTCCCTCTGAGTAAGCCCCATATTCTTTTGAATACCTGCGTATAATTCGGTACACTATATATTCAACATATGCTAGTCTATCATCAGAGGTGTTATCAGGATCCAACAAAAATCCCACTATGTAGTCCAACAAAAATCCCACTATGTAGTCCACATTTTCATAAACCTCAACTGCCCTTTCCTGTGGTGGGGCATCTAAAGGAGGAATTGCCTGTATTGGCACTACTGGAATAGCCTTCTATACTAGTTGGGAAATTTCTTCCTCATACTGTCCTTCCCCTACACTATCAACAAGAACTACATTGGAGCCTATACTTTCTTCTTGATGGTGTCCCTCTAGTACCATCTTAGGCTCTTCATGATAGTCCAAAACTAAGCTATTATTTGATGAAGACATCTTTCATATCCTTCAATTACAATAACCACTAGTTAGTAGACTAATGCAAAGGAATATTAATAAATAACATATTCCTTCATAAACTTAAACTATACTAGCTCAATACTAATACTTTGAGAGCATAAACCTTCGACTTTGATACAAAAAATATAACCCCTTGATTTTAAACATTTTTCCCATGGATTAGATCATTATAGAGTCCATTTATAATTTATTAGAAGCTTGAATTAAGAAAATAGTAAAACAGAATTTTTCAAAATTTTGCTGGTAGTGTTCTTTTGGATAAAATCCTTTTACTAACTAAACTTTGGAAAATCAT
This sequence comes from Adenanthera pavonina, assembly GCA_026686845.1. NCBI lineage: Eukaryota > Viridiplantae > Streptophyta > Magnoliopsida > Fabales > Fabaceae > Adenanthera > Adenanthera pavonina. The sequence goes on from JAIVEN010000011.1 coordinate 20,180,492, forward strand.
ATATAATTCCATAAAAATCATATGCAAGTGATTCAAGTTTCTAAAAATAGTTTAAAAGTTTGTCTACATGGAAAATATATAAAACAGAGCAATGGATGGGTCAAATTGTACAGTAAATTTCGTGAAATTTTATTGTTCATATGGTCAATTTCAGGAAATCTAGTTTTCTGGAGTTAATTTTGAAAAATCACTATAATTCACACATACATCCAAATTGAGTGCTTTTTGGACCATTTGAAATCTCTTTATGTCTACTTTCTAACAATATATAACATCCATACTTTCTACCCCAAAATATCCAAACAATGATGGGTTTACCATGAAGAGGTCTGAGTGACCATATCCATCCTCTAGTTTTACAAAGCAAAGATCAAAATCTACTTACATGTCCATAGCTCAACCTTATATCATATCATACATTACACAAGACCTAGATGAATATAAAAGCTTGAAGAAACAGATTTAACATCATTTTTACAAATTTACACAAAAGTTCAAAACTTATGGCCATTGCAAGTAATATCAAATTAATCACTAAGTTCTTTCTCCTTTGCTTTATCCTCCTCAGTGGCCTTGCCCTAGTTGCTTCCTAAACATGCTTAGTATGTGGAAGGGTGAGATTCAAAGAATTTCAGTAGATAAATTCCAAATATGCAACTATATCATCACAATTCACATGGAAATATGATAAAAAATTTAATCTATCACATAGGTACATTAAGACATAAATTTTATAAAAATTTTGGCAGAGTTTCATTTTTTAAAATGGACACATCCTGGGGTCTCAAAACCCTTCATGCAACTCAGCCAACAACATAAAAACATCACAAGATAACATTTCATTCATATGCAATAGTGTCAAATATAAAAGAAACAATTACGACAATGTGATGCAAGTAAGGAAATTTAACTGCCTTTGAGTATTCCTTAGCTTCCCACATTTGATATACTACTTTTTGAGCATTCCACAACTTCCTTAAACCTAATCATATCACCATTTAAACATCTTAGTCACCGGTTTCAAGAGTAACAATATACAATTCTCATATAACCTAGAATTCTCATTTTGCATTCCTTTGAGATTTTCTTAAAATCAACACTTGTATTTGACTAATTTGGACTCAAGAAATCCATTTTTTGGGTCAAAAACATGCAATTCCAACTCTAAACATAAACCGTAACTGGCCGAAATCAGGGTAAATGAAGGAAAATTGATATATTTCATAATAACTCAAACTACTTCCATATTCATGCTTTAGGTGACCAGTTTAGCATTTTCCCTAAGTTTAGTGGTTGTAAAACTCATTTCCTTCATAGTTCAAGGTCTGGCCGAAACTCTAAGGGATAGAGGAAGAGAAACTACATCATGAATCATGCACCAAATACTACAAACAACAAGCTTGTGGTGGTAGATCAACTGACCAAAACTTGAGCTTTAGATTTTCCTCAAGATTTCTCTTATTTCTCTCTTTTCTCCCCTTTTTTCTTGCATTTTCTCCCGCTGTTTTTGCTGTTGGAAATAATGTGCAAAATGGAGAAGAAAGAGAAGGATTAAGTGCCTAATTATGTGGCCAATCATGGTTAGTAACTTAACCTAAGGTTACTTTTTGGTGCCAAAAATCAAGCCTTCCAAGGGAAGTTTTGGACAAAAATTTTGCTGCCCAAGCTGCCCAAATCTAACACATAGGAAAGAGATTTGAGTGTCCAAAAATTGCTCAATTTTTCCTTGTCAAGATATATCCTGAATCGTGTATATTTTAACTTTACTGTTAAAACTACTTTTTATAATAACTTAGCATTTTTAGGCTATAGGACTATTCCAAATTTATATTTATATTTCCCTAATTATCCTATCTCAAATAGTATCTGTGTGAGGTTCATATCCTGTCCCGATTACCTTTTAACTATTTGTGGGGCCCATAATTCACTTTCTCAATATAAAGTTACTTTTAGACACTCGACACTAATTATTTCTTTATCCTTGAATATTAACCCTCAATACCATATATCATTAGACTTCTTTCGTCGAGACTTCATTTTAACAGTAATTTTACATATTTACAAAATTATCCCTAACCTGAGATTGAAACTTTTAGGTCATTAGGTGTAGTTTTTCCCATTGACTTTTCTATTCTCATTCTCGCAATTTCTATAAATTTAAGTACATAGATGTCATTTTTATAATTTTTTAGGGACAAAAACATAATTTCTCATTTTTTTATCCAATCAGGAAAAATAACCTCCTTACCCTATTTCACGCATAACGGTGTTTGTACATTTTTACAAATTTCTTGTACATTTCATATTATCATTTATTATTTCCTCTTTTATTATTTGATATCCACTAAGACTATCACTGGGTATCAAATTACAAGGTGAAGAGTTCCATTTTCATTAGATTATAATACTCCAACCTAAATGTATCATATTCCATCGAAAAAGATTCCCAAGCTAAATGTATCAATTAAATTTTGTGCTCATTTAGTCTCAATTTATAGTGCACCAAAAACCGGAGATAATAGCCACCCTCTAATTATAAACATCATAGTAGTGTCAGATTGCTTTGCTACAGCAATGTCTCATCTGTTAAAGGGACTCTAGTCTTATCCTTCACAGATTCACCTAAAAGCATCACAAGAAAATCAGATTAGACCGCCGGCAGTAGAAAAGAGCAGAACAGCACATAAGATCTTAATTTAAAATACAATGCCAAAGTAAAAATGTAGCGATTCACCTAAAACCAATCTGAACCTCACAAGGCATCACCTTATAGTATGAATTCTATACGGACAGAATGTAGCCACTTCACTGAGCTTAAAACAGTAGCCAATGCATGAACCACAGTCTAAAACAATTCAAAATGCTGGCGGTTATCAATGCACCAAATGCAAGAGTATCAAATTCCAACTATGCAAATTAACGGGAGAGAAAATTACCCAGCACAAGCAAAATTGGAAAAAAAATAATAATAATAAGTCAAACATTCACAAAATACAAGTGATGCTGGTTTTAATTAAGGATTCACATTTGGGTCAGAATTGATTTCGTAGAATTGAAGACAAGTAGATATTTCATGGTATTTTTAATCCATTTCATGAGAAATGAATCAGAGGCATTAAGATGTACCTTTGCGAGAGCCAACAAGTACGAGAATGTTCTTAGTGACAGGTGATTTCAGGGCCAATGGCATCAGATGGAAATAAAGTGACAGAGTAGCTGCATTTTGGAAGGAGACAATGTAGCAGAACACTTCACAAGGCTAGGCTTAAATCACTTGCTGGAACAGAAGTGAAAGTCTTGCTGAAAAAGCCTAAAAGCTTTCCCATTGAGCTGAAGAGAAGCTGCCATCAAGGGATTCATCTGTCACTGGCAGCTCTGTCCCCAACTCTTTCCTTGGCCTGGGTGAAAGTCCTTTTGCCAACATCTCTTCATCATACTTCCTAGCCATGTCTATCAACCCCTTCTTCACAAGGGCATCAATCATAGCAGTGTAGGCAGATGCATCTGGACTACATCCAAGTTCTTCCATTTTCTTCCACACTACAAAAACTGGTCGAAGAAATCCCCATGCCCCAAACTTCCTCATAAGCATCACATAGGTGTCCATGCTTGGCCTAACACCACTTTCAATCATCCTATCAAACAACGAAAGTACCTCCACAGGCTTCTTCATGCAATCAAAAAAGAAATGATATGAAATTGCATTAGGCTGACATCCATTCTTACGCATAGTATCTAGTATTACAAGTGCCTCTTCATATCTATAGTCATCACACAAAAGCTTAATGACAGTGTTATAAGTTACAACAGTGGGCTCCAACCCCAGATATTTCATTTCACGAAAGAGCTCAATTGAAAAATCAACCCCTAGTGAAAGACCCATGGCACGAATAACAATATTATAGATCACCGCATCCAATTTCATCCGTTTGCTCTGCATCTGCTTGTATAATTTCACAGCTTTCTCAGGCTTTCCACTTTTGCACAACATATCCATATATATTGCATATGAATGCAGATTTTTTTTAACTCCTTTTCTATCCATATCCTCCCATAACTCCCTACACTCGCTCCACCACCCCAATTTAAACCACCCGCGAAGAACAATATTATAAATCTTCGCATTGCCATCTAACCTCACGTTCTCGTTCTTCCCAAAAACCAATTCCTGCGCTTCGAGCACATGCTTGTAGTCACACAATGCATCAATAAGATTACAGTACGAAGTTTCATCCTTTAAATTAAACTGATCTAGCTTTTCATACGTCTCAATCGCTTCTTTCACTAAATGAGCCGACGCATAGCGTTTGAACATGATCCGAAATGTTGTATGGTCCGGAAAAGAACCCGGGTATTTCCGCATACGTTGAATTAAATCCCAGGATAGTTGAAACTTGAAGAACTTACCAAGAATGTCGATCATGTGATTATAAGTATCGGTGGGGACCTTGAGGTTGTATTCGTCCTCGATCCAGTTGAAGAACCCGAATGCGCGTTGCCAATCATTGCAGTAAGTAAGAAGAGTTTTGCGGACAGTTGTAGGATCAACGTCTATGGATTTCGGGTTACGAATTAGGGTTTTGGCGGAAATTTTCGAATTGAATTTAGTGTGTTTTACCGGAAAATGTTGTTTCGTGGAAAAATAGTGAAGGGTTTGGATGAAGCGAAGAGGATTGAAGAGGCTAATGCGACATGAGTTGGGCGAACTCATTGGGGGCCGTGTGTTTGCGTTGGCTATGTGCCTGTTGTTCTGTTAAAGCCGCAGCAAGGTCCCTGTTGTTCTGCGAAAGTTTGAGGCAGGACAAAACTTTTTTTTTCTTAATAAAAAATGAATTTAAGAAAAGGGAAAAAGATGAAAAAAAAAATATATATATATATATATATTGTATTGTTTTACTCAAATATAAAAATTGTGACTGACAAATGGTAAAGTAATTTTGTTAAAAAAATGTATATGGAGAAAGCTTTTTCATTCCCTTTTTTTTTATTTCCATTTTGTATCCTCTATTGTTTAAAGAAAATATCCATTTTTTTAATTAAAATAGAATAAATATATACTTTTAATTAATATATTGAATAAATTGTATATCTGTTCTATTTTAATTATTAAATAAATTAATAGTAAAATATAATTAATAGTATTTTTTTTTAAATCAAAGACATAGAGTTAAAATATCAAACACAAATAAAGTAATTCAAACAGTAAAATAGTGTCATCACCCCTATATTTTGCTTAAATTTTAGATATTGTCCTTTTAGAAACCGTACAAATATCTCATAAATCAAATGTTATATAACAAAGATCTCCCCTTTATTTTTAAGATTTGATTCCATCCACCCATTGTAAATAAACCAATAACTCACCAAATTTAATATTTTTCTTTATAAAAATATTCCTCTTTAACATAAATATTTATTTATGAATGTTTTCAAAACATTTTTTTAATTTTTAATTTTTAATTATAATGAATTCCGTGTATTTCCATAGAGTCTAAAATAAGTTACATTGTCTACAATTTGTAAACCATGCGTCTTGCATTTATTTTATGTTTTATTTATATCAATTGATTTCACATATTTTTATTTTATTAATTTTTAATTTAATATTTTCAAATGCATTTATGTAAATATTGCTATAATTAATCATTTAAAATTATTTAGTAAATATTTTAGATTTTTAATATTGGATCAAAAGGAAATTTTATTATGGATTTTTTCTATAAATATTTTAAATTTATTTAGATTTTATTGGATATAAATTAGATATTTTAGATTGTAAGGATAAATTAATAATTTTAAATTATTTTGGCATAAATTTTAATTAATGAAAAAGGTGTTGCAGAATCTTTAATAGCATATTCTTAATAGTGTTAAAATTTAGACTAAAGTGTTTATTTTAAAAAAGATGGGAGGTCTATATAATTTTGATAATAAGGATATCAATATATTTTACTCTAATTCAAATGTCTATTTATGCACTTTTTTTAAAAAAAAAAGAAAGTCTATTTATGCATACTTTTTTACATAGATAACTTTTTAATTTGGAATTTAAAGCCTATGCCCCAAAGATGTGGGTTAAATATGCATGTAATACCTTTACAATAAATTCATATACTTATGTTTTTTAAACCAAAAATTAAAAGTTACATAGGTTTATAGCTAAAATAATATAAGCGGCAAAAAAAAAATTGAATTCGTACAACTTATTTATTATTATTTTTTACTTTAGCATTTCATAGTATAATCTTTCTTTTTTTCAGGCAAAAAATGAATATAAATAATGTTACATATTTATTATTTATTGACATGTGGATAGCAGAATTTTTTTTGGGGTTCCACAGTGAATCATTTGTAAAATTTATTTGATAAACATTTCGTGCCGAAAATTTTTTTTGTTGAAATGGGAAGAGCGTAAATGTTTAGAAAACAATTTCTTTTTTTTAGAAAAATTTATAAATAAATGTTGTTAAAGAAATTTTTAAAATCATAAAATAAATTAACTTCCTGATATGTTCAAAATTTATAAATCAAATGATATGTACTAATATTTTTTCTAACATAAGTATTTAAATGATTCTTAAATACCATTTGCTTAGTAAGGTTATTTTGGTCCAACAAAAAGTTTAATAATGTGATTTAACAAACAATTAAATGTAGGGTGAATGGAACTGAAATTTTATAAATATAAGGAAGGTTTGTTTAACAAATAAATTTTAATTTCACATGAAGTCCATGTATATTTTCAAAATAGAATAGTGATATCTATAATTAAGGTAAAATAGAAGGGAAGTCATTATATTTTACTCTAAATTTTATTTAAGAACAGGTATTCATCGAAAAACTTTCCATGACATACTCAAAATTTCCAAATCACTATTTTTAGTTCCATAAATTTTATTTAAAAAAAAAGGTAATCATAGAATAAAAGTTTCTAAGTAGAGTGAACAAAATTTCCAAATGATATTCAATATTTTCAACAAATAATAACTGATTTACATACTCCATATTGTTATGTTTCATATAATATCATTTTTTATGATAACAAATGCAGACTAATAAGGAATAAATGTATCATATCTATCTAACATATATTTTGTTCCAAAAAAGAGTAAAACATGCATTAGTATGTATTAATTATATTTATAATACATATATCATGCTATGTACTAATATATCTATCATGCTCTTATATTTTATAATACAAGTTGGATATTTAAATTGGACTAACTACTTGGTTTGTAAGTATCATACATTAAATATAGGATTGCTCAAGAAGGAAAAGTAACCATTGGAATAAAAAAAGGAAAATCAACATCATATCTCACTCAAAGAAAAAGAAAAGAATACATGCTTAAAGAATTGAAGATCAGAAGGAAGCATATCAAGAATGGGAATGACCAAGGGAAAGTGAAGCTCAACTTTTGAAGACCTGGCTATTAGGTATATTTTGTTTTTACTTAGGCCATGAAGTGGTTTAATCTTTAAAATTTACTTAATCTTGTTACCATATATTTTGAATGAGTTAAATTAAGTGAATCTGATGTTAGCATCTATTAGAATTAATAAATATTGGCTAACAAACAAATTTTATATTTGACTCATATTTATTTCGTACGAAATTTGAATTTTGCTTAATAAAATTTGAAGTTACAGAGGTTTTATCTTTGATAGATACATTTTGGTTTTGAAATTTGAATTTCGAGCTATGCACTGTTAGTGAAAGTGAATAAAATTTACATGAAGTTTAGTCAAAATTTGAATATTGGTGAATTTTAAAGTAAGCTTAAAGTTACTTCCTCTGACAAATAAACTTTAAATTTCAAAGTGCAAATTTCAAAATGAGAGCTTGTGAGTCTCGTTAGAGTATGCCTTTGATAGAAGAACTTTGTAATTCAACATTCAAACTTCGAAGAGAGAGCTTTTATGTTATGTTGAATGTGCCTTTGACAGACAAATTTGAGCTTCTAAAATTTGAATTTTGAAGTGCATTGTGAAAACTTGAGATAACTGTTCAAACTTAACAGACGCACTTCCAGTATAAAAATTCGCATGAAATTAACATGGGTTATCTTTGGCAAACTCGAAATTTGAAGGTCACTTAGTGAAAGACAAATTTTGAAGGTTTAATGTTAAACACATAACTATGCTGACTTTATGAAATTCATTTATTAAGCACTGAAATTCGAATGTTGGTATGTCAGACGCATTTAATGCAGTTTTTGAACTGCTTTTTCTATATAGTAATGGCTAAAACTTGTATCTAATAGATAGATCTTATATCTAACATATAGTTAAGTCACAAATCTATAAATAAAACTTCATTTGAACTTATGGGTAAAGGATTTAAATGAGTTTGCGCTAAAATGTTGTTGCAATATATAAAACCATTTTGTGTGAGCATTTAATGTTAAGCACACCTCATTAGAGTGAGTTTCAATGTATTATCTACTCTAAAAGAAATTTTCTATTTTGTAATCTTCATTCTATATTTTCTGAGTAAAATCTTAGTGTGGAGAAACATTTAGAGATTTTCACATCTTGTAAGGGTGTGGGGAAAGTGGCTTCACAAGTGTCTACTGAAACTTGTGGGATGTTTCGAGGCTTCACGGGTGCTCGAATCAAACCTATGGGATATAGTGAATATCTCAAGTGGTGGCTTGAGGACTGGACGTAGGCCAAGTGGTTTGAGTCAAACCAATATAAATTCTTGTGTCTGATTCTTCACTTTTTTATTTCATCTATATCATTATCATACTCTATTCATCTCTATTCTATTTTATCTCTCGGTGAAATTAGATTATATCCAAAAAGAGGCCAAAATTTTACATCATCTAATTCACCCCTTCTTGGGTGACCAGCCAACCTAACAATTGGTATTAAAGTTTGGACTCCTAGCAAAAGATCTAACCATTTGAGAGAACTCATTGCTGGTTTTGGAGAAAATATACTTCCACAGGTGAACAGCATTAATAGACCTTCATGCTATAATGGTGAACACTATGGATACTGGAAGATAATAATATAGATATTTCTTCAATCTATATAGACCTAGACATCTAGTCAGTTATAAAGAAAGGAGATTTTATGCTAAAGAAGATATAGGGCGATAGCACATGTAGAGAGAAGTCAGAAGACGTGTGGAATGATGAAGATAAGTGAAGAGTTCTATTGAATTTTAAGGTAAAACACTACTTGGTCAGTATTTTAAATCTAGATAAATTCTACAGAGTGTCAAATTGCAACACAGCCAAGGAAATGTGGGACACCTAGAGATTGTCCATGAAGGAACCAAGGAAGTGAAGGAAAATAGACTCAACTCTCTCACAGCAGAATATATAATGTTCAAGATTATTAATGGTGAGTCTATTATAAATTTCCAAATTCATTTTATTCACATCATCAATCATGTGGAAGCTTTGGGAAAGAGTTACACGTAAAGAAAGCAAGTTTGCAAAATACTCATAGTTATACCCAAAAAATGGTAACAAAAAGTGACAGCTATTGAAAAAACAAGAGGAGAATCATACCAATCTACCACTATACAATTTGGAAACCTTGTTGAACATGAAGGAAGACTTGACCTTCTGTGGTAGTAGTAGAATAAAGAAAAGACAACTGTTGTCAAAAGCTACTACATCATGAGCCCAGAAGATGATGTTACTGATAATGAAAGTGATGATAGCAGCAATGATAATGAGGAGGATGAGTTGAAGCAGTTGACCATCAAATATGGTAGATTTCTTAACATAAAAAAGAATAAGATTTAGGAACAAAAGCAGTCCTACCATGCAAATAAGTTGAAGTACTTTTAAAGAGGCAAGGAGGAAGATATGCAAAGAAGAAAAGTGAAAAAAGTTAAAGTGGCATATACCTCTACAATCTGGGACAACAATTCAGATGAAAATGATAAGGATACCTATCCATACTTGATGACAATATCCAATGATGATGTATCAAATTTTGACTCTGAATCTGATTTTGACTTTTCTTTTGAAGAGTTGCAAGATTCTTATAATGAAATATATGATAAACTAATTAGAGTAATAAAAGCACTTGCACATGGTAAAAAGAAAGTGATTTCCTTAGAAAATAAATTAGAACTGGAAAAGAATAAAAAGGAATCACTTAAAAAAATAGCTAATTTGGAAAATATCTGTGAAACCCATATACACACACACTTTCTTTTGTAATTCATGTGATAAATGAAATAATAAAAAGAGAAGTTAACTAAGGTCATAGCCAATTTCACCCAAGGTAAAAAAAAGTAGAACATTTCACTTGGCAAATAGAAAAGTGTGTTTGATAAGTAGGGTATTGGCTACATAAATGAGTTTAAGGAGAAGAATATGCTTAATAAGAAATTCCTTGTGCCTTCTATAATGTCTTGCTCACCATCATGCATGTGTTGTGGTAAAAAGGTGCATATAGCTCATTTGTTCAATATTATGAGAAAAGATTTAAGCAAAGACATGAAATGGGTTCCAAAGAATACCACTAATCCTCCTGGACCCAAAAATAAGTGGGTACTAAAATATTCTTCTAGTGTTTCATGTGTAAAAAATAAACCCAAGAAGAAAGGACATATGGGTGCAAGAAAGAGGATGCTAAAAAGGAAAGCTTCCCAAATCTCTAAAGCTACAATTGCAAACCACAAGAAGAAGCATTGGAATTAAATCTCTCACTCATCTCAAGGGAGCAGCTCAAATAGAAATTAAATCACTTATCTTGAGAAGAGAAAGAGCATAAGCTTAAGAAGCAATGGTCTATATACAAAAGGAAGACATGAGCAATACTACATTGCATACAAGCCAAAAATAAAAAGAAAATAATCTTTGGTAATCTCTGTCACTTACCTCATTCAATTGTTGCATTATGTATTTGGGTAAGACTGAACATTAGTTCAAAATGAATTTTAAAGTGTTTAAACTGACCATTAGTGGAACCAAGTAAGAAAGGGTACCAAAGAAAGAAAAAGATATATTTTTGTTTTGCAAGCACTCCTTGAGCTAAATGGTGAAAGTCTAATAAAGATGGAGTATCTAATGTGCTTAAATGGAACCAAACTTGTATGGTTTTCATAATCTCTCTTGTATGCTGATTGATGATTTGAAAAGTATATATGTTTGAATAAATGTTAATGCTTAGGGAGAGCTTATAAATTGGCATGTAAATGTTTTTAAAAGCACTTTTTGTTTTAAAAGAAAATTTTCAATCATAATGCGTATATCATGTGCTTTTGCATGCTTATTTGATGCATTATACTTTCTTGGTTTTATCATATAAAATGCTTAGTTTGAGGGAGAGCATTTACTAAAATTAAAGTGCTTATGCTTTAGCTCATCCTAATTTATGGTGAAGAGTTTCACTGCTTGATCTTAACTTGCTAAAAAGGAGGAAATAATGTTTCAACATCTCTCTTTGATCCTAAAGGATGAAGGTAACAATTCTTCAACTCTGAGATATCTCTTATGATGTGTGCATATTATGATCATATTAACAAGAAGCTTCATAACATTTGGTATCATAATATTTTCAAGCAACAATTGGTATTAATTTTAATGTCACTAACAATTGGTATCAATTTTGATATCAGTAACAACTGGCATAATCTGAACAAACATTACATAATAATTTTTGATAATGATTTGCATATTAGATTGTGCCTTTGTGTGTGCTTGAAACAACTCTAGACATTTGTACTTACTGGTACAACCTCACAAATAAGGTAAGAAGAATTGTGAGAGAATTTTTCTTCAAATATTTTTGTTAATGTCAAATAGGGGGAGAAGTTGTATGAAAAATATGCATGTGTTTAATGTCAAAATAACTTAGATAAACTGCATTATATTATTAATTATTCATTAAGCATGTCATTAGTAATTTGCCATCATCAAAAAGGGGGAGATTATTAGGTTTAACATAATATAAGTTTTGATGATGATAAATGTAGAGTAATCAGGAGCAAATATATCATATCTGTCTAACATATATTTTATTCCTAAAATAAGTAAAATGTGCATTAGTATGTGTTTAATTATGTTTATAATACATATATCATGCTATGTATTAATATATCCACTATGCTCTTATATTTTATAATACAAGTTAAATATATAAATTGAACTAACTATTTGGTTTGTAAGTGTAAAACATTAAATGTAGCATTGTCCAAGAAAGAAGAGTGACCATTGGAACAAAGAAAGGAAAATCAACATTATGTCTCACTCAAAGAAGAAAAAGAGAATGGATGCTTTAAGAATTGAGATCAGAATGGAGCATACCAAGAATGAGAATGATCAAGTAAAAGTGAAGCTCAACTTTTAAAGACTTAGCTATTAGGTATAGTTTGTTTTCACTTAGGTCATGAGATGATTTAATCTTTGAAATTTACTTAATCTTTTTACCAAATGTTTTGAACGAGTTAGATTAAGTGAATCTGATGTTAGCATGTGTTAGAATTGAGAAATATTGACTAACAGATGAATTTTATATTTGACTCATATTTATTTTGTGCAAAATTTGAACTTTGCTTAGTGAAATTTGAAGTTACAGAGGTTTTATCTTTAATAGATAAATTTAGATTCTAAAATTTGAATTTCGAGCTAAGCACTGTTGGTGAAAGTATGTAAAATTCGCATGAAGTTTAGTTAAAATTCAAATGTTGGTGAAGTTTAAAGTAAGCTGACAGTCACTTCTTTTGACAGACGAACTTTGGACTTCAAAGTGTGAATTTCAAAATGAGAACTTGTGAGTTTCGTTAGAACATGCCTCTGACAGACGAATTTTGTAATTCAACATTCAAATTTCGAAGAGAGAACTTTTGTGTCATGTTGAACGTGCCTCTGATAGATGAATTTTAGCTTCTAAAATTCAAATTTTGAAGTGTACTGTGAAAACTTGAGACAACTATTCAAGCTCAACAAACGCACTTCCAATATAAAAATTTGCACAAAACTAACATAAGTTATCTTTGGCAAACTCGAAAGTCAAAGGTCACTTAGTGACAAACGAATTTTAAAAGTTTAATGTTAAAGACATAACCATGCTAACTTTGCGAAATTCATTTATTGAGCCCTGAACTTTGAATGTTAGCATGTCAGACACATTAAATACGGTTGTTGAACAACTCTTTTTGCAGAGTAACAGCTAGAACTTATGTCTAACAAATAGTTAAGTTATAAATCTATAAATAAAACTTCATTTGAATTTATGGGTAGTGGATTTAAGTGAGTTTGTACCAAAATGCTGCTACAATATATGAAATCATTCTGTGTGACTATTTAAAGCTAAACCAACCTTATTAGAGTGATTTTCAATGTATTATTTACTCTAAAAGAGAGCGTCTATTCTGTAATCTTCTCTTCTACATTTTCTAGGTAGAATGTTAGTATGGGGAAATAGTAACAGATTTACACATCTTGTAAGGGTATGGGGAGAGTGGTTTCACAAGTGTATACTAAAACTTATGGGATGTACTGAGGCTTCATTGGTACCCGGATCAAACCTGTGGGATATAGTAAAAATATCAAGTGGTGGCTTGAGGACTGTACGTAGATCAAGCAGTTTGGGCCGAACCAGTATAAATTCTTGTGTCTGATTCTTCACTTTCTTATTTTATCTATATCATCATAATACTTTATTCATCTCTGTTCTACTGTATCTCCGAGTGAAATTGAGTTGTACCTAAAAAGAGGCGAAAATCTTGTATCATCCAGTTCATCCCCCTCTTGGGTGACCACTAACCTAACACATATTTTAGTATAGAAAATAGTTTGGAGGAAAATTGGCAAGTAGGATGAAATTTTTTTCAGGTGACATATTTAAAATTTACAAGTGACATATTCAATATTTTGAATGAATAATAACTACTTTCGGCATTCGTTATTTTAATGTGTAAAAGTGAGGTTTGAAAAAAAATCCAAGTGGGATAGATAAAATTTCCTTGTGGCATATGAAAAATTTCCCTAGCAAATTATAGGGGTTTTTTTTTTTGGGAGAAAGACAGTTTAGGACCTCCATACAGAAATATTGACAAATGAACAGTACCAGTGCTGAATTCAGTTGATTTGAGTTGGGAATTCAGTTTATAGGAGTACTGAATTTTTAAACTGGGTCCTTGGGAGGGATTATTTCTATATGGGGGTCCTTAAATGTCTTTCTCCCTTTTTTTTTAACTCATAAATCTTTTCTTCTCTACAAAAGATTTAGGGTCTTCTTGAAGTGTCACACCCACTGAATGATGTGACTAGCACATAATATAAAATGCACCTTAGCCCATAAACCTTTAAGTACTTTCAAACATACTTCACATTTCAATCATAGCACAAGATTACATAACTATTTTACTTGAATAACTTCAAATTTTGTATTTATATATTTATAAAATAAGCCTTGCTACATATATAAGTTTAGGGCAGATAATTACTTCAACATATAAGAAAACGATTTCTTCCATGTGAACCTACACTCTCACCAAGCACCTACTAATCCACCTCTACAATTCTTGGGGAGGCATATGGTCAGCTCTATTTTTTGAAAGATCAAATAACTTACTCAAGAAATAATATTCCACAAGGATCTTCATCTATGCAACACTTAAAAAAAATATTAATGACATCTATTACCATCAAAATATAGTTTTATAAAATTTGACTACCTTAAGATTAGAGATCCATGCTTGAAATATTTCCATATATATAAACATCTATTTATTGCTATGACACCAAAAAATAGGTAAGAAAATATCATCAACCATAAGTCACAATGATGTCAATCATTCACAAGTATATGCTTACAAATGGTAAACTTAGAACATTCTTTTAAAAAAAATAAAAAAAATGAATTTTTCTTTAAAACAATTTTTTATGCGATGTTTAACAACGTAATATTTCTATCTTGGGCATGTAGCCCATGTGGGTATGTAACCAATCTATTATGGCTTGTAGACTGTGTAAATCCATCATGTGTACTAAGTTCATGCAAATCAATCATGATCATGTAACAAACCATGACATGCCAAGGGCTAGCAGAACTATTATTACCATCCAACGTTTTGTCTTAAGTTCCTTCATAAGCATATCCAATCATGTGTGGAATCATGAAATTCAATATAGAAGTTTTCAAAAAAAAATCTCATAATCGATAGTTAAAATCTCTCAATATGATTACATACATGTGTTTGTAATATAAAATAAGTGAAAAGGTACAGTAGGTAAGTAAAAATCTCAATTTGTTTAAAACACTTACTAAAAGTCCCTTGGAGTATCAAAACTTTCCAATTAAAGACAAAAAGTGATGTATGAAAATATAAATCAATTGGAAAATATTAATAATGTTAATTATGAAGTTATATGGGAATAACATTTACTTACCAGGTAAATAAAGACAAGTTAATCCTTGAATAACTTCTTCCTACATAAAACCCCTCTCTTTCTTTCTCTCTCTTTAGCACATCCTAGTGTTTGGAAAGAAAATTATAGTTAAATCATTTATAAACACCATTTATTTGTATCCAACAACTTTGACCACTCTACTATAAATATTCATTATTCAATATTAATAAGTAGCTATGGCACACTACAAATAATTCAAATCATTTTCCTTTCACCTTTTTTTAACATAATCTAATTCACATGGCCAATCTCATAGCTAATATTTCCTATTGAAAAATAAAATGTAGAAAATTAATTGGTGCCCAGAAATGCATGCTAAACATACTAGCTTTAAAGTGTTATCCGTCCTCATTGTATTTAATACTGGGTTTATGGCAAACCATCCCTAGGAGTTATCTCAAGCGCTTGAGATACCAGCCAACAAGTTCTAGTATCACACAAGTATACAAAACAAAACAGAGAGAATTTTTTCAGAAGAAGGACAGAGGATGTTATCTCATCAATATGCAAAACAAAATAGAGAATTTTATTAGAAGGATGATAGAGGATGTTCAAAAAATATCAATTTCTAAACATTGGTGACAAGTGATAAGTGCTTTTTAAATATTAAATTAAATAATTAATATTTAAATCCACCTAGACTTCCCTCCAAAAACCATGTGTCATATCCTTCTTCTTATAAATGCTTTGGGATCCTCATCCCTACACAATGCAGGACTTAGTTTTCAAACTACCTTTAACATTTCCAACATCTTTAAAGACTACTTTCTCATTTTTGTATGATAATATAAAGTTTATCATATGTTAGATTCTAATCAAGATTGCAACCATCAAGAATAGCTACCAATTACAATTATAATGTTCTTCTTCTCTCTTTGAAGCAATTCATCAAACACTAGAAAGACACTAATATACTATCAAAAGAAATAGTCAAGAATTCCAGTCCCTTACACACACACACACACACATTTATCATTTACCAGACAACCTTAAACATCATTCAAGTTCATAAAATTTGCAAAGCATCTATTTATTCAATCAACTAAAAACTCCCTATTCTTCTTTAATGTTAAATAGAAGAACACCATAAACATCCTCTAGACATATAATTAATAAACAAAATCTAATAGTGAGAATACCTAGTGAAGAGAGGCCCTAATTATATGTTCGATCCATCTAGCCATCACCTTTGAATCTCCTACCTTGTTCACAATTGCAAGTACCAAAGAGCATAAACAAGGAAGCTATTTGGTCATAAGAATGGGAAGAGGGCCTACTGTTGTAACAACCCTCATTACATTGTCCCTAACTTAGTCCCTAGTTCACTAAGAGTCTTTGGCATTGTATGTAGTACCGGAGGATACAGGACGGAGGAAGAATCAAAGTGGAGAAGAAAAGAGCTCTATGCCACAGTGATAAGCAGGGCCACCATGGTGAGAGTGAGCTGCAGAGGGATATTTTGCTAACTGGATGCGGTGGCACCGCGGTAAAAGTCAAAAAATTTGTTTAAGTCAAAAACATTTCAGTCGAACACGAAAGGAGAAAATGGAGGAGAACGAGGGGAGCTCTGCTAGGGTTCCTCCAATCTAACCTTGGGACGTAATTTTGGGACCATAGAAGCTTGATTCTCAGTTGGTAAGTGGATCTACTCTCTTCCTCTTTGTTTTTCTCTTCGATTTTGAGTTGATTTTCGTGGGTTTACATGGGAGTTCATTTTTGGTTGATTTCCACCAATTGAATGGTTTATAAAGGGATTATTGGAGTGTGATTTAGTGTTATTGAAGCTTGAGTTTGAGTTTTGGTTGGGTTATGATGGGTTTAAGTTAAACCCTAGGTTGAAATTTGGGAAAGATAGTGGAAATCTGAAATGGTATATGTTGGTGTATGTTTGAATGGTGGTTTAAGATTTATTGGTATATGTGTATGTGTTAGAACTCCGGGTTAAGCTTGGACGACTAGATTGTGGATTGTAGTGTTATGGGAGTTATGTTAATTAAAGGTATTATGTTGTTGTAGTGGTTGATTGGCTAATCGGAGGCATATAGTTCATGATTGGGTGCTCTGGAGACTTGCCTAAGCCCCTGCAGGTGGTGTCGGCAATCCTAGGTAACCGGGTGTTTGTATATTTGTGTTATATGTTGATATATATATGCATGTCTCCTTTCATACTACGATATTGTTATGTATATGTGTATGGCTTTTCCTATATATCGTGGTATGCACACGGCTAGATGATATAGTATATGATGATGATGTACATATCTTGATGTGATATGATATGAATCTACGATAATGATGAGCATGATTGTGTATATGTGTATACGTGACTGTGGCACTCGCATACCATTGCATGTTAGCATGACCATGATAATGATTGTGATGATGATATACATATGTGTGTGGTTCGAGGCATGTTAGCATGGCATACATTTCCATTCATGAGCATAGTGAGATATGATGATGTGATAAAAGATCCTTGCCACTAAACCCTCTCTTTGGGAGAGCTAGGTGGCAGTGGATTATGATATAATATGATGATGATATGATTTAGTGAGAGGATGAGATCCCTGCTGTTAAATCCTCTCCTATGGTCATAGGAGTGCCAGGTGACAGTGGATTGCACATTCTCTAAATCACCACTAATTTGCAATGGTCCATGGGAAGGAGAGCCACGGTCCAATCACTAGTGTGACCTTTGGCCAGGTATACTAGTGTGAGGTAAGCTTAGTGATGTCCCGAAATCAGTCTTCACCGACTTTTGGAAGGGAATTACCTATTGAAATGTTGTATGATGATGCTAGCTCGTGGTTCTAGCCGTGTTGAGGGAGACATGCACTGAGACATGCATTGAGGCAAGCACCTCATGACATTGGCCTTACATTGTATCATTTGCATATGTGTGTGGCATTAATGATATTATATATATGTGTGTGGTTGTCCTCGGTTATTGAGATATATCTCACACCCCCCTCCATGACTAATCTTTTAGGCAAAGACTCTGGTGCTAGTTCAAAGAAGATCAAGGAGTTAATGGTCTTTTCTTCTTTGGGAATTAGAAGTATAATTTGTGGTTGTAATTTAGTTTATGTAATTATGTGCCATGTAGGTTGTTATAGTCTAGTTGCCTGGATGAGATTCTTGGGAGTACTGTTTGTATGCTATGTGATGATAAAATGATTATGATGACGAGGAATGGATGATATGCGGGGTGTGGATAGGTTTCATGAATGATTATTATGTGATAGGTATAGTGTCTATATGTGTATTGATGATGTGGACCCCAGTATGTGTCACTATTGTTGGGCGTGTGTCTGTAAGCCGGATCGGCCATATCTGGGAGCCTAAAGGTGGTTTGGGGCCATGTATGCAAGTTTTAGGCATATAGCCCATTATGTGGTTTTGGGGTTCAAGGCGGTCAATTCTCGGATGAGAGGTTTCTCTGGGGTAAAACCTCATTAGACAAGTTAGTTAAGCCAACTAGGACTTGAGTGAATGGTCTCTGAGTGTCCATTTGCCTTTGGTGGCGATTGGAGGTAATAGGTTGTGGGTTTTGGTCAAAAAGTGGTCAAAACAATATTGGGTATTCAAAATCTCCAAATAGAGTTGAATTTGAGTGAAATTAGTGTCCATGGTTAGATAATGACAAGAGTGACCTAGAGGAGTTGGAATCAGGTCAATCAGAGGTCGGAGCAAGAAGTTTTGTGTGTCGGAAGTTAGCCCAAAAATAAGCAATTTACTGATATGGATGCTAATGTTGGGGCCATAGCACCAAGCCTGATTACCCAGCTGAGGCCACGGCGGTACTGTAGCAGGCTGCAGCTTCATCCTGTTCTAGTGCCTTTTAGTTGTTTTTCCGTTGCTCTGATGTTTTAGGAAGTGAATTTGGGCTGCATTCGATCAGTAGTTTAAGAAATTGGTCAAGAATGGAGGTTTGTTTTGATAAGGTGTTACAACTATTATGTGAAACTAACAGAAAGGAGAAGAATGAAGGAGCAAATTGTTACCTTTCTCTAATTAGGGAAGCTTAGCCCAAAAATTGATACACCCAAATGAAACTAGCGATGAACTATAGAGCACACATGGAGATGCGTGAGCTCAAAGAATGCTTAAAGTCAATAGCAAAGAAGGAACAAAGTCACACGAATTTCTAGCCATACCACTAGAGCACCTGTTAAATTTCTATGAGATAGGGCAAGATTGAGAACTTTCTTTCCTCCTTCTTTGAAAATGGTGTCAACAAATGAACTACGGGAGGAAGAAAAATCTTATGTAAGAAAAGACCAAAAACCCAATTATTTTTAAGTGAGAATGAAGGGTGACATGGCATTTTCAAGAATGAGTAAGGGAGAAAAATTACTCTAGCAAGGTCCTGCTAAGGTTACCACCCAGCTTTTGGTTCAATTGGTACGGATTATACTAGCTTAATCAAAGGTATTAAGTTCAAGCACTAAGAATGCAGCAATATTAAAACTTGGTGGTAGAGCATGTCACCTTTTGGGTCATACCCGGCTTAATTTGAATTAGTCTGCATCACAATAAATCCTCTAGCTAAAATGGGGTAGATTCAAGATATCATGTGCACAAGCAAAGAAAAAAAAATAAAGAAAGAAAAAAGTCCTACTAAGGTTCAAACTTTAATTATTATAGAAAATAATAAGCATACATTTCCACTAGACCTTAGTTGCACAATTGATGCATGTCTAAGCAAATCAAAATTTGAAGTATCATAAGAAAATTGACTAGTTTTTTATTTTTCATCCAATATTTATTTATTTTCAACAAAATTCTTGGGTCATTACATGAAGATTAACAAAATTGAAAGTCCTCCATGAAATATGTGTGTTTTAATAGGTCTTGATGTGTCTTTTTTCCGTTGGGTTTCATGAACAAAGAGTTTTTCAATATAGAACTATTAGCCAAACAAGTATGGGGGCTAATAAAGAACAAATCTTCTCTTTGCAAACTAGTGTTGAAGCCAAAATATCTTTATGAAGGTTAAGAAGCTCTCGTATGAAATCATTCAATAGCATCATAGATGTGGAAGGGTATCCCAAAAGATAACACCATTGATTATGGAAAAATTACAATGGATAGTTAGTTAACAATGGTAGGAGCATTAATTTAACTAATAGGCTATGATGGCCAATGTAATGTGATAAGCCTTCAAGAATGACTTCTATAGGAGAGCACATTTGGTGTTCATAACCTAGGATGAGCACTAAGTGCTCATCAATATTTTAAACGGTCTAGATTTAATTATATTTTATTATTATATTTTTAATATTTTTTATTTTATAAGATGCAGAATCTAAAATAGAGATAATTTTATAGTTGTTACTTTTTAAAAAAAAACAAAACAAAAATCTTTAAATTTGAACTATCTAGATCTTGTCAAACTTATGAGTATTGAGTGCTCATCACTGTGATGAGTGCTAATGAAGGTCCCTTCTATAGAGGATCTTGCATTGTAATTTTAAGAATAGTGGAACTATTCTTTGATAAGACAAATTTATAGTTTTCAAATTAACAATCAAATTCTTCAACTCCTTGTTTCATTATGGGAAACTTAAGATGAGTGATTCTCTATACAATTGGACTATTCTTTTTTAATCAGAAGAAGAAGTAGAAGAAAAATCTCACATTGTTTCTATTTCTTTTGGGTTTTTCACTAAGCATTTCGAAATTAAAGAATCTAACTTTGATGCTTACATTGTTAGATTCAAGATTTCTTAAATTTTTTATTAGTTATATTTGTAACCCTTTTTTACTATTATAGTTAATCTTTCTATTAACAAATATATTTATCATACCATTATCCAATTATTTGATGTCATTTGTTCTTCACTTTGAAACTAAACTTCTGCCTCAAAATTATTAAAAGCCTTCTACAAATTCATATTCCGTGCAATCTTGAATATATAATCAAATGGAGATTGCCAAAACAAGGATGGATAAAAGAGTGTTGGATTCTTAATGTTTTAATGGTCACAAAACTAATAAGATGTCTATCTTGATATAACACCCCAACTCACTAGTTCCTTGCTTTGTTGATGTGTTAAAGGTATTTCAACTTATTTCCTTCATGAGTTGGAGTCAAATTAGATAAAAGACTTTAGAAAATCAAATTATAAACTTCACAATTTGATTTATAAGTTAAGAAATGTGTTAGCAATGGAGTTGCAGGTTGATTTGCCAAATGGGAAAATGCAATTATGGGAATGTCAAGTTCAAAAATTGATTTTTAGGTGACCATAAATTGATTTGTCAGTTGAAGAAACATGGTTCTATAGATCATGGGATCAGAAATTAAATTAAGACAAAGGGAAATTGATTTATGGTAAGTTATGGTGTGATTTTAGGTTTTTTACCTTACAAAAATTTATTTGTCCAGAAAGGAATTGCACGATTTCAAATTTTGGCATACATAAATTGATTTATTTACATGCTCAATCTTTTCTAAATCTTTTCTATTTTGGGCTCTTTCTTTGGCTAATTGAAGGTTAATCTTATCATCTTAACATATTTTCAAGACAACCTTTTGAACATAAGCTATGAGTTAGCCATAACATAAATGCTCTCAATCAATTTATCAGAGCCTAAAGGGGAAGTATGAATGTATTGATAGAATTTTAGTCAAGATTTACTTTATCAAGTTACATGTTAATATTTTAATACTATTTATTTGCTCAATTTGATCATATGTTTCAAACTTTTTGAGTAAACAAGTGTCCTAACATATGTAGAATATTCATGATGTTATGAGATTGTAAGTCTAGATTTTGGTAGAAACTCATATGCATGAGTGTATTATATAGTATATTATTTGCTTTTAATATTGGTGCCAAAAATAGTGTTAAATTTTAATATTTAACTTGAATAGTAATTCTTAGCTCATTTTGTTTCTTTATATTTCTATGGATCTTGATGGTAATGATATAAAAAAGGGAGATTTATTTCAAAATATTTATATCTCTTACCCTTTCCCGTTACTCTTCTATTCCCATTTCCTCCTCAATCACTGAACCTGAATCAATCTTATCAACCAACATTTTCCAGGAAGGAATTCAATTATAAGATATTAACCAAGAAACAGATGACTGGATCATTCCTCAAGTCAATAGAAACCTCCTCTATAAACCATAAGTAAGATTCTTCACCAAATCTGATTATATTATCAAGACTATTGAAGAAGCCATTCTTGTTAAACCTGACAAAGAAGAGTTCACCCTTTTATCCCTAGACTTTGTCAAACACAAAAAATGCTATAAATATTTACACATAGGATAAGTTCAAGTAGCCATTAAACCCTTAGTAAGGAGAGGATTAAACGTTTCTTGTCTCCTTGACCTTAGAGATACTAGACACAATATATTCATTAACTCTCTCTTAGGCATTGCAAAAGCAGGTCTTCATGATGAACCAATTTATTTTAACAGCTACCCTAATAGAAGTGTTAGTTTAGTTGATAAGCATGTTATAGGTGTTCTCAAATTAAACATAAAATTGAATGGATTCCATATGAAACCTAGATTTATCCTAGTTGCCTTAATATATAGAATCTCTTATAAACTGATGAATTCGTTAACCTATCCTTTCTAAATACCTCAAGAAATTGGTCACACAAACATATTCTTGACTGACTGCACTAGAGCTTATATCCATATACCAAAAGTAATTAAATGAGAGGATATTATTTTACCAGAACCATGGTTAATGGAGAGAGCTTCTCCATCTATACCAATGCTAACCCCAGAAATTAGATTTATCACCCAAAGTTCAAACTAATCTATTGCCATAGCCTTTGATAGAAGTCGAAGGTCCTTTAGTGCAACTTCTAGAGTTGATACTCGAATAGTCCTATCAAATGATGACTTTAGAATAGTAGCCTCAGAATTATCAAGGCATTTTGTCTCTTCAATCCCTCAAACTATCCCTTGGAGTGTTCTTCCCTCTAGTGTCCAGTCCTCTATTCACTTCCAAGGATTGGATGCTTCAAACATTCCCAGACCAACTTACGAAAGAGACAAATAAAGATCCATGCCATCTCCAACATATACTTCCTTACATGAGCCTTTTGGAGAGGTTAATACTATTTTAATCAAATTTCAAATAGATAAATCTGTTTTACAAAAGGATTACTATGCTAAGGAAAACCAATTTGCTCAAAATTGGTTTTTTGAGAATTAGGAAGGAAAAAAATAAAGCAAATTCAAGAAAAATTTTACAGGTTGCTTGAAAAGGTCTAAATGAATATTCCATTTTTTAATGGTCTGAAGCTTATACTTTAGGAAATCATTTGGAATATCTATTCATGAATTCGATCAATGAAACCAAAAAATCTTAGCAAACCTTTAAAGGAAATGTTATAGATTCTGAATTTCCTCCTATCAAAACCATTTTGATTACCCAGATTTACTGATAACAACCCAGTTATGGCTGCCCCTTATAAATTTTTATAGAAAATAAAGTAGATATAAAAGACTTGTCGAGTATATCAACCCAAACCTTGAAAGAGAAAAACATATACTGACACCCACATGTATTAGAAAAATCATGATCACTTGAATCTTTAAAAGGTTTCACAGTAGATGCACAGATAGAGAGAATAGTGAGAGTTTAGTAACAGGACTCATAAAAAAAATTCTTTAGTTTTTCTAATATTTAATCAGGATGAGTGCACAGTTTTTCAAGCTATTGTTGTAATCCCACTCACACACATTCTCCCTTAATTGATTCAGAAATATAATTGTTCCCTCTTTTTTGAAATGAGAGAATTGCACTCATTTTCCCTAGATAAATATTGGGCTTTTAGGCCCATCAAGGGTGGATAGAATTAAATAATCTAACACTTGATGGGATAAATCTCAGCTATTCCTTCTCTCTATTTCATACCAAGTGCTCTCCTATGACCAAATAGGCATAACGTCTCTATTTGGGTATTCTTGTACTAGAAATCCTTCTCTAGGAACAACACAAGATAATCTTATGTCTCTCACACTCATCTTGTTCACATATTATGCTTCAAGTACCCTAGATATACCCATATACACTTTTACTTCTAGTAAATCTAATCCCTCTCGAGTTTTCAATAGAAACTTATATTGCCTTCCTTTCTCTTATGCATAGCGCCCACACTTATGATGTTAACAAAATAACTTCAATACGGATATATCTCAAACAGTAGCATATATGTGTACATTTTTAGGTAATCTTGCTTTTGCCCATATATCACTTCAATTTGAACCAATTGCTTTCTTAACATAATTTCTTTAGATCAAATTTATCATGAGCATAAGATATATGCTAAAATAGCATACACTAAATCACCTCTCCATGATAACATGAAAGTCATTAGGGCATTAATGAAAGAATTTATCTCTTTTCAAGACTCACATAGCAACAAAGCAAGGATCTATTTACTTGCTTCACAATTGTAGTTTTTAAGCACACGTAGTATGAATTGTATGCTACGATGTTTCTCTTATTACATAAGAACGTATGTTAATTTTTAATTTTATTTTTGACACTGTATAGATTTCAGTTTAGACACACACAATATCTAACCTAAATTCTTCCAATGTTCTCACTCCTTAGGATGCCATTTTGGAGAATTCATTACCTGGCTATAGATATTATGGATTGTGGGTATCTATAATTTGATCTAAAACTTTTGTATGTTGGATCTTATCTTGGCTTACTTTTTTCTTCTATCGAGATGACATATATTTTGTGTTTCTTCTCTACCAAATTACCACTTTTGTTGTTTTCTTGGTGAACACAAATGTCTCATCTTTGCATGCTCCTCATGAGCGTCAAAGGTGGTTGCTTGTGTGAGAAAGCCAACCTCATCAACCTGTTAAACATACTAGATATTGTATATTTACTCACATGTATATATACAAAAAACTACTTTCATTCATGAGATTATTTATTACACAACATGTATTACATTATATCCTATGCATACCAAAAGACTTCACATGATCAACAAACACATCTCTAGATATTGGTTTAGTTAAGGGATATGCTATCATTTGCTGCATATGAATATATTGTACAGTAACACTTTTCCATGCTATAGTATCTCTAACAAAATTATACTTAATATCTATATGTTTAGTTATACTATGATACTTGGGGCCTTTCGTGTAAGCAATGGTTGCTTGGCTGTCACAGTTAGTCAACACTGGATATGATGTCTCACCAATAATCCCTAAGTGTTCTAAGAATCTTTTTATCCATATGGCTTCTTATGTTGTAGCTGAGCAAACAACAAATTCTGCTTCCATAGTGGACAAGGCAGTGCATGTTCGTTTCTTACGACACCAAGAAATAGATCCATTGTATAGTAGAAAAGTGTATCCTGATGTAGACTTGCACTCGTCTAGATCTCTGGCCCAATCTGCATTGGAGAATCCTACCAAACGTAGATCTCTTCCTAAATAACATAGCTCATAGTCTACTGTGTCTTTCAGATACCTTAAAAATTCATTTGATAGCCTTTCAGTGTTTCTATCTAGGGTTGGGCTGATATCTGCTTACAAGTGTAACCGTATAACAAATATTCAGTCTTGAATATATCATTGCATACATTAAACTACCCACTGCACTTGAGTAAAGGACTTTTCCATTGCTTTGTTTTGATATTCATTTTGAGGACCCGTCGCCTAACTTAGATTTTCACCTTTTATTGTAAAGGTATCCATGGATTTGCAATCTTTCATATTAAATCGCTCAATAATCTTTCTTATGTAAGTCTCTTGCATAAGAGATATTAGGTTTTTCGAGTAATTCTAGTAGATTTTTCCTCTAAGGACATAATCTGCTTTAGCCATGCCTTTCATCTTAAAGTTTGTAGACATCCATTCTTTAATAGATTTGATCGAATCTAGGTTAATCCTAACTAATAATGTGTCATCTATAATATCTCAAAATTTCACTGAATACTAAGTAATGAAAGACAAAATAATTGATGATAATGCAAAAGGTACAAAAAATTCATAAAAATAGACAGACTTCGTTTTGTGTGAATAAGGGCAAAGAGGTCATTTTTACTGGTTAGGAGAAAAAATGAGAAAATTATATTTTTACCCCTAAATAAGTTTAAAAATGACATCCATATCCCTAAATTCATAAAAATTATATGGAGAAGAAATAAAAAAGTCTTTGGAAAAAATTACACCTAATGACCCGAAAGTTTCAAAAATTATAATTTAACCCTGGTCAGGGGCAATTTTATAAATATGTAAACTATTATCAAAACAAAGCCTTCAATGAAAGAAGTACAATGGTATATGACACTGAGGGCTAATGTTCAAGGATAAAGAAATAATCAATATCGAGTGTCTAAAAGTAACAATAAACTGATAAAGTAAATTGTGGGCCCTATCGATAATTAAAAGGTAACTGGGATAGGCTATGGGTTATAAATAGATATCATTTGGGATATGATAATTATGAAAATATAAAAACAAAATTGGAATAGTCTTGTAGCCCAGAAATGCCAAATTCCTATAAAAAGCAATTTTATTGGTACGATTAAAAATTATCTGGTTCAAGATATATCTGGACCAGGAAAAATTGAGCAGATTGGACACTCAAAGACCTCTCATTGGGCATGATTTTGGGCAGCATGGTTTTTTGGAGAAAACTTCTCCAAGAAGTAGTCATTTTTTGGTAAAAAATTAAGCATGGTTACTTTTGCTAATTAACCATGATTAACCATATCATTTAACCACCTAATTAACCATTTAATTACCCTCTTTCCTCTGCATATTCACGAGCATTCAGCAGCAAAGAGAGAAGGAAAAAACACAAGGGAGAAGAGGGAAAAGAAGAGAAAGAAGAAGGGAAAACTCAAGGTAAAATTCAAGAGCTCAAGTTGGTAAGTCATATTATACTACTTCAAGCTTGTAGTTCATGGTTTTTAAAGCATGGTTTATGGATTAGTTTTGCCTCCTCCTTACCTTAGGGTTTCAGCCATGTTATGGATTTAGCAAGAAAATGGGTTAATCAACCATTAAACTTAGGGAAAAATTTAGACTAACCACTAGAATCAAGAATCTATGGCTAGTTTGAAGTGTTTTGAAGAAAATCTTTTTCTTCCATTTTTTATGCATTTTTGGTCTGAATAGGGGGAGTATTTAGAGTTGGAATTTCATGATTTTTAACTCAAAAATGGATTTCCCATGGTCCAAAACCTTAAAAACAAGTGTGTTGTATAAAGTGTATTATACAAAGAAAGATCAAAGGAAAGTTAAGTGAAAAATTTAGGGTTTAGTGAGCATAGTATTGTGTAATTCCAAACATTAGTAGTTAAATTGATTAAATGATAATATGGCTAGGTTCAAGGAAGTGTTAGGAGGCCCAAGAAGTGGCATACCAAGTGTGGGGATCATTGGAACACATAAAGGTAGATAATTCTCTTTACTAACATCACATTGTCATTATTGTCTCTTTGATACTTGACACTATGGCATATGTCCGAAATGTTGATTTGTGATATTTCTATATTGTTGGTTGAGTTTCATGAGGGGTTTGGAGCCCCGGGATGTCTATTTTACAAAATGAAACTTTGCCAAAATTTTTGTAAAATGTATATGTTTCCAATGTGCCTATGTGATGAACTATGTTTTCTTGATGTTTTCATGCTCAATGTGATGATATGATGGCATGTATGGGATTTATCAGCTGAGATTCTTTGAATCTCACCCTCCCATATATTAACCATGATAAGGTAGCAACAATGACAAGACCACCAAGGAAGAGAAAGGAAAGGAGAAAAAATTTGGCCATTAACTTGATATTGATCCCAATGGCCATGAATTTAGAACTTTTATGTAGATTTGTTAAGATGATGTTAAATATGTTTCTCCAATTTTTTTTATATTTCTTTAAGTCCTAGCTAATGTATGGCATGATATGGAGATGAGATATGGTAATGTTAAAATTTATAGCTTTTGTTTGCAATTTATTAGGATACAAATGGTCATTTTGACCTATACAAAGCTAACATACTACTGTTTAGACTTTTTGATATATAAAGTATGAATGATATATATTCATAAAAACTAGATAGAGATAGCTTTCATATGGTCTAAAGATCACTCAATTTGAATAAAGTGTACGAATTATGGTGAATTTTCAAAATTAGCCTGAAAAATTGGATTTTCAAAAAATGACTATATGAGTAGTAAAATTTCACGAAATTTACTATACTAATTGGCTAAGTAGTTGCTCTAATTAATATTTTTTTCATGTAGATAATATTTTAAGTTATCCATAGAGACTTGATTCACTTTCATATGATTTTTATTGTATTAGTTATGATTTTCTGAATTTTGCCGAAAAAGAAGAAAAAATGGGATTAAATGAATAGTACCATGGAAATTGATTAAATTTATTATAATATTTTATTGTGATTTAGGCTTCTAGTTAAGTATAGTTAATCTCTAATAAGGTCTAATACATGGGAAACAATCCTAAATAGAGATGTTACATCATCCAAAAAAAGGATAATATAACAAAATTATTATTAAACCTCTTAGTGTAATTTATTAATCATTTGAAAATTATATGAGGTTACAGCTTGATGGAACCTTAAATACTATTGTCTGGATAATTGTTTTACTCCATAAATGGACATTTACAGTCTGCAAACCTTTTTCTCTTTGTCGTTCTCTATGAAACCTAATGGCTAATTCATATAGATTTCTTCATCCAGTTCTCCATTCAAGAATATGGTTTTTACATTCATTTGATGTAGTTCAAGGTTTAAACTTGCTACTATAACTAGAATTAACCTAATCAAGTTGAAGCGTATAACAGGTGAAAAAGTATCCTCATAATCTATACCTTCCTACTGTGTATACCCCTTTGCAACTAGATGAGCCATGTGTGTCTTCATTGATCCGTCTTTTTTTCTCTTAATTTTGAGGACCCATTTGTTCCCAATAGCCTTTTGGTCAGTTGGAAGATCAACCAAGTCCTAAAGATAGTTAGTCCTCATTGAATCCATTTCTTCCTCCAGTGCTTTTCTCCATTGTTCCTTAACAGGGCAAAATAAGACCTCTTAAACCGAATTAGGCACTTCATCATGCTATGGAGAAACAATAAATGTTATACCCTCTATAGAGAAGTGTTTCTTGGGTTTTACTTCTCTGTTACTCCTCTGCAGTGGAGTATCTCACACATTGTTTTCTTCTTGCATAGGGTTCACTACCAGTCTCCTTGAACTCTTTGGTACATTAGAACTCCCACTCAAATTAACAGGTTGAGGTAGAATTGTTTGTCCTTCACTCCCGTGTTCTTGTATCTCATAAAGAGATACAAAATGATCTATCTCATCTTTGCTAGAAAATTCATTTTCTATAAATGTGGTATCCCTTGATTTAATTTCAATTACAGTCCCATTTTCATTTTCATCAATAAAAACATAACCCTTTGATTGTTCAAAGTATCTTATAATGATACAATTCTTCCCTCTCAGACCTAATTTTCCATATTTGTAGGAAGTGTCATGGATATACGAGGTGTGACACAACATCTTTGGACATTTTTCCCACAAATGCTGCTTCATTTGGATACAGTAAAGAAGCTCCTAAGAGCTTGAACTAGTGAAAAACTTAAACATGTAAAATTATGATTTTGTGCACTATTCATCATATTGTGCAATGAATTTTAAAAATTCATAACTAAATATATAAAAATTCTTTTACTATGGTTAAAGTGTCTAAAAATCATTTACATCTTGAATTATTGGACATGACAATTTGTACATTTTATTTGTCCAAGTTTATTGTTCATTTTCAACTTCCAGTTTTTGTCCAGACTCAGACCCTTAATTTTAAAAATTCATATCTCATAATTCTTAAGGTTGTTTCATGCTTTCTTTGCATCATTTGAAGCTACATGTCTACTTTCTAATCATATTATTTTGTACATTTATTCAACTTGTACAAGGCATAGCATCATCATAAACCATCAAGGGTCAGAAGATAACCTTTACTGGAATAGTTTTAGGAAAATATGCCTATCTCTCATTCTAAAGCTCCAAATACTTTCAAATCAGTGGCATATCAATTTTAAGACATATCTTTATCATACATACAAACCATTGAATTTTTGGAGCCTTACATGATTTTATACAACCTTTCAAATATAGACAGAATTTATAGCAATTTACAATTTTCCTATAACTGTCCAGTTTTTAATCCTTAATTTTCTTGAGCCACAAGATGTGTCATTCTTAGCCAAATGATACATAATTTATCTTATCATAAAGCACATCATATCCTCTAATTAGAGGAATCACACATTGGCTTATTCCTTTTAACATAACATACTTAACTTTCTTAAACTTTAGCATGTCATAAAGTTCTCAAATAAAGGAACATGCATAACTTTTCATATCATAACTTCATTTCATAATTTAACAGTACATAATATGCCTTTTCATACATCGTATGGCATTATACTAGCATATTATACATGCCAACTTAGCCATACATCATCAATTTACATAACATGCTATTGCAAGACATCATTAATAATTATGATCATTGTCTCATTTTTTCATCAAATTCTTCTCCTTTGCTTTCCTCCATTGCCTTTCCATTACCTAGTATGGTTAGTACTTGAGAGGATAAGATTGGATATCTCAATAATATACTTGCATATGCATTTACATCATCACATAACATTAAAAACATTCATAATATTGCACAATTCATTAAAAATGCATGAAAATACCATGTTGGTTAAAAAATTTTTGGCAGAATAAAGCTTAAACAAGACATCCCAAGTAAAGCTTTCATTACACAAACAGTAAGCCAGTCATAAAAACATTCAAAACAACAACATGACAACACTTATATATCATAAAACATGCATAAAACATAATTGTACAATAACATAGGACCAAGGCAAGTTATACATACTAGGGGCTTTAACCTTTCCTCTTTAAACTCAAACCCATTTGCTTGGATCCTTTCCAAATCACTTCCTTTCACCTTTCCAAGCCTAAAAATATCAAGAGAACCATGCTAATTTATTTAATTTTTCATGGCTATCTTAAAGTTCACTCTTGAACCCTAAAAATTCTTATTTCTCATATTTGGTTTTCTCTTGACAATCTTGCTTGCTCTTTGTTAATTTGGATCTAAGGAACTCATTTCTATCATTGGATTCATGAAATTCCCACTCCTTCCCTACCTTCTTTCTTGGCCAAAAAAGACCCTAGGTGAGCAAGAAAAGGAATTTCTTCGCAAATTTTCAAAAACTCATGGAATCATGCCTTTAGTAACTTGTTCATGCTTTCTCTTGATTCCTTTTCATGAAAACACTTCCCTTTCTTTTTCCTTACTTAGGCCTAAATCAATACTTGGGAGAGAGGAAAAGACTCAACTAAACTATCTTAAACTACCTAAAACTCAAAGTAGAAAAGCTTAGAAGTTGAGAGGAGAAAGCTTACTTGGGGTCTTATTTTTCTTCTTTTTTTTCTCCTTCTTCTTCCTCCAATTTTGATGCTCACTTCCCTCTCTCTTTCCTCTCTTAATTTTTGTCCAATAGGGTATGTAAATAGGCAAAACAATTTCTCAATTTTTTGCCATGTGTCCCTTGATTTTTTCTTGGCCAAAAATGAAAAATTTTTGAGGAAGCCTTAAAAAATATTAAAATAATACTTTATAACACATGCATAAATATTGGCCAATAGGAGGAGAGGGAGTATCCTTTATACAATATATTTTTTGTAGTTTAAATATATCCTGTATTGATCACTTTCTATCTGAACTGTTAAAACCACTTTTAAAGTGTAACACTTTAGCTTTAGACCACAAATCGCATGTTTTATACCCTATTAGAGTCCATTTATACCATTTTACAAGCTTAAATAACTTGAGGGACTAAAACAGAAAATTTTAAAATTTTCAGAGTTACTATTCATTTGGTAAGTTCCTTTTTCCTGGTGAACTTTGAAAAATCATAACTAATTTTAAAAAAATTATATGGAGGTGATTTAAGTCTTTAAAAATACTTAAAATATTCTTTACATGAGAAAAATATGGAACATAACTTTAATCATGCCAATTAATACAATATTTAGCATGAATTTTACTGTTTATATGGTCATTTTATACCTTCTCAGAATTTTGGCCTTAATTTCAAAAATTCATAATTCATTCTATTATGAGCCAATTCATGCATTCTTTATGCTGTTTGAACGCCATGTATGTCTACTTTTTAGTCATAGTTTTCTTATACATCTATTTTATTGGAGCAAGGCATAGCACTATCTTGAACCATTAAGTGTCAGAACTTAACTTCTACTAGAATAGTGTTGGGAAAACTTATATTTCTCTCATTATATAGCTTCAATTACTTCCAAATTAGTTGAATTTTAAACCATAGTCATAAGTCTTTCTGTACATGGAAACAACTGAATTTTTGGAACTTTACATGATTTTATACTACCTTTTGAAACAACCAGTACCTACAATGAAAGTTTTAGTTTTTCCTACACTGTCCAGTTTTTAAAATTAGAAATTCATTATAATTCATACACATATCCAATTTAAGTGTTCTTTAACTCTATGGAAATCTTATTCATTCTACTTTCAAAACATATATGACACTTATAATAAATACTCTAGTTTGAACAAAGTACTTCTATTCAAATCACTGCTGGTCATTTTAGACAAAATCATGCCATAACTTATATAATCATACTTCATGTACATATTACATCATCATCCATTATTCCAGATCCATACATAGCATCATAAGAGGAACTTAGGAGCATATCCATGGCATCAAACAAAGTTTACCCTTTACATATAAATTTATACATATTATCAAAACTTAACATCAATACTTGCATGATCAATCTATTCATCAATTTCTTCCTCCTCTTCTTTGGCTCTTCTTTAGTAGCCTTGCCATGATTTGATTCTATACATGTTGACATTTGGAAGAGTGAGATTCAAAGAATCTCAATAGCAATCACTATTCATGCAATCATATTATCATATTGAACATAAGCTCATCATAAAACATCAAAATGGATACATTGGAACATTTATGCCATAATGTTTTACAAAAATTTTGACAAAGTTTCATTTTGTATTTTGCACATCCTGAGGGCATAAAAACCCCTTTAACAACTCAGCCAACATTCTCAAAGTATCACAAATCATCAAAACAAACAATAAGCAAGCCATCAAGTTCATTGAAAAATCACATGATAATACAAGGAAGAATAGGTAATATTGCAACCTTTTTAAATTCCTTTGCTTTCTACTCTTTGCACACCTTTTCCTTGGCTCTCCACAACTTCTTTGAACCCTAAGACATCATAATATAAAGTCATAATCTACTAGTTGATGAAGCTAAATCACAAAGTACTTACTAAAACCCTAAAATCACATATTGTTATGCTTTTGGTTTTTATTCAAACCAACACTTGTATGTATCTAATTTGACCTTAAGGAATCCATTTTTTGTGTCAAAATTTTAAAATTCCTTCTCTATCCTAAACCTTAGTCTAGCAAAAAATAAGCATGAAAATGAAAGAAAAACATTTGCCTCAAGATACTTGCAATAACTTGTGAATTCATGCTTCTTGAAACTAAACTAAGCTTTACCCTATGTTTATTTGTTGAAAAATCATCTCTTACATACTCTAGGTTCAGGCCAAAAATCATGGTGGACAAGAGGAAGAGGATGACTCCATTAAAGCATCTTAAACCATGAGAAAACACAAGCTAGGAGTGATGAATTCTTATCTAGTTGATTAATTTCTTAACCTTTGTTCCTTATCTTCGCTTTCTTCTTTCCTTTTCTTTCTTCTTTCTCCACGAGTAAGAGCTCTTGTTTTGCAATTGTACATATTTAAACTCACTTAAAACCACTTAACCTAGGTCTTGAGGAAAGAGATGTAATTGATGAATAGTGCCTCGAGTTATATATGACCAACTTTGGTTAGTTTAATGAGATAATTCACTAAAATCAATTAAATCAATTCCCATGGTATCCCAAGCCAGCTGCTGCCATGCCATTTTGAGGGCATCATTGTCCAAAAATGCTCCATACTTTTTATCAGTGCAAAATAACCCTTACCGATAAATTTTACCCATACTGATTAATTACTTTTTACGTAGTTATCATTTAATTGGTACATAATTATTTTAAATTTAATTTTAGATTAAATTCATTTTCTTGTCCCAAAATATAGTTATGTGGAGTCCACACATTGTTCCTGTCTCCATATTGCATTTTGAAAGCCCACAATTCGTTTTCCGGTATAATACTTACTTGTCAAATTTTGATTCTCATTATAAATTCATACAAACTCTACTAACCTTCAAGCAGTATTTCATTGAGTCCGGCTTGTCATGAGCTTTGTTTTGACAGAAATTTTGAAAATTATGAAATTCCCCTTGACCCAAGGTTAAATTATAATTTTTAATTCTTTTGAGTTCTTTTTCGTATTAGGGATTTAAATACAACTAATTCTTTCCTTTTAAGAACTAAATTTCAAATAATTCTTTTCCTTCGGGATAAAATGTAATTTTCACATTTTATTTTCTAACCTAGGAAATGACTTTTTTGCTCTTAAGCAGGGCAAAAAAATGAATACTTATTCTTTCTGGGTGCTTCCTTATAATTTTCCCTAAAGACTAATTTTTAATAATTTGTTCATTATACTTCCAAATTAGTCTATCTTTCAACCTTGACCTCCCGACTATGTAATATGTATACCATTGCATTTAGCTCAAGATGACCTTCCATTCAGCTGGTATATTGCATATCTTTCTGCTTAATTCTGGAATTAATTCCTATTAAGGACATTGTGGAAAATTTATTCTAAATGGAGACCAAGCATAATTCCTTCTAAGGACCATATAAAAAATTAATTTCATTTAAAGATTGAGCATATAGCATCACTGCCTTACTTCCATTCCTATGTTTTCATGTATTTTATAGTATCTCGTAAAAATAGAAATATTGCATAAAGTATTGCATAAAGCATTTTATAGTTTGAGATCTACTTTTAATTTATTATCATGTCCCAAATTGTATTAATGTAGGGGCTCATATGCTTTTCTTTTTACTTTTTCTGTTTTTATGGGACCCACAATGTTTTTTTTTATCTTTTTTGACAAAATTGTACTGTTCTATCAGCTACTTCTTTCCAAATTGATTCCTTTTAACTCAATAAATTAGTCCATTCGGTCTAACATGTCATAAGGTCCATTTTGACATAAATTTTGCAAAATTATGAAATTATAAATAACTTTTCTTTAGGGTCCTTTTTTTGTAATTTTTCCTCGAGACCAAATTGCAAATAACTTTTTTCTAGGGACCATTTTACAAGTTTGTATTTCTTATGTCCCTAGCCTAAAAAATACCTTTTTACCCTTTTATTTATCCAGATTATGCATTTCATGTATTTTTCATGTTTTCATGCTATATATTTTTCCTCTATGCTTTTCTTACGTTCAAACGAAGCACATCATGCTTATTCTTCTAAGTACCTTATAATCATCTTTTAGGCACATTATAATAATCTTTTGTATGTCCCTATATTCATTCTTGTCACATAACATAATCTTTTTTTTTCTTAGCCCTAAAAATTGGGATGTTACACACAATAGACCCCAAGGTCGTAGGATACTTAAATTCGGCTTGTGCATTGTCCATAGCTCATAATGTATAGATGTTAATAACTTTGAGGGCACAAAATTAAGAATGAAAGCCATAGTCAATAAAGTGTTAGTTAGGCTGATTCCCAAGAGGGGGGTGAATTGGGAAAATTAAAAATTTTCTGCACAAAGTGAAAATGATGAAGAAAGTAAGGTATAATGAAAAACAGAGTATAAAGCAATAAGCTAAAAGAGAAGAGATAGGGAGAAGAAAAACTCAGATATTTATCCTGGTTCGGTCTCTCCTCTTGACCTACGTCCAGTCCCCAAGTCACCACTTGAGATTTTCCACTATACAGCAAGAATTCAACGGGCTTCTTGCTAATGCCACAGTACAACTCCAGTGCTCTGTTTTCTAGAGCTCACTTTATCTCTTTCTGCACTTTCACAAAGTGCTTTATAATCTCTTGTGATATCTCCTCACAAGTAAATCTATCTTCCAGATGAAGATTTGATTGTTTACAAAGATGAAACTCTCTTGAATAGAGTGAATATGAAAGTTGAAGTGCAAATATTGAAGTAAGAGGGTAAAAGTCTTTGAGTAGAAGTTTTGACAGAATTTCAGTATATACAAAGTTTGATTCGTTACCCACAACTTCAAATGATGTTATATTTATAGATTTAGGTCCCAACTATTCGTTAGAGACGAAATATATCCGTTGGGGAAGTTATCCAACGGTTACTCTGAAAAACTATCCGTTAACCAACCGCATTTAATGCTTCTGACATACTGAAATTCGAATTTCAGTTGGTCAAAAGACGAATTTTGAAGGAACAGAAGGTTAAAGATTCCAACGTTGAAATACCAAAGTTCGTCTGTTCATGAAGTAAAATTCGAATTTTGAAACTTAGAAAATGTTTCCATGTTGTGACATACGAATTTTCAAGAAGAAAGTTTTTCTGTCAAGTGTGAACAGTGTTTTCAATTTGCTACAGTGCCCTCGAAATTCGAATTTTGAAATCCAAAATTCGTCTATCCGTAGTAGGCTCAAAAGACACGGTAGTTCATTTACTCTTAAATTCGAATTTTCAAAGAGTGAAGTTCGTCTGTCAGAGAGACCTCTTTTCAGACTTACTTCAACATTCGAATCTGTAAACACTGTCCTTCGTATGTCATTATGTAATTTCAACAGACTCAAAACTTTAGCTTCTGAAATTCGAATTTCCATGTTCAAAGTTCGTCTGTCAGTGAGCAATTTTGAAACTCAATACAATCTTGATTTCAGATAAACTTTAACATTATTTAAGACGAATTTCTTCAGTTTTCATAAATTCCATTTTGTCTGAAATTTGAATGTTCAAAACCTAAAGTTCATCTGTTGCTCAATGGCTTCTTTGAGACACTTATGAAAATTTGAATTTTGAAAAACAAAATTCATCTGTCAGAGAAACATCTCTTCAGACTTATTCAGTTTAAGCTTGAAATTCGAATTTCCAAAGCCAAAGTTCGAATTTCCAACAAGACAGTTCAATGTAAGCTTTTCAAACTTCGTTTGTTGTTGGGTATTTTTCAAATATTTCATTGTTTAACATAAAATCAAGTTGTTAAAACATCTTTTCATCAAATCAAAGTCTTTTACCCATAACAAAAGATCCTATAACAATCCTAGCAATGATTACTCAGATTTTCTTCACTTGAAACACTTTGAGCTCCTTTGATATCTTCATTCCAAGCTCTTGATAGTTGATTTGGAATCATCAAAACTTCTTGATTTAACATTCTCCCCCTTTTTGATGATGACAAAACAACTTACAAACTGGATTAGTACTTGGGTTGGCTTTAATAAGCTCCCCCTCAACATATGCATTGTATTTCAAAAGATATCATATATGGTACATCAGTGAAGAGATTCAAAGAGTAATAAGCATAAAACATTGCAACCAAGAAGTTCATTCATTTGATTAAAAGTTGCTATACAGAGACAAAATTAATCAAAGTTCTTCTAAATGCAAACAGTCAAAACAAACAACAGAAACACAACCAAGAGAATTGAACAGCACTACAAGAGGACTCAAGCCTAAAATCTAATCACTTCTTCTTTGGCTTGGTCTTCTTGCTGTACGTCTTCCCAGATGGCTCAGCAACAGATTTTTCACTTTGCTTCTTCTCCCCCTTTTTGGCATCATTAGGAAGGCCAACAAAATCAGCCGGAGGAGGGATCTTAGAGACAGGAATAGCTCGAAGAGGCACAGAAGCAAATGGGATTTCAGGTTCAACAGGTGTAGGAGGCTCAGGACTTGGTTCTTCATCATCATCATCAGAGACCTTAAGCAACTCCTGCATTGCCTTCTTGGAAAGAGCCAACTGAGCTCTTTGTTCCTCTGAGAGCCCATAAGCAGTGAGAGAAGGAGGAGCTGGTTCATCAGGATGAAACATTTCTTCAAGCCTTCTCCTCTGAGCTTGCAGCAGGGCATTGTGAGCAATAGCTTCATAATCAACAACTGCCACAATGCTTCTCTCTTCATTGATTGCATCCTCATGCATAAAAGAGGTTGAAATGGCTGCAACCAGTCTTTCAACTTGCTCAGATTCTTGAATGGACAGAATTGAATCCTGAGCATCTTCTTGCATAGGCTCATGAGGGCTTGTTTCTTGAAGTCCTTCTTCTTCCAAACCATAGTCCAAGGGTGGACCAGGACTTGGTGTCCTCATTGTACCAGCAGGCTCATCCCCATCTATATCATCATCATGGTCAGAGGAGGCAATCTCGAAGGGGCTTGGAGGCTCAGGAGTTGGAGATTGGACAGGCACAGAGAACCCTGGCTGAGGTGGAGCTGAAGTGGTAGGTATTGCACTTCTAATATCTTCATAAGTATCAGCAACCACTTTCATATTCTTTGCCAACTGATGTATCTGATCTTGCAAATGAGCAAACTTGGCATTTTGCTCATCTCTGATGCTAAGGATGAGTGTAGACAGGCTATCATACAACTCAGTGATCTTGGTTGGTTTGGCACGAGAGGAAGGAGTGGATGGAATGTGAGTGGGCTTGGATGGAGATGGGATAGGCACAGAGGGCTGAGGGGTAGGTCTGGCAGGAGCCTCAAAAGTACCCTCTTGTTGTAGGGAGGCACCTTCAACAAAGAATAGATCCTCAGTTCTTCCTGCTCCCTTTCCAACCCATCTTCCTTCATCCTTTTCAATGCCCATTCTTTACAGTTCTTCTTCCTTGAAGATTTCAGTGGGCTTGCCCACTTCTTCTTCTTGCTGTGGTACTTTAGGGAAGCATACCAAGACTTCACTTCCTTATCATCATATCTTTCTAATACTTCCAACAGATTCTTGTATCTCATCATCCATATACCAGCATCAAAATTATTAGAGACCAAGAAATCTTCCAAGTTTACACAATGTGGCTTGATTACCTTTTTGTTGGCAAACTTGGTGGAGTATTCCTCTTGAATCTGTGGAGTGCTCCATAAAGGTAGTGTGGTAAGCTCATATTCCCCAGATTCAGTACTTGATTAAGAAGTGGAAGCAACAGGAACAGGGACCGAAGGTTCTGCTACCTTTGATGAAGAGGGTCCAGCCTTCTTTGAATCTCCCTTGGGTGTAGTTTTCTGGCGTTTGGAAGGAGTTCCTTTGCTGGATTTGGCCTTTCTCTTCAGTTTTTCTCCTTCCTTCGTGGCATATTGGGATTTTACAGAACGTTTTGGCCGAGCCACTCCTTTGCCAACTTCAGGATTCTTGACTCTTGCCATTTTCACGGATGAATGTTGCAGAAATGGGGCAAGGAATAGGTTTAAATGGTGCGAAAGGAAGTTTAAACGGTGGGAAATGATGGTTTTTGGTCAGAATTGAAGAGGATTGAATGCAGGATTGGAATAGACTCAGAGAAAATAGGAATAGGGTTGTGTCTATTCAAATGAAAATCGTCAGTTTTAACGTATGTAACAGTCTGATAGACAAATTTTGAAGGGTCAAAATTCGAACTTCGGGCAGTTACAAGTTAAACCGTTCAGCAAAGCTTACTGACAGATGAATTTTCTTCTGAAAGTTCGTTTGACAGAGGCTTGGATAAGATAACACAAGATAAACAGACGAACTTTGTTCCAACAAAGTTCGAATTTTCATGAGCAATCACCAAGCAGCAAACAAACAATCAAACAACAGACGAATTAAGCAAACAAAACTTCATCTTTCAAAGATTTAACATTAAGGAGCATGTTTCAACAGATGAATTTTAAGTCAGAAATTTGAATTTCTTCACTTTGTGAAAGTTATCCAACATTCGTATGTTAAGAGATAAACATTAGTATAATCAATATGTTGGACAGTCATAACTTTGAAATTTTGTTCTTGAAAATTCGAATTTTGAAGGATCAACAGACGAATTTTGAGGCATCACCGAGAACTGTTCCTTCTAATAATAGGCCGAAGTTCGTCTATTGGATATCCAAAAT
Organism: Adenanthera pavonina; assembly: GCA_026686845.1. NCBI lineage: Eukaryota > Viridiplantae > Streptophyta > Magnoliopsida > Fabales > Fabaceae > Adenanthera > Adenanthera pavonina. The sequence goes on from JAIVEN010000011.1 coordinate 20,220,990, forward strand.
TCGAATGTTGACCATGCTGACTTCCTCAGAAACTCAAATTTTCACAGAAATTCGTCAAACATAAAATCAATATACGAATTTCAACTTTAAAAACTTACAGAATGGATTCAGAAGCTTCGAATTTCTTCCATTTTCTTCATTCTTTGATTATTCCATTCTGGTAAGCTCCATTTTTCAGATTTATCAGCGTTGAATCTCATGAGGAGCACCTGTAACTTAAATTAAACACTCTCCGATGCTAAAGTTAGAACTAATTCAATGTTGGAAAAATTAAAGATGGAATTACATACGGATTTACTTACAGTTCATTGGGATTTACCATACCCAATTCTCTCCTGATTTTGCAATGTCTATCTTCTGACAGAGGCTTTGTCAGGATATCTGCAACTTGATCTTCAGTTGGGATGTATTCCAATCTAATTTCTCCTTTCAGAACGTGATCTCTTATGAAGTGGTGCCTAACTTTAATATGTTTTGTCCTTGAGTGCATGACAGGATTCTTTGTGATATTGATGGCACTTTGGTTGTCACACATTATTGGTATTTCTTTCATCTCAACCTCAAGATCTTCCAGTTGCTGTTTCATCCAGATAACTTAGGCACAACAGCTTCCAGCTGCAACATACTCAGCTTCTGCCGTGGATAGGGCCACACTGTTTTGCTTTTTGCTAAACCATGAAACCAAGGATCCTCCAAGAAACTGACAAGTTCCACTTGTACTTTTTCTATCAGTTTTGGATCCTGCAAAATCAGCATCAGTGTATCCTTTGAGATCTTCTCCATTGCCCTTTGGATACCAAACACCTATCTGTGATGTTCCAATAAGATATCTGAAGATTCTCTTCACAGCAGTAGTATGGGCTTCTTTGGGACATGATTGGAACCTTGCACACATACAGACACTAAACATAATGTCAGGTTTGCTGGCAGTTAAGTACAGCAGGGATCCAATCATTCTCCTATACTGAGTTATGTCAAACAATTTCCCTTTTTCATCCATGTCCAGTTTGGTTGCAGTAGCCATAGGTGTCCCCATTGGCTTGGCATTTTCCATTCCAAACTTCTTCAGGAATTCCTTCAGATACTTGGATTGATTGAGGAAGATACCATCATTGCTCTGTCTGATTTGCAGTCCAAGGAAGAAGTTGAGTTCACCCATCATAGACATTTTGAATTCCCCCTGCATTAACTTAGAAAAATTCTTGCAAAGAGATTCATTAGTAGCACCAAATATAATATCATCAACATAGATTTGAACTATGAGTAAATCTTTATTTTCTTTCTTAGTGAATAAGGTTGTATCTACTTTTCCTCTGTTAAACCCCTTTTCAATTAGAAAATTACTTAATCTTTCATACCAAGCTCTAGGGGCTTGCTTCAAACCGTAAAGAGCTTTCTTTAGTTTATACACATGGTTTGGTTTTGTAGAATCCTCAAAACCTGGAGGTTGATCTACATAAACTTCTTCCATGATATATCCATTCAGAAAAGCACTTTTTACATCCATTTGATATAACAAAATATTTTTCATGCATGCATATGCTAGTAAAATTCTAATTGCTTCTAATCTAGCTACTGGAGCAAAGGTTTCCTCAAAATCAATGCCCTCTTCTTGATTATAACCTTTAGCAACCAGTCTAGCTTTGTTTCTGATGATTGATCCTGATTCATCAAGTTAATTTCTAAAAACCCATTTGGTACCTATGACAGGATGATTTTTGGGTCTAGGCACTAAATCCCAGACTTGATTTCTTTCAAACTGATTTAATTCATCCTGCATAGCTAGAATCCAGTATTCATCAGTTAGGGCTTCCTCAGTACATTTAGGTTCAATTTGAGAGATGAATGCACAATTAATCATTTGATCCCTTAACTGATTTCTGGTTTTAACTCTTTCTTGAACATTCCCTATCACTTGATTAACGGGATGATTCCTTTGATATCTCCAAGCTCTAGGGAGTTCTTGAGTCATTTCTTCATTATTTTCTTCCTCAAAATCTCTCTCCTAAATATCTTCCTCTAAGTTAATAGATTCAGATATCTTTGGAGGTTTAATTTTACTTTCATCAGAAAGATTTAAATCCTTAAAGTTTGGAATAAGATCATCCTTACCAGTGACATGTTTTGAAACAGTTTCATTTTCAATGAATACTACATGCACAGATTCTTCTATTAATGAAGACTTTTTATTAAAAACTCTATATGCTTTACTCCTACTAGAATAGCCCAGAAATATACCTTCATCGGATTTGGGATCAAACTTACCCAGATTTTTTTTTCCATTGTTGTGAATGAAGCATTTGCACCCGAACACATGAAGATGAGACAGATTTGGCTTTCTTCCCTTGTACAGCTCGTATGGAGTCTTTCCAAGGATTGGTCTGATGTAGGCTCTATTTATGATGTAGCTTGCTGTATTTACTGCATCAGCCCAAAACACTTGAGATAGCTCCTTTTCATTCAGCATAGCTCTAGCCATCTCTCCAATGGTTCTGTTCCTCCTTTCTACTACTCCATTCTATTGAGGAGTTCTTGGAGCTAAGAAGTTGTGATCAATCCCATGCTCATTGCAGTACTCTAGAAAATATGAGTTTTCAAACTCTCCTCCATGATCTGACTGATAGACACAATGGAAATACCTTTATCATTTTGCACTTTCTTAGCTAAGGTTACAAATGCATCAAAGGTATCACTTTTAGAGGAAAGAAATAGTGTCCATGTAAATCTAGAATAATCATCCACAATTATAAGCACATACAGATTACCACCAATGCTTTTTACCCTTGATGGACCAATTAAATCCATATGCAGTAGTTCTAGTGGTCTAGTTGTGGTGACTACATTTTTAGGTTTAAAAGAAGATTTAGTTTGCTTTCCTCTTAAGCATGCATCACATTCTTTATCTTTTTCAAAAGCAATTTTTGGCAGGCCAGTGACTAGCTCATTTTTAACCAATTTTGAAAGCTGATTCATGTTAACATGAGCTAATCTTCTATGCCACAACCAACTATCATTATCCTGACTAATTAGACAAACAGAATCTAAGGGAGGAAGTTCATCAAGATCAATAGTATAGCAGTTACCATCCCTTTGAGCTTTGAGGATAACTTTGTGATCGCTTTTTTTGATAACCAGGCAAAACTTTGAGTCAAACAGCACCCAATTTCCTTTGTCACATGTTTGGCTCGCACTCAGCAGATTGTGGTTGAGGCCTATCATAAACAACACCTCTTCAATGGATGTTTCAGGATTTTTGCCCACAGTGCCAATGCCACTTGTCACCGATCATGTGACTTGAGCAGGCACTGTCCATATACCATTTATTATTCTTTCTAGCTTTGAGACATACCTGCAAAACAAAGTTCATATTTTCTTTTTAGGTACCTAAATTTGCTTGGGTCCTTTTCTGTCAGTAGTCTTTTCCCTAGATACAGATGTACCTTTGGGAATCCATTTAACCGTCCTGTCAAGTCCATTTTTCTTTAAAGCACATGAACTGGAAATATGTCCCTTCTTGTTACAGAAGTGACAGGTGGTAAAGGGACTGCTGGATTGAGAAGCAGGAAGAAAACAATGCAGATAATATTTTTGTTTTGCATGCCTTGGTTGATTATATGATTCAATGTGATGTGACATATGATCTTTCTTTCTATTGCTATTATCATGCACAAAATGTCTCATGTACATATTCTGATTTTTCTTCCTAATCTTTTCTTTTACAGCACAAGGATCATAGCCAAGTCCAGCCTTTCCTTGTGATATTCTTTGGCTTCCCATTAAAGCAAACAACATATCTTTACCTTTAGTAAGCCTAGACATGCTTTTCACTAGATATTCATTGGTTTGCTTTAGTTCAATGCATGATTTACAGCAAGCAGATTCAGCAATAGGCAGAGAAGCAATTTCAGAGATGTTGCATTGAGATTCTAGTTTGTTAATCTTTTTCTTTGCTAGTTTTAGTTCTTTAGCAACTTTAATAAACTCATCATGAAGCTCATGAAATGCATCCAGTAATTCATAATAGGAAGGTTCAGATTCATATACCTCTTCTTCTTGATCACTGCTGCATGGAATTTCAGCTTCTTCAGAGGCAAGTGCCATGAGACAGATATTGGCAATTTCATCTTCATCATCTTCTTCTTCGTCTGAGCTGTTGCCCCATATTGATGAGATGTAAGCTTTCTTCTTCTTGCCTTTGTCTGCAGCTTTCTTTTCTTTCTCTTGCTTTTTCAGGAACTGTGGACAATCCCATTTGATATGTCCTTGCTTTTTGCACTCATAGCAAGTAATAGGCTCTTTTTGTTCCCTCTTGCTATCTCCAGTAGCTCCTTTCTTGAAGAATTTCTTGTTTCTCTTCTTGTTGTAGAATCTTCAGAATTTTCTGACCATCATAGCCAGAGTTTCTTCATCTAGCTCCTCTCCATCGTCAGATTCTTCCTCCTTTTCTTCAGCACCTTTGAGAGCAAGGCCTTTCTTCTTTCTGTCTTGTCCAACTTCCTTGAGAGCTTTAAGTTTTCCTTCATACTCCTCAAGGCTGCCAAATGGAGCTGTGACAGAGGCCATTGATTCTCCTCTGGCTTTCTCTATTGCTGTTACCTTAGGCTGCCATTCCAGAGGGAGAGCTCTGAGGATCTTTCTGACTTTCTCTGTTTGAGTGTATTCCTTTCCTAGGCTCTTTAGTTGATTCACAATGAGAGTGAATCTCTTTTGCAGCTCTTTTACAGTCTCTCCTTCAGCCATTCTGAAGCTTTCATATTCTCCAATGCAGGTATTCAGTTTATTTTCCCTGACTCCAGTTGTTCCTTCATGAGCAATCTGCAGGGTATCCCACATTTCCTTTGCAGTGGAGCATTGTAATATTCTGTATAATTCGTCTTGATTCAAGGCACTGACTAGACAATGTTTTGCCTTGAAGTTCAGTAAGACTCTCCTTCTGTCTTCTTCATTCCATTCAACTTTTGGCTTTTCTTTGTACTTTCCATCATCTTCTAAAGCCATTAGGACAAAGTCTCCTTTTTGAATGATTGACCAGATGTCCAGATCGATTGACTGGAGATAGATTTGCATTCTCATCTTCCAGTAACCATAATGCTCTCCACTGAAGCCAGGTGGTCTATTTGTATTGTTCCCTTCTGGTAATATGCTTTCTCCAAAGCCAGCCATTATAATTCCCGGACTATGAGATCCTTTGAATGGGAATTCGGGCTTTGATACCACTTGTTAGTTAGCCTGACTTCCCAAGAGGGGGGTGAATTGGGAAGATTAAAAATTTTCTGCACAAAGTGAAAATGATGAAGAAAGCAAGGTATAATGAAAAACAGAGTATAAAGCAATAAGCTAAAAGAGAAGAGATAGGGAGAAGAAAAACTCAGATATTTATCCTGGTTCGGTCTCTTCTCTTGACCTACGTCCAGTCCCCAAGTTACCACTTGAGATTTTCCACTATACAGCAAGAATTCAACGGGCTTCTTGCTAATGCCACAGTACAACTCCAGTGCTCTGTTTTCTAGAGCTCACTTTATCTCTTTCTGCACTTTCACAAAGTGCTTTATAATCTCTTGTGATATCTCCTCACAAGTAAATCTATCTTCCAGATGAAGATTTGATTGTTTACAAAGATGAAACTCTCTTGAATAGAGTAAATATGAAAGTTGAAGTGCAAATATTGAAGTAAGAGGGTAAAAGTCTTTGAGTAGAAGTTTTGACAGAATTTCAGTATATACAAAGTTTGATTCGTTACCCACAACTTCAAATGATGTTATATTTATAGATTTAGGTTCCAACTATTTGTTAGAGACGAAATCCATCCGTTGGGGAAGTTATCCAACGGTTACTCTGAAAAACTATCCGTTAACTAACTGCATTTAATGCTTCTGACATACTGAAATTCAAATTTTGGTTGGTCAACAGACGAATTTGGAAGGAACCGAAGGTTAAAGATTCCAACGTTGAAATACCGAAGTTTGTCTGTTCATGAAGTGAAATTCAAATTTTGAAACTTAGAAAATGTTTCCATGTTGTGACATACGAATTTTCAAGAAGAAAGTTTTTCTGTTAAGTGTGAAAGTGTTTTCAATTTGCTACAGTGCCCTCGAAATTCAAATTTTAAAACCCAAAATTCGTCTATCCGTAGTAGGCTCAAAAGACACAGTAGTTCATTTACTCTGAAATTCAAATTTTCAAAGACTGAAGTTCATCTGTCAGAGAGACCTCTTTTCAGACTTACTTCAACATTCGAATTTGTAAACAATGTCATTACGTCATTATGTCATTTCAACAAACTCAAAACTTTACCTTCTGAAATTCGAATTTTCATGTTCAAAGTTCGTTTGTCAGTGAGCAGTTTTGAAGCTCAATACAATCTTGATTTCATATGAACTTTAACATTGTTTAAGACGAATTTCTTCAGTTTTCATAAATTCCATTTTGTCTGAAATTCGAATGTTCAAAACCCACAGTTCGTCTGTTGCTCAACAGCTTCTTTGAGACACTTATGAAAATTCAAATTTTGAAAAACAAAATTCGTCTGTCAGAGAAGCATCTCTTCAAACTTATTCAGTTTAAACTCGAAATTCGAATTTCCAAAGCCAAAGTTTGAATTTCCAACAAGGCAGTTCAATGTAAGCTTTTCAAACTTCGTTTGTTGGTGGGTATTTTTCAAATATTTCATTGTTTAACATAAAATCAAGTTGTTAAAACTTCTTTTCATCAAATCAAAGTCTTTTACCCATAACAAAAGATCCTATAACAATCCTAGCAATGATTACTCAGATTTTCTTCACTTGAAACACTTTGAGCTCCTTTGATATCTTCATTCCAAGCTCTTGACAGTTGATTTGGAATCATCAAAACTTCTTGATTCAACATAAAGCATCTACCCAATATGAATTGGGAGATTAGCATGGGCCATCATTGACCTAACCATGTTAAACAGGGTTCTATTTCTCCTTTTAGCTACTTTGTTTTATTGCGAACTACCCACGATCATTAATTGTCTTATGATTCCCTTCTCTTCATAGAGCTCTTTAAATTGCTTTAAAAGATATTCATCTTCGCGGTCGATCCTTAGTGCTTTAATTTTCTCGTCTAATTGATTTTCTACCTCATTCATATAACATCTTAATCATTCAAGTGCTTCTAACTTGTGTGAAATAAGGTATACATGACCAAACCATGAAAGGTCATCAATAAAGGTGATGAAGTTCTAAGATCCATGTCTCGACCTAACACTCATTGGACCACAAATATCAGAATGAATTAATTATAATGGAGTATCTGCCCTAATCCCTTTACCAAATGGTTTCCTAGTTATTTTACCAGGTAGACAATGTTTGCATAAGGATATTTCCATTTTTGAAATCATACCTAGCATACCTTCCTTTGCTAGTTTGGTCATCCTATATTGACTAATATGTCCTAGTCTAGCATGCCATACACCTATATCAACATTTAAATTTGAGGTAGAAGTAGTAAAACAACTATTATTGTAATTGAAATTATCATCAACAGTATCTAGTACAAAGAAAGCATGAGATAGAAAGCCAAATCTATAAAACATAGTTTGTTGACAAATGTCAACTAAATCATGAAAACAAATAGAAAACTCATAATGAACAACACCACGGAGTGACATAAGATTTTGTCTGATATTCAATGCGTAAAGGATGTCATACAAGATCAAGACCTTGCCACTATACAAAGTCAACTTGTAAGTTCTAAATCCCTTGACCTCAATCTTTACACTGTTTCCTACAAAAAGCCATCTGTTAAATTTTGGCACCAGACAAAGATCTATGAATGATCCCCAATCTCGACTTACGTGATCTATGGCCCTTAAGTCTATGATCCAAGAGAAAGGCATAATTTTTGTTAGGAAAATAGTACTGGAAACATATGAATAAGAAACAATATGAGGTTCCAATAATACATTGTTTTGCTTAGTACAATTCCGAGCAAAATGCCTCATCTTTCGGTAAGCATTCTAGCTTCTCTCTTTCCCTTCCTCTTGAAATTCTTGCCCTTTTGAATCTTTGGGCTATCTTTCTTCCCTTTGTTCTTGAACTTTTTGCCTTTCTTGGGCTTAGGCTTTAAATTTGAGAGGCTTGCACCCTCTGTCAAGTATGCTTGGCTAGAAGCTTTGTAAGCCTCCAACCTTTCATCTTCGAGTTCCAGGTGTCAAGCCACATTGTCATAAGTGACGATACTTTCATTATGGGTCAAGTTTACCTTCATCTGTCCCAAGTTAGAAGGGAGTAACTGGATCACAGCCTGTACTTGCTGCTCATTTGAAAGAGTGTGTCCTGTTGACTTTAGCTCTCTAATCATGTTTGACATTTCTCTTAAGTGCTACCTTATATGAGTAATTGGTTGTAGCTTATATGTGTCAAACTTGATTATGAGCCTTTGAAGTTTGATTGCTGAAGTGACACCAAACTTGTCTTTAAGTGTGATCCATATACATTGAATAATAATAAACATCTCAAGCTCGCACATAAGATCATCAAGCATTGCACTTAACATAATGATTCGTGCAATGCTGTTCTTTCTTCTCGAGGCTTCATAAGCCTATCTATCCCTTCTATGCTAAACCATGTTACTCTATTTTTGACTCTACTATAATAATGGTCAATAAGTTGATGACATCTTGTTCCTCCAATAAAGATATTTTATGATGCCATATATCCCAGTTATCCCCATTCAGTTTACCACTCTTATCGAACTCAGTGATTATATTTTTGTTAGCCATTATACACATACTATAGCACAAATTTATTAAATATACAATGTCATATTTATTTGTACTTATCCTTTAGTAAGTCTATAACAATTCTATTAAGCATATGATCAGAAATCTGCATTTGTCTAACCTCATCTCATGTAACCTAATTTCATCATTATTCCTTACTAAATATTTATGAAAGTATTTTTATATTACACATTGCTTTATGATATTCTATATCTAGGTGGTCTAACTCAAAATAGGTATTCCCACTTAGATGGCGTACTCTCATTTGGACAGAAAATTCAAAAAAATTATATATTCATTGCAGAAATAAAAATACATAATATTCTATAATCAGTCAAAATAGCAACAAGAGACTTAATCAAGAAAATATATATACAACAGCATTCATAAAACAAAATAAAAAACTAGCATTCTATTCCCCCATTTTTTATTCTTTTATGATGATCATGGATTCTTCTTTTGTCTCTTAGGTGAAGAATATGCATGTGTCAGGTCACGATATTTTGCACTAAGGTAAGATTGGAATTGTTGTTCATCATGTTATTTTTGAAGAATGATGACTTCAAAAATTGGTGATGCAGGATTAGCCCGTATGGTGGATGTAATGGGCTTCTAAAAGTCATCAGGAGGAAGATGATCCAAAATGGCATTGATCTAAGTCTGTTTATAGGAGAAATGACCATCAAACATCATCTCTACTATGAATGCTCTAGCACACAGAAGAATGAACATAAAGGAAGGGCATCATGAGTGAAATCATGATATAATTTGTCAACTAAACAAGTGAGGTAGATAGGGATTTTGTGTATGAGAGTTTTGTTGAGCCCTAGGTGCTACTTTTGGAGCATTAGTGTTCTCCTCTGTGGGATTTGTATAATGATTGTGGCGGTATTGTTGGAGATCCCCCCTTCCTCTGAGTTTCCCTTTGACTCTCCCTCTGGATCCTCTTATGGGTTACTATCAGGAGATGCATAATAGTAACCATTGTTCTCATAACTAACATAAGGATCCAATAGGAAAAGTTCTAGTTCATCATCAGTTAAGTGTGCTGGGGGGTTGTTTTCTAGGTATTCAAGTGCTTTAGCCAATGGTAGTGGATCTACCAAAGCACCTTCTTCTAAAGGATTAAACCGAGATAATGGAGTATATCTTGGTAGCTCTTCATTAATGTCAAATGACGTAATATATGCTGAGAGAGCGTTAAACCCTTGTGATTCAAATTCAGGGGAGGACATGGGCTCAGAAGAATTCATAGTACCTAAAAAATGAAAAATATGTATATTTCAGGGGCTTTATTCATATTTATGGCTACAAAAAGTATAAAAACTTACTAAGAAAATAAGCAAATCATATATCAAAATGAAGCACATGAATTAAGGGATTTTTTGTAAACAAACCATATTAAAAAATTCTCTCAAACGTGCCTTCAAGTGCCTCAAGAAGGTGCAGATTGTGAAAAACATCTGACCGGAGCTATTCACTGGATTCTTCCTCCACACTCCATGTGCCTTACCCATGTGTAGGATTTTATTGGTGTATGTGGCCAAAAAATTTATTGGTGGCCCCTTGTGCCCCATCAGCAAAGAAAATAATATTTAATTATTAAATTAATTAATTAAATATTATTATTAAATATTTTTTTTTGGTTTGGACATTTGATATTGGCTGAATTTGTACTCGAGTCCAGTGGTCACAGTCCAGAACCCATGCTCATTTTTTTCCTTTTTAGTTGGCAGGTTAGAAATTGTGCTTGGATTCAAACCAATCCAATGTCTGAAACTAATGGCCTACCCCATTTTTTTAGTGAAAAATGATGCGTTTTGCACCCAAAGAATTTGACACATCATTTTTCAAAAGGTCATGTCATTTTAGGGAAGTGACAGAATTGATGTGTCATTTCTGTCATCCTCAACCTCTGGTCGGGTCTGCTTGACCCAGGTTGCAAACCCACCAAATTCGATGGACGCGATATCTTCTCTCCTTTGTTTTTCATGTTTCTGACCATGGTTTCCAATGTTCCTGGTGTTGTTGATCATGGCCTTGATTTGTAGTAAAATGCATTATTTGCATAAGCCTAATTTCGTTTTGGATGTGCATGTGAAGGAGTGTCTGGACTAAGTGTATGGAAGAATTTTTTTTACATGGTTTATTCAAAAGAAAATGGCCAATGAATATCATTTGGTCATTGTTAGAGTTGTAGAATTTTATGGTCATTGTTTCCATTGTTAATCGATATACCCTCGAAAAAACGAAGATGAGAACAGAGACAAATTGAGGCAACGTAAATAAATATCTATATAACAATTAAGAATCACAATGTAAGTATAAATGAGTAAACTAACAATTTGGTGGATTTGCTAATTTTCATAGGAGAGCAATTCTCAATCACATCTAACATCATGGCTAATTGCAAAAGTATATATATGAAAATAACACAGAGAATGAAAATATAAAAGATGGCTAGGAAAGTTATGGCTTTGATACCAATGATAGAAAATAAAGTAGATATAAAAGACTTAGTTGTTGAGTATATCAGTCTAATCCTTAAAAGAGAAAAACATATACTGACACCTACACGGATTAGAAAAATCACAATCACTTAAATCTTTCGAAGGTTCCATAATAGATGCATAGATAGAGAGAATAGTGAAAGTTTAGTAACATGACTCAAAAAAAATTCTATAGTTTTTCCAATATTTAATCAGGATATGTGCATAGATTTTCAAGCCGTTGTTGTTATCCGACTCACACACATTCTCCCTTAATTGATTCAACAACATAATTGTTCCCTCCTTTTTGAAATGAGAGAATTGCACTCATTTGCCCTAGATAAATATTGGGCATTTAGGCCCATTAGGGGTGGACAAAATTAAGTAATCCAATAAATTCAAACAAAGTGATGAAGTTATTTCCTCAAAAGATATTCAAAATGTTATGGAATAAAACAATTACACCAATAAATGTCTCCAAACCATAGGAGAACAACTTGTTTCTAAACCATTAGATGTTCTATCCACATCTTCACCTTCAACTAGTTCTATGACAAAACCTATTATTGAACGTCCATTATTTAAGCCATTTCATATCCCTTCCAAAGTAAAAAAAAGAGTTTGAAAATCATCCCAATGACCTTCTCAAGAGAATAAATGACCAACTTAAATTACTAGATAAGACATTAGTCATCCTAAAATTTTCATAAGCCTCTAGGGCTTCATCTCAAATTATTAATGTCCTAACCAAAGCAATTTCAGCTTCAGAGCTTGAAGACATTTCTCAAATTAACTAAACATCTTTTAATTGAAAACCTCCTTCAAAATACTATTACCCTAAAGCCACGACCCTGATCTCTTACTTGAAGAATGCCAAGACCAAACCTTTAATCATTTTAATGCCAATAATATTTATGAATGGAATATTGATGGCCAAACTGAATACAATATCTTAAACACTTTCCAACACATGACCATGGTTAGCACAGCCTACCAAACTGCACATAATAATTCCGAAAAAGCTATTGTCAACATTATTGTTGCTGAATTTTTTGGACAACTTAAAGGATGGTGAAATAATTATGTTTCACCATAAGAAAAACTTCAAATATTTAATGTCATAAAAGTTGAGCTTGATGGTACACCAATTAGGAAAAATGGAGAATATATTCCTGATGTTGTCAACAAATTAATTTTCACCATAGTCTAGCATTTTATAGGAGATCATTCCTTATAGAAAGATAGAACTATCAAACTTCTTTCAAACCTTAAATGTAGAACCCTTACTGACTTCAGGTGGTATAAAGATACTTTCTTAACAAAAGTTTATACTCGTGAAGATAGTCAACAACCATTTTGGAAAGAAAAATTCCCAACTGGCCTCCCAAAATCCTTAGGGGACAAAAGTTAGAGAGAAAATTAGAAACCAAGCCAATGGAACAATTCCTATGAGCATTTAAGTTATGGCTAACTCATAGCTTATGTTCAAAAGGTTGTCTTGAAAATATGTCAAGATGTTAAGATTAACCACCAATTAGCCAAAGAAATAGCCCAAAATAGAAAAGATTTAGGATCTTTTTGTGAGCAATTTGCATTTGTACCTTGCAGGAAGCATAAGTCTAAGACCCCACTAAAGTATTATCACAAAAGATCATGAAAACCCTCATACCGGAAATATAAGCCCACTACCCCAGCCTGTAAACTAAAAGGTGAATTTAGGTCCAAACCTCCAATTGACCTCATTAAAAACCAAATAACCTATTACAAGTGTGGAAAACCTAGAAAACCAAATAACAAGAAAATTAGAGCCCTTGACTTTGATGGAACTGTTCTTTCACAATTGAACAATCTAATGATAAATACCTCAGATGAAGAAAGTGATAACTAATCCTCTCAACCCTAATCCAAGATTCTTCACCTTCCAAAACCTTTAACCAAGCTCAAAGTGATGAAATTTCTTCTTCAGATGAAGAAATCAATGTGATCACAAAAGAACAAGACTTCTTACTTGAAATCATTTGTGCTTTGCTTGAAGAAAAATGACATTATCTCAATAGAATGAAAGAAATATTTGAAGAAAATACAAAACCACAAGTTTCAACCTCAAAACTCCCCACAATAGCCAATAAATATAATCCGATCGACACCCTAAGAAGATTTAACCAAACACCTAAACCCACTAGCCTCCAAGATCTCTAACATGAAATAAATAATCTTAAAATAGAAATTAATAATCTAGAGCTCCAACAAGAAGAACAATGCCAATGATTGAACAAATAAAATTTACAAAAATCAATGCTCCAGCCCAATTCTATGAAGAAGGAGAATAAATTTTTGATAATCTTGATAACCTTTCTTTAATTTAATATCAAGTATAAAATTTCAAACGTTTTACATGAAAGTCAAAATAATTATCAACCTTGAATTTGTCCTTAAAGAGATAGCCTTATTTGATACAAGAGCCGCCTCTAATTGTATTTTAGAAGGCCTTATCCTAACCAAATATTTTGAGAAAACCAAAGAATGCATTAATGCTTGCAATAGTAATCCACTTGGAATAAAATACTAGTTAACCAATGCTGTTGTAGAAAACTAAGGTTATCAAGTAAAAACCCCTTTTAACTTAATCAAAGATATTAAAGACAAAATTATTCTAGGAAAACCTTTTATTTCTAAACTTTTGCCTTTTGGAATGAATAAAGATGGAGTAACCATTGAATATTTGGGAAAACCTATTCTCTTTCCATTTATAAAAAAACTCACAGTTAGAGAACTCAACCTTATTCTTCTTAAATAAAACCAAATTAAATTTCTAAAAGAAGAAATTTCTTCAAAGAATATTGAAACCAAATTAGCCCAACCACCAATTCAAAAAAACGTTCAAGAACTCCTTAGCCATATCCAAAAATCTATATGTTCTGATCTTCCCAATGCTTTTTGGGAAAGAAAGAAACATTTTGTAGAATTGCCTTATGAAATAGGCTCTCACGAAAGCCAAATCCCAACCAAAGCTTAACTTAGTCAAATGAACCAAGAACTCCTGGAATTTTGTCAAAATGAAATCTAAGATCTCCTTGCCAAGGGGTTGATAAGAAAAAGCCAAAGTAATTGGTCTTGTGTTGCTTTTTATGTTAATAAAAATGTAGAAATAGAATGACAAAATTTAAGGCTATTCATTAACTACAAACCTCTTAATCAAACTCTTCAATGGATTAGATATCCTATCCCAAAGAAAAAAGATCTTCTTAACCATCTTCACTCAGTGAAAATCTTTTCTAAATTTGACATGAAATCCAGTTTTTGGAAAATTCAAATCACTGAAAAAGATTGTTATAAAATTGTATTCGCCATCCCTTTTGGATTAAAAAATACTCCTTCTGAATTTCAACAAATTATGAATGAAATTTTTAACCCATACACCAAATTTATCATCATTTATATTGATGATGTTTTAGTTTTTTCTCAACCCATTGATCAACACTTCATGCATATCTATATTTTTGTAAATGTAGCCAAAAGAAATGGTCTTACTATTTCAAAAACAAAAAATCAGCCTTTTTCAAACAAAAATTTGATTTTTAGGGCATCATATATGTAACATCCCCAATTTTCTTGATATTATATTATGCGTGAAAATGTGATAGATAGTATGTGATACATGAATTGAATGAAAGAAAATGATAAAATGATAGTTTCACATGCTAGGTCTTAGATGAAATAATTTTCCACTTGGTCCCTAATTGAAAAATATTTGCAATTTGGTCCCTAAAAGTATTTGCACTTTAATCCTTGAAGAAAAATTTATTTGTAGTTTGGTCCCTCCAAGGGTAATTTCAAAATTATGCAAAAGTTATGACAAAATGGACCTCATGACATGCTGGATCTAATGGAATAATATGTTGAGTCCAAATGGATTGATTTGAAAAGAAATGTACTATAGAAATGTAGTATCTTGAATTTTTTTGGATATTAAATAATGTAAAATGATAAAATGGAGGATATCGAAAAATGTGTCTAAAGTATCTGAAAATGGAGAGACACAGAAATAGACAAAAAAAAGTAAAAAGGTCGCATTGTGAAGGAGTTTTAGGAAAAATTACAAATAATCAATTGAAAGCTTCAAAAATTATAAATTTACCCTGGGTTAAGAGCATTTTTATAAATATGAAAAATTATAGTCAAAATGAAGCTCTTGGTCAACTAAGCCCAATGGAATAATGTTTGGAAGATAACAAAGTCAATATGAATTTATTATGGGTTATTGAAATAAAAGTCAGAATTATACCGATTAAAAGGCTATTTTGGATTGCAAAAAAAGCAATACAGGATCATGAACAGTAAATGAACCTTACCCAAATATATTTTGGGTCAAGATAATGATGTTTGTCTAAAAGTAATTTTTGGATACATATACCAATTTAATGACAATAACGGCGAAAATATTTAATCGGTGTGGGTAAAATTAATTGATAAAGGCCATATTGGTACATTAAAATTATTGAAGCAATTTTTGGACACTTTTGCCTTCAAAATAATGTATGAAATGTACAAGGGATAAGGAAGAAATTATTTGAAAAGCTTTATTAATAAAGTAATGAATGGTTAATAAAAATTAATCATGATTTATTTGCTATTTGATATCTTTCCTATATAGTTTTGGTTAAGCCATCTTCTTCACTCAAAACACATCTAAACCAGTAGCCTTGAGGGAGAGATGAGATGAGCACGAAAACAATAAGAGAAAAAGGAAGAGCAAGAAGCAAAGCCAAGGTCTCAAAGGTTCGAGGTAAAGTTCTATGACCTTTATCTAGTGTTCTTAAGTGTTTGAAAGAGTTTTCATGGGTTATTTCCTTCTCATTTTGCTCTAAAATTTTCAACCATGTCAGAGAATAGCTAGAGAAAATGTAGCCATGGCCAAAAGAGTACAGGAAAAAACCACAGAAATGATTCAAGGAGCAAGGATGTACAAGTGGTTAGAAGTTTAATGAAGTAAGTATTTTTCTAATTTTATTGGTAATTTTCAGTTAACTTAGGGTTTAATATAGGAAACGAATTTCAAAATTTTCACCCCAAAGATGGATTCTTTAGGTCCAAAATAGGTTAAGATAAGTATATTGTACAAGAAATTTTTAAAGGATAGGTAAATAGAATTTTTAGTTCAAGAGAGCACTTTATGAAGGAGATTGTGTGATCAATGGATTGTTGAATTAGAAGTTTTGATGATTCTAAACAATCAGAGCTTGGAAAGGAGAATATCAAAGGACTGTGAAAGGATCAAGTAAAGAAATCTAATGAAGAACATGAGAAGACTTAGTTGGTAGGATTTCTCCATTTGTAATCTGGGTAAAAAGCTTTGATTCTCACTTATTTTCATTGCCACAGATTTTAAACAAGTGATTTCACAGCTATCCTATGTTAGCATATGTTAATTGTGAAAAATACCAACTACCAAACAAATTTTACATTTTAACTCATAAGTAATTTGTGCAAAATTTGAACTTTATTTAGTAAAATTCGAATGTACAGAGGTTTTTATCTCTGACAGACAAATTTCAGTTATGAAATTCAAATTTCAGGCTAAGCAATGTTAGTGAATATGTACCAAATTCATATAAAGCTTAGTCAAAATTTGAATGTTGGTGAAGTTCAAAGAGAGCTCAAAGTTACCCTCTCTGAAAGACAAACTTTGCACTTTAAAATTCGAATTTCAAAATTAAAACCTCTAAGTCTCATTAGAGCATGCCTCTGATAGACAAATTTTATAGTTTAACATTTAAATTTCACAAAGAAGAACTCTTGTACCATGTTGAACAAGCCTCTAACAGAGGAATTTCAATTTCTGAAATTCAAATTTCGAGCACATTGTGAAAAATTGAGACAATTGTTCAAATTCAACATATGCACTTTGAATATGAAAATTCATATGTTCTAACATGGAATAATTTTGACAAACTCAAAATTTGAATTTCATTCTTGAACAGACGAATGTTAAAGTTCAACATTGAAATTCTTAACCATCCGTCTCTGCAAAATTTGTCTATTGTACCCCAAAATTCAAATTTTGGCATGTCAGACGCATTAAATGTGGTTGGTGAATGCCTATTTTTACAAAGTAATTATTGGTTAAAGTTTCTAATAACTAGATCATGTGTCTAACAACTAGTTAAGCTACAAATATATAAATAGAACTTCATTTGAAGCTGTGGGTAACAAATTTTAAGTCTGTATTGCTGAAACTTTGCTGAATTTATTAGGCAAAGTTTTTTCATCCTTATACTACATTTATTATATTTTAACTTTCATATCTACTCTAATCTAGAGAGTACTTATTCTGTGTAAAAATCTTTTCTTTATCTAGAAGAAACATTCTTTGTGAGGAGAGTCACAAAAGGAATTAGGAAACACTTTGTATAAGTGTTGAGTGTAGATTTTGAGTGTTCTATGAACAGAGTACGAGTCTGTACTGTGGCATTGCAAGGATCTTGTCAAATTTTTGCAAATAGTGAAAATCTTAAGTGGTGGCTTGTGGACTAGATGTGTGTCAAGTAAATTAGACTGAATTAGAATAAATTTCTGAGTTTTTTCTTCCCTTACCTTGCAATTACTTTAATTTTTACAGCACTCTATTTTTCTGCAAACTTTTGCTTTCACTATAAATCTACATTTTTGCAAAAAAATTTTTAACTTCCCAATTCACCGCCCTATTGGAAAACCAGCTACTCTAACAAGTGGTATCAGAGCTAGGACTCTTAGCTGAAGGATTTAACCATCCGAGAGAACAAATGGCTAACTTTGGAGAAAGCATATTAGCTGAAGGAAACAATACTAATAGATATCTAGGCTTTAGTAAAGAGCATTATGATTATTAGAAGATGAGGATGAAACTATATCTTCAGTTCATAGACCTGAAGATCTGGTCAGTTATATAAAAAGGTAACTTTGTGCTAATGAAGCCACAAGATGAAGGCACCTATAAAGCGAAGCTTGAGGAGGAGTGAAATGTTGAAGATAAGAGAAGTTTTACTTAACTTCTAAGCAAAATACTATTTGGTCAATACTCTCAACAAAGATAAATTCTATAGAGTCTCCTATTGTTCCATAGCCAAAGGAATGTGGAACACTTTGGAGATTGCACATGAAGGAACTACTAGAGTGAGAGAGAACAAGTTAAACTCTTGTATTAGTGAGTATGAAAGCTTCAGGATGAAGGAAGGAGAAAGTATCAAGGATATGTAAAAGAGGTTCACTTTCATTATGAACTAACTCAAGAGTCTTTGAAAGGAATACACTAAACTTGTAACAGTCAAGAAAATCCTCAGGACCCTACTTATTGAATGGCAATCAAAGGTGATAGCCATAGAAGAAGCCAGAGGAGGATCAATGGCTTCTGGCACAGCTCCCTTCAGTAGCCTTGAAGAATATTAGGGCAAGATAAAAGCTCTCAAAGATGTAGGCTAAGAAAAGAAAATGAAGAGTCTGGCATTGAAAGCTGTAGAAGAAGAGGAGAAAATTTGGATGATAAGGAAGAGCTAGATGAAGAAACTCTTGCAATGCTAGTCAAAAAATATGGAAAATTCTATGGCAAAAAGAGAAGTAAGAAGTTCTTCAAGAAATGAGCAGGAATAAGCAACAAAAGGGAAAACAAAGAACCAATAACTTGCTTTGAATGCAAGAACTAAGGGCACATCAAATGGGAATGTCCATAGTTTCTGAAAAGGCAAGAAAATGAAAAGAAAGTTGTTGATAAGAGTAAAAAAGAAAAAGGCATATATCTCCTCAATTTGGGGCAACAGCTTAGATGAAGATGAAGAAGAGATTGCCAACATATGCTTGATGGCACGTGCTGAAGAAGTAGCTTAGAATACATCTGATAGTGAAAATGAAGATGAGGTAAATGATTCTGACCCTTCTTATTCTAAGTTACTTGATATATTTCATGACCTACATGATGAGTTTGTTAAGACTGCAAAAGAACTAAAATTGGTTAAGAAGAAAATTAACAAACTAGAATAAAAATGTGAAATGCCTGACATCGCATCACAGCATAAAGGTAAACCTACCTATTGCACATCATGCATAAATTTTGGTACCTAAGAAGAAAGACTGAATTTTATTTTGCAATTATATCTTAGAGCTAGTAAGAGCAACAAATGGTACATGGATAGTGCATGCTCAAGACATATAACTAGTGATAAGGAGAAGTTTATCACCCTTAGAGACAAGAAAGGAGGAAAAGTGACCTTTGAAGGTGACCAATATGGCAAGGTAGTTGGCATTATCATTATGGGCAAAAATCGAGAAACATCCATAAAAGAGGTGCTAGTTGTAATTAGTCTCAATCACAACTTGTTGAGTATGAGTCAGGCCTACAATAAAGGAAATTGGGTACTATTTGACTCAAAATTCTGCTTGATCATAAAAAAAAGTGATTGCAAGATTATCCTTAAAACTCAAAGGGATGGTAATTGGTATACTATTGATTTAGGTGAACTTCTGAATCTAGATTCCATATTTTTAATCAGTAAAGATAATAAAAGTTAGTTATGGCATAGAAAGCTAGCACATGTTAACATAAACCAACTAAATAGGTTAATTAAAAATGAGTTAGTTATTGGTTTAACCAATATTTCTTTTGAAAAGGACAGAGAATGTGATGTCTATCTTAAAAAGAAACAAACTAAGTCCTCCTTCAAATCTAAAAATATCATCTATACATCTAGAATACTATAGTTGCTACATATGGATTTGATTGGTCCATCTAGAGTAAAAAGTATTGATAGAAATCTGTATGTGTTAGTAACTGTAGATGACTATTCTAGATTCACTTTCATTTTATTTCTTTTCTCCAAAGATGAGACATTTGATGCATTTGTAACCTTAGCTAAGAAAGTGCAAAATGAGAAAGGTATTTCTATTGTGTCTATCAGGTTTGATCATGGAGATGAATTTGAACACTCAAGCTTCTTAAAGTATTGTGAAGAACATGAAATTGATCACAACTTCGTAGCTCCAAAAACTCCCCATCAAAATAGCATAGTAGAGAGGAAAAATAGAACCTTGGGAGAAATGGCAAGAGCAATATTGAATGAGAAAGAGTTTTCTCAATACTTTTGGGCTGATGCAGTAAACACAGCAAGCTACATCATCAATAGAGCATACGTTAGACCAATCTTGGGGAAGACACCTTATGAGCTTTACATAGGAAGGAAGCCGAATCTCTCATACCTGCACATGTTTAGAAGCAAGTGCTTCATTCACAATAATGTAAAAGAGAATCTAGGTAAGTTTGATGCCAAATTAGATTAAGTTATATTCCTTGGCTATTCTAGTGGGAGCAAAGCATATAGAGTATTTAATAAAAAGTCTAGGACCATAGAAGAATCTGTGCAAGTAGTTTTCATTGAAAATGAAACTATTTCTAAACCTGTCTTAGATGAGAACGAAATAATTTCTAGTTTCAAAAACATAACCCTCTCTAAGGAAAACAAAATTGAACCTCCAAAAATATCAGAATTCATTGCTATAGAGGAAGATATTAAGGAGAAAGATTTGAAATTTGAAGGTAATGAAGAAATTTCTCAAGAACTACCTAGAGTTTGGAGATATCAAAGGAGTCGTCCTGTGGATCAAGTGATTAGGGATGTTCAGGAGAATGTTAGAACTAGAAGACAAACCAAGGAACAAATAAATAATTGTGCATTTATTTCTTAGATCAAACATAAGTGTACTGAAGAAGCTTTAACAGATGAATATTGGACATTAGCTATACAAGAAGAATCAAATCAATGAGAGGAATCAAGTTTGAGACTTAGTGCCTAGGCCCAATGATAACTCAATTATTGGAACCAAATGAGTGTTTAGAAACAAACTTGATAAGTCTAGAATAATAATTAGAAACAAAGCTAGATTGATAGCTAAAGGATATAATCAAGAATAAGGCATAGATTGTAAGGAAACTTTTGCTCCAATTGTAAGATTGGAAGCCATAAGGATTCTCCTAGCCTATGCTTGTATAAAAGATATAATGTTGTATCAAATGGATGTAAAAAGTTCCTTTCTGAATGGTTATATCATGGAAGAAGTTTATGTTGACCAACCTCTAGGCTTTGAGGACTTAGCTAAACTGAATCATGTATATAAACAAAAAAAAGCTCTATATGGTTTAAAACATGCACCGAGAGCATAGTATGAAAGACTAAATAACTTTCTAATTAAAAAGGGATTTAATAGAGGTAAAGTTTATACAACTCTGTTCACTAAAAAAGAAAACAAAGTTTTACTTATTATACAAATTTATGTTGATGATATTATATTTGGTGATACTAATGAATCTTTGTGCAAGGATTTTTCTAAGCTAATGTAGAGTGAATTTGAGATGTCAATGATGGGAGAACTTAACTTTTTCCTTAGACTACAAATCAAATAATGTGATGATGACATTTTTCTTAATCAATGAAAGTACCTAAAAGGGTTGCTAAAGAAATCTGGAATGGAAAATATTAAATGAATGGGAACTCCAATGGCCACTGCCACAAAGTTTGACATGGATGAAGGAGGAAAAGCATTTAATATAACTTAATATAGAAGAATGATTAGTTCCTTACTTTCCCTAACAGTTAGTAGACCTAACATCATGTTCAGCGTCTGCATGTGTGCTAGTTTCCAATCATCTTCCAAAGAGTTCCATGCAAGCTGTGAAAAGAATATTCTGATATTTAATTGGAACATCACAGATAGGACTCTGGTATCTAAAGGGCAATGGAAAAGAGCTTGTTAGGTATACTAATGCTGACTTTTCTGGATCCAAGACTGGCAGAAAAAGCACAAGTGAGAGAAGAAAGATGGGCACACTGGAGAAGCTACAGCTGGTCAAACCCAAACTAGACAATCTGAAGCTTTTGGGCAATCACGAAAGACATATGGCAAGAAGAAGATTAAGCTTAAGGCCAAGAAGGAGTGACAAGAAGCTATAGAAACTTAAGGCTTAGATCTTAGGATTTTGTACTTGTAATTTCATTTTTGTTGAACTTTGAATCTCAGTTATGTTGAACTCTAGATCTATGTTACATGAAAATATGTACTTGTATTGACTTTGGTTGAATTTGATTATCAGTATTGAAATTATGATTCAATGCAATATGTTTCCATATTCCTTTCTATTCTCTTACATTCTCAACTCTTAAGCAAGTGCCATATTTATATTTGAATTTTAATGCATATGTTGAGGAGGGGACTCTTGGAAGCAAACCTAAGTACTAATCCAGTTTTCAAGTTGTTTTGCCATCATCAAAAATAGAGAGAATGTTGAATTAGAAGTTTTGATGATTCCAAACAACCATAGCTTAGAAAGGAGAATATCAAAGGAATGTGAAAGGAACAAGTGAAGAAATCTAATTAAGAACATGAGAAGACTTGGTTGGTAGGATTTCTCCTTTTGTAATCTAGGTAAAAAGCTTTGATTCTCACTTATTTTCATTGGCACAAATTTTAAATAAGTGATTTCACAGCTATCCTATGTTAGCATATGTTAGTTTTGAAAAATACTAACTAACAGATAAATTTTTCTTTTTGATTCATAAGTATTTTGTGCAAAATTTGAACTTTGCTTAGTGAAATGCAAACATATAGAGGTTTCATCTCTGATAGATAAATTTTAGTTATGAAATTCGAATTTCGGGCTAAGCACTATTAGTAAATATTTACAAAATTCGTATGAAGTTTAGTCAAAATTCGAATGTTAGTGAATTTCAAAGAGAGTTCAAAGTTACCCTCTCTGACAAATGAACTTTGCACTTCAAAATTCGAATTTCAAAATAAGAACTTGTAAGTCTATTAACATTCGAATTTCACAAATGATAACTCTTGTACCATGTTGAACAAGCATCTGATAGATGAATTTTAGTTTCTAAAATTTGAAATTTGAGTACATTGTAAAAATTTGAGATAACTGTTCAAACTCAATAGATGGACTTTGAATATGAAAACTCGTATATTCTAACATGGGAAAATTTTGACAAACTCAATATTTGAATTTCACTCTTGAACAGAAGAATATTGAAGTTCAACATTAAAATTCTTAATCTTCTGTCTCTGCAAAATTTGTCTGTTGTATCCCAAAATTCAAATTTTGGCATGTCAGGTGCATTAAATATGGTTGATGAATGGCTATTTCTATAAAATAGCCATTGATTAAAGTTTCTAATAGGTAGATTTTGTGTCTAACAACTAGTTAAGCCATAAATCTGTAAATAGAACCTCATGTGAAGTTGTGGGTACCAAATTTTGAGTCTGTATTACTAAAACTTTGCTGAATTTATTAGGCAAAGCTTTTTCACCCTTATACTGCATTTATTGTACTTCAACTTTTATAAGCACTCTAATATAGAGAGTCCTTATTCTATGTAAGAATATTTTCTTCATCTAGAAGAGGGATTCTTTTTTAGGGGAGTCACAAAGGGAACTGAGAAACACTTTGTAAGAGTGTTGAGTGTAGATTTTGAGTGTTATAAGAACAGAGGACATGTCTGAACTGAGACACTAGAAGGAGCCCATTGAATTCTTGCAGATAGTAAAAATCTTAAGTGGTGGTTTGGGGACTGAACATAGGTCAAGTGGATCAAACCAAATTAGGGTAAATTTTTAAGTCCTTTCTTCCCTTACCTTGCAATTACTTTCATTTTCACTGCACTCTATTTTGCTGGAAACTTTTACTTTCACTGTAAGCCTTCATCTTTATAGAAAAATTTTGAACTACCCAATTTGTAATATCTTAAGAAAGTTAAAATATTTAGAAACATATTGGGAATTTACAAAAATGGGCAGACACTATTTTGCATGAAAAAAGGCAAAGAGGTCATTTTTTCTTGTCAGGCTAAAAAATAAGAAATTACATTTTTACCCCTAGAGAACACATCCATGTCCCAAAATTATTAACCATTACGTGGAGGAGGAATAGAAATATCTTGGGGAAAATTACACCTAATGACCCAAAAGTTTCAGAAATTGTAATTTAACCTTGAGTTAGGGGTAATTTTATAAATATATAAAATTATTGTCAAAACAAAGCCCTCGATGAGAGAAGTCCAATGGTATATGGCACTGAGGGTTAATGCTCAAGGATAAAGAAATAATCAGTATCGAGTGACCAAAAGTAACAGTAAACCGATAAAGTAAACTGTGGGCCCCATGGACAGTTAAAAAGAAACTAGGGCAGGATATGGGCCATACACAGATATCATTTGGTACATGATAATTAAGAAAGTATAAAAATAAAATTGAAATAGTCCTGTAGCCCAAAAATGCTAATTTACTATAAAAAGCAATTTTATTGGTATAGGTAAAAATTACCCGGTTCAAGATATCTAGACTAGAAAAAATTAAACAATTTTGGGACACTCAAAGCTCTCTTGTTCGTGACATTTCAGCTCACTTTTTTGTCCAAGACTTCTCATGGAAGGCTTGCCAAAAACTTGTAAAGGAAGTTGTTGACTTTCAGTTAAAAGAGATTAAAGTTAATTATACAATTAGTGAGCTAATTAAGCAATTAACCCCTCCTTTCTCTTCATTTCAGATGTGAGGTCTGAAACAGAAAAACAAAGCAAGAAAACACAAGAAAGAAAGAGAGAAAAGAGAAGAAGAAGAAGAAGAAACTCCAAGAAATCCAAAGCTCAAGTTGTTGGTAAGTGATTCCTTCTATCCTAGCTTGTGATTTCAAGTAGATAGTGATAGTTGCATGGAGTATATTTCTTCCCCTTCTCAAGATGAATTTCGGCCAAACCCTAAATCATGAAAGGAATGAGTTTTGGTTTGCCAAACTTATGAGAAATCATCAACTAGTCAAGAGAACATGATTTCATGGAGTAGTTTGTTGTATTGCAAAGTAAATCATTTTTTCCTTCTTTTGTCCATGAATTTTGGTCAGACTAGGGTTCCATTTAGGGTTTGAATTTCATAAATTGGACCTCAAAAATGGGTTCTCCATGGTCCAAAACCTTAAGAACAAGTAATGATTACAAGTTAAAGCCTAAGGATAGTTAATTGGAAAATCAAGGGTTGTATGAGACTTTGCGAGTGAGCCCTATGAATCAGTGGCTTAAGTAGCTAATTGATGATTTATTTAGGTTTGAGGAAGCCTAAGGAAACTTATGGAAGTGGTAGAAAGAGGTGGAACCAAAGGAAAAGCCAAGAGGATTTACAAAGGTACCAATTTACATATTCTTGCCTTATATTGTCATGTGATTTTCAATAAATTTGATGACTTGCCTATTGTTTGATATGATCATTTGTGATGCTTTGAGAATGTTGGTTGAGTTAATTAAGGGGCTTTGAGACCCCAAGATGTCTAAAATATAAAACAAAACTCTACCAAAATTTTTATAAAATATCATGGCATAAATGTTTAAAAGTATTCACTTGATGTTTTATGATGATTATATCCTTAATGTGATAATATGATTGCATGAATAGTAATTGCTACTGAGATTCTTTGAATCTCACGCCCCCCTTCCATGACTAACCATGCTAGGGAGAACCAATGCAAAAGAGCTAAGGAAGGAGCAAAAGGCATGAAGAAGAAAATGATGAAATATTGATGTGCAAGTTGTCATGTTATGATATGAATTGTTATTTGAGCCTTGTTTTATATGAAGTTGTAAAATAGTGAATATTATGTTAATGTTGTAGAAAATGTATGATAATTTCCAGTTCTAGATGTTGGAATATGAAGTTATATTCTACCAAGTTACATGCCAAAATGAGTTCATTTGCATGGGTTTTGGCAAGTAATTTGCAATATAGATTGAAACAGGGCATTTTCCAGATGGGTCTGCTTAGCTCATCCTTTTCTATATTTAATGTGAGGTTAGGTTTCTGGAATTTTTAAGCCAGATAGATGACATGTCAAGCTTTAAAATGACACCCAATTCACACTATTTGGAGTTATATACAATTAATGGTGATTTTTCAAATTTAAGGTTTAGAACAGGGTAGGAATGGGAAAACTAAAAATTGAAAGTCAGGTATTGGAAAATTTAAAAGATAATATAAAATCATACATAGCTCTAAAAATTCAGTGGTTTAAATGTATAGAAAGGTATATGTTTTAAGTTTCATATGCCATTGATTTGGAGGTACATCCTTGTTCTATATTTAATGTGAGGTTAGGTATCTAGAATTTTTAAGCCAGATAGAGGACATGTCAAGCTTTAAAATGACACCCAATTCACACTATTTGGAGTTATATACAATTAATGGTGATTTTTCAAATTTAAGGTTCAGAACAGAGCAGGAATGGGAAAACTGAAAATTGAAAGTTAGGTATTGGAAAATTCAAAAGATAATATAAAATCATACATAGCTCTAAAAATTCAGTGGTTTAACTGTATAGAAAGGTATATGTTTTAAGTTTCATATGCCATTGATTTGGAGGTAAATGGAGCTATATAATAGAAGATATGGAGTTTTTCCCAAAATTGTTCCAGTAAAATTCGAATTCTGACCCTTCGTGATTTAAGTTATGCCCTATGTAAGTAGACATGCAGAGCTTTGGAATTACATAGAGTATGCTTAATTTGGAACATAATAGAATGAAATATAATTTTTCAAAGTTGAGGTCACAAAACTAGAAGATAGAAAAATGACCAAATGAACAGTAAATGTCCACGAAATTACTGTACAAATTGGCCTAATGAAGTTATTGTTTCATATTTTTCCCATGTATATCTAAATTTAGGATAATTTTAGAGACTTGAATCACATCAAGATGATTTTTCTAGATTTAGTTATGAATTTTCAAAGTTTATCGGGTAAAATGGAGTTTGCCAAAGGAATAGTACCTCGAATTTTGAAAAATTCTATTTTTATTATGTTATGATTCTATTTTCTAAATTATGATGAAAGACATCTAATATGATCTAATACATGGGAAATGGGCCCCAATATAAGTTATTATACTTTTGGTAACAGAGCCGAATGTTTAGGCTCTTAGAGCATTATATTGGTTTAGAAAAAGGAATATATTAAATATTAATATTCCTTTGGATCAGCTTATTGATAAGGATTGCTATTATGTATTGAGATAGATAAGATATTTTTCTCAAACAATAGCCGGGGTCCTGACCATAAGAAATGGGTGATCCCTAAGCCAAAGATGAAAGAAAATGACGAAAGCTCAAACAAGTTTTAGCTCTTCCTACTCAAGTCCAAAAATCAGGAATGGTAGCTGCAGAAGGTAAGGACTATAAGGCTGGGATTTTACTAGATCTAGATAACCCTAGTTATGATGGTCCAATTAATACAAAAGATAAGGTATATCAGAGTGTTCAAAAGTGTTTCAAGAAAAGTAAGGCATATCTTGAAGGGCCTAAGCATATGCTATATTTCCTATGTGAAGTTGCTAAGGTCAAGGGCTTTCTAGCAGGTAAAGGGGTACATTATCCGGAGCCATGATGGACCGATACATTAGTCAATGAAATCCCTAATGATTTCTTCTGGACTTGTATTAAAGCTAAACTAGACAGTGTATAGTTCAACAGTCTACAAGAATATGTTGTAGCCTATTGCATACAAAGGGATATTAGGTTAAATAATCAACTAATAGGAGCTAATGATCAAGTACTAGCTCCAAAAGACTTTAGCTCTATACTCCTATTTGCTAATGCCGCACAAAGTTAGACTCTGAAAAAGAAGAAATGCTAGAAAAATTTAAAGATTGTATTAAAGAGCTGGCATATTTGGAGGCAATTTGACTGGAACAAGAGGATCCTATTATAGACATAGAAAAAGAAGATTCCGAGGAGAATATGGAAGAGAATCTAGAAGTGAATTTCAATGAAGCTTTTATTGGAGGTGAAAGTAGCTCTTGTCCCTCGGAATGAAATGATGAAAGAGATCATGTGTAAGTATGTATAAATGTATGAAAGTAAAGGACAATGATGACTGCAAATTTTGAGTGTATCATAAGCAGTCACAAGTAGAAAGTATAATGAAATGATAATGTAATAAGATCATAAGGACTTATGTACAAAGTTTACTTATGTAAAGGTACTATGTTTATAGATGTTATCTGAGTAGCAGGGTCATACGTTGTGAATTAATTATTATAAAAATAGAATGAAAATAAATTAAATGGTTTGCATCAGGAGACGAATAAGAGTAGAGACTCCTGAACAAGGAAGGACACCACAGGGTGATCCTTTGCAGATTATTATGAATAGATGAGATTAGTAGTAAAGGATTGTTGAAAAGTTATACCGAACCTTAGACACTTAAAGACAGCCTCAGGAAATTAGAGTTGGAATTTCATTTTTGAGGCAATATCAGTAGTAGTTACCATAAGCTGTACCCATAAACCAAGTAGTGGAGACAAGAATTGATCATGCTAAATCACATCATGTAATAGTTCAGTTTTGACGATAATGTCCTCCCTCATTTTAAGGTTTGAAGTACAAATGATTAAGGATTGGATATTGAGTTTAGGAAAGATTTTCAGATTAATGTGATATTCCTCTGAAATGAAAACCCTATAGGCTATCTATTTATGCATTTAAGAAAAAGATAGATAGATGGTGGATTAATACTGAGTTGATCCTACAAGCTCGGAACATACCCTTGATGCAGAAATTATTTTGTAATCTTTCATGACAAATATTTTTTCAGTCAGTTAGAGATGAGAAAGAAGATGAGATCATTATGTTCCGACAAGTGATGGATTAGTCAGTAAGTAAGTACAAAGCCACCTTCATACAGTTAGTGCAGAACTCCATCTAGTTATAATAGTATGATGACTAGAGGTGGAAGACAAAAAAGCTAAGAAGAGGAATAAAGCCAGTCATCAGGAAAAGGAAGGCCTAATATGAAGTAGCCAATTGAGTATGCTAGTAGAGGTAGCAGAATTATGGGAAATAGTTTGAATAATCAAAGTTTTATGTCTGCTACCCAGCAAATGTTAGAGAAGTTGTTGCTGACAAAAGTGAGAAAAACAGAAAGAGAACAAAGTTACAAAGTAATAGTAACAAGAAAGAAAAATACTCATTTCGATGATTATTTTTCCCTACAGATATAACGTATTATTTTATGAAAATCCTTTTTGGCCTAAGAATATTATAATGGCGTAAGGGATTAGTCTTAAGGATAGTTAATTGTAGTTGCTGGATTAGTTAAGGATGTTTTACATATTATTTTTTTTTACCTTAGGTCTCGAATCCTTTTAGAATTAGATTGCAGTTAGATCCTATCAGTAAAAAGATAATGTAGGATCACAGAGGATCCTAGTAGGGCTTAGAGATCGCAGTAGATCTCATGGTCGCAGTAGACCAATAACGATGTTGCAATAGACCTCCACAAAGAATGAGATAATGAGCCCAACAGTACTGATAGTTCTCTAAAAGAGGACAGATGACCTAGGATGATTTTAGAAACATATGAAGCCTTATTAATCAGCAGCTAGTATGAATGTTACCTAAGGCTTTTCTCGAATACCGAGCCACTAACTAGAAAGTAGCAAAGAAATGTGATGGTGGGTGATGACAACGAATATGAAAGTAAGTACATCACCTATAAATAAGTTTAGTGGCAAGATGTTTTCAGTAATAAATGAAAAAGGCCAGTAACGTATGAATGATAGAAATAAAGAAAAGCAATTATAAAAAGAATCAGTGCGAATAAACTAATGTATAAAGGAAGATAAGTTAGAAGAAGAAGTAGTCATGAGAAAAGAAATAAGAAGACTAATGTATAATCAAGAAAAGAGGTTAATTAGCCCATGAACTGTGATAATTCCAATGAGTTCAGGCTAGATGAATTCTTTAATGAGGACGGTAGTTTCTTCCAAATAAACCAAGGACTCCAAACCCAAATAAATGTTAGAAGTATCTATGATAAATGTCATGTGGGATTTAGAGGATTTGTTTCAGCTTTGCATTCCCTAAGTATTAGATTGGAAGTAAAGAAATTTCTAGAAGGGCATCATGACCATAAGCTCCCTGGGAATTAATGGGGTGAGCAAGTACTTGATGCCATAAGTGGATTACAAGCTCTAGAATGGTATCAAGAATTGTTTGGAATAAAGTATACCATATTTTGGGAAATTGTCTCATTGTCTATATGTTATAGGTAGTATGTTATTTTAGAAAGAAGAAGTTGAAGTGTAAGAAGTAGAAGTTGAAGTGTAAGAAGTCTGGGAAAGGAACAGAAATGCCCTGAAAAAAATTACACCTAATGACCCGAAAGTTTTAGAAATTATAATTTAACCCTGGGTCTGGGGTAATTTTGTAAATATATAAAATTACTATCAAAACGAAGCCCTCGACGAGAGAAGTCCAATGGTATATGGCACTGAGAGTTAATGTTCAAGAATAAAGAAATAATTAGTGCCAAGTCTCTAAAAGTAACAGTAAATTGATAAAGTAAACTGTACAGTTAAAATGAAATCAGGATAGGATATGGGCCATACACAGATATCATTTGGGACAGGATAATTAAGAAAATATAAAAATAAAATTGAAATAGTCCTGTAATCCAAAAATGCTAATTTACTATAAAAAGAAATTTTATTGGTACAATTTAAAATTACCCGATTTAAGATATATCTGGATTAGGAAAAATTGAGCAGTATTTTGAAAATTTTTCCTCTCTCATAGGCGTCTGAATAGCTCACTTTTTTGGCCAAAACTTCTCAAAGAAGGCTTGGATTTTTTTGGCCCAACTACTTGTTGAAGAAGGCTTGACTTTTGGCTAATGAAGGTGAGTAATTAGTGAATGATTAGGCCATTTAATCCCTCTCTTTCCTACCTATTATGAACGACACATTCAGTAGAAAACAAAGAAAGAAAACACAAGAAAGAAAGAGAGAAAAAAGAGAAGGAAGAAGAGAAAGCTTGAAGAGAAGTTGAAGCTTGAAGTTTAAAAATCAAGGTAAGTGTGTCATTCCTTCAACCTAGTTTCTTAAGTTGCATGATGTGGTTTCATGGAGTCTTCTCCTTCCTCTCCTTATGCTAAGATTTTGGCCAAACCCTAGCAGAAGCAAGGAATGAATTTTTATGCAATCAACTTAGGAGAAACACCAAACTAACAACCTAGAACAAGATTGTGGAAGTAGTTGAATGATTTTCAAAACAACTCATTTTCTCTTATTTTCCTGCTAATTTCAGTCTGAATAGAGCATCACTATAGAATTGGAATTTCATGTTTTTTATGCCAAAAATGAGTTCCTCATGGTAGAAAACCTTAGGAATAAGTATTGATTTCAAGTAAAAGCTTAAGATTTAGAAAGTGAAAAGTTAGGGTTTAATTCAGAATGAACAGTAACCATAGCTACAGATGGAACTTGGTAATTTTGAGGCCATATTTGAATTCCTCATAAAAAAGTACATGGAATAGAGGTATAATTCATCATTTTTGAGCTAGGAAAGATTTTTTGGTGAATTTTTGAAGAATTAGGGTTTCATACACTTTTTGAAGAAAGTCATGGAACCATTAGCTTAAGTCATTGTTTGATGATGCATTAGGACTTGAATAAGCCCAAGGAAGCTAGTGGGAGAATTGGTATCAAGTGGAGGAGTAAGAGAAAGCATGGAGGTAGCAATTTACCTATTCTTGCCTTATATTGTCATGTGATTTTCAATGAATTCGATGACTTGCCTATTGTTTGATATGATCATTTGTGGTGCTTTGAGAATATTGGCTGAGTTAATTGAGGGGTTTTGAGATGCCAGGATGTCCAGAATACAAAATGAAACTCTGTCAAAATTTTTACAAAATATTATGGCATAAATGTTTAAAAGTATTCACTTGATGTTTTATGATGATTATATGCTTAATGTGATAATATAATTTCATGAATGGTGATTACTACTGAGATTCTTTGAATCTCACCCCCTTCAATGACTAACCATGCTAGGGAGAACCAATGCAAAAGAGTTAAGGAAGGAGCAAAAGGCATGAAGAAGAAAATGATGAGTTGTTGATGTGCAAGTTATCATGTTATAATATGAATTGTTATTTGTGCCTTGTTTTTTATGAAGTTGTAAAATAGTGGATATCATGTTAATGTTGTAGAAAATGTATAAAAATTTGCAGTTCTGGATGTTGGAATATGAAGTTATATTCTACCAAGTTACATGCCCAAATGAGTTCATTTGCATAGGTTTTGGCAAGTAACTTGCAATATAGATTGAAACAAGGCATTTTCCATATGGGTCTGCTTAGCTCATCCTTGTTCTATACTTAATGTGAGGTTTGTTGAATCAAGAAGTTTTGATGATTCCAAATCAACCTTCAAGAGCTTGGAATAAAGATATTAAATGTGCCCAAAAGGTTTCAAGTGAAGAAATTCTGGATAAATCTGTGCAAAGTTTGATGTAAGATGTTTAGTAATGTTTTATTTGAGTAAAAGACTTTGATTTGGTGGAAGGATGTTTTAAAACCTTGATTCTATATTAAATCATGGAATATTTGAAAAACACCCACCAACAGACAAAGTTTGAAAGGTTAATACTGATCTGTCATCTTGGAAATTCGAACTTTGACTTTGGAAATTCGAATTTCGTATTGAAACTAAACAAGTCTGAAGAGAAGCCTCTCTGACAGACGAATTTTGACTTGATGAAATTCAAATTTTGATAAGTGTCTAAAAGAAGCTTTCATTAACAGATGAATTTTGGTTTTTGAAAATTCAAATTTCAGACAAAATGAAACTTATGAAAACTAAAGAAATTCGTCTGAAATTATGTCAAAGTTCATCTGAAACCAAGTTTAGAATGGATTTCAAAATTGCTCACTGACAGATGAACTTTGAACATGAAAATTCGAATTTCAGAAACTAAGCTTGTGAGTCTGTTAGAATAATATGTTGACATACGAATGACAGTATTTATAAATTCAAATTTTGAAGTTAGTCTGAAAAGTTGTCTCTCTGACAGACGAACTTTGACATTTGAAAATTCGAACTTTGAATTATACGAGCTACTGTGACTTATGAACCAGCTACAGATAGACGAATTTTGGGGTTCCAAAATTCAAATTTTGAAGGCACTGTAGCAAATTGAAAATACTGTTCACACTTAACAGAAAAACTTTCAACATGAAAATTCGTATGTTACAACAAAGAAACATTTTTCAAGTATCAAAATTTGAATTTCACTTCATGACAGATGAACTTCGGGCTTCCAACGTTGAAGCTGTTAACCTTCGATTTCTGTGAAATTCGTCTGTTGACCAATTGAAATTCGAATTTCAGTATGTCAGAAGCATTAAATGCGGTTGGTTAACGAATAGTTTTTCAGAGTAACCGTTGGATAACTTCTCCAACGGATAGATTTTGTCTCTAACGTATAGTTGAGACCTAAATCTATAAATACAACATCATTTGAAGTTGTGGATAACAATTTTAACATTGTATATACTGAAACTCTGCCAAATCAATTACTCAAAGTCTGTTACTCTCTCACTTCAATATTTTGTACTTCAACTTTCATATTCACTCTATTTAAGAGAATTTAATTCTTGTAATCAATCTTATCTTCATCTGGAAGATAGATTTTCTTGTGAGGGGATATCACAAGGGATTGGGGAGCACTTTGTAAGAGTGCATAGAGTGATTGAGTGAAGCTCTAAAACAGAGCAACATCTTTGTACTGAGGTATTTGCAAGAAGCTCACGGAATTCTTGCAGTATAGTGGAAAATCTCAAGTGGTGACTTGGGGACTGGACGTAGGTCAAGTGGAGAGACCAAACCAGGATAAATTTCTGAGTCTTCTTCTCTTTATTCCCACCTTTACAGTTATTTGTTTATACTCTGTTTTACCATCATATATTGCTTTCTTCACCTTCTTGATATTTTGCAGAAAATTTTTAATCTTCCCAATTCATCCCTCTCTTAGGAAGCCAGCTAATCTAACAAGGTTAGGTTTCTGGAATTTTTAAGCAAAATAGAGGACATGTCAAGCTTTAAAATGACACCCAATTCACACTATTTTGAGTTGTATACAATTAATGGTGATTTTTCAAATTTAAGGTTCAGAATAGGCAGGAATGGGAAAATTGAAAACTGAAAGTTAGGTACTAGAAAATTTAAAGGATAATATAAAGTTGTACATAGCTCCAAAAATTTAGTGGTTTAAATGAATAGAAAGGTATATGTTTTAGTTTCATATGCCACTGATTTGGAGGTAAATAGAGCTATATAATAGAAGATATGGAGTTTTTACTAAAATTGTTCTAGTAAAATTTGAATTTTAACCCTTCATGATTTAAGTTAAAGTTATGCCCTGTGTAAGTCAAAAAAATGTATAAGAAAAATATATCTATATGTAGACATATAGATATTTAAAATGACATATAGTATGTATAATTTGGAACATAATAGAAAGAAATATGATTTTTTAAAATTGAGGTCAAAAAATTGGAAGATAGAAAAATGACCAAATGAACAGTAAAAGTCCATGAAATTACTATTGAAATTGGCCTAATGAAGTTACTGTTTCATATTTTTTCCATGTATATTTGAATTTAAGATAATTTTAGAGACTTGAATCATCTCAAGATGAATTTTCTAGATTTAGCTATGAATTTTCAAATTTCATTGGGTAAAATGGAGTTTGCCAAATGAACAGTAACCCAAATTTTGAAAAATTCTGTTTTTATTATATTATGATTCTAGTTTCTAAATCATGATGAAAGACATCTAATATGATCTAATACATGGGAAAATGGGCCCTAATATAAGGTGTTACAAATATAACTACTGGAATTTTTTGAATCTCATCCCTCTCCAAATGTCTAACTATTTTAGTTCCAAGTCATGGGAAGATTCCAAGAGGAGAAAGGAAAGGAGAAGCAAGTTATTGATTAAGATGAATTTGCTATCTTTGATCATATGCTTGGAGTATTTATGCAAATTAATGTGCATGGTTTTGGGGCTGTACCTTCATGTGATAATGTCACTTTAGACCCAATATGATGCAATATGTAAGGTCATGAAAAGTTATGGTCATATGTGTACATATTAGTATGTATTTTGTAAAGTTAGAGAATGTAAATGACCTTGGAAACAACTATTGAAAAATACATGTACTGTATAGACCTTTTATGTTTAATATATGAATGTTTGGTATCCTTGAAAACTAAACAGAAAGAACTTTACATTGACATAAAGATCACTCAATTTGGAGCTGTGTATGATTTATTGTGATTTTTCAAATTTGTGGTCAGTTTCAGGGATTTTTGGAAAATGACCATTACTACAGTAATTTTTGGATGAATTTACTACATGATTTGGCCTAATAAATGCTCACTTATTTTTTTCATGTAAAGAATCTTTCTTGCTATTCTTAGAGATTTGAATTACTTGAAGATGATTTTTGTAGAATTAGTTATGAATTTTTAAAATTCGTCGGACATAATGATAAAGGTAATGTGAACAGTACCATATTATTTTGAAAATTTTGTTTTTGATTTAAACTAGAAATTTCTCCCATGTACGATATGCATGGGGATGTTTTATTTTATTTGTCAAAATGATGTTGTTCATAGAAAATGAATCATGATATTGCATAGTTATTTGTCAAAGTGACAAGGAAAAATGATATGATAATTAAATTTTAAGAACCTCTACTTCAGAAGTTGGGAAAATACATGTAGGTAGCCATTGTGAAGGTCTCAGTAGTTGTGCCCATTTCTTAGGCCTATCCTGATGGTAGCATCAAAATTTCCATTGCAAAATTCTCATAATAGAATCAATAAAATCCAATGGTCATAATTCAAATGAATGCCTAAAAAGCTTATGAATGTAAGAGACATTGATAGCCAATCAATTTGGTGACAATGCAACACTATATAACTAATGAAGACAACTAAACCCCCCCAAAAAATAAAGTTCTCAAAACAAACCTTATAGCTTTAGTATGAAATGATATGAGGATTCACCTTACAGTTGTCTTAATATGTTCTTTCATAGTTGACTCTAGGGAAAGCTTGAATTTGTAAACATGGAATGTCAGCACCAGATCAAGATGATAAGAACCCAACAGCCTAAATGGGCTAGTCAGTGCTACTTTCCCAGTGGCCTTGCCCTCAAAATGTTTTCTCAGTCCTCATACATCGTGCCAAATACAATTTTAAGGGTATTATGCACAAGATAAGCAAAGACGTATCTGCACATTCAAGATGTTGTAATTTACCTCCTCTGACATCATATGAAAAAATTATCATAAGAATTACCTTATAGTAGTTACAAAAATTAGTCAAGTTGTATAGCATTTAATTATAATATAAAAAACTCATGCCTTTCATCCAGTCCCATATATTGATGATAAAACAGCATTAATGATGTATTCTTGCTTCCAAACACTAAAGCAAGCAATCTGATAACTCACATCCAATCTTCTACTTTGATCAAATTGGCAGGCTATTAGGCAAACCAAGTGAACCATTTAAAAATTTGCTTCAAACTTAAATATAGTTAATCACCCAATAAAATAAGCACATGAAACTGAAAGAATAAATAGGCCATTTAGAAGTCTTATATGAACCAAATAACAAAATTTTGTATTAACTGTTAAACTTTAGTCAATAGACTGGGTGATCAACAAAAATGATTTATATATGACAGCTACCTTATAGATTAAACACTAATTCTGGAAAAACTCCAAATAGCTTTGAACTATTTTAAAGTACTCAAATATCGTAAGTAGCTACTATATGATGTTAATGTCAACAAAAGTACATATGAATGTCTATGAAACAATGTGACAGACTCAATCACCAATAATAAGGTTCATGAGTGTGAATAAGATGAAAATAACCACTAGAGCTAGCAATAATTCTCAAAAGGAAATTGTTCATCCACCATTATACAGCATCGAAGTAAAGCCACTCATATAACATTACTACCTTGTGTCACTTTTGTTTAACTAAAGCCCATTTTACTTATAGACCATATCTTGCCATCGTAAAAATTATTTAACAAAATAATTTTTAAAAAAAAAGCAAATAAAAATAATGGTAGTCTAATTTGATCTTTTAAATACTGTATAGCAAATTGGAAAAGGTTTAAGAGAAAAACCAAAGAATATTGAATTCATATTTAATAAGTAATTGCATAGCAAATTGGAAAAGTTTCAATAGAAAAACCAAAGAATATTGAATTCATATTTAACAATTAATCATATACTTTTTTATCATGTACTTGTAATGGCCTATTATCAATGGAATGCAACTATCTATATTGCAATACTTTTATTTTTGGCCATCTCTAAATTGCAATACTACCTGAAAACATTAATGCAAACATGATTATTGAACAAAATATACATTTCATGCCCAAACTTGACAAGACAAGAGGAAGCATCATTTCTTGAACAATATTTACAACCCTTAGCAGTTCAACATAATGGTATTAGCAAGTACATGAATACATCATAATTTTAGCACGCCATCTCAAAACATCATAATTTATTATTCTAATCCAAGCAAAAAACAAATCATTTGATAGAAACCAATCATAGAAGTAGTGACTTTGTGAGAAGAAATCAATCATAGAGCATTACAAGAACTAGTGAATGCAATTTTGTGATAATGATTAAAAGTGCATAGCTTGTTCAGATTACAACCATCATAAATGGCTACGACACATAGCACATTACAGGAATCACTCCCTCCATTTTGTTAATAAGCTTAAAAGCATGGAGTTCAATAAGAATCATATATCAAATGAAAATCCAATTGCAAGGGGCATGAAGGACAAAATATCATTGAAATCATATCCATTAGACTTACCTATAGTGTCTATACTTTTTATCTAGCAAACCAAGAACTTAAAAATAGCAAAAGAAAAGAGACAAAGACAATCATTGTTAGCTTAGCTCCACAAGAACTATATTGCTAACAATTTCAATAACAAATTTGTACATCAAACTCCAAAAGTATAGATAGTTAGTTGAATTGAATTTATCTCCATATATAGCAAGGAGTTTCTTATAGCAAGAAAATAAATCTCCACAAGCAAATGCCAAGAGAGAAAAAGGCGCTTAACTTTCTTGAACATGAAAGAAACATCAAACCTCTTGTGATAAGCAACAACTATATCTCATAAAAAATATCCAAGGAATAACATGATAAAAAAAAACAAACTACGCCATCTAAAAAATAAATTCATCCTGAAATTGTATTCATAGGTACTAGTTTCTAGCACTAAGAGAAAATCATACCTGTAACTTGAATTTTAGTCATGAGTATGCATAACCTTTGGCTTGATTTAATTGCAATCAACCTTATACTTGCTTTAACCCTGTTAACAAAGTAACAACAACAAAAGAAGACATGAACGTTAAAAAGCATATAAAAGTATATAACATTGCATTATTTTTTTGTATCATAAAGGACCAAGTATTTGGTAATGTATCCCCACTACTTCACCATCAAATTAAAGTTTTAAATAGCTTTAATGCTTAAACTAATAGGATGATCATTTGATTGCTTAAACATTCATTTAGATGGTTTCTATAATATACTATTTTGTTATGCATAAAAAAAATGAGAAATTGCATGCTTATAAGTGTAAATTGAAGTTTTAAATACCTTAAATGCTTAAACTAATAAGATGATCATTTCACTACCAACATAAGAGAAGTCAACTCATGCATAATATGAGTATGGGTAAATAAAAAACTATATCATCAAATAAATAAACAACTCATCTTACTGCTCTTGTTAGCTCTTCCTCCTCAAATGTACTATGAAAAAGCATCTCCCTTTCAATTTTTCTCTTTGCTCCCTCCCTTTGCTTTTCTTTCTTTGTTCACTGTGTTGCCTCCCTCTCTATTGCCCCTTGCAACTCTTACATATAGCCAAAGCTGCAGAAATAAACCCATGTGAATGAGCAAGGGTCCATCTACTAATCTAACAACTATTTAAAAAAAAAAAACCAACAAACACCATGTGTTAGCAAAATCAAAGCGATTTGTCATAGAGTAAAAGGTCATCTAAATAATATTTGAAGATGACCAAACAGTTCTTGCTCATTTAATGTGGTCTTGTTCCAAATCATAACCTCCCCTCCTTCTGAAAATGATAGTCATAACTTGAGAAATATAAGGGCATGGTGAATGGAACATATATGAACATAAAAATTATTAAATCATAATAAGAAGTATGAAACAATAATTAGAAAACAAAAAACTACAACAAACAAATATCAAACTTATATTAATTAAAGACATGTTCCACCAATAGCTAGAAACCATTGTTGTAATTTGTAAATCGAAGACACTGTAGTGAATTATGATTAATAAATCCTTGTGAGATCACTAGCATTGTAAGATATCATATAAAACACACAAATATATCACAGACAAAGCATAATAGCTCTATTAAATTCTAATACCTTGCCAAATGTAGTAAGATTTTACCTCATAATTATAATGACCAAAAACTGAAGTAAGAAGTTCTAAACTCCAAAAAAATGAATAAAATTCTGGTTATCTTAAAAGGAAAACATAATGGAGCACCTTTGATGTGAAGCCCATTTCCTTTGCTTCTTTCCTTTAATTACTTTTCATCCTTGTCAAATTATTTTTGAAGATTTACTAATCCTTTTTCATGAGAACTATAATTGTTTCTTTGGCATATTCAAGGATAAGAAGAGACAAGTGCAACAGTACAATCCACAAGAAATAGTTCAAAGCACAAACATAAAGGTTACGCAAACCATATGAAAAAAATGATATCTTGAAAACATCATTGACAAGTGTAACATTGGTTGTAAATTTAATCCTCCACTTGAAAACCATAAGTTCTAAATGATGCCCAATCAAACTACTATAAGATGCAACTTCTAAGAACTTGATGTACAATTAAACTCTCTAGTCTAGCATGTTTAACAGTACCCTAAAAGTGCATCGTACATGATTGAGTTACAACCACTAAAACCAATAAAAAAATGAACATGATGGCACAAATACACAAAAAACATAAAGATGACAAGGTGTTTTGGGGGAGGAAAAAGGAAGACTTTGCAAAGAATAAAGATAATTGCATAATCAATTTAAAAAATCTGAGATAATATTATAGCACCATCTATGAGTTTTAATCTGTCATTAAGGGGACCCAACAATGAATACAAAGTCTACAAAAGAACCAAAAACCACTGTAGTTGAAAACTTGATAGTTTTAGAAAAACCAGAAAAGTATTGAGTTTTGCTTTTTCAAAACAGACAAAATATATCTAGATTAATAGTAAGCTTGCACCTGTAGAAACACAAAAATTAACCAAGGCTTCGGAAAACCATCTAATCCTATCACCAAGAGCTTCATCATACTCCTTCATCAAATCTACCATTGAATCATCCATCACATCCTCTGTCGAATGGCCTCCTCCACCAAATCTTCATCAAATCAGGAATAAGATAACACTAATTAAAGGAGTAGAAGATTGAATCAATTTTATCTTCAGAAAAAAGGAGGAAAAATAGATGGAAAGATTTCCTAAAAAATCACCAAGCTTCGATGTCTTTCCAAAGAAGAAGGATCTTGCCGTCATTATCTCAGGAGCAACAAGTTTGTCATACTCATACCCCCACATCCAACTGTGTATGATGTTGGTTACTTTCCTCTAGTCAAGAGAGAGAAGATGAGAGAGTTACAAAGAAGAGTGACCTGGGAAAAATGGATGTGTAGAAATGGAAGATGAAGGAGTATGCATTCACAAAATTAAAGCATCAAAAATATAGTAACGATTTGCAAAGAAGCTTCACATCCCAAATAATAAAGTCCATCAAATTGAATTCTAAAACCTGTATAAATTATTTCTAGCTGCTTGAAATCTTTGTAAAATTGAACTTTGAAATTTTGAAAGCTTAATAAAGCCAAGCCACTTTGAAAAAAATCCTGCCAATAGTTTTTAAATCCTTTTTTGGCCAAAATTTTTTTTCAAAGCTTTAAAAAAACACAATCGAAGATGAAATTTGAAATTAGAGATTGTTCCAATGTATATTTTAATAAGCCTTCTTCAATATAAATATTTTTAGGTCTCCCTTTAATAAACATTTTCTAAAAAAAATGCACTGTTTCCCTAATTCATTTAGAATTTTAAAAAATAGGTTATCATGCTATATAAAATCTTTTTATAATTCATGTTATTAAAATTTTTGTTTTTATCACAATATTTCTTTATTAGATTTAGACATTAACATTTAAGTATATATCAAAAGATTTTTAAGATATTAAAATATTGATATTGAAATAACAATTTTATTGTTATTGAAAATTTTAGTATAGTACAAGATTTTTCATAATTAATGTTTTTGAAGATTTCATTTTTATCACAATGAGAAAACTTAAAATTTAAGAAAAAAACTGTGCAGCAAGCAAAATTTAGAGGGAAAAAATAAGTAATAAAATGAAAGATATTGATATTAAATAAAAGAAACATAGTATATTGATGATCATTAGGCCACTAGTAAATAAAACTTATTATTAATAAATAAATATTATAAAAGAGCCAAAGAATATTCTTAAATAAGAATAAAATTAATTGACGAAGAAAATCACTGAATATTTTTTTAATAATGAAAAGATTGGTATTAAAAAAATGTAAAAAATTGCAAAAAAAATAAGAATAAACTTAATTGAGAAAGTGAAAAGCAAATTGATGTGCATTAATAAATAAAAATTATGATTTTAGAATTCAAAAAATTAAAAAATGAAAAAAAAAATAACTATGGTGAATATAAAGCATATCAATGATACTTAATTCTATTATTATATATTGAGATACAAAATAAATCATAATAAGAATTGAGGATGTTAAAAACCTTTCCCCTTTTCCCAAAAAAATTGATATCAAATTAAAAAAGTGGGACCCATTGAATAAAGAAAAAATGAAATTGACACATGGAGCATCAAAATAGATCCATATGAAGCCCAAGAGAAGCTGACACTGTTCACTAGTTGAACGGTGTTGGCTTCATCATCCTTTTTAAATATATATTTGATTGATTCAAACTTCTCTTTAAGTATAAACGGACACTATCATTGTTTAATGCATGGGAAAATGGGTCTAATTTGAGGTGTGATAAGAATACAGTAAAATTATGTAAAAAAAATAAAAGTACTGTGGGCCCCACAAATGTATAAGAAGTGGG
The DNA here is from genome assembly GCA_026686845.1 of Adenanthera pavonina. Taxonomy (NCBI): domain Eukaryota; kingdom Viridiplantae; phylum Streptophyta; class Magnoliopsida; order Fabales; family Fabaceae; genus Adenanthera; species Adenanthera pavonina. The sequence goes on from JAIVEN010000011.1 coordinate 20,263,361, forward strand.
AAAAAAAAGTATTTGGTCCTCACATAAATGTTGTTTGAGATAGTTAATTAAATTAAATATAGATCCCAAACTAATTTAATCCTATATCCTTAAAGAAATAAACAGTGTTAGACAATACTACAAAGTAACTTTAACTATCTAGGCATAATGTAACCAGTACATGATACATCTGGATTAGAAAAAAATATAGTATTTTGGACACTTTCTCCCCTTGGATTCGTGTGATTTTCAGCATGTGATTTAAAGGGATTATTTTATTATTTTGTGTCTTTTTGGTGAAGCTTCTTAAAGGACATTTGGACAAGATTTTGAGGAGCTTGTAGATTTATATTACTCCCTCCTCTTGGCTTACTTAAACAAGAAAGAAAATAGAGGAGAGTGTGCAGAAAAATCACACATTGGAGAAGAGAGTGACGTGTGGAAGAAGAAGAAGAAAGAAGAGATGAAAGGAAGCCAGCTCAAGGTAGGTTCTTTCTCATGATTCTTAAAGATTTCTAGCTTAAATTTGTGGTAGTTTAAAATTGGTTTAGTAGAGTTTTCTTCTCCTCCTCCCCAAGTTAAGATTTTGGTCAAGAGCAATGAATAAGGAAAGGAAGTGTTTCTTGCATAAAAGTTAAGGGGAAGCATGAGAGAGTCACTAGAAAGTAATATTTCATGAGTTTTTTGAAAAATTGCAAAGAAATTCCTTCTCTTATGTAACATCCCTTATGACACCTTTCTTGATTTTGTGTTCAGGACCTAAGGAAATAGGACGAAGGAAGGCTCAAGTAGAGTCTGGAAGAGCTCCACACCGCGGCGAGAAGCAGGGCTGCCGTGGTGAGAGCCAATTCCAGTGGCTCTTTTCGGATGAGAATTGGTGGAGCCGCGGAAAGATGTCTAGAGCCGTAGTGGGAAATTTTGTTTAAATTCGGATCATTTCGAACGATCAGAAAGAAAGAAAATGAAGGGAGCGACGAGGAGCAGTGCTAGGGTTTGCTATTTTTGACCTTTAGGAGTGATTTTTGAACCTCAAGAGCTTGTATTCAAGTAGGTAAGTATTCCCTACTCCTCCCTCTCCATTTTCTTTGGTTGAAGTTTGGGGTTTTTCAGTTTTGAGATTGGATCTTTGGTTTGGGATGAAATCCACTGATTGAAATGGATGAAATGGAGTTAATGAAGTGTGTTTTGGTATTCTTGTTGCTTGGGTGTGAGTTTTGAAGGGATTATATGTGTTTACAGCTTAACCCTAGGTTGTTCTTAGTTGAGAGTACGAGGAATCCAAGTTGTATGGAATTGTGTGATGTTTGAATGATCTCGAAGACTTATTGATGCATGAAAAGGGTGTTGGAACCTTGGGTTAGGTCTAAAGTGGTTGAATTATGATGTTTGAGTATTAGTTTTTGTGTTAGTTGAAGAATTGTGTTATTATGAAGGTTGTTTAGTTAACCGAGAGGGGTTCACACATGTTGGACAATTCGAGAAGCTTGTGGAACTCACGTGTGTGATATTGACAACCTAACGTAATCAGGTGTATGTTTGTATTGTATTGTTTGTATGGTATGACAGTACATATATTTGTGTATATATGCATGTTCCTTTTCATACCACGATATTGATTATGTATGTGTATGGTTTTTCTATATATCGTGGTATGCACAGATAGTTGATGTGTGATGATTGCATATGTTGTGATATATAGCATCCCCGTACCATTGCATGCTAGCATGTCCATACGATGTATGTGATGATAATGATGTATATATATGTGTAGAGGCATGTTGGTATGACATTGACATCATCACTATATGATTATATAGTGAGATATTGATGATGAGGTGATGATGAGATAATGTGATATGAGATGATGATATGATAAAGATCCCTGTCGCTAAATCCTCTCCATGGGAGAGCCATGCAGCAGAGGACAATATGATATAATGAAATATCCCTGTCACTAAATCCTCTCCTCGGGAGAGCCAGGTGGCAATGGATTTGGGAATGCACCTTCCCTAAATCACCATTGATTCGTGATGGTCTAGGGGAAGGAGAGCCATGGTCTGAGCTCTAGTGTAACCATTGGCCGGGTTATATTAGGATAAGGTGAGCTTGGTGATGTTCCATAATCAGTCTTCACCGACTGTTTGAAGGGAATCATCTATTGAATGTCTTGTGATGACGACAACTCGTGGTTCTAGCCATGTATGAGGGAGAACAACATACCATTCATTCATATTACATTCATGAGTTGTATGAGATATATGTATATATAGATGTGTGTGGTTATCCCTGGTTACTGAAACATTGTCTCACACCCCTCTCCTATGACTAACCTTTTAGGTGATGGTTCTGGCACTAGTTCAGAGAAGACACGGGAGTAGCTACGTACGTGGGAATAGACTATGTAGTATTTGTAATTTTGGATAATATATCTTGTGCCAACTAGGATAGAAAGTTGTGTAATGAATGTATGACATTGGGAATATTGCCATGGATGGATGTATGTATGTGCTATGTGTGATGAAAGGTGTATTTGTGCCTGATTGGTGTGTTTGGGGCTTGTAGCCCATTTGTCTACTTAGGGTTCCAAGGGGTCAAATCTTAGAAGAGTGGTTCCTTTGGGGTAAAACCTCTTTAGACAAGTTGGTTTGGGTATTTTGGACCTGTATGATTGGTCTCTAAGTGGCCAGTTGCCTTTAGTGGCAATTGGAGGTGGTTAGTAGTGAGTTTTGGTCAATATGTGGCCAAAACGGTGTCAAAGGTCCAGAATCTTCATACGGAGTTGAATTGAGATAAAAGTAGTGCCTATGGCTAGATTGGGACTAAATTGACTTGTAGGAGTTGGAATCAAGTCAATCAGAGGTTAGAGCATAACGTTATTCATGTCGGAAGTTCGCCCTGGAGTATGGAAGTCACTGATATGGGATATCAGCATGGGGCACTGCAGCTCTAGAGTCCAGGCCGTGATGCCATTAGAGACTGAAGCCGCGGCGGTACTGTAGTGGCCACGACCACAGCCATTTTTTGGCATTTTTGGGTTCGTTTCCGCTATTCTGAGGATGTAAGAAGTTGTTTTGAGATGTTTGGGTTGTGTTTGGTTGAGTTTTGAAGTATTTTTTGGTCGAGTCTGGAGGTGTCAAGAGGTAGAGTGTTACATCTTACCCACTAAAGATTGATTTTAACCTCATAAGAAGGGGGAGAAAGAGTAGGAATTTCATGAAAATGATGTTAAAAATAGTTTCTCATGCTTGAATTAGCTAAAGACAAGTGTAAGTTTCAAAAAAAAAAGTCAAAGATAAAGAATATGGAATTTTAGTGTTTATTTGATTCTTTAAGAAGTGACCCTAAGAAATAGATGATTTAGTTAGTATTTGATGCTGTATTAGGGGTTGAAAAGGTTCAAGAAAGCTAGTGGAAGGATTGGAAATAAGAAGAAAAACTAAAGGTTACATAAAGGTAGCAAATTTCTATTTCATGCTTTATATTATTTTACCATGTTTCCATGATGTATGATTGCCATATTGTTGTTTTGATGATTGGTGACTGTTTTGACTAAATTTAATGCAAGGATTTTGCCCCGGAATATCCACTTTTTAAGGAAAACTCTAACGAAATATTTACATAATAATATGGTATCTTATGCTTTAATGTGATTATATGATATTTTATGGCATAATTAATAGCATGAATGCATGAAATAGGTTTGCTACTAAGATTTTCATAATCGCATTACCCCAAGAATTCACATGATAGGCCCAAGTGATGGCAAGAATTCAAGGAAGACAAAGGGCAAGGAGAAAGCCAATTATTATTAGAATATTTATAGCCATTATGTTATATCTCTTTGCCATTTTATGTAAAATTATGTATGAAATTATGGAGCTGTATTTTAATATGGTTATGTTCCTTTAAGTCTCCCATTATGTTTGGTACAAATTTTGGACAAGTTATGTACATATGAGTTGTTGGGAATTTCACTATACACGCAGCAGAAAAACTATAAGAAATTTCATCCCATGGATCCGTCAACGTTATTTAGATTGAGATGTAGAAAAAGAATTTACCGCCGGTGTATCCCTTGGTATTCTTTTTCTATTCGTCGAACGCCAAGAACTAACGTAATTGGTCAGCTCCCTTTACCAGTATCCACACAAACGGTAAGTCCAACTTAAACGGCGTGCTAGCATATCTGATTGTGATATCCGTACAATTCCATACAAGTCCATATACCTTCGCGGTTCGTCGATTGACTCCGATGCATCCGTACGCCTTCCCGATTCATCGTTCATCCATACAGTTTTTCTTTATGAGTGTATGGTCACTCTCTCTTTTGGGTAATTCAAATTCTGTTGATTCTGTATCCTAGTCTATATCAATATATATAGATAGGATTTAGTATTTATTGAATTTAAATCAATAATTTAAACTAAATCAAATATTAATTAAATAGATTAAATTTAACCTAACTATCTAATATATATCCAAAATCAAATCTAGATTTAATTTATCATATAAATCAAATTTAGATTATTAATTTAAATTCAAATTTAGAATCAAATCTAAATCAAATTTAGATTATGACATTAGTTTAAATTTAAATCTATCATATAAAATTAAATTTAAAACTAATCAATTTGAATTAATTTGAACAATATATATATATATATTTCAAAATAGATATCAAATATATAATATATCAAACATATATATATATTTCAAATTTTAATATATATATTTGATATATATATAATTATATCACCCTAAATTGAACATTAAATTCATTAAATTTAGACACATTTTAGATTCAATGAATTTGGACATTCTAACTTGAGTTGATCTGTTCTTGTGTGTGACCCTGTAGGCTCATATGATGTTGGTAATGGACTAATAATGCTATTAGACCCACAAGTCACAAGTGGCCTCTAGCAAGACATTGTGATTACCCAAATCATATGAGATCGGTGATCCGATGCAACATATCATATAACCTAATCACATCCCTTTTGTCTCATGATATATAGATCAAGTATGAGGCATGAAAACATCATCCTCATTTTACTCGACCATCACTTTCTCAATCTCCAAGCAGACTGACAGAACAAATAGAAACTCTTCCATTCGAGCACGGCCATGCATTTTCTTAGTCTCACTCATCGAGGGGCCCAGATATATCTCTCCATTAATTAGAGGGATAAATTCCATCTTGACCATTTATCTTCCTCCATACAAGTTTCACTATGCTCGATCATAGCCTTTATGATCTCCCGATTAAATGTGACTTTTGACTATGCCAAAGTATAATGTTCCCCATGTAGAAAGCCATGGTCATCTCAGGTTTGAGGGTTTAGTGACATGGTTATATATGAGATATGCTTATGACTTGATTCATGTAGCTATCTCATGACGGATCAATTCATTATTGTTCCCACAAAGATGATTAACTAGGGATATTTAGGATAAAATAATTTATCCAAGGATATTAGTAAAAGAAAAACATGCAAACAATATAATAATGTAAGAAAAAAATACCTTCTTTTTCATAATGAAATACAATGTTTATAATATAATGATTGGCCTATGGCATAATCTCCAACATGAGTATGATATAAAAATTAATTTTGTCAAGTAGTTATCAAAACTGTCCAATTTGACAAGCTGAGATTGAAACAAGGGGACTCTGTTCAAAGCAGGACATAAAGTATAATTTTTATACATGCCTAAAATTATACAAGGGCTTTCCAAGAAGCTAAAGGACACTTAAATTGGTTAAGTATGCTAAGAGTTATGAATTTTCAAATTTAGGCTATAAAATCTAGAAAGTTGGAAATTGACAATATGAGCAGTGATTTTCATGTTAAATACTATATCAATTGACACATTAAAAATCTAGTTGCATATTTTTTCTATGTAGAGAATGTTTTAAGCTATTTTTTAGAGATTTAAATATACGATTTTTCTAAATTTAGTTATAATTTTTCAAAATTTAGTTGGAAAAATAAGAATACTAAATTAATGAACAATAATAGACAATTTTTAATTTTTATGTTTTAGTCCCTATTGTGATTCAAGCTTCTAAAATGGTTCAATTGGATATTAAATAAAGTATAATATATGGGAAATGATATAAGAAAGTCAATATTTATCAAGGTATGATTACTCCTGTTGACCAAGCCATCCAGTTTGCTGACAAATTTCCTAACCAAATCCTTGATAAAACCCAATTACAGCATTTTCTAGGTTGCATAAACTATATAGGAGACTTTGTTCCACAATTAAATAATCTCACCAAACCTCTTCATGATTGCCTCAAGAAAAATCCACTTGCTTGGATAGACATCCACACCACCATTATTGAACAAATCAAATCACAAGTGGAAACTTATGATTGGATAGAACTCCCGTGCCTTGCTCTGCCTAACTTGCATGCTTTTAAAATAGTGTAAAGTTATGCCTCCAACATCAGGTACGAAGAAATCCATAAACAACACCTTGATGAGAAAGAAAGTATTATCGCTCTCACATTAAAGCACTAGAATCCAACTCAACAAAATTATTCAACCATCAACAAGAAAATTTAAGCCATCATTTTGTGCATCATAAAATTTCAAAGTGATTTATTAAACCAAAATTTTTAGTTAAAATTGATTGCAAATCTGCAAAAAATGTTTTGCAAAAAGATCTTAAAACCATTGCAGGAAAACAATTTTTTGCCTAATGGCAAGCAATATTAATTGTTTTTTATTTTAATATTTAATATATAAGATGGAATACAAACTCTCTCCCAAACTATCTCACCAAAGAATTTTTGCTAGGAAGGCAAACATGCCTTCAAAGAAAGACAAAGGAAAAGCAAAGATAGATGTGATGCAATTATTAAGCCAATTTTCAATCAGGTCTTCTATCCAAAATCTTGAGTCACAAACTCAAACTGGGTCATCTTCCCGGAAACCAACCTCTTCAAACCCTACTAAATGTAACATCATTAATTGCTGAATATCATAATATGTATAAATATGTAATAAAATATAATAAATAGCAATAGATATGAAAAAGGGTAAAGAGGTCATTTACTGGGTCAAGGAAATAAACTATGAAAATTACATTTTTATCTCTGAGAAAAAGAATTTCTTACATATTAGTCCCTAAGGAAAATTATGAGAAAGTACCTAAAAGAATAAATATTATCTTTTTGACTTGGCTTAAAGGCAATTTTATAAATATTAAAAATATATGTCGTACTGAAGGTTATAACATATTGAATCCAATAGAATAATGTATTGAGTTTAATAGAGTCAATTTAGAAGAAGTTGGATTGTAGAATATATACTGCAAAAGTAAAGTTATTATGGACCTCACAAAAAGTAAAAGAGAAGAAAGAAAATTATATGGACCCCACATAGATATTTTAGGAGACTGGATAATAAAGTAAATACATATTCAAGCTTACTTTAATCTTATACACATGAAATAATAAAATACTGCAAAAGTAGCTTTCCTAATCCATATATGAAGTAGCCAACATAGGATATATTTGAACCAAGAAAAATATAAAATATTTTGCTCTCTCTCCTCTCTAAAGTGGCGTCCAAGTTCAGCATCACATGGAGAAATTAATTATTTTATTATTTAATGAGGAAAACTTAGTAGTTAAGTATTTACCTTAACTTAACCATAGCCAAGTTAATAAACTATGGTTAAATGGCTTATCCAATCCCTCCTCTCGTTGGCCTACGTACTGCACTTGGAAAAGAAGGGAGAAGCAGTTGTTGAGCTAAGAAAGAAGAAGAGAGAATGTGAGAGAAGGGAGGAAGAAAGAAGAAAAAAGATTTGAAGTCAAGTTAAGGTAAGATCCAACTTATCGTTTTCATTAATTCTAGCTGAGTTTTCAAGAAGTTTGGGTTGGTTTCTTTGAATTTTCCTCCTCTCCTCTTGATGTTCCATTTTTTACCTAAGCATGGTAGAGTGAGGGAAGGTCTATTCATGCCATAAAACTAAGAGAAAGCATGAGATTTTGTTAAGGGAATAAGTCTTAATGTGTATGGAAGCAAGTTTTTTTGAAAATCAATTCTTCCCTCCTCATGGCAGATTTTGGTAAGTATGATTGGGGTAGAAGAAGTTGGATTTTCATTAATTTGATGCCAAAAATGTCATGATGGAAAACCTTAAAGACAAGCATTTATTTTTTATGATTTAGGCTAAAACAAACTATATAGGTTTTTAAGGTTAAGTTCAAACTTTATGAGCTAAGTCATGAAATCAATGGTCTAAGCTAGCATTTGACATTGTTTTAGGACTTGAGGAAGCTTGAGAAAGCTAGTGGAAGCTTTGCTTTCAAGAGAGGAAGCCAAAAGAACTCCAAGAGGTAGCTAAGTTAGTTGTTACTTTATGTTCTTTCGTTGTATTTCTATGATGAAATTATGTTGAAATAATGTTGTTGTGTTTTTTTTTATTGGTTTTGACTATAAAATTAGTCAAAATTAGGAGCTTTGACTATAAACTATTATGCTACCGAAAATTTTATGAACAATATGGTACTTTGATGTTTTATGTGACTAAATGTGAATTTTATGTGAACTAAATGACATAATTGCATGAAATATGACTTATTATTGAGATTGTCATAATCTTATCACCTCAAGTACCTAAATGCTAGGTTCGAGAGATGCCAAGTATCCAATGGAGGCAAGGAGTAAGGAGAAAGATTTCAATGATTAGATTGTTATTGAACTATGTCTCTTTGCTATTTTATGTAAAATTGTATTAGAATTTATGAAGCTTTGAATTGCTGCAAATATGTTCCCTGAGGCCTCTTCTAATGTCATGAATATGATTTGGACTAGTATGAAGCATGTATGTAATGAATGGTAGTGGTATAAAAGCTTAAAATGAAAATTTGTCCAAGGTGACCGACCAGTCATGAAAAAAATAGGGGTACTCTATTTGAAATAGAGCAATTAAGATAAGTATTATTCCAAAGAGTAAAAGAACACTTGATTTGGATATACATACAATTTATAGTGAATTTTTGAATTTAGGGTTAAAACCTAGACATAGTTGGAAAATTGCATATTTTTAGTTATAAGTATTGCTTAATTTGAAAAGTAGTATAAAATCGTATAGAACTCCGAAAATTTAGTGGTTTATATGTATGAAAAGAGCTGTGATTTAAATTTAATATGTCACTAATTTAAATGCAATTAGATCTATATAATGAGAGTTATACATGTTTTCCAAAAATTGTTCTAGTAAAAAGTTGTATTCTGACCCTTGTAATTTAAATGCAATTAGTTCAAGTTGATGTTATGCCTTGTACAAGTTAAATAAATACATAAGATAAATATGACTGAAAAATAGACATACAGAGATTTCTAAAGGTTTAAATAAATCACAATTTGGCTTTGTATAGGATGAGAAATAAATTTCAAAAATTTAAGGCCAAAATCCTGGAGAGGGTAAAATAACTATTTAAATAGTAAATTTTGGGCAATAAATTGTATGAATTGGTGCGTTTAAATTTAGGTTTCATATTTTTTTTATGTAAATAACATTTTAATATATTTATATAGAATTAATCACATTAACATGATTTTTCTAAAATTAGTTATAATTTTTCAAAGTTCAACCTGAAAAATAGAATACCAAATGAACAATACCATGTTTTTTTTGTTAATTTTCTGATTTGGTTCCTTTTATGATTCAAGCTTGTAAAATGACTTATGTGGACATAAAATATGCTATAATATATGGAAAAAAATATATTAAAGTATGGTGTTGCACTAAACCAAGGGTAGAAACCAAAGAAACCCCAAAATCCAAATCTAAAGAAACCAAAGCAGATTATGCCTTCTCAATTGAAACTCTCCAAGCCTTAGCCATCCGAGGATTAACCCATTTGCCACACAAATCTTGGGCTAATATAGCCGAGGAAGAAAAAAAGATGATGAGAGAGATTTTCTTTCCCTTATGATAAAAAACCTCAAGAATAAACAAATTACTATTAACCCAAAAATAAAAAATCTATTACTCCTACCTAACTAATAGCTATTACAATTGTCCAACAAACCAAAAATAAAACTAGCCATATTCCAAAACTAGACAAACCTATGACCATTATTCAAGTTAAACTAGAGTTTTTTGAAAAGAACCTAAACCATGTTGCCTCTAAAATCTTTCCTACATGATTCAATTTTAAATCATTAGCACCAAACAAAACTTAGAGATTCTATGAGTTCATCCTTATAATTGCCATTAAACACCGTCCCAACCCCTTTGACAGAAACACCTATACACATACAACTATTCAAATTTTGAAGGTCCTTAGCCCTTCAGATTATGGGTAAGACCTGAATAAACCCAAAAAATTTTATCAACTCTTTGATCCCATTGGATATTGGCACCACACTTGGTTTGTCTACTTTAACTGCAAAATCACCTATAATTTTTCTCAATGGTTTATTAAATGGTGGAACTATTTTGGTCATATTGAACATATATCGCCACAACCAATCAAAGGTTTCTAGCACTTCAATGTAAAAATTAACCTTGTTGATAACCCTTTTCCAGTGTTACTACACTTTTTTCTCTAAACTATCTATATCCTAGATCTTTGCCTAGCATTACAGGTACAGTAGTCCAGCAACCAGACTTCCAACCTTCCAAAGAATATCATATATTAGATGGTATGCAGACTTTGACTAAAGTAAAGCAAACGTTATTGCAATTAGATTATGGTTCAGAAATAACCTACAATGGTTACTTCATAAACTAACAAGTTTCCCAACTAGAAGAACTAAATACATGCCTACTTAGCTTCAACCTTTAACAAGCAAACATTTGTCAACCAGTTGAAGTAGGCTCTTCTTCTCCTGGAGAATGAATAGAGACCATCATCATCAAACCCATCATTTAGAGCACCTTCAGATATGGATAATGAAGAAGACTGTTTTACCATTAACCTGGCAAACAATTGACATTAACCTAGTAGATGATTCATTTATTATATTAAAAAAAAGTTAAAATTACTATTCATAAATTGACTTTTGACTGATACTATTCACTTATTGACCATTGACCAAAATTGCTCATAATCTGACCAAAAGATCCTGACATCGATTGCTGATCGTACAGCTAACTACTAACCATCATATGCTAAAAATAAAATTAAAACCTAGTCATTAGATTAAATTAATTTTGGCCATTGGATGTAATTCAAAACTTTTATAAATAGTCATGTAAGGTCCATTTTAAGGGCATTACAAATTGTAGGAGAGTTAGGAGAGATTCTCAAAGAGAGAATTCTTTATAAGCCTCTTTCCTTTCTCTTGCAATAAGATTTTTATTAACAATTCCCTTGCTTCTTCATTAACCTTTTCTTCTTCTGTCTAGAGTGTATGGACTTCCACCATTTTGGCACACATTTAACTTTCTTCCTCTTTATTTTCTTTGGTTTAGACTATGCGGACTATCGTCATTCTGGCACTCTTTTAATTTTCTTGTACTTTATTTTCATTTAGATCTAGCATCTTATCTAGATCTGACAATGCTTTAGTTTTCTGCATTTTATTTTACTGTATTTACATTATGTTCTTTATTTAAAGTATTTATATTTCATTTACTTTATTCAACAAAAGTCAATTTATGCAGATACAGTTGCTATAAATACCCTTCCTATGCCAAAAAAAAGAGAGAGAAAAGAGTTAAGGTTTTATAAGGAACAAATTAGAAACACATTGGAGAGTTATCGGGACCAAGATACACAAATTTTCAAGGCCAAAACATTAAGGTAATCATCTAAAAACACTATTTCCCTCTTGTATCTCATGATTCACATTTTATTTTTGGGATTTGATTGAGGTTCGAGTTTAGGGATTTTGGGTTTCCATACACCCTTGGCATGGGTGATGAAAATGTCACAATAGATCATGATTTTAAGTTGTTGATAATACATGTTTGAGTTTGAAAAGGGAAATTATGGTGGTATGTGACAAAGCCTAAGTTTCAGGTGTAGGGTTGAGTTGTGATTTTGTTGTTCCTCTTTGATGTTGTGACTTGCACTTGTTTTGGGAAGTTTGGTTTGATTGCTTGAAGCTTCAAGGAACTCCTAGAACTTATTTTTGGTAAGTGGTTCAATCATTGTTGTAATAAAGGTTAAATTGGCAACTATAGATTTGTGACTTGCGGCTAGTTTGGACAATCTATGAAGTGATTTCATGTTGTAGGCTCTTGGGAATACTTGGTGGGGTCTAGGAGGCTTAATTGTAACATTGTGAATTAAACTGAAGTATTTCGGTAAGTTTTCCATGTGATGTGAACATTGGCAATTTAAGGTATTGACCTTTGATGTTAAGGCCCAAATTATCTTAATATTAATAGTTATAGTGTAATACAATATGCCATCCATTGTCTTATGGCTTTAGTGGTGTGGTGTTGGATTACCTTTGTGAGGTAACCGAGGGTTTGGTTCTTTACTTGACCATCGTGCGATTCACTCTCTTACTAGTAATATGATGGAATTGTTGTGGTGTTTTGAGACATATGACTATTAATTAATTGGCTACCTTGAAAATTTTTTATATGTGCACATATAAGGGCCCCCATAACTAACCTTTTCGTAGATGTGGAAAATGTGGACTTTAGGTTACCTTGAGATGTAGCACCTCTTATGAGTGTGTGTGTGTGCGCGCGCGTGCCGCCAAAGTGAGCCCTATGAGTCTAAACAAGGTCACTTGGGTTGTAGCACCTCTTATGAATGTGAGTGTGCCACTAATTAAGGTGTGCCACTTGAAATCTAGCACCTCATGGAAATGTGTCACTAAGATGTGTGATACTTGTGGTAGCTTCCAGTATGTGCCAAATGCTCTTATGTTACATTGTTTCTATTATAGATAAAATGGTTTTTTAGGCATGATTCATAACTTTCTCATAGGTGTATTAGTCTAGTATAGAATTAGTACCCTGGTTATCAAGATTTCTATCTCCTCCCATTGTTCATCATTTTCCAAGTAAGGCTTCTAACACTAAAAAGGGCAAGCAAGTGGAGCAATGATTGCTTATATGTTGTGGTTCTATGTATCAGTAAATCAATGTCCAACCCTTATCAATCAATTTTCAAGACCAAACTTGAATTTGTCACCTCTTTTGTACTTCATAAATTGATTTATGATTCTATAATTCAATTTGTAATTCCAACCATTCCACGGAATCACTTTAGTTCAATATAAATCAAATTGTAGGCTTCAAGAATTGATTTATAAATCTAGGAAATTTCAGTTGGAGCTCAAAAATCAATTTATGGCTCTAGAATTCCTTTTCCAACCCTTCTCAGTCAAAATCATCTTCTGACTTAACTAATAAATTGATTTATAACCTTGCAAATCGATTTATGCAGCATTTCTTCACAAAGTGATATATTTCTCTATCTTATAACCATTGTTTGAATTCTACACTTACTGTGTTATCAAGTGCTAGTACATGTTTATTTCAAGGATTTCAATTACACTATCAGACTCAAGGCTACTTTTCACATTGTGAAGGCAATTTCCTATAATGCTATAATTTGCCTTATGACTGTAAATGAAAGCCAATGTCAAAGCTTATGCAATATTGGGCATTATCTTCCAATGCTAGTATTCATGCATAATCAATTTAACATTCCAATGTCTTGTGTACAAAGGAGGTAGGGGACTTTAAATCCTTATTATTGATATTGATGGCAATCAAACTGACACAATATCAAATGTGGTGTACAAAGAAATTTTCAGCAACTTATTGCAAGCATCTTTATTAGTTGTATATAAAGTGTGTCATGCACCTTAATTAAAGTGCTGATTATTGTTACTTATTTGAGTTGTTTTGTGAGGAACATGTAAGTGCGTCATGAAATTGTAATTCCAAAATGTAGTTTAACAGTGATAATTACTAAAAAATATTTGATTTTCATAATACATTTATTGTTTTAAGATATATATGGCACTATTTTGTTAAGTAATATATAGAGCTTATTGTGTATCGCACGAGTACAAATACTAGTTTATTTCTAAAATATAGGTAAGACCTTTAGTTTAGGAGGGTAGATCTAAAAACAAAAAAGACTAAAATTGAAAAGTTCGTGGCAGTGACATTATGATCATGAAAAATATTATGTTGTAATATTACATCAAAAGTTTTATTAAATTATTTATTTAAATTACTAGATTAACGAACAACTAATAAATTTTAATAAATTAGTTTATTCTCGTTTATGCAATGAGTCTAATTGAAATAAAAATTAATATAATCGATTATCATTGTATAAATTTAAAAATTATTAATTATTGAATCATTAAAAATAAAAATAGATTTAATTTCTATCATTTGTTTAAGGGAGAAAAGCCCCTACCACACATACTAACTTGAGTTTGTGTTTTCTGTTTTAGTTTTTGCATATTACGAGTTAGTGTTTTTTTGTTTTATTTTTGCATATATTGGGTCACAGCTTGGAACTCAGATGTACAAAAGAGATATTGGAGAAGAAGTAAACAAATTTCAAATATGAAGCTGTAAAAGGACATCCAAGAGGATTCCTCCTTGAAAGAGAAAGTCACTCTCCATGAAAGTGAAGCCATCAGCTTGTGTTATTTCTCTTCCATTGATCAATCACACTCCACTACTCTTATCGGTTTAGTTCAAGGGTAGAAAAAATTTCCCATTATATTTTTTTCTTAAACTAAATAAGAAGAGAGAGTGTATTTCCTCCTCTCCTTTGATAGGAGGAAGAGGAGGGGACAAGATAGAAAATACTCCCCTCCTTGTTTAATTTTAAAAAAAATAGAATAGAAAATTTTCCTTTTCCTCCCCTTTTCTTCAAATCTCTCAAACCAATCAAGGGATTAATGTTTTCTTTTATTTTTCTTACTAGTTTTTTCTCTCCAAACACACAATACCGGCAAAGAAATCAAGTTTGGGACTCACATAGGAATATATATATATATATATAGGCCTCAAACATCAGAATAAATCAAAATTGAAGAAGCAAATTTTATGATGCCCGGATATATTTGAAATAAAAGATATTTAGTTTTATTTTTTTTAACACATATAATAAATAAAATTTAATATTTAATCTCTAAATTAGTTAATCAATAAGCTATAAAGTTGTAGATACGAACCATCTTTGATTATATTTATAACAAAAATAATCTTTTTTTTTCACAATAATAACAATAATTTTGTTTAAATGCTACAAGTGATGCTTTAAATTTTTAACAAGTGACACCTTGCATTAACAACAATCTATATTGCACCAATATTTCAGAGAGGACATACCCTTATATAATACGTGTTAGATAGAATATGCATATTGTACTTTACGATAGTATCATACACATAGTCTTAGTTTGTCTTCTTCAAAAATATTTTAAATGACTTCAGCATCACTTGGTATAGGGGAAGTTTAACTTCTCGGGAAGAAGAGTAATTGGTGTTGCTTGCTTTTAAAAAAAAGACTTGAAAGTTTCTGGAAAGTTGGGCTTAACTAGGGAAGTTTTACTTCCCAAGCAAACCCCTAGAAAGTTCTACTTCGTGAGTATCTTATACTGATTTTCCAGAAAGACCTTTAATTCATTAATCCATTTTCTTAATAAAAATGATATTTTTGTATTTAATTTAAAAATATAATATATTTCTTTTAAAATATAATTAGAACTTCTCAGGAACTTAAAATAAGTCAAGCAAGTTATATGTGTGCTTTTCGGGAAGTTAACTTCCTAAGAAATATACTTCCTTTGAAGCTATTTTTCAAAAAGTATACATAGGGACCTTAAGATCTTATAAAAAGCTCAATTTTTAATTTTTTATTTAGATATCCTTATATTACTTTTAAAATACTTATGTAAAACTTATTTTTTATATTTTTTTATCTTTTGTACATTAATTTGTTGAATTATACATAAATTTTATATGTATACATACCTGTATCCTCAAAATTTTAAATTTTTTTGTTTTGACGTATCATATCGTGTCGTATGCAATATTCATACCCATATTTGTGCACCATAGGCAACAATTCATGTTATCATATTTTTATTTGTTATTATATTTGAATTTCAGTTTTATTTGATTTTATTCAACTCATCATAAATTTGAAATTAGTATGTATTTAATTTAATACAATTTGATTAATTAATATAAAATATAAAATGTATACTAAAATTTGGTGATCCTACTTCCTAGATATTGTGTGTGTTTTGTAGAAGATATATAAAGAAGATTATTTTTTTAAAATGTATTTAAAGACATGTACATTCTGACTTAATTAATAGAAAATAGATAACTATATATGTAACTATTATTAACATAAAAATATATAGGTAAACTAATTACGTAAACAAATATTATTTAAGAGATAAATTAATAGCTGTACATAATGTCAAGGATAAATTCACTACAATTCTCCTATATTTGCTCTACTATTTCAACAATTTTCTAATAGGATGTAATTTATGGATAATCACTTAACTAATTTGAAAATTACTTAATTGATTTGAAAATTTATTATGTGATTTGAAAAGTATTAAAAATATTTAAAATTTTAATAATCAAATTGAATCAAAAAATATTCTAACTATCTATTAACGTTCATCTAAAATTTTTAATTTGAATTAAAAAATTATTGATTTTGAAAGTATCCTACATAATACAGTAATACTTACTACTTCAAAAATCATTCAATCAACTTAAGACGTCAAAGTTTTATTAAAGATTGAATGAAAAATTATTTAGTAAGATTTCATCAAACCTTAAATATTCAAATTAAATATGATTTTAAGTACATATTAAAATCTATAACACGAATTTATTGATTATCAAACGGAAGCACAAACTTGGCTCACACCTTTGGCGACACCTTGCTGGGATATGGGATGATGTGAGACTTGGAATCAAATGGGATCCTAGTAATGACGTGTCAATCAAGTCTTGGGATGAAAACTGCATAGGGGAACTTAGTCCTCTAAATACCCTAGCCTTAGTGGACATCCAAGAGATCCTCACTTGGAGAAAACTACACGCAATACCCCTAAATTTTTATATTTTGTATCCTGAGATGTTCACTAGTACAAAAAAAGCTTTTAACATCTAGATTTTAGATCAGGTAATAAATAATAGATCTAAAAAATGGAACCGGTGGCATTTTTGTAAATAAATTGTGAAGTGTGGGACTTTTTAGATCGATTATAAAAATAACCGATGTATAAAATACTTTCTAGATAAGTGGAAAAAACACACCGATCTAAAAGATAAAATAATATAAATAAATTTTTTTTTTTGCTTGTTTAGATATAATGGCAAAACCTTCTGATCTAAAGAATTTCCCCGCTTTATCAAAAAATTAGCTTTTTACTTCCCCACCATTTTGCTTCATTTTCAACATAACCCTACCTCTCCTACATTCTAGAAAATCTCTAGCACTCAAAACACAATCCACTCCTTCTACAAAGCCGTCGTCGGTCTCTCTCCTTGTGAGTCATCTTTTTCCTTTTTCTCTTGCACAGCCGCACACAACCCATGACTTGTTTAACTTCATTTGCTGTCATTTCCTCCTCGCCGTGGGTTACATCTTGGGGTTTTGAAATTATCATGACCACATAGTGAGAACAATGTTTGGTTTTCTTCCTCGTCACCTTTGATCCGACCAAGGCATAACCCATCAATGCTGTTGAGCTTGTCATTGGTGGCAATGTTATCCTTGAGCAGCATCGATACCCCATGGAGTGGTCCCCGTGAGGACTCATCCACCCGATCCCTCCTCCGCCAATCGACCTCCTCTGCTTAAGCTCTGGCATTCGGATTCACTTCCAATACGCTGCGAAGTATGGGATTAAACCTCCTGATCCTCTCCAAGTAGAAATCAACTAGCTGAGTTGAGGTGAGCTTGTTCTTTGCAAAAGCCTTTTGGATGTCATCTATGGCAGCTTCGCTGACTCTGAAATCGGGGCCCTTGATCTCTTTGACCCATCTTGTGAGAATCACTAGTATGACTACAACAGTGAACACCATAGATGGTGAAGAAGAATGCTTCATTCTCATGTTCTTTAATTTTACTATGATTTGACTTTGAAGATGGGGTTGAATATTTTCTATAGATTTTAAGGGAAAGAAGAAAGTCAAAATTGGAAACGGATACTTTCCATCAAAGGATGTAGCTAGTTCGAAAGAATTCTATCCGCAAAAATATTGTGGTTTGAAAGAATTATTTTATTAAGTTTCTCATTCAAAAAAGAATCATATCAAGTTTTCCAATGGGCCTTTCCTTCGAGATTCTGGGGAGCATGTACTAATGGATCGGGCTTATAGTTTCCTAGATACTGTTGTCTCAAGTTAAAACCTTTTCTTAGCTAAAACTCTGGTTAAAATGTCTGTTCATTGTTACATGTGACATATTTATAGTCCTTAAGGAATTTGTAGGAAGGAATATAATGGCTATAGGAAAGAAATTAGGATAGTATGTCAATTATGCTATGCTTAATGAATACACTTCCACTTTATTTTTGCTATGTCTTCTTCTTCATGTTTTGTTCAGATATATTATTAGAATACTGCATATAGTTCAGATATAAGTTCCTTTTCCACTACAAACTTGCTAGAGAAATTAATAACTACGTTGTATGTTTGTGTGGACCAATTGTTTCCTTGGGAAGACTGAGATCACAAATTAAATCTCTGAAAAGTTTTAGGTTCTCAAGGGCATATTCTTTGTCATTTCTCCCAACTCAGATGACTGGAGTCCATGCCTAGTTTTGCATATGCAGACAATGCTATTCTTTCTTACTCTGACTATAAAGGTGTTTTGTAGATGTCATTTAAGATTTCATAAATATTTGGTCTATTTTATCATCATTTTTCCACTCTTCTCTTTCCTTAGTTAAGATAGTACCACATAATGGTGATATGGGGCTACTTGATTCACCTTATCATATTTTTGGTTTCTTTTCTCGCAAAAGTTATCATCACACCTATTTCACTTTTCTGCAATGCCCTGTATGAGTTGATTACTTATCCGCTGCTGCTTATGATCACTCGGTTCAATCACATCAGGTCTTTCTAGAGGGCAGGGTAAGAAAATGTTTCTCTTATTATGCTAATTCATGCACACATAACTTTTCACTATTCACTAGCTAATTGTCCATCCCACAATTTATTTCTAATGAAAAGAAAACATCAGATCTCATGAGTCAAGGTACATTGGCTATACCTATTTTGGGTTTAGTCTATAATCTCGAACTCCAACAGTTTCTAGACTTGTATTGGTAAGGATGGGATGTGTACTAGTATGTTTCCTCAATATTCCTTGTATAGACAAGAACGTTTAATAGTTTTTGGTTGCATCAATAAGCAATGTGATAACGAAGCCCACATGCATCAGGAAATCATTCTTGTGGAAGGCTTGAAGCTCAATAATATCCCAAAAGGAATATATACGCTCAACTGCTTGCCCCTTAGGTTGGTTGGTTTTGAGGCATCACCAATACGATGCATCCTGATCAGATAATTCGTGCTCGTGAGTTTGAGGTGGCCAAACCTGGTTTCATGTTGTATGGTATGGATTCTCCACCCCTATTTTTATTCTTTTTTGAAAAATCTTCGATGCAGTTTTTATATGTTTGCTATCAAGTTTCTTTAATAGAATTTTTAGCATGACAAGTGAAATAATATTTTCAAGTTCTAATAGATGTCCAGTTGTTATATTTTATAGAGAACTTTACGCCTTTTTCTTTTTTTAAATTGTCTCTCTTTTTGGATGGGAAGTGCCCTATTTTTTGGATATTGTTCTGTGCATTATTCTTATCAAGAAGTCTAAGTGCTGATGCAAAATGGTGAAATTGATATACAAAAAGGAAATGCAACGTGAGCAACAAAATTAAATGCTAATAAACCAAATGGACATGCAACAAAGCAATATAATTTGAATCAGCTACATGGATATGCAGCTAATCTCAGTAGTAAACACAGGCACCCAATTGTTAGTGATCATTAAAGGTGATAATTGTGTAACTGCCAATAAACCAAATTAAAGAAGTATCTTTCACTTATTCACATTAAAAAGGAAAAAGAAAAAGAAGCATCATGTCCCTTAATAAATAAAAGCACTTAGAGCCATTAAAAGATCTTAACTACCTTCTCAGCTGATGAAGCACGGCCAGAATTTGCTCTAGCACCTAACCTATTTATTAAGTCCTTTGTCTACTTAATTTCTTTTTTAGCTTCGTTGACTCTAGATCCCCACATCACATCATTTCTGAAAAATATAAATTATAACTTAAAATAATTATAATAATTTGATTTAACTATTTTTCTAGTAAAATATATTTAAACAAATTAATAAAATTTAGCTAGACTATCCAGTTCATGTCCAATCTAAGCAATTGAGATGTGAGATTTGATACATGTTTATTTAAAAATGATTCATATGGTAATGACTTCACTTTTATTTACTTATTTATACTTTTGTTTCCTTGCGTTGGTATCCATGTACATGTGGAATATATATATAAACTTGGATTAGGACATGTAAGTGAATTAAGCATGTTATATGAATCAATGTCACTATATGTAGAATATTGAGATCAAATGGAGGTTATTTAACCATCAATGATAGAAGCACTTACCCACCCTGAGAATCTTGGGTTTTTTTTTTCCTTTCCTAATTGTCATGTTCAAAAGAGAACAGCTATGAGATTTACCTGATGCTGCTTTTTTTTTTATATATATATATACAAATCTAGTATAGTACAAATATGGCAATGGCATGACTAGTGAAGGCCCAAGAATGAAATTTCTAGGTTCAATATTTTTTATTCATTTTGACTCACTTATGCCCAAGTCTATCTTAAGGACAGGCCCAACCTTCACAAAAGAAAGTCTCACTCATGAGTCATGAGTCACCAAATCTACTAACCCTACAAAGAATAAAAACTTTTGATTGTCTCTCTCTGTTTTTTTTTGGGTAGAATATTTGGCTCATCTCTTTTTATTTTGATTATCATGATATGATTCCAACTGTTTTTTTAATGATTTTTTTCATTTTAAAACTCAAAAGACATCTTTTATTTACAAAATCATCTTTTTTTAATTTTATTTTCATTTCAATCCAATTTTTATGAGCGCATGCAGCACACACAAAGTATTTAGCCTTGCATTTTTTTTGTTAATTATGCAAGTCTAACTCATATTCTCTTCGCTTAAAGTCTAATCAAATGATGAACTCATGTTTGAATGATAGATCCATAAGTATAACATGCTCTAAATATGTTCAAGCTTATTGGAGTCACATATTAAAAAAAATACATTTGACTAACTGAATGTGTGATTAGTGAGTGTGAATTAACTGTAATAATAACATTGGCATATGTTCTTTTAAAAAAATAAAAAGGAGGAGGGGGGGGGAAGAGAGAGGTTTTGAGTTGGGAATGAATGCGCATATGTAGTTTGAATGAGATTCCATGTTGAGATGTGAGAGGAAGAACAGGATGGGCTAGGCGTAGTTGTAATCAAAGCGAGGAATAAGTCCACACGTATATCATTTTCTATGACAAGTCATCCATCCTGTCCTATAATTTTATTTTCTATCACGTCCATCTCCATATCATCTATATCTATTTACTTCTCCAACATTAATTTCATCCTTACTGTCTGTTTTTGTAATTTCATTCATTTTGTCAACCTAATGCTTCTATTACTTCTTTCTTACTTAAAATAATGCTTATATAAATGAACACAAACACACACTCGAGTAATCTTTCCATTTTTCTCAAGTTTGAATTGATTTCTAGTTGAGGGAACAAGATCAAGGAGTTTTTTTCTATGTTTAGTCACAACAAAGGAATAAAAAAATGAGTAAATTTGGTTTTTGTTTTTCAAAAGATGGGTTTGGCAATCATATATATATATATGCCATGTGGTCAAAATTTTTTTTTTAAATCATTTGAATTTCTTCTTGTTACATAGTAACGTTTAGGTTGGATTAGTAGTTTGGAACATGTCACTTTTTGTATGAAACTAATATGATGTGAACTTCTTATTGCTATTATGGTTATAAAATTGCATTGGATGCTTTATAAATTAGGATACTCGTGTATCAAGCAAAAACCCAAGAGAAAGCCATTGGATTTTGTAATATAGTCCATCCATAGTAGAAATTGTTGAGATGAAAACGTAATTGAGCCTTCCAAGGACCACATCCTTGTTCTCTAGGAAGTGAAAAATATATCTATTTGATTGGTTTCATGAAAAGGGGGAAAAATGATCAATGTGATGATGCTGAATCTATTTGACCTCTTTTGAATTAAGGCAAGCGCGTATTTTCTCCCCTCTTTAGAAGTATACTTAGGTTTATCAAGTGAGAAAAGTGTTTGTGTCTATCATTATAATTAAACTAATCCATTGTATTCACTATTTATTGCTTGCCTTTCTATGAATAATGCATTTTTTAATTTTTCCTATGTATCTAAATCAATTTCATTGTAGGTGAAAGAGATTGAGTGTTTAGCATAGACAAAAGAGTCGAGTAGCAAGGCGCTGAACAAACTGCTATAGTTGATTTATCTAAATGGTTAAAGACGTTGCTTTCCCTCAAGGTACTAGAGGTAAGGTGTCTAATTGCCTTATTTTATTTATGAAACATCACTAGACATAGTCAAGTAACATTAATATATTGTTGGTGGTTGGAATTATACCAATAATTTTCTAGTAGTGTTGGGGATATTTTGATCATTGTGGATGTGGTGTAAATATTGGAATATGTTGATGTGCATGTAATTCTTAAATGCCTCATTGATTTTCTTAATCAAAATATTGTATTAAAGTTTCATTCCCTACTTAATGTAAGTATAAGATTGTCATAAGTGGTGGACACACATACTAGGTGGGAGGGGACACACATCTTATCTTTAGAGAATTGCTTGAGTTAGCTTAAGTTTAAGAGATTAGAAGAGTGTGGTTTCATCATCATGGTTTCGATCTATGCATCTTGGTTTTGTGCTATAATTGAAGATAACTTGTTAACTCTAATCTCCTTTAGGTAGTCATGGATCGTAGTTGGATGAATGCTAGATAGACGAGTGACGAATATGAGACTGGGGTGGAGGAGTTTTTGGAATTCGCTAAAAGGAATGTTCCTAATAATAATGAGACATTTTATTGTCCATGTGTAAAGTGTTTGAATGAGAGGCGACTAAGCATTACAGATATAAGAGAGCATGTACTTTGTGATGGGTTCAATAAGAGGTATACATAATGGATATGGCATGGTGAATTAGAAATGCCAAGTGTATCACAACAGGCAGAAGTTGATTTGGATATGGAAGATCGACTAGAAGACATGATCCGTGATGTTGGAGTAGAGGCCTTTGAGTGAGCACGTGTATATGATCTCTTGTGCAGTGATGTAAAGAAGCCTTTGTACCTAGGATGCACTACTTTTACACGGTTGTCAGTAGTGTTAAGATTGGTCAACTTGAAAGCGAGAAATGGGTGGAGTGATAAGAGTTTTACAGAGTTGCTTGAGTTGTTGAAAAACATGCTTCCAGAAGGTAATGAACTACCGGATCGTAACTATAAGGCAAAGAAAATCTTGTGTCCAATGGGTATGGAGTATAAAAAAATTCATGCTTGCCCTAATGACTACATATTATATGGAAATGAGTATGAAATGCGGCAAGTTTGTCAAAAATCTGGCACATCACGCTACAAAGTAAAGGAAAATGGTGATGCTAATTGTGATGTAGCCACTAAGGGGCCTCCTGCAAAGGTATTATGGTATCTTCCAATAATACCAAGATTCAAGTGCTTGTTTACTAATGCAAAGGATGCAAAGAACTTGAGATGGCATATAGATGAGAGGATACACGATGGAAATCTTCAACATCTGGCTGATTCTCCTCAATGGAAAACAATTGATCAATTGTTTCCTGAGTTTGACAATGAGCCAAGAAACCTTAGGCTTGGGATTTGTATGGATGTAACGAACCCATTTAGTAACCTTAGTAGTCAATATAGTTCATGGCCTGTTTTGTTAGTGATTTACAACCTACCTCCTTTGCTGTGCATGAAACGCAAGTACATCATGTTGTCTTCGATGATTTCTGGGCCAAAGCAGCTGGGAAATGACATAGATGTTTACTTGGGACCTTTGATTGAAGACTTGAAAATGTTATGGGAGAAAGGTGTGGATGTATTTGATGCATATCAGAAGGAGCCTTTTATGATGCATGCCATGATCTTCTGCATGATAAATGACTTTCCAGTATATGGAAATTTGTCAGGATATAGTGTTAAGGTTTATACAGCATGCCCTATATGTGAAGAAGGCCTAAAAGCTTGCAACTGAGAAAAATTTATGGAAAAAGAGATCTATCTTTTTTGATCTTCCATATTGGCGGAATCTTGAGGTGAGGCATAGTGTTGATGTGATGCATGTGGAGAAAAACATGTGTCATAGTATTATTGGAATGCTTCTCAACATACAGGGCAAGACTAAGGATAGTACGAATGCAAGGCGAGACTTGGTTGAAATGGGAATACCATTGGAGTTAGCCCCACAAGAAGTAGGCAAGAGGAATTCTTCAAAAAATGAGAAAAGAAGTTTTTGTGAGTGTTTACATGGTGTTAAGGTGCCCCAAGGGATTTCTTCAAATATTAAAAAACTTGTTTCAATGAAAGATATGAAATTAATAGGCTTAAAGTCTTATGATTGCCACATCTTGATGCAACAACTATTACCAGTGGCAATTCGGGACATATTGCCAAAAAAATTGAGGCATACTAACCAAACTATGCTTCTTCTTCAATGCCATACGTAGCAAAGTCATTGACCCACATAAATTGGATGAATTGGAGAATGATGCTGCTATTATCTTGTGCCAACTTGAGATGTAATTACCGCCTTCATTTTTTGACATTATGGTACGTTTAATTGTTCATCTAGTGAGAGAGATAAGGCTGTGTGGCCCTATTTATTTATGGTGGATATACCCATTTGAGTGTTACATGAAAATCATAAAAGGGTATGTGAAGAATCCATATCGGCCTAAAGCATCTATTGTTGAAAGATATGTTGTAGAAGAAGCTATTGAGTTTTGTACCAAGTACTTGTCTGAAGTAGAAGCAGTGGGACTTCCTAAGTCTAGCCATGAGGGAAAAGGTTCAGGTAAGGGTACATGTGGGGTAAGAGTAAAGAGCATAGGTCGTGAAGAAGTACTACAAGCACATCTATATATCTTGAATAACACTGATGAAGTTCAGCCTGACTTAACTGCACATAAAAGCATTATAAGGGCAACAAACCCTCGGAAGAGTGATCAATGGTTGGTGAATGAGCACGACAGGACTTTCAGATCATGGTTTAATGAACAAGTTATGAAGGAAGATAATGTTTCTGATACGATAAGATGTTTAGCCGATGGGCCTCAATTTGAGATTATATGCTGGAGTGGATATGACATTAATGGGTATTCCTTCTATACAAAGGCCCAAGATGACAAGAGCACTATGCAAAATAGTGGGGTTATAGTAGTAGCTGAATCAATGCATTTTTCTAGTTCAAAATATAAAAACCCTGTATTAGTGGCCATATCTTATTTTGGGGTTATTGAAGACATTTGGGAGGTTGACTACATTAAATTTAAAGCTCCTGTTTTCAAATATAAGTGGATTGATAGGAATAATGGTGTTCGAATAGACAAGCTAGGATTTAAATTGGTAGATCTTAATAGGATAGGTTATAAGGAAGAACCCTTTATCATGGCACAACAAGTAAAACAAGTGTTTTATGTCACTAATCTAGCTGATCAAAGGTGGTCTGTGGTTCTACAAGGGAAAAGGCTTATTGCTAATGATCAGAATGATGACTCTAGTTTTGATATTTGTGAAACTCTTTCTTTACCATCAAGGCTACCTGAATTGAATGAAGAAAATGAAGTAGATGATATACATGCTGCAAGAGATGATCATGATGAAGGAATATGGGAGAATATCTGAACATGAAAGAAGATTGAGATACTAAATATCATTTTTCAAGATCTTGTACTTATGTCATAGTTTAATGACATTTAATTTATCTTCTTTCGTAGATTTAATTATGTTTGTTACTCATCTTATTTAATAGTTTAATGATATTTAATTTATCTTATTTCATAGTTAATTATCTTTAATTTATTTTATTTCATCCATTGAATTATGTTTGTTACTTATCTTATGTCATAGTTTAATTATCTTATTGTCTAAATAGGCACATGGAGAATCCCGTTGGTAATGATACTCAAAGCAGGCAAGATAGTCAATCTACCCATAAAAGAGGTAGACGTGACACATGCTTGAAAGAGCTGACCCTTGGTCATGGTATTGAACAGAGGATAAATATTCAATTTGATCATAGTTGGAATCTAAGAGGGCCCAATAGGAAGAGATTTAAGAGTTTTGTCACTCTTATGGGACGTAGTAAGGCAAGGATCTTGGTCAACAAATAGGAAGACATCCCTGATATTGTGAAGGATCATATTTGGAAAAGTATCACAGTATATCACTATATACTTAAATATCTTTCTAACTATTAATTCTATCTACATCACTAACTTCATTATATGTGTGGGTATTGTAGCTCACCTACAATGTTCCTCTCAATGATAAGTTGAGGACGAAATTGATACAATATGCAGGGGAGCATTGGAAGGCTTTGAAGACTAACCTCACCTCTAGATACATTTTTGGACATTTGAAGGACGAAAATCCTTGCTTGGAGTATTAGTTTCTTGATGAAGAGATGTGGCATGCTTTTTACAAAAAACGAAGGAATCCTACATTTGTGGTTAGTAAAAAAAGAATATGGAAATGAAATCATTTTATTTTTTATTGATTTTTTTACCTGAACTTACCATTTATTGTTAACAGGAGAAAAGAGAGAAAGCTAAAGAGATACAAGCAAAAAATTTGTACCCCTAGACATTGTCTCATGGGGGTTATGACATGCTTGAGGAAAAGATTATGGAAAAGAAGTTGAAGCAGCAAGAAGAAGCCACTCGAGTTAACCCATTTGTCATTATTTCTCCTCTATCTCCACCCACTCGCCATGAGAAATGGAAGTTAGCTCATATGACAAAGGAAGGAGAGTATGTCTCTAAGGAGGCCCATTTAGTTGTAGAGAAGATTGTAAGTAATTTAGGATCAATCAAATATATTATATTGCTTTAACAATTCAAGTGCTAAGTATGTTTGTTGTTTTGCTTCATAGGATTCTCTTCAAGAGCACTACACCCAGGGAACCTTTACTCCCGTTGGAAGGAAGGACATTTTGGCCATTACTATAGGGAAAGAAGAGCACGGTGGCCGTGTGAGGGGAGTTAGAAGAGGAGTGGGCATTAGGGAGTACTTTGGACCACCTTCACACCATCGCTCAGGAATGGTGTCAAGGGAGGAGATGGAAGATATAGTGTCGAGACAGGTGGCAGCACAAGTGGCAACACAAATGTTAGCTATAAGGGAGGAAGTAATGTCTATTTTGGTCACCTAGGCAATGCCTTCATGATACACACCTAACAAGAGGAACGATTCTCCAAGCTAAGATACTGGAGAAGCATGAGTGTTATATCTAGAGGATCCTCATAGGCATTTAGTTGCTTATGGCAAAATATACAAGTTGGGTCCAACCATCCACCACCAACAAATCAAAGAAGATCAAGTGAGGGTGTCGATTGAACAAGTTGAGGTTGAGAATGAACCAGTACCATACCCTAATGATGAGGTTCAGATGGTTGGGCAAGCGCTCAAAAATTTTATTTTGTGGCCAAGAAGATTGGTCCAAGTGGTTCTAGCCAAGGTATGAAAAATGTTATTATTATCATGTGTTTTTCTCATATTTAAAATTTGACATAGTATATAATTTTTATTAATCATTAATTGCTTACTTAATTATGAAATTGTGTTATCCAAGGAACTTGCTTCAATTCCCCATCCTAATCCCAAATGGATCCGATGACACGTTTATGTGTGGCAACAATGAAAATCACAAGTCCTATAAGGATTTTTATGGATAAAGGGATTGTGGATGATGACAAACACTATGAATTCTATATTCCCAAGAAAGATTTGTTGGAGCTCATGATGAAGGATACGTTGAACATATCAATTCTCCAATTGTGGATTATGTAAGTATATTTTTATTCCTAGATGGATATCTAAACATTGAACTCTTAAAACTCATGCATTTGTAATATCATAGATATCTCCATCGCCTCTACATCCTAAAGAGAAGAAGTGATAAGTATGGATTCATATGCCCACAAATACATTCAAGATGTAGGGAACAAGATAGATGAGATAAGAGCCTACATCGGATCTAGGATCTCATAATGTAGGGGCAAATGTTTGCTGGCACCGTATCATTATGGGTAAGAAAAATAATTAATATAATATTATGATTTTATGTAATCCATTCCCTATTTTGTAGGACCCATTGGCAATTGATGGATATCTCCCCTCAAAGGGATGTCATCACCTGGTTTTGCTCATCATGGCATAAACCGAGGAAAGATTTCATGACCATAATTGAAGCGTAAGTGTGTTTGTGAAAAACTTTGATTTGTGATATTTATTAGTACATAATATAATTTTTTGCGTGTGTTTGATTGTAGAGCTCTAGATACTAACCAAGTCTTGGGGGGTAAGCGCCCACATCAGCTAAAGAAGGTCAACTGGGTTTCCCCAGAGGTAAGTAACTTGAATCCAAATACTTTCTGGAACAACTAGTCCTTCTTTCTCATTATGGTCATTCTTTCTTCATTTGTAGATTCGTAGACAACCTATAGATAGCCTAGAGTGCAGATTCTATCTAATGAAACATATGTACAAAATCATTACTTTAGGCATTTTTGAATCATTTGAAAAGGTAATTATATTTTACACAAATTAGTTTTATTCTTTTGTTACTTTATTTTTTAATGGGCTTCGAATTTGCAGATGTTTGACATTAAGGTATGCTTTTCTAATGAGGAAATTGAAGACATTCAAAACCATTGGGCAAATCATTTTTTAGACATCACTAAGCTTTAAAGGTAAGACCTATTATAGTCACTATTCAAAGGTGTTGGTCTATCTATTATGAATGTTTGCATTGATTGTATTGACATGCTGAATTTGAAATACTTGTTCCCTTTAATTGCAAGTCTAGCTATACAATATTACAATTTTGAAGAATTAGTTATTTTTTTTAGCTTTTGGTTTGTCCTAATTGTTTTTCTAGTCATTTTTTAAGTTCCTAGAACCAACTTTGGGGGCTCAAGTATTGGTATGGCAATGTGTACATGTTTCCTATTGATTTGATTTCTTTTCTTATTCATATATGTCTACTTATAAAGATATATATACATGCTTAACCTTCTAATCATGGGCAAATAGGAAGACAAGACATTGGAGAGTTTGGTGCTGTTGTGGGAGAATACCCCTAGCCACTCAAATGTTCAGGAGTGTGGTTTGTTTTGTGACCCATTGCTTCTTGTAATTTGTTGTTCTATGTTAGTATATGTACTTTAGGGATTATGATTGTATTCCGCTGTTCTTACTGCTGTAACACTTGTTTTGAGGTGTAAATTCCTTTGGTGAGAAAAATACTATACCAAGTTTCCATCACTCTTATTGTCTTATAATTTATCTTCATTTATATTGTTGAACTATTTATATTGACAGTGGATTCTTCCTAAAAAATATAATTTACAACCATGGTGCTTTGGGTTTTTGGCTATGGATCTCGTGTACATTAGAAGAAATGTTCAAGAGTATGGTTTGATTTACAACCCATTTGCTTCTTGTAATTTGCTGTTCTATGTTAGTATATGTACTTTAGGGATTATAGCTATATTCTGCTATTCCTACTGCTGCAAACACTTGTTTTGAGGTGTAAATTCCTTTGGTGAGAGTAATACTATACCAAGTTTCCATCACTCTTATTGTCTTATAATTTATCTTCATTTATGTTGTTGAACTGTTTATATTGACAGTGGATTCTTCCTCAGAAATATAATTTATAGCCATGGTGCTTTGCGTTTTTGGCTATGGATCTCTTGTACATTGGAAGAGAAACTTGTAGGGGTTGGGTAGCTCAGTTTGTTTTGATTTTCTTTAAAAGTTGGTTCTAGGAGTTCTATGAAACAAACCAATGGTTTACTCCTCCACAATCTTTGCTTGATTTAATGGTTGGAGTAGTTCTAAAAGCTAGTATTGCTTGAACTGAAACTTTGTTACTTGGAAAGAGTTAGTATTGCAATTTGATGCAAGGATGAAAGGTTGTCACTATAGTATGAATTAAGATTGATTTTTACTTGTAGCATTGAAGCACTTTAAATTTTCATCTTTTGTTTTTGCCTTTTCATTTTCACTTCTCCCATCTCGTTATTGTAGTAGAAAAATTAGCAAGTAGTTGATGTTTGTCTAACTGTTATAATACAAATTCTATATATGAAATTGGTTGTCATTGTTGGTGGTGCTAGAAAATGGTTAGTGCAGTGTCATTTTTTTGTCTTAGATGGATGTAAATTTTGAATTAAATGATATTAAAAAAAAATCAACATTCTAGATCGGTTAAATTTACAACCGATCTAGAATAACATAATCATGATCAATTTTTTCTATAAGACCGATCTCGAAGATGAACTTTCTAGATCGGTTATATTTACACCCGATCTAGAAATGTTTTTCTACATCTGTCCAGAAAGGAAATCTAAAAAATTCTACTTTCTATATTGGCCACTTTTACATTAGCACCATAACTGATCTAAAAGGCCTATTCCAACCAATCTAAAAAGTCATTTATGTACTAGTGGTCTTTTCTACTTGACTAGATTCCCTTATACTTGAGTTTAAAAGTTTTTTTATATATATGTATAACCCCTTGAAAACTTATCTAAAGCCCAATAAACTTTGACCCACAATTTTAAATTCAATACTTAATATTTCTTTTATTTAAGAAGTCAATATTTTTCTACCCTTCTTTTTGCTAAAACCATATCAAACTAATTTTTTCCGATTAAAAAAAAAACCTAAAACATGCACAACAGTGTCACAACTTACTTTTATACTTAATCATAAATGAAAGCATGCAAGTTGGAATCATTTCTTAATCACTTGAATCATTAAAAGATCAAAAATCACAAAATAATTTTTCTTTTTCTCATATTACTGTTTATATGGTATTTTTTAGATTTTTTACCAACTTTGACAATTCATAACTAATTCTAAAAATATTCTTTTAAGGTGATTCAAGTTTTTACTTAAATCTATTTAAATCCTTTACATGAGAAAAATAAATCCAGATGCATTCCCTGGGCCAATTAATACAGTTTAATTCGCCAAATTTCCCTTGTTATTTGGTCTTTCTGCAAATTCTAGCATCTCTGTCTTGACTTTGAAAAATTATAACTTTTTCTACATGACTCCAAATGGAGTGAATTAGGTTCATTTTAAAGCTTGAGTTGTCCTCTATTTGGTGTAAGAATCCCAAAAACCTAACATCACATTAAGTATAGAACAGGGATGAACTAGATAGATACATCTAAAGAATGCTCTGTTTCAATATATATTGCAATTTGCTTGCCAAAACCCATGCAAATGAACTCATTTTGGCATGAAACTTTGTAGAACATAACTTCATATCACAAAATCCAGAGCTAGAAATTCTCATACATTTTCTACAACATTAAGATAATATTCGGTATTTTACAACTTCATACAAAAGCAAGGCACGAATAACAATTTACATTCATTCTTTCTCCTTTCCTTTGTCCATTAGAGCTCTTTTACCTATTCATTGTGAGTCATGGGAAAAGGGGAAAGGTTTTAGGCAAACCTTAGTAGCAATTATGTATAGCATACATTAAATCTCTTATCAAGTCTTCACCTTACATTAACATAGCCATGTACAACATACATCATAAAACTTGGTAATTCAAGTAAGGAATTCAATATGGCCATAACCATTCCAAGAATTATATAACTTTCATTCTAGCCTCAAATCACCAAGCAAGCATGGCAAAAAATGCAAAGACATTAAATACATGATTTAACATAAATAAACATAATCACTACCTTTAGCTTATAATTAGCCTGATTTCAAGTGGCTCCCCAATTTGATGTTAGGCTTAATTTCACTTATACAACATGTAGAACATGTTAATATCAATAACCTATCCAAATGAAACCATTAGATCACTCCCACAATTTAAATTCCTCATAATTCTCAATTTGGACATAATTAAACCCTAATTATTCAAAAATTCATCAAAAATTCATTCCTAGCTCAAGAATGATAAATAATACCTCTATTCCATGTAATTTTTCATGAAGAATCCAAATATGGCTTCAGGATTACCAAATTCTATCTCTAGTTCTTCCTAGTGATCTAGCTGAAATGCATAGATAAAGGGCAAGAAGTGATTTTCTTTGCAACTTTGTTTGTACCCATGAAATCATGTCTTTCTCATATAGTTCATGCCTCTTCCCAAGTTTATTACATGAAAACCTTTCCCCATCTTTTTCTTTTACTTTGGCAAAAAAACTAGACTTAGGAAGGAGGAGAAAAACACTTAAAGAAATCAAGCTAAACACATGAAAACTAGCTTAAAGACATAAAGAATCTTACCTTGATTCTTGTCTTTAAAATCTTCAAGCTTCCTTCTTTCTTATTCTTCCTTTTCTCTCATGTCTCACTCTCCCTCTTTCTTAAAAATTTGCATACTTGATAAGTGAACCCTTATGGAACCCGTCCAAAGAATCTACTCCGATGCATAAGACACCCGGATCTTTGCGAAACAAGGAACACAGACTAGACAACAAAGAAAAGAACAAAAATGCACAAGAACAGAAGCAAAAGAAAGCCAAAATAAAGAAATAAGATGGATAGGTGTTGGTCTTCATGAATTAGAACCCAAGAGAACCGGTCTCTTAAACCATAGTTCCGGTGACATCACAATGATTGACCAATTCCTTGATAAGTCATAGTTTCATCATAGCACGCAAAGAACGCAAGAGAAACTCACAAAAGTCTGAAACTTTAATCATTCAAATATGAAAAATGAACATCAAAGAAGCCTTAAATAGGCAAGGTAAAATCTAACCTAATAAGCCTAGAAACAAACCATAATTAATTTGAGCTCAAGTAGTCCTAATAGGATTAAGAGACTTTGGGCTCAAATAACACTTCTATTGGACCTAAAAAACTAATAAAATAAAGCCCTAAAATAAAATAATGAAAATTCATAAAAAATAATACCTAAGCCCTTATAAATATGCCAACACATTAATGAAATCACATGTTTGGCACATGACATATTTATTTACAAGGTGGGCTATCAAAAAGACTATTATTTGACCAATTGAACTTTATTACTCAACATAGTCCAGTCCATAATTAATAAAAATGAAATTAAAATAATTCAAGCCCACTAATGCCTAAGTCACATGCTCTTTTAGTGAAGCACATGATCTTTTAAGTAATATCCTCCAATGGGCTCATCTTGGGCTTGGATCTGAAACTTGTATTTCGGAATTGATAATCTCACTTAAGCTTGGGTTTTATATTCAGCACCTTAATCAAGTCTTCTAAGCTCTCCATGCTCCACTCCAAACTCTTACAAGTCATGCCCAACCCTTATTCTATCAATACTTCTCTCTCTCTTTGTGCCTCTTGAAGTCATCCAAAATGGGAGAAACAAAAGCATATACATGAACTTCAATAGAGCACTTTCGGTGCTCATTACATATGATGATTGCCGTGTACTCATCATTTTTGGACCGTCTAGATCAAATCTAAAATATATTTTTATTTTATTAGATACATAATCTAAAATAGAAGCAATTTTACAACTGTCACTTTTTTTAAAAAATACTGTTATTATATAAAAAATAAAATAAAAAACTACAAATCTGGACTGTCTAGATGAAACTAGATGATCCAGATCTGTCCAAGAGTGATGAGCATTGGGTGCTCATCACTGTGATGAGCACCCAATGCGGATTTGGACTTCAATTATCTTGATATATTTAGCCAACAACAAATACTTCTTAAGGAAGTTTTTCCCAAAAAAATATTAAAAAAATGCTCTATCCCCATGTACTGCATATCACGTCTAAAAATGGGAGCAAAGAGAGTGATTAAATGGCTTAATTACCTTGGCTAATCATGGTTACTTTTATTAACCAATTTATTTTACTTTTCAATATTTCCTCAAGAAGTTTTCACCAAAAATAATAAAAAGAAATGCAATCCCACACATGTACAATTCTGAAACCAATGGAGAGGAGAAGAGTGTCAAAATATTGTATAATTTTGCCAGTCCTGATATATCTTGTATCAGATATTTTGACCAGTACTGATAAAATCACTTTTTGTGATATTTTATCACTTAAGGGTTATAGGATTAATGTATATTTGTATTTGTGTTCTCTTAATTATCATGCCCCAAAAAGTATCTATATAAGGCTCATATCCTGTCCCAGTCAACTTTTTGCCATTGACGAGGCCCACAATCCTTTCTCCATGCACTGTGCACTTTTGACACTCGATACTAAATCTCTCTTTATTCTTAATCAGTAAACCTCAGTGTCATACATCATCGAACTCATCTCGTCGAGAGCTTCGTTTTGACAGTAGTTTTGCATATTTACAAAGTTACCCCTAATCAAGGGCCAAATTATAATTATTAATTTTTTTAGGTCATTAGCTATAATTTGGCCCAAAATATATATTCATATACATCCCACATATTCTTGAGAGGCTAAAATGTAATTATCTTAACTTTTAGGGCGTCAAAATGTAATTTTTAATTTTTCTGTTAAACTGGGAAAAATGACCTCTGTCATTTTTCATGCAAAATGGTGTCTATTTGTTTTCACGAATTTCTAACATATATTTAGATATTCTAGCTCTTAGGGATATTACAATTCCCTTTCCCTTAAAATAAATTTCATCCTCAAAATTTAGATATATATATTTGTATGTCTTTCTTCCTTTTATTTCCCAATTTTCAGACCATTTTTACTAGAGTAACACTTCCATATCTTGATTATTTGACTTAGAAGTCAACTTTTTACCTTGGTCTAGCTAATACCTTTCATGTTGGGAAATACCAAGGACATTTTAATCTTATTTTACCTTAGGGGTATAAAAAATTTCCACATAACATATCTATTCTTAATCTTTGGCCTTACTTTCATAACTATCTTTTCTTATTCATACTATAGTCTCTTCATTGGCACTTGGCATCATTCCTTTTCTTTACTTTTCATAATTTTAGACTATTTACATGAATAATCTTCCTACAAAGTATAAGCTGACTATATTAGCTTTTCTTGAATGGCACTTTCAAGGCCATCTCTTCTTTCTTTTCATTTTCTTTTCTTTACCTCAAGTCCACTTACCCTTTATTTTATTGTCACTCGAGATTTTTAGTGGTCTCATAATACCTTTATGGTAATACTAAAGAGATTATAGCTCATTTTAACTTATCACAACTTGATATCTTTGAGAGCATTAATTACCGCTGCTATTCGTGGGAACAAATTTTTCATAAAAATTTATCATATAAAACACAGGCTACTATCCTCAACTCAATCCTACTTTATTACTCATACCATGATCCATACTTTCTTTCATTATCATAGACCCTTTGGGTCACTATTGGATCAAGGCTAATCATCTCAGGAGAGGAGATTTAGCCTTTTTCAATTCATAAAAACTCTTTTCTTACTTCTTTCCCACAAAACTTTTTCTTCTAATCAAGCGGTAAGACAATATGAGAAAAAAATTTTCACAACAAAATTTTTATAACATCTTTCTAGACTTGGTAAATTTCTCATCTTATTTCGGTTTTCGATCTCTTCCACTCATAACTTTACTTTCTTTACTAGGATCTGCCACGACCCTATGGAAGTTTCTATGACCTACTAATCGTACTTTCATGAGTTACATTCATTGAGTTTAGTAAGTCAATAATTTTATTTAAAATTTTTTAAAAATTCTTAGTCATCTTTTTTTTTTTACTCTTCTACAAATTCGAAGTACTTTAGCATTTTATTCTTGAGAACCACCATTATATTACTTATACTTTCATATAGTCTTAATAGGTGCCTTAGCAAGATTATTTGGGTTCATCATAACTTCATAGTGCGCTTATTTAACAATTAGCGCATCTTTTCTTTCTTACCCTTTACATTTTCCTCATTTTTCAGTACTTCTTAGTAGGTCACCATTCTGGAACTTCCTCACTTGAGCTTATTTAACTATAAAATACTTAGGGTTTTACTTGTACTTATGCCAAAACTAGTCTTATAGAATACTAGCAATGGGCTTCATTTCAAGCCATAACTTATCTGCATGACTTCTAGATACTTTTATTGCTTTAATTTTTAGGGCACTCAATCCCTACTTTTATCTTTCTTCTATCAATTGTAATGATACCTATACTGCGTCTTTGTTCTTTACTCTATTTTTGTTAACTTAGAGTCTCAACTTACCACTCTACCTTCATGTATAAACATAGTCCCAAACCCAATACTTTTGCTTATCTTGGCATGCCTCTAGGATCTCTTGGATTCTATGGGTTAGAGTTTTAATGATATTAAGGCAGTGGTCATTGACACTTTACTCTTTATCACTTCTCATATTTCTACTTTATTGTTTTCATAAATAATTTCCTTAGCTACTTAGTCAAGGTTAATTAGCGGTTTGGCAACTTAAGAGAAATTTCTTAACCCTTCAAAAATTTCTTGCTAACTCATTTAGAATATAGCCTTCAGCCTCTCACCATTTTTGGCTCATTTGAGCATCACTCCAGGAGCAATCTTTTATTACTTTGCCTTGGCAACTTTTATCTGATAAAGGATTTCATCTCTTTGCTCAATTAGGCTTCTCCACAAGAGCTACCTCCTATTTGCCTTGCCTCGGCTGCTTTTATTATATGGAGTATTTCATCTCTTTGCTCAATTGGGCTTCTCCCCAAGAGCTACCTCCCATTTACTTCACCTTGGCAACTAATGGAAGATATCATTCATTGTGAGATTTTTCAACCAAAGACATTTCTTTCTATAACTAGATTTCATGTCAAGACTAGCAATCTACTATCTCAAGGTTTCATAATTCCCTAAATTACTGTCACTATTTTCTCCTTTCTTGCTTCCTAATTTATATCTTGCACAACATACATACATATTCTTCCTTTAATTTACATCTGTACTAGCATTACATTATACTTGCATTATTCCTAACTATATTGAACTTTTGGGGTTTTAGTACTAATGGCAAACTCATTATTATCATCTATTACCTCCATGGGATCTCCTTCTGGATCCCTCTCTAGTTTCTTTGCTGAGATTTCTAACACTTTAGCTTTTTCTTTTTACAATTACATACTGCTTGGAACATATAGGCAATGAGACAATTCCCCAAAATATGGTATGCTTAATTCTAAATGCTTCTTGACACAATTCTAGAGCTTGTAATCCGGTTATGGCATCAAGTACTTGCTCAACCCATTAACTCTCAAGGAGCCTATGGTCACGATGCCCTTCTAGAAATTTCTTCGCCTTTAGTCTGACACTTAGGGAATGCAAAGCCGAAACATATCCTCCAAATCCCACATGATATTCATCATAGATACTTCTAACATCTATTTGGATTTGAAGTCCAAGCTATCATCCTCATTAAAGAATTTATTTGGCCTAGACTTATTGGAATAATCATAGTTCATGGGCTAATTAACCTCTTTCCTTGATCATCCATCAGTCTTCTTATTTCCTTTCTCATGACTACTTCTTTTTCTAACTTATCTTCCTTTATACATTAGTTTCTCCCCACTGATTCTTTTCATAACTACTTTTCTTTAGTACGATCATTCATTCTTTACTAGCCTCTTTCATTCGTTACTAAAAACATCTCATCACTAAACTTATTTGTAGGTGGTGTACTTACTTTTCATATTCATTATCATCACCTACCATCATATTTCTTTACTACTTTATGGTCTGTGGCTTGGTATTAGAAAAAAAATTCTTAGGTAAACTTTCATATTAGTTGTTGATTAATGAGATTTTATATCTTCTAATATCATCCAAGGTCATTATCTTTCAGAGAACTATTAGAACTTTAGGGCTCGTCAATCTTTCTCATCTTCTCATTCTTTTTAAAGATCTATTGCAACTTCATAGTTGGTCTACTATGACTATGAGATCTTAGAGGCCTACAAGGATCCTCCATGACCCTACATCATTACTCAAGTGATAGGATCTATCAGGATCTAACTCTGAAAGGTCTCATGACTCGTTAAACATCTCATCTAAGCCAGCAACTTCTGTCCTCAAAACTTATTCTCTTATATTATTAAAATATTCATAGGCCATATTTTCATAAAATAATACTTTATACCTGTAGGGGAAAACTATAATGGAGAAGAGTATCTTTCTTTTCTTGCTACTATTACTTTATAACTTCATTCTCTTTCTACTTGTTTTCATCTCCATCAGTAGCAACTTTTCTAACATCTACTAGGTAGCAGACATAAACTTTGATAATTCAAATTACTTCCTGTCATTCTACTAGCCTCTACCAGCATACTAAATCACATACTTTGCATTTGGGCTCCCCTCTCCCTGATGGTTGGCTTTAAACCTCTTTCTAGCTTCTCTGTTTTCCACCTATCATCATCATGCTATTGTAACTAGGTGGAGTTCCACACTAGTTGTATGAATATGGCTTCGTACTTACCTACTGATTAATCTTCTACTTGTTGGAACATAATAATCTCATCTTCTTTCTCATCTCTAACTAATCGCAGGAAATATTTATCATAAAATATCACAAAATAGTTTTTGTATCAAGGGTATGTTCCAAGCTTGTAGGATCAACTCAGTATTATGCGACCACCTATCTGCCTTTTTTTCAAGTGCATAATAGATAACAAACAGGGCTTTCATTTCAGAATAATAGCCTATTAGCCTGAAAATCTTTTCTAAACTTAGTATCCAGTCATCAACCATTTGTACATCAAACCTTTATTTAAATGAGGGAGGACATCATCTCCAAAACTGAGCTATTACATGTTACGGTTTAGCATGCTCAATTCTTGTCTCCACTACTTAGTTCATGGGTACAACCTGGGGTACCTGTTACTGATATTGCCTTATAAATGAAATTTCAACTTTGGTTTCCTGAGGCTATCTCTAAGTATCTAAGGTTCGTTGTAACTTTTCAATAATCCTTTGCTACTGATCTCATATGTTCATAATAACTTACAAAGGATCACCCCATGGTTTCTTTCTTTGTTCAGGAATCTTTATCTTATTTATCTCCTAATACAAACCATTTTGGATTTATTATAATCTATTCATAAACATTTAATAACTATACTCAAGGAATACATATAAACATAATACCTCTATTTACATGAGTAAACTTTGTATATAAGTTCTTATGATCTCATTACATTATCATTTCATTGTACTTCCTACTTGTAACTGCTTATGATACACTCAAAGCTTGCAGTCATCATTGTTCTTCACCTTTATACATTTATATATATTGACACATGATCTCTTTCATTATTTCATTCAGGAGGGACCAGAGCTACTTTCACCTCCAATAGAAGCTTCATCGAAATTCTCTTCTGGATGCTCTTTTGAGTCCTCATAATCTTCTTCTTCTTCTATGTCTATAACAAGATCCTCCTATTCTAGTTGGATCGCCTCCAAATATGCTAGCTCTAATACAATCTTGAAAAGTTTCTTGCATTTCTTCTTAGAGTCTAAGTTTATATGACCTCTAATATTCATCATCTAGTAGTACATTCATCATTACATCGATCCAGGCTACCTCTATATAGAAGTAGTTTTGGAATTCCAAGGATTTCTTAGCATCTTTAACTTTATCCAAGAAGGTCAAAATTTTGGATTCTCTAAAATGCTCCTAACTTTCCTAGGATAGCTGCATAACCATTGTTCTAGTCTTGCAGCATCAACAGATAGGGGTGTAGCGCTAAAGTCTTTTGGAGTTAGTACTTGATCATTAGCTCCTACTAGCTGATGATTTAACCTAATATCCCTTTGTATTTAATAGGCTGCAACACATTCTTCTAGACTCCAAACTATGCACTGTCTAGCTTAGCTTTAATACAAGTCCAGAAGAAATCATCAAGGATTTCATTGACTAGTGCATCGATCCATAACAACTTCGAGTAATGTACCCATTTACCTGCTAGAAAGCCCTTGACCTTAGCAACTTCATATAGGAAATCTAACACATGCATAGGCCCTCCAAGATATGCCTCACTTTTCTTGAAACACTTATGAACACTCCGGTATGACTTATCTTCCATATTAATCGGACTGTCATAACTAGGATTATCTTGATCCAGTAAAAATCTAACCTCATAGTCCTCACCTTCTACAGCTTCAATTCCTGGTTTCTGGACTTGAACTGGAAAAGCTAAAACAATTTGGTATGAGATTGCTTTAACAGTTTTAGATCTAGTTGGATGAGGTCCTTCATTAACATTGGGCTTGTCCGAACTTCCTATTGGTAACTTGTTGGAGCCAATACTTTTATCATTTTCCTCCATCTTTGGCTCAAGGATCACCCATCTCTTATGGTCATAATCCTAGCTATTGTTTAAGGAAAATATCTTTCCTACTTTATTACACAATAGCAATCCTTATTAAAAAAACTTATCCAAAGGACTACCAATAATTAATACTATCCTTTCTCTAAATTTAACAATATTGACCTAAATATAATGTTTTGAGAGCCTAAACCTTTGGCTCAAATACCAAAAAATATCACAACCTACTTTTATACTTAATCATACTTGAAAACATGCAATTTGGAATCATTTCTCATGCACTTGAATCATTAGAAGATAAAAAATCACAAAATAATTTTTCTTTTTCTCGGGTTACTGTTCATATGGCATTTTTCAGATTTTTTACTAATTTTGACAATTCATAACTAATTCTAAAAAAATCCTTTTGAGGTGATTCAAGTGTTCACTTAAAGCTATTTACATCCTTTACATGATAAAAATAAATCCAGATGCATTCATTTGGCCAATTAATACAGTCTAATTCGCCAAATTTCCCCTATTATTTGGTCTTTCTGCAAATTCGAGCTTCTTTGCCTTGATTTTGAAAAATTATAACTTTTTCTACATGACTCCAAATGGAGTGAATTAGGTGTCATTTTAAAGCTTGAGTTGTCCTTTATTTGGTGTAAGAATCTCATAAACCTAACATCACATTAAGTACAGAATATGGATGAACTAGACAGATACATCTGGAGAATGCTTTGTTTCAATATATATTGCAATTTACTTGCCAAAACTCATGCAAATAAACTCATTTTGGTATGAAACTTTGTAAAACATAACTTCATATTACAAAATCCAGAACTGAAAATTCTCATAGATTTTCTACAACATTAACATAATATTCAGTATTTTACAACTTTATACAAAAGTAAGGCACAAATTATTATGGAATATTTTGAAATTTCTCTTAAATGTTTAAGGTCCAATATTTTAGAATCTATAAGAAATTTACAAAAATGGATATAAGCCATTTTGTATGAAATAAGGTAAAGAGGTCAATTATCTCGGTCATAAGAAAAAATAAAAAAAATGACCATTTTACCCCTAAAAAAAAAAAGAAGGAAAAAAAAAAGAAAAAGACAAGAAGAAAAAAAACAGAGAAGAACGAAGAAGTGGCGGTCCACGTCACGCGTACAATGTAACAAATTTTTTGAATTTTGGTGAAAATTACACATAATGATCCGAAAATTTTAAAAATTCTAAACAGTCCCAAGTTAAGGGCATTTTTATAAATATGAAAAATTATAGTCAAAATGAAGCTCTCATTGATTTAAGACCAATGGAATATAGTATGAGATATATTAAGATCAAAATAATACTTATTGGGTAATTAGGATTTAAGACCAATGGAATATAGTATGAGATATAAAGGTCAGTCTGGACTGCAGAAAGAGGCAGTATTCATTCAAGAAAAATGTGTGAATTTTATATTTGGACCAATTGGGATAATTATATTATGATAATTTTATATTTCAATATAATTATAATTAGTATTCCAATAATAGTAAAATATACTGCTAAAGTAGCTTTATTTGTCCAGACCGGTTCAGGATATATCTGGATAAGTAAATATCTAAAATTTTTGGACCAAAATACTCCCCATTTCGTGCTCCACAAGCTGCGCATGTCAAAATAGCCATAGTTTATTTTTTTTCATGAAAAAGCAAGAAAAATCAAGACATTAAGTGGCAAATTTTCATTGGTTGGTGAAATTTATATATACTCCCTCCTGACCCATGTTTTGGCCGACCATTTAGCAATGAAATGAGGAAGAGAAGTCTGCAATTGAAGAAAGGAAAGGCAGCCACGTGAGGGAGAAAGAAAAATAGGAAAAAAATTGGAGGAAAATCCAAGAAAATTTGTAAGTGTTTCTCTTATGACTTACAAGTGTTCTAGTGTCTTTTCTTGGTTGTTTGGCTTAAGTTTCCATGAAATATTTTCTTTCCCATCTCTATACAATTTCGGTCTAAGCTTGTTTGAGTATGGGGAGTTGTTTTAAAGTCATAAATTCATGATTTGGTATGAGATTTTGCAGGAGGAATCAAGTATAGTGTGATTTAAGTAAGTTTTGAGAAAAACCAATTTCTCTTCCTATAAGTCAGATTTTGGTGAGCTTATTATGATGGGAAAGAGTTGAATTTTCATTGTTTTGATGCTAAAAATAGATTCCTTGGGTCCAAATTAGCTAAAAATAAGTATTGGATTCAAGGAAAACCAAGAGATAAAGAATTTGGATTTTTAGGACTTTAGTGAGACTTTGTAAAGCAACCTTTA
This sequence comes from Adenanthera pavonina, assembly GCA_026686845.1. Classification (NCBI taxonomy): domain Eukaryota; kingdom Viridiplantae; phylum Streptophyta; class Magnoliopsida; order Fabales; family Fabaceae; genus Adenanthera; species Adenanthera pavonina. Next base: position 20,306,257 of record JAIVEN010000011.1, read on the forward strand.
TTTTGAGTTGATTAAGTTGATATTGAATGATGTTATAGGACTTGTGGGAGTTCAAGAAAGCTAGTGAAAGTTTTGGTTCCAAGTGCAAAAGTAAAGGAAAATATAAAAGGTAGCTAGATTTATTTTATTGCAATATGTTATTCTTTGTTATTTCCATGATTATAACTTGTTACCATATTGTATTTGTGTTGTTCTGTGATTGGTTTTGGCTGTAAAATGAGGGGTTTTATTCCCAGGGATGTCCATTTTCTAAGGAAAAAGTCTGCTGAAATTTTTACTTGACAATATGGTATTTTAATAATTTATGTGTTTATATGTGAAGTATTTGTGAAACTTGAATAATATATTTGCAAGAGATAAACTAGCTACTGAGATTTTCTGAAATCTCACCCCCAAGCACTAACATGATAGGTTCAAGTGATTGCAAGACCTCCAAGAAGACAAGAGGCAATGAGAAGATTAATGATGATTAGATTTATAGCCACCTTGGTTGCTTGTTTTCTTGTAATTATATATGAAATCATATGTATTTTCATGAAGCTGTGTTTTGCTGCCATAATGTTCCTTTAGATTTATTGTGATGTTAAGAATATATTTTGGAAGAGTTTGAATCATGTAAGTAGGTTATGTATTTAGTTTTTGGAAGTTGGTATGTAAATCTGTCCATTATGCGCACTGATCAGTTATACAATTACTGTTTATTCTAAATTCAGTTTTCTATATGAATGTTATATGTTTTTGGAAAGTATACATAGATATCTTTCCAAAGAGGCAAAGATCACTTTATTTGGATAAGTATACAAATTGTTATGAATTTTTGAAAATGGCTCAGAAAATCTGGAAAAGTAGTTTTGACCACATGAATAGTATAGTTCAACGAATTTTATGAATAGATTAGCTCAATTAAGTTCCAGTTATATATTTTTCTCATGTAGGAAATGTTTGTAGCTATTGTTAGATACTTGAATCATCCTCATACGATTTTCCTAGATTTAGTTATGATTTTTCAAAATTTAGCTGGGAAAATCAAATTACCAAATGAATAGTATTTTATAAAATTGAATTTTTCTCATTCAATCTTCTAATGATTCAAGCTTCTAAATTAGCTCATTTAGCATTATATATGCTATAATACATGGAAAATAGTGTAAGAAAGTAAGATTTGACACATTAGAGCTCTTATACCTATTCATGATGAGTCATGGGAAAAGAGGTAAGGTTTTGGGCAAGCCTTAGTAGCAATTATGTATAGCATCAAATCCCTTATCAAGTGTTCACCTTACATTAACATAGCCATGTACAAAATACATCATAAAACTTGGTAATTCAAGTAAGGAATCCAATATGGCCATTGTAATATCCTGAAATTTTTACTGGATGTTCAAGACTCAATATTTTAAAATTTATAATGAATTTACGAAAGCGGACATACACCGATTTGTATAAAAGAGGGCAAACATGTCAATTATTACTATTTGAATAAAAAAGAAGAAAATGATGATTTTTTCCCTAAAAAAAGAAAAAAAAAGATAAGAAGAAAGAAGGACGGTGGACGTAGGGTGATGGTGAAGATAAATTTATGAATTTTTAAGGTAAATTACACCTAATGACATGAAAGTTTTAAAAATTATAAATTGGCCAGGTTAATGGCATTTTTGTAAATATAAAAAATTATAGTCAAAATGAAGCTCTTAATAAGTTAAGCCCAATGGAATATAGTATGGAATTTATTAAGATTAAAATAATTTATTTTGGACACTAAGGTTATAGTCGATATTTTCCCGATAAAGGTTATTTTTTATTGCAGAAAAAGGCAGTACTGATTCAAGAATAGTGATTGGACCTTGCTAAAATATATTTTAGATCAAGATAATGATTTTGGACCAAAAATAATTTTCAGATAATCCTATACCAATTTAACGACAATTTCGGCAAAAATATTTAATCAATACGGGTAAATTTAATCGGTAAAAGGTATATTGGTCCATTAAAATTATTAAAGCAATTTTTGGATACTTTTGCCCTCAAAATCACGTCTGGAATGCGGAATGTATAAGGAATGGAATCATTGAAAAGCTTTATTTACAAAAGTAACTAAAGTTAGAAATTAAAGTAACTAAAGTTAGTTTTATTATTTATTTCCTTAACCACTTAAGTTAAATCATTCAATCTTCACTTTCTCCACCTCCATCACGTCTGAACAGAGGTCTAAGAGAGAGAGAGAGAACATGAAGAAAAAAAATTGGAAAAGAAGAAGAGTAAGAAGTAAAGGCCAAGATCTCAAGTGTTAAAGGTAGGTTTCTATGATCACTATCTTGTATATACTTGAGTATGATGGTATTTTATGGAGTATTTTTCTCCTATTTGCTTCTGAAATTTTTGACCTAGAGAGAGAGTAGAGAGAGAAAGTGAAGCCATGAAAAAATCAAACCATAAAAAAAGATGTATAGGTCTTAAGCAACAAGGTTATGCCATTAGATTGCAAATTAATCAGGTAATTATTTATCTTCATTTTTTGGAATTTTTTGCCTGTTTATGGTTCAATACAGGAAGTGAATTTCATGATTTTGACCTAAAAATGGATTTCTTGGGTCCAAAAATGGTAGAAACAAGTGTGTTGTACAAGAAAAAATCAAAGGAAATCGATTTGGAATTTTAGGGTTAGTAAACATACTAATTGAAAAAGGATGTGAAATCAGTGGTTAATGGCATTATTTTATGATCCTATAGGATCCAAAAGAGTGTTGGAAGATCAAGGAAAGGGTTTGCAAAGTTTGGAGACCATTGGAAAGAAAAAATATAGTTAACTAACCCTGTTATGCATATATATTATTATTGTTGTCATTATGCTTACTTGATGCAATTGTTGATTGAAATGATGTTTTGTGATGGATTGGATTGATTGCTTATGTTTTTTGAAGGCTATTTGACCCTGGAAATATCTATAAATTAATGGGAGGTACTGTCCAAATTTTTAGAAATTATTTGTGCACAATTGACTTTAAGTGAAATTTTAATGTATTTTTCATGAAAATTTGCAATGTATGATGATATATGAGCATGTATGGTAGTTACTACTGAGATTTTTTTGAATCTCACCCCTTTCCAAATGTCTAATGTTATAGATCCAAGTTATGGCAAGACTTCCCAAGAAGCAAAAAGATAGGAGAAGCAGGTTGCTCATTAAAATGAATTTGCTTTCTTTAGTGTATTGTTTGAAGTATCTTGCAAAAATGATGTGTATGATATTAGGACTCTACTTGAATGTAATTATGTCTATCTAGATCTAGCATAATGTAATGTGCAAAGTGGATACATGGAATGGCCATGTATGTATATATTAAGGTGTATATTGCAAAGTTGAATGATGTAAGTGGCCATTCTAAGTAATGTTGGAAAATACATGTACTGTATAGACCTTATGATGTATAATACATGAATTCTTTATATGGTTGTAAACTATACATGAATATATTTCCATAAACACCAAGATCACCTAATTTGGAGTTGTGCATGATTTATGGTGATTTTCAAATTTATGGACATAATCAGGATTTTTAGAAATTAACCATTTCTACAGTACTTTTTAGAAAAATAAATTATATGAATTGGCTAAATAGATACCTAGTTTCATATTTTTTCCATGCATAGAAATCTTTGAAGCTATGTTTAGAGACTTGAATCACCTCAATATGATTTTTCTTAATTTAGTTATGAATTTTCAAAGTTTGTTGAGTAAAATGAGATTAACGAAAGGAATAGTATCCGAAAATGAAAAAAATTGGTTTAAGTTATTTAATGCAATCAAGTCTCTAATTATGCATTAATGGACTTGAATGGAGTATAATACATGAAAAATGGGTCTAAGTATGAGGTGTGACAGCCATAACCATTCCAAGCATTATATAACATTCATTCTAGTCTCAAATCACCAAGCAAGCATGGCAAACAATGCAAAGACATTAAATACATGATTTAACATAAATATTCATAATCACTACCTTTACTTTAGCTTGTAATTGGCTTGAATTCAAGTGGTTCTCTAATCTAATGTTGGGCTTAATTTCACTTATACAACACATATAACATGTTAATATCAATAACCTATCCAAATGGAGCCATTAGAGCACTCTTACAATTTAAACTCCTTATAATTCTCAATTTGGACATAATTAAACCCTAACTTTTCAAAAATTCACCAAAAATTCATTCCTAGCTCAAAAATGATGAATAATACCTCTATTCCATGTAATTTTTTGTGAAGAATCCAAATATGGCCTTAGAATTACAAAATTCCATCTCTAGCTCTCCCTACTAAGACTTAAGAAGGAGGAGAAAAACACTTAAAAAAATCAAGCTAAACACATGAAAACTAGCTTGAAGACATAAAGAAACTTACCTTGATTCTTGTCTGTAAAATCTTCAAGCTTCCTTCTTTCTTTTTCTTCCTCTTCTCTCATGTCTCATTCTCCCTCTTTCTTAAAAATTTGTAGACTTCTCTCTCTCTCCCCTTGCCTCTTGAAGTCATCCAAAATGGGAGAAACAAAAGCATATACATGGACTTCAATTATCTTGATATTTTTGGACAACAACAAATACTTCTTAAGGAAGTTTTTCCCAAAAAATATTAAAATAATTCTCTATCCCCATGTACAGCATATCACATTTGAAAATGGGAGCAAAAAGAGTGATTAAATGGCTTAATTATCTTGGCTAATCATGGTTACTTTAATTAACCAATTTAGTTTACTTTTCAATACTTCCTCAAGAAGTTTTCACCAAAAGTAATTAAAAAAATATGCAATCCCACACATGCACAATTCAGATGCTAATGGAGAGGAGAAGAGTATCAAAATGCTGTATAATTTTGCCAGTCTTGATATATCCTATATCCGATATTTTTACTGATACCGATAAAATTACTTTTTGTGATATTTTATCACTTAAGGGATATAGGATTAATCTGTATTTGTATTTGTATTCTCTTAATTATGATGCCCCAAAAAGTATCTATATATGGCTCATATCCTGTCCTAGTCAACTTTTTGCTATTTATGGGGCCCACAGTCCTTGACAAGGTTGTGGTTAGTCTATGGCCATTGATGAATTGTTTTGTAAATATAGGTTAAGTATATCAAGAATTTGTTGACAAGGTTGTGATAGTGCTAGCAACATGCAAGGTGAGTCTTGTGGTCTCACTATGCCAGAAATGGCTTTTCTGGGTGTATATTCCTTTATGGTTAGAAAGGTAAATGTTAAGAAAAGTAGGGCAGCAATGCAACCAAGGTTTCCTTTGTGGTTATTAAGATAAACACAAAAGGAAAATGGAGATTTTCCTTTGTAGTTCTATAAATAATCATAAAGGAAAATCCTTGCTTACTTTCCTTTGCAGTTGTTTAAAAAACAGCCAACTATATAGTTTTAAAATTCATATATGTAGAAAACACAAGCCACAAATTGGGATCTTTCATCATTTTTTCCACCCTCTTCATTTACTGCTTCCAAGATTAGGATCTTCGCCATCATCAATCTTGTGCCCCACAAAGTCCTTCAAGCTTCTTTGATCACTTTTCTCTTTCATCAATCTTGTCCCCAAACTAACAAGATCTTCGATCAAAGGAGGCATTCAAAGAGGAGAAGGTGACGAGAGAGGAGTCGAAGATGGAATGTAGTAGTGAGAGAAAAAGGAGTGGAGAATACAGAAAAAAGATGACTAGAGAATGATTGTGTCGATACCATCTCTAAATGAGAAAAAGGAGTTCATTCCTTTGCTAATTTCTTTCCTAAGAAAATGGGTAAGGGAATTAGCAATATGAATTTTTGAACAATTTTTTGTGCTTAAGTGGTTTCAATTTTTGAAAATTTAATAATGAACAAAATGAGAATATACTATTTTATTTATTTTTGTTCCATGTTTAAAGAATCGGTTATCATGTGCTTTGTTTGAATAATTGTCATGAAGGTACAAGCATCCAATTAAATTTGTTGGGATTTAGGGATTAAACATACTTGGAGTTTGCTACAGGAACCTAAAGGCAGTGATTGTGGCTTGTAGGTGGATAGGGCAATTGGGATCACATTCAAAAATGTCCTTAACTAGAGGACTTGTGGCTTTGAAAGTGCCATCTTTATTCAAAAATGTTTTTTCTCTATTCTTGCAAAGAGAAGTTCTTCTCCATTATGATTTACAGAGAAGATCTAGTTCTGGGTTTTGTTTTTGTCCAAATTTTTTCTTTTTTTAAAAATAAAAAAGAACCCTTTGCTGGTGGTTCTACACAACAACTACCAACAAAAGTGTCTATTTTTTTTTATTAAAAAAATGACTTTCCCTATCTCAAACAACCGTAAGGGAAAATGAGTTTTCATTTGCAATTGAAATTTTCTCGACGTTTGGATCCTTTGAGGTTAACCGCTAAGAAAAGTTATCTCTGGCATAGTGCCTCAAAAGTTTGATCTTAAAAGAAAATCTATCTATATTTTATGTCCATTGTTTTGCTCATCAACTACAGCTTACATTAGTTGCCATTGAAAAAAGTCATATTCATGTTGCCTCTCTTTTCAATCTAGTTTCTACTTTATTAAATGTTGTTGGGGGATCTTGTGAAGGACATGACTTGCTTCATGAAAAACAAATTGCCAGTGTTAGAAAGGCATAGGAAAAAGGAGAAATTCATAGTGGATAAGGCTTGAATCAAGAAACTAGTCTCAAACGAAGTCCTATTACTTGCTAGGATTAAAATGTCCTACTTTGGTACATTTAATATTGATGTATTCTGCTATAATTGATGTTCTTGAAATTACAAAAGAAGATGGATCAAATGCATTTAGAGAGCTAAACCCAATGGTCTTTTATATCTACTAGAGGATTGTGATTTTGTATTCACATTACATTTGATGAAAAATTCCTCGAGTATCTCAAATGAATTGTTGCAAGCATTGCAATGAAAAGATCAAAGTATCCTTAGTGCTATGAACTTGGTTAACATCACAAAGCAGCGGCTACATGCTATGAGAGATCATGAATGGGAGTCTTTATTGCATGAAGTAACTTTATTTTGGAAGCATGACATTGACATCGCTAACATGAAAGATATTTTTTCATCTAAAGGGAGATAATGTCATGGAGGTAAAGCTCAAGAAGTCACAATGGAATGTCTCTATCGAGTTGAATTATTTTATACCCCTTTGGATATGCAACTTCAAAAACTTAATGATCATTTCACTGAGACAAATACTCAATTGCTCCTTTGTATGGCTTGTTTGAATCCAACCAATTCATTCTCTGCTTTTGATAAAGAAAGGTTGATGCTTGATAATTAGCTTGAGACTTACATCATTAATATGCATAGCAATGCTGAATTTGCATCTTTGAAAGGAATTGGAAATCTTGCAAAAAAGTTAGTAGAAAGTGGAAGACATATTGTTTATCCACTAGTTTATCTTCTTTTGAAGTTAGCAATGATTTTTCCTTTTCTGTTATGAAGATTGTGAAAACTAGGTTACGCAATTGAATAGGAGATGCATGGATGAATGATTATTTAATGACTTATACTGAAAGAGATATTTTTAATAGTATTGATAATGAGTTAATTATCCAGCGATTTCAACACATGAGATCACATAGACGACAATTATAAGGTATGTAATTACTTTTTTATTATTTATAAATATTTACCCCCCCCCCACCAAGTTTAAAACTTATTTGATTTTGTCACCACTAGTGCTCAATGAATTGGCCTCTTTTCCAACATCATCCCATTGCCATTAGATCCATAACAGTAATGGAGAGTTCTCCATTGCCTCAGCATATGAACTTGATTGGCATGATGAAGATACCAAATTCTAGAAATCACCATGACCACAAAGGGTGAGAATGTTCTTATGGCTATGCTTGAAAAATATGTTGCTCACAAATTGTGAAAGGCACCGTAGGCACCAACCCAGCTGAACTGACTCACCAGACCCTTGGGGAGTAGATCCTTCACAATATCATCAACCTGAAGAAAGTCACGCTGGCTTATTTTTGGATTCCTAAGCTAGAAACTATGGGAAGCTGGGAATAAACGCCTCTTAATTTGCAAATGAAATGTTCTCGCCTCAAGACCGCATACAGGTTGTTCAAATCTTAATTGAACACACCACTAACGCTTTAGCCTTAATAAAACAATTACTTTGGCATTCTAGGGTGAATATATGCTTAGCTTGATTGGTTGCTTTGTACGTTTCTTTTTTGGGGGATTGAAAGTTTTAGACCAAAATTATAAGTTAATTATAATTTCAGACAAAACATTTCAAAGTTCTAATAATAGATTAAGGTCCTTAAGTGATCAAAAATGAATTTGAAGTTATTAAAATCTTGGAAGAGTAGTGTACATATTTTCACAAACTAATGTCAAATTTAGGAAGATCAATGTAAAATTTTGGAGTTCATTATTTTGTTGATTTGTGTAAAATCTTAGAAGATTAGAGTGAAAATTTTCACAAATCAATATCAAATTTGGGAAGATCAATATAAAGTCCCAAGAAGTGAAAAGTTTCATTGTTTTATATAAAATCTTAGAATATCAATGTGAAAATTTTAAATATTCTTCTAGGATTTTGAATGGAACAATGAAAATAACTAAAAAAAATTCACTTTTAGAAATTTTACATTTATCTTCCTGAATTTGATTGACATTTACTTATTAAAGTTTTCACACTAATATTCTAAGATTCTACATATAACAAAAATGGACATCAGGGATTTTACAATATTCCCTAATTTGCCACTAACTTGTGATAATTTTTACAATGCTCTTCTGTGATTTTAATAACCTCACTTTTTTTATCACAAAGACCTTGATCTATTATTAAAGTTTTGAAATATTTTGGTCTGAAATTGTAATTAATTTATAATTTTGATCTCGAATTATCATTCCCCCCACCCTTTTTTTTTTTGACCCTGTCCGTGTTTTAGTTGGACACCTGATGCACAGGTATTTTATTGACATATACGTTTCCCCATTCCATTAAAAAGAAAAGAGAAAAAAAAATCACCTTCAGCAAAGAGCAAGTCTCCATTGTTGAATTGAACAATTTTACGGTCAATTTTAATGACCTTTCGGTAAAAATAAATAAATGAATAACATCAACAAATGGATAATGGATAACAATAATAGAAGTACCTAACATTAAGTATAAAGTTTTTTTTAAAAACAATATTTTATGACCAAAATATTCAATTAATGTCATTTTAAGACCAAAATATTTCAAAATGCAACAAGGAGACCATGATATTAAATTGATTAAAATTTTAAATAGAAAATGACCTAAATGTTATTGTTTAAATGTTTGACACTCAGCTCCTGCTATTTATTACTCAAATTCTATGATTTGACACTGAACTTTCCCTATTTTGCACTGGTCACATTATGATCATGAAAAAATTCAACTAAGGAAGCTCAATGTAAAATCAGTGAAGCTCAGTGTCAAATCGTAAAATCTAAGTAGTAAATAGCAGATGTTATGTATCAAACCCTATGACTAATTAGTTGAATTCTTTGGTTATTATAATGTATCAGTGTAAAATCGGAGAAGTTCAGTGTCAAATTGTGGAACTTGAGTAATAAATAATAAGAGCTGAGTGTCAAACTCTGGGACTAATCAGTTGAATTTTTTGATAATTATAATGTGTCTAATGTAAAATTAGGGAAACTCAGTGTCAAATTGTGAAACCTGAGTATTAAATAGTGAAAGTTGAGTGTCAAACTGTAAAACTGATTAATTGAATTCTTTAATGATCATAATATGTCCAGTGTAAAATCTAGGAAGTTAAGTGTCAAATCGCTGAATCTGAGTAGTAAATAGTGGGAGCCGAATGTCAAATCTTTTTAACAAGGGTATTTAAGTCATTTTCTATTTAAAATTTTGAGCAGTTTAAGACCATGGTCTTTTTTCTATCATTTTATAATGTTTTGGTCCTAAAATGACATTAATTGAATATTTTGGTCTTAAAATGTTGTTTTCCCTTTTTTTCCAACCTTGGTATTCCATTTGTTCAAGATTATTTCCTAAATAATTTAAAAGAAAAGTTTATTTCCATCAATTAAAAAATTATATTATTTTTTTATAACTATTTGGTATCTAATATTACCCATTTAATTAGAAATAGCTCTTCCAATATTTTATTTATAAGATTTGAACTCTCAATCTTATTTTAAGGCAATCAATTTTTTTTCACTTGACTCAATTGTTATTGGATAAAAATCATAACATAAATAAATTATCATTTTGTAGCACCCAATAACATTTTTTTGGCCAAATCATTCAGCAACATAAAATAAAAAACTAAGGAACTAAAATAAAAAAATACAATTAAAAGATTAAAATAAATAAATAAATAATTTAAAAATTAATATAATAATTTAACCCATAAATAATAACCTAATTAGAACCCAAAAAATGAAATTATGGTTTAGAATATTAAGGCTTTGCTTGGTATGGGTGAAAAGAGAGAGGAAGAGAAAAGTAGAGGGGGAAACTGAGGAGAAAACTATATTTTCTCTTGCTTGGTTAGTGAGAGAAAAGTAAAGGGGAAAGAAAAACGAGGAGAAAATAATGTGTGAGTCTCATATAATTTTTCCCCCAACTTTTATCCCCAAAATGGAGAGATTTTGGAGAGAAAACTCTCCTTACAAAATTACCCACCAATTTTTTTTCCACTTTCCTACTATCATTTCGCGCTTCTTCTTCTTTCGGCTTCACTTCTTCTTGTTCCTCCCATCTTCCTCCCACTTTCTTTCAAAGCTCCAAGTTTCTGTAACAAACAATCTTTGTATGCTACACTTTTCTACAAATCAAGTTAGATAAATACTTTAAATTTTGAGCATAGTTATCACTTTAATGCTCTAATAAGAGTATGTTTAATTATATTTGTTGTGTCAAAATTTGTCTCCCTTGTCTTTATTATTATATTGTATTGTTTCTTAATATAATATTATATTGTTTCTAAGAGAAAAATGCCTATGTTATTTTTAGACCTAAATATTGATATGTTATAAACTTTTAATTTTAGCATTATTTTAAAATTTTTGAAATCAATGTATAAAAAATTATTTTAAAAATTTAATAAAAATAAGATTGGATAAAATAATTTTAAATTAAGATTAAACTTAAAATTACATTTTAATGTCATTTATTAATATGATAGTCATCCTCCATCTGAGCATAGTAAATGTTCCTCAATAAATTGCTTGATACACTGATGGAACTCATTACTAATACTCTAGGATGGACATTAATAGATAACTTCATATCTCTCAGGTTTTCTAGCAACTGTTGCTCCCTTATGATCATTGTGGTCATATGAATCGACTTTCTACTCAATGCATCCGCCACAACGTTGGCTTTCCCAGGATGATATTTCAAAACAAACTCATGGTCCACTAGGAACTCAACCTAATGCCTTTGCCTCATGTTTAGTTCTTTCTGATCAAACAAATACTTCAAACTCTTGTGATCACTGAACACCTCAAACTGAGAGCCATAGAGATAATGCCTCCACAATTTTAAAGCAAACACTACAGCTGCTAGCTCAAGGTTGTGAGTAGGATAGTTCTCCTCATGAGGCATTAATTGCCTTGAAGCATATGCCACAACTCTGCCTTCCTGCATCAAAGTACACCCTAGACCCTTTTAGAGGTGTCTGTGTAAACTATGAATGGTTTTGATAGGTTAGGGATAATGAGCACTGGGTTGGACGTCAGACAAACCTTCAGCTCTTAGAATGCTCTCTCACACCTGTCATCCAAAATGAAAGATCAATCCTTACGGGTGAGTCTAGTCAATGGCATAACAAGCTGAGAGAATCCCTTAATGAACCTCCAGTAGTATCCTGCCAAATGTAGAAAACACCGAATTTCAGTCACCCATCACGGTTTCTCCCAATTCAACACTGCTTCAACTTTACTAGGTCTACTGGTCCTTCTGTAGAAATCACGTGATCCAGAAATTTCACCTCCCGTAGCCAAAACTCACACTTACTGAGCTTGGCATACATTTGGTGATCCCATAATACTTGCAATACTATCCGAAGATGGAGCACATACTCTTCCTCACTCTTGGAGTAGAATAGAATGTTATCGATAAAAACCACCGCAAATTTATCCAAATATAGCCAAAACACCCTGTTCATATAATCTATTATGGCGACCTCTTCCTCCACTAGAACCTACACTGCCACCGCTGCTACCATTACCTGAACCACTTCCTTTACAGATTCCTCCTGTAGGTCCTAGGTGAGAAAAGGCCCGAATCATGGAATTCCTTCTATGCTCCTCAGCCTCCTTCATTTGTCTGTATAAGGCACGTATCTTCGCACATAAGTCCTTAAAGGACACAAACTCCACCATAGATATGCTGGCTTCCCAAGAGGGAGGGTGAATTGGGAAGATTAAAATTTTCTGCAAAAGTCAAGAGAGTGATAAAAGCAAGAGTGACAGTAAAAATAGAGTATAAAAGAATAACAAGGTAAAAGTAGTATAAGGGAAGAGAAGACATAGATGTTTATCCTGGTTTTGTCTCTTTATCTTGACCTACATTCAGTCCTCAAGCTGCAACTTGAGATTTTCCACTATCTTGCAAGAATTCAATGGGCTTCTTGCAATTGTTTCAGTTCAACTTGATTCTCTGTTCTAAGAGCTTACAATCTCACTCTAGCTAAGTGCTTCCCAAATCCCTTATGATATCTCCTCACAAGAAAAATTTTCTTCCAGATGAAGATAAGATTAATTACAATGATTGAACTCTCTAATTTATAGTGTATATAAAAGTTGAAGTATAGAATATGATGTATGTGAGAGTAGAAAACTTTAACTTAAGAATTTAGCAGAGTTAATGTATATACAATCTAAAATTGTTACCCACATCTTCAAATGAAGTTTTATTTATAGATTTATGTCTTAACTATACGTTAGAGACAAGATCTAGCCGTTAGAGACGTTACCCAACAGTTACTCTAAAAAACTATCCGTTCACCAACCGCATTTAATGCGTCTAACACTCAAAGTTCAAATTTTGGTGTGTCAATAGACAAATTTCGCAGAGACCGAAAGCTAAAGACTTTAACATTGAAACTCAAAGTTCGTCTGTTCTAAAGCAAAATTTGAATTTTTATCTTTGACAAATGTTTCTATGTTGGAACATATGAATTTTCAAGTTTAAAGTTCTTCTGATAAGTGTGAACAGTTGTTCCATATTACTACAGTGCCTTCGAAGTTTAAATTTTGGTGCCCAAAATTCGTCTGTCAATGGGCAGTTTAATAAGACACAATAGTTCTTCTTTTTAAAATTTGAATTTTCATAAGCTAAAGTTCGTCTGTCAGAGAGAGCTCTTATTAGACTTATTTCAAAGTTTGAATTTCTGAATACTAAAATTCGCATGTCAAAAATTTTCATAACAAACTTGCAAGCTGTGTTTCCAAAGTTTGAATTTCCAAAATCAAAGTTCGTCTGTCAGAGAATTAACTTAGAACTTTTTTTAAACTTTACTTTTAGATGAACTTTGACATTTCCTCAGAAGAATTTTTCATTTTTCATGATTTGTGTTTTACCAGAAATTTAAATTTTCAAAAGTCAAAGTTCATTTGTCAGAGAAAGCTCTTATTAGACTTTATTCAAAGTTCAAATTTCTACAATCAAAGTTCGTCTGTCAAAGGAATCTCTTTTCTAACTAACTTATTTTCAATTCAAAATTCGAATTTCAGAAGCCAAAGTTCGAATTTTCAAAGCAATAAATCAATTTTAACACTTCGAAGTTCGTCTGTTAGTGGGTACATTTCATATTCCATGAATTATCATAGAATCATATTTTTAAAACATTCTTTTGTAGGTTAAAAGTCTTTGACTCAATTTAAACACAGTAAGAAATCCTATATCTAATCTTATGCTGATTTTTCTTAGATTTCTCCACCTGAGATCTTTTGTACACCTTTGATATCTTCTTTCCAAGCTCTAAATGGTTGGTTTGGATTCATCAAAACACTTGATTCAACATTATTGACTCTCCTTTGGCTTCTTCAATAGCTGTCACTTTTGGTTGCCATTCCAGAGAAAGAGCTCTAAGGATTTTTTGACTTTTTCTGGCTGTGTGTATTCCTTACCAAGACTCTTCAGTTGATTCACAATGAGAGAATCTTTTTTGCATTTCTTTTAAGCTTTCTCCTTCCACCATTCTAAAGCTCCCATACTCACTGATGCAGGAGTTCAATTTGTTCTCCCTTACTTTAATAGTTCCTTCATGAGCAATTTCTAAAGTGTCATACATACCCATGGCTGTAGAACATTGTGACACTCTATATAATTTGTCCTGGTTAAGTGCACTGACTAGACAGTGTTCAGCAAGACTCTTCTTTTATCTTTCTCATTCCACTTGTCTTCTAGTTTCTCTTCGTATTTGCCATCATCCTGCAACTTTATTAGGACAAAATCCCCCTTTTAGATAACAGACCAAATGTCCAGATCAATGGACTAGAGATAGATTTGCATTCTCATCTTCTAGTATCCGTAGTGCTATCCACTGAAGCTAGGAGGTCTATTTGTGCTGTTTCCTTCTGGTAGAATAATCTCTCCAAAGCCAGCCATTGATTTTCCTAGATTGTTAGATCCTTTATTTGGGAGTCCAAGCTTTGATACCATTTGTTAGATTTCCTGGCTTCCCAAGAGGGTGTAAATTGGGAAGATAAAAATTTTCTTCAAAAGTGTAAAAGAGCAAAGAAAGCAAGAGTGATAGAAAAATAGAGTAAAAAATATAACAAAATGAAAATCAAGATAAGGGAAGAGAAGACACAAATAGTTATCCTAGTTCAGTCTCTTTCTCTTGACCTATGTCCAGTCCTCAAGCAACCTCTTGAGATTTTTCACTATCTTGCAAGAATTTATTAGACTTCTTGCAATGCCACAATACAACTCTATGCTATGTTCTAAGAGCTTGCCGTTTCACTCTTTGTACTCTATCTTAGTGCTTCCCAAATCCCTTGTGAAACTACCTCACAAGAATATCTATATTCCAGATAAAGATGAGATTGTTTATAATAAATAAACTCTCTCATTTAGAGTAAATATGATAGTTGAAGTACAAATAGGAAGTATATGAGAGTAAGAGGCTTTGACTAAACAATTTTGTAGAGTTTCATTATATACAATGTAAAATCGTTACCCATACTCTCAAAAGAAGTTCTATTTTTAAATTCATGTCTTAACTATTCGTTAGAAACAAAACTAGCCATTAGAGATATTACCCAACAGTTACTTTGTAAAACCATCCATTCATCAACCGCATTTAATGCGTTTGACATCCAAAGTTTGAATTTTGGGGAGTCAATAGACGAATTTCACAGAGACCATAAGCTAAAGACTTTAAAGTTGAACTTCGAAGTTTGTCTGTTCTAAAGCAAAATTTGAACTGTCATCTTTGACAAATGTTTCTATGTTGGAACATATGAATTTTCAAGTTTAAAGTGTTGAATTAAGAGTTTTGATGATTCCAGAGCAACAATTAAGAGCTTGGATTGAAGATATCAAAGGAGATCAAAGTGTTTCAAGTGAAGAATTTTTGAGTAATAGCTGTTAGATCTTCTGTAGGATCTTTTGTTATGTTTTAATGAGGGTAAAAGATTTTGATTTTAAGAAAAAATGTTTTCAAACCTTGATTTTATGTTAAATCTTGACTTATTTGAAAAACACCCACAAACAGACGAAGTTTGAGAAGTTTAAACTAAACTGTCATATGGAAATTCGAATTTCGAGCTAAAACTGAATAAGTCTGAAGAGATGTCTCTCTGACAGACGAATTTTGATTCTCCAAAATTTGAATTTTCATCAGAGTCTGAAAGAAGCCTTTTTGAAATAGACGAACGTCGCATCTTCAAAATTTGAATTTCAGACAAAATATAATTTGTGAAAACTAAAGAAATTCGTCTGAAAAATGTTGAAGTTCATCTGAAATCAAGAAGAAATTGAGTTTCAAAAAATACTATCTGACAGACGAACTTTTGTTTTCCAACATTTGAATTTTCATACAAGTCTGAAAGAAGCTTCTTTAAAACAGACGAACTTTGAGTCTTCAAAATTCGAATTTCAGACAAAACACAACTTATGAAAATGGAAGAAATTCGTCTGAAACAATGTTGAAGTTCATCTGAGATCAAGAATAATTTAAGTTTCAAAACTGCTTTCTGACAGACGAACTTTGAACATTAAAATTCAAATTTCAGAAGCTAAGGTTGTGAGTCTGTTGGAATGAAATGTTGACATACAAATGACAGAGTTTTGTAACTTCGAATGTTGAAGTTAGTTTGAAAAGATTCTCTCTGACAGACGAACTTCACTCTTTCAACATTCGAATTTCGAAGAAAATAAACTGCTGTGCTTCCTTGAACGTACTGGGAACAGACGAATTTTGGGCTACCAAAATTTGAATTTCGAGGACACTGTAGAAAATTGAAAACACTGTTCATACTTAACAGAAAAAATTTCTTCTTGAAAATTCGTATGTCACAACGTGAAAACATTTCACAAGTTTCAAAATTTGAATTTCACTTCATGAACAGACGAACTTCGTGCTGTAACGTTGGAAGCCTTAACCTTCGGTTCCTTTGAAATTCGTCTGTTGACCAACCAAAATTTGAATTTCAGTGTGTCAGAAGCATTAAATGCTGTTGGTTAACGGATAGTTTTTCAAAGTAACCGTTGGATAGATTTTGTCTCTAACGAATAGTTGGGACCTAAATCTATAAATACAACATCATTTGAAGTTATGGGTAATGAATCAAACTTGTATATACTGAATTTCTGGTAAATCATCCTCTCAAAAGCTTTTACCCTCTAACTTCAATATATGTACTTTAATCTTCAAATCTACTCTATTCAAGAGAGTTATATCTTTGTAAATAATCTACTATTTATCTGAAAGATAGTTTTACTTGTGAGGGGAAATCACAAGGGGATTGGGAAGCACATTGTAGAAGTGCTTAGAGAGATTGAGAAAGCTCCAGAAAATAGAGCATACTCGTTGTACTGAGGCATTAGCAAGAAGCCCGTTGAATTCTTACTGTATAGTTGAAAAATCTCAAGAGGTGTCTTGAGGACTGGACGTAGGTCAAGAGGATAGACCGAACCAGGATAAATTACTGAGTGTTCTTCTCTCTATTATTACTTTTCAGTTTACTCTGTTTTCACATTGCTTTATTACACTTTAGTTTCTTCACCCATTTCACTTTGTGCAGAAAAATATCAATCTTCCCAATTCACCCCCCTCTTGGGAAGTCAGCCTTGCTTACATAAAGTTCTTCTAGTAAGTATGAACAGTTGTTCCATATTGCTACAGTGCCTTCGAAGTTCAAATTTTGGTGCCCAAAATTTGGTATCAGTGAGCAATTCAATATGGCACAAAAGTTCTTCCTTTCAAAATTCAAATGTTCAAATACCAAAGTTTTTCTGTTAGAGAGATCTCTTATCAGACTTAATTCAAGGTTCAAATTTGTTAAGACTGAAGTTCGTCTATCAAAAAAGCATTTAAACAAACTTATAAACTATCTTTCCAAAGTTCAAATTTTTCAAAATCAAAGTTCGTCTGTCAGAGGACTAACTTGGAACTCTTTTCAAACTTTGCTTTCAGATGACTTTTGACTTA
Source organism: Adenanthera pavonina (assembly GCA_026686845.1). NCBI lineage: Eukaryota > Viridiplantae > Streptophyta > Magnoliopsida > Fabales > Fabaceae > Adenanthera > Adenanthera pavonina. The sequence goes on from JAIVEN010000011.1 coordinate 20,323,925, forward strand.
TCTTCAGATGAATTTCATTTTTCACAGATTGTATTTTACCCGAAATTCAAATTTTCAAAGGCTTAAGTTCGTCTATCAGAGGAACCTATTTTCAGACTAACATATTTTAAATCTGAGGTTCAAATTTCATTTATCAAAATTCAAATTTTCAAAGTAACATATCAAGTTTAACACTTCAAAATTTGTTTGTTGGTGAGTATTTTTCAAATACTTCATGAGTTAACTTGAAAACACATTGTTAAAACATTTGTGTGCAAGATCAAAGCCTTTCACTCATGTGACTAAAATGAGAAATCCTACATTTAATCTTATACTCATTTTTGCTTGGATTTCTTCACTTGAGATCTTTTGTACACCTTTGATATCTTCCTTCCAAGCTCCAGTTAGTTTGCAATCATCAAAATACTTGATTCAACAATTTGGACATATTATCACCATGATCTTGAAGTTTCATAACATATTGAACATTGAAAGAGGGCCTGCACTAGTTCCAGAAGAATTAAGTAAGAAAGTCCTACAGAAGATGGGGAAGAGTCTGGACAATGGAAGATGGGTTGACAAGAAGAGAGATATAGAAGAAGGTTCTGAATCCATAACTGTTTCAAAGAGTCTTACAGTTGGTGATTCCAGTTCTTCTCAATCCACACCCTCTAAACCTCCTCAATCCATGCAACCTAAGCCTCCTACCCCTACTCCTACTCCAAACAAACTAGATGAAATCCCAGCCACTGGCTTGCCTACACCTATAGACATTCCTTCACTTTACCAAAACCTATTCCAGATTGCCATGGCCACCAAGAAAGGGCACAAAGAAGACATGATTAATCTTGGGTATCTCATTACTGAGATGCAGGAGATTTGAGACTAAATTTGAAAGTCTCACCCAAGAAATGACACTCTTACATGAGAAACTTGCTTTTAGTGTTCCTGAGCCTTCCTCGTCCCCAATCCAACCACTACCTCCCACATACACTGAACCAACTGCTTTTGCATAATCTCCTACTCTATCAGAGGACCTAGGTCCTAACCTAGACTATGGTCATGAGGAAGAGGCTGTTCTTGATCTAAGCAGAGCTTTAGTTCTCTTGCTTGAAGGTGATTTCATTCACTAAATCTATCCTTATCACCGAAGACAAGAGATTAATACTCTATTTCCTCCTCTCCCTGATCCTATCTCATTTGAAGGCATCAATTATCTTGCTGAGGCTGCTGTATAGGAAATCATCACCATTGCATCTGATTCTGATCCCTCTCTTGCACCCCTTCCCATTGTCTCACCTTCACCTGTAATGCCTGATATATAATACATTCCTGTGTTTCCTTCTACTTCTCTTACTATTGCAAGTGTGCCACTTTGGCCAGTCTCAGTGTCCATTGTTTAGCCTAACCCTCTACTCTTCCTCTTTCTTTGGATGAAAGACTTCAAAGAATTAGGGAATAGAAGGTCAAGCTTGATCAAGACATTGCTAGGATGAATGCTGGTGTTGCTTAAATTCCCTCTGTTACTGATGACAAAAAGGGGGAGAAAGAAGAGAGAGAAGAGAAAGAAGAGAAGGAAGAAAAGAAAAAGAGGTGAAGAAAAAGAAGAAGTCCACTCCTTCCAAGAAGAAATCTAATGAGGACGAGACTTAACCTGCTTTGCCCCTTTATTTTACTGTCTTGTTTGCCATGTTTTGCTTCTGTACTTGTAATGAATATTTATAATACAATGAACTTTGCTTGTTCTTGGTGTTCTGTGTTTTGAAAATGTGCACTACATTATTTGACCTTATTTAAACTATGCACATATTGAGGGGGAGCTTCATACAAACCCAAGTACTAACAATAAGTTTAAGTTATTTTGTCATCATCAAAAAGGGGGAGAATGTTAATTCAGATGTTTTGATGATTCTAAAACAAATGAGGTAAGAGATCCAATATCAAAGGAACATAAGAGAAATGAAGAACAAAGTTAGAGTTTCCTAAAGATTAAAGAGCTGTTTCCCATGCTTTAAGAAATCATTTGTAAAAGAAGGTAGTTGAGCTTTGAATTTCAATTAACCCAATATTAAATGAGATAACTAATTGAATGATTAATGATTAGCTCACGATTTTATAATGGTTTTCAAGAAAAGAGCTATCTTATAAGGATAAAGCTTCAATATCAAAATGATTCTAAATATTCAATCGGTTTTCATGAACATGTTTTAGCTTATGGGGATAAGGTTTTAATTTGAAAGATGTTTCTAAGTATTTACCCTGTTTTCAAGAAAATATTTTACCTTATACATATAACTTTTGAAAGTTATAGGGATAAAGACTCAATCTCAAAGTTTTTCCAAAGTCCATTCTTCAATTTCATGAAAAGGGATCGAGGTTATCTGCATAACACAGCTTGGGGATCAAGTTCTGAAGTCTATCCAAGTGGTTATCCAAATAAGGTAGGCATTTTATCCGCATAAGGAAGTGAACATTGAAGGCAAGGGGTACTATACAACCCGTTATTTGTTTAACCTAGGGAGGTTGTCCACATAACATGTGTTACAGAGCATTTGGACTATTCTCTGTTAAAAGGTTATCTGAATAACCTAAGGAGGTTATCCGTATAACCTATCATTCATAGTACTTGAACCTTCCATGGGAAAACAGGTTATCTGCATAACTTATATTTCAGAATACTTGAACTCTCCTTGTGTAAATTGGTTATCCGCATAACTTAGAGAGGTTATCCGCATAACCTATGTTACAGATCTAATAGCTCTTGTTCAGCAAAACAGGTTATCCGCATAACCTTGGGAGGTTATCCTGATAACCTAAGTTTCACAAAAAACTCAGTTTGAGAAAAACTTTACGTTATCCTAATAACTGAGTAGGTTTTAATGAAAATGATTTTAAGCTAAAACTTAGTCATTCTGGGTAGTACGTTATCTGTATAACTTAGCTAGGTTATCTACATAATGAGTACTTTACATTGAAAATGAAGGCAAACAATTACACGTTATTCGCATAACCTAGGGAGGTTATCCATATAACCTCTGTCAGATGCATTTAATGTGGTAGGTGAACGGCTATTTTACTGAGAGTAACTGCTAATCTTTGTTTCCAACAGATAGTTCTACCCCAAGACTATAAATAAAACCTCATTTAAGTTGTTGGGTAATGAGAAAAATAATAAATACACCAAAACTCTGATGATTTAATTTCTGATTCATTTAAAACCTACCACTAGCTCTTGGTATGTTGCCTCTGACAGATGAATTTTGGTCTTTTAAATTCAAATTTCGGTCAAATATAATTGGTGAAAAATAAAAAATTTATCTGAAGTTATGTCAAAGTTCATATGAAATTAGAGTACAAAAAGAGTTCTAAGTTATTCAGTATTGAACTGTAACCTCAACTTTGATTGCATAGCTGGATATTTCTTAAAAAGAGAGACACGCAAATGAAGTTATTAAAAAATATGAAAGTTTACATTACATGCCTTCTAGCTCTTGCAAAGACAATAAAATACTAAAAATAGATTTTATGCATTACATGGAGTTTGAAATGAGCCATTCTTTTCATGACTAACGCATAATGCAACTTGATATAAATTTGTATACATATATTGATATTGTCTTTACCCAATTCAAAATCCATAACTCAATCATTTAAGCTTTACCCAAGGTTTCAACAACATTAACCTATACCAATGAACCTTAAATAACCATTCAAACATACACCAATAAAAACAAATTTGGATTTCCACTTCTCTTCCCAAATTTCAACATGGGGTTTCACTCAAACTCATCACAATCCAGCTAAAACTTACACCCAAAGCTTCTTAACATTAAACAATACCTCTTTGATCCTATTATATTTATTTTGATCAGTAGATTTCGGCCAAAAGCAAACCTATAGGCATAAATCCGAAAATCCATCTAATAATTGAAGAGAAAATGAGGAGAAGAGGTTAAGGATCACTTACTAACAAAGATTGAAGCTCATAGAGGCCAAAAATCACTCCTAAGGGCTGAATTTCTCGAACCTTTGCACTGCTCTTCGTTTCTCCCTCAGATTTTTCAATTTCTATAACAAATGCTTTAACTGAATAATCCTTTAATTTAAGATAAGTTAAAATATAATAGATACTTTCAGTCCAATTCAAGTTTCTATTTCTCTTTGTTTGTATTTCTATACTGAGGGTTGTTATAATTCACTACAGCTTGTTTATACATACTGTAACCTCATAATCAAAACGACATGAGACTAATTACATAGTCTAGAACTCAAGAACAATCCAAAGAATGTACAGAACCATAATACACATTGTATCTTGTCATATCTTTACACTTGATGTAAAACCCCTTATGATATCTTTCTTGGTATTCTGTTTAGGACCGGAGAAAACAGGATGGAGGAAGGTTCAAGTTGAGTCTAAAAGAGCTCCACACTGTAGCAAGAAGCAGGGCTGCCGCAGCGAGATCATGTCCAGTGGCGTTGTTTCAGTTAAAATTGCTGGAGCTGCGGTGAGATTCAGGATTTTTGTTTAAATCCGGATCATTTCGGACAATCGAAAAGAAAGAAACGGAGGAGAAACCGAGGAGCTCTACTAAGGTTTGGAGTTTTTGGCCATTGGGAGTCCTTTTCCACTTCTGGAAGCTTGGATTCAAGTTGGTAAGTGATTTTTACTCCTCCCTCACCATTTTCCTCAGTTGAAACTTGGGGTTTTTCGGTTATAAGTTGGGATCTTTGGTTTTGGCTGAAATCCATTAATTGAAATAGATGAAATGGGGTTCAGGAAGTGTGTTTTGGTATTTTTTTGCTGCTTTGATATGAGTTTTGAAGGGTGTATGTATGATTTGAGCTTAACCCTAGGTTGTTTTCGGTTAGGGCTCTTGGGAATCCAAAGTGTTTGGAATTATTTGGTGTTGGTATGATTCCTAGGAGCTTAATAATGCATGAAAAGGATGTTGGAATCTTGGGTTAAGCTAAAGTGATTGAATTGTGGAATTTGGATATTTGGTATGTGATGTTAATCAAGGTATTATGGTATTATTAAGGTTGTTTGGCTACATGGAGAAGGCTAGTCATAGGATTGACGTTCAAGAAAGCTTGTGGAACTCGTGTGAACGTGGTATTGACAACCTAAGATAATCGGGTGGCTGTTTATATTGTATTGTTTATATGGTATGATAGCACGCATATTTGTGTATATAGGCATAGTTCTTTTATACCACAATATGGATGTGTTTGTGTGTACTATTTTCTATATATCGTGGTATACACCTAGCTAGATGATGATTATGATGACCATGATGATTATGATGATGATATTGACATGACATGACATGATGCATACATGACATTATGATATGATGATACATTAGCATCACCACATGGCATTGTGAGATTAAGATATATGGCAGATTTGGGCGGTGATGATGTGATGATGATATGATACGTGATGATATATATATGTTAGGGAGAATAAGAATGGGATATGTATATATGTTAGGAAGGATAAAGGTGGAATATATATTTATTAGGGAAGATAAGGATGGATTATACATGTTAGGGAGGATAAAGATGGATTATATATGTTAGGGAGGATAAGGATGAGATCCCTGTGAGGGAGACATGCATTCCATTTATTTCATATTGCATTCATGAATTGTTTGAGATATATGTATATATATTGTATGTGGTTGTTCCTGGTTACTGAGACATTGTCTCACACCCCTCTCCCATGAACTAATCTTTTAGGTGACGGATCTGGCACTAGTCCGGAGAAGACGCAGGAGTAGCTATGTACATGGGGATAGTCTATGTAGTATTTGTAATTTGGATATGTAACTGGTGCCAAGTAGGATAGAAGGTTTTGTAATGAATGTATGAGATGAATAAGTATTTTTATGTATGGTTATTGTGGAAAAGGTGCTTTTGGGCCTTGTTGGTGTGTTTTAGGGCTGTAACCCATTTTGTTGAATTAGGGTTCAACAAAGTCAAATCTTAGAGGAGTGGCTTATTTGAGGTGAAACCTCTTTGAACAAGTTGGTTTAGGGGTATTGGACCTATATGAATGGTCTCTGAGTGACCAGTTGCCTTTGGTGCCAATTGGAGGTTGTGAGTGGTGAGTTTTGGTCAATAAATGGCCAAAACGGTGTCAGGGGTCTAGAATCTCCATACAGAGTTGGATTAAGGTGAAAGTGGTATATATGGATAGATTGGGATTAGATTGACTTGTAGGAGTTGGAATCAAGTCAATCAGAGATCGGAGCATAAAGTTATGTGCGTCGGAAGTTCACCCCGGTGTATAGAAGTTGCTGATATAGAAAATTAGCAGGGGGCACTGTAGCACTAGGGTCTAGGCCATGGTGCCAGTAGAGGCCGAAGTGAGTGAAAACTGGGGAGACTGGAGCCGCGGTGGTATTGTAGCAGCTGCAGCTTTAACCCAGTTTTTGGGGTTCATTTCTGCTATTCTGAAGTTGTGAGAAGTTGTTTGAGATGTTTGGGTTGCATTTGGTTGGATTTTGAAGTTCTTGGTTGAGTTTGGAGGTGTCAGGAGGTAGAGTGCTACACTTAACACAATACTAAACAAGCATATAATATGTGTCCTCAGAATGAACTCATACCGATCATGAGTACTCAAATATCCCTTGCTTAACTAATAGGAAAACCCATCTTGGTCACTATTTCGCTAGAGCTAAACATCCTCTCCTGAAAAGGGGTTAGGGGGGTGAGACATACGTCCCAAAAACTAGGGACAGTTATAGTCAAAGCTTTCCTTTTATAAAACACTTGGTAACACTATAGTTTAATAGTAATCATATACAAGGAAACAATATACACTATGCACATGCAATATGAATTATGCCAAATGCCATGTACATGACATGCGAAACTCATATTAATCATGGCAAGAACCATGAGCTAATTACTATCACAAGGTAACTTCGATAGGTAGCCCCTTCCAACAACTTGTGAAAGCCAATTCCGGGGAACTACTAAGCTCACTAGCACCAGTCATAATCTAGCCAAAGATCATTCCACTAATGAATAGATAGTGGTTCCCCTTTCCCTGGACCACCTAAATTGTTGGTGATTTAGGGAAGGTCCATCCCCAATTCATCACCACTTGACTCTCCTGGCCAAAGGAAGAGGATTTAGTAGCAATTATTTATACATATATCAACCTCACCACCTGGACGCAAGGCCTCATGTATCCTACTGGTGGATTGGTATACCATATAGTATCATTATATCATAAGTCAACATCCCCTAGAGTTGGTAAATTGGGCTGGCCTGACTCATTTGGACTGCCTGCTTTGAGCCAAGCTTAAAAGTTCTATTTGCCAAATGGGCTTGAAAATTTAAGCATGAGCCCATGGGATCAGGCCTATAGGCCTGCCCGCAGGTTTTTTTTCTTTTTTAAATGTTTTTCATTTTTTTTAAATTTTTTATATAGTTTTTTAAATTAATACAACTAATTATCACCATAATTCATCAAAAATCAACATAATATTTAAATTTTATAATTTATATATCACTAATTAACAAGATAATATGTTTTTTAATATTTTAAATAAAAAAGATAAAAATAAGGAAATGGGCTTTCGAGCAGGCCTATCACGGGTCGAGCCAAAAAAGCCCGAATTGTTTTTTGATATTAAAAATTGAGGCCTAGCCTACTTATTTCCTCGGGCTTTTCGTGCTGGCCCATCAAGTTTGCCCTATTTTGCCAGCTTTATCATCACCCAACCAAAAATGTCCCAATATGTATAATGTGATGATAATGCCCAAAAGTTGTGCTAACATGTCAATGTTATACATAATCATCATAATCATCATGCTAGCATACTATTATATAGGGATGCACAATAACAAGAAATATGTCAATATGAGTTATGATCCAATACATGTATATGTGGCCAATTTCATTCTCATCATTATTAACATCGTTATCACAATCATCCATGTTGCACACACTAATACTAAGAGTATAATATTCACAGGTTAAGCCCATGTATTACCATTTATATAAACATATATAAGCATGGATACAAAATGAACTATTTTTACTTCTTTATCATACTTTTCAAGGAAAAAGGGTTTTTAGAAAAATTACGATTTCCTGCCATGATATAAATAACATATCATGATATGAAAACTTTCAAACATATAGAATAAATAAAATTACTCCCTGGTTACTTTGAGTTGCCGCACACTTTCTCAACACCTCAGTAGGCCAAAGGATCACCAACTATCATACACGAGAAACATACAATCCAAGTCAATTAGGTAGTATTCAATACCAAACCAAGGCCTAAACATCCAACAAGACTTCAATAAAACTGTTAGAATTTACCCAAGATCACTTAGTATCTATAAGGCCCAATTGGCCCAATTCCACCATTCCATAATTTAACCACTTACTGATGAATTTGCCATCTTCAAATAACTTCCCAGAGTACAAATACCTCATCAAAGCTAGCACACACTCTACAATGTCACATAATACTCAAGTCAAAATATGGCTTAAACTTCGCTGACCCATAATTTGATAACCCAAGCATAAATGCTTAACAAACCCGTGATTCCAATAGCATAATCATACATCCAAGAGCACCAAGCATCAAATTCAAAGCTATAACCAAGCCTACAAATTCGGACACCATGAAGAACCTTGAGATTAGAGGTTAGGATTTGTATATATAACCTCTCAACACTAAAAAATCTACTACCCAAAGTTAGGGAATACCAAAGCATGCTACAAAACACATTCTTGACCATTTTAATAAGTGGAATACCGATCAAAATGGAGTTCCAACTTGTACCCATGGAATCAAACCCCAAATCAAGTAGAAAAGAGATGAGGAAGGATGAGAAACCACTTATCTCACAAGTTTTAAGCCTCTTAAGGTAAAAAATTGAGCCCTCAATCTAGAAAATTGAAGCCCTAGCAAAGAATCCCTTCATTTTCTCCATTTTCTTCTTTCTCTATTTGCTGGTTAGCATTCTAATTTAACTAAATTCTATAACTAGCATTGCAGTGCATGATAAGCTCACCATGGCGTGAGCCAATTCTGTCTCAGGGCAAATGTAAATCCAACTCTTCTCGCCGTGGCACTAGAAGCTTCTGTCCCATTTTCTCAATTTTGATCCTTTTTGGTCCTTCCTCCAACCCTATCCCTTCATTGTTGCACAATTCAAAAGATATACTTTTCATGAACTCAGGCTAAGTTCGGGACAATATTTTGAGGGTCATTGCAATTAATTTCTATAATCTAAATCTTGAGTTCAAGTATTGTGGAAAAATAAAGACATGTTAGGTTGAGAGATTTTTTCCCATTGGAGAACCAACTTAGCTTAAATCTAAATTAGTATCATGAAAATGAATTGAAATTTTAGTATTTCTTAAATTTTTTGGCTAATTTATTAAAAATTAAATTGCCCCCATTGATCCAGGCTCGGCGCTTGTGCTATCACTTTTACTTTTCAAAATACCCCCAAAATTCTTTGTCAAGAATATTACTTTCCTTGCAATATAAAATATTCATTTTTCAAGAAAAAAAAAGCACATCAAGCTTTAAATAGGGATGAACTCCATGCAATAATAATAAGTAGAACATCAACAATATGAATGTAACAACCCTCATGATATCTTTGTTGGCATTGTGTTCAGGACCGAAGAAAACAAGATAGAGGAAGGTTCACGTGAAGTTTGGAACAGCTCCATGCCACGGTGAGATACAGGGCCACCACGGTGAGAACCATTCCAATGGCATTGTTTCGGCTGAAACTAGTGGAGCCACGGCAAGATTCAGGATTTTTGTTTAAATCCGGATCATTTCGGACGATCGAAAAGAAAGAAATGAAAGAAAAATGGAGGGAGATCGCGAGTGTTCTACTAGGGCTTGCTAGATTCAGCCATTGGGAGTTGTTTTCAGCCTCTGGAAGCTTGGATTCAAGTTGGTAAGTGATTCCTACTCCTCCCTCTTCATTTTCTTCAATTGGAATTTGGGGTTTTAAGGTTTTGAGGTTGGATCTTCGGTTCTGTCTGAAATCCACCTATTGAAATAGATGAAATGGGGTTTATGAAGAGTGTTGTGGTATTCTTGTTGCTTGGGTGAGAGTTTTGAAGGGTGTATGTATGATTTGAGCTTAACCTTAGGTTGTTTTCAGTTAGAGTTCTTGGGAATCTAAAGTGTGTGTGTTTGAGTGATGCTTGAATGGTCCCTAAGAGCTTATTGATGCATGAAAGGGGTGTTCGAACTTTGTGTTAGGCCTAAAGTGATTGAATTGTGATGTTTAAGTATTGGTATGTTGTGTTAATTGAAGAATTGTGGTATTGTTAAGGTTGTTTGGCTACTCAAAGAAAGCTAGTCATGTGAGCACGGTATTGACAACCTGAGGTAACCGAGTGTTTGTCTATATTGTATTGTTAATATTGTATAATAGTACATAGAGTTATATATATATATGCATGTTTCTTTCATACCACGATATTGATGTGTTTGTGTGTACTGTTTTTATATATCGTGGTATGTGTACAGTTAGATGATGAAATATGTGATGATGACATTGATATGACATGACATGATGCATACATGACATTATGATGATTATGATGATGATGTTATGATGATACATTAGCATCACCACATGACATTGTGAGACTGTGATTTATGGCGGGTGGAGTGATGATGATGTGATGACGATATGATGTATGATGATATATATATATATGTTAGGGAGGATAAGGATGGATTATATATGTTAGGGAGGTTAAGGATGGATTATATGTGTTAGGGAGGATAAGGTTGGATATATATGTTAGGGAGGATAATGATGGATTATATGTGTTAGGGAGGATAAGGATGGGGCCCCCTGTGAGGGCGACATGCATTTCATTCATTTCCCATTGCATTCATGAATTGTGTGTGTGATATTTGTATATATGTATGTGTGTGGTTATTCCCGGTTACTGAGACATCGTCTCACACCCCTCTCCCATGACCAAATCTTTCAGGTGAAGGTTCTAGCACTAGTCCTGACAAGCCGAAGGAGTAGTAGCGGACATGGGAATACTAGGTCTATGTAGTTTATGTGTATTGGATATTGTATCATGTGCCAAGTATGATAGAATGTTTTGTAATGAATGTTTGGTTACGGATATAGATTGTATGGATGATTATATGTGGAAAATGTGTTGTTGGTGGTATGTAGTATGTATGCGCTATGTGTGTTGAAAGTTGGAATTTGGCCTGATTGGTGTGTTTTTGGGCCTGTAGCCCGTTTTGTCAAGTTGGGGTTCAAGAGGGTCAAATCTCATATGAGTGGTTCCTTTGGGGTGAAACCTCTTTGGACAAGTTGGCTTGGGGGTTTTGGACCTGTATAATTGGTCTTTGAGTAACCAGTTGCCTTTGGTGGCAATTGGAGGTAGTTAGTGGTGAGTTTTGGTCAAAAGGTAGCCAAAATGGGGTCAAGCGTGTGATTGAAATGAAAGTGGCATCTATGGCTAGATTAGGACTAGATTGACTTGTAGGAGTTGGAATCAAGTCAATTTGAGGTCAGAGCATAAAGTTATGCACGTCGGAAGTTCGCCCTGGAGTGTGGAAGTTGCTGATATGGGATATCAGCATGGGACGCCGTGACTCTAGAGTCCAGGCCGCGGTGCCAGTGGATGCTGAAGCGAGTGAAAGAAGGGAAAGCTGGAGTCGCAGCGGTACTGTAGAGGCCGCGGCTCCAACCCAGTTTTTGGTGTTTTGTCGTTTCCACTGTTCTGAAGCATTGAAGAGTTGTTTTGAGATGTTTGGGTTGTGTTTGGTGGAATTTTGAAGTTTTTAGTCAAGTCTGGAAGTGTCAGGAGGTAGGATGTTACATTTTGGTATTAGAGCAATGGTTTCGAGCCATTATTTTTGCTTGAAGTACTACTTGGCACAAATTTTAAATATATAGACTATATTCCCACTGCAATGCTAGTCAAGAACCATATAATTAAATGTGTTATTGCCTAGATGCAAGAAGAATGTCTCACAGAGGAAAACAGAGTAACAGTGATCTCATGAGGCAGATGCATGAGATGTTGGCTGGCCTCAGTAATCTGGTGAATACTCAGGGGGAGACGTTGAACAGGTTGCAAGAGTAAATGGATAGGCAAGAGCAGGATGAAGTGAATGAAGAGGCTGGCATATTTGTGGATCTAAATGTAGGAGAGGATGAAAATGTGGTGGAGCCTGAGAGAGCCCCAAGGGTTGTAAGGAGGGGTATCTCTTCACAGTTGAAGGACTTTCGAAAGTTCAATCCTCCGGCTTTTGAAGGTACCATGGATGTTTCCCATGCTGAGAATTGGATAGAACAATTAGAGAACATCTTTAGTGTGATGGATTGCACCTCAGAGCAAAGGGTGCAACTGGCGGCATTTAAGCTTGAGAAAAAGGCCAAGCGTTAGTGGAGGAGCATTCTCCCAAATGTTGAAGCGATGAATCCTCTGATGAATTAGGAACAGTTTAAGGAATGATTCTTTGCATACTACATCCCTCCATCCTTAATGATGCAGAAGGAGGCTGAGTTCCTAACTTTTCAACAAAGGAATCTGTCTGCAGATGACTATATTCATCAGTTTTTGGACTTGGCGAAATATTCCACTTATCTAAACAATTATCCTGATGATAGGTGGATGGCTCAGAGGTTGTTTAAGGGAGCCCATCTAGAGATTAAGGAGCGGCTATCTGTGGTAGAGCTTGTGTCCTTTGAGGACTTATATAGACGAATGAAGGAGGCTGAGGAGCATAGAAGAAATTCCATGATTCAGGCCTTTTCTCACCTAGGACCTATAGGAGGAATCAGTAAAGGAAATGGTTCAGGTAGTAGCAGTAGCGGTGGTAGTACAGGTTCTAGTAGAGGAAGAGGTCATCATAATTGAGGTCATCATAATCGAGGCCATCATGGTAGAGGTAAAGGCAGATTTGGTAGAGATCAATCCAACAGAGGTCAGTTTGGCAGAGGACCCTTCTTTCGAGGAGGCTTTGAACTAGGAAGTTCCAGTCAGAGTGAGTATGCAAGAAGGGACTCCACTCTATCTCAGTACGGGTCATGTAGTACATTAAATCCGTGCACAAAATGTGGGTTCAGCCATGGTGATCGTCCATGCTTGATTTGTTATAATTGAAGGAGACCGGGTCATATGTCGCAGAATTGTTAGGAGCCAAAGCGTGATGATGCGACGAGGAGGGCCACGATGCTCGGACAAGCAGCGCTTAAGTTGATTACAGGTAAACTTAAATTTAATGGTTGCTCTATTCATGCTTTGTTTGACTCAGGTTCATCACATTTCTTCATTTCTTTTGATTGTGCTCGGAGATTGGGTATTATGGCAATAGGGTTGCCTTTTGAGTTGTCAGTGTCCACACCCATGGGAGTTTCATTAAGAACTGCTCAAGCTTGTCTGAATTGTGTGGTTTATTTTGAACATCAAAGTACTACCCTGGATCTACTATGTTTGCCATTGCAAGAGATTGACGTAATAATTGGGATGGATTGGTTAAAGGTGAATAATGTCATTCTCGACTGTGCTTAGAAGACTGTGTCTTTACCTATGAATACCCTGGTGTTGAAAGGGATGAGAATGTTTATTTGTCCTTTGCTCAAGCTGACAAGTATTTGAAGAATGGATGTCAAGGGTTTCTGGTTATGGAAGGGGGTGTAGAAAGATATCCAGTTGTGAATGAATTCCCTGATGTGTTTCCAGAGGAGATTACCGGTTTGCCACCACCATGAAAACTGGAGTTTTCCATCAATTTGGTGCCCGGGACAAGCCCTATTTTGAAGGCTCCATATCGAATGGCACCGTCTAAGTTGAAAGAGCTCAAGAAGCAGATTGAGGATTTGTTGAAAAGAGGTTTCATCAGACCTAGTGTTTCGCCTCGGGGAGCTTCAGTGTTGTTTGTCAAGAAGAAGGATGGTAGCCTCAGATTATGCACTGATTATAGGTAACTGAACTGAGTGACGATGCAGAATAAATATCCTTTGCCTAGGATTGAAGACTTGATTGATCAATTGGCAAGTGCCTCAGTATTCTCTAAAATTGATTTGAGATCAGGATACCATCAGTTGCGAGTGCATGCTGAAGATATGCCTAAAACAGCATTTCGAACTCGATATGGTCATTATGAGTTTCTTGTGATGCCATTCAGGTTGACCGATGCCCCAACAATCTTCATGGATTATATGAACAGAGTGTTTCGGCTGTATTTGGATAAATTTGTGGTAGTGATTATTGATGACATTCTGATCTACTCCAAGAGTGAGGAAGAGCATGTACACTATCTTTGGATTGTGTTGCAAGTATTGCAGGATCACTAACTGTATGCTAAGCTCAGTAAGTGTGAGTTTTGGCTACGAGAGGTGAAATTTCTAGGTCATGTGATTTCTGCAGAAGGAGTGGCAGTAGACCCTAGTAAGGTTAAAGCAATGTTGAATTGGGAGAGACTGAGATTAGTGACTGAAATTCGAAGTTTTCTGGGATTGGCTGGATATTATTGAAGGTTCATTAAGGGATTCTCTCAGCTTGTTATGCCATTGACTAGACTCACCTGTAAGGATCGATCTTTCATTTGGGATGACAAGTGTGAGAGAGCATTCCAAGAGCTGAAGGTTTGTTTGACATCCACCCCAGTGCTCATTATCCCTAACCTATCAGAGCCGTTCACAGGTTACATGAACACCTCTAAAAAGGGTCTAAGGTGTGTTTGGATGCAGTAAGGCAGAGTTGTGGCGTATGCTTCAAGGTAGTTAAGGCCTCATGAGGAGAATTATCCTACTCATGACCTTAAGCTAGCGGCTATAGTGTTTGCCTTGAAATTGTGGAGGCATTATCTTTATGGCTCTCAGTTCGAGGTGTTCAGTGATCACAAGAGTTTGAAGTGTTTGTTTGATCAGAAAGAGCTTAACATGATACAAAGGCGTTGGGTTGAGTTCCTAGTGGACTATGAGTTTGCTTTGAAGTATCATCCTGAGAAAGCCAATGTTGTGGCGGATGCGTTGAGTAGAAAATTGATCCATATGACCACAATGATGATAAGGGAGCAGCAGTTGCTGGAAAGCCTGAGAGATATGAAGTTATCTATTAATGTCCATCCTGGAGTACTAGTAATGAGTTCCATCAGTGTATTAAGTGATTTATTGAGGAACATTTGCTATGCCCAGATGGAGGATGACTATCTTTTAGGCATTCGAGAACAGATTGAAATGGCGGATACCCAGGACTTTGACATTTTGGAGAATGGTATCATCCAGTATTGTGGTCAAATTTGTGTGCCAAATGTTGCGGGATTGGAGAAATTATTTTGGAAGAAGCTCATAAGAGCAGGTATACTATTCACCCAGGTACCAGTAAGATGTACCAAGATTTGAAGCGTGGTTATTGGTGGCCAGGCATGAAAAAAGACATCGCAGAGTTTGTGGCAAGATGTCTGATTTGTCATAAGGTAAAGATTGAGCACCAATTGCCTACTAGTATATTGCAATCTTTGGAAATCCCAGAGTGGAAATGGGATGGCATTTTCATGGATTTCATGATAGGATTACTGAGGACCTCTTTAGGACACAATGGAATATGGGTCATTATGGACAAGTTGACAAAGTCGGACCATTTTCTTCCAATTCCGGAAACAATTTCGATGGAGAAGTTGGCTCAGTTACATGTGAAAGAGATTGTGAGGCTGCATGGAGTCCCGATGAATATTGTGTCAAATAGAGATCCTAGGTTTACATCCAGGTTTTGGAAATTTTTTCAGAAGGCCATGGGTATGAAATTGAGTTTCAGTACTACTTATCACCCTCAATAGGATGGGCAAACTGAAAGGACTATTTAGACTCTGGAGGACATGCTGCGAGCATATGTTCTAGAGAACAAAGGCAATTGGGATCAGTTTCTGCGGTTGGTGGAGTCTGCCTACAACAATAGTTTCCACTCGAGTTTGCAAATGGCTTCGTATGAAGCGTTGTATGGCAGGAAGTGCAGGTCGCCGTTATGTTGGGTTGAACTCGGTGAAAGGAGTCTTTTGGGCCCAGATATTATGGATCAAACCTCTCAACAAATAGAGAGTATTCGTCAGAAGAGTTATGCAGACAGGAGGAGGAGACCATTGGAGTTTAATGCTGGAGATCATGTGTTTTTGAAGGTCACTCCTACTACTGGTGTTGGGAGATTGATTCGAACCAGGAAGCTCACTCTGCAATATATGGGTCCATATCAGATTTTGGAGTGAATTGGGCCAGTAGCGTATCAAGTGTCGCTACCACCTAATCTTGATGGATTGCACAATGTTTTCCATATGTCTCAACTCAAGAAGTATTATCTGGATCCGTCTCATATAATTGATGATGAGGTAGTTCAAGTGCGAGAGGATCTGATTTTTGAGGTCACGCTATTACAAATCCTTGATGTGAAGGAGAAGTAGTTGAGGAATAAGACAATAAAGTTAATTAAGGTCATATGGAGCGGTTTGACGTACAATGATGTCATATGGGAGACAAAAGAATCCATTCGAAGGAAGTATCATGAGATCTTTGTTTGAGGTAAGAGTTGAAATTTCAAGGACAAAATTTTTATAAGGTGGGTAGAGTGTAACACCCCTCATGATATCTTTCTTACCATTATGTTCAAGACCAGAGAAAACAAGATAGAGGAAGGTTCACGTGGAGTCTGGAAGAGCTCCACGCCACAGCGAGATGCAGGGCTACCGCGGCAAGAACTATTCTAGTGGCATTGTTTCACTGAAACTGGTGGAGCCGTGGCGAGATTCAGGATTTTTGTTTAAATCCGGATCATTTCGGATGATCAGAAAGAAAGAAATAAAAGGAAAACGGAGGGAGATTGTGAGAGCTCTGCTAGGGCTTGCTGGATTCGGCCATTAGGAGTTGTTTTCAGCCTCTGGAAGCTTGTATTTGAGTTGGTAAGTGATTCCTACTCCTTCCTCTTCGTTTTCTTCAGTTGGAATTTGGGGTTTTGAGGTTGGATCTTCGGTTCTGGCCAAAATTCATCGATTGAAATGGATGAAATGAGGTTAATGAAGAGTGTTGTAGTGTTCTTGTTGCTTGGGTGAGAGTTTTGAAGGGTGTATGTATGATTTGAGCTTAACCCTAGGTTGTTTTCGGTTAGAGCTCTTGGGAATCTGAAGTATGTGTGTTTGAGTGATGTTTGAATGGTCCCTAAGAGTTTATTGATGCATGAAAGGGGTGTTGGAACCTTGGGTTAGGCCTAAAGTGATTGAATTATGATGTTTGACTATTGGTATGTTGTGTTAATTGAAGAATTGTGGTATTGTTAAGGTTGTTTGGCTACTCGGAGAAAGCTAGTTGTGGGATTGGTGTTCAAGAAAGCTTGTGGAACTTGTGTGAGCGCGGTATTGACAACCTGAGGTAACCGGGTGTTTGTTTATATTGTATTGTTGATATTGTATGATAGTACATAGAGTTGTATATATATGCACGTTTCTTTCATACCACGATATTGATGTGTTTGTGTGTACTGTTTTTATATATCATGGTATATGTATAGTTAGATGATGAAATATGTGATGATGACATTGATATGACATGACATGATGCATACATGACATTATGATGATTATGATGATGATGATATGATAATACATTAGCATCACCACATGACATTGTGAGACTGTGATTTATGGCGGGTGGAGTGGTGATAATGCGATGACGATATGATGTATGATGATACATATATGTTAGGGAGGATAAGGATGGATTATATATGTTAGGGAGGTTAAGGATGGATTATATGTGTTAAGGACGATAAGGATGGGGGTCCTTGTAAGGGCAACATGCATTTCATTCATTTCCCATTGCATTCATGAATTGTGTGTGTGATATATGTATATATGTATGTGTGTGGTTGTTCTTGGTTACTGAGACATCATCTCACACCCCTCTCCCATGAACTAATCTTTCTGGTGAAGGTTCTGGCACTAGTCCTGACAAGCCGAAGGAGTAGCAGCGAACGTGCGAATACTAGGTCTATGTAGTTTATGTGTATTGGATATTATATCATGTGCCAAGTAGGATAGAATGTTTTGTAATGAATATTTGGTTACGGATATAGATTGTATAGATGATTATATGTGGAAAATGTGTTGTTGGTGGTATGTAGTATGTATGCGCTATGTGTGTTGAAAGTTGGAATTTGGCCTGATTGGTGTGTTTTTGGGCCTGTAGCCTGTTTTGTCAAGTTGGGGTTCAAGAGGGTCAAATCTCAGATGAGTGGTTCCTTTGGGGTGAAACCTCTTTGGACAAGTTGGCTTGGGGGTTTTGGACCTGTATAATTAATCTTTGAGTGACCAGTTGCCTTTGGTGGCAATTGGAGGTGGTTAGTGGTGAGTTTTGATCAAAAGGTGGCCAAAATGGTGTCATGAGTCCAGAATCTCCATACGGAGTTGGATTGAAGTGGCGTCTATGGCTAGATTGGGACTAGATTGACTTGTAGGAGTTGGAATCAAGTCAATCAGAGGTCGGAGCATAAAGTTATGCATGTCGGAAGTTCACCCCGAAGTGTGGATGTTGCTGATATGGGTTATCAGCATGGGGCGCCACGGGTCCAGTGTCCAAGCCATGGTGCTAGTGGAGGCTAAAGCGAGTGAAAGCAGGGGGAGCTGGAGCCGTAGCGGTATTGTAATGGTCGTGGCTTCAACCCAGTTTTTGGTGTTTTGGGATTCGTTTCCGCTGTTCTGAAGTATTGGAGAGTTGTTTTGAGATGTTCGGGTTGTGTTTGGTGGAATTTTGAAGTTTTTAGTCAAGTCTAGAAGTATCAGGAGGTAGGATGTTACAATGAACTTCTGAAACACTTAGGGTTGCAATTTCAAATACAAAGGGAAACAAAAGCTACATATATAGCTACTCGTCACTCCCCTTTTTATCGATTCAAACTCTATTCATTTGGAACAAGGTACTGAATCATCTACTTTTATCCAATTAACTTTGAACACTTTTCTTATTTTGTTTTCTTTCCTTTAGGTTAAAGCTTGTAAGTTTACAAATGCATGTTTAATTTAATTCCCAAATTATTAACGTTTTAGCCTTTATTTAGTCCTAGATTAAAAAAACTTGTGCAAAGCAAGATCACTATTATCACAATCCAACCGAATCATTCAATCGAAAAGGTATAGGTGCTTAATCATATTTAATGTATTTAATTATAATTTTTATCCCACTTAATTTGCTTGAAATAATTATGGCACAATATAGTACAGAAATCAAGTACTATCTCATGCATCTCATAACTACACACACAATGCAAATAATATTCATTATAGAACATTTCATTTCAGTTTTTGGTACATAATGTTAGAAGCAGAGAGACTTGAGAGCTCCAAGATTTCTCAAGAAATGGAGGAAATTAATCAACCACTTCTCAAACCTCAATCTACAGATTTATCCTCCAATCAGTTGGAACAAGTATGCATATCATGTACTAGTCTTGGTCAATTGTGTATCTCTTACTAATTTCTTTACTTAATTTTCCTTTGGTTACGATTACTTATGTAAAATCAAACCTGATAGATGGAAGATGATAAGATGATCATCGACGTTAAAGCAATGATTCATGATAGGGAAGATACTCTCTTATCCCAAGAATGTTGTATTTATAAGGTGCCACCTGCAATCTGTAATGTAAAACAGGAGGCTTACACCCCAAAAGTTGTTTCTATTGGCCCTTTTCATTACGACAATGTGAGGCTACAAGACATGGAAAGGTACAAACAAATATTCTTCAAAAGATTCATACAAGAAGCTAAGACAAGCTTGGATGATTTGGTCAGCTTTGTAAGACATTTAGAACCAAAAGTTCGTGCATCTTATTCAGAGATCATCAAACTCACTGAGAACGAGCTTGTGAAACTGATATTGGTGGATGCTGGTTTCATCATTGAACTCTTCAGGAGGTTTTATAAGGATGAAGCCATGAGAAATGACACGAAACTCTCACAATTATCATTGAGGCTTACTATAGAGAATGATTCGCTTTTACTTGAGAATCAACTTCCATTCTTTGTTCTTGAAAAGCTATTCAATAAAGCATTTCCCCGTCTGGTGACCTCCCTCCATTTCGTCTGCTCATATTTTCCTTCTTTGCCTATCATTATCAATGAAGTGTTGATTTTGATCCTAATGTTGAGATAAAGCACTTCACAGATCTAGTTAGATCCTTTTACTTACCAATAACAAAACCTGCAAGGGTACCATTCCCATGGGATGCATCCGAGATTCTTTTATACAGTGCAAATGAGTTACAAGAAGCAGGAGTAAAATTGAAGACATGCACATATAAATGCTTACTACGCTTGAATTTTTCAGGGTCTTTTCTTGAGGTCCCACAAATCCTGATCGAAGATAGCACTGAAATTTATTTTCATAATATGATAGCTTTAGAACAGTGTCATTATCCTCGTGACTCTTATATTTCTGACTATACTTATGTACTTGATTGCCTTATCAACACAAAAGAAACTATGAATGTCCTCACTCATGAGAAAATAATCTGTAATTGGCTAGGTGATAACTATGATTATAACATCCTTAAAATATTATATAACTAAAAATGTATAAGAAATTTATAAAAACGAGCAGACACCGTTTTACGTGAAATAGGGCAAAGAGGTCATTTTTCCCGATTGGATGAAAAAATAAGAAATTACATTTTTGTCCCTAAGAAGTATGAAAATGACATTTTTGTCCCCAAGAATTCACCCAGGGGAGTCAAATATTTTGGCAAAAATTACACCTAATGACCCAAAAGTTTTAAAAATTATAAATTTGCCCCGGGTTAAGGGCATTTTTATAAATATGAAAAATTATAGTCAAAATGAAGCTCTCAATAAGCTAAGACCAATGGAATATAGTGTGAAATTTATTAAGATTAAAATAATATTTATTGGATAATTATGAATTAATATTTATATCTTACCTGATAAAGGTCAGTCTGAACTGCAGGAAGAAGCAGTATTCATTCAAGAAAAATGTGTGGGTCTTATATTTAGACCAATTGGGATAATTATATTATAATAATTTTATATCCCAATATAATTATAATTAGTATCCCAATAATAGTAAAATATACTACTAAAGTAACTTTATTGTCTAGACCGGTTCATGATATATCTGGATAAGTAATTATCAAAAATTTTTAGACCAAAGTACCCTCAAATTCTTGCTCCATCTGCAGCACATGAAAAAATGGCATTAATTTAATATTTTCATGAATTTTCAAGAGAAATCAAGAAGCTTTGGTGGCAAATTCCTATTGGTTGGTGAGTTTAATATATTTCCCACTTTAGCTCATGTCTTGGCCGACCTTAGCAAGAGAGACAGAGTGAGTGAAGTCTGAAAACACACAAGAAAAGAAAGAAGAGAACGTGAGGAAGGAGAAGGAAAAGATGTAAACAAGGATGACTTCCCAAGAGGGGGGTGAATTGGGAAGATTGAAATTTTTCTGCACAAAGTGAAGTAGGTGAAGATATCACAGTATAATGAAAGCAATAAGTAAAACAGAGTAAGATGATAAGTAAGAATAAGGAGAAGAAAACTCAGTGATTTATCCTGGTTCGGTCTATCCACTTGACCGACGTCCAGTCCCCAAGACAACTCTCTAGATTTATCCACTATACAGCAAGAATTTCAACAAGCTTCTTGCCAATGCCACAGTACATGAGTATGCTCTGTTTCTGAGCTCTCTCAAACTCTCCAAGCACTTTCTCTATGTGCTTCCCAATCCCCTTGTGAATTCCCCTCACAAGTAAATCTATCTTCCAGATGAAGAGTAGATTGTTTACAAAGATACAACTCTCTTGAATAGAGTAAATAAGAAGGTTAAAGTACAGATAATGAAGTTGAGAGGGTAAAAGTTTTTGAGATGAAGATTCAGCAGAAATTCGGTATATACAAGATTTATTTGTTTCCCATAACTTCAAATGATGTTATATTTATAGTTTTAGTTCTCAAATATCTGTTAGAGACTAAATCTATCCGTTGGGGAAGTTATCCAACGATTATTCTGAAAAACTATCCGTTTACCAACCGTATTTAATGTTTCTGACACACTGAAATTCGAATTTTGGTTGGTCAACAGACGAATTTCGAAGGAACCGAAGGTTAAAGCTTCCAATGTTAAAATACGAAGTTCGTCTGTCCATAGAGTGAAATTCGAATTTTGAAATTTATAAAATATTTTCACAATGTGACATACGAATTTTCAAGAAGAAAGTTTTTCTGTAGATCATGAACAGTGTTTTCAATTTGCTACAGTGCCCTCGAAATTCAAATTTTGGATGCCCAAAATTCGTCTGTCCATTGAACGTTCAAAGAGGCATAGTAGTTCACTTTCTTTGAAATTTGAATTTTTACAGAGTGAAATTCATCTGTCAGAGACCAATTTTGAAAATTAATTTCTTCTTGATTTCAGATGAACTTTAACATAGTTTCAGACGAATTTCTTCTGTTTTCTCAAGTTTGTGTTTTGTCTGAAATTTGAATTTTGAAAGAGTGAAATTCGAATGTCACAAAAAAGCTCCTTTCAGACTTATATGAAAATTCGAATGTTGCTAAGTCAAAGTTCGTCTGTCAGAGATCATTTTTCAAATTCAATTTCTTCTTGATTTCAAATGAACTTTAACGTAGTTTCAGACGAATTTCTTTGGTTTTCACAAATTGCATTTTGTCTGAAATTTGAATTTTGAAACTGTGAAATTCGTCTGTCACTAAAAGGCTTCTTTCAGACTTGATGAAAATTCGAATTTTGAATGGCCAAAATTCGTCTAACAGAGAGACACCTCTTCAGACTCATTCAGTTTTAGCTCGAAATTCGAATGTCCAAAGGCAAAATTCGAATTTCCAACTTAACAGTTTAGTTAAACTTTCAGACTTCGTCTATTTGAGAGTGCTTTTCAAATAGGTTAAAGATTTAATTTCAAATCAAGGTTTGAAAACATCTTTTTCTTAAATCAAAATCTTTTACCCAATCACAACTTAAACTAAAGAGATCTAACAGCAAATACTCAGAAAATCTTCACTTGAAACAACTTTGATCTCCTTTGATATCTTCAATCCAAGCTCTTGAGTGTTGGTTTGGAATCATCAAAACTCTTGATTCAACATTCTCCCCCTTTTTGATGATGACAAAACAACTCACAAACTGGATTAGTACTTGGGTTTGCTTACACAAGCTCTCCCTCAACATATGCATTACAGTTCATAAGATATCATTTCCAACAGATTAAGTGAAGAGATTCAAAGCCCAAAACATTGCAACCAAGAACATAATTCATTGAATCAAATTGTTTCAATACATATTTTAATTTAAGATCAGTTCTCAAAAATATAAGGAATAATCATTAAATAAGATACAATCAAATAACTAAAACAAGATACAACAGGAAGATTCAGCCTAAGATCTAAAACAATCACTTCTTCTTTGGCTTAGACTTCTTGCTGTATGTCTTTCCTTTCCCAGAAGACTCAGCAGATTTTCCAGCTTGCTTAATCCCAGTTTGCTTTATCTTCTCCCCCTTTTTGGCATCATCAGAAAGCCCAACAAAGTCCATTGGAGGAGGAATCTGAGAAATAGGAACAGCACGAAGAGGGACGGGAGCAAAAGGAATCTCTGGCTGAATTGGTGCAGGAGGCTCAGGGCTAGGTTCTTCATCATCATCAGAGACCTCAAGCAGCTCTTGCATTTCCTGCCTGGAAAGAGCCAGTCGAGCTCTCTGTTCCTCTGAAAGCCCATAAGCAGTAAGAGAAGGAGAGGCTGGTTGAGCAGGAGTAAACATTTCTTCAAGCCTTCGCCTTTGAGCTTGCAGGAGAGCATTGTGAGCAATAGCTTCAAAATCAATAACAGGCACAATGCTCCTTTCCTCATTGAGTGCAGCTTGCAGAAATGGTGAAGCAGAAATGGATGCTACTAGCTGCTCAACTTGCTCAGACTCTTGGGTGGAAAGGATAGAGTCTTGAGCAACTGCTTCACTAGGCTCAAGAGGGCTAGATTCCTGCAGACCCTCTTCCTCTATGCCATAGTCCAAGGGTGGACCAGGACTTGCCTCATTGCTGGAGGCCTTCGGAGTGCCAGCCGGTTCAGTCTCTTGCACACCAACACCAGGGATAGGAGAATCCAACTCAAATGGACTTGGAGGCACAGGAGATGGAGACAGAGTTGGCTCAGGAACACTAGGCTGAGGTAGAGCTGAAGAGGTAGGAATTGCAATTCTGATTTCTTCATAAGCATCAGCTACCACCTTCATATTTACAGCCAACTAATGGATCTGATCCTGTAGATGAGCAAATTTGGCATTTTGCTCATCCCTAATGCTGAGAATGAGTGTTGACAGACTGTCAAACAACTCAGTGATCTTTGTTGGCTTGACCCATGAGGAGGGAGTGGAAGGAGGGTATGTAGGCCTGGATGGAGATGGAAAAGGCTGAGAAGGCTGAGGTACAGATCTACCAGGAGCCTTAGAAATGCCTTCTTGTTGGAGGGAAGCATCAGCAACAAAGAACAAGTCTTCAGATTTCCCTGCTCCCTTTCCAACCCAATGTCCTTCATCTCTTTCAATGCCCATCCTTTGCAATTCCTCTTCTTTGAAGGCCTCAGTGAGTTTCCCTTTCCCCTTTTCAATGTGTTGAATCCTAGCATGCTGCAGGATTCTTGAAATAATTGCTGCATAGGGGAGTGTGGAATTCTTCCTCTAATCCCTTGCCTTTATCATTCGCTGGAGGATGATATGACCCATGTTAATTAGCTTTCCATGAATGATAGCAGTCATCACATGAGCCTCTGCCCTTGTTATCAAATTGAAGCTTCCACCTTTATTGAAAATGATCCTGAACACAATGTAGTGCAGGATCCTTACTTGTACACTTAGGTCTGTGGGCTTCAACAGATTTATTGTGGGCCTCTTCTCCCATCTTCTGAATAAGGTGTCCAAGATGGTGCTTTCTTTGTAATTCAGAAAGGAGCCACCTTCTTCATCAGCTGTGCTAGCCTCATCCATATATCCAGAGGCTGTAATGTCAACTTTCAGTCTATCTTGACCTGGGATCTCCAACACCTCATTGAAGGTTTCATCAGCAAGCCAAATGGTCCTTGATCTCAAGGTGACCTCCCATTTCCTTTTCTTGCTGCTATATTGAAGAGAGGCATACCAAGTTTTCACTACCTCATCGTCATATTTTTCAGCAATTTCCAACAGATTCTTATATCTTAACAACCATATTCCAGCATCAAAGTTGTTAGATATTAAGAATTGTTCCATATTCACACAGTGAGGCTTTATTACCTTCTTGCTAGAAAACTTGGTAGAATACTCTTCTTGAATCTCAGGAGTGCTCCAAAGTGGCAGAGTAGTAAGCTCATATTCTCCAGATTGAGTAGAAGAAGAGGAAGCCACAGCAGCAGTATCAGCCCAAGGAACTGCAGATTTTGATGATGAGGGCCCAGCTTTCTGAGATTCTGACTTGGATGATGATTTTTGGCGTTTGGAAGGAGTAGCTTTATTGGGTTCGGCCTTTCTCTTGGATTTTTCTCCTTCCTTTGTAGCATATTGAGATTTGACCATTCTTTTTGGCCGAGTTCTAGCTTGTCCTGCTTCAGGATTTTTCACTCTCGCCATTTTTTGGTTGAATGATGCAGAATGTGGATTAGAAAAGATTTGAGGGATGCAAAAGGAAGTTTAAATGGTGAAGAATGACGGTTTTTGGTCAGGAGTTAAGAGAATTGAAGAGAGAATCAAAACAGACTTGGAGAAGTTACAAATAGGGTTGTGTCTGTTCTTCTGGAAAACCGTCAGTTTTAACGTATGTAACCGTCTGACAGACGAATTTTGAGGGGTCAAAATTCAAACTTCGGGCAGTTACAAGTTAAACCGTTCAGCAAAGCTTACTGACAGACAAATTTTCATCTGAAAGTTCATCTGACAGAGGCTTGGAACAAGTATACGCACAACAGATGAATTTTGTTTCAACAAAGTTTGAATGTTGAAGAGAAAACAGCATCAACAATCAAAATTACAACCAATAGACGAATTAAGCATGCAGAGCATCATCTTTCAAGCATTCAGCAGGAAGAACATGATTCAACAGACGAATTTTGAATTGTAAATTCGAATTTTTCATCTTTTGTAAAGGTTGTCCAACAGTCGTATGTCAAGAAGTGATAATTCGTATAACAGTGATGGACAAACATATCTTTGAAAATTTTGTTCTTGAAAATTCGAACTTCCATATTCAACAGACAAATTTCGAGGCATCAGTGAGAACTGTTCCCAAGTATAACAGGTCGAAGTTCGTCTGTTAGTCACTTAAAATTTGAATGTTGACCACGTTGACCAGTATAAAAACACAGTTTATGAAGAAACATACGTTTAACATCATCTCAAATATAAGCATCATCATTAAGAACTTACAGAATGGATCCAGAACATAGGATTTTTGTTATTTACTTTACTTTCTGGTTGTTCCATTTTGATATGCTCCAATCTTCAAAAGTATAGCCATTTAATCTTGTGAGGAGCACCTGCAACTTAAATTAAACACTCTCCAATGCTGAAGTTAGAATTGACTTTAAGATTTAAAATTCTAAAAAGAGAATTTTATAAGAATAACTTACAATTCATTGGGATTTACCATTCCCAATTCTCTTCTTATTTTGCAATGCCTGTCTTCTGGTAGAGGTTTGGTGAGTATATCAGCTACTTGATCCTCTGTTGGGATGTATTCCAGCTTAACTTCTTCTTTCAGAACGTGATCCCTTATGAAATGGTGCCTAACCTCAATATGTTTCGTCCTTGAGTGCATGACAGGATTCTTAGTGATATTTATGGCACTTTGATTATCACACATGATGGGTATCTTCTTCATTTTAACCTCAAGTTCCTCTAACTACTGCTTCATCCAGATGACTTGGGCACAACAGCTTCCAGCTGCAATATACTCAGCTTCTGTAGTGGATAGAGCCACACTGTTTTGCTTTTTGCTGAACCATGACACCAGGGATCCTCCAAGAAACTGACAAGTTCCACTTGTGCTTTTTCTGTCAGTTTTGGATCCTGCAAAATCAGCATCAGTGTATCCTTTGAGATCTTCTCCATTGCCTTTTGGATACCAAAGACCCATCTGTGGTGTTCCAATGAGATATCTGAAAATTCTTTTCACAGCTATTGCATGGGTCTCTTTGGGGCATGATTGGAACCTTGCACACATACAGACATTGAACATAATGTCAGGTCTGCTAGCAGTTAAGTACAGCAAGGATCCAATCATTCTTCTGTACTGAGTAATGTCAAACATCTTCCCATTCTCATCCATGTCGAGTTTGGTTGCAGTAGCCATAGGTGTTCCCATTGGCTTGGCATTCTCCATTCCAAACTTCTTTAGCAGCTCTTTCAGATACTTGGATTGGCTGAGGAAGATGCCATCATCTCGCTATCTGATTTGCAGTCCAAGGAAGAAATTGAGTTCACCCATCATAGACATCTCGAATTCTCCCTGCATTAACTTAGAAAATTTCTTGCAAAGAGCCTCATTAGTAGCACCGAAAATAATATCATCAACATAAATTTGAACAATTAGTAAATCTTTATTTTCTTTCTTAGTAAATAAGGTTGTGTCAACTTTGCCTCTATTGAATCCTTTTTCACTTAGAAAATTGCTCAGTCTCTCATACCATGCTCTAGGGGCTTGTTTTAAATCATAAAGAGCTTTCTTCAGTTTATAGACATGGTTTGGTTTTGTAGAATCCTCAAAGCCTGGAGGTTGATCTACATAGACTTCTTCCATGATATATCCATTCAGAAAGGCACTCTTTACATCCATTTGATATAGTAAAATGTTTTTCATGCATGCATATGCCAGCAATATTCTTATAGCCTCTAGTCTAGCTACTGGTGCAAAGGTTTCTTCAAAATCAATGCCTTCTTCCTGATTATACCCTTTAGCAATCAGTCTGGCTTTATTTCTAATTATTGTTCCAGATTCATCAAGTTTATTTCTGAAAACCCATTTGGTACCAATAACAGGATGATTTCTGGGCCTTGGTACTAAATCCCAAACTTGATTTCTTTCAAACTGATTTAGTTCATCTTGCATAGCCAAAATCGAGTAATCATCAGTTAAGGCTTCTTCAGCACATTTGGGTTCAATTTGAGAAATGAAAGCACAGTTTATCATTTGATCCCTTAACTATTTTCTGGTTTTGACTTTCTCTTGAACATCCCCTATCACTTGATCAACAGGGTGATTCCTTTGATATCTCCAAGCTCTAGGGAGTTCTTGAGATGTTTCTTCATTTTCATCAAACTCTTGCTCCTGGATATCTTTCTCTGTGTTAACAGATTCAGGTATCTTTGGAGATTTTGTTTTATTTTTATCAGAAATCCCTAGTTTTTCAAAATTGAAAGCAAGATCTTCCTCATTGGCAATATGTTTTGAAACAGTTTCATTTTCAATGAAAACCACATGCACAGATTCTTCTATCATATTTGATATTTTGTTATAAATTCTATATGCCTTACTCCTACTAGAATAGCCCAGAAATATACCTTCATCAGATTTGGCATCAAACTTACCCAGATTTTCTTTTCCGTTGTTATGGACGAAGCATTTGCATCCGAACACATGGAGATGGGACAGATTTGGCTTTCTCCCCTTGTACAGCTCGTATGGAGTCTTTCCAAGGATGGGTCTGATGTATGCTCTGTTGATGATGTAACTTGCTGTGTTCACTGCATCAGCCCAAAACACTTGAGAAAGTTCCTTCTCATTCAGCATAGCTCTGGCCATCTCCCTAATAGTTCTGTTCTTCCTTTCTACTACTCCATTCTGTTGAGGAGTTCTAGGAGCTGAGAAGTTGTGGTCAATTTCATGCTCACTGCAGTACTCCAGGAAGTATGCATTTTCAAATTCTCCTCCATGATCTGACCTTATAGACACAATAGAAATACCTTTCTCATTTTGCACTTTCTTAGCTAAGGTTACAAATGCATCAAAGGTATCACTTTTAGAGGAAAGAAATAATGTCCAAGTGAATCTAGAATAATCATCTACAATTACAAGCAGATACAGATTACCACCAATACTCTTTACCCTAGAAGGTCCAATTAAGTCCATATGCAGTAACACAAGTGGTCTAGTTGTGGTAACTATGTTCTTAGATGTGAAGGATGATTTAATTTGTTTTCCTTTTAAGCATGCATCACATTCTTTATCCTTTTCAAAAGATATTTTTGGCAAACCCGTAACTAGCTCATTTTTAACCAATTTAGACAATTGATTCATATTAACATGAGCTAATCTCCTATGCCATAACCAACTATCGTTATTTTGACTAATTAAGCACACAGAATCTAAGGGAGGAAGTTCATCAAGATCAATAGTATAACAGTTACCATCCCTTTGAGCTTTTAAGATTACTTTGTGATCACTTTTTCTGATGACTAGGCAAAACTTTGAGTCAAACAGCACCCAGTTTCCTCTATCACAGGTCTGACTCACGCTCAGCAGATTGTGGTTGAGGCCAATTACAAACAGCACTTCTTCAATGGATGTTTCTGGATTTTTCCCCACAATGCCAATACCAATAATTTTACCATATTGATCACCTCCAAAGGTCACCTTTCCTCCTTTCTTGTCTCTAAGGGTGATGAACTTCTCCTTATCACCAGTCATGTGGCTTGAGCAGGCACTGTCCATATACCATTTGTTGCTCTTCTTAGCTTTAAGACAGACCTGCAAGTCAATATTCATGTTTTCCTTTTAGGTACCCAAATTTGCTTGGGTCCTTTTTGGTTAGTAGATCTTTCCCTAGATGCAGATGCAACTCTGGGAACCCATTCAACTTTCCTGCTAAGTCCATTTTTCTTTAAAATATAGGAACTCGAAATGTGTCCCTTTTTGTTGCAGAAATGGCAGGTAGTGAAGGGACTAATAGATTGAGAGGCAGGAAGAAAACAATGCAGATAATACTTCTGTTTAGCATGCCTTGGTTGGTTATATGTCTCAATATGAGGTGATGCACTATTTTTCTTCTTATTGCTCTCAGCATGCATAAAATGTCTTCTGTATGCATTTTGGTTTTTCTTCCTAATTTTTTCTTTGACAGCACATGGATCATAGCCTAGACCAGCTTTTCCTTGTGAAATTCTTTAGCTCCCCATCAAGGCAAACAACATATCTTTACCTCTAGTGAGCCTAGACATGCTTTTAACTAAGTAATCATTAGTTTGCTTAAGTTCAGTGCATGAAGTACAGCAAACAGATTCAACAGTAGGTAAAGAAGTAATTTCAGAGATTGTGCCTTGTGATTCTAGCTTGTTTATTTTCTTCTTTGCCAGTTTTAGTTCTTTAGCAACTTTAATGAAATCATCATGAAGCTCATGAAATGCATCCAGTAATTCAGAATAGGAAGGTTCAGATTCATATACCTCTTCTTCCTGATCACTGCTGCATGAGGGAGTGGCTTCTTCAGAAGCAAGTGCCATCAGACAAATGTTGGCAATCTCATCTTCATCTTCTTCTCCCTCATCTGAGCTGTTGCCCCATATAGATGAGATGTAGGCTTTCTTCCTCTTCCCTTTGTCAGCAACTTTCTTTTCTTTTTCTTGCTTCCTGAGGAATTGGGGGCAGTCCCACTTTATGTGTCCCTGCTTCTTGCACTAATAACAATTTACAGGTTCTTTTGCCTCTTTCTTGCTTTCTCCAGCAGCTCCCTTCTTGAAGAAT
The DNA here is from genome assembly GCA_026686845.1 of Adenanthera pavonina. Lineage (NCBI taxonomy): Eukaryota > Viridiplantae > Streptophyta > Magnoliopsida > Fabales > Fabaceae > Adenanthera > Adenanthera pavonina. The sequence goes on from JAIVEN010000011.1 coordinate 20,354,669, forward strand.
CTCTTGTTCTTCTTCTTGCTGTAGAATCTTCCAAATTTTCTGACCATTATAGCCAAAATTTCCTCATCCAGCCCATCCTCTTCGTCAGATTCTTCTTCCTTTTCATCAGTAGCTTTGAGGGCAAGGCCTTTCTTCTTTCTGTCCATCCCAGCTTCCTTGAGAGCTTTGATTTTTCCTTCATACTCTTCAAGGCTGCCAAAGAGAGCTGTGATAGAGGCCATTGATTCTCCTCTGGCTTCTTCTATTGCTGTCACCTTGGGCTGCCATTCCAGAGGGAGTGCTCTGAGAATTTTTCTCACTTTCTCTGATTGAGTGTATTCATTTCCTAGACTCTTTAGTTGATTCACAATGAGAGTGAATCTCTTTTGGAGCTCTTTTATAGTTTCTCCTTCAGCCATCTTGAAGCTCTCATACTCTCCAATGCATGTATTGAGTCTGTTCTCCCTGACCCTAGATGTCCCTTCATGTGCAATCTGCAGAGTGTCCCACATCCCTTTTGCAGTGGTGCATTGTGAGACCCTATAGAATTCGTCCTGGTTCAGGGCACTGACTAGACAATGCTTTGCTTTAAAATTCAGTAGGACTCTCCTTCTGTCTTCATCATTCCACTCTACTTCCAGCTTCTCTTTGTGTCTTCCATCTTCAGTTAGAGCCATTGGGACAAAATCTCCTTTATCAATGACTGACAAGATGTCAAGATCAATTGATTGGAGGTAGATTTGCATCCTCATCTTCCAGTACCCATAATGCTCTCCACTGAAGCCTGGTGGTCTATTAGTGTTGTTTCCTTCAGGAAGTATACTTTCTCCAAAGCCAGCCATCTTTGTTCCTGGACTGTAAAATCCTTTGAATGGGAATCCGAGCTCTGATACCACTTGTTAACAAGGATGACTTCCCAAGAGGAGGGGTGAATTGGGAAGATTGAAATTTTTCTGCACAAAGTGAAGTGGGTGAAGATATCACAGTATAATGAAAGTAATAAGTAAAACAGAGTAAGCTGATAAGTAAGAATAAGGAGAAGAAAACTCAGTGATTTATCCTGGTTCGGTCTATCCACTTGACTGACGTCCAGTCCCCAAGACAACTCTTGAGATTTATCCACTATACAGCAAGAATTTCAATGAGCTTCTTGCCAATGCCACAGTACATGAGTATGCTCTGTTTCTGAGCTCTCTCAAACTCTCCAAGCACTTTCTCTATGTGCTTCCCAATCCCCTTGTGAATTCCCCTCACAAGTAAATCTATCTTCCAGATGAAGAGTAGATTGTTTACAAAGATACAACTCTCTTGAATAGAGTAGATAAGAAGGTTAAAGTACAGATAATGAAGTTGAGAGGGTAAAAGTTTTTGAGATGAAGATTCAGCAGAAATTCGGTATATACAAGATTTATTTGTTTCCCATAACTTCAAATGATGTTATATTTATAGTTTTAGTTCTCAAATATCCGTTAGAGACTAAATCTTTCTGTTGGGGAAGTTATCCAACGGTTATTCTGAAAAAATATCCGTTTACCAACCGTATTTAATGTTTCTGACACACTGAAATTCGAATTTTGGTTGGTCAACAGACGAATTTCGAAGGAACCGAAGGTTAAAGCTTCCAATGTTAAAATACGAAGTTCGTCTGTCCATAGAGTGAAATTCGAATTTTGAAATTTATAAAATATTTTCACAATGTGACATACGAATTTTCAAGAAGAAAGTTTTTCTGTAGATCGTGAACAGTGTTTTCAATTTGCTACAGTGCCCTCGAAATTCGAATTTTGGATGCCCAAAATTCATCTGTTTATTGAACGTTCAAAGAGGCATAGTAGTTCACTTTCTTCGAAATTTGAATTTTGACAGAGTGATGTTCGTCTGTCAGAGACCAATTTTGAAACTTAATTTCTTCTTGATTTCAGATGAACTTTAACATAGTTTCAGATGAATTTCTTCTGTTTTCTCAAGTTTGTGTTTTGTCTGAAATTCAAATTTTGAAAGAGTGAAATTCGAATGTCACAAAAAAGCTCCTTTCAGACTTATATGAAAATTTGAATGTTGCTAAGTCAAAGTTCGTCTGTCAGAGATCATTTTTCAAATTCAATTTCTTCTTGATTTCAGATGAACTTTAACGTAGTTTCAGACGAATTTCTTTGGTTTTCACAAATTGCATTTTGTCTGAAATTTGAATTTTGAAACTGTGAAGTTCGTCTGTCACTAAAAGGCTTCTTTCAGACTTGATGAAAATTCGAATTTTGAATGGCCAAAATTCGTCTGACAGAGAGACACCTCTTCAGACTCATTCAGTTTTAGCTCGAAATTCGAATATCCAAAGGCAAAATTTGAATTTCCAACTTGACAGTTCAGTTAAACTTTCAGACTTCGTCTGTTTGAGAGTGTTTTTAAAATAGGTTAAAGATTTAATTTCAAATCAAGGTTTGAAACATCTTTTTCTTAAATCAAAATCTTTTACCCAATCACAACTTAAACTAAAGAGATCTAACAGCAAATACTCAGAAAATCTTCACTTGAAACAACTTTGATCTCCTTTGATATCTTCAATCCAAGCTCTTGAGTGTTGGTTTGGAATCATCAAAACTCTTGATTCAACAAAAGGGAGAAGATAAAATTCAAGAAAAAATAGGTAAAAATCTTCTCTCAACTTTTAATGATTTTTTCTTCAAGTTTTGAATGGTTAAAGATTAGTTTTCTTAAGTTCCTCTTCTCCTCCTTTGCTGTAAATTTCGTCAAAGATAAAGGAGTTAGGAAAGAAAGTGATTTTTTGCCATAAATTAAAGAGAAAGCATAAGATTAAGAGAAAGGAACAAGGTTTGGTATGTTTGGAAGTAAGAAAATGAAAATCACTTCTTTCCTCTTCCAATCCTTATTTTGGTCAGTTTAATATGACGGGAAAGAGTTTGATTTTCATTCATTTGATGCTAAAAATGGATTCCCCATAGTCCAAAACCTTAAGAGCAAGTATGGGGTTAAATAAAAAGCTTAAGGTAAAGAAAATGAAATTCTAGGGTTTTGTGAGTCTTTAAAAAGTAACTCATGAAACCAGTGAATAAAGTGAGTGTTTGATGGTGTATTAGGAATTGATAAATCCCAAGTAAGTTCTTGAAGGAGGTGGAACCAAGTGGTAAAGCATTGGATTCAAGAGGAAGAACTAAAGGAATACTTCAAGGTAGCTAAGTTTCATATTCTTATTTTATGTTCTTTCATTGTCTTTCTATGATTAAATTGTATTGCCATATTGAAATTGTGATTTCTTTGATTGGTCTTGGCTATAAAATAAGGGGTTTTATTCCCCAAGATGTCCATTTTCTAAGCAGTTATGCTGCCGAATTTTTTATGACCAATGTGACAATTTATTGTTTAAATATGATTGATGTAATTAAATGTGATCAAATGTAAGTTATTTGACATGATTGACATATTTGTATGAAATGTAACTTGCCACTAAAATTGCCCCCAATCTCACTCCCTCAAGTATCCCAAATGATAGGCACAAGCTATGGCAAAGGAGTCCAAAGAAAAGGCAAGGAGAATGAAGAAGAGAATGATGCTTGATGGTGTTTTCAAGCTATGAGTGTATATTTTGAAATTATGTATAAAACCATGTATATGCTTTTAGATCTATGCCATTGTACTATTATGTCCTTATGAGCCTTATGAAATGTTTGGAATGGATTTGAAATATGAAATGATCATGTGAGCTTGTTATGAAGTCTACTTTGCCATGTTACATTGCTAGAAGTTCATTTTGTAGCAATAAAAGTAAAGTTTATACTATTTAACTGAAACAGGGAAAGTAAGTCAAGTGTTATATATTATCTGAAACTATAGAGAACAAGATTTCCAATGAGCTAAAGAACACTTAATTTGGATATGTGTACAATTTATAGTATATTTTTGAAGCTAAGGGTCAAAACTGGACAGTAAAGTAAAAGCTGCGAATTTCACTGTAAGTATCACTTACTTTGAAAGAAAGTATAAAATCGTAAAGAGTTCCAAAAATTTAGTGATTTATATGTTTGAAACGATCTGCGTTTTGAGTTCAATATGCCACTGATTTGGATTCAATTGGAGCTGTACAATGAGAGATATAGAAGTTTTCCCAAGATTGTTCCAATAAGATTGAGGTTCTGACCCTTAGTAATTTAAGTTAAAATCATGCCCTGTCTAGACCAAATAAATGTCTAAGAAAAATATGATAGTAAGTAGACATATATATATTTTAATGGCATATAGAATACATGATTTGGCTCAATATAGAGTTAGATATGAATTTTTAAAATTATGGCCAAAATCCTGAAAAAGAGAGAAATGATCATTTGTATAGTGTAAGTTTGAGTAATAAACTATACTAATTGGTCAAGTTAAAGGAAGTTTTCATATTTTTATCTTGTATATCATGTTTCTAGCTTCATTTAGAGACTTGAATCACATTGATACAATTTTTCTGGATTAAGTTATGATTTTTCAAAGTTCGTCCAGAAAACTTGAAAACCAAATAAATAGTACCACTTTTTTTTCATTTAAATATTTTGGTTCTATTAATGGTTCAAGCTCTTAATATGAGTTATTTGGACATTGTACATACTATAATATATGGGAAAATATAGATAAAAGTAAGGTGTTACAATGATGTTACTACATTGGTCAATGATCTTGGTAAAAGTATCATTCATGAGAATTTTAGTTCCGAATACTTCGATATCTGCAAGAGGTTGAATGGCTTCTATCAAAATCCTTGGCAACAGATGAAGGCAACTCTGAGAGGTGATTATTTGAGTACACCTTGGTGTATTGTTGGAATCATCGTCGTCATTCTCACCCTTGTTCAAACCGTATTTGCTGTTCTCCAAGTAGCATTGATGAAGTAAACTTGGAGTTTGAATCATTCAAAATAGTGTTCGTCCATTTCTTGAACTTTTCTTGTGTTTTTTCTCTATTTTTTATGCTGCCTATTTATATAATCGATATATGTTCAACATCTCTCACATTCCAAATCATAATCCCTATTCTTTGCTTCATCCAAACAGTGTTTTCTGATAGTAAGTTGAGAGTTTGACATATATAATGTACTATTTATTTAGTGAAGGTACTAATTTAATTTCCTTCAATCGTGATTGTTGAAGATTTGTCTATGACTGAGAAGCTGGTTATAGGGATTAAAGCCTGGTATGAATTAACGTTAAGACCCAAGCTGATCATGTGTGTGTGTAGAGAGAGAGAGAGAGAGAGATGTATGGAAAGATATAAGGAATTTGTTTTTGGACACTCTGGCTTGTGAGGCTAAACATTGTTTTGCTTCATAAATTTTTTTACATTTTATTAAAAATTATTTTTATAATACGTTAACTTGGTAAATAAAATATTTGAAAATTTTAAATTAAGATAAATAAAATTGAATCGCTAATCATAGTTTTCTTCTTTCTCCAAAATCTAAAAATCGTTTAAATTCATGAGAAGTGTAGCAAGCATTTCTTTTCATATCACTTACAACAATTTCATTATTCACTTTTTAACAATATACTATCACTTAATAGCATCATAATAATATAATTAATAACAACTCAAAATATTTTTTAAAACAATTATCAAGTGAAAATATAAAAATTTATGATTGTCAAAATATTAAAAGAAACATATTTATTCAACCCAAAAAAAAACATGTTAAACATGTTTATGAAGTAACACAAATATTATTCAGTCGAACCAACATATCAAAAGATTTTGCAAAATTTTAATAAAGTTTTAGTATAAAATAGAGGTGTTCAACCAATCCTGTAGCTCGGTAGGCTCAGTCTTACCCGACATACTGGGTTGGTCCCAAAGACTGGGGCGGGTTAGACACCGGGTTAAGGTCAAACCCGGTTTTATCCAGTCCCAGTATACATGTATATATAATTATATATTATATATTTATAAATTTTTAAATATTAATTTTATATGATATTTTTCTTAATACATCATATATAAAATAAATTGCCTATATTATTATTGTGAATATTTTAAAAAATCCAATCTTTTAATTTTATTTAAAACTTTAAAATAATTTCTTAATAATGTTTAAAAATAATATATGATTATTAAGTATTTATAATTTTAATAAATGTTATCTTTTATTATAATATTATTTTTTAAGAAAATATATTTTGAATGAATATAATTATAGTTTTGTTAATAAATAAAATTAATTTATTTTATTTTTAAATACTTTTTAAGATGGATCAACCCCTGTCTTATAAGTCGGGTTCACCTAATCCCACTTGACCTCATAAAAATTGAGCATTGGGTTGATTATCAACTTTGAGTTGACTATTAACCTGATCTTTGTGCACTCCTAGTATGAAAGCATGATTTGACCATAAAGAAAGAAGGCACAAGAAGTGAATAACATGGCAATGATAAAGTTGAAAATAAAAGAAAAGAAGAAAACAAAAGAAAAAGATGATAAAATGGTAGAAAAAGTATACAAGATACAAATATTTTGTTTTGGTGCACGAAGTTCATGTCTAGGTATAAATAATATATATATATATAAAATAAAGGGAGTCTTGGGAAAAAGATCAAAAAATCAAAATATTTGTTAATGAGACAAAAGTTCACTTTATGTCCATGGTATGATAGAATTTTTCTAAGTGAGAATAGAAAATTTTTAAGTTAAAATAGAATTTTTTAATATCAAGTGAGAATAGAAAAATTTTTTATTTTAACTTGAAAATTTTTCATTCTTACTTGGAAATATTCAGTTATGTTTTGGAAACAAAATGAACTTTGATCTCATTTTTCAAATATTTTGATTTTTTGATACCAAAGCCCAATTCTCCCTAATAAATTTTTTATTTTATATTGATTAGTTGATCTTGATGATATTAAAATATCAACATGAGTGGCCTACTTTTACATTATTATTTAATTAGTATGTTTGCTTATGGTTGGCCGTTTTTTTTTAATTTTTCAATAAAAGAGAGTATTAATTTCCAATGATTACAACATTTAAAATTATTTTTCTAAATACTTTTCTTTAATTCTTTTGTTAGTTATTTGTTATTTAATGAAGTTGATTTGGTCTGAGAACTCAATTAAATTGTTGACCAAATTTAAGAACTAAGATAGGTAAGCAATATTTGATATATTAGATATAATAAATTTTAAAATTTTATAATACCAATACGAGAGATATACATATAAATTTATGTATACATACATATCTCAACATATCAAAGATGAAAAATATAAAAAATTTGAGCTTTAAATAAGTATTTTAAAAGTAATATGAAGATATTTAAAATAAGAAATAAAAATTGAGTTTTTTTATAATATTTTAAAATGTTTTGGAGCATTTTGAAAAAAAAAACTAAAGATATAAGTATGATACGTATTATATAGTATGGTACACATGTCGGTATATTTCACTAATCATACAACTATTTTTTTAAGCATTCGTTGTATTGAATTTAGATCATTTAAATAGGAGGACAAAATTAATTTTAAAAAACTTTAAAATTAAAAAAGTAAGTTATCATCTTCTCTTTTTGTTAGTGTTAGTCTTAGGTTATGTTAGTTGCAACATAAGTTTGATTTTCTATACCCTAATGTTGGTCATATGTAAACTTAAACTTTTTTGTATTCTTAAAAATTGAATTAAAAATCATCATCATCATCGACTTAATTTTCAACAAGTGATTGCTTTGTTGTATTAAAAAGACAAATGCACACTTTTAGTCCCTTAATTTTATATAATGTTTCTTTAACTTTATTTTTTTTTAATTCTTTAACTTTTAAAATGTAATTAAAAGTTTCTATATAACTAATATTGTTAACTATATTAATAGAAAATGTTTTTAAATCTAACAAAGCATTTTCAAATACTTAAACATTTTTTATGACAAAAAAATTCTTAAAAATAAGGTTTTGTTTAGAAATCAATTATTTGTAATTATTTAATTTAAAATTTTCAATCTAATTTAAAAATATTTTGAATCTAAGATTAACAAATAGATAATGATATTAATAACTTGGCAATAAAAATTGACATATATACATTAAATAATGATCTATCAGCATATGAGAATATTTTGTCAGCGTTTGGGGTTAACATAATTAATGGTGTTAGTAATAAGGAAGCTTTTTTATTATATTTTGAAAATTAAAGGATTTAAAGGAAATAAAATAAAGTTAAGGGACTTAAATAAAATTTAGTGTAAAATTAAGCAAGTAAAAGTATTTTACCTATTACCAAAAATTTGAAGTTTGGTGGGTTAAAAACTAGAAAAAATTAACCATTTGGTCCTTGCTCTTTGCTCCATATTTCAAAATTATAGCAATTTTACCCTACTTGTTAAAGTCAATGACATTGACTGTTAATTTGTCAACTATACCAAATCATCCTAGTTGGCAATCTACATGATATCTTAGTTGGAAAAACTCTTATATGGAAGCCTATGTGGCATCCTGGTCAAAAAAAACTTTAAAAAATCATAAAAATGCAAGAAAAATAGAAAAAGTAGTCTAAATAAAGAAATTTGGCTAAAATATACTAGTTCCAATATCCAAAAGGAATAAATTTTAATTAGAAACCTAAAAAGCTATTAAAAACATTTCATAAAAATCATACATCGTAGTCCACATGGCATCCAAGTAGGAACATAATGCACCAGATTCAAATGCACAAACTCAACCTAATTAATTTCAACTTTGGGCCAAAAAGTAGAACCCTAATTACCATAACCTTAATTATAAATATCAAAACTTAATAAAATAAACTAATAAACACATAGGAACAAACAAATGACAAAAAATTATGTGGAAATTTATGAAAAAATGAACTACAAGATTCTCAAGAAAATGAAAAAAATAAAAAAATTCATAGAAATGCAAGAAAAATAAAAAAGTGGTCAAAATGAAGAAAATTGGATTAAATACATTGGTTCTAATACTTGATAAGTATTAAGTTTTAATTAGAGACTTCAAAAACTATTAACAATCACAAATTACAAAATTAGCCAAACTAATTACATTAGTTGGTTGACTTTGATCTTAATAAGACTTTCAAGTGAGCTTGATTTGTGATTTTTGATAAATTTTGGGGTCTTTGATTAAAAATTAATAAAGGGTATTCTAGCCAAATTCATTTCAGCCACCTTTTTAATTTTTCTTGCATTTTGACAATTTTTCATAATTTTTCCATTTTCTTGGGGATTTTTTAATTTATTTTTTCACATGAATTTGTACATAATTTTTTGTATTTTTTCCTTTGTATTTATTAGTTGATGTATTATGTTATGAGATTTTTAATTAGGGTTTAAGTTTCCAACTTGAGGCTGAAATTAATTTGGTGCATTATGTTTCTACTTGAATGCAAAGTAGGATTTGTATGAAATGCTTTTTTATTAGTTTTTGGGGTCTCTGATTAAAAGTTAATCCTGCACGCCCTTTAGGTATTAGAACTGTTGAATCTAGAGTTTTGATGATTCCAAACCAAAATTCAAGAGCTTGGAATGAAGATATCAAAAGAACTCAAAGTGTTTCAAGTCAAGAAGTTCTGAGTAATCTGTGCAAGATTTGTTGTAGGATCATTACTTATGTTTAAATATAGGTAAAAGACTTTGATTTGATGAAAAGATGTTTTAAAAACTTGATTTTATGAAATATTTGAAAAATACCCTCCAACAGACGAACTTTGAAAAGTTTACATTGAACTGTCATGTTGGAAATTCGAACTTTGGCTTTGCAAATTCGAATTTCGAGTTAAAACTGAATAAGTCTGAAGAGATGCCTCTCTGACAGACGAATTTTGATTTTCCAAAATTCAAATTTTCATAAGTGTCTGAAAGAAGCTGTTGAGTAACAGACGAACTTTGGGTTTTGAACATTCGAATTTCAGACAAAATGAAATTTATGAAAACTGAAGAAATTCGTCTGAAACAATGTTAAAGTTCATCTGAAATCAAGATCATATTCAGTTTCAAAACTGCTCACTGACAGACGAACTTTGAACATGTAAATTCGAATTTCAGAAGCTAAAGTTGTGAGTCTGTTGAAATGATATGATGACATACGAAGGACAATGTTTACAAATTCTAATGTTGAAGTAAGTCTGAAAAGAGGTCTCTCAGACAGATGAACTTCACTCTTTGAAAATTCGAATTTCGAAGTAAATGAACTACTGTGCCTTTTAAGCCTGCTGTGGACAGATGAATTTTGGGGTTCCAAAATTCTAATTTCGAGGGTACTGTAGCAAATTGAAAACACTGTTCACACTTAACAGAAAACCTTTCTTCTTGAAAATTCGTATGTCACAACATGAAAACATTTTCTAAGTTTCAAAATTCGAATTTCACTTCATGAACAGACGAACTTCAGTACTTCAACGTTGGAAGCTTTAACCTTCGGTTCCTTCAAAATTCGTCTGTTGGCCAACCAAAATTCAAATTTCAGTATGTCATAAGCATTAAATGCGGTTGGTTAACGGATAGTTTTTCAGAGTAACCGTTGGATAACTTCCCCAACGGATAGATTTTGTCTCTACCGAATAGTTGGGACCTAAATCTATAAATACAACATCATTTGAAGTTGTGGGTAATGAATCAAACTTTGTATATACTGAAATTCTGTTAAATTTTCTACTCAAAGACTTTTACCCTCTTACTTCAATACTTGTACATCAACTTTCATATTCACTCTATTCAAGAGAGTTTTATCTGTATAAACAATCTAATCTTCATCTGAAAGATAGATTTACTTGTGAGGAGATATCACAAGAGAGTGTAAAGCACTTTGTGAAAGTGCAGAAAGTGATTAAGTGAGCTCTAGAAAACAGAGCACTGACGTTGTACTGTGGCATTTGCAAGAAGCCCGTTGAATTCTTGCTGAATAGTGAAAAATCTCAAGTGGTGTCTTGGGGACTGGACGTAGGTCAAGTGGAGGACCAAACCAGGATAAATATCAGAGTTTTTCTTCTCTCTATCACTACTCTTTTATCTTACTACTTTATACTTTATTTTTCTGTCATACCTTGCTTTCTTCACTATTTTCACTTTGTGCAGAAAATTTTTAATCTTCCCAATTCACCCTCCCTCTTAGGAAGTCAGCCTAACTAACAAGTGATATCAGAGCCTGGATTCCCATTCAAAGGATCTCACAGTCCGGGAATTACAATGGCTGGCTTTGGAGAAAGCATATTACCAGAAGGGAACAATACAAACAGACCACCTGGCTTCAGTGGAGAGCACTATGGTTACTGGAAGATGAGAATGCAAATCTATCTCCAGTCAATCGATCTGGACATCTGGTCAATCATTCAGAAAGGAGACTTTGTCCCAATGGGTTTAGAAGATGATGGAAAGTATAGAGAAAAGCCAGAAGCTGAATGGAATGAAGAAGACAGAAGGAGAGTCTTACTGAACTTCAAGGCAAAACATTGTCTAGTCTGTGCCTTGAATCAAGACGAATTCTACAGAATCTCACAATGCTCCACTGCAAAGGAAATGTGGGACACCCTGCAGATTGCTCATGAAGGAACAACTGGAGTCAGGGAAAATAAACTGAATACCTGCATTGGAGAATATGAAAGCTTCAGAATGGCTGAAGGAGAAACTGTAAAAGAGCTGTAAAAGAGATTCACTCTCATTGTGAATCAACTAAAGAGTCTGGGAAAGGAGTACACTCAAACAGAGAAAGTAAGAAAGATTCTCAGAGCTCTCCCTCTGGAATGGCAACCCAAAGTAATAGCAATAGAGGAAGCCAGAGGAGAATCAATGGCCTCTGTCACAGCTCTACTCGGCAACCTTGAGGAGTATGAAGGAAAACTCAAAGCTCTCAAGGAAGATCGACAAGACAGAAAGAAGAAAGGCCTTGCTCTCAAAGGTGCTAAAGAAAAGGAAGAAGAATCTGAAGATGGAGAGGAGCTAGATGAAGAAACTCTGGCTATGATGGTCAGAAAATTCGGAAGATTCTACAGCAAGAAGAGAAACAAGAAAATCTTCAAGAAAGGAGCTGCTGGAGATAGCAAGAGGGAACAAAAAGAGCCTGTTACTTGCTATGAGTGCAAAAAGCAAGGACATATCAAATGGGATTGTCCACAGTTCCTGAAGAAGCAAGAGAAAGAAAAGAAAGTTGCAGACAAAGGCAAGAAGAAGAAAGCTTACATCTCATCAATATGGGGCAACAGCTCAGACGAAGAAGAAGATGATGAAGATGAAATTGCCAACATCTGTCTCATGGCACTTGCCTCTGAAGAAGCTGAAATTCCATGCAGCAGTGACCAAGAGAATGAGGTATATGATTCTGAACCTTCCTATTCCGAATCACTGGATGCATTTCATGAGCTGCATGATGAGTTTGTTAAAGTTGCTAAAGAACTGAAGCAAGCTAAGAAAAAGATTAACAAACTAGAATCCCAACATAATATTTCTAAAATTGTTTCTCTACCTGTTGCTGAATCTGTTTGCTGTAAAACATGCATTGAACTGAAGCAAACCAATGAATATCTAGTAAAAAGCATGTCTAGGCTTACTAGGGGTAAAGATATGTTGTTTGCTTTAATGGGAAGCCAAAGAATATCACAAGGAAAAGCTGGACTTGGCTATGATCTATGTGCTGTTAAAGAAAAGATTAGGAAGAAAAATCAGAATCTATACATGAGACATTTTGTGCATGCTGATAGAAATAGAAAGAAAGATCATATGTCACATCAGATTGAATCATATAATCAACTAAGGCATGCAAAACAAAAATATTATCTGTATTGTTTTCTTCTTGCCTCTCAATCTAGCAGTCCCTTTACCACCTGTCATTTCTGTAACAAAAAGCGACATATTTCCAGTTCTTATGCTATAAAGAAAAATGGACTTGACAGGCAGGTTAAATGGGTTCCCAAGGGTACATCTGTATCTAGGGAAAAGACTACTGATAGAAAAGGACCCAAACAAATTTGGGTACCTAAAAGGAAAATATGAATCTTGTTTTGCAGGTCTGTCTTAAAGCTAAAAGGAACAACAAATGGTACATGGACAGTGCCTACTCAAGTCACATGACCGGTGACAAGGAGAAGTTCATCACCCTTAGAGACAAGAAAGGAGGAAATGTGACCTTTGGAGGTGATCAGCATGGCAGAATAGTTGGCATTGGCATTGTGGGTAAAAATCCTGAAACATCCATTGAAGATGTGCTGTTTGTGATAGGCTTCAACCACAATCTGCTGAGTGTGAGCCAAACATGTGACAAAGAAAATTGGGTGTTGTTTGACTCAAAGTTTTGCCTGGTTATCAGAAAAAGTGATCACAAAGTAATCCTCAAAGCTCAAAGGGATGGTAACTGCTATACTATTGATCTTGATGAACTTCCTCCCTTAGATTTTGTTTGTCTGATTAGTCAGGATAATGATAGTTGGTTGTGGCATAGAAGATTAGCTCATGTTAACATGAATCAGCTTTCAAAATTGGTTAAAAATGAGCTAGTTACTGGCCTGCCAAAAATTGCTTTTGAAAAAGACAAAGAATGTGATGCATGCTTAAGAGGAAAGCAAACTAAATCTTCTTTTAAACCTAAAAATGTAGTCACCACAACTAGACCATTAGAACTACTATATATGGATTTAATTGGTCTATCTAGGGTAAAAAGCATTGGTGGTAATCTGTATGTGCTTGTAATTGTGGATGATTACTCTAGATTTACATGGACATTATTTCTTTCCTCTAAAAGTGATACCTTTGATGCATTTGTAACCTTAGCTAAGAAAGTGCAAAATGAGAAAGGTATTTCCATTGTGTCTATTAGATCAGATCATGGAGGAGAGTTTGAAAACTCATACTTTCTGGAGTACTGCAATGAGCATGGAATTGATCACAACTTCTCAGCTCCAAGAACTCCTCAACAGAATGGAGTAGTAGAAAGGAAGAACAGAACCATTGGAGAGATGGCCAGAGCTATGCTAAATGAGAAGGAACTCTCTTAAGTGTTTTGGGCTGATGCAGTGAATACAACAAGCTATATCATAAACAGAGCCTACATCAAACCAATCCTTGGAAAAACTCCATACGAGCTGTACAAGGGAAGAAAGCCAAATCTGTCACATCTCCATGTGTTCGGGTGCAAATGCTTCATTCACAACAATGGGAAAGAAAATCTGGGTAAGTTTGATCCCAAATCCGATGAAGGTATATTTCTGGGCTATTCTAGTATAAGTAAAGCATATAGAGTTTTGAATAAAAGTTCTAATTTAGTAAAGGAATCTATGCATGTAGTATTTATTGAAATTCTAAACATGTTACTGATGAGGATGATCTTGTTTCAAATCTTAAAAAGTTAGATGTCTCTAATGAAGATATAATTGAGCCTCCAAAAATATTTGAATCTATTAATATAGGGGAAGATATTCAGGAGAAAGATTTTAAGGAAGAAAATGAACAAATATCTCAAGAACTCCCTAGAACTTGGAGATATCAAAGGAATCATCCTGTTGATCAAGTGATAGGGAATGTTCAAGAGAAAGTTAGAACCAGAAAATAGTTAAGGGATCAAATGATTAATTGTGCTTTCATATCACAAATTGAACCTAAATGTACTGAGGAAGCCTTAACTGATGAGTACTGGATTCTAGCTATGCAGGATGAATTAAATCAATTTGAAAGAAATCAAGTCTGGGATTTAGTGCCTAGACCCAAAAATCATCCTATCATAGGTACCAAATGGATTTTTAGAAATAAACTTGATGAATCAGGATCAATCATAAGAAACAAAGCTAGACTGGTTACTAAAGGTTATAATCAAGAAGAAGGCATTGATTTTGAGGAAACCTTTGCTCCAGTAGCTAGATTAGAAGCAATTAGAATTCTATTAGCATATGCATGCAGGAAAAATATTTTGTTATATCAAATGGATGTAAAGAGTGCTTTTCTGAATGAATATATCATGGAAGAAGTTTATGTAGATCAACCTCCAGGTTTTGAGGATTCTACAAAACCAAACCATGTGCATAAACTAAAGAAAGCTCTTTACGGTTTGAAGCAAGCCCCTAGAGCATGGTATGAAAGATTGAGTAATTTTCTAACTGAAAAGGGGTTTAACAGAGGAAAAGTAGATACAACCTTATTTACTAAGAAAGAAAATAAAGATTTACTCATTGCTCAAATCTATGTTGATGATATTATATTTGGTGTTACTAATGAGTCTCTTTGCAAGAATTTTTCCTAGTTAATGCAGGGGAAATTCGAAATGTCTATGATGGGTGAACTCAACTTCTTCCTTGGATTGCAAATCAGACAGAGCAATGATGATATCTTCCTCAATCAATCCAAGTATCTGAAGGAATTACTGAAGAAGTTTGGAATGGAAAATGCCAAGCCAATGGGGACACCTATGGCTACTACAACCAAACTAGACATGGATGAGAAAGGGAAATTATTTGACATAACTCAGTATAGGAGAATGATTGGATCCCTGCTGTACTTAACTGCCAGCAGACCTGACATTATGTTTAGTGTCTGTATGTGTGCAAGGTTCCAATCATGTCCCAAAGAAGCCCATGCAACTGCTGTGAAGAGAATCTTCAGATATCTTATTGGAACATCACAGATGGGTCTTTGGTATCCAAAGGGCAATGGAGAAGATCTCAAAGGATACACTGATGCTGATTTTGCAGGATCCAAAACTGACAGAAAAAACACAAGTGGAACTTGTCAGTTTCTTGGAGGATCCTTGGTTTCATGGTTTAGCAAAAAGCAAAACAGTGTGGCCCTATCCACGGCAGAAGCTGAGTATATTGCAGCTGGAAGCTGTTGTGCCCAAATCATATGAATGAAACAGCAACTGGAAGATTTTGAGGTTGAGTTAAAAGAAATACCAATCATGTGTGATAATTAAAGTGCCATCAATATCACAAAGAATCCTGTCATGCACTCAAGGACAAAACATATTGAAGTTAGGCACCACTTCATAAGGGATCATGTTTTGAAAGGAGAAATCATACTAGAGTACATCTTAACTAAAGATCAAGTTGCAGATATCCTGACAAAGCCTCTGTCAGAAGATAGACATTGCAAAATAAGAAGAGAATTGGGCAAGGTAAATCCCAATGAACTGTAAGTAAATCCATATGTAATTCTGTTTTTAATTTTTCCAACATTTAATTAGTTCTAACTTTAGCATCGGAGTGTGTTTAATTTAAGCTGCAGGTGCTCCTCATGAGATTCATTGGCAATAAATCTAAAAAAAGGAGCACACTGGAAAGGAACAATCAAAGAGTGTAGTAAAGGGCAAAAATTCTAAGTTTCTAGATCCAATCTATAAGTTTTTAAAGTTGAAATTTGTATATTGATTATGTGTTAGACGAATTTCCGTGAAAAACTAAGTTTCTGAGGAAGTCAGCATGGTCAACATTCGAATTTTGGATACCCAACAGACGAACTTCGGCCTGTTATTAGAAGGAACAGTTCTCGGTGATGCCTCGAAATTCGTCTGTTGATCCTTCAAAATTCAAATTTTCAAGAACAAAATTTCAAAGTTATGACTGTCCAACATGATGATTATACTAATGATTATCTCTTAACATACGAATGTTGTATAACCTTCAAAAAATAAAGAAATTCAAATTTCTGACTTAAAATTCTTCTGTTGAAACATGCTCCTCAATGTTGAATCTTTGAAAGATGAAGTTTTGTATGCTTAATTCTTCTATTGTTTGGTGGTTTGTTTGCTGCTTGATGTTTGCTCTTGAAAGTTTGAACTTTGTTGGAATAAAGTTTGTCTGTTAATCTTGTGTTATTTTATCCAAGCCTCTGTCAGACTAACTTTCAAAAGAAAATTCATCTGTCAGTAAGCTTTGCTGAACGGTTTAACTTGTAACTGCCAGAAGTTCAAATTTTGACCCTTCAAAATTCGTCTGTCAGACGGTTATATACGTTAAAACCGACGATTTTCATTTGAACAGACACAACCCTATTCCTATTCTCTCTGAGTCTGTTCTAATTCTCCAATCAATGCTCTTCAATTCTGACCAAAAATCGTCATTTCCCACCGATTAAACTTCCTTTCGCATCCTTTAAACCTATTCCTTGCCCCATTCTGCAACATTCATCCGTGAAAATGGCAAGAGTTAAGAATCCAGAAGCTGGAAAAGGAGAGGCTCAGCCAAAACATTTAGTTAAATCCTAATATGCAACGAAGGAAGGAGAAAAATCGAAGAGAAAGACCGAATCCAGCAAGGGAACTCCTTCCAAATGCCAGAAATCTACACCCAAGGGAGAATCAAAGAAGGCTGGACTCTCTTCCTCAAAGATAGCAGAACCTTCGGTCCCTGTCCTTGTTGCTGCTGAACCTGTTACTTCCACTTCATCCTCAAGTACTGAATCTGGAGAATATGAGCTTACCACACTACCTTTATGGAGCACTCCACAGATTCAAGAGGAATACTCCACCAAGTTTGCCAACAAAAAGGTAATCAAGCCACATTGTGTAAACTTGGAAGATTTCTTGGTCTCCAATAGTTTTGATGCTGGTATATGGATGATGAGATGCAAGAATCTGTTCGAAGTATTGGAAAGATATGATGATGAAGTAATAAAAAATTGGTATGCCTCCTTGAAGTACAACAGCAAAAAGAAAAAGTGGGAGGTTAACCTGAGGTCAAGGACCATCTGGCTCTCAGATGAAACCTTGAATGAAGTGCTGGAGATCCCAGGGCAAGATGGACTCAAGATTGACATCACTGCCTCTGGATACATGGATGAGGCAGAAACTGCTAATGAAGAAGATAATCCCTTTTTGAACTACAAGGAGAGCACAATTCTGAGCACATTGTTCAGAAGAAAGGAAAATTGGCCATCAATAAACGTGTTGAAGCCCACAGACCTCAGTGTTCAAGGATCCTGCACTACATAGTATCCAGGATCATATTCAACAACGGAGGCAACTTCAATCTGATAACAAGGGCAGAGGCACATGTCATGGCAGCAATCATGCGTGGAAAACTGATCAACATGGGACACATCATACTCCAACGCATAATCAAGGCAAGAGATCAGAGGAAGGACTCCACACTCCCCTATGCTGCTATCATTTCTAGAATTCTACAGTATGCCAGAATTCAGCATCTTGAGAAGGGGAAGGGGAAGCCCATTGAAATCTTCAAGGAGGAAGAACTACAAAGAATGGGTATTGAAAAGGATGAAGGAAGATGGGTTAGAAAGGGAGCAGGAAGAACTGAAGATCTATTCTTTGTTACAGATGCCTCCCTACAGCAAGAAGGCACCTCTGAGGCCCCTGCCAGACCTACTCCTCAGCCCTCTGTGCCTATTCCATCTCCATCCAAGCCCACTCACATTCCATCCACTCCCTTCTCTCGTGCCAAGCCAAGCAAGATCACTGAGTTGTATGACAGCCTGTCTACACTCATTCTTAGCATCAGAGATGAGTAAAATGCCAAGTTTGCTCATCTGCAAGATAATATATATCAGTTGGCAAAGAATATGAAAGTGGTTGCTAATGCTGATGAAGAAATTCGAAGTACAATCCCTACCACATCAGCTCCACCTCAGCCAGGGTTCTCTGTGCCTGTCCAATCTCCAACCCCTGAGCCTCCAAGCCCCTTTGAGCTAGCCTCTTCTGACCATGATGATGACATAGATGAGGATGAGCCTGTTGGTACAATGAGGACACCAAGTCCTGGTCCCCCCTTGGACTATGGTTTGGAAGAAGAAGGTCTTCAAGAAATGAGCCCTCCTGAGCCTATGCAAGAAGATGCTCAGGATTCAATTCTGTCCATTCAAGAATCTGAGCAAGTTGAAAGACTGGTGGCAGCCATTTCTACCTTTTCAATGTAGGAGGGGGCCAGCAATACAGAGAGAAGCATTGTGCCTGTTGTTGATTATGAAGCTATTGCTCACAATGCTCTGCTGCAAGCTCAGAGGAGAAGGCTTGAAGAAATATTTCATCCAGATGAACCAGCTCCTCCTTCTCTCGCTGCTTATGGACTCTCAGAGGAACAAAGAGCTCAGTTGGCTCTTTCCAGGCAGGCAATGCAGGAGTTGCTTGAGGTCTCTGATGATGATGAAGAACCAAGTCCTGAGCCTCTTGCACCAGTTGAACCAGAAATCCCATTTGCTCCTGTGCCTCTCCGAGCCATTCCAGTCTCTCAGATCCCTCCTCCGGTTGATTTTGTTGGCCTTCCTGATGATGCCAAAAAGGGGGAGAAGAAGAAGCAAACTAGAAAATCTGCTGTTGAGCCATCTGGGAAAACTTACAGCAAGAAGACCAAGCCCAAGCCGAAGAAGAAGTAATTAGATTTTAGGCTTGAGTTTTCTTGTAGTGCTGTACTGTGTTTCTATTGTTTGTCTGATGATTGTACTTTGTATTTTGAAATTGGGTTTTGAAGTATTTTTTTACTTTAATTGGTTTCAGTAAAGCTACAATTCTTGAAATGAATGAATTCCTTGATTGCAATGATTTGTACTTATCTATTCTTGAATCTCTTCACTGATTTGCTATATATGATATCTTTTGAAATGAAATGCATATGTTGAGGGGGAGCTTGCTAAAGCAAACCCAAGTACTAATTCAGTTTGAAAGTTATTTTTTCATCATCAAAAAGGGGGAGAATGTTGAATCTAGAGTTTTGATGATTCCAAACCAACATTCAAGAGCTTGGAATGGAGATATCAAAGGAGCTCAAAGTTTTCAAGTGAAGAAGTTCTGAGTAATCTGTGCAAGATTTGTTGTAGGATCATTAGTTATGTTTAAATATGGATAAAAAACTTTGATTTGATGAAAAGATGTTTTAAAAACTTGATTTTATGAAATATTTGAAAAAATACCCTCCAACAGACGAACTTTGAAAAGTTTACATTGAACTATCATGTTGGAAATTCGAACTTTGGCTTTGGAAATTTGAATTTCAAGTTAAAACTGAATAAGTCTGAAGAGATGCCTCTCTGACAGATGAATTTTGATTTTCCAAAATTCAAATTTTCATAAGTGTCTGAAAGAAGCTATTGAGTAACAGACGAACTTTGGGTTTTGAACATTCGAATTTCAGACAAAATGAAATTTATGAAAACTGAAGAAATTCGTCTGAAACAATGTTAAAGTTCATCTAAAATCAAGATCATATTCAGTTTCAAAACTGCTCATTGACAGACGAACTTTGAACATGTAAATTCGAATTTCAGAAGCTAAAGTTGTGAGTCTGTTGAAATGATATGATGACATACGAAGGACAGTGTTTACAAATTCGAATGTTGAAGTAAGTCTGAAAAGAGGTCTCTCAGACAGACGAACTTCACTCTTTGAAAATTCGAATTTCGAAGTTAATGAACTACTGTGCCTTTTAAGCCTGCTGCGGACAGATGAATTTTGGGGTTCCAAAATTCTAATTTCGAGGGCACTGTAGCAAATTGAAAACACTGTTCACACTTAACAGAAAAACTTGTTGAATTAAGAGTTTTGATGATTCCAAAGCAATAATCAAGAGCTTGGATTGAAGATATCAAAGGAGATCAAAGTGTTTCAAGTGAAGAATTTTTTAGTAATAGCTGTTAGATCTTCTGTAGGATCTTTTGTTATGTTTTAATGAGGGTAAAAGATTTTGATTTGAAGAAAAAATATTTTCAAACCTTGATTTTATGTTAAATCTTGACTTATTTGAAAAACACCCACAAACAGACGAAGTTTGAGAAGTTTAAACTGAACTGTCATATGGAAATTCAAACTTTGCCTTTGGAAATTCGAACTTCAAGCTAAAACTGAATAAGTCTGAAGAGATGTCTCTCTGACAGACGAATTTTGATTCTCCAAAATTCGAATTTTCATCTAAGTCTGAAAGAAGCCTTTTTGAAACAAACGAACTTCGCATCTTCAAAATTCGAATTTCAGACAAAATATAATTTGTGAAAACTAAAGAAATTCGTCTGAAAAATGTTGAAGTTCATCTGAAATCAAGAAGAAATTGAGTTTCAAAAATACTATCCGACAGATGAACTTTGGCTTTCCAACATTCAAATTTTCATACAAGTCTGAAAGAAGCTTCTTTGAAACAGACGAACTTTGAGTCTTCAAAATTCGAATTTCAGACAAAACACAACTTACGAAAATGGAAAAAAATTCGTCTAAAACAATGATTAAGTTCATCTGAGGTCAAGAATAATTTAAGTTTCAAAACTGCTTTCTGTCAGACGAACTTTGAACATTAAAATTCGAATTTTAGAAGCTAAGGTTGAGAGTCTGTTGGAATGAAATGTTGACATACAAATGACAGAGTTTTGTAACTTCGATATGTTGAAGTTAGTCTGAAAAGAATCTCTCTGACAGACGAACTTCACTCTTTCAACATTCGAATTTCAAAGAAAGTAAACTACTGTGTCTTTTGAACGTACTACGGACAGACAAACTTTGGGGTTCCAAAATTTGAATTTCGAGGGCACTGTAGAAAATTGAAAACACTGTTCATACTTAACAGAAAAACTTTCTTCTTGAAAATTCGTATGTCACAACATGAAAACATTTTACAAGTTTCAAAATTCGAATTTCACTTCATGAACAGATGAACTTCGTGCTGTAACGTTGGAAGCCTTAACCTTCGGTTCCTTCGAAATTCGTCTGTTGACCAACCAAAATTCAAATTTCAGTATGTCAGAAGCATTAAATGCGGTTGGTTAACGGATAGTTTTTCAGAGTAACCGTTGGATAACTTCCTCAACGAATAGATTTTGTCTCTAATGAATAGTTGGGACTGAAATCTATAAATACAACATCATTTGAAGTTATTGGTAATGAATCAAACTTGTATATACTGAATTTCTGCTAAATCATCTTCTCAAAAAGTTTTACCCTCCAGCTTCAATATCTGTACTTTAACCTTCATATCTACTCTATTCAAGAGAGTTATATCTTTGTAAACAATCTACACTTCATCTGAAAGATAGATTTACCTGTGAGGGGAAATCACAAGGGGATTGGGAAGCACATTGTAGAAGTGCTTAGAGAGATTGAGAAAGCTCCAGAAAACAGAGCATACTCGTTGTACTGAGGCATTAGCAAGAAGCCCATTGAATTCTTGCTGTATAGTGGAAAAATCTCAAGAGGTGTCTTGGGGACTGGACGTAGGTCAAGTGGATAGACCGAACCAGGATAAATCATTGAGTGTTCTTCTCTCTATTAATACTTTTCAATTTACTTTGTTTTTACATTGCTTTATTACACTTTACTTTCTTCATCCATTTGACTTTGTGCAGAAAAATTTCAATCTTCCCAACTCACCCTTGGGAAGTCAGCCTTGCTAACAAGTGGTATCAGAGCTCGGATTCCCATTCAAAGGATCTCACAGTCCGGGAATTAAGATGGCTGGCTTTGGAGAAAGCATATTTCCTGAAGGAACAACACTAATAGACCACCAGGCTTCATTGGAGAACATTATGGGTACTGGAAGATGAGGATGCAGATTTACCTCCAATCAATTGACCTTGATATCTGGTCAGTCATTGAGAAAGAAGACTTCATCCCAATGACTCTAACTGAAGATGGAAGACACAAAGAGAAGCTGGAAGCTGAATGGAATGAGGAAGACAGAAGAAGAGTCCTGCTCAATTTCAAAGCAAAGTATTGTTTAGTCAGTGCCCTGAACCAGGATGAATTCTACAGAGTCTTACAATGCTCCACTGCAAAAGGGATGTGGGACACTCTGCAGATTGCACATGAAGGAACAACTGGGGTCAAGGAGAACAGACTAAATACATGCATTGGAGAGTATGAAAGCTTCAGAATGACTGAAGGAGAAACTGTAAAGGAGCTGCAAAAGAGATTCACTCTCATTGTGAATCAATTGAAGAGCCTCGGAAAGGAGTACACTCAATCTGAAAAGGAAAGAAAGATACTCAGAGCTCTTCCTCTGGAATGGCAGCCCAAGGTGACAGTAATAGAGGAAGCCAGAGGAGAATCAATGGCATCTGTCACAGCTCTCTTCGGCAGCCTTGAGGAGTATGAAGGAAAAATCAAAGCTCTCAAGGAAGCTGGTCTGGACAGAAAGAAGAAAGGCCTTGCCCTCAAAGCTGCTGATGAAAAGGAAGAAGAATCTGACGAAGGAAATGAGCTGGATGAGGAAACTCTGGCTATGATGGTCAGAAAATTCAGAAGATTCTACAACAAGAAGAAGAACAAGAGATTCTTCAAGAAAGGAGCAGCTAGTGAAAGCAAGAAAGAGGCAAAAGAGCCTATGACTTGCTATAAATGCAAGAAGCAAGGACACATCAAATGGGATTGTCCTCAATTCCTCAAAAAGCAAGAAAGAGAAAAGAAAGTTGCTGACAAAGGGAAGAAGAAGGAAGCCTACATCTCATCAATATGGGGCAACAGCTCAGATGAGGAAGATGAAGATGAAGATGAGATTGTCAACATCTGTCTGATGGCACGTGCTTCTGAAGAAGCCGAACCCTCATGCAGCAGTGATAAGGAAGAAGAGGTATATGAATCTGAACCTTCCTATTCTGAATTACTGGATGCATTTCATGAGCTTCATGATGAGTTCATTAAAGTTGCTAAAGAACTAAGACTAGCAAAGAAAAAGATTAGTAAACTAGAATCTCAGAGCAACTTTTCTGAAACCATATCTGTACCTGCTGCTGAATCTGTTTGCTGTACTTCATGCATTAAACTAAAGCAAACTAATGATTACTTAGTAAAAAGCATGTCTAGGCTCAGTAGAGGTAAAGATATATTGTTTGCCTTGATGGGGAGCCAAAGAATATCACAAGGAAAAGCTGGTCTTGGCTATGATCCATGTGCTGTCAAGAAAAAGATTAGGAAGGAAAACCAGAATGTATACATGAGACATTTTGTGCATTCTGAGAGCAACAGAAAGAAAGATCACATGTCATCTCGCATTGAAATATATAATCAAACAAAGCATGCAAGATAAAAGTATTATCTGTATTATTTTTTTCCTGCTTCTCAATCTAGTAGTCCATTCACTATCTATCATTTCTGTAACAAAAAGGGACACATTTCCAGTTCTTGTGTCTTGAAGAAAAATGGACGTGGCAGGAAAGTTGAATGGGTTCCCAAAGTTGCATCTACATCTAGGGAACAATCTACTGACCAAAAAGGACCCAAGCAAATTTGGGTACCTAAAAGGAAAACATAAATATTGTTTTGCAGGTCTGTCTCAAAGCTAAGAAAAGCAACAAATGGTATATGGACAGTGCCTGCTCAAGTCACATGACTGGTGATAAGGAGAAGTTCATCACCCTTAGAGACAAGAAAGGAGGAAAGGTGACCTTTGGAGGTGATCAATATGGCAAAGTTGTTGGTATTGGCATTGTGGGCAAAAATCCAGAAACATCCATTGAAGAGGTGCTGTTTATGATTGGCCTTAACCACAATCTGCTGAGCGTGAGTCAGACCTGTGATAAAGGAAATTGGGTGCTGTTTGACTCAAAGTTTTACCTGGTCATCAGAAAAAGTGATCACAAAGTAATCCTCAAAGCTCAAAGGGATGGTAACTGTTATACTATTGATCTTGATGAACTTCCTCCCTTGGATTCTGTATGTTTAATTAGTCAGGATAATGATAGTTGGTTATGGCATAGGAGATTAGCTCATGTTAACATGAATCAATTGTCTAAACTGGTTAAAAATGAGCTAGTAATTGTCCTGCCAAAAATATCTTTTGAAAAGGACAAAGAATGTGACTCATGCATAAGAGGAAAACAAACTAAATCATCTTTCAAATCTAAAAATGCAATTACCACAACTAGACCACTTGAATTGCTGCATATGGACTTAATTGGACCATTTAGGGTGAAAAGTCTTAATGGTAATCTGTATGTGCTTGTAATTGTAGATGATTATTCTAGATTCACTTGGACATTATTTCTTTCCTCTAAAAGTGATACCTTTGATGCATTTGTAACCTTAGCTAAGAAAGTGCAAAATGAGAAAGGTATTTCTATTGTGTCTATCAGGTCAGACCATGGAGGAGAGTTTGAAAATGCATACTTCCTAGAATACTGCAATGAGCATGGGATTGACCACAACTTCTCAGCTCCAAGGACCCCTCAACAGAATGGGGTAGTAGAAAGGAAGAACAGAACTATTGGAGAGATGGCCAGAGCTATGCTAAATGAGAAGGAACTCTCTCAAGTGTTTTGGGCTGATGCAGTGAATACAACAAGCTACATCATAAATAGAGCCTACATCAGACCAATCCTTGGGAAGACTCCATACGAGCTGTACAAGGGAAGAAAGCCAAATTTGTCCCTTCTCCATGTGTTCGGATGCAAATGCTTCATCCACAACAATGGGAAAGAAAATCTGGGTAAGTTTGATGCCAAATCCGATGAAGGTATATTTCTGGGCTATTCTAGTAGGAGTAAGGCATATAGAGTTTATAATAAAAGATCAAATGTGGTAGAAGAATCTGTGCATGTGGTTTTCGTTGAAAATGAAACTGTTTCAAAACATGTTACCAATGAGGATGATCTTGCTTTCAATTTTGAAAAACTGGGCATTTCTGATAAAAGTAGAACTGAATCTCCAAAGATATCTGAATCTGTTAACCTAGAGGAAGATATCCAAGAAAAAGAGTTTGATGAAGAAAATAATGAAGACACATCTCAAGAACTCCTTAGAGCTTGGAGATATCAAGGGAATCATCATGTTGATCAAGTGATAGGGGATGTTCAAGAGAAAGTCAAAACCAGAAAACAGTTGAGGGACAAAATGCTAAACTTTGCTTTCATTTCACAAATGGAACCCAAATGTGGTGAAGAAGCCTTAACTGATGATTACTGGATTTTAGGTATACAAGATGAACTAAATCAGTTTGAAAGAAATCAAGTTTGGGATTTAGTGCCTAGGCCCAAAAATCATCCTGTCATTGGTACCAAATGGGTTTTCAGAAATAAACTTGATGAATCTGGAACAATAATCAGAAATAAAGCTAGATTGGTTGCTAAATGGTATAATCAGGAAGAAGGTATTGATTTTGAAGAAACCTTTGCACCAGTAGCTAGATTAGAAGCAATAAGAATACTGCTAGCATATGCATGCATGAAAAATATTTTATTGTATCAAATGGATGTGAAGAATGCCTTTCTAAATGGATATATCATGGAAGAGGTTTATGTAGATTAACCTCCAGGATTTGAGGATTCTACAAAACCAAACCATGTTTATAAACTGAAGAAAGCTCTTTATGGTTTAAAACAAGCCCCTAGAGCATGGTATGAGAGATTAAGCAACTTTCTAACTGAAAAGGGGTTTAATAGAGGCAAAGTAGATACAACTTTATTTACTAAGAAATAAAATGAAGATTTACTCATTGTCCAAATCTATGTTGATGATATCATATTCGGTGCTACTAATGAGTCTCTTTGCAAGAAATTTTCTGAGTTAATGCAGGGAGAATTCGAGATGTCAATGATGGGTGAACTCAACTTCTTCCTTGGACTGCAAATCAGACAGCTTGGTGATGGTATCTTTCTCAGTCAATCCAAGTATCTAAAGGAGCTGCTAAAGAAGTTTGGAATGGAGAATGCCAAGCCAATGGGAACACCTATGGCTACTGCAACCCAAATGGACATGGATGAGAATGGGAAGATGTTTGACATTACTCAGTACAGAAGAATGATTGGATCCCTGCTATACTTAATAGCCAGCAGACCTGACATTATGTTCAGTGTCTGTATGTGTGCAAGGTTCCAATCATGCCCCAAAGAGACCCATGCAACAGCAGTGAAAAGAATTTTCAGATATCTTATTGGAACATCACAGATGGGTCTTTGGTATCCAAAAGGCAATGAAGAAGATCTCAAGGGATACACTGATGTTGATTTTGCAGGATCCAAAACTGACAGAAAAAGCACAAGTGGAACTTGTTAGTTTCTTGAAGGATCCCTGGTCTCATGGTTCAGCAAAAAGCAAAACAGTGTGGCCCTATCCATTGCAGAAGCTGAGTATGTTGCAACTGGAAGCTGTTGTGCCCAAGTCATCTGGATGAAACAGCAACTGGAAGATCTTAAGGTTAAGATGAAAGAGATACCAATCATATGTGACAATCAAAGTTCCATAAATATCACTAAGAATCCAGTCATGCATTCAAGGATGAAACATATTGAAGTTAGGAACCACTTCATTAGGGATCACGTTCTGAAAGGAGAAGTTAGATTGGAGTACATCCCAACAGAAGATCAAGTTGCTGACATACTCACAAAATCTCTATCAGAAGACAAACATTGCAAAATCAGGAGAGAATTGGGTATGGTAAATCCCAATGAACTGTAAGTTATTCCTGTACAATCTTGTTTTCAGAATTTTCATTCTTAAGAATAATTCTAACTTTTGCATCGGAGTGTGCTCAATTTAAGTTGTTGATGCTTCTCACAAGATTCAATGGCAATACACTTGAAGATTGGAGCATATCAGAATGGAACAACCAGAAAGTGAAGTAAATAATGAAAATCCTAAGTTCTGGATCCATTCTGTAAGTTTTTAATGATGATATTCGTATTTTAAATGTTGTTAGACGTATTTTGCTTCATAAACTGTGTTTTTGTACTAGTCAACGTGGTCAACATTCGAACTTTAGGTGACCAACAGACGAACTTCGACCTGTTATGCTTTGGAACAGTTCTCACTGATGCCTCGAAATTCGTCTGTTGAATCCTGGAAGTACGAATTTTCAAGAACAAAAATTTCAAAATTATGTTTGTCCATCACTGTTATACGAATTATCACTTCATAACATACGACTGTTGGACAACCTTTACAAAAGTTGAAAATTCAAATTTTCAGTTCAAAAATTCATCTGTTGAATCATGTTCTTCATGCTGAATGCTTGAAAGATGAAGTTCTGCATGCTTAATTCGTCTATTGATTGATGTTTTGTTTGCTGCCTGCTGTTTTCTCTTCAACATTCGAACTTTGTTGGAACAAAATTCGTCTATTGTGCTTGTACTGCTTGATCCAAGCCTCTGTCAGATGAACTTTCAGATGAAAATTCATCTGTTAGTAAGCTTTGCCAAACGGTTTAACTTGTAACTGCCCGAAGTTTGAATTTTGACCCCTCAAAATTCGTCTGTCAGACGGTTACATACGTTAAAACTGACGATTTTCACTTGGACAGACGCAACCCTATTCTTAACTCCTCCGAGTCTGTTCAAATCCTCTCTTCAAATCTCTTAAATTCTGACCAAAAATCATCATTTTCAACCGATTAATCTTCCTTTCGCTTCATTTAAATCCATTCTAAGCCTCATTCTGCAACATTCATCCGAAGAAATGACAAGAGTTAAAAATCCTGAAGTTGGGAAAGCTGAAGCTCGGCCATAGAGAGCGGTGAAATCACAATATGCTTCGAAGGAAAGAGAAAAATCTAAGAGAAAAGCCGAACCCAGTAAGGCAACACCTTCCAAACGCCAAAAGACTACATCCAAAGCAGAATCTCAGAAAGATGGACCCTCCTCTTCAAAAGGTGCAGAACCTTCTGTTCCTGTTCCTGCAGATGCTGCTGTTGCTTCCTCTACTTCCTTCAGTACAGAATCTGAAGAGTACGAGCTTACCACACTGCCACTATGGAGCACTCCACAGATTCAAGAGGAATACTCCACCAAGTTTGCCAACAAGAAGGTAATCCAGCCACATTGTGTAAACTTGGAAGAGTTTTTGGTGTCTAACAATTTTGATGCTAGGATATGGTTGTTGAGATACAAGAATCTGTTGGAAGTATTAGAGAAATATGATGATGAGGTAGTGAAGTCATGGTATGCCTCTTTAAAATACCACAGCAAGAAGAAGAAGTGGGCAGTCAATCTAAGGTCTAGGACCATTTGGCTTGCAGATGAGACATTCAATGAGGTGCTGGAGATCCTTGGGCAAGATGGACTCAGGATTGATATTACTACCTCTGGGTACATGGATGAGGCAGATACTGCTGATGAAGAAGGTGGCCCCTTCCTGAACTACAAGGAAAGTACGATTCTGAGAACTTTATTTAGAAGGGGGGAGAATTGGCCATCAATAAACATATTGAAGCCCACAGACTTCAGTGTTCAAGTGAGGATCCTGCACTACATAGTGTCCAGGATCATATTCAACAAAGGAGGCAGCTTCAATTTGATAACAAGGGCAGAGGCACATGTCATGGCTGCAATCATGCGTGGAAAACTGATTAATATGGGACACATCATTCTCCAACGCATGATCAAGGCTAGAGATCAGAGGAAGGACTCCATACTTCCCTATGCTGCTATCATCTCCAGAATTCTGCAGTACGCCAGAATTCAGCATATTGAGAAAGGGAAGGGCAAGCCCACTGAAATATTCAAGGAGGAAGAACTGCAGAGAATGGGCATTGAAAAAGATGAAGGAAGATGGGTTGGAAAGGGAGCAGGGAGATCTGAAGATTTGTTCTTCGTTACTGATGCCTCCCTACAACAAGGAGGCACCTCTGAAGTTCCTGACAGAGCTGTACCTCAGCCTTCTCAGCCAATTTCATCTCCCTCTAGGCCTACTCACCCTCCTTCCACTCCCTCCTCACGGGCCAAGCCAACCAAGATCACTGAGTTGTATGACAGTTTGTCTATACTCATTCTCAGCATCAGGGATGAGCAAAATGCCAAATTTGCTCACCTACAAGATCAGATCCATCAGTTGGCTGTGAATATGAAGGTGGTGGCTGATGTTTATGAAGAGATCAGAAGTGCAATCCCTGCCACTTCAGCTCCACCTCAGCCTGGATCCTCTGTGCCTGTCCAATCTCCAACTCCTGAGCCTCCAAGCCCATTCGAGATTGCCTCCTCTGACCATGATGATGATATAGATGGTACTAGTGCAGTAAGGACACCTAGTCCTGGTCCACCCTTGGACTATGGACTGGAAGAAGAAGGGCTTCAAGAATCAAGCCTTCCTGAGCCTATGCAAGAAGATGCTCAGGATTCAATTCTGTCCACTCAAGAGACTGAGCAAGTTGAAAGACTGGTTGCAGCCATTTCAACCTCTTCTATGAAGGAAGGTGCAGGAAATGAAGAGAGGAGCATTGTGCCTATTGTTGATTATGAGGCCATTGCACACAATGCCCTGCTGCAAGCTCAGAGGAGAAGGCTTGAAGAAATGTTTCCTACTGCTGAACCATCTCCTCCTTCTCTTGCTGCCTATGGACTTTCAGAGGAACAAAGAGCTCAGTTGGCTCTTTCAAGACAGGCAATGCAAGAGTTGCTTGAGGTTTCTGATGATGATGAACCAAGTCCTGAGCCTCCGGCGCCAGTCCAGCCAGAAATCCCTTTTGCTCCTGTGCCACTTCGAGCCATTCCTGTCTCTCAGATCCCTCCTCCGGCTGATTTTGTTGGCCTTCCTGATGATGCCAAAAAAGGGGAGAAGACTGAGCAAACTGGAAAGTCTGTTGCTGCTGAGCAATCTGGGAAAGGGAAGACATACAGCAAGAAGACCAAGCCCAAGAAGAAGTGATTGAAGACTTGTTTTTAATCTTTGACTTGAGTCCTCTTGTAGTGCTTTGTGTTTTTGTTTCTGTCTCTGTTTGCATTTTGTAGTGTGTATTCAAACCTTGATTAATTTGGTATCTATATAGCAACAATTGATTAAATGAATGAATTTCTTAGTTGCAATGTTGTGTGTCTATTACTCCTTGAATATCTTCACTTAATTTGCTGTATATGATGTCTTTTGAAAAATAATGCATATGTTGAGGGGGAGCTTGTAAAAGCAAACCCAAGTACTAATCCAGTTTGCTAGTTGTTTTGTCATCATCAAAAAGGGGGAGAATGTTGAATTAAGAGTTTTGATGATTCCAAAGCAACAATCAAGAGCTTGGATTGAAGATATCAAAGGAGATCAAAGTGTTTCAAGTGAAGAATTTTTGAGTAATAGCTGTTAGATCTTTTGTAGGATCTTTTGTTATGTTTTAATGAGGGTAAAAGATTTTGATTTGAAGAAAAAATATTTTCAAACCTTGATTTTATGTTAAATCTTGACTTATTTGAAAAACACCCACAAACAGACGAAGTTTGAGAAGTTTAAACTGAACTGTCATATGGAAATTCGAACTTTGCCTTTGGAAATTCAAATTTCGAGCTAAAACTAAATAAGTCTGAACAGATGTCTTTCTGACAGACGAATTTTAATTCTCCAAAATTTGAATTTTCATCTAAGTTTGAAAGAAGCCTTTTTGAAACAGACGAACTTCGCATCTTCAAAATTCGAATTTCAGACAAAATATAATTTGTGAAAACTAAAGAAATTCGTCTGAAAAATGTTGAAGTTCATCTGAAATCAAGAAGAAATTGAGTTTCAAAAATACTATCTGACAGATGAACTTTGGCTTTCCAACATTCAAATTTTCATACAAGTCTGAAAGAAGCTTCTTTGAAACAGACGAACTTTGAGTCTTCAAAATTTGAATTTCAGACAAAACACAACTTACGAAAATGGAAAAAAATTCGTCTAAAACAATGATTAAGTTCATCTGAGGTCAAGAATAATTTAAGTTTCAAAACTGCTTTCTGTCAGACGAACTTTGAACATTAAAATTCGAATTTCAGAAGCTAAGGTTGAGAGTCTGTTGGAATGAAATGTTGACATACGAATGACAGAGTTTTGTAACTTCGAATGTTGAAGTTAGTCTAAAAAGAATCTCTCTGACAGACGAACTTCACTCTTTCAACATTCGAATTTCAAAGAAAGTAAACTACTGTGTCTTTTGAACGTACTACGGACAGACGAACTTTGGGGTTCCAAAATTCGAATTTCGAGGGCACTGTAGAAAATTGAAAACACTGTTCATACTTAACAGAAAAACTTTCTTCTTGAAAATTCGTATGTCACAACGTGAAAATATTTTACAAGTTTCAAAATTCGAATTTCACTTCATGAACAGACGAACTTCGCGCTGTAACGTTGGAAGCCTTAACCTTCGGTTCCTTCGAAATTCATCTATTGACCAACCAAAATTCGAATTTCAGTATGTCAGAAGCATTAAATGAGGTTGGTTAACGGATAGTTTTTCAGAGTAACGTTGGATAACTTTCCCAAAGGATAGATTTTGTCTCTAACGAATAGTTGGGACTGAAATCTATAAATACAACATCATTTGAAGTTATGGGTAATGAATCAAACTTGTATATACTGAATTTCTGCTAAATCATCTTCTCAAAAAGCTTTTACCCTCCAGCTTCAATATCTGTACTTTAACCTTCATATCTACTCTATTCAAGAGAGTTATATCTTTGTAAACAATCTACACTTCATCTGGAAGATAGATTTACCTGTGAGGGGAAATCACAAGGGGATTGGGAAGCACATTGTAGAAGTGCTTAGAGAGATTAAGAAAGCTCCAGAAAATAGAGCATACTCATTGTACTGAGGTATTAGCAAGAAGCTCATTGAATTCTTGCTGTATAGTGGAAAAATCTCAAGAGGTGTCTTGGGGACTGGACGTAGGTCAAGTGGATAGACCGAACCAGGATAAATCATTGAGTGTTCTTCTCTCTACTAATACTTTTCAATTTACTCTGTTTTTACATTGCTTTATTACACATTACTTTCTTCACCCATTTGACTTTGTGCAGAAAAATTTCAATCTTCCCAATTCACCCCCCTCTTGGGAAGTCAGCCTTGCTAACAAAACTTTCTTCTTGAAAATTCGTATGTCACAACATAAAAACATTTTCTAGGTTTCAAAATTTGAATTTCACTTCATGAACAGACAAACTTCAGTACTTCAACGTTGGAAGCTTTAACCTTCGGTTCCTTTGAAATTCGTCTGTTGACCAACCGAAATTCGAATTTCAGTATGTCAGAAGCATTAAATGCGGTTGGTTAACGGATAGTTTTTCAGAGTAACCGTTGGATAACTTCCCCAACGGATAGATTTTGTCTCTAACGAATAGTTGGGACCTAAATCTATAAATACAATATCATTTGAAGTTGTGGGTAACGAATCAAACTTTGTATATACTGAAATTCTGTAAAATTTTCTACTCAGAGACTTTTACCCTCTTACTTCAATACTTGTACATCAACTTTCATATTCACTCTATTCAAGAGAGTTTCATCTTTGTAAACAATCTAATCTTCATCTGAAAGATAGATTTACTTGTGAGGAGATATCACAAGGGAGTGTAAAGCACTTTGTGAAAGTGCAGAAAGTGATTAAGTGAGCTCTAGAAAATAAAGCACTGACGTTGTACTGTGGCATTTGCAAGAAGCCCATTGAATTCTTGCTGAATAGTGGAAAATCTCAAGTGGTGTCTTGGGGACTGGACGTAGGTCAAGTGGAGGACCGAACCAGGATAAATATCAGAGTTTTTCTTCTCTCTATCACTACTCTTTTATCTTACTGCTTTATACTCTATTTTTCTGTCATACCTTGCTTTCTTCACCGTTTTCACTTTGTGCAGAAAATTTTTAATCTTCCCAATTCACCCCCCTCTTGGGAAGTCATCCTAACTAACAAGAACCAGTATATTTTAGCCAAATTTCTTCATTCAGACCACTTTTTCTATTTTTCTTGCATTTTTGTGATTTTTCAATTTTTTCCAACTAGGTTGATTTGATACAGTTGCCGGTCAATAGCATTGACTGATGGTTGACCAGCAATTGGCCACAGTCAAACGGTAGCCGGTGACCGGTCAATGATGATAACCGGTCAACGGTGACTAGTTATAAGTTGCAAAATCAGAATAAGGGAGTTACAAAATATGAGTAAAAAGTTACAAATCCCTGGAGTCATTTTGATTCTAATATAGTTAAAATCTGATTACTTGATGTTAAAATTATGAAAATAGGTTGAAAAATTAGAACATAAAAACTACAAAATATGAGTAAAAGGTTACAAATACCTAGACTCAATTTAATGTTTATAAAGTTAAAATATGATTGCCCATATTAAAATTGAAAAAATAAAATTGTAAAATTAAAATGTGAGAGTTGCAAAATGTGAGTAAGAAGTTGCAAATACATGGACCCAATTTAATACTTATAAAATTTAAATCCGACTATTCAATGTTAAAATTCAGAAAATAAATTGTAAAATTAGAACATAGGAGATGCAAAATATGAGTAAGAAGTTACACTCTGAAGTCAATTTGATGCTTATAAAGTTAAAATTTGATTATTCCATGTTAAAATTTGAAAAATAAGTTGCAAAATCAGAATAAGAAAGTTGCAAAATGTAAGTAAGAAGTTGTAAATACTTAAACCCAAATTTGATACTTATAAAGATTAAATCATTGTTCTTGTTGGGAACAAAACTGACATTGTTAAGAACAAACCAATTTGATGTTTATAAAGTAATTATATTTTAACCTTATTAGCATTGAAGAAACTCCCATAATTTGTAAATTCTTACTCTCATTTTGCAACTCCTTTGTTCTGATTTTACAACTTATTTTTTAAATTTTAATATGGAGCAATCGGATTTTAACTTTATAGGTATCAAATTAGGTCTAGATATTATGTATTACTTCTTACTTAGATTTTGCAACTCCTATGTTTTGATTTTGTAACTTATTTTTTAAATTTTAATATGGAGCAATCAGATTTTAACTTTATAAGTATCAAATTGGGTCTAGGTATTTACAACTTTTTACTCACATTTTGCAACTTTTATGTTTTGATTTTTCAACTTACTTTCATAATTTTAACATCAAGTAATCAGATTTTAACTATATTAAAATCAAAATGGCTCTAGGGCTCTATGAGGAAAAGTGCAAATGTCAAAGAAGATGATACACTCATCAAAGAACCTGAGTAGCACAGAGATGAACAATCTCAATGTTCTCTAGATTTTGATTCTAAGAGTGAAGTTCCTTGAAAGAAAGATAATAAGTGCTTTTACAATGATGCCTTCCTTATGGTTGCGCTGCCTATTGTGAAGAGATAGAATGTTCTCTCACTTGATGGTTCTTTCTATCATTGTTTTGTTGAATATTACTTGGGTCCATAAAGAAAAAGTCGATATCTTGGGTTTCTCACTCTACTTCTCTTCCTTAAGTCTACCCAACTTGTTTCTTGGAGGAATTGCACCGTATGTACATAGAAGCCATGTGCTTCATGAAGTTGTTAGGTCAGTAATTGGTTGTAGAAATAACTTCTCTATATGTAGAAGAAGAGTGCAAACTTCAGATAGAGGAAGAAAGACGTACCAAGAGATGTCTATCCCTACAGATAATTCCTTAGAACTCGGAAAAGACCTTGACATTGTGATTAAAGAAGATGATACACTCATCAAAGAACTTGAGTAGCAAAGAGATGAACAATCTCAATGTTCTCTAGATTTTGGTTCTAAGAGTGAAGTTCCTCAAAATAAAGATAATAATTGATTTTACAATGATGCCTTCCTTACCTCTGGAAGGTGAAAGTTTAAAGAAAAAATAATTTCCAAAATAATCTCCACCATCAAAAGTTGTTGATTGTGGGTCTATAACAAAAAAGTCCTTCACTTAGATTCCATCATTTGCTATCTTGGGTCTACGTAGAGTTTCAACTCTTTAGAGAGAATTCTTTTAAACGAGGAAGAATTATGAAGAATTAGAATATTTAGAATATATTTTAAATTTAAATTTAATTTATGAAGGATAGATATATTTTTTATCTTTTTCTTTAGGTTTAAGTTAGAATATTCTATAATGTTTTGTTTTTTAATTTTAGTATTAATATGTTAGTATTAAGTAATTAGAAATAAATAGCTATCGTTATAATTCAAATTTAAGATAGAATTGAGTGAAATTAAGTTGTTTCAGTTATTTATCTCCTTTAAGCCCTTAGCCCCCCTTCTCTGAGTTCTCTCTTCCTAAATTTTTCTAGTTTCTCTCTTCTTCTACTTCTCTTTTATCTTATTAGGATTTATGTTATCTTTATTTTTTTTATTTTATGATTTCTTTTTCTTTAAGTTTTTAGCTTTACTTTGTCACCAAGTTGTTATTAGGAGCTCTAGGATTATCCTCTATGTAGATTTTACCTATTGAATGAATATTGAGTATTTTTTAGTGATATCTCTCTTTCCCCCTGAGTTCTTCTTTTTCTCCTTTCTTTTTGTTTATATTCACTAGACAATTTGTATGTTTTATATGGATTTTAAATATGATAGTAATTTTTTTTTTGGATAGTGACCATAATATCTAAGTCAAGAAGGGGTTTTAAGGTTATTTTATGGTCTGATGGGGGTTTTATACTACAGGGTTTGGTGGTATTGCATAAGTTAATTTTAATAGGTTTGTGATGTATGTTATAGCATAAAATTAGACTCTTAAATTATTAATATTTAAAAATTACTATATTTTTAGGATATATTTCAGTTATCTTTTATATTTAATTAGATTTTATCTTTTATATAATTAATAATTAGGCTCTTAGGTTCTCTCCCTTGAGTTTTTTTTTTATTTCTCTTTTCTTTTTGTCTATCATCTCCCTTAAGGCGATCAAAAGAACACTCAATGGCCTCTCTAGGTGCGAACAGATGATGGGGAAGTGAGGGTTTTAGCTCCAACATTGTTATTGTTCTACTGAGGGTATAAGAGGATTAGGGAGATGGTAGTTAGGAAGGAAGGAAGAAATAGAAGAATTAGAGAAGAGAGATATCACTAGAAAATATTCTACATTAATTCCACAGGAAAAAAAAACCTAAACTTGGAAAGAAAGTGAAACTAACTTAAATTTAAAGAAAAAGAAATCATATCATAAAATAAGAAATAAATAAAAATAATATAAATTCTAATAAATTCTAAAAAATATGAGGGTTTTCATTTTAGGGTTATATTCATATTTTATCTCTATAGGATAAGGCCTAAGGCTTCACATGATAATGTCTATAAGATTTTACACCATACAAGGTTTGGTGTGGCATGTATAACAAAATAGCATAAAATTGGAATCTTAAAAATTATTAATATTTAAAATAAACTTCACAAGGTTTGTTAAGTTATTTAAAAAAGTTGGGCAAGCCCTAATATTAATTTTTATTAATTTAAAATTTAATAATTAATAATTAACACTTGACAACATTAATAATTACATATTATACAATTGACAATTATAATTTAATTTCATTTATCAATAATATATTAATAAAGATTATTGCTCATTTGATGACAATTTCCTCACTAAAAATAATTTTTTATAATTTTTAATTCAAAATCTAGATAATTTAAAAGTATTACAAATTACTAAATTTTTTTTACCACTATTTAAAGATTTGCCAAAAGGAACACATAAATTAAGCATATATGTATGATGAGCTAAGCCTCCATATATCATCCAAAATTTCAATTCCCTCATATATATTCCCTAAGAAATTGTGTTTTATTATATTTCATAATTTATATAGTGAAGGAAAGAAAATACTAAGAATCAAGTAAAAAAAGTAAAAGGATAGGAAGGTTACCTCATTCAAGGAAAAATGGACAATTAATCCATGCGTACAGTTCCCCTAAAATACTCATTGTGCTTAACAAAAACTTACATCTGGAAATGACCATGCAAATTTAAATTAGTCCTAAAACTATAAAACTATAATGAAGAACTGAGCTTAAGAAGTTGATATTAGAGAGAATTAAAGATACACAATGCATAAACTCATATTGACAAAATAAATAGATGAGAAATTCTATTTCAAATAAACATTTTGAAAAAGTATTTTGAACTTTTCTAAATTGCTCAATCAATGATTCAACACTCCTAAATTGAGTGACTTGAGATTTGACTTGAATTCCTATCAATATCAATTGTAAGTTCCAATCTCTCAATGAAAAAATATTAATTGCCACATTGCAAGAGAAAATATTGAAAGCTCTAATTAATTACAATACAATAATAGTTCTTAAACAAGCAAAGGTAAATCTCCCTTGCATCAAGCAAACAAGTACAATGGTTTGACAAGCATGAAATAATGTGAATAGTCCCTCACATAGAATTGGTGTTTAGCTCTCAACTCTCAAGTGTTTAAGGATAATGTATCACTCAAATTCTACCTATCAAACCACATTACCATAAATGAAAAGGACTAAACAAACAAGCATACATCACAAAAAGCTTGTCTTCTAGGTTGTAATGAACAAGGGGCAAAACAAACAATAAGGAAAATGCAATCTAAGAACAAATAGAAGCTCCTCAAAAATTGGAAAAGCATTAAACAAGCATACATGACAAAAAAAAAGATGCATACTGTAACGTCCGGCTGCTTCTTTGGAATTGATGACTATCCCCATAAATCAACACAAGCCATTTTAGTTTGTTTTGTCTTCACTCACACACCTCCTTCCCAGGAGGTCACCCGTCCCAGAATTGCTCTAAGTCAAGCACGCTTAACTGAGAAGTTTTTAAGGAATATGCTACCTAAAAGATAAGTACACCTTATTAGTATAAGTAGTGCCTATCAATTCCTTTAAGCTATCATTAACCGTATAGTCTCATACCTATACAGTCTTTAGATCCCTCTCGTTCCAGTATACATTCGATTGCCCCTCCCACTTAGAAGCCTACTAAGAGCAGTTCCTTGTCCGTGCCTCATCACTTTTTATCTCACACCCCCTTTCTCGATCACTCCCCACCCTCATCAGCGCCCGGATGTCATATACCCACCAGCTTCCATGTAGTTCTTCCTTGAACCATACTGTACTGAGAGAGTCCGGGCTCTGATACCAACTATAACGTCCGGCTGCTTCTTTGGGATTAACGACTGTCTCCACAAACTAACACAAGTCCTTTTGGTGTGCTTTGTCCTTACTCACACACCTCCTGCTCAGGAGGTCACCCATCCTATAATTGCTCCAAGTCAAGCACGCTTAACTGAGAAGTTCTTAAGGGATAACCCACCGAAAAGGTAGGTATACCTTGTTGGTATAGGTAGTGCCTATTAATTCCTTTAAGTTATCATTAACCATATAGTCACATACCTATACAGTCTTTGGATGCCTCTCGTTCCGGTATGCGTTCGATTAATTCATATGCTCCTTCCGCTTAGAAGCCTGCCAGAAGCCGCTCTTTATCTGTGCCTTATCACTTTTTATCTCACACCCCCTTTCTTGTACCGGTGATCACTCCCCGCCCTCATCAGCGCCTAGATGTCACACATACACTTAGGCTTTTATTTCCTTTCCAACTTCTTTTCTTTTCTTTCACTTTTTAAACATCTTTTCTATTTTAAATTGCTCCTTTCTTTTCTTTTCCAGTCTTTTCATTTCTTCTTGCCCAAGATAATGCACCAAAAACAAAATCCTTATGCAAATAAAGTGCTCTCCAATTCTTGAGGTGAAAAAGGTGGGAATTTATTACATGGTCTTGGCTCACAAAAGGTTCAATATGAAAAAAATAGGACACAAGACTCAAGGGGTTAGTTAAACAATGGATCAAATATGTAAGGATTGGCTAGAATCAAAACAAGTTATGGAGTGAAGATATACACACAAGAAAGGAGCAATATAGGCACTTAGCTAATGACAATCACAAGCTAATGACAATGACAATTAATTCATTAAATTCAAAATCCAATTAGCCACTTAGCTCGAATTCTAAACGCCAGGTCAAATCCTCATCATGCCAAGATGCATCTAAACTAAGATTGCCTCAACTTGTAACTTCACACAAAAACAAGACAACAAAAATGAAAACCAACATCTTTCTTTTAGAAACAAAAACAAAATGGCAAAACCAAAGTTGAATTCCCCTTTCCCCATACTTAATCTTTATATTGCCTTTTAAAATTATCTCATCTCGAGGGTTCTTCAAAAGCCAAGTGTACCATGTGCAACAAAGAATCACACATGACACGCTTGCTATATTGGCCCCATTTCAAGAGTGCAACTCCACATCAAGTCATGATCAATTCAACTCAGACTTTAATAATGATACAACATGGGAAATTAAAAACATTTGCTTTGATTAACCAAATTTGGTTTCATGTTTAGCAACAAACTAAACACCAAATATTTGAGTTGCCCACTAATAATTTCACATAAACTCTTAAAATAAATGGTTGAAATGGACCTGAATCTAGTCAACAAAAACTTGAGTCAGGTTGAAGTCCAAAGTGGCAACAAGAATATATAATGCATTACTTAGATTACCATAACAAAGTGAGACTGAAATTATCAATAAAGCAAGACTGAAATGAATTATCATAACTTCCATCAATGTGTTGAGATACGCAATACCAAGACCCTTTTAGTTAGATATTAATCATCTAAG
Source organism: Adenanthera pavonina (assembly GCA_026686845.1). NCBI lineage: Eukaryota > Viridiplantae > Streptophyta > Magnoliopsida > Fabales > Fabaceae > Adenanthera > Adenanthera pavonina. The sequence goes on from JAIVEN010000011.1 coordinate 20,394,842, forward strand.
GATCTACTCTATAATTTCCCACCTAAAACTGGAAAAGGGATAAATTATGGATGCAATAGCAACTCACCTTCAATGAAGAGAAAAAGAAGTGAGAACAAGGAAGAACAATCAGTTTGCATGAAGATTATTGCACCTGCAACGGTCAATTTACTTGCTTGCGCAGCACCGTCGTCATACTTTCATAGTAGGTGAAGTTATAACAAAATAAAATTTCCATCATATCCTAGGATTGAAGCTCTAAATGGACTCAATGATATCTAAACACGTTCAAGGTAGGCACGCACATCCACTACAATCAATCTCCAACAGAGTAGGATTTTTTTTTTGGAATTAAGAAAAGGTTATCATTATTACATGTTACGAAACATTCAGATCTGTTGGCCATTCCTATCCACGTCGAAAAGTAACAGACACCTTAAAGGACAAAACCTAATGCTCACTCTCCCCATGCATGCTTTTAGCAATCCAGTCCACACACCAGGATTTTAAATGACAAACTTTGCATCATCCTAGCATTAAGTATAAACAGGATAATGGACAAATTAGGACAAAGAGCCAAATGATTAAATAATAATGGAAATGCATTAAATGAGGTTGGTTACTTCTAGGAAAAACATACCCACATAGGTGTCAAATATGATGACAATTCATCAAAGAAATGCAAGAAGGAAGGCTTTGAAGGTTTTGATCAAAGTTCCCAATATCTCACCCACCTGGGACAATACACAAATTACATTAAAAGGATGGCCAGGAAACATGCAATAAGGAAAAGTATAAATGACATCAAGAGACTAACTTGGTCAAAAAGTTCTTCCTCTTGTGCATTTTCTTCTTTAATTGCTCACCATAAAAATCTTGTCTTAGCCCTCTATGCTCTCTCAGTTTTTCAACTTCAACTTGCACTAATAACCTATTTTACCCCATCCACAATGGATTTGACCTGGCTTTCATTCAAAAGCATCCCAAAAATCAACAGAAACGTCAGATTAGAACATGTCCCAACTGGATTTATACTAAATGCCATGCACAAATAGTCAAGAGAGAAGGGGGGGATGAACGACAGAAAAAAAGGTAAATTATTATTACATAAATGTCAAAGAACAATAACTTAACCACTCATACATTAGACATAAGTGGTACTTCAAACTATTGCTAGGTGAAAATGTTATTATAACTGCTGTTTTTGTAAATTGCATTTTGTTTTGCAACATCACTGAAATGTTATTACATAGATTACTATCTAAAATCACAAAAGTAGATAAAAGGTTGATAATATCCAACTCAGAGAACATAATAATTACAACTAAAAAGGAGTTGGAGGATCTTTTTAGGTGGTCCATATTTAGCATCATTAGAAAACATCCCTGAAAGTGGCTGCATTTTTAAATACATAGGAGGAAAATCATACGTATATTTATAGCTTTAGCTGTTAAAGAGCACCAAAACCAAAAGGCACAATTCCAAAGATGGCCAAAATAAAAATGTCAAATATCAAGACACATAAGAAAATTATTCAAATTCCAAAAAGAGCTTTTCATTGTGCAAGAAAAAGTATCTAATAGCAACAAATTACATACAAATATTTTAATACTTGAAATAGCTGCTTTTCTAACCTCCCCTTGGAAGTAAAATTTTAAGAGTGGAATCAAAGTTCCTGCAATTTACATGCACATAAATCATCACTAAGAAAAAAGTTCAATAAGCCTTCGGCAAACCTTAATGTAAAATGGGGCCTAATAAATCTAACCTGATTAATCCAGGGAAACAATCCTTCCTTCAGCTTAGTAGAATAGCAACAAAGCATGTTACAAGCTGTACCTTTCTCCTCCAGGACACTAGTCTTGATTCCAATTATTTTGTCCCCAAGAGTCATGATCTCCAAGTTGAAATACATAAAATATTAAGAGAATACTAGATAATATAGTACAAATTAATGATTTCATTTTTAATTTGAGATTAATATTGCAAGAGATAATATTGAAAACAACATTGACTTTATCAAGTAATTAGATATGAGTCAAAAGATAATAAAAACTCTTACTATTATGTTGATACTTTTACACAGTTTGTGTTCCTATTGGATCAGAATCTAAAACAACCAAAGCTGTTGCATTGCTTTCATTTAGATTTTGTATATGAAGAAGACGATCATGTGACCACATGGTAAGAGATTACAAAACAACTGTTTTAAATGTAGGAAGTTTACCTTTAACACCACTTAATGTTAGTTCCCTGAGTCATCACTAGGGATCAAATAAACATTGATCTGCATATATCCTTGACAAGAAAAAGGAAGACAGAACTCAGTGTTATCATTTACTTGGCAAAATAATATATTAGTTTCATGATTATAAGATTTATATACACAGAAAAGAAAATTATTGCTAATGCAAACCTAGTAAGAAATTGTGAAAAGCAAAATAGGAGAGTGCAATGAAGGGAAAGGTGAAAACAAATGGAAAAACTAAATTTCAATAACAAATTTTCCTTGGCATTCCTAATTGTATCAAGATTAGGAACTAATCTTAATTCCTAAACTGTTTGAAATAAACAAAACCTATTTGGGATTGCATCAAGCTATATATAATCAAATTTGCACAATAACCATTAAGCAACTATAGTATAGTGTTTGGTGACGATCTGATCACTTAGATATTTGCTTGAAGATTATTTCTTTTGAAAGAACAATCAACCTTTCGTAGAGAGAAGGCACTAAGGGGACAAAACCATAAAGAAATTATAATTAACCTACAAAGACACAAGAAAATATGGAAAGAAAGAGTTGATTGACAATAACAACTTGGACTCATGGGCACCATGCATTCTTGGGCAAAAACTCAAGATTGAAGACAACAGTGAGAAATGTGGATGCCAAAAAGTATAAGGACAATACGAGTTCTTAAACATCCTAACAATCAAAGGTAATCTCCCTTGCATCAAGCAAACAAGTACTATGGCAAATCATTTGGCAAGAATGAAATAATGTGAATAGTCCCTCACATAGGATTAGTGTTTAACTCTCAACTCTCAAGTGTTTAAGGGTAATGTATCACTCAAATTCCACCTATCAAACCCCACTACCATAAGCTTGTCTATCTTCTAAGTCTCCACCACTTGTGTCAAATGCAATGCACAAATCAGAAGGACTTTATTCTATGTGGTAATGAACAAGGGACGAACAAACAATAAGGAAAATGCAATGGAAGAACAAAAAGAAGCACCTCAAAAATTGAAAAAACATTAAACAAGCATACATGACAAAACAAAAATGCATACACTTGGGCTCTTATTTCCTTTCCAACTATCTCTCTCTCTCTCTGTCTTTTTTAAACATCTTTTCTATTTTTTTCTTTTTCTTGCTCTTTTCTATTTTTCCTTTCTTTTTTATGTTCTTTTCTATTTTTCCTTTCTTTTTCTTGCTCTTTTCTTTTTTTGTCGTTGAGTGCGTTTTACGCTCCATCTCTACCCCTTTTACTCAATTTTTTAATATTTTTCTTTTTCCATGTTTTCATTTTTTCTTGCCCAAAGGTAATGCACAAAAAACAAATGTTTATGCAAGTAAAATACTCTCCAATTCTTGAGGTGAAAAAGGTGGGAATTTATTACTTGGCCTTGGCTCACAAAAGGTTCAATATGAAAAATAAAAGGATTAAAGGCTCGAGGGGCTAAACAATGGACAAAATGCATCAAGGTTGGGGCTAAGTAGCTAACAAACAAAAGAATGCCTCAATCATTTTTGTGCATGCAAATGCAATTGTGGTCCCAACAAAGAATCATGACAAGTTCTAGAGTAAAGGTAAAGATAGGTGAATACACACAAAAAAGGAGCAATATAGGCTCAAATCCTCACAAGCTAATAACTATCACAATTAATTCATTAAAGTCAAAATCATTGCCACATAACTCGAACTCTAAACACAAGGTCACTTCCTTATCATGCCAAAATGCATCCAAACTAAGATTGCCTCAACTTGTAACTTCACACAAAAGCAAGACACCAAAAATGAAAACCAACATTTTTATAAGAAACTATAAGGAAGGAGGATAGGATATTGTCCTAAGAAACAAGTGGAATGAGAAGGAATGGAGAAAGAAAGCAAACTCCTTTCTGTTTTATTAAAGGAGTTTCTTTTCAATTTTTTTCATTATCTGTCTCCTATTTTGTGGCTACATCATTTCTTGAACTCTATTAATTGACTTCTATTATAAACAGAGCATTATGAATATTGTAATGCATGTTTTGACATAATAAGATGCATCTCATATCATGTGCAGAATTTTTAAGCAAATTGATGAGTCATACATCGGTTTGTTGCAAGTTCCTTCAAAAATAAAAGCACAATAAAAAAAATCTTATATCTGCTCCATCAACCATTTTATCAAATGGTGTAATGGACAAACCAAAAAAGAAATCATAGCAAATGAAAACATTGAAACTGGTTTACTTTATCCAAAAAAAGTTTGTATTTAAGAATATATACATACAGAATTAGGTTGATGAGGAGGACAGCTGCCAGACCAAATAACAAACAGGTATATTAATCTTTCTTACCCCTCGTTGGATCTATAGAGATGGAACATCTCAAATGTTTGAACAGAAGAAAACATACTCTCACCAAATTGCTGATTAAAAGTTGTGCTATATATATATATGTCTACACAACTTTGGAGAACACCTCTGTAGTTGGACCAGCTGCAATAACAAAACAAGTCCCCAATTCAACAACTATATGTCACAGCCAAAAACCAAATAGAAAGATTATTGATTGAAAGGGAAAAAAGGCAATCATTATTGGTTCTTCACAGCTCCAATATTCCACTCACACATGGACAAAAAAAACTTCACTAAAATCCAATATAACATCAATATTTCCAGACTCTGCTGTAATTGAATATACAAAAGAGTGTAACACAAAAGGAAATTCACTTCGTCTTGGGTATTACTTCTTCCAGTTAAACTCATACATTTATCTCAAGTATTGGGTCCATTTTAGAAATAAAACCGTTTCAGGCACTCTGTTCAAGATTACTACACACATTCTTTGGTTAACAAGAAACAAGAATGAAAAAGAAAAAGAAAAGCAACTATTCATGATACACAAGCCATGTATATATTATTCCACTAATTTCAGTTCTTCTGATTTCGTTGTTTTGTCTGATTAACTTGTTAATTTGCTCCTACATCTGATTAATTTGCCATTGAAAACACTTTTGCGATCAAAGTAGATCAGTACTTCAATTATTAAGATGACTAAAGAGCAACAGAAAATGCACCTAGATAGTCACCAATAAGAAAAGCGGTGGCAGTAGACCACAATCCGAGATTCGAACGAAGGTCCCATCAGTAGGCCCACCGAAGGAGTGGTTAACTTCACAGACTCATCGGAAAAGGATCGAAGTGATTGTTATAACAGCGATAGCCTTCCCGACCCATCCTGATCTCACTCCTCCCATTTTTCCTTCGGAAACAAACAGAGAAAAAAATGGACATTAATGAAATGATTGGCGTAATTAGATTGACAGAATTTAACACAATCTTGAATTCTTGATAAGAAATCCTGCTCGTAAAGTGCCAAGCGAAGTTCTGAATTCATCACTTCAAAAATATTTCCAAATTGAGAATGCTTTGTGCAAATGACATTGAAATTAAAATGCAGGCGGTACTAACAAGAAAATAACAAGGTAAAAGAAAATTAGCATTAAAAAAAAACTAATTACAAAACCGAAATCAATTCTTTCAATCAAATTAGAAGAACATCATTTGAAAGATGGAGAGATGCCATCATTTGTCAAATACTATAGAAAGAAACCAGTCTCACATCAAATCTCAAAAAAAACAAATGAAGCATCATGAGCAACATATCACTCTTTACAAGACAAAGATTACAAGAAGAATCCAAAGAAGAAGAGATGATGGAGCGGTAAGCAAACCTGAAGGAATCAGAAGGAGGATTGCAGAGAAGAGGATCTGAGTGCGGGAGACATTCACAGACAATCTCAGAAGAACAAAAGAAACAATCACGAATGCATCCTAACGATCACATGGTAATGTTAAGGCCAATAATATGTTACCATCCCAACAATCAGATGGTAATTTTAAACCTTTGAAATACCAATTCCAACTTTTAAAAGGAGCAAGCACGACAAAATTTAAAAGTTTCACGAATAAAATAATACAACCTCAGCTGGTATATATGAAGCGTGGGATCACAGAATCCTCCCCCAATTTTATTGTTTTTTTCTAGTAGTTTCAATTTGAATGTCGGCTGCATTTGAGGTAAGGTAGGTTTTGTTGAATCAAGTGTTTTATTGATTCCAAACCAACTTTCTAGAGCTTGAAGAGAAGATATCAAAGGTGCACAAATGATCTCAGGTGGAGAAATTCAAGAAAAACCAGCACAAGAATAAATGTAGAATCTACAGCCATCATTAAATTGAGTAAAAGACTTTGAATTGGCAAAAAATTATTTTAAAACTATGATTCTATATTAATCCATGGAATATTTGAAAAACACCCACTAACAGACGAAGTTTGAAACAGTTATACTGATATACTATTTTGAAAATTCAAATTTTGGCTTTGGAAATTCGAATTTCGTATTGAAAATGACCAAGTTTGAAAAGAGCCTTCTCTGACAGACGAACTTTGACATGAGAAATTCAAATTTTGAATCTTGTCTGAAAAGAGCCTTCTCTGACAGATGAACTTTGATAAAATATAACTTATGAAAAATGAAAAATTCGTCTGAGAATATATCAAAGTTCATCTGAAAACTGAGTTTGGAAAGAGCATCAAAATGGCTCATTGACAAACAAACTTTGAACATGAAAATTCAAATTTCAGAAACAAAGCTTGTAAGTCTATTATGATGATATGTTGACATACGAATGATAGTATTCAAAAATTCAAACTTTGAAGTAAGTTTAAAAAGAAGCTTCTCTGACAGATGAACTTTGCATTTTGAAAATTCGAATTCTGAAAAGATGAACTATTGTGCCTTATTGAATTGCCCACTGACAGACGAATTTTGGGTATCAAAATTCAAATTTTAAAGGCACTGTAGTAAAATGGAACAACTGTTCATACTTTCCAGAAGAACTTTAAACTTGAAAATTTGTATGTTCCAACATAGAAACATTTTTCAAAAATTAAAATTTGAACTTTGCTTCATGACAAACAAACTTTGAATGTTAAACGTTAAAACCTTTAGCTTTCGGTTTATACGAAATTCGTCTGTTAACCAACCAAAATTCGAACTTTGGATGTCAGAAGCATTAAATGCGGTTGGTGAACGGATAGTTTTTCAGAGTAACCATTGGGTAACTTCTCCAACGGATAGATTTTGTCTCTAACGCATAGTTGGGACCTAAATCTATAAATATAATATCATTTGAAGTTGTGGATAACGATTTTAACTTTGTATATACTGAAACTTTGCCAAATCATCAACTCAAAATCTCTTACTCTCACATACTTCATTCTTTGTACTCCAACTTTCATATACACTCTGATTAAGAGAGTTTATCCATTGTAAACAATCTTATCTTCATCTGGAAGAAAGATTTTCTTGTGAGGGGATATCACAAGGGATTGGGGAAGCACTTAACTGAAGTGCAAAGAGAGAAAGTGTGAGCTCTAAAATAGAGCATCATAGCTGTACTGTGGCACTTGTAAGAAGTCCACTGAATTCTTGCAAGATAGTTGAAAACTTCAAGTGGTGGCTTGAGGACTGGACATAGGTCAAGATTGAGAGATCGAACCAGGATAAATATCTGTGTCTTCCCTTCTCTATTATTGCTTTTACTTGTTATTTATTTATACTCTGTTTTACTGTCACCCTTGCTTTCTTCACTTTATTGACATTTTGTAGAGAATTTCAATCTTCCCAATTCACCCCCTCTTAGGAAGCAAGCATATCTAACAAGTGGTATCAGAGCCTGGATTCCCAAACAAAGGATTTAACGGTCCTGGAAGAACAATGGCTGGCTTTGGAGAGAGTATACTACCAGAGGGAAATAATACAAATAGACCACCTAGCTTCAGTGGAGAGCACTATGGATACTGGAAGATGAGAATGCAAATCTATCTCCAGTCCATTGATCTAGACAAATGGTCTGTCATCCAGAAGGGAGATTTTGTCCCAATGACATTGTAGGATGATGGGAAGTACAGAAAGAAGCCAAAGGCTGAATGGAACGAAGAAGATAGGAGAAGAGTCTTGCTGAACTTCAAAGCAAAACACTGCTTGATCAGTGCATTGAATCAAGACGAATTCTACAGGGTCTCACAATACTCCACAGCCAAGGATATGTAGGACACCCTTGAAATTGCTCATAAAAGAACCCATGGAGCTAGAGAAAACAAATTGAACTCCTGCACAGGAGAATACAAGAGCTTCATAATGGTTGAAGATGAGAATATCAAAGAACTACAAAAGATATTTACCCTTATTGTGAATCAATTGAAAAGTCTTGGCAAGAAGTACACTCAGACAGAAAAGATCAGAAAGATCCTTAGAGCTCTTCCTCTAGAATGGCAACCCAAAGTAACAACAATAGAGGAAGCCAGAGGAGAATCAATGGCATCTATCACAGCCCTCTTCAGTAGCCTCGAAGAATATGAAGGAAAAATGAAGGCTTTCAAGGAGGCATGATAAGATAGAAAGAAGAAGGGTCTTGCTTTGAAAGCTGGTGAGAAGAAAGAAGAAGAATTTGATGATGGAGATGAGCTAGATAAAGAAACTCTGGCTATGATGGTCAAAAAATTTAGAAGATTTTACAACAAGAAAAGAAACAAGAAATTCTTCAAGAAAGGAGCAGCTGGAGATAGCAAGAAAGAAGGAAAAGAACATGTCACCTGCTACGAGTGCAAGAAGCAGGGACATATCAAATGGGATTGTCCACAATTCCTCAAGAAGCAAGAAAAAAGAAAAGAAAGCTGCAAACAAAGGCAAGAAGAAAAGAGCGAACATCTCATTAATCTGGGGTAACAAGTCAGATGAAGACGAAGATGATGAAGATGAAATTGCTAACATCTGTCTGATGGAACTTACATCTGAAGAAGCTAAAATCCCATCTAACAGTGATCAGGAAGATGAGGTATATGAATCTGAACCTTCTTATTCTGAATTACTAGGTGCATTTCATGAATTGCATGATGAGTTCGTTAAGACTGCTAAAGAACTCAAACAAGCTAAGAGAAAGATTAACAAATTAGAATCTTAACATAACATCTCTAAAACTACTTATCTGCATATTGCTGAATCTGCTTGCTGTAAATCATGCATTGAATTAAAAGCAAACCAATGATTATCTGGTGAAAAGCATGTCTAGACTTACTAAAAGCAAAAGATATGTTATTTGCTTTAGTGGGAAGTCAGAGAATAACATAGGGAAAGGCTGGACTTAGCTATGACCCTTGTGCAGTAAAAGAAAAGATTAGAAAGAAAAATCAAAATGTGTATATGAGACATTTTGTGCATGCTAGTGGTAGTAAAAAGAAAGATCATATTTCATGACATATTGAATCCTACGATCAACCAAAGCATGTAAAATAAAAATATTATCTGCATTGTTTTCTTCCTGCATCTCAATCCAGCAGTCCCTTTACCACCTGTCACTTCTGTAACAAGAAGGGACATATTTTCAGTTCATGTGCTTTAAAGAAAAATGAACTTGATAGGAAGGTTAAATGGATTCCCAAAGGTACATCTATATCTAGGAAAAATACTACTGACAAAAAAGGACCCAAGCAAATTTGGGTACCTAAAAGGAAAATATAAACTTTGTCTTGCAGGTTTGTCTTAAAGCTAGAAAGAGCAATAAATGGTATATGGACAGTGCATGCTTAAGTCATATGACTGGTGATAAGGACAAGTTCATCACCCTTAGAGACAAGAAAGGAGGAAAAGTGATCTTTGGAGGTGATCAAAATAGCAAAATAGTTGGCATTAGCATTGTGGGCAAGAATCATGAAACATCCATTGAAGAGGTGTTGTTTGTAATTGGCCTCAACCACAATCTGCTAAGCGTGAGTCAGACTTGTGACAAAGGAAACTGGGTACTGTTTGACTCAAAGTTCTTCCTAGTCATCCAAAGAAGTGATCACAAAGTAATCCTCAAGGCTCAAAGGGATGGTAACTGTTATACTATTAATCTTGATGAACTTCCTCCCTTAGATTCTGTCTGTTTCATTAGTCAGGATAATGATAGTTGGTTGTGGCATAGAAGGTTAGCACATGTTAACCTAAATCAACGATCAAAACTGATTCAAAATGAGTTAGTCACTGGCTTACCAAAAATTTCTTTTGAAAAAGACAAAGAATGTGATGCATGCCTAAGAGGAAAACAAACTAAATCATCATTTAAATCTAAAAATATAGTCACCACATCTAGACCTCTGCAACTATTACATTTGGATCTGATAGGACCATCTAGAGTTAAGAGCATTGGTGGAAATCTATATGTTCTTGTAATTGTGGATGCTTACTCTAGATTTATTGGACATTGTTTCTTTCTTCTAAAAGTAATACGTTTGATGCATTTGTAACCTTAGCTAAGAAAATGCAAAATGAGAAAGGTATTTCTATTGTATCTATCAGGTTTGATCATGGAGGAGAGTTTGAAAATTCAAACTTCCTGGAGTATTGTGATGAGCATGGAATTGATCACAACTTCTCAACTCCAAGAACTCCTCAACAAAATGGAGTGGTGGAAAGGAAAAACAGAACAATTGGAGAGATGGCAAGAGCAATGATGAATGAAAAGGAACTCTCTCAAGTATTCTAGGCTGATGTAGTAAACACAACAAGTTACATCATAAACAGAGCCTACATCAGACCAATTATTGGGAAAACTCCTTATGAGCTGTACAAAGGAAGAAAGCTAAACCTCTCACATCTACATGTATTCGATTGTAAGTGCTTCATTCACAACAATGGAAAGGAGAACTTGGGTAAGTTTGATGTCAAATCTGATGAAGGTACATTTCTGGGCTACTCAAGTAGGAGTAAAGCATATAGAGTTTTTAATAAAAAGTCTAAATTAGTAGAAGAATCTGTGCATGTAGTGTTTATTGAAAATGAAACTATTTCTAAGCATGTCACTGATCAAGATGATCTTATTTCAAATTTTAAGAACTTAGATCTTTCTGAAGAAGATAAAATTGAACCTCCAAAAATATCTGAATATATTAACAGAGAAGAAAATATTCGGGAAAAAGATTTTGAGAATGAGGATAATAAAGAAATATCTCAAGAACTCCCTAGAGCTTGGAGCTATCAAAGGAATTATCCTGTTGATTAAGTAATTGGGGATGTTCAAGAGAAAGTTAAAACCATAAAACAGTTAAGAGATCAGATGATAAATTATGCTTTTATCTCTCAAATTGAACCTAAATGTACAGAAGAAGCCTTAACTGATGAATAATGGATTTTAGCTATGCAAGATGAATTGAATCAATTTGAAAGAAATCAAGTTTGGGATCTAGTGTCTATATCCAAAAAGCATCCTATCATTAGCACTAAATGAGTTTTAGAAATAAACTTGATGAATTTGGATTAATAATCAGAAATAAAGCTAGACTGATTGCTAAAGGATATAAACAAGAATAAGGGATTGATTTTGAAGAAACCTTTGCTCCAGTTGCTAGATTAGAAGCAATTAAAATTCTATTAGCATACGCATGCATGAAGAATATAATGTTATATCAAATAGATGTAAAGAGTGCTTTTCTTAATGGATATATCATGGAAGAAGTTTATGTAGACCAACCTCCAAGCTTTGAGGACTCTACAAAACCAAACCATGTTTATAAACTGAAGAAAGCCCTTTACGGTTTAAAACAAGCCCCTAGAGCATGGTATGAAAGGTTAAGCAATTTTCTAACTGAAAAGAGGTTTAATAGAGGAAAAGTAGATACTACTTTGTTCACTAAGAAAGAAAATAAAGATTTACTTATTGTTCAAATTTATGTTGATGATATTATATTTGGTGCTACTAATGAATCTCTTTGCAAGAATTTTTCTAAGCTAATGCAGGGAGAATTCGAAATGCCCTTAATGGGTGAGCTCAAATTCTTCCTTGGATGCAAATTAAACAATGTGATGATGGTATCTTTCTCAATCAATCCAAGTATATGAAGAAATTGCTGAAAAAGTTTGGCATGGAAAATGCTAAGCCAATGGGAACACCTATGGCTATTACAACCAAGCTTGATATGGATAAAGGAGGAAAAATGTTTGACATAACTCAGTATAGAAGAATGATTGGATCTCTGCTCTACCTAACTGCCAACAGGCCTAACATCATGTTCAGCATCTGTATGTGTGCAAGGTTCCAGTCATGTCCCAAAGAAACCCATGCAACTGCTGTGAAACGTATCTTCAGATATCTTATTGGAACATCACAAATGGGTCTTTGGTATCCAAAGGGCAATGGAGAAGATCTCAAAGGATACACTGATGCTTACTTTGCAGGATCCACAATTGATAGAAAAAGCACAAGTGGAACATATCAGTTTCTTGGAGGATCATTGGTCTCATGGTTTACCAAGAAGCAAAATAGTGTGGCCTTGTCCATGTCAAAAGCTGAATATGTTACTGCTGGAAGCTGTTGTGCCCAAGTCATCTAGATGAAACAGCAGCTTGAAGATCTTAAGACTGGATGAAGAAAATACCAATAATGTGTGACAACTAAAGTGCCATTAACATCACAAAGAATCCTGTCATGCATTCAAGGACAAAGCATATTGTAGTTAGGCACTACTTCATAAGGGATCATGTTCTGAAAGGAGAAATCATATTAGAATACATTCCTACAGAAGATCAAGTTGCTGACATTTTGATAAAGCCTCTTCCAGAAGATAGGCATTGCAAAATCAGAAGAGAATTGGGTATGGTAAATCCCAATGAATTGTAAGCAAATCTTTATGCAAATCCGTTTTAGAATTTCTGACATTGATTTAATTCTAACTTTAGCATCGGAGTAAGTTTAATTTAAGCTATAGGTGCTCCTCATAAGTTTCAATGGCAATAAATCTAAAAAATGGAGCACACCAGAATGGAACAGTCAAAAGGTGGAAAAGAAAGCAAGAAATCTAAGCTTCTAGATCCATTCTATAAGTTTATAAAGTTAAAATTCGCACTTTAGAGATGTGTATTAGATGAATTTTCTTGATAAATTGTGTTTTTGAACAAATCAGCATGCTTAACATTCGAATTTAGATGCCCATCAGAAGAAACTTCAGCCTGCTTTACATTGTAACAGTTCTCGGTGGTCCTTCGAAATTCGTCTATTGGTCTATGAAAATTCAAATTTTCAAAAATAAAGTTCCAATATTATCTTTGTCCAACATAAAGATTGTACGAATTTCCATTTCTCAAAATACACATGTTAGAAACTCTTTACCAAATGTTGAAATTCGAATTTTTGATTCAAAAGTCGTCTGTTGAAACATGCTCACATTATTGAATCTCTGAAAAGATGAATTTTCATAATTAAAATTTGTCTGTTGTTTGTTGTATTGATAATTGCTTGTTGCCTGTTTTTCGAAATTCGAACTTTGTTGAAACAAAGTTCTTCTGTTCATCTTTTGCTGCTTGAACCAAGCCTCTGTCAGACGAACTTCCCAGAGAAAATTCATCTGTCAGTAAGCTTTGCTGAAGGGGATAACTTGTAACTACTCAAAGTTTGAATTTTGACCCCTCAAAATTTGTTTGTCCTGCGGTTACACACGATAAAACCAACAGTTATCCTCTGAACAGACGCAACCCTATTCATCTCTCTTGTGGGTCAATTCAAATTCTCTCTTCAATACCCTATAATTCTGACTGTAAATCTTCATCTTCCACCATTTAATCTTCTATTTGCACCCTATAAACATATTCCTTGCATCATTCTGAATCATTCATCCACAAAAATGGCAAGAGTGAAAAATCCAGAGGTTGGAAAGGGAGAGTCTCGGTCAAAGAAAATCGTGAAATCCCAATATGCCTCAAAGGAGAGTGAGAAACCAAAAAGAAAAGGCAAATCTAGCAAAGCAACCACCTCCAAAAGGCAGAAAATAACACCAAAGGCTTATTCAAAGAAAACTGGGCCATTTTCACAAAAGAAAACAGAGCCTTCGGTTCCTGCTGCTGCTGTTGCTTCCATTTCCTCCTCCAGTACTGAATCTAGAGAATACAAGCTAACCACATTGCCATTATGGAGCAATGCTCACATTCAGGAAGAATATATGACCAAGTTTGTGAGCAAAAAGGTAATCAAGCCTCACTGTGTCAATATGAAGGAATTTCTAATTTCTAACAACTTTGATACTGGGCTTTGGATGATTAGATATAAAAGTTTGTTAGAGATATTGGAAAGATACGATAATGAGGTAGTCAAGACTTGGTATGCCTCACTGAAATACAACAATAGGAAGAAGAAGTGGGAAGTTAATTTGAGGTCAAGGACCATCTGGCTAATAGATGAAACCTTTAATGAGGTTTTAGAGATTCCTAGACAAGATGGCTTGAAGATAGACATTACTACTTCTAAGTATATGGATGAGGCAAAGACTGCTGATAAAGAAAGTGGCCCTTTGTTAAACTACAAGGAGAGCACAATCCTGGATACTTTGTTCAGAAGAAAGGAGAATAGGCCACCCATAAGCTTGCTGAAGCCCACTGACCTCAGTGCTCAAGTGAGAATCCTACACTACATAGTGTTTAGGATTATCTTCAACAAAGGAGGTAGCTTTAATCTGATTATAAGGGCAGAGGCACATGTGATGGCAGCAATCATGCGTGGGAAGCTTATCAACATGGGACATATCATTCTCCAATGCATGATCAAGGCTATGGATCAGAGGAAAGACTCCACACTTCCTTATGCAGCAATCATCTCCAAGATTCTTTAGTATGACAGAATTCAGCATCTTGAGAAAGGGAAAGGAAAGCCTACTGAGATCTTCAAGGAAGAAGAGCTGCAAAAGATGTGCATAGAAAAGAAAGATAGAAGATGGATTGAAAAGGGAGCTGGAAAATCTGAAAATCTCTTCTTTGATGAAGATGCCTCCCTGCAGCAAGAAGGTACCTCTGAGGCTCCTCCAAGACCTATACCTCAGCCTTCTCAGCCTGTCCTATCTCCATCTCAACCTGCTCAAATTCCATCTACTCCCTCCTATCATGCCAAGCCAACCAAGATTACTGAGTTGTATGACAGTTTGTCTACACTCATACTCAACGTCAGGGATGAGCAAAATGCCAAGTTTGCTCATCTACAAGATCAGATTCACCTGTTGGCCAAGAACATGAAAGTGGTTGCTGATGCATATGAAGATATTATGAGTGCCATTCCTGCCACATCAGCTCTACCTCAGCCAGAATTCTCTGAGCCTGTTATGTCTCCAACTCCTGAGCCTCCAAGTCCATTTAAGCTAGCCTCTCCTGTTCCTGATGATGTTGTACAAGACATTGAGGCTAGTGGCACATTGAGCACACCACAGGCCTCCAGTAACGAGGCAAGTCCTGGTCCTCCCTTGGAGTATGGCATGGAGGAAGAAGGTCCTCAAGAATCAAGCTTTCATGAGCCCATTCCAACAGATGCTCAAGATTCAATCCTTTCACATCAAGAATCTGAGCAAGTTGAGAGATTAGTGGCAACAATCACCACTTCACCATTCATGCAAGCTGCCCTGAAGGAAAAAAGGAGCATTGTGCCTTATGTTGATCTAGAAGCCATTGTACATAATGCTCTTTTACAAGCTCAGAGAAGAAGGCTTGAAGAGATGTTTTATCCTTCTGCTCCCTCACCTGTTACATCCTATGGTCTCTCGGAGGCACGAAGGGCCCAATTGGCAGTTACAAGATAAGAAATTTCTGAACTTCTTGAAATCTCTGAGGATGAAGACACAAGTTCTGAAGTTTTTGAGTCTCTGCCAAAGCTCAATCCTGAACTACTTTTTGTCCCTGTGCCTCTTCAAGCTATTTCAGTGTCTCAGATCCCTCTGTTGGATCAAGAGTTTTGATGATTCCAAACCAACACTCAAGAGCTTGGATTGAAGATATCAAAGGAGATCAAAGCTGTTTCAAGTGAAGATTTTCTGAGTATTTGCTATTAGATCTTTTGTAGGATCTTTAGTTTTTGTTCAGATTGGGTAAAAGATTTTGATTTGAGAAAAAGACATTTTCAAACCTTGATTTGAAATTAAATCTTTACTTATTTGAAAAATACTCACAAACAGACGAAGTTTGAAAGTTTAACTAAACTGTCAAGTTGGAAATTCGAACTTTGCTTTTGGAAATTCAAATTTCGAGCTAAAACTGAATAAGTCTGGAGAGGTGTCCCTCTGTCAGACGAATTTTGGTCATTTAAAATTCAAATTTTTATCAAGTCTGAAAGAAGCCTTTTTGTGACAGACGAACTTCACAGTTTCAAAATTCGAATTTCAGACAAAATGCAATTTGTGAAAACCAAAGAAATTCGTCTGAAACTATGCTAAAGTTCATCTGAAATCAAGAAGAAACTAAGTTTGAAAAATGCTCTCTGACAGACGAACTTTTACTTAGCAAAATTCGAATTTTCATCTGAGTCAAAAAAAGCTACTTTGTGACATTCGAATTTCACTCTTTCAAAATTCGAATTTCAGATAAAACAAAACTTGAGAAAATAGAGGAAATTTGTCTGAATGTTTGATAAAGTTCATCTGAGATCAAGAATGATTTAAGTCTCAAAACTGGTTTCTGACAGACGAATTTCACTCTGTCAAAATTCGAATTTCAAAGAAAGTGAACTACTGTGTCTATTTGGACGTTCAATGGACAGACAAATTTTGGGCATCCAAAATTCGAATTTCGAGGGCACTGTAGCAAATTGAAAACACTGTTCACACTTAACAGAAAATCTTACTTCTTAAAAATTCATATGTCACATTGTGAAAATATTTTATGAGTTTCGAAATTCGAATTTCACTCTATGGACAGACGAACTTCGCATTTTTACGTTGGAGGCTTTAACCTTCGGTTCCCTCGAAATTCGTCTGTTGGCCAACCGAAATTCGAATTTCAGTATGTCAGAAACATTAAATGCGGTTGGTGAACGGATAGTTTTTCAGAGTAACCGTTGGATAACTTCCCCAACGGATAGATTTAGTCTCTAACGGATATTTGAGATCTAAATCTATAAATATAACATTATTTGAAGTTGTGGGTAACGAATCAAACTTGTATATACCGAATTTCTGCTGAATCTTCATCTCAAAAGCTTTTACCCTTCCAACTTCATTATTTGTACTTAAACTTTCATATCTACTCTATTCTAGAGAGTTATTCATTTGTAAACAATCTACTCTTTATCTGAAAGATAGATTTACTTGTGAGGGGTATTCACAAGGGGATTGGGAAGCACATAGAGAAAGTGCTTAGAGAGTTTGAGAGAGCTCAGAATAGAGCATACTCGTGTACTGTGGCTTTAGCAAGAAGCCCGTTGAAATTCTTGCTGGAAAGTGGATAAATCTCAAGAGGTGTCTTGGGGACTGGATGTAGGTCAAGTGGATAGACCGAACCAGGATAAATCACTGAGTTCTCTTCTCCTTATCTCTACTTTTCAGCTTGCTCTGTTTTACACGTTGCTTTCATTATACTGTGATATTTTCACTTGCTTTACTTTGTGCAGAAAAATTGCAATCTTCCCAATTCACCCCCCCTCTTGGGAAGTCAGCCTTGCTAACAAGTGGTATCAGAGCCCGGATTCCCATTCAAAGGATTTTACAGTCCGGGAACAAAGATGGCTGGCTTTGGAGAGAGTATACTTCCTGAAGGGAACAACACTAACAGACCACCAGGCTTCAGTGGAGAGCATTATGGGTACTGGAAGATGAGGATGCAGATCTACCTCCAATCAATTGATCTTGACATCTGGTCAGTCATTGATAAAGGAGATTTCGTCCCAATGGCTCTAACTGAAGATGGAAGATACAAAGAGAAGCTGGAAGCAGAGTGGAATGATGAAGACAGAAGGAGAGTCCTACTGAATTTTAAAGCAAAGCATTGTTTAGTCAGTGCCCTGAACCAGGATGAATTCTACAGGGTCTCACATTGCACCACTGCAAAAGGGATGTGGGACACTCTGCAGATTGCACATGAAGGGACATCTGGGGTCAGGGAGAACAGACTCAATACGTGCATTGGAGAGTATGAGAGCTTCAGGATGTCTGAAGGAGAAACTGTAAAGGAGCTCCAAAAGAGATTCACTCTCATTGTAAATCAACTAAAGAGCCTAGGAAAGGAATACACTCAATCAGAGAAAGTGAGAAAAATTCTCAGAGCTCTCCCTCTGGAATGGCAGCCCAAAGTGACAGCAATAGAAGAAGCCAGAGGAGAATCAATGGCCTCTGTCACAGCTCTTTTCGGGAGCCTTGAGGAGTATGAAGGAAAAATCAAAGCTCTCAAGGAAGCCGGGCTGGACAGAAACAAGAAAGGCCTTGCTCTCAAAGCTACTGATGAAAAGGAAGAAGAATCTGACGAAGAGGATGAACTTAATGAGGAAACTTTGGCTATGATGGTCAGAAAATTCGGAAGATTCTACAACAAGAAGAAGAACAAAAGATTCTTCAAGAAGGGAGCTGCTGGAAAAAGCAAGAAAGAGGCAAAAGAACCTGTAACTTGTTATGAGTGCAAGAAGCAGGGACACATAAAGTGGGACTGCCCCCAATTCCTCAAGAAGCAAGAAAAAGAAAAGAAAGCTGCTGACAAAGGGAAGAGGAAGAAAGCCTACATCTCATCCATATGGGGCAACAGCTCAGATGAGGAAGAAGAAGATGAAGATGAGATTGCCAACATTTGTCTGATGGCACTTGCTTCTGAAGAAGCTACACCCTCATACAGCAGTGATCAGGATGAAGAGGTATATGAATCTGAACCTTCCTATTCTGAATTACTGGATGCATTTCATGAGCTTCATGATGATTTCATTAAAGTTGCTAAAGAACTAAAACTGGCAAAGAAGAAAATAAATAAGCTGGAATCTCAAAGCACAATCTCTGAAATTACTTCTTTACCTACTGCTGAATCTGTTTGTTGTACTTCATGCACTGAACTTAAACAAACTAATGATTACTTAGTCAAAAGCATGTCTAGGCTTACTAGAGGTAAAGATATGTTGTTTGCCTTGATGGGGAGCCAAAGAATTTCACAAGGAAAAGCTGGTCTTGGCTATGATCCATGTGCTGTCAAAGAAAAGATTAGGAAGGAAAATCAGAATTCATATATGAGACATTTTGTGCATGCTAAGAACAATAAAAAGAAAGATAATGCATCACCTCACATTGAAACATATAATCAACCAAGGTATGCTAAACAGAAGTATTACCTGCATTGTTTTCTTCCTGCCTCTCAATCTAGTAGTCCCTTCACTACCTGTCATTTCTGCAACAAAAAGGGACACATTTCCAATTCCTGTATTTTAAAGAAAAATAGACTTAGCAGGAAAGTTGAATGGGTTCCCAGAGTTGCATCTGCATCTAGGGAAAGATCTACTAACCAAAAAGGACCCAAGCAAATATGGGTACCTAAAAGGAAAACATAAACATTATTTTGCAAGTCTGTCTCACTGCTAAGAAAAGCAACAAATGGTATATGGACAGTGCCTGCTCAAGCCACATGATTGGTGATAAGGAGAAGTTCATCACCCTTAGAGACAAGAAAGGAGGAAAGGTGACCTTTGGAGGTGATCAATATGGCAAAATCGTTGGAATTGGCATTGTGGGGAAAAATCCAGAAACATCCATTGAAGAGGTGCTGTTTGTGATTGGCCTCAACCACAACCTGCTAAGCGTAAGTCAGACTTGTGACAAAGGAAACTGGGTGCTGTTTGACTCAAAGTTTTGCCTGGTCATCAAAAAAAGAGATCACAGAGTAATCCTCAAGGCTCAAAGGGATGGTAACTGCTATACTATTTGTTAGCAAGGTTGACTTCCCAAGAGGGGGGGTGAATTGGGAAGATTGCAATTTTTCTGCACAAAGTAAAGCAAGTGAAAATATCACAGTATAATGAAAGCAACGTGTAAAACAGAGCAAGCTGAAAAGTAGAGATAAGGAGAAGAGAACTCAGTGATTTATCCTGGTTCGATCTATCCACTTGACCTACATCCAGTCCCCAAGACACCTCTTGAGATTTATCCACTTTTCAGCAAGAATTTCAACGGGCTTCTTGCTAAAGCCACAGTACACGAGTATGCTCTGTTCTGAGCTCTCTCAAACTCTCTAAGCACTTCTCTATGTGCTTCCCAATCCCCTTGTGAATACCCCTCACAAGTAAATCTATCTTTCAGATAAAGAGTAGATTGTTTACAAATGAATAACTCTCTAGAATAGAGTAGATATGAAAGTTTAAGTACAAATAATGAAGTTGGAAGGGTAAAAGCTTTTGAGATGAAGATTCAGCAGAAATTCGGTATATACAAGTTTGATTCGTTACCCAAAACTTCAAATAATGTTATATTTATAGATTTAGATCTCAAATATCCGTTAGAGACTAAATCTATCCGTTGGGGAAGTTATCCAACGGTTACTCTGAAAAACTATCCGTTCACCAACAGCATTTAATGTTTCTGACATACTGAAATTCGAATTTCGGTTGGCCAACAGACGAATTTCGAGGGAACCGAAGGTTAAAGCCTCCAACGTAAAAATGCGAAGTTCGTCTGTCCATAGAGTGAAATTCGAATTTTGAAACTCATAAAATATTTTCACAATGTGACATACGAATTTTTAAGAAGTAAGATTTTCTGTTAAGTGTGAACAGTGTTTTCAATTTGCTACAGTGCCCTCGAAATTCGAATTTTGGATGCCCAAAATTCGTCTGTCCATTGAACGTCCAAATAGACACAGTAGTTCACTTTCTTTGAAATTCGAATTTTGACAGAGTGAAATTCGTCTGTCAGAGACCAGTTTTGAGACTTAAATCATTCTTGATCTCAGATGAACTTTATCAAACATTCAGACGAATTTCCTCTATTTTCTCAAGTTTTGTTTTGTCTGAAATTCGAATTTTGAAAGAGTGAAATTCGAATGTCACAAAGTAGCTTTTTTTGACTCAGATGAAAATTCGAATTTTGCTAAGTAAAAGTTCGTCTGTCAGAGAGCATTTTTCAAACTTAGTTTCTTCTTAATTTCAGATGAACTTTAGCAAAGCTTCAGACGAATTTCTTTGGTTTTCATAAATTGCATTTTGTCTGAAATTCAAATTTTGAAACTGTGAAGTTCGTCTGTCACAAAAAGGCTTCTTTCAGTCTTGATTGAAATTCGAATTTTGAAAGACCAAAATTCGTCTGACAGAGGGACACCTCTCCAGACTTATTCAGTTTTAGCTCGAAATTCGAATTTCCAAAAGCAAAGTTCGAATTTCCAACTTGACAGTTCAGTTATACTTTCAGACTTTGTCTGTTTGTGAGTATTTTCCAAATAAGTAAAGATTTGACTTCAAATCAAGGTTTGAAAACGTCTTTTTCTCAAATCAAAATCTTTTACCCAATCTAAACAAAAACTAAAGATCCTACAAAAGATCTAATAGCCAATTCACAGAAGACCTTCACTTGAAACAGCTTTAATCTCCTTTGATATCTTCAATCCAAGCTCTTGAGTGTTGGTTTGGAATCATCAAAACTCTTGATCCAACACTATTGACCTTGATGAACTTCCTCCTTTAGATTCTGTGTGCTTAATTAGTCAAAATAACGATAGTTGGTTATGGCATAGGAGATTAGCTCATGTCAATATGAATCAATTGTCTAAACTGGTTAAAAATGAGCTAGTTACTGGTTTGCCAAAAATATCTTTTGAAAAGGATAAAGAATGTGATGCATGCTTAAAAGGAAAACAAATTAAATCATCCTTCAAATCTAAAAACATAGTTACCACAACAAGATCACTTGAATTGCTGCATATGGACTTAATTGGACCATCTAGGGTGAAAAGTCTTGGTGGTAATCTGTATGTGCTTGTAATTGTTGATGATTATTCTAGATTTACTTGGACATTATTCCTTTCTTCTAAGAGTGATACCTTTGATGCATTTGTAACCTTAGTTAAGAAAGTGCAAAATAAGAAAGGTATCTCTATTGTGTCTATCAGGTCAGATCATGGAGGAGAATTTGAAAATGTATACTTCCTGGAGTACTGCAGTGAGCATGGAATTGACCACAACTTCTCAGTTCCTAGGACTCCTCAACAGAATGGAGTAGTAGAAAGGAAGAACAGAACTATTGGGGAGATGGCCAAAGCTATGCTGAATGAGAAGGAACTTTCTCAAGTGTTTTGGGCTGATGCAGTGAACACAGCAAGTTACATCATCAACAGAGCATACATCAGACCCATCCTGGGAAAGACTCCATACGAGCTGTACAAGGGGAGAAAGCCAAATCTGTCCCATCTCCATGTGTTCGGGTGCAAATGCTTCATTCACAATAATGGCAAAGAAAACCTAGGTAAATTTGATGCCAAATCAGATGAAGGTATATTTCTAGGCTACTCTAGTAGGAGTAAGGCATATATAGTTTATAATAAAAGATCAAATGTGGTAGAAGAATCTGTGCATGTGGTTTTCATTGAAAATGAAACTGTTTCAAAACATATTACCCATGAGGATGATCTTGCTTTCAATTTTGAAAAACTGGGCATTTCTGATAAAAGTAGAACTGAACCTCCAAAGATATCTGAATCTGTTAACATAGAGGAAGATATCCAGGAGCAAGAGTTTGATGAAGAAAATAATGAAGAAACATCTCAAGAACTCCCTAGAGCTTGGAGATATCAAAGGAATCATCCTGTTGATCAAGTGATAGGAGATGTTCAAGAGAGAGTCAAAACCAGAAAACAGTTAAGGGATCAAATGCTAAATTGTGCTTTCATTTCTCAAATTGAACCCAAATGTGCTGAAGAAGCCTTAACTGATGATTACTGGATTTTGGCAATGCAAGATGAACTAAATCAGTTTGAAAGAAATCAAGTTTGGGATTTAGTATCTAGACCCAAAAATCATCCTGTTATTGGTACCAAATGGGTTTTCAGAAACAAACTTGATGAATCTGGAACTATAATCAGAAATAAAGCTAGATTAGTTGCTAAAGGGTATAATCAAGAAGAAGGTATTGATTTTGAAGAAACCTTTGCACCAGTAGCCAGATTAGAAGCTATAAGAATTCTACTAGCTTATGCATGCATGAAAAATATTTTGCTATATCAAATGGATGTAAAAAGTGCTTTTCTGAATGGATATATCATGGAAGAGGTTTATGTAGATCAACCTCCAGGTTTTGAGGATTCTACAAAACCAAACCATGTCTATAAACTGAAGAAAGCTCTTTATGGATTAAAACAAGCCCCTAGAGCATGGTATGAAAGATTGAGTAATTTTCTGACTGAAAAAGGGTTTAACAGAGGCAAAGTTGACACAACTTTATTTACTAAGAAAGAGAATAAAGGTTTACTAATTGTCCAAATCTATGTTGATGATATTATTTTTGGTGCTACTAATGAAACTCTTTGCAAGGAATTTTCTAAGTTAATGCAGGGAGAATTCGAAATGTCCATGATGGGTGAACTCAATTTCTTCCTTGGATTGCAAATCAAACAGCTTAATGATGGTATCTTTCTCAGTCAATCCAAGTATCTAAAGGAGCTGTTAAAGAAGTTTGGAATGGAGAATGCCAAGCCAATGGGAACACCTATGGCTACTGCAACCAAACTGGACATGGATGAAAATGGGAAAATGTTTGACATTACTCAATACAGAAGAATGATTGGATCCCTGTTGTACCTAACTGCCAGCAGACCTGACATTATGTTCAGTGTCTGCATGTGTGCAAGGTTCCAATCATGCCCTAAAGAAACCCATGCAACAGCTGTGAAAAGAATTTTCAGATATCTAATTGGAACATCACAGATGGGTCTTTGGTATCCAAAAAGCAATGGAGAAGATCTCAAAGGATACACTGATGCTGATTTTGCAGGATCCAAAACTGACAGAAAAAGCACAAGTGGAACTTGTCAATTTCTTGGAGGATCCCTGGTTTCATGGTTCAGCAAAAAGCAAAACAGTGTGGCTCTATCCACTGCAGAAGCTGAGTATGTTGCAGCTGGAAGCTGCTGTGCCCAAGTCATCTGGATGAAGCAGCAGCTTGAAGATCTTGAGGTTAAAATGAAAGAGATACCCATCATGTGTGATAATCAAAGTGCCATAAGCATCACTAAGAATCCTGTCATGCACTCAAGGACGAAACATATTGAGGTTAGACACCACTTCATAAGGGATCATGTTCTGAAAGAAGAAGTTAAGCTGGAATACATCCCAACAGAGGATCAACTAGCTGACATACTGACCAAACCTCTACCAGAAGACAGGCATTGCAAAATAAGGAGAGAGTTGGGAATGGTAAATCCCAATGAATTGTAAGTCATTTCTGTGCAATTATGTCTTCAGAATTTTTAATATTAGAATTTATTCTAACTTAAGCATCGGAGTATGTTTCAATATAGTTGCAGGTGCTCCTTGTGAAAATCAATGGCTAAAAGTTTGAAAGATTGGAGCACTCCAGATTGGAACAACCAGAAAGTAAAGTGAATGATAATTATTCTAAGGTCTGGATCCATTCTGTAAGTTTTTAAAGCTGAAATTTGTATGATGTTTGATTACTAGATGAGTTTCGTTGATAATCTGTGTTTTCGAACTGGTCAACATTTTCAACATTCGAATTTTGGTTAATCAACAGACGAACGTTGGCCTGTTATGCCTTGAACAGTTCTCGGTAATACCTCGAAATTCGTCTGTTGAAGCTTAAAAGTTCGAATTTTCAAAAACAGAAATTTCAAGAGTATAATTGTCCATCACTGTTATGCGAATTGTTACTTCTTAAACATACGAATGTTGGACAATATTTATAAAAGTTGAAAATTCGAAGTCTCAGTTCAAAATTCGTCTGTTGACTTATGCTCTTGATGATTGAATGCTTGAAAGATGATGCTTTGTATGCTTAATTCGTCTATTGGTTGAAGTTTTGTCTGTTGAAGCTGTTTTTCTTTTCAACATTCGAATTTTGTCGGAGCAAAATTCGTCTGATTTTGTATGTATTGATTGTTTCAAGTCACTGTCAGACGAACTTTCAGACGAAAATTCGTCTGTCAGTAAGACAAGCTGAACGGTTTAACTTGTAACTGCCCAAAGTTCGAATTTTGACCCCTCAAAATTCGTCTGTCAGACGGTTACATACGTTAAAACCGACGGTTTCCCGCAGAACAGACGCAACCCTATTTGTAACTCCTCCAAGTCTGTTCTGATTCTCTCTTCAATCCTCTTAACTCCTGTCCAAAAACCGTCATTTCTCACCTATTAAACTTCCTTTCGCATCCCTTAAATCTATTCTCAGCCACATTCTGCATCATTCAACCAAGAAATGGCGAGAGTGAAGATTCCTGGAACAGGACAAGCTGGAACTCGGCCAAAAAGGACGGTCAAATCTCAATATGCTACAAAGGAAGGAGAGAAAGGACGAACCCAGTAAAGCTACTCCTTCCAAACGCCAAAAATTATCATCCAAGTCAGAATCTCAGAAAGCTGGGCCCTCATTTTCAAAATCTGCAGTTCCTTCAGCTGATACTGCTGCTGTGGCTTCCTCTTCCTCTACTGAATCTGGAGAGTTTGAATTGACTACACTGCCACTGTGGAGCACTCCAGAGATTCAAGAAGAGTACACTACCAAGTTTTCCAACAAAAAGGTAATCAAGCCTCACTGTGTACATATGGAGCAATTTCTGATATCCAACAACTTTGATGCTGCAATATGGTTGATAAAATATAGAAATCTGTTGGAAATTGCTGAAAAATATGATGATGAGGTAGTGAAGACTTGGTATGCCTCTCTTCAATATAACAACAAGAAAAGGAAATGGGAGGTCACCTTAAGATCAAGGACCATTTGGCTTGCTGATGAAATAATCAATGAGGTGCTGGAACTCCCAGGTCAAGATGGGCTGAAAATTGACATCACAGCCTCTGGATATATGGATGAGGCTAGTACAGCTGATGAGGAAGGTGGCTCTTTTCTGAACTACAAAGAGAGCACCATCTTGGACACCTTATTCAGAAGAAGGGAGAATAGGCCCACAATAAATCTGTTGAAGCCCATAGACCTAAGTGTACAAGTAAGGATCTTGACTACATAGTGTCGAGGATCATATTTAACAAGGGTGGCAGCTTCAACTTGATAACAAGGGCAGAGGCTCATGTGATGACTGCCATCATACGTGGGAAGCTTATCAATATGGGTCATATCATTCTCCAGCGTATGATAAAGGCAAGGGATCAGAGGAAAGATTCCACACTCCCCTATGCAGCAATTATTTCAAGAATCCTGCAGCATGCTAGGATTCAACACATTGAAAAGGGGAAAGGGAAGCTCATTGAGGCCTTCAAAGAAGAAGAATTGCAAAGAATGGGGATTGAAAAAGATGAAGGACGATGGGTTGGAAAGGGAGCAGGAAAATCTGAAGATTTGTTCTTTGTTGCTGATGCATCCCTCCAACAAGAAGGCACCTCTGAGGCTCCTGGAAGATCTGTACCTCAGCCTTCTCAGCCTATTCCATCTCCATCCAGGCCCACTCACCCTCCTTCCACTCCCTCCTCTCGAACCAAGCCAACTAAGATCACTGAGATGTTTGACAATCTGTCAACACTCATTCTCAGCATTAAGGATGAGCAAAATGCCAAATTTGCTCACCTGCAAGATCAGATACATCAGTTGGTAGTGAATATGAAGGTGGTGGCTGATGCCTATGAAGAGATTAGAAATGCAATTCCTACCACTTCAGCTCCACCTCAGCCTGGTATCCCTGAGCCTACTCTGTCTCCATCCCCTGTGCCTCCAAGTCCCTTCGAGATTGCCTCCTCTGACCATGATAATGATGGTGCTGGTGCAATGAGAACACCTAGTCCTGGTCCACCCTTGGACTATGGATTGGAAGAAGACAGTTTCCAAGCAATAAGCCCTCATGAGCCTATGCAAGAGGATGCTCAGGGTTCAATTCTGTCAATACAAGAATCTGAGCAAGTTGAAAGACTGGTTGCAGCCATTTCAACCTCCTCTATGCAAGAAGATGTGAGCAATGAGAAAAGAAGCATTGTACCTATTATTGATTATCTTGCCATTGCTCACAATGCTCTGCTACTAGCTCAAAGGAGAAGGCTGGAAGAAATGTTTCCTCCTGCTCAACCAGCCTCTCCTCCTCTTGCTGCTTATGGGCTTTCAGAAGAACAGAGAGCTCGACTGGCTCTTTCCAGGCAGGAAATGCAAGAGCTGCTTGAGGTCTCTGATGATGATGATGAAGAGCCTGCTGAGCCCCCTGCACCAGTTCAGCCAGAGATTCCTTTTGCTCCTGTCCCTCTTCGTGCTGTTCCTCTCACTCAAATACCTCCTCCAATGGACTTTGCTGGGCTTTCTAATGATGCCAAAAAGGGGGAGAAGATAAAGCAAACTGGGACTAAGCAAGCTGGAAGATCTGCTGAGTCATCTAGAAAAGGAAAGACTTACAGCAAGAAGTCTAAGCCAAAGAAGAAGTGATGTTTTTAGATCTTAGGCTGAATCTTCTTGTTGTATCTAGTTTTAATTGTTTTAATTGTATTTGCTTGTTTGTTGTTTTGAGAACTGATTGAAATAAGTATTGCAACAATTTGATTAAGTAAATTATGTTCTTGGTTGCAATGATTTGGGCTTTGAATCTCTTCACTTAATCTGTTGAAAATGATATCTTATGAACTGTAATGCATATGTTGAGGGGGAGCTTGTGTAAGCAAACCCAAGTACTAATCCAGTTTGTGAGTTGTTTTGTCATCATCAAAAAGGGGGAGAATGTTGGATCAAGAGTTTTGATGATTCCAAACCAACACTCAAGAGCTTGGATTGAAGATATCAAAGGAGATCAAAGCTGTTTCAAGTGAAGATTTTCTGAGTATTTGCTATTAGATCTTTTGTAGGATCTTTAGTTTTTATTCAGATTGGGTAAAAGATTTTGATTTGAGAAAAAGACGTTTTCAAACCTTGATTTGAAATTAAATCTTTACTTATTTGAAAAATACTCACAAACAGACGAAGTTTGAAAGTTTAACTGAACTGTCAAGTTGGAAATTCGAACTTTGCTTTTGAAAATTTGAATTTCGAGCTAAAACTGAATAAGTCTGGAGAGGTGTCCCTCTGTTAGACGAATTTTGGTCATTCAAAATTCAAATTTTCATCAAGTCTGAAAGAAGCCTTTTTGTGACAGACGAACTTCACAGTTTCAAAATTCGAATTTCAGACAAAATCCAATTTGTGAAAACCAAAGAAATTCATCTGAAACTATGCTAAAGTTCATCTGAAATCAAGAAGAAACTAAGTTTGAAAAATGCTCTCTGACAGACGAACTTTGACTTAGCAACATTCGAATTTTCATCTGAGTCAAAGGAGCTACTTTGTGACATTCGAATTTCACTCTTTCAAAATTCGAATTTCAGACAAAACAAAACTTGAGAAAATAGAAGAAATTCGTCTGAAAGTTTGATAAAGTTCATCTGAGATCAAGAATGATTTAAGTCTCAAAACTGGTCTCTGACAGACGAATTTCACTCTATCAAAATTTGAATTTTAACGAAAGTAAACTACTGTGCCTCTTTGAACGTTCAATGGACAGACAAATTTTGGGCATCCAAAATTTGAATTTCGAGGGTACTGTAGAAAATTGAAAACACTGTTCACGATTTACAGAAAAACTTTCTTCTTGAAAATTCGTATGTCACATTGTGAAAATAATTTATAAGTTTCAAAATTCGAATTTCACTCTATGGACAGACGAACTTCGTATTTTAACGTTGGAAGCTTTAACCTTCGGTTCCTTCGAAATTCGTCTGTTGGCCAACGAAAATTCGAATTTCAGTATGTCAGAAACATTAAATGCGGTTGGTAAACGAATAGTTTTTCAGAGTAACCGTTGGATAACTTCCCCAACGGATAGATTTAGTCTCTAACGGATATTTGAGAACTAAAACTATAAATATAACATCATTTGAAGTTGTGGGTAACGAATCAAACTTGTATATACCGAATTTCTGCTGAATCTTCATCTCAAAAGCTTTTACCCTTCTAACTTCATTATTTGTACTTAAACCTTCATATCTACTCTATTCAAGAGAGTTATTCATTTGTAAACAATCTACTCTTCATCTGGAAGATAGATTTACTTGTGAGGGGTATTCACAAGGGGATTGGGAAGCACATAGAGAAAGTGCTTAGAGAGTTTGAGAGAGCTCAGAACAGAACATACTCGTGTACTGTGGCTTTAACAAGAAGCCCGTTGAAATTCTTGCTGGATAGTGGATAAATCTCAGGAGGTGTCTTGGGGACTGGATGTAGGTCAAGTGGATAGACCGAACCAGGATAAATCACTGAGTGTTTCTCTCCTTATCCTCATTTATCAACTTGCTCTGTTTTACTCATTGCTTTCATTATACTGTGATATGTTCACCCATTTCACTTTGTGCAGAAAAATTTCAATCTTCCCAATTCACCCCCCTCTTGGGAAGTCAGCTTTGCTAACACCCTTCTCCTGCTAATTTTTTCCACCTTCCTGATATCTGGGCAAACTAGAAAGTCTTCTGGCAAGAGCTACAGCAAGAAGCCCAAGTCCAAAAAATAGTGTTTAAAACTTATGGATGCTTGGTTCTTCTAGTAGTATTTTGTAATGATGTTTTGTTGTTCTTCTGTATTGTGTTTTTATTGTTTCTTGTAATATCTTGTAATGTGACTTTTTGATGAATTGAAAATTTCTTTGTTCTAAATTCTATGATTGCATCCTTGTGTTGAACCTTGAATGAATTAATGAATCCCTTTACTTGATCTATTGTACATGATATCTTTTGAATTATAATACATATGTTGAGGGGGAGCTTGTTAAAGCAAACCCAAGTACTAATCCAATTTGTAAGTTGTTTTGTCATCATCAAAAAGGGGGAGAATGTTGAATCAAGTGTTTTGATGATTCCAAATCAACTTTCTAGAGCTTGGAGAGAAGATATCAAAGGTGTACAAATGATCTCAAGTGGAGAAGTTCAAGAAAAACCAGCACAGGAATAAATGTAGAATCTACAGCCATCATTAAATTGAGTAAAAGATTTTGAATTGGCAAATAGATGTTTTAAAACTATGATTCTATGTTAATCCATGGAATATTTGAAAAACACCTACTAACAGACAAAGTTTGAAACAGTTATACTGATATACTGTTTTGAAAATTCGAACTTTTGCTTTGGAAGTTTGAATTTCGTATTGAAAATGAACATGTCTGAAAAGATCTTTCTCTGATAGATGAACTTTGACTTGAGAAATTGGAATTTTGAATCTTGTCTGAAAAGAGCCTTCTCTAACAGAAGAACTTTAGCTTTTGAAAATTTGAATTTCAGACAAAATACAACTTATGAAAAATGAAAAATTCATCTGAGAATATGTCAAAGTTCATCTAAAAACTGAGTTTGGAAAGAGGATCAAAATGGCTCACTAACAGACAAACTTTGAACATGAAAATTTGAATTTTAGAAACAAAGCTTATGAGTCTGTTATGATGATATGTTGACATATGAATGATAGTATTCAAAAATTTGAACTTTGAAGTAAGTCTAAAAAGAGGCCTCTCTGATAGACGAACTTTGCATTTTGAAAATTCAAATTTTGAATAGATGAACTATTATGTCTTATTGAACTGCCCACTAACAGATGAATTTTGGGAATCAAAATTCAAATTTTGAAGGCACTGTAGCAAAATGGAACAACTGTTCATACTTTCCAGAAGAACTTTAAACTTGAAAATTCATATGTTCCAACATAAAAACTTTTTTCAAAGATTAAAATTTGAACTTTGCTTCATAACAGACGAACTTCGAATGTTCAATGTTAAAATCTTTAGCTTTCGGTTTTTGCGAAATTCGTCTGTTGACCAACCAAAATTCGAACTTTGGATGTCATAAGCATTAAATGCAGTTGGTGAATGGATAGTTTTTCAGAGTAACCATTGGGTAACTTCTCCAATGGATAGATTTTGTCTCTAACGTATAGTTGAGACCTAAATCTATAAATATAACATCATTTGAAGTTGTGGATAATGATTTTAACTTTGTATATACTAAAACTCTGCCAAATCATCAACTCAAAATCTCTTACTCTCACATACTTCATTCTTTATACTCCAATTTTCTTATACACTCTGATTAAGAGAGTTTATCCATTGTAAACAATCTTATCTTTATCTGGAAGAAAGATTTTCTTGTGAGGGGATATCACAAGGGATTGGGGAAGCACTTAACTGAAGTGTAAAGAGAGAAAGTGTGAGCTCTAAAACAGAGCATTATAGCTGTACTGTGGCACTTGTAAGAAGTCTACTGAATTCTTGCAAGATAGTTGAAAACTTCAAGTGGTGGCTTGAGGACTGGACATAGGTCAAGATTGAGAGACCGAACCAGGATAAATATCTGTGTCTTCCCTTCTCTATTATTGCTTTTACTTGTTATTTATTTATACTCTGTTTTACTATCACCCTTGCTTTCTTCACTTTATTGACATTTTGTAGGGAATTTCAATCTTCCCAATGTTGAATCAAGAGTTTTGATGATTCCGACCAACACTCAAGAGCTTGGATTGAAGATATCAAAGGAGATCAAAGCTGTTTCAAGTGAAGATTTTATGAGTTTTTGTTATTAGATCTTTTGTAGAGTCTTAGTTGTTGGTATGATTGGGTAAAGTATTTTGATTTATAGAAAAGATGTTTTCAAACTTTGATTTTATGTTAAAACTTGAAACATTTGAAAAATACTTACAAACAGACGAAGTTTGAAAGTTTTAACTGAACTGTCAAGTTGAAAATTCGAACTTTGCCTTTGGAAATTCGAATTTCGAGCTAAAACTGAATAAGTCTGAAGAGATGACTCTCTGTCAGACGAATTTTGGTTGATCAAAATTCGAATTTTCATCTAGTCTGAAAGAAGCCTTTCTGGTAACAGACGAACTTCACACTCTCAAAATTCGAATTTCAAGTAAAATGAAGTTTGTGAAAACCAAAGAAATTCGTTTGAAACTATGATAAAATGCATCTAAACTCAAAATCAAATTGAGTTTGATGAATGCTCTCTGACAAACGAATTTTGAACTTCCAACATTCGAATTTTCATCAAGTCTGAAAGAAGCCTCTTTATGACAGACGAACTTTACAATTTCAAAATTCGAATTTCAGACAAAATGCAATTTGTGAAAACCAAATAAATTCGTCTGAAATTATGTTAAAGTTCATCTGAAATCAAGAAGAAATTAAGTTTGAAAAATGCTCTCTGACAGACGAACTTTGAACTTGCAACATTCGAATTTTCATAGAAGTCAAAGGAGTTTCTCTGTGACATTCAAATTTCACTCTTTCAAAATTCGAATTTCAGACAAAACACAACTTGAGAAAACAAAAGAAATTCGTCTGAAACTATGTTAAAATTCATCTGAAATCAAGAAGAAATTAAGTTTCAAAATTGGTCTCTGACAGACGAATTTCACTCTGTCAAAATTCGAATTTTGAAGAAAGTGAACTACTGTGCCTCTTTGAACGTTCAATGGATAGACGAATTTTGGGCATCCAAAATTCAAATTTTGATGGTACTGTAGCAAATTGAAAACACTCTTCACAACTTACAGAAAAACTTTCTTCTTGAAAATTCGTATGTCACAATGTGAAAATGTTTTATGAATTTCAAAATTCGAATTTCACACTATAGACAGACGAACTTCGTATTTTTAACATTGGAAGCTCTAACCTTCAGTTCCTTCGAAATTCGTCTGTTGACCAACCAAAATTCGAATTTCAGTGTGCCAGAAACATTAAATACGGTTGGTAAACGGATAGTTTTTCAGAGTAACCGTTGGATAACTTCCCCAACGGATAGATTTAGTCTCTAACGGATATTTGAGAACTAAAACTATAAATATAACATCATTTGAAGTTATGGGTAACGAATCAAACTTGTATATACCGAATTTCTGCTGAATCTTTTTTTCAAAAGCTTTTACCCTCTCAACTTCATTATCTGTACTTTAATCTTCATATCTACTCTATTCAAGAGAGTTGTATCTTTGTAAACAATCTACTCTTCATCTGGAAGATAGGTTTACTTGTGAGGGGAATTCACAAGGGGATTGGGAAGCACATAGAGAAAGTGCTAGGAGAGTTTGAGAGAGCTCAGAAACAGAGCATACTCGTGTACTATGGCATTAGCAAGAAGCCCGTTGAAATTCTTGCTGTATAGTAGATAAATCT
Organism: Adenanthera pavonina; assembly: GCA_026686845.1. Taxonomy (NCBI): domain Eukaryota; kingdom Viridiplantae; phylum Streptophyta; class Magnoliopsida; order Fabales; family Fabaceae; genus Adenanthera; species Adenanthera pavonina. The sequence goes on from JAIVEN010000011.1 coordinate 20,428,189, forward strand.
CAAGAGGTGTCTTGGGGACTGGACGTAGGTCAAGAGAATAGACCGAACCAGGATAAATCACTGAGTGTTTCTCTCCTTATCCTCATTTATCAACTTGCTCTGTTTTACTCATTGCTTTCATTATACTGTGATATCTTCACCCATTTCACTTTGTGCAGAAAAATTTCAATCTTCCCAATTCACCCCCCCTCTTGGGAAGTCAGCCTTACTAACAAGTGGTATCAGAGCCCGGATTCCCATTCAAAGGATTTTACAGTCCGGGAAAAAAGATGGCTGGCTTTGGAGAAAGTATACTTCCTAAAGGGAACAACACTAACAGACCACCAGGCTTCAGTGGAGAGCATTATGGGTACTGGAAGATGAGGGTGCAAATCTACCTCCAATCAATTGATCTTGACATCTGGTCAGTTATTGATAAAGGAGATTTCATCCCAATGGCTCCAACTGAAGATGGAAGATACAAAGAGAAACTGGAAGCAGAGTGGAATGATGAAGACAGAAGAAGAGTCCTACTGAACTTTAAAACAAAGCACTGTTTAGTCAGTACCCTGAACCAGGACGAATTCTACAGGGTCTCACAATGCACCACTGCAAAAGAGATGTGGGACACTCTGCAGATTGCACATGAAGGGACATCTGGGGTCAGGGAGAATAGACTCAATACATGCATTGGAGAGTATGAGAGCTTCAGAATGTCTGAGGGAGAAACTGTAAAAGAGCTCCAAAAGAGATTCACTCTCATTGTGAATCAACTAAAGGGCCTAGGAAAGGAATACACTCAATCAGAGAAAGTGAGAAAAATTCTCAGAGCTCTCCCTCTGGAATGGCAGCCCAAGGTGACAGCAATAGAAGAAGCCAGAGGAGAATCAATGGCCTCTGTCACAGCTCTCTTCGGGAGCCTTGAGGAGTATGAAGGAAAAATCAAAACTCTCAAGGAAGCCGGGCTGGACAGAAAGAAGAAAGGCCTTGCCCTCAAAGCTGCTGATGAAAAGGAAGAAGAATCTGACGAAGAGGATGGACTTGATGAGGAAACTCTGGCTATGATGGTCAGAAAATTTGGAAGATTCTACAACAAGAAGAAGAACAAAAGATTCTTCAAGAAGGGAGCTGCTGGAGAAAGCAAGAAAGAGGCAAAAGAACCTGTAACTTGTTATGAGTGCAAGAAGCAGGGACACATAAAGTGGGACTGGCCCCAATTCCTCAAGAAGCAAGAAAAAGAAAAGAAAGCTGCTGACAAAGGGAAGAGGAAGAAAGCCTACATCTCATCCATATGGGGAAACAGTTCAGATGAGGAAGAAGAAGATGAAGATGAGATTGCCAACATTTGTCTGATGGCACTTGCTTCTGAAGAAGCCATTCCCTCATGCAGCAGTGATCAGGAAGAAGAGGTATATGAATCTGAACCTTCCTATTCTGAATTACTGGATGCATTTCATGAGCTTCATGATGATTTCATTAAAATCGCTAAAGAACTAAAACTGGCAAAGAAGAAGATAAACAAACTAGAATCACAAAGCACAATCTCTGAAATTAATTCTTTACCTACTGCTGAATCTGTTTGCTGTACTTCATGCACTGAACTTAAGCAAACTAATGATTACTTAGTTAAAAGCATGTCTAGGCTTACTAGAGGTAAAGATATGTTGTTTGCCTTGATGGGGAGCCAAAGAATTTCACAAGGAAAAGCTGGTCTTGGCTATGATCCATGTGCTGTCAAAGAAAAGATTAGGAAGGAAAATCAGAATTCATATATGAGACATTTTGTGCATGCTAAGAACAATAAAAAGAAAGATAATGCATCACCTCACATTGAAACATATAATCAACCAAGGTATGCTAAACAGAAGTATTACCTGCATTGTTTTCTTCCTGCCTCTCAATCTAGTAGTCCCTTCACTACCTGTCATTTCTGCAACAAAAAGGGACACATTTCCAATTCCTGTATTTTAAAGAAAAATGGACTTAGCAGGAAAGTTGAATGGGTTCCCAGAGTTGCATCTGCATCTAGGGAAAGATCTACTAACCAAAAAGGACCCAAGCAAATATGGGTACCTAAAAGGAAAACATAAACATTATTTTGCAGGTCTGTCTCACAGCTAAGAAAAGCAACAAATGGTATATGGACAGTGCCTGCTCAAGTCACATGACTGGTGATAAGGAGAAGTTCATCACCCTTAGAGACAAGAAAGGAGGAAAGGTGACCTTTGGAGGTGATCAATATGGTAAAATTGTTGGTATTGGCATTATGGGCAAAAATCCTGAAACATCCATTGAAGAGGTGCTGTTTGTGATTGGCCTCAACCACAACTTGCTAAGCGTGAGTCAGACTTGTGACAAAAGAAACTGGGTGCTGTTTGACTCAAAGTTTTGCCTGGTCATCAGAAAAAGTGATCACAAAGTAATCCTCAAAGCTCAAAGGGATGGTAACTGCTTTACTATTGACCTTGATGAACTTCCTCCCTTAGATTCTGTATGCTTAATCAGTCAGAATAATAAGAGTTGGTTATGGCATAGGAGATTAGCTCATGTCAATATGAATCAATTGTCTAAACTGGTTAAAAATGAGCTAGTTACTGGTTTGCCAAAAATATCTTTTGAAAAGGATAAAGAATGTGATGCATGCTTAAGAGGAAAACAAACTAAATCTTCATTCAAATCTAAAAATGTAGTTACCACAACTAGACCACTTGAATTGCTGCATATGGACTTAATTGGACCTTCTAGGGTAAAGAGTCTTGGTGGTAATCTGTATGTGCTCGTAATTGTAGATGATTATTCTAGATTCACTTGGACATTATTTCTTTCCTCTAAAAGTGATACCTTTGATGCATTTGTAACCTTAGTTAAGAAAGTGCAAAATGAGAAAGGTATTTCTATTGTGTCTATCAGGTCAGATCATGGAGGAGAATTTGAAAATGCATACTTCCTGGAGTACTGCAGTGAGCATGGGATTGACCACAACTTCTCAGCACCAAGAACTCCTCAACAAAATGGAGTGGTAGAAAGGAAGAACAGAACCATTGGAGAGATGGCTAGAGCTATGCTGAATGAGAAGGATCTTTCTCAAGTGTTCTGGGCTGATGCAGTAAACACAGTAAGTTACATCATTAACAGAGCCTACATCAGACCCATCCTTGGAAAGACTCCATACGAGCTGTACAAGGGGAGAAAGCCAAATCTGTCCCATCTCCATGTGTTCGGATGCAAATGCTTCGTCCATAACAAAGGAAAAGAAAATCTGGGTAAGTTTGATGCCAAATCAGATGAAGGTATATTTCTGGGCTATTCCAGTAGAAGTAAGGCCTATAGAATTTATAATAAAAGATCAAATGTGGTAGAAGAATCTGTGCATGTGGTTTTCATTGAAAATGAAAATGTTTCAAAACATATTACCAATAAGGATGATCTTGCTTTCAACTTTGAAAAACTGGGCATTTCTGATAATAGCAGAACTGAACCTCCAAAGATATCTGAATCTGTTAACATAGAGGAAGATATCCAGGAGCAAGAGTTTGATGAAAATAATGAAGAAACATCTCAAGAACTCCCTAGAGCTTGGAGATATCAAAGGAATCACCCTGTTGATCAAGTGATAGGAAATGTTCAAGAGAGAGTCAAAACCAGAAAACAGTTAAGGGATCAAATGTTGAACTATGCTTTTATTTCTCAAATTGAACCCAAATGTGCTGAAGAAGCCTTAACTGATGATTACTGGATTTTGGCTATGCAAGAAGAACTAAATCAGTTTGAAAGAAATCAAGTCTGGGATTTAGTTCCAAGACCCAAAAATCATCCTGTTATTGGTACCAAATGGGTTTTCAGAAATAAACTTGATGAATCTGGAACAATAATTAGAAATAAAGCTAGACTGGTTGCTAAAGGGTATAATCAGGAAGAAGGCATTGATTTTGAAGAAACCTTTGCACCAGTAGCTAGACTAGAGGCTATAAGAATACTGCTGGCTTATGCATGCATGAAAAATATTTTGCTATATCAAATGGATGTAAAAAGTGCCTTTCTGAATGGATATATCATGGAAGAGGTTTATGTAGATCAACCTCCAGGTTTTGAGGATTCTACAAAACCAAACCATGTCTATAAACTGAAGAAAGCTCTTTATGGATTAAAACAAGCCCCTAGAGCATGGTATGAAAGATTGAGCAATTTTCTAAATAAAAAGGGATTCAATAGAGGCAAAGTTGACACAACCTTATTTACTAAGAAAGAAAATAAAGATTTACTAATTGTTCAAATTTATGTTGATGATATTATTTTTGGTGCTACTAATGAGGCTCTTTGCAAGAAATTTTCTGAGTTAATGCAGGGAGAATTCGAGATGTCTATGATGGGTGAACTCAATTTCTTCCTTGGACTGCAAATCAGACAGCGAGATGATGGCATCTTCTTCAGCCAATCCAAGTATCTGAAAGAGCTGCTAAAAAGGTTTGGAATGGAGAATGCCAAGCCAATGGGAACACCTATGGCTACTGCAACCAAACTGGACATGGATGAGAATGGGAAGATGTTTGACATTACTCAGTATAGAAGAATGATTGGATCCCTGCTGTACTTAACTGCTAGCAGACCTGACATTATGTTCAGTGTCTGTATGTGTGCAAGGTTCCAATCATGCCCCAAAGAGACCCATGCAACAGCTGTGAAAAGAATTTTCAGATATCTTATTGGAACATCACAGATGGGTCTTTGGTATCCAAAAGGCAATGGAGAAGATCTCAAAGGATACACTGATGCTGATTTTGCAGGATCCAAAACTGACAGAAAAAGCACAAGTGGAACTTGTCAGTTTCTTAGAGGATCCCTGGTTTCATGGTTCAGCAAAAAGCAAAACAGTGTAGCTCTATCCACTGCAGAAGCTGAGTATGTTGCAGCTGGAAATTGCTGTGCCCAAGTCATCTGGATAAAGCAGCAGCTAGAGGATCTTGAGGTTAAAATGAAGGAGATAGCCATCATGTGTGATAATCAAAGTGCCATAAATATCACTAAGAATCCTGTCATGCACTCGAGGACGAAACATATTGAGGTTAGGCATCACTTCATAAGAGATCACGTTCTGAAAGAAGAAGTTAAGCTGGAATACATCCCAACAGAGGATCAAGTAGCTGATATACTCACCAAACCTCTACCAGAAGATAGGCATTGCAAAATAAGAAGAGAATTGGGAATGGTAAATCCCAATGAATTGTAAGTTATTCGTATAAAATTCTCTTTTTAGAGTTTTAAATCTTAAAATCAATTCTAACTTCAGCATCGGAGGGTGTTTGATTTAAGTTGCAGGTGCTCCTCACAAGACTAAATGGCTATACTCTTGAAGATTGGAGCATATCAGAATGGAACAAGCCAGAAAATGAACAATGAAAATCTTATGTTCTGGATCCATTCTGTAAGTTCTTAATGATGATGCTTTTATTTGAAGTGATGTTAAACGTATGTTTCTTCATAAACTGTGTTTTTATACTGGTCAACGTGGTCAACATTCGAATTTTAAGTGACTAACAGATGAACTTCGACTTGTTATACCTTGGACCAGTTCTCACTAATGCCTCGAAATTTGTCTGTTGAATATGGAAGTTCGAATTTTCAAGAACAAAATTTTCAAAAATATGATTGTCCATCACTGTTATGCGAATCATCACTACTTAACATTCGACTATTGGACAACCTTTACAAAAGTTGAAAAATTCAAATTTACAGTTCAATATTCGTCTGTTGAATCACGTTTTTCATGCTGAATGCTTGTAAGATGATGCTCTGCATGCTTAATTCGTCTATTGGGTGTAGTTTTGATTGTTGTTGCTGTTTTCTCTCCAACATTCGAACTTTGTTGAAACAAAATTCGTCTGTTGTGCGTATACTGCTTGCTCCAAGCCTCTGTCAGACAAACTTTCAGATGAAAATTCGTCTGTCAGTAAGCTTTGCTGAACGGTTTAACTTGTAACTGCCCGAAGTTCAAATTTTGACCCCTCAAAATTCGTCTGTCAGACAGTTACATACGTTAAAACCGACGGTTTTCCAGAACAGACGCAACCCTATTTGTAACCTCTCTAAGTCTGTTCTGATTCCTTCTTCAATCCTCTTAACTCCTGACCAAAAACTGTCATTCTTCACCGATTAAACTTCCTTTCGCATCCCTTAAATCTATTCTCAGCCACATTCTGCATCATTCAACCTAAAAATGGCGAGAGTAAAAAATCCTGGAGCAGGACAAGCCGGAACTCGGCCAAAAAGAACGGTCAAATCTCAATATGCTACAAAGGAAGGAGAGAAATCCAAGAGAAAGGCCGAGCCCAGTAAAGCTACTCCTTCTAAACGCCAAAAATCATCATCCAAGGCAGAATCTCAGAAAACTGGTCCCTCATCATCAAAATCTGCAGTTCCTTCGGCAGATACTGCTGCGGTGGCTTCCTCTTCTTCTACTCAATCTGGAGAATATAAGCTTACTACACTACCACTATGGAGCACTCCTGAGATTCAAGAAGAGTATTCTACCAAGTTTTCCAGCAAGAAGGTAATAAAGCCTCACTGTGTGAATATGGAACAATTCTTAATATCTAACAACTTTGATGCTGGAATATGGTTGTTAAGATATAAGAATTTATTGAAAATTGCTGAAAAATATGATGATGAGGTAGTGAAGACTTGGTATGCCTCTCTGCAATATAACAGCAAGAAAAGGACATGGGAGGTCACCTTGAGATCAAGGACCATTTGGCTTGCTGATGAAACAATCAATGAGGTGCTGGAAATCCCAGGACAAGATGGGCTGAAAATTGACATTACAGCCTCTGGATACATGGATGAGGATAGCACAGCTGATGAAGAAGGTGGCTCCTTTCTGAACTACAAAGAAAGCACCATCTTGGACACCCTATTCAGAAGAAGGGAGAACGGGCCTACAATAAATCTGTTGAAGCCCACAGACCTAAGTGTACAAGTAAGGATCCTGCACTACATAGTGTCCAGGATTATATTCAACAAGGGTGGCAGCTTCAACTTGATAACAAGGGCAGAGGCTCATGTGATGACTGCTATCATTCGTGGGAAGCTTCTTAATATGGGTCATATCATCCTCCAACGAATGATAAAGGCAAGAGATCAGAGGAAAGATTCCACACTCCCCTATGCAGCAATTATTTCAAGAATCCTGCAGCATGCTAGGATTCAACACATTGAAAAGGGGAAAGGGAAACTCACTGAAGCATTCAAAGAGGAAGAATTGCAAAGGATGGGCATTGAAAGAGATGAAGGTCATTGGGTTGGAAAGGGAGCAGGAAAATCTGAAGACTTGTTCTATGCTGCTGATGCATCCCTCCAACAAGAAGGCACCTCTGAGGCCCCTGGCAGATCTGTACCTCAGCCTTCTCAGCCTATTCCATCTCCATCCAGGCCTACACACCCTCCTTCCACTCCCTCCTCACGAGTCAAGCCAACAAAGGTCACTGAGTTGTTTGACAGTCTGTCAACACTCATTCTCAGCATTAGGGATGAGCAAAATGCCAAATTTGCTCATCTACAAGATCAGATCCATCAGTTGGCTGTGAATATGAAGGTGGTAGCTGATGCTTATGAAGAAATCAGAAATGCTATTCCTTCCACTTCAGCTCCACCTCAGCCTGGTATTCCTGAACCTACTCTGTCTCCATCTCCTGTGCCTCCAAGTCCTTTTGAGTTGGATTCTCCTATCCCTGAACCTGCTGGCACTCCAAAGGCCTCCAACAATGAGGTAAGTCCTGGTCCACCCCTGGACTACGGCATAGAGGAAGAGGGTCTGCAGGAATCTAGCCCTCTTAAACCTAATAAAGCAGTTGGACAAGACTCTATCCTTTCCATCCAAGAGTCTGAGCAAGTTGAGCAGCTAGTAGCATCTATATCTGCTTCACCATTTCTGCAAGCTGCACTCAATAAGGAAAGGAGCATTGTGCCTGTTATTGATTATGAAGCTTTTGCTCACAATGCTCTCCTGCAAGCTCAAAGGCAAAGGCTTGAAGAAATGTTTCCTCCTGCTCAACAAGCCTCATCTTCTCTTGCTGCTTGTGGGCTATCAGAGGAACAGAGAGCTCGACTGGCTCTTTCCAGGCAGGAAATGCAAGAGCTGCTTGAGGTCTCTGATGATGAAGAACCTAGCCCTGAGCCTCCTGCACCAGTTCAGCCAGAGATTTCTTTTGCTCCTGTCCCTCTTCATGCTGTACCTCTTTCTTAGATTCCTCCCCCAATGGATTTTGTTGGGCTTACTGATGATGCCAAAAAGGGGGAGAAGATAAAGCAAACTGGAACTGGGGCCAAGCAAGCTGGAAAATCTGCTGAATCCTCTGCGAAAGGAAAGACATACAGCAAGAAGTCTAAGCCAAAGAAGAAGTGATTGTTTCAAGATCTTAGGCTGATTCTTCCTGTTTTAGTTGTTTGACTGTATCTTGTTTGGTGTTTATTCATAATATGTTTCAGACCTGATCTTAAACTTAAATATGTATTGAAACAGTTTGATTAAATGAATTATGTTCTTGGTTGCAATGTTTTGGGGTTTGAATCTCTTCACTTAATATGTTGGAAATGATATCTTATGAACTGTAATGCACATGTTGAGGGGGAGCTTGTGTAAGCAAACCCAAGTACTAATCCAGTTTGTGAGTTGTTTTGTCATCATCAAAAAGGGGGAGAATGTTGAATCAAGAGTTTTGATGATTCCAACCAACACTCAAGAGCTTGGATTGAAGATATCAAAGGAGATCAAAGCTGTTTCAAGTGAAGATTTTATGAGTTTTTGTTATTAGATCTTTTGTAGAGTCTTAGTTGTTGGTATGATTGGGTAAAATATTTTGATTTATAGAAAAGATGTTTTCAAACTTTGATTTTATGTTAAAACTTGAAACATTTGAAAAATACTTACAAACAGACGAAGTTTGAAAGTTTTAACTGAACTGTCAAGTTGAAAATTCGAACTTTGCCTTTGGAAATTCGAATTTCGAGCTAAAACTGAATAAGTCTGAAGAGATGACTCTCTGTCAGACGAATTTTGGTTGATCAAAATTTGAATTTTCATCTAGTCTGAAAGAAGCCTTTATGGTAACAGACGAACTTCACACTCTCAAAATTCGAATTTCAAGTAAAATGAAGTTTGTGAAAACCAAAGAAATTCGTCTGAAACTATGATAAAATGCATCTGAACTCAAAATCAAATTGAGTTTGATGAATGCTCTCTGACAGACGAATTTTGAACTTCCAACATTCGAATTTTCATCAAGTCTGAAAGAAGCCTCTTTATGACAGACGAACTTTACAATTTCAAAATTCGAATTTCAGACAAAATGCAATTTGTGAAAACCAAAGAAATTCATCTGAAATTATGTTAAAGTTCATCTGAAATCAAGAAGAAATTAAGTTTGAAAAATGCTCTCTGACAGACGAACTTTGAACTTGCAACATTCGAATTTTCATATAAGTCAAAGGAGTTTCTCTGTGACATTCGAATTTCACTCTTTCAAAATTCGAATTTCAGACAAAACACAACCTGAGAAAACAAAAGAAATTCGTCTGAAACTATGTTAAAATTCATCTGAAATCAAGAAGAAATTAAGTTTCAAAATTGGTCTCTGACAGACGAATTTCACTCTGTCAAAATTCGAATTTCGAAGAAAGTGAACTACTGTGCCTCTTTGAACGTTCAATGGACAGACGAATTTTGGGCATCCAAAATTCGAATTTCGAGGGTACTGTAGCAAATTGAAAACACTGTTCACAACTTACAGAAAAACTTTCTTCTTGAAAATTCATATGTCACAATGTGAAAATGTTTTATGAATTTCAAAATTCGAATTTCACACTATGGACAGACGAACTTCGTATTTTTAACATTGGAAGCTCTAACCTTCAGTTCCTTCGAAATTCGTCTGTTGACCAACCAAAATTCGAATTTCAGTGTGTCAGAAACATTAAATACGGTTGGTAAACGGATAGTTTTTCAGAGTAACCGTTGGATAACTTCCCCAACGGATAGATTTAGTCTCTAACGGATATTTGAGAACTAAAACTATAAATATAACATCATTTGAAGTTATGGGTAACGAATCAAACTTGTATATACCGAATTTCTGCTGAATCTTTTTTTCAAAAGCTTTTACTCTCTCAACTTCATTATCTGTACTTTAATCTTCATATCTACTCTATTCAAGAGAGTTGTATCTTTGTAAACAATCTACTCTTCATCTGGAAGATAGGTTTACTTGTGAGGGGAATTCACAAGGGGATTGGGAAGCACATAGAGAAAGTGCTAGGAGAGTTTGAGAGAGCTCAGAAATAGAGCATACTCGTGTACTGTGGCATTAGCAAGAAGCCCGTTGAAATTCTTGCTGTATAGTGGATAAATCTCAAGAGGTGTCTTGGGGACTGGACGTAGGTCAAGAGAATAGACCGAACCAGGATAAATCACTGAGTGTTTCTCTCCTTATCCTCATTTATCAACTTGCTCTGTTTTACTCATTGCTTTCATTATACTGTGATATCTTCACCCATTTCACTTTGTGCAGAAAAATTTCAATCTTCCCAATTCACCCCCCCTCTTGGGAAGTCAGCCTTGCTAACACCCAATTCATCCCCTCTTAGGAAGCCAGCATATCTAACAGGTTTTGGGACGAAGAGAATGGGCATGTAAATTTAACAACATTTGGATGGATTTTAATACAAATGGGATAGCAATATTATAATAATCACAGTTTGGTCTTGCAAATTATGCTGCAAATTATAATTATAATGTACTCCATTTATCATATATTATAAGGTAATAAATAGAATTCTATATAAATTAAGAAAAGAGTATAATATCGATAAATTTCTAAAAAAATCCAAAAATTTCTATTTTCTATCCATATTAAATATAATTAATTAACACAATTTATAATACTAAACATTATATTAATGAGGGGCAAAATTGATAAATAAAACTATATTACCTTATGATACAAGAAAAAAAATCCTACTTTTTATGTCATAGTATGGGACAAAGGGAATAATAATAGATATGATTTGCACTTGTAGATGTTGAATATTGAATAGAAATATTAATCACATTTGGATAAATTTTTTTGACATTTAGAGTTGATGCTATTGGGATAGCTATTTTAGTAAGCAAATTTTAATTTGTTTCATAGTTTAGTTGTTATTAATACATTTTGAAAAAACTACGCACTTGAGTTTATATTATTAATTCAATAAGAAATCCGCTTAAATTTATGAAATTTTGATGTAGAGAGACCTCTTATTACAAATTATATAACTAATTGTGGATTCAAAGTGAAATTTGGATTTTTCTAAAATCATGTAATTAAGGGCTTTTGGCAAGGGGGTAAAAATTTGTATATAATGTTGTATTACATTATTTTTAGAGTCAAATCTATTTATTTAACTTGTATTTTGATAAAAAAAAAACTGCCTAGGAGAGAAGTCTAGTTCTTAGGAGAATAAAAGAAATAATCACGGGAATCGATAATAGGTTCTCATCCCAATAGTTGCATGGTAATTTTAAACTTTTGAAATATCAATGCAACTGTTAAATGTTTATTACCTACAAACCACTATCTTTATTGAAATTCCCGAGAGAAGAATGAAAGAAAAAGGAATAACTAAGGCAAAATTTAATAGGGAGAATTACATTTAGAGACTACAACTTTAAATTAATGTCACTTATGAACTAAAAAATTTTGAAATCACAATAACATATCAATGGTCTTAAATTTAACAAAATTTGATTATAAATTAACTAAATATCCTTTTTGAAATAATAGCATTACATGTTGAAGAAAAGTGTCAAAACTTGGGCATGAAAGTATTAAATTCCTCAAGTTAAATATCTAATTATAAGAGTGAACAATTGTAATTGGTGAGTGAAATTTTATTACTCAGGGTAAAATGGTAGAAAATTAGTATCAAATCTTAGAATGACAATGTCAAATGAATGATAGAAGTGTAAAAAATTAGAAGTGAAACTTTTAATTTTAGTAAATGTAAATTATTTAGTGTATAATGACTGTAAATTAGTGTCAAATCCTGAAATTTAAATGTCAAATCGCTAAGGGTGAGTGTCAAACATTTCACAATCCAGTATTCTAAAATTAGAAACCTCACTTCCAATTATTGACACTCCTCATTAGCTATTTAACAGTATCATTTTAATATTTGACACTAATCTTCCCCTATTTTATACCGAAGAATAAAATTTCACTCACCAATTATAATTGTCAGCTCATATTATTTGACATTCCACTTAAAAAATTTGACACTTTATGCCCAGATTTAACACTCTTCTTCAACTATTTGATATTGTCATTTCGTGAAGAATATTTAGGTAATTTAATAATCAAATTTTATTAAGTTTAGGACTATGGATCTTTTTTTGTTATTTCAGAATCTTTGGATCTCTAAGAAACATTAATTCAAAGTTTTTATCTCTAAGTATCATTATCCCTTTTTTTACTAGTAAAGTTTATTGTTTCAAAATTATATTAAATAAGTTAATGTTAAAAAATAATTCACAAAAAATTTTTAAAATAATATTTTCATTTCTAGTGAAATATTTTCAATCACTAAACCACCTGATTAAAATATAGTAAGTTTTCTAAGAAGAAATTATGAGGTTATATGAGCGCGGGAGACATTTTCTGTGAAAAAAACCAAAGGGTAGGGACCAACCGAGGGGGGACATGGGGAGCCAGGGTCCCTCACCCAGAGAAAAAGTTATCAACTTCCATTTTATATTATATGTATTTTTGTACCAAATTTTCATATATTATATAGAAATTATGTTTGCTTGGCCTCTCTTCTCTAAAATTATTTAGTTAAGTATATCAAACATACATAGAAAAAAATATAATTTCTTAGAGTTTGCATTTTAGATCAATATATAATGATATATAAAAATATATCAAAAATATAAATTTTTAATACATTTTTTCCTTAAAATTTATATAAAGTCAAAAAAAATATTTCTTCAAAAGTTGGTTCCCACCCTATTTATCCTAGCTTCATCCTTAACAGAGAGAAACAATCGATATAGATTGGTAAAAACAAAAGAGCTAATAGTAGTATATAGTGTGTTCGCTATCCTAATAGTCATAATTGAAAAGGCTTTGTTGAAAGAAATAAAACATATATATATCAATGATTTCTATATCTCAAATAGTGTATTTGGTTTGATGGTATTGGGATTTTTTTAAAAAGAGGGGAGGGGATTAAATCTCCCTTATTTGACTGAAAAAATTGGAGAGAATTGGGGGGAATTTAATCCCCTCCAATCCTTTCCCCCACCCTTTTATAAATTTTCCCCAAATTGGAATTTTTTTAAGAGGATAGAGTATTTATTATTTAATCTCCTTCAATCATCTTTTGAATCAAATAAGGTTTCATTAAAATTTCTTCAATCATCTCCCCTCCAATCCTACCAAACAAGAGAATTTTAAAATCCCTCCAATCACTTCCCCTTCAATTCACTTTGTTAAAAATCCCTCCAACCCCTCCCCTCCAATCCCCCAGTTGAACCAAATAGACTCGAAGGGATTAGTCTTTAATTATCGGATAGGGAATACCTTTTTCACCCAAAAAAATGAGTTTATTATTTTTTGTTAAAGTTATCTAAGAGAAGAATAGGAGCAACAATTTCTGTTCAATACAAAATGTAATAAAGTTTATTGTTCCAAAATTATATTAAATAAGTTACTGTTAAAAAATATTATATAAAATAGTTTAAAATGATATTTACATTTTTAATGAAATATTTCCAACCGTCAAATTGTTTAACTAACTCATATAAAGATTCAATTAAAATTTTTCTTAATAATTTCAAATCAAATTCATATTTCTAATTTTCGGCCAAAAAAATCCATATTTCTAATTACCTGAAAAATCCAAACTTTTAAAATTATAATAAAGTTAATTACTTGATTTATCAATTACATTGTCTTTCCATCAAATTTTTTTAAATTGATAACAAATTATAGTAATCCGGATAAAATCCTTTCAATCAATAAATTTTCTAATTACATTCAATTATTTGCCCAAAAAAATTAAATTGAACTAATAAAGTATTAACTCAAAAGTCACTAAATAAAGGTGAATTAAAACTCAAAAAAAATGTGAATTAAAATTTCAATATGTAATGTTTATAAAAAAAATGTTTTTTGTTCAATTAATTCAGACAAAGGATTGCATAGAAAAGGCTCTATGAGTGGGACATTCTTTTTTAGAAGAATGAGAGAAATAGTCAATATTGATCAGGGCAAAACAAAAAAGCTGATGATGGTATACAGAACATTCCCAATCCCAACATTTGTAAATGGTAATTTTAACCTTTTGACAGTTTTAGTGTTTGCAAATGGCTATTTTTGTTGAAATTTTCTGAGAGAAGAATGAGATAAACAATCGATGATCAGGGCAGAATTTAATAAAGTTTATTGTTCCAAAATTATATTAAATTAGTTAATGTTCAAATAATATTTATATTAAATTTATCCAAATAGTCATCATGATTAGTCAAATAAACCTTTAAAACAAGAAATTGATTAGAGGTCAAATAATTATAAATATACAAAATGTGTCTAAGACCAATCCCTTCATTACAAGAGAACAGGAGTTTCATATTTATTTTAGCTCATTTGTTGGCAAATATAAAAATATCCTGGTTCATATAAATATATTGTAAAATAATGATATAAAGGATGATGTGTCATGATATTAGCATTTCACATCACCTTGTTGATTTGAATTCTTTCAAGGACTCATCTTGACAACTAGACAACTATTTTTATCCTTTCTATTGTGTGATTGGATTTTTCTAAAATGTTTTCTCAATTAATTATTTCTTCATTCTGGAATGCTAAATAATTTTTTAAATTCATGCATATTTTCTTTCCATTTATTCCACAATCTCCAAAAATTAGAATTATTTGCATTCAATCTTCAATTAAATATTATTATGAATTAATTTGAATTAACTCATATACAAGGACAATAAATATTGAGAAACACCAAATTTTATTTTTTAGAATATCATTTGTTGCAAATAAGTAACAACACTTATATAGCATATAAATAGTATACAGATGTATTGCTATCGTAAGAGCTTGGTTATACCGTGCTCAGCTAAGATGACTTAAAATCCTCTGAATATGTGAATTATTTTGGGTCGTCAGATCTCACGGACAAAGGAGATGTAGCCACATGAAATAGAGGTAATAGATTCACCACTGGAGCAATCATCGTGCATTTAAATAAAAATATGGGGAGAACATCAATAGCTAATAGATTCACCACTGGAGCAATCATCGTGCATTTAGACAAAATCATGCATTTAAATTAATTGAGAGAGTTTTAATAAATATTTATAATTAATCAATAATATAAGATAAATTTTTAGGGAATGTCTGTAGATAATTTTAACATAATTAAATCCTAAAGAATTAGTTGACCAGAGATGAAATTGAGTATTAATACTTTACCATTATAGTACTAAAGAATCATAAATGAAATCAACTCATGACAGAAAAAAGGGATTTTTTTAGCCCTTCTTGCATTTCAGTTTATTTCAATACAAGAGATTAAGCATTATCTTTTAGAATTCAAATTTTCTTAGTTATTGATTGCTTACTTTCTTTTTCGGCCGCATATTGATAGCTTACTTTGAAGTTTTTGAAATTAATAGATCAAAATTTACAACAATCTTGATATAATTGATATCATTAATTATTTATTAACTTTTAAAATTTATCATGTACACTAACATCAGATCAATATTATATACATATAAACATATAAGTAGTACTTGAAGCACTCCCTCAAAGCTTCTGTCGGTTAATTTCTAAATTTTCTAAATATTCTTATTTATATTTATTATGTATGAACTAACAAAAATTTAATGATTAACTAAAATATTTATTATATGCATTTCTAAATTTTCTAAAGGTTAGCTTTTAACGAATTTTTATTGAGTATTTTTTAATTGAATTGACAAATTCAATAATCAAATTGATCATATTTATCTTTGAAATAAAATTTAACCTATTTAAATCTCATTTGAATCAAGTAAAAAACAAAAAAATTGCATTTGAATTACTTATATTGTATATCATATTTCTTAATTTAAATTATTTTTTTTAAAAAAATATAGTTAGTTAACTACTATGTTTTATATTCTATTCCTTTTGAAATAAAAATATTAACAAATAAAATAAAATCTAAACTGTTGAAATTAAATTAATATGATTTAAAGAATAAAAATAAAAAAATAAAGTATGAAAGAAATAATTATTAGTAGGTGAATTTGGGAATTGTTTAAAAGCAACAGTACAAAGAATAAATTACTTGTATTATTTAAAAGCTTTAATTTTACTTTCCTTATTTTAAATATTTGATTCCATGTATGTATTTTATAGTGATTAGTCAGTAAATTTGTTGCAAGATTCGTGGAGTTATTATTAACAATGATAATTAGTTTAGCAGTCTTAAACTATCAATCAAAAATTATATGCCCTTTAAATTTTTTAGATAAATTCACAATTTTGTGATCAAAATAATTTCAAATTTAAGGTTTTTTTAAATTACGGGGTTGAAATTTCTTTTAAATGAATATATATAATATATAACAATTATCAACTACTAATTAAAAGTTATCATAATTTCAAAATAAAAAATTATAATCAACTAGATTGTCTTATCCCAAGTATTGCACGGGACATATAAAACTAAAAAAAATTGATTCAATAAAATATATATAACATTAAGTTCATAAAAAGACAATGATACAAAATTAATAAAATTTGAGTAAAAAAATAATAGAGTTAAAAGATTTAAAATTTAAATATGAAAAAGACATTTATGTTATTTGAGAGGGAATAATAAAAAAATAGTCATAAACTGAATGTGCAAAACATTTTTATGTTACATATTTGATATAATTGATATAATCAAATAAGAAAGATAAATTAAGTTAATAATAAGAGTACCGGTAGAGAGAGAATAAAAATATGGGGAGAGAATTTAAAAAAATTATACAAAATAAGATAATTAGAGGAAAGAGAGAGAATAGAAAAATAGTTGATAAAATATAAAAAATTTAAATAAATAAAATTTAAAAGTTAAAAGTAAAAAAAATGTTAAAACAATTTTTTTTGAAAGCGAGATTGTTAAAAATGGTGGGAGAGGGTTGGGGAAGCAAAAGTTTAAAATAAAAAATGTTAAAATAATTTAAAAAATAAAATATTAAAGAAAGTGGGAAAATGGGGGAGAATATTATTCATAATAATGCTTATAAATAGTATTTTTTCTTCAAAAATATTAATATACATAGATATATAGATTATATCTAATTAGTTTCGAATATTGAAAATCAAATATAATAATTCAACATCCAAATTAATTGTATTAACTAAAGGATGTTTCACATTAAATATTATTCATACTTAATTTCTTTTAATTTTGAACATAAATTTGAATCAAAATGAACAATCACATTGAATTATTAAATTTTACAATTGATCTCATTCAATGCATTATTTAATCCAGCTCATGAAGATTTGTATGCAATATTAGGTAGGTAGTCCTTTGGTCGAGCTATTGGTTCATAAAATGTTATTTATCATATGGGATGAGGCATTAATAACACATAAACATTATCTTGAGGCTCTTGATTGGACCATGAGGGATATTGTTAAGCAACAAAATACAAATTGTGCTATCATGCCATTTGGATGGAAGATCATTGTGTTTGAAAGAGATTTTAGACAAATACTTCCTGTTATTTCAAGAGGGTCAACAGAAAACATTGTATTTGCCACCCATAATTCATCTTATATATGGATAGATTGTGAAATGTGGAGATTGACAAGAAATATGAGATTATTGGCAACAACTTTAGAAGCATATGCTAGAGAATTAATCTCTCTGGTCCATATTACAGAGTATTTTATATGACAATTTTCTGATCCCAAATATAGGTGCTAGATATTTTTCTTTCCATTTTACTCTTATCTTTAATTCTTCCTTACTCCAAATTTATAACCCTACAATGATAATAGAATAAAGTATTTAATAAAGATAAAATGAGAAATGCTAGTACTTTTTATATTGACTTCAGGTAAAAAAATTATTTCCTTGATATACATGTAATTGATATAAAATATCTTATAATGTGAATCGGAGGGAGTATAGTAGCTTTTATTAAGGTTTAAAAAATCGGACCAGACATTGAACCGGTTAAGGCACTGGTTTAAGGTTCAATAGTTCAATCATGATTCAATCAGAATTAAACCGGTGATAATAAATTTAATAATTTTCTAATTATATAGAAAATTAAAAATATTATTAATAAGTTTTACAACTTAATATTAGAGTCTAAACAAGTTAATATTTATCTATAATCATATTTTAAATTTAAAATAATCAATTAATATTCTATTTTCATATTATTTGTTAAGTAAATTTATCATTATTAATAATTATATATTATAATAGTACTTATACAATATTATAATATAGAAAGAAAAAAATTTATACAAAAAAATGTTATTTAGTACTAAAAATAATATTATTTTATCTTAAAAAAATAAAAAATAAAAAAAAATAGTTAACTGGTTTAATCGATTCTTGACCGGTTCAGTTTTTTAACGGATTTGATCTAGTATCGATTTCCTATCCGACCAGTCGAACTGGCAGGTCCAGTCTGGTTTTTTGTTCATTGGTTTTTATGTTGGATAATTTTCATAGGTGATGGAACCATTGAGACAAATAATGAAAAAGAATTAGATGTATTATGATGCATTATGACAATAAATAAAAGTCAAAACCAAATTTAAGATGTATTATGACAATAAATAAAAAGTCATGTTGGTTCATACCTGTGTAAGTTAGTCTTCACGCATGAACAACTATATATTATTGTGTTATGTGTGAGAAATAGAAATGGTTTTAAAATCTTGATTTTAGATTATGATGGTAGACCAGCAAACAAAAATTAAATGTAGTTTACATAGAAATCTTTAATAATATAGACAGATAATATTTACTTTTGTATACATGCATTTTTAAGTATTTGATTATCTACTATTCTTCACATATAATTTTGAATATATTTACTAACAATTAAATTCTTTTCTATCATACACAATTATATCACTTTTCACATAAGATTATTGTTGTTTTTTTTTTGTCGCCAATACAATTATAATTGTTGAAAGCTTTATAAAATCTGATAATTGGATTAATAAAAAAACATACATATGATTTAGTGTTTCACATTATATGTACATATAATAATTTTTATTATAGTGCATATAAGAAAGCATCCGGTGCGATTGCATGGATGCTATACTAGTTTTAAATAGAAAAACACAATACTTATATGGAATTAACCTGGACGTTGATTTCAAGTCAAATTAAACAAATCCAATACATTCTATAGTGAATTCAAGAATCAATATATATATATGTAATGAACTAAAAATCATAAAAAGCCACACTATTAATGGTACAAATATTTTGTTTTGGTCTTGTGCAAACAAAGTCCATGTCTAGGTATAAATAATATATATAATAAACTTTATATTTTATATTGATTAATTGATGATGATGATATTAAAATATCAATGAGTGGCCTACTTTTACCTTTCATTGTGTTATATTATTTGATTAGTATATTTGCTTATGGTTGGCCTTTTTTCTTCTTACTTTTTTAATAAAATAGAGTATTCATTTCCAATGACCACATCATTTAAAATTATTTTTTAAATATTTTTCTTTAATTCTTTTGTTACTTATTTGTTATTTAATGAAGTTTATTTGGTTTGGGAATTTAATTAAATTATTGACTAAATTTAAGAATAAAGATAAGTAAGCTGTAATATCCCAAAATTTCACTGGATACTAAATAATAAAAAAAGATATAATTGATGATAATGTAAAATATACAAAAAATTCGTGAAAATGGACAAACACCGTTTTGTGTAAAATAAGGTAAAGAGATCATTTTTCCCTATTGGACAGAAAAATAAAAAAAATTATATTTTTACTCCTAAAGAAATATAAAAATAACATCCATGTCCTAAAAGTATTAAAAATTATGTGGGGAAAGAAATAGAAAAGCCTTGGGAAAAATTACACTTAATAGTCCGAAAGTTTCAAAAATTATATTTTAACCCTGGGTCAAGGGTAATTTTGTAAATATGTAAAATTACTGTCAAAACAAAGCCCCCAATGAGAAAAGTCCAATTGTATATGACTCTGAGGGTTAATGTTCAAGAATAAAGAAATAATTAGTGCCGAGTATCTAAAAGTAATATTAAATCAATAAAGTAAATTGTGGACCCTACCGATGGTTAAAAAGAAATCGGGACATGATATGGGCCATACACAGATACCATTTGGAGCAGGATAATTATGAAAATATAAAAATAAAATTAGAATAGTTCTGTATCCTAAAAATGCTAAATTACTATAAAGACGATTTTATTGGTACGAGTAAAAAGTACACAGATTGAGGTATATCTGGATCAGGAAAATTAGGCAATTTTTGGACACACTTCCCTCTCTCTCATGCATGATTTGCTACAGCCCAAAAGTCCCAAATATTTGATGATTTTTGGAGGAAAACTTCTCAAAGAAGTATGTAATAAAGTAATTAAGGATTAGCAAAAAGTAACCATGATTAATTACTTACTAAGCATATAATTAACCACTTAAAATCTTCTCTTTCCTCACCATTCATGTGTGACTTCTGCAACCACAGACCAGAAAAGAAAACGCAAGAAAAAGGAAGGGAAAAGGAGGGATAAAGGGAAGAGGAATCAAAGAGAAATTCAAGAATCAAGTTCGTAAGATTATTTCTTACCACCCTAAGCTTGCTATTATGATTTTCAAAGCATATTTTATAGTTTAGTTTCCTTCCTTTCCATCTTAGGGTTTCAGCCAAAATGTGATTTAGCAATAGGAATGAGTTTTGGACCATTAAATTTAGAGAAAAGTTTAGATTAACCACTAGAAGCATGAATCCATGGATGGTTTGAAGTGATTTAAAAGAAATTTTTTTTAATCATTTTGAGATAATTTCGGTCAGAACAGGGGGAGTATTTAGAGTTGGAATTTCATGATTTTGACCTCAAAAATTGATTCCCCATGGTCCAAAACCTTAAGAACAAGTGTGTTGTACAAAGAAAGATCAAAGGAGAAATAAATGAAAAATTTGGGTTTTAGTGTCTATGGTATTGTATAATTCTGAAAAACCAATGGCTAAATTGGTTCAATGATGATGTGGATAGGTTCAAGAAGGTTGTGGAAAGCTTAAAAAGTGGTGGACCAAGTTTGGAAAGCAAGGGAGCATCATAAGGTAGTTAATTTCCCATACTAACATTATGTTATCATAGTTGTTTTCAATGTGCTTTATGCCTTCTCATATGATTGCAATGATATTTTGAGATGATTTATGTGTATTGGCTAAGTTGATTGAGGGGCATTGAAACCCTGGGATGTCCATTTTTCAAAACGAAACTCTGCCGAAAATTTTATGAATTCATTTGACGCAAATGTGTTAATGTATTCAAAATGTGTTATCTTGATGTTTTCATATTTAATGTGATGATGTGATGGCATGTTTGATGTTAACTACTAAGATTCTTTGAATCTCACCCTCCCAAATATTAACCATGAATAGGTAGCAACAATAGTAAGACCACCGAGGAAGAGAAAGGAAAGGAGAAAGAATTTGCTCATTAACTTGATAATGCTAGCAATGGCCATGAGCTTTGACCTTTTTGTGTAAAATTTGTAAATGTGATGCTAAGTATGTTTCTTCAAGTTGTTATGATTCCTTAGGTCTTAGCTAAAGTATGGTATAATATGAAAATGATGTATAGCCATGTAAATATTTTATGGCTTTTGTTTGGCAAAGTACTAAGATATAAATAGTCATCTTAACCTATGTAGAGTAAACATGCCACTATTTGGGTTTTTTGTTGTATAAATTATGAATGATATATATGGTTTAAAATTAGACAGGAAGAGCTCTCCAATGGTCCAAAGATCACTCGAATTGGATGTGTGAGCAATATTTGGCGGAGTTTTACATTTAATCCCAATTAAAATGATTACTTTGCAGTTTTCATATAAAATGTGAAAATTCATAGAGTTTGCTGTACAGATCAGTCCTATCATTGCTCTGACTTACATTTTTCCCATGGTGACAAAGTTATAAGCTATCCCTAGAGACTTGAATCACATGCATACGATTTTTATTAATTTAGTTATGATTTGTCAAAGTTTAATAGGAATAAATAAATTCGATTAAATGAATAGTGCTCAAAATTGGAAAAATTTTATTATAGCTTTTATTGTGATTCAAGATCCTACTATGATATAAATGGACTTTAGAATGATTAAATACATGAGAAATGGGCCCATCAGAGAGGTGTTACATAAGCAATCTTAAAGGCTTACCAATTATATCTATCTCTCTCTCTGTTTTTTTTTGTGACACTAATTATGTCCATCTTTAATATAATTATTTCCTACGATATGTGTATATATATAATACTGTTAGATATGATGATCAATATGATTAGTTTTAATGATGTTAAACAATGGAGTAAAAAGATTGCATGCTATGTATATTTAGTATTCATTATATTATTTATATCATGCTTATAATTAAAATGAAATTAGACTAATTACTTTATTTGAAGTGAGTTATATTCAATATAGGTTGTCCAAAAAAAAAGAAGAATAAGCACAGTAAAAAAATTGATTATTAACATTATGCTCAAATCAATTATAAAGACAAAGATTACTCCAAGAATTGAAGGATGTAAAGATGAATATATCAAGAATGGAGTAAATGTCAAAGTGAATCCAAAAGAAGATTAAGCTTAAATGTTGCATTTATTTATTTCTCTTAGTATGTATGGTGGTTTAACTTTGAAACTTAATCTTCTTACCACTATTCATAGATGGGCTTTAGATGCTAATTCAGTGTTTTTCAAAGTTATTTTTATGTTAAAGTTAACTTAGTGGGCTAAGTATTAAGATTTGTGGACCAACCTCCTATGTTCATTGATGTTCTGGCCTTTGGAAAAGACATTAGTGGACTAAGGGTGATAGGTTAGAAAGAAAATGCTAAGTTTAAAAAATGGTTGTCTCTCTATCAAGGTACGATAGTTGACTATCTCTTGAGATTTGTCTTCTAACCTAGCCAACCAGAGAGCAACTCTTTTTCTCGGAAGTTAGCTTTGTTGACTAACCCTTTGCAATTGTCTACTAACCTTGTTTTCTAGAAAACCAAGTATAGTAAATTTGAAGCTTTATGGACTAAGGTGATAACTTTCTCTCCTAACCTGCAAGCTTTGTCTACTAATCTTAGAGGTTTTCATGAAATCGTGGCTAAGTAAATCTTCTGAAATCAACATCACATCTCGATAGAAAACTAACCCCTTAGATTTGTCAGCTAACCTAGCCCAACATTATAATATATGTCTAATTGCTAGTTGAGATTTGTGGCATTAACCTACTAACTTTGTGCACTAACCTGCTAGCTCTGTAGACTAACCTGTCAGGTTTTGTGAACCTTTGACATGCATTTAATGCTGCAAGTTAACATTATACTCCCTCCAGTCCTTAATGTAAGTCA
This sequence comes from Adenanthera pavonina, assembly GCA_026686845.1. NCBI lineage: Eukaryota > Viridiplantae > Streptophyta > Magnoliopsida > Fabales > Fabaceae > Adenanthera > Adenanthera pavonina. Next base: position 20,451,854 of record JAIVEN010000011.1, read on the forward strand.
CTTCTAACTAACTCATTAAAACTAAAAAAAGTTTGTTGCATCATTAAAATTGTCTTATAATTAATGTGTTTTCCATCTTTACCCTCTAATAAATACTACAAATTCAAACAATTCATAGTCTCTTTTATAATTAAATAAGAGCATTTTGGAAATAAAGTAATTAATGTTCCAAAAACTCATAAAAGGTGGCATACATTTAGAACCATAAAAAAGCTTCTAGAATGTGACTAATTAAAAGGACCGAGGGAGTATCTCACTTAGTAATGGTTAATTCTTATCTCTAACAGCTAGATTAAGCTAAAATCTATATGTAGGACTGAATTTAAGGTAGTGGGTAATAACATTAAGTATTCTAGAACCAAAATGATGTTATATTAATTCAAAGTCTTACCTGCCATACTTAGATGATTCTTTGAGCTTTAATGTTTGTATCCATTCTTTGAAAGTTAGAGTTTATTATTTTTAATCATCCTTTCTATGTAAGAGAGATTCTCTAGGTGAGGTATCCATTCTTTGGGTTATCTTGGGGATTTATATTCACACTAGGGAAGGTGTGTGAGAGTACAAACTTAGTGAAGAAGCCTGAAATGTACTCAGGCATTTCAAGTGTCTGAATCAAACTTGTGAGATATAGTGAAAAATCTTAAGTAGGTTGCTTGAGGACTAGATGTAAGCCAGGTAGTTAGGTTGAACCTGTATAAATTTTGCTGTCTTGATCATCTTCTTTACATCAAACTTTATCTTCTCACTATACTCTATTTGCCCCTACTTTTGTGCTTCAAATTGATATATTGGGTTGTTTTTCATGTAAGACCTTACTCTGAAAACACTCAAAACAACCCCTACAACCCCAAAAAACATAGAAAAATGCAAAATGGGACTGAACCGTACAAAGCTGTAGTGAGCTAAATTACCACCACAGCCTTAGAGAAGCAGTAGTGCTTAGCATCGCAACCAAACTTCTGGCACCGTGGTGCCCTTTACCGATAAAATATCAGTAATTTACTGATTTTTGGGTGAATTTCCGATGCTCAGAATTTTATACTCCAACTTCCGATTGACCTGATTCTAATTCCTATAGGTCAATCTCGTTCCAATATAACTATGGACATCGATTTCATCTCAATCCATCCCCTTATGGACATTTTAGACATCTGTGATTGATTTGGTCACTTTTTGGCCAAAACTCACAACCAACCACCTCCAAATGCCAGCAAAGACAAATTGGCACTCAATGATCATTCACACAGGTCCTAAATGGCACAACTAACATGTCTAAGGAGGTTTTACCCCTAAAAAACCACTCCTTCGAGATTTGACCCCTTTGAAGCCTATATTCATATAATGGGCTATATGCCCCAAATTACACATATAAGGCCCAAAACCACATTGGGCTTACACATACAACCAATTTGGCTCACAATCACGTGCACCAACAATAGTGACACATATCGGGGTCCAAACTACCATCACATTCATACAATTTATACATGAGCACATATCCAAATTTCATCATCATTAATATCAACACAACCATCCATATCATCATATAACATACACAACCTTACTCCCAGGATGCAAAAGACATTACATGCAACAATACTCTATTTGGCACAACTTATTACGTAAACTAAATAGCAAACTACCAGTTACACTTGAAATTCCCAAAGATGGAGAGGCCTATGACTCCTTTGTCTTCGTCGGACTAGTACCAAAATCTTCACTTAAAATATTAATCATAGGGGGTATAAGACAAAGTCTCAATAACCAGGAACACAACACATGCAACTTATATCATCAATTCACACAAATATGCAAATGGTGCAATGCGATGGAAAATGTCATAGTATGCATGTCTCCCTCATATACGGCTAGAACCATGGGTTGTCTTCATCACAGACATTTCCAATAGGTGACACCCTTTCAACAGTCGGTTAAGACTGTTTCTAGGACATCACTAAACTCACCCCACACTAATGCAACTTGGCCAAATGTTACACTACTGCTTGGATCATGGTTCTCCTTCCTCTAGATTACCCGAATTGGTGTTGATTTAAGGAAGGTGTAGTCCACTGCCACCTGGCTCTTCAAGCCATAGGAGAAGATTTGGTGGCGCAGATCTTTCATCATATCATATCATATCTCATCATCACCTCCCAATCCATCATATCTCATAATACTCATGTAATGATGATGTTCATGTTATGTCAACATGTGTATGTCACTATGGAATCATTATCATACTCATCAATGTCATACTAGCATGCTATGAAATCACATATAACATCATCTTCATCATCTTCATATACCAATACCAAGAATATAAACTTATACCTCATCTAGCCGTGTGTATACCACAATATGTAGAAAAACCATACACACAAATAATGATATCGTGGTATAAACAAGAACATACATATATACATATGTACGTAAATACAATCAATAATTAACATACAAACACAACAACCGATTACCTCAAATTGCCAATATCACACATGGGTTCTCATAAGCCTTTACACTACCAACAATGAATTGGACTCCTTCGATCGATCAAACAACCATAACAAATGTCATAATACCTTCAATTAACACATTGCATAACTTAACCAAAATCCATAATTCAACCATTTAAACTTTACCCAAGGTTCCAACCATATAAACACATAACAATGAGCTCCAAGTGACCATCACAATCATAATCATTCACATACAATTTGGACTCTATACATCCTCAACCATAATCAACCTAGGGTTTCCCTCAAATCATGCATAATCTCTCTAAAACTCACACCCAAGCTTTGTTAGATATGCTGGCTTCCCAAAAGGGGGGTAAATTGGGAAGATTAAAATTTTCTGCAGAAGTATAAGAGAGTGGTGAAAGCAAGAGTGACAGTAAAAATAGAGTATAAAATATAACCAAGCGAAAAACAAGATAAGGAAAGAGAAGACATAAATATTTATCCTGGTTCGGCCTCTTTCTCTTGACCTACGTCCAGTCCTCAAACTACCACTTGAGATTTTCCACTATCTTGCAAGAATTCGGTGTGCTTCTTGTGATGCCTCAGTACTGTTGGATCAAGAGTTTTGATGATTCCAAACCAACACTCAAGAGCTTGGATTGAAGATATCAAAGGAGATTAAAGCTGTTTCAAGTGAAGGTCTTCTGTGAATTGGCTATTAGATCTTTTGTAGGATCTTTAGTTTTTGTTTAGATTGGGTAAAAGATTTTGATTTGAGAAAAAGACGTTTTCAAACCTTGATTTGAAGTTAAATCTTTACTTATTTGGAAAATACTCACAAACAGACGAAGTCTGAAAGTATAACTGAACTGTCAAGTTGGAAATTCGAACTTTGCTTTTGGAAATTCGAATTTCGAGCTAAAACTGAATAAGTCTGGAGAGGTGTCCCTCTGTCAGACGAATTTTGGTCTTTCAAAATTCGAATTTCAATCAAGACTGAAAGAAGCCTTTTTGTGACAGACGAACTTCACAGTTTCAAAATTCGAATTTCAGACAAAATGCAATTTATGAAAACCAAAGAAATTCGTCTGAAGCTTTGCTAAAGTTCATCTGAAATTAAGAAGAAACTAAGTTTGAAAAATGCTCTCTGACAGACGAACTTTTACTTAGCAAAATTCGAATTTTCATCTGAGTCAAAAAAAGCTACTTTGTGACATTCGAATTTCACTCTTTCAAAATTCAAATTTCAGACAAAACAAAACTTGAGAAAATAGAGGAAATTCGTCTGAATGTTTGATAAAGTTCATCTGAGATCAAGAATGATTTAAGTCTCAAAACTGGTCTCTGACAGACGAATTTCACTCTGTCAAAATTCGAATTTCAAAGAAAGTGAACTACTGTGTCTATTTGGACGTTCAATGGACAGACGAATTTTGGGCATCCAAAATTCGAATTTCGAGGGCACTGTAGCAAATTGAAAATACTGTTCACACTTAACAGAAAAACTTACTTCTTAAAAATTCGTATGTCACATTGTGAAAATATTTTATGAGTTTCGAAATTCGAATTTCACTCTATGGACAGACGAACTTCGCATTTTTACGTTGGAAGCTTTAACCTTCGGTTCCCTCGAAATTCGTCTATTGGCCAACCGAAATTCGAATTTCAGTATGTCAGAAACATTAAATGCGGTTGGTGAACGGATAGTTTTTCAGAGTAACCGTTGGATAACTTCCCCAACGGATAGATTTAGTCTCTAACGGATATTTGAGATCTAAATCTATAAATATAACATTATTTGAAGTTGTGGGTAACGAATCAAACTTGTATATACCGAATTTCTGCTGAATCTTCATCTCAAAAGCTTTTACCCTTCCAACTTCATTATTTGTACTTAAACTTTCATATCTACTCTATTCTAGAGAGTTATTCATTTGTAAACAATCTACTCTTTATCTGAAAGATAGATTTACTTGTGAGGGGTATTCACAAGGGGATTGGGAAGCACATAGAGAAAGTGCTTAGAGAGTTTGAGAGAGCTCAGAACAGAGCAGACTCGTGTACTGTGGCCTTAGTAAGAAGCCCGTTGAAATTCTTGCTGGATAGTGGATAAATCTCAAGAGGTGTCTTGGGGACTGGATGTAGGTCAAGTGGATAGACCGAACCAGGATAAATCACTGAGTTTTCTTCTCCTTATCTCTACTTATCAACTTGCTCTGTTTTACACGTTGTTTTCATTATACTGTGATATTTTCACTTGCTTTACTTTGTGCAGAAAAATTTCAATCTTCCCAATTCACCCCCCCTCTTGGGAAGTCAGCCTTGCTAACAAGTGGTATCAGAGCCCGGATTCCCATTCAAAGGATTTCACAGTCCGGGAACAAAGATGGCTGGCTTTGGAGAGAGTATACTTCCTGAAGGGAATAACACTAACAGACCACCAGGCTTCAGTGGAGAGTATTATGGGTACTGGAAGATGAGGATGCAGATCTACCTCCAATCAATTGATCTTGACATCTGGTCAGTCATTGATAAAGGAGATTTCGTCCCAATGGCTCTAACTGAAGATGGAAGATACAAAGAGAAGCTGGAAGCAGAGTGGAATGATGAAGACAGAAGGAGAGTCCTACTGAATTTTAAAGCAAAGCATTGTTTAGTCAGTGCCCTGAACCAGGACGAATTCTACAGGGTCTCACAATGCACCACTGCAAAAGGGATGTGGGACACTCTGCAGATTGCACATGAAGGGACATCTGGGGTCAGGGAGAACAGACTCAATACATGCATTGGAGAGTATGAGAGCTTCAGGATGTCTGAAGGAGAAACTGTAAAGGAGCTCCAAAAGAGATTCACTCTCATTGTGAATCAACTAAAGAGCCTAGGAAAGGAATACACTCAATCAGAGAAAGTGAGAAAAATTCTCAAAGCTCTCCCTCTGGAATGGCAGCCCAAGGTGACAGCAATAGAAGAAGCCAGAGGAGAATCCATGACCTCTGTCACAGTTCTCTTCGGGAGCCTTGAGGAGTATAAAGGAAAAATCAAAGCTCTCAAGGAAGCCGGGCTGGACAGAAAGAAGAAAGGCCTTGCTCTCAAAGCTGCTGATGAAAAGGAAGAAGAATCTAACGAAGAGGATGAACTTGATGAGGAAACCTTGGCTATGATGGTCAGAAAATTCGGAAGATTCTATAGCAAGAGGAAGAACAAGAGATTCTTCAAGAAAGTAGCTGCTGGGGAAAGCAAGCAAGAGGCAAAAGAATCTGTGACTTGTTATGAGTGCAAGAAGCAGGGACACATAAAATGGGACTGCCCCCAATTCCTCAGGAAGCAAGAAAAAGAAAAGAAAGGTGCTGACAAAGGGAAAAAGAAGAAGGCGTACATCTCATCCATATGGGGCAACAGCTCAGATGAGGAAGAAGAAGATGAAGATGAGATTGCCAACATTTGTCTAATGGCACTTGCTTCTGAAGAAGCTACACCTTCATACAGCAGTGATCAGGATGAAGAGGTATATGAATCTGAACCTTCCTATTCTGAATTACTGGATGCATTTCATGAGCTTCATGATGAATTTATTAAAGTTGCTAAAGAACTAAAATTGGCAAAGAAAAAGATAAGCAAGCTGGAGTCTCAAAGCACAGTTTCTGAAACTTCTTCTGCATCTACTTCTGAATCTGTTTGCTGCATTTCTTGCACTGAACTTAAACAAATGAATGATTATCTAGTTAAAAGCATGTATAGGCTCACTAGAGGTAAAGACATGTTGTTTGCCCTGATGGGGAGCCAAAGAATATCACAAGGAAAAGCTGGTCTTGGCTATGACCCATGTGCTGTCAAGGAAAAGATTAGGAAGAAAAATCAAAATGCATATATGAGACATTTTGTGCATGCTAAGAACAATAAAAAGAAAGTTAATGCATCACCTCACATTGAAACGTATGATCAGCCAAGGCATGCTAGACAAAAGTATTACCTGCACTGTTTTCTTCCTGCATCTCAATCTAGCAGTCCTTTCACTACATGTCATTTCTGTAACAAAAAGGGACATATTTCCAGTTCTTGTGATTTGAGGAAAAATGGACTTGGCAGGAAAGTTGGATGGGTTCCCAAAGTTGCATCTGCATCTAGGGAAAAATATACTGACCAAAAAGGACCCAAGCAAATTTGGGTACCTAAAAGGAAATCATAAACATTATTTTGCAGGTCTGTCTCAAAGCTAAGAAAAGCAACAAATGGTATATGGACAGTGCCTGCTCAAGTCACATGACTGGTGACAAGGAGAAGTTCATCACCCTTAGAGACAAAAAAGGAGGAAAGATGACCTTTGGAGGTGATCAATATGGTAAAATTGTTGGCATTGGCATTGTGGGCAAAAATCCTGAAACATCCATTGAAGAGGTGCTGTTTGTGATTGGCCTCAACCACAACCTGCTAAGCGTGAGTCAGACTTGTGACAAAGGAAACTGGGTGCTGTTTGACTCAAAGTTTTGCCTGGTCATCAGAAAAAGTGATCACAGAGTAATCCTCAAAGCTAAAAGGGATGGTAACTGCTACACTATTGACCTTGATGAACTTCCTCCTTTAGATTCTATATGCTTAATTAGTAAGAATAATGATAGTTGGCTATGGCATAGGAGATTAGCTCATGTCAATATGAATCAATTGTCTAAACTGGTTAAAAATGAGCTAGTTACTGGTTTGCCAAAAATATCTTTTGAAAAGGATAAAGAATGTGATGCATGCTTAAAAGGAAAACAAACTAAATCATCCTTCAAATCCAAAAACACAGTTACCACAACAAGACCACTTGAATTGTTGCATATGGACTTAATTGGACCTTCAAGGGTAAAGAGTCTAGGTGGCAATCTGTATGTGCTTGTTATTGTTGATGATTATTCTAGATTTACTTGGACATTATTTCTTTCTTCTAAAAGTGATACCTTTGATGCATTTGTAACCTTAGCCAAGAAAGTGCAAAATGAGAAAGGTATTTCTATTGTGTCCATCAGATCAGATCATGGAGGAGAATTCGAAAATGCATACTTCCTGGAGTACTGCAGTGAGCATGGAATTGACCACAACTTCTCTGCTCCTAGGACTCCTCAACAAAATGGAGTAGTAGAAAGGAAGAACAGAACTATTGAGGAGATGGCCAGAGCTATGCTGAATGAGAAGGAACTTCCTCAAGTATTCTGGGCTGATGCAGTAAACACAGCAAGTTACATCATCAACAGAGCATACATCAGACCCATCCTAGGAAAGACTCCATACGAGCTGTACAAGGGGAGAAAGCCAAATCTGTCCCATCTCCATGTGTTCGGATGCAAATGCTTCATTCACAACAATGGCAAAGAAAACCTAGGTAAATTTGATGCCAAATCAGATGAAGGTATATTTCTAGGCTACTCTAGTAGGAGTAAGGCATATAGAGTTTATAATAAAAGATCAAATGTGGTAGAGGAATCTGTGCATGTGGTTTTCATTGAAAATGAAATTGTTTCAAAACATGTTACCAATGAGGATGATCTTGCTTTCAATTTTGAAAAATTGGGCATATCTGATAAAAGTAGAACTGAACCTCCAAAGATATCTGAATCTGTTAACATAGAGGAAGATATCTAGGAGCAAGAGTTTGATGAAGAAAATAATGAAGAAACATCTCAAGAACTCCCTAGAGCTTGGAGATATCAAAGGAATCATCCTGTTGATCAAGTGATAGGAGATGTTCAAGAGAGAGTCAAAACCAGAAAACAGTTAAGGGTCAAATGCTAAATTGTGCTTTCATTTCTCAAATTGAACCCAAATGTGCTGAAGAAGCCTTAACTGATGATTACTGGATTTTGGCAATGCAAGATGAACTAAATCAGTTTGAAAGAAATCAAGTTTGGGATTTAGTTCCAAGACCCAAAAATCATCCTGTTATTGGTACCAAATGGGTTTTCAGAAACAAACTTGATGAATCTGGAACTATAATCAGAAATAAAGCTAGATTAGTTGCTAAAGGGTATAATCAAGAAGAAGGTATTGATTTTGAAGAAACCTTTGCACCAGTAGCCAGATTAGAAGCTATAAGGATTCTACTAGCTTATGCATGCATGAAAAATATTTTGCTATATCAAATGGATGTAAAAAGTGCCTTTCTGAATGGATATATCATGGAAGAGGTTTATGTAGATCAACCTCCAGGCTTTGAGGATTCTACAAAACCAAACCATGTCTATAAACTGAAGAAAGCTCTTTATGGATTAAAACAAGCCCCTAGAGCATGGTATGAAAGATTGAGCAACTTTCTGACTGAAAAAGGGTTTAACAGAGGCAAAGTTGACACAACTTTATTCACTAAGAAAGAGAATAAAGATTTACTAATTGTCCAAATCTATGTTGATGATATTATTTTCGGTGCTACTAATGAAACTCTTTGCAAGGAATTTTCTAAGTTAATGCAGGGAGAATTCGAGATGTCTATGATGGGTGAACTCAATTTCTTCCTTGGATTGTAAATCAGACAGCTTAATGATGGTATCTTTCTCAGTCAATCCAAGTATCTAAAGGAGCTGTTAAAGAAGTTTGGAATGAAGAATGCCAAGCCAATGGGAACACCTATGGCCACCGCAACCAAACTGGACATGGATGAAAATGGGAAAATGTTTGACATTACTCAATACAGAAGAATGATTGGATCCCTGCTGTATCTAACTGCCAGCAGACCTGACATTATGTTCAGTGTCTGCATGTGTGCAAGGTTCCAATCATGCCCCAAAGAAACCCATGCAACAGCTGTGAAAAGAATTTTCAGATATCTAATTGGAACATCACAGATGGGTCTTTGGTATCCAAAAGACAATGGAGAAGATCTCAAAGGATACACTGATACTGACTTTGCAGGATCCAAAACTGACAGAAAAAGCACAAGTGGAACTTGTCAGTTTCTTGGAGGATCCCTGGTTTCATGGTTCAGCAAAAAGCAAAACAGTGTAGCTCTATCCACCGCAGAAGCTGAGTATGTTGCAGCTGGAAGCTGTTGTGCCCAAGTCATCTGGATGAAGCAGCAGCTTGAAGATCTTGAGGTTAAAATGAAAGAGATACCCATCATGTGTGATAATCAAAGTGCCATAAACATCACTAAGAATCCTGTCATGCACTCAAGGACGAAACATATTGAGGTTAGACACCACTTCATAAGGGATCATGTTCTGAAAGAAGAAGTTAAGCTGGAATACATCCCAACAGAGGATCAACTAGCTGACATACTAACCAAACCTCTACCAGAAGACAGGCATTGCAAAATAAGGAGAGAGTTGGGAATGGTAAATCCCAATGAATTGTAAGTCATTTCTGTGCAATTATGTCTTCAGAATTTTTAATATTAGAATTTATTCTAACTTGAGCATCGGAGTATGTTTCAATATAGTTGCAGGTGCTCCTTGTGAAAATCAATGGCTAAAAGTTTGAAAGATTGGAGCACTCCAGATTGGAACAACCAGAAAGTAAAGTGAATGATAATTATTCTAAGGTCTGGATCCATTCTGTAAGTTTTTAAAGCTGAAATTTGTATGATGTTTGATTGCTAGATGAGTTTCGTTGATAATCTGTGTTTTCGAACTGGTCAACATTTTCAACATTCAAATTTTGGTTAATCAACAGACGAACGTTGGCCTGTTATGCCTTGAACAGTTCTCGGTAATACCTCGAAATTCGTCTGTTGAAGCTTAAAAGTTCAAATTTTCAAAAATAGAAATTTCAAGAGTATAATTGTCCATCACTGTTATGCGAATTGTTACTTCTTAAACATACGAATGTTGGACAATATTTATAAAAGTTGAAAATTCGAAGTCTCAGTTCAAAATTCGTCTGTTGACTTATGCTCTTGATGATTGAATGCTTGAAAGATGATGCTCTGTATGCTTAATTCGTCTATTGGTTGAAGTTTTGTCTGTTGAAGCTGTTTTTCTTTTCAACATTTGAATTTTGTCGGAGCAAAATTCGTCTGATTTTGTATGTATTGATTGTTTCAAGTCACTGTCAGACGAACTTTCAGACAAAAATTTGTCTGTCAGTAAGACAAGCTGAATGGTTTAACTTGTAACTGCCCGAAGTTCGAATTTTGACCCCTCAAAATTCGTCTGTCAGACGGTTACATACGTTAAAACCGACGGTTTCCCGCAGAACAGACGCAACCCTATTTGTAACTCCTCTAAGTCTGTTCTGATTCTCTCTTCAATCCTCTTAACTCCAGCCCAAAAACCGTCTTTTCTCACTGATTAAACTTCCTTTCGCATCCCTTAAATCTATTCTCAGCCACATTCTGCATCATTCAACCAAGAGATGGCAAGAGTAAAGATTCCTGGAACAGGACAAGTTGGGTCTCGGCCTAAGAGGACAGTCAAATCTCAATATGCTACAAAGGAAGGAGAGAAATCCAAGAGAAAGGCCGAACCCGGTAAAGCTACTCCTTCCAAACGTCAAAAATCCTCCTCCAAGTCAGAATCTCAGAAAGCTGGGCCCTCTTCTTCAAAATCTGCAGTTCCTTCGGCTGGTACTGCTGATGTAGCTTCCTCTTCTTCTACTGAATCTGGAGAGTTTGAATTGACTACACTGCCACTGTGGAGCACTCCTGAGATTCAAGAAGAGTACACTACCAAGTTTTCCAACAAAAAGGTAATCAAGCCTCACTGTGTAAATATGGAACAATTTCTGATATCCAACAACTTTGATGCTGCAATATGGTTGATAAAGTATAAAAATCTGTTAGAAATTGCTGAAAAATATGATGATGAGGTAGTAAAGACTTGGTATGCCTCTCTTAAGTATAACAGCAAGAAAAGGAAATGGGAGGTCACCTTGAGATCAAGGACCATTTGGCTTGATGATGAAACCTTCAATGAGGTGTTGGAAATCCCAGGACAAGATGGGCTAAAAGTTGACATTACATCCTCTGGGTATATGGATGAGGCTAGCACAGCTGATGAAGAAGGTGAGCCCTTCCTATATTACAAGGAAAGCACTATCTTGGACACCTTGTTCAGAAGAAGGGAGAATAGGCCCACAATAAATCTGTTGAAGCCCACAGACCTCAGTGTACAAGTAAGGATCTTGCACTATATAGTGTCCAGGATCATATTCAACAAGGGTGGCAGCTTCAATTTGATAACAAGGGCAGAGGCTCATGTGATGACTGCCATCATACGTGGGAAGCTGATCAATATGGGGCATATCATTCTCCAGCGTATGATAAAGGCAAGGGATCAGAGGAAAGATTCCACACTTCCCTATGCAGCAATTATCTCAAGAATCCTGCAGCATGCTAGGATTCAGCACATTGAAAAGGGGAAAGGGAAGCTCACTGAGGCCTTCCAAGAAGAGGAATTGCAAAGGATGGGCATTGAAAGAGATGAAGGACATTGGGTTGGAAAGGGAACAGGAAAATCTGAAGATTTGTTCTTTATTGCTGATGCATCCCTCCAACAAGAAGGCACCTCTGAGGCTCCTGGCAGATCTGTACCTCAGCCTTCTCAGCCTATTCCATCTCCATCCAGGCCCACTCACCCTCCTTCCACTCCCTCCTCTCGAACCAAGCCAACTAAGATCACTGAGATGTTTGACAATCTGTCAACACTCATTCTCAGCATTAAGGATGAGCAAAATGCCAAATTTGCTCACCTGCAAGATCAGATACATCAGTTGGTAGTGAATATGAAGGTGGTGGCTGATGCCTATGAAGAGATTAGAAATGCAATTCCTACCACTTCAGTTTCACCTCAGCCTGGTATCCCTGAGCCCTCTCTGTCTCCATCCCCTGTGCCTCCAAGTCCCTTCGAGATTGCTTCCACTGACCATGATAATGATTGTCCTGATGCCATGAAATCACCTAGTCCTGGTCCACCCTTGGACTATGGATTGGAAGAAAACAGCCCTCCTGAGCCTATGCAAGAGGATGCTCAGGGTTCAATTCTGTCTATACAAGAATCTGAGCAAGTTGAAAGACTGGTTGCAGCCATGAGCAATGAGGAAAGAAGCATTGTTCCTGTTATTGATTATTTTGCCATTGCTCACAATGCCCTTCTACTAGCTCAAAGGAGAAGGCTTGAAGAAATGTTTCCTCCTCCTGTACCAGTCTCTCCTTCTCTTGCTGATTATGGGCTGTCAGAGGAACAGAGAGCTCGGCTAGCTCTATCCAGGCAGGAAATGCAAGAGCTGCTTGAGGTCTCTGATGATTCTGATGAAGAGCCTTTAACTGCACCAGCTCAGCCAGAAATTCCTTTTGCTCCTGTCCCTCTTCGTGCTGTTCCTCTTACTCAGATACCTCCTCCAATGGACTTTGCTGGGCTTTCTGATGATGCCAAAAAGGGGGAGAAGATAAAGCAAACTGGGACTAAGCACACTGGAAGATCTACTGAGTCATCTGGAAAAGGAAAGACTTACAGCAAGAAGTCTAAGCCAAAGAAGAAGTGATGTTTTTAGATCTTAGGCTGAATCTTCTTGTTGTATCTAGTTTTAAATTGTTTTATTGTTTGTTTGATGTTTTGAGAACTGATTGAAATATGTATTGCAACAATTTGTTTAAGTAAATTATGTTCTTGGTTGCAATGATTTGGGCTTTGAATCTCTTCACTTAATTTGCTGAAAATGATATCTTATGAACTATAATGCATATATTAAGGGGGAGCTTGTGTAAGCAAACCCAAGTACTAATCCAGTTTGTGAGTTGTTTTGTCATCATCAAAAAGGGGGAGAATGTTGGATCAAGAGTTTTGATGATTCCAAACCAACATTCAAGAGCTTGGATTGAAGATATCAAAGGAGATTAAAGCTGTTTCAAGTGAAGGTCTTCTGTGAATTGGCTATTAGATCTTTTGTAGGATCTTTAGTTTTTGTTTAGATTGGGTAAAAGATTTTGATTTGAGAAAAAGACGTTTTCAAACCTTGATTTGAAGTTAAATCTTTACTTATTTGGAAAATACTCACAAACAGACGAAGTCTGAAAGTATAACTGAACTGTCAAGTTGGAAATTCGAACTTTGCTTTTGGAAATTCGAATTTCGAGCTAAAACTGAATAAGTCTGGAGAGGTGTCCCTCTGTCAGACGAATTTTGGTCTTTCAAAATTCGAATTTCAATCAAGACTGAAAGAAGCCTTTTTGTGACAGACGAACTTCACAGTTTCAAAATTCGAATTTCAGACAAAATGCAATTTATGAAAACCAAAGAAATTCGTCTGAAGCTTTGCTAAAGTTCATCTGAAATTAAGAAGAAACTAAGTTTGAAAAATGCTCTCTGACAGACGAACTTTTACTTAGCAAAATTCGAATTTTCATCTGAGTCAAAAAAAGCTACTTTGTGACATTCGAATTTCACTCTTTCAAAATTCGAATTTCAGACAAAACAAAACTTGAGAAAATAGAGGAAATTCGTCTGAATGTTTGATAAAGTTCATCTGAGATCAAGAATGATTTAAGTCTCAAAACTGGTCTCTGACAGACGAATTTCACTCTGTCAAAATTCGAATTTCAAAGAAAGTGAACTACTGTGTCTATTTGGACGTTCAATGGACAGACGAATTTTGGGCATCCAAAATTCGAATTTCGAGGGCACTGTAGCAAATTGAAAACACTGTTCACACTTAACAGAAAATCTTACTTCTTAAAAATTCGTATGTCACATTGTGAAAATATTTTATGAGTTTCGAAATTCGAATTTCACTCTATGGACAGACGAACTTCGCATTTTTACGTTGGAGGCTTTAACCTTCGGTTCCCTCAAAATTCGTCTGTTGGCCAACCGAAATTCGAATTTCAGTATGTCAGAAACATTAAATGCGGTTGGTGAACGGATAGTTTTTCAGAGTAACCGTTGGATAACTTCCCCAACGGATAGATTTAGTCTCTAACGGATATTTGAGATCTAAATCTATAAATATAACATTATTTGAAGTTTTGGGTAACGAATCAAACTTGTATATACCGAATTTCTGCTGAATCTTCATCTCAAAAGCTTTTACCCTTCCAACTTCATTATTTGTACTTAAACTTTCATATCTACTCTATTCTAGAGAGTTATTCATTTGTAAACAATCTACTCTTTATCTGAAAGATAGATTTACTTGTGAGGGGTATTCACAAGGGGATTGGGAAGCACATAGAGAAAGTGCTTAGAGAGTTTGAGAGAGCTCAGAACAGAGCAGACTCGTGTACTGTGGCCTTAGTAAGAAGCCCGTTGAAATTCTTGCTGGATAGTGGATAAATCTCAAGAGGTGTCTTGGGGACTGGATGTAGGTCAAGTGGATAGACCGAACCAGGATAAATCACTGAGTTTTCTTCTCCTTATCTCTACTTATCAACTTGCTCTGTTTTACACGTTGTTTTCATTATACTGTGATATTTTCACTTGCTTTACTTTGTGCAGAAAAATTTCAATCTTCCCAATTCACCCCCCTCTTGGGAAGTCAGCCTTGCTAACAAGTACAACTTGATGCTTTGTTCCAAGAGCTTACAATCTCACTCTTTGCACTCTAGCTAAGTGCTTCCTATAACACCCTACCTCCTATCACCTCCAGACTCAACCAACATCAAAATTCAACTAAACACATTCTCATATCAGCAACTTCCATACTCTGGGGTGAACTTCCGATGTATATAACTTTATGCTTCGACCTCTGATTGACTTGATTCCAACTCCTACAAGTCAATCTAGTTACAATCTAGCCATAGACACCACTTTCAACTGAATCCAACTCCATATGGAGATTCTATACTTTTGACATCGTTTTGGCCACTTATTGACTAAAACTAACCACGAACCATCCCCAATTACCACCAAAGGCAACTGGCCACTTAGAAACCAATCATACAGGTCCAAAACCCCCAAACCAACTTGTCCAAAGAGGTTTTACCCTAAAGAAACCACTCCTCTTAGATTTGACCCCTTGGAACCCCAACTAGACAAACGGGCTATAGGCCCCAAACACACCAATCAGGCCCAAATACACCTTTCATCACACATAGCACATACATATAACAAATAACACATTTTCCACACATAACCGTACATGCATCCATCCATGGCAATATTCCCAATGTCATACATTCATTACACAACCTTCTATCCTACTTGGTACAAGATACATTATCCAATATACAAATGATACATAGACTATTTCCATATACGTAGCTACTCCTACGTCTTCACCGGACTAGTGCCAGAACTATCACCTAAAAGGTTAGTCATGGGAGAAGGGTGTGAGACAATGTTTCAGTAACTGGGGACAACCACACACATCTATATATACATATATCTCATACAACTCATGAATGTAATATGAATGAATGGTATGCATGTTCTCCCTCATACACGGCTAGAACTAAGAGTTGTCGTCGTCACAAGACATTCAATAAATGATTCCCTTCCAACAGTCGGTGAAGACTAATTTCGGGACATCACCAAGCTCACCTTACTCTAATGTAACCCGGCCAATGGTCACACTAGAGCTCGAACAATGGCTCTCCTTCCCCTGGACCATCTCAAATTAATGGTGATTTAGGGAAGGTGCATCCCCAAATCCACTGCCACCTAGCTCTCCCAAGGAGAGGATTTAGTGACAGGGATATCTTATCATATCATATTGCCTTCTGCCACCTGGCTCTCCCATGAAAAGGATTTAGCGACAAGGATCTTTATTATATCATCATCTCATATCACATCATCTCATCATCAATCTCTCACTATGCAATCATATGGTGATGATGTCAATGTCATGCCAACATGCCTCTACACATATATATACATCATTATCATCACATACATCGTATAGACATGCTAGGATGCAATGGTATGGGGATGCTACATATCACAACATATGCAATCATAACACATCAACTAGCCGTGCATACCACGATATATAGAAAAATCATACACATACACAATCAATATCGTGGTATGAAAAGGAACATGCATATATACACAAATATACGTACTATCATATCATACAAACATACACCTTAGGTTGTCAATACCACACACGTAAGTTCCGTGAACTTCTCGAATTGTCCAACACGCGTGAACCTCTCTCAGTTAACCAAACAACCTTCATAATAATACAATTTTTCAATTAACACAATAAACCATCAACCAAACATCACAATTCAACCACTTTAGGCCTAACCCAAGGTTCTAACACCCCTTTCATGCATCATTAAGCTCCTAGGAATCATTCAAACACTACTTAACCATATACACTTCGAATTCCCAAGAGCCCAAACCGAAAACAACCTAGAGTTAAGCTCTAAACACATATAATCCCTTCAAAACTCACATCCAAGCAATAAGAACACCACAACACACTTCCTTAACCCCTTTTCATCTATTTCAATCGGTGGATTTCATCCAAAATCAAAAATCCAACCTCAAAATCGAAAAATCCCAAATTCCAATCGAAGAAAAATGGAGAGGGAGGAGTAGAGACACCTAATTGAATCCAAGTTCGAAAATCACTCCCAAAGGCCGAAAATAGTGAACCCTAGCACTGCTCCTCATCACTCCTTCCGTTTTCTTTCTTTGCGATCATCTGAAATGATCCGAATTTAAACAAAAATCCAGAATCTCATCGCGGCCTCAGTATACCTTGCCGTGGCTACACCAGTTCTCATCCGGAAAGAACCACTAGAATTGGCTCTCGTCGTAGTGGCCCTGCTTCTCACCGCGGCATGGAGCTCTTCCAGACTCCACTTGAACTTTCCATCGTCCTATTTTCTTCGGTCCTAAACACAACGCCAAGAAAGATAACATGACAGGTGTTACACTTCCTAAATCCCTTGTGAAATCCCCTCATAAGATAATCTTTTCTCCAGATGAAGATAAGATTGATTACAGTAATTGAACTCTCTAATTTAGAGTGTATATGAAAGTTGAAGTACAAGATATGAAGTATGTGAGAGCAGAAGACTTTGACTTAAGAATTTAGCAGAGTTTATGTATATACAATATAAAATTATTACTCACATCTTCAAATGAAGTTCTATTTATAGATTGATGTCTTAACTATATATTAGAGATAAGATCTAACCGTTAGAGACGTTACCCAACGGTTACTCTAAAAAACTATCCATTCACCAATCGCATTTAATGCGTCTGACATTTAAAGTTTGAATTTTGGTGTGTCAACAGACAAATTTTGTAGAGACTGTAAGCTAAAGACTTTAACATTGAAACTCAAAGTTCGTCTATTTTAAAACAAAGTTCAAACTTTCATCTTTGGCAAATGTTTCTATGTTGGAACATACGAATTTTCAAGTTTAAAGTTCTTTTGGAAAGTGTGAATAGTTGTTTCATATTACTACAGTGCCTTTGAAGTTTAAATCTTGGTGCCCAAAATTCGTCTGTCAATGGGCAGCTCAATATGGTACTATAGTTTTACTTTTTGAAATTCAAATTTTCAAATACCAATGTTCGTCTATTAAAGAAATCTCTTATCATACCTAATTTTCAAAGTTTGAATTTCTAAATACTGAAATTTGTATGTTAAAAGACTATCATAACAGTCTTGCAAACTATCTTTCCAAAGTTCGAATTTTCAAAGTCAAAGTTCGTCTGTCAGAGAACTAACTTAGAACTTTTTCTAAACTTTATTTTCAAATGAACTTTGACATATCTTCAGACGAATTTTTCATTTTTCATAGTTTGTGTTTTACCCGAAATTCAAATTTTCAATGATGAAATTCGTCTGTTAGAGAGACCTCTTTTCTGACTAACAGATTTTCACTCCGAAGTTCGAATTTCAGATACCAAAATTGGAATTTCCAAAGTAACAAATCAAGTTTAACACTTCAAAATTTATCTGATAGTGGGTATTTTTCAAATACTTCATGAATTATCGTAAAAACACATTTTTAAAACATTCTCTTGCAAGATCAAAGTCTTTTACTCATTTGAATTCAATAAGAAATCCTATATCTAATCTTATACTTGTTTTTCTTGGATTTCTTCACTTGAGATTTTTTGTACACTTTTGATATCTTCCTTCCAAGCTCTAGTTAGTTTGGAATCATCAAAACACTTGATTCAACAAGCTTCAATAACACTAAATGAAGCTTCAATATTCCATTTACATATATTTTAATTGGTGGAATTTGGCCCAAAATGGAAATCCAAGCATATATATGAATTTATCCTCGAAAACCAAAGAGAAAAGAAAGGAGGAAGAGCAAGAATCACTTACCAACCAAGATTGAAGCCTCCAAGATTCAAAATTCACTCCCCAAGGCCGAAAACCTTGAATCCTAGTAGAGCTCCTTTGTATCTCCCTTGATTCCTCTACTGTGCATGATTGAATCTCATCTGATTTAAAGACATTCAACCTCTAGCGCTGCAGTGGGCAATAAGTTTGCTATAGCATGGAGTCCTTCTGTTTGAAAAACACTAAACCTCCTCGATTCATTCTCTTATGCGACCCTACTTCTCGCCACAATGTAGAGTGCTTTTGCCTCCTACTTGTTCTTCTATAGTCCTAGTTCATCTAGTCCTTCACACATCATCAATTGTACCTCTTGTTAGAACGAGACTACATCTAGGATAGTATGTTGAGGGTTATTACATTCTCCCCTCCTTATAAAAATTTAGTCCTCAAAATTTCGAACTCCTTTGCATGGATTCTTTCATCTGCCCGTGACGTCATTCGATGTCAGGCTACTCCACAACACCTTTACTAGTTTGATAGTCTTATTCTTAGTTGCTTCACTTTTACATCGGTAATTTGCTGCAGCATGACTTCAAAAGTCATATCCCCTCACAATTGAACTCCGTTATCATCAATTATGTGAGACAGATTAGGATGGTACTTCTTAAGTTGAGACACGTGAAAAACATCATGTAATCTTGCGAGATTAGGTGGTAGCACCGACCAATAAGCCATTGGTCTAATTTACTCTAGGATCTTATATGGATCCATATATCGAGGAGTGAGCTTCTTCGCTCGAATTGATCTTCCAATACCCGTGGTAGAAGTAACCTTAAAAAATACATGATCTCTAGCGTCAAATTCCAAGGATCTTCTCCTTCGATCTGCATAGGTCTTCTACTGACTCTGGGGAGTTAGAAGTTTATGTCAAATGCTCTCTATTTGTTGATAGGTTTGGTCCATGATATTTAGGCCCAATAAGCTTCGTTCACTCAATTTAACCCAACACAACAGTGATCTACACTTTTTGCCATATAAAGCTTCATAGGGAGTCATTTGCAAGCTTGAGTGGTAGCTATTGTTGTAGGCAAACTCAACCAACGGTAGATATTGTTTCCCAATTGTCTTTATTCTCCAGAACATAAGCTCACAGCATGTCTTCTAGAGTTTGTATTGTTCTTTTAGTCTGCCCATCATATTGAGGATAATAGGCTATACTGAAATTTCAACCTCATCCCCGTGGCCTTCCTAAGGGACTTTTAGAACTAAGATATAAACTTAGGAACTTTGTCTTACACAATACTCATTGGAACTCCATGCAGTCTCATGAGTTCATTCACATATAATTGGGCCAATTTTTCCACAGTAATGGTCTCCTTAATTGGAAGAAAATGGGCTGACTTCATTTATCTATCTATAATCACCTATATTGCATTGTGCCCTCAAGAGGTCCTTGGTAACCCCATCACAAAATCCATGGAGATATTGTCCTATTTCTACTCTAGAATCTGCAAAGGTTGCAGCAAACCTGCTTGTAGTTGATGCTCAATCTTCATTTTCTGACAAACTTGTCATCTTACTACATACTCTACAATATCCTTCTTCATTCCTAGCCACTAGTACCCTTAATTCAAATCTTGGTACATTTTAGTGGTACCTGGGTGAATAGTATACTTGCTTTTATGAGCTTCTTTCAGAATAGTTTCTTGCAACCCCATAACATTTGGCACATAAATTCAACCACGGTACCGGATGATACAATCTTCTAATATATCAAAGTTCTGAGGTTCTGCCATTTCAATTCTTTCTTGAATGCCTAAAAGATGGTTATCCTAAACTATGCAAAGCAAATATTTCTCAACGAATCACTTGACACATTAATAGACCCTAGTACAGGAACACTAGGGTATACATTGATGAATAATTTTATATCTCTCAGGCTTTCAAGCAACTGTTGTTATGTAACACCTTACTTTTGTCTATATTTTTTCATATATTATAGTATGTACAATGTCCAAATAACTCATATTAAGAGCTTGAACCATTAATAGGACCAAAATATTTGAATAAAAAAAACGTGGTACTATTCATTTGATTCTCAAGTTTTTGGACGAACTTTGAAAAATCATAACTTAATCCAGAAAAATCGTATCAATTTGGTTCAAGTCTCTAAATAAAGCTAGAAATATGATATAGAAGATAAAAATATCAAAATTTCCTTTAACCTGACCAATTAGTACAGTTATTATTCAAACTTACACTGTATAAATGGTCATTTCTCTCTTTTCTAGGAATTTGGCTGTAACTTTAAAAATTTATATCTAACTCTATACTAAGCCAAATCATGTATTCTATATTCCATTAGAAAGATATATATGTATAATTACCTTCATAGTTTTCTTATACATTTATTTAGTCTAGACAGGGCACAACATCAATTTGAATCACTAAGGATCAAAATATCACTTTTACTGGAACAGTCTTGGGAAAACTTCTATATCTCTCATTGTACAACTCCAATTGAATTCAAACTAGTGGCATATTGAACTTAAAACACAGATCGTTTCAAAAATGTAAATTACTAAATTTTTGGAGCTCTGTACAATTTTATATTTCCTTTCAAAGTAAGTGGTACTAACAGTGAAATTCGCAGCTTTTACTTTACTGTCCAGTTTTGACCCTTAACTTCAAAAATATACTATAAATTGTACACATATTCAAATTAAGTGTTCTTTAGCTCATTGGAAAGTTTGTTCTCTCTAGTTTCAGATAATATATAACACTTGACTTACTTGCTTGTCTCAGGAAAATAGTATTGACTTCACTTTCATTACTACCAAATGAACTTCTAGCAATATAACATGGCAAAGTAGACTTCATAACAAGCTCACATGATCATTTCATATTTCAAATCCATGCCAAACATTTCATAATGCTCATAAGGAGATAATAGCACAATGGCACAGATCTAAAAGCATATACATGTTTTTATACATAATTTTAAAATATACACTCATAGCTTGAAAACACCATCAAGCATCATTTTCTTCTTCATTCTCCTTGCCTTTTCTTTGGACTCCTTTGCCATAGCTTGTACCTAATCATTTGGGATACTTGAGGGGATGAGATTGGGGGCAATCTCAGTAGCAAGTTACATTTCATGCAATTATGCCAATCATGTCAAATAACTCACATTTGATCACATATAATCACATCAATCACCTTTAAACAATAAATTGCCACATTGGTCATAAAAAAATTCGGCAGCATAACGGCTTAGAAAATGGACATCCCGGGGAATAAAACCCCTCATTTTACAGCCAAGACCAATCAAAGAAATCACAATTGCAATATGGCAACACAATTTAATCATAGAAGGACAATAAAAGAACATAAAGTAAGAATATGAAACTTAGCTACCTTGAAGCATTCCTTTGGCTCTTCCTCTTGAATCTAATGCTTCCACTAGCCTCCTTAGGCTTCCTCAAGTCCCTAACATTATTCAACACATGCTCAAGCCACTGATTTCATGGCTAATCACAAAAAGTTCTCATAAAACTCTTGAAACCCTTAAACTCCCAAACTTTTTATCTTAAGCTCTATCTTTGAGCAACACTTGTTCTTGAGGTTTTTCATCATGGGAAATTCATTTTTACCATCAAATGCATGAAAATCCAGCTCCTTCCCACCTTATTGGTCTGACCAAAATCTGCTCTTAAGAGGAAGAAATTGGTTTTTTCACAAACTTGCTTAGAACATACCATACTTGTTTCCTTTAGTAAAATCTCATGCTTTCTCCTGATTTTATGGTTTAAAAACAACTTTCCTTCCCATTAATCATGGTTGGCCAGATTAGAACAGTGGATGAAGGAGAGAAAATTTCAAGGGAATTAACTCATAGAGCTTAGAAACTATACTAGAACACTTAAAGAACACAAGAGGTTTGCTTACCAATTTTCCTTGCTTTTCTTCCTTATTTTTTCTTCTCTTTTTCTTTCCTCCTTCACCCCACGTAGCTTCCCTTTCTTTCACCTTTGCTGCAGCTTCTCTTTCCCCTTTCTAAGTGTCCAAAACGTCCAACTTGAGGGGGCAAAAGTAAAAGAAGCCAACCAATGAAATTATGCCACCTAAGCTTCTTGATTTTTCTTGAAAATGACATAATTAATTGAATAATATAATTCTATCATGTGCAGCTTGTTGGCCACGAAATAGGGAGTATTTTGGTCCAAAAATTTCAGATATTTACTTATCTAAATATATCCTGAACCGGTCTGGACAAATAAAGTTACTTTAACGGTATATTTTACTATTATTGGGATACTAATTATAATTATATTGGGATATAAAATTACCATAATATACTTATCCCAATGGGTCCAAATATAAGATCCACACATTTTTCTTGAATAAATACTGCTTCTTCCTGCAGTCCAGACTGACATCTATCAGGTAAGACATTAATATTAAATTATAATTACCCAATAAATATTATTTTGATCTTAATAAATTCCATACTATATTCCAATGGTCTTAGCTCATTGAGAGCTTCATTTTGACTATAATTTTTCATATTTACAAAAATACCCTTGACCCGAGACATATTTATAATTTTTAAAACTTTCGAGTCATTAGGTGTAATTTTTCCCAAAATTCATAAAATTTGTTTCAATTCCTTCGTACGTCCACCGCCTTTCTTCTTCTTTCTTCTTCGTTCTTCTCATCTCTATTTTTTTCCTTTTCTTTTCAGGGGTAAAATGATTATTTTCTTATTTTTTCTTTTGACCGAGATAATTGACCTCTTTATCTTATATTATGTAAAACGGTGTATATCCGTTTTTGCAAATTTCTTATAAATTTTGAAATATTAAGCTTTAAATATTTAAGAGAATTTTCAGGATATTACATGTTCCCTCATTATCATGATAGCTATATTGATCGACTTCCTGTTTAATACATCCACCACTACATTGGCCTTCCTAGGATGATACTTGAAAGCAAATTTATAATCCTTTAGGAACTCTACCCATCGGCTTTGTCTCATATTCAACTCCTTCTGATCAAAAAGACATTTCAAGCTCTTGTGATCACTGAACACCTCGAACTAAGCACCATAGAGATGATGCCTCTATAACTTTAAGGTAAACACCATAGCCACTAGCTCAAGGTCATGAGTATAATAGTTCTCCTCATGGGGTTTCAACTACCTTGATGTGTAGGCCGTAACTCTTCCTTACTGCATCAACACACACCCAAAACCCTTTTTAGAGTCATCCGTATAAACTATGAATGGCTCAAAAGGGTTAGGAATGATCAACACTATGGTGGATGCCAGACTAATCTTCAGTTCTTGGAATGTTCTCTCACACCTGTCATCTCAAATGAAATGTCTATCCTTGCAGGTTAGTCTAGTCAATGGTATAACAAGTTCAGAGAATCATTTAATGAACCTTTGATAATAGCCTGTCAACCCCAAGAAGCTACTCGGTCACTGATTGTGGCCTTTCCCAATTTAACACTGCTTCTATTTTCCTATGATCCACTGCTACACCTTCTTGAGAAATTAGTTAATGTTCAAATAACATTTATATTACATTTATCTAAATAGTTACCGTGATTAGACAAATAAACTTTTAAAATAAGAAATTGATTAAAGGACAAATAATTGTAAATATATAAATAAAAAAAATGTGTCTAAGACCAATTCCTTCATTAAGAGAATAGAAGTTTCATATTTAGTTTAGCTTATTTGTTGGAAAATATAAAAATATCCCGGTTCATACAAATTTATTACATATATAAAGCTAGGTGGAATTGGAAAAAATGTGTGAGGCCACCTCAACATGGACTCAAAAAAGGGAAGATTGATTATACTCTAGCCATGTGGCATCTGAGGTGCACATATGGATGTTAATTTATAATTTTTATATTAATTACATTAATATGGTCAATCATGTAGTACCTGCAGTTTTTAAAAATTATGTAACTACTAAGTTTTAAAAAATACTTTTTTCATCCTATATTATAAGGCAACAAATGAGTTTTTTTTATTTCATACAACATGGTCATATTTGTCACTTTTACTCCTTATTAATGTAATGTATAGTATTATAAATTATGTTAGAATTATAAAAAGATGAGTATTTAATAGGGGTAAAATATGAATATTTAGGTTTTTTTTAAAGAATTTAAGGATATTATTTTCATTTTTTTCATATGCTTAAAACCTCAAATGTTGCCTTATCATATGAGATAAAGGAAGTAATTTTACTATATGACCAAAATTCCGACATGTTGTAATTTCTATTAAATGAATATTTATCCCTCAAATTTATTTATATTATTTGAAAGGTTGGTTTTATCTTCAAATAAGTACACGAACCCTCATTTATCATTTGCATTTATATTTGTGAATATATTTTCATTAATTGTTAATTGTGCGGCTTTTAGGGGCGGAATGATACTCATGAAATAGTAATTCAAATATAAATCCTTATTTGACCTACTAAATAATAATCCACGATCATCTATATTTGCCAATTAATGTCGGTTACATTTATATTTATGAAATATTTCTTAATAATGAATATTTAATTATTTTCAAATTAATCATCAATGTCATAAAGTTTTTCCTTGTTGTCATCAAATAGAATTGATGGGAATCATCTCCAGTCAATCTGCAATTAAGGAAAATTAATTGCCTTTGCTAAATAGTCTTCCTATTCCTTTATATAAGTCACATTCTAAAAAGATTCCATGATTCCAAATATAACTCACTTTACAAAAGTTTATAAAGTATTAATTACTTTATTCCAAAAATGCTATTCTTGAAAATTGTTTTATAGAGTATTGATTATTTTAGAAAGTTTAAATATATTATATTAATTAAGGATAAAGATGGAAACCAAAGCAAATATTAGACAATTTTATTAATGCAACTAACATTTATTGGTTTTTGTGAGTTAGTTAAAAGTGACTTATATTAAGAGTTAAAGGGAGTATGTAACTATTATGTTCTATATTTCACACTATATATACAATTTGTGAATTCTATTGCATTACTCACATCCATTTACAATACCCATGTATATGCGAAATGATTGGAAATAATTCCTCTTAGGAATCATCAAGGAATCTCATACTGGCGGTGAATGGGGGCTACTCCGGCCAGGGGAAGCTGTGGAAGATTGGAGGAGCATAAAAACAAGCTAGTTTTAATTATTTTTTTGTCTCCTATATTGATTAATTATATTAATATATAATTCAAGTTTTTTTAATCTAATTTTGATTACATTTGTTTTGGCCAATATATTTTTTGGATAAGGAGGAGAATACAAACAAGCACCATATTACAGGTCAGCGGCTACAAAATGTTCTGAAAACAGCATATCCCTCCACATCCTTGCAAGAGATTCTGGGACACCAGATTACAAGCCAGTGGCTCCGTTTGTTATGGCCGATATTATTTTGATAAATGACAATATAATTTGATAAGGTAGGATATCTATCACTAAAGTTTTGTTGCTTCTCGGCTATGGTATTTTTGTTTAAATATTTCTTGCAGGTACTTATCATTCATCAGTGTTACCTAAAGTATATCAGTTTGTTCACTAGTCAATGTTGGGCTTAAAATTTCCATGGGAATGTGGTGTTCGAAAGCTGTGATGAGAGACTGATTCCATTATGATATCTTGTAGGATATTTTGAAAACATTGGGAAGAAGAGTAAATTGTGGAAGTCAAAAATATTATTGAGACTTGGAGGTATCTTTGCACTTTATCCCTATGCAGCAAAACTTTGATGCTGATGAACTAGCGAAGGTAAATTGTATTGTATTATTTATCTTTTGATTAACATTTAATAGTATGATACACTTCAAACATAATGGATTATATTTTTCAAAATGTAAAATAATAATGTGAAAATTATTTTATTACATTTGAAATTATTTATTAAAATTTGACTTAAATAATCATTAATTTGAATCAATAAAGAGTTGGGAAAGAAGAATTAATTGAGCATTTTTATTTATCGTTTTTTACCAACAACAAGCATTTTTTGTTGGAAAAAATTTGAAGTTGATTATTTACAATTTACTATGGATTCATAATTTATTGCGAACAGGTAAATATTAATTTGTAATAATGTAATTAATGTAAAACCACTCCCTCCGTCCCAAAACTATTAATTATAATTTAATGTTGTGATACGCACGTTAAGAAAGCTATAATTCATGTAAAATAATATTATGTAATAGCTAAAATACTCTTATTTAAAAATTGTTGAGATTGAAGTAAATTAAAAAAGAGTATGTAAAAGATAAAAGAGAGAGAAAATTGAAATTAATAAATGGGGTATGGTTTGAAAAAAATTAATTATGCATTGATTTCTAAAACAATAGTTTTTTGGGAGATAATAGAAATTCCAACACAACAATGGTTTTGGAACTATATGTTTTTATTTTCACTATAAAAATTATTTTAAATAAACATGCTGAAATAATTTATGCATATTTATTATCAAGTGTGATATAGTGACTAATTTCTGCATATTTATTTTATTTTTTCCTAGATTTCTGCATATTTATATTAAAATAATCTCTAGATATTTTAATTAAATATATTCACTAATATCCATTCTCCAACAAAAAAAATTCTTACTCATGAAATTGCCTCATTAGCTGGAGTTGATAGATTTAAGTAAAATTGCACTTGATAATATTAAATTACTATGTAGACCTTCAATAAGTCATATTGTTTTTTCTGGACACTTAGACGGGTATATGAAAATTACTATTATAAATTGAGTCAAGGCTTCCATTTAGTATGTGTTTTTTCTGGACACATAGACGGGTATATGAAAATTACTATTATAAATTGAGTCAAGGCTTCCATTTAGTATGTGGTGAAGGCAATTTCCTATATTCGGGTTAAAAATAAAAGAAGGTTATTCCCTATAAATAAAAGTCAAGGCTAAATTAATTAAGTTTGTTGTGTCCCGTGTTTAAAGTAGACAATATTTGAAAAATCTTGTAATAATTTAGAGTAATAACTTTTGATTTTATATATACTTTGAATTAAGTCATATTGTTTGATTATGTGGTATATTCTTTTATCAAGTTTTGTCAAAAATAATTTTACTTACCATTAAATTGTTTAGTATAACAACCCTCATTACACTATTCTGAATTTAGTCTTGAGTTAATGAGAAGTGTACTTGATGATGTGTGTAGGACTGGAGAAATCGGGATCAAAACGGCACAAATATGAAATTGGAAACAGAGAAGGGTCATGCCATGGCGAGGTGCAAGGTCGCTGTGGCAAGACACTTGTGGCAACTTGAAAAATATTAGGACCGATAGCACTCACGCTGCGGTGAACTTATTGACTCCATGGCGGGAATCACAAAATCCGTTTATGTTGGATGAACGGAGGAAAGAAAAATGGAGGGAGAACGAGGGAAGCTCTGCTAGGGCTTCAGTTATCCAGCCTCTTCGGGTGATTTTCAGACCAAGAAAGCTTGATTAATTGTTGGTAAGTGAATCTTGCTTCCTCTCCTCTCTTTTCCTTTCAGTTTTGGGTTGAAATCCATGGGTGTATGTGGGATCTCAGTTGGGTTGCATTTTCTAACGATTAAAATGCTTGATTTAGTGTTGTAGAAGTATTATGTAGTGTTAGGATGGTATGTGTGTGAGTTTTGGTTGGATTGTGATGGATTTTAGTAAAACCCTGGGTTGAAATTTGGGAAGAGAAGTGGAAATCCGAAGTTGCATGTGTTGGTGTGTGTTTGAATGGTTGTATCAGGTTCATTGGCATATGCGTATGTTGTTAGAACTCTTGGTTAAGCTTGAAAAGCTAGATTGTGGATTTTAGTGTTATGAGAGTTATGTTAATTAAAGGTATTATGATGTTATATTGGTTGATTAGCTAATTGGAGGCATATAGTTCATGATGGGTGCTCCGGAGGCTTGCCTAAGCCCTTGTGTGTGTGGTGTTAGTATTAACAACTTGAGGTAACCAAGTGTTTGTATTGTGTGTATTATATATAAGTATATATATGTGTATATATGCATGTTTCCGTTCATATCATGATATTATTATGTGTGTGCATGGTTTTTTTATATATCATAGTATGCACACAGCTAGACATTAGATTACATGATGATGATTATGACGATAATTATATATGATGATGATATGACATTTCATGAGTTCATAACATGAAATTGAGAAACATGATGAGGATGATTATATGATGATATGACATAAAAATCACCACATGACATTATAAGGAAAGGTAAATCAGGTGGTGATGATGATATATGATATGATGATATATGATATAGGTGAAATAAAGAACGGATCTCTGTCACTAAATCGTCTCCTATGGCCAGGAGAGAAACGTGA
Organism: Adenanthera pavonina; assembly: GCA_026686845.1. Classification (NCBI taxonomy): domain Eukaryota; kingdom Viridiplantae; phylum Streptophyta; class Magnoliopsida; order Fabales; family Fabaceae; genus Adenanthera; species Adenanthera pavonina. The sequence continues at coordinate 20,480,883 of JAIVEN010000011.1, forward strand.
CAGTGGACTACACCTTCTCTAAAATCACCATCAATTCGTGGTGGTCAAGGGGAAGGAGAGCCACGATCCAAACATTAATGTTACCTTTGGCCAGGTGCACTAGTGTGAGGTAAGCTTGGTAATGTTCCAAAATCAGTCTTCATTGACTGTTGGAAGGGAGTCACCTATACAAAATGTCCTGTTATAACAATAGCTCGTGGTTCTAACTGTTTGCGAGGGAGACATGCAATCCATTCCATTTTGCATTCATATTCACTATTGTATGAGATATATATATATATATATTGCTTGTGGTTATCCCCGGTTACTGAGACATTGTCTCACACCCCCCTCCATGACTAACCTTTTAGGTGAAGATTCTAGTGCTAGTTTGGAGAAAGCCATGGAGTTGTAGGCCTCTCTGTATTTGGGAATTTAAAATAGAATTCGATAGTTGTTATTTAGTTTATGTAATATTGTGCCAAGTAGATTATTATGGTTAGTTGCCTATATGTGTATTCTGAGAGTATAGAGATGTATGTGGTTATGCATGTATAGGAAAAGTGATGATGTTGCATAGATAATGTTGGGGGATGATGAGTGGTGTAGTTATAGTTGTATGCCGAGTTTGTGGTTCACCGGCATGCGACATAGTATGACTGTGGACCCCAGTATTGTTCACTATGGTTGTAATGTGTGTTTGTGAGCCAGAATGGCCATATATGAGAGCCCAAAGGTGGTTCAGGGCCTTATATGTATGTTTTGGGCATATAATCCATTGTGTGATTAGGGGGTTCAAGGGAGTCAATTACTAGAGGAGAGGTTTTCCCGAGGTAAAACCTCCTTAGACAAGTTGGTTGAACCAAATGGGATTTGTGTGGATAGTCAATAGTGGCCAAAGTACCTTTGGTGGCAAATGGAGGTGGTAAGTTGTGAGTTTTCACCAAAAAATGGCCAAAACGGTGTTGGTTGTCTAGAATCTCTATATGGAGTTGGATTTAAGTGAAATTAGTGTCTATGATTAGATTAGGATAAGAGTAACTTGTAGGAGTTAGAATCAAGTTAATCGGAGATTGAAGCATGAAGTTATGCGCATCGAAAATTCACCCCAGAGAGTTGCAAATTGCTAATATTGTATCAGCAAGGGGCACTATGGCGCCACTTGTTACTGCTTCTCTGAGGCCATGGTGCCACTATAGTCGGCCGTGGCCCCATCCCTATTTTGGTGTTATGGTGTTTTTCTGCTGCTTTGATGTTTTGGGAAGTAAAGTCAATGTGTTTTGGCTTTGTTTGGTTGGTTTTGAAGTAATTGATCAAGTATGGAGATGTGTTGGAGTAGGGTGTTACATTTAGTTATGCCCTCTAATATTATGTAGAATAAAAAAATAAATATAGATTAATAATTGAGTTGAACAGTACTAATATATAATTTTATGGATAAGCATCCATAAATATAATCAAATAATTATGTTCTCCAATATTGTATCCCATACTTTTAGTTTTTGTACCAGTGAAGCAATAACCCGTACATTGCACAAGTCTCATACTAGTATATTATAAAGTAATGATCTAAAGGATGACATGTTGTGATATTAGCATTCCACATCATCCTGGTTATTTGAATTCCTTCAAGGACCCATCTTGTCAACTATTTTTATCCTTTCCATTGTGTGATTGGATTTTTCTTAAATGTTTTCTCAATAAATTATTTTTGCATTTTGGTATGCTACACAATTTTTTCAAAATCATGCATATTTTCTTTCCATTTATTCCACAATCTCCAAAAATTAGAATTATTTGCATTCAATCTTCAATTAAATTATTATGAATTAATTTGAATTAACTCATATATGATCTTCTACATATATACGAGGACAACAAATATTGAGAAACACCAAATTTTATTTTTATATTAATATTAATTAAATTATATTAAATTAATTACATACTAAATTCAAACTTATACTGGATTGATTAAAATCAAATAAAATTGAAATTTAAAAAAAATAATAACATGAATTGTTACTATTTTAGGGTATCACTTATTACAAATGAGTAACAACACTTATATAGTATATAAATAAGATACAAATGCATTGCTAGTTACAACCATGATTATCATAACTGGATCGCACCTACCGGTTCAACCGGAAACTGGTGCTAGGTCCGATCTGGACAAACATAGGAACCGGGAAAAAAGTGAACCGGTGAAAAACTGGATGAATCGGTATTAAACCAGACAGAATTGATAAAATTGGGCCGGTTCACGAGTAGCGACGGTTCAATTTTTTTGCCGTTGCCTTGTTAAAGATCAAGAATCAGCAAACAAAATACAACTAGCCAAAAAAAAACAAAAGCATCCAAGTCACAAAGAAGAAGAGGAAGAAAGAAGGAAAAAAGAAAAGGTGAAGAAGAAGAAGATCTGACAATCTAAAGATGAGGGAAGAACAAGACAAAAGACAAATGAAGATGAAAGAAGACTGGAAGAATGAAGAAGACCGAAGAAAGAAGGGTAAAGATACTTAACATTTTTGGGTGAGTTCTTGTTCTTCAAGTCCAAAAAAGAAGATTGAAAGAATGAAGATGAAAGATTCAGATCTTCAGATGAAACGAATCTTGATAGTTTTCTGTATCGCAGCCAAAATGAAGAAACCTAAAAAAAAATAAAAAAGTGAGACGTTGGGTATCGGTGCCGAAATAGAGAAACCTTGGGAGTGTGACCAAGCGTGATATACACGCTTTAGTGCCTGTTTTGAAACAAGATTATAATCATTTATGATACCGTAAGTGATTATATGTCAGAGTTGCTAAATAAAAACTGCTTTTTAATAAGTAGTTATGCCTCAAATAAGTACTTATGGAAGAAACTAATTTTTCCTACTTATAATAATAATTTATTCTCCCATAATCACTTATTTCACTTTTCCTTCTCATTATCCACCCAATAATCACTTAAACCCCAATATCCAAACATATTTCTATTCTTAAAATCACTTATTGGGTAAAAATATCCAATAAAAATCACTTTCAACATAATTACTTATTCTCATAATCTATAATAAATAAGCATTTATCTTTATAAGTACTTATACATAAGTTAATCCAAACACACCCTTGATTGAAAAGAAATTAGGTTGCTTTAAAAAAAAAAAGGAGTGACACAATTTGAATGAACCTCTTGGCTTTTCAATATTACTTTGGAAAAAGAGAACTAAAGTGACCAAAGGTTAAAATTACATTTGTTATATTCATGGTGTAAAAGTAAAATTACAGAAGATTTATATTAGAAAGTTAGTCAAAATAATTTATATTAGAAAATTGTAGTTATTATTTTAGATAAAAATTAATACAAAGTTTTAAAATATTATTATTAGACATGTTTTAAATTTTTTCCTTAGTTTATATTTGATATTATCGTTATTTAAGTTGTTTATTTTGATGTAATACATATAAATGTACTTTATTCATTCCAAATATAAAGCATTATTACACACCTCACACAAATCAATTAAAATTAAAATAATTTAAATTAGTTAAACTAAAAAAATTAATTTATTTTATGTAGTTCTATTTCATTTTATTATCACATTGCAAACTTCAATTATGAAAAAAATTGGGAAAGGCTTAAAGTGAGTAGTAATCTAAGTCTCTTTTATTTTTTATATGTATTATTTAAAATATATTATTTTAATTATTACTGGTCTGATCACGGTTGAACCATTAAATCTTAAACCAGTGTTTTATTCAATTTAATGTCTGGTCCAATTTAGACAACATTGGTTACAACTATAGGAGCTTGGTTATACCGTGCTCAAATGCATTAAAATCCCCTAAATATGCGAATTTATTTTGGGTCGCAAGATCTCACTATTGGAGCAATCATCATGGATTTCCCATTTCTCCTAGGACCATACAACAAATAGCTAATCTCCTCCATCTTTTTCCATAGTATAAATATGTACATTTTCATAAAAATTAAAAATATGTATATTTTATTGGTCTGTTTTTAAATTTCTTATCAAAATTATTTTTCACATATTTTTTGAGATAAAACCGTTTATTTAAATTAATTAGAGTTTAAATAATTATTTATAATTAATCAATAATATAAAATAACTTTTTAGGGAATGTCTGTAGATAACTTTAACATAATAAAATCTGAAAGAATTAGTAGAACAGAGATAAATTTGAGCATTAATACTTTACCATTATAGTATTAAAGAATCATAAATTAAATCAACTCATCAAAGAGGAAAGAGATTTTTTTTTAGCCCTTCTTGCGTTTCAGTTTCTTTCAATACAAGAGATTAATCATTATCTTTTAGAATTCAAATTTTATTAGATATTGATTGCTTGCTCTTTTTTTTTTGGCCGCATATTGATTGCTTACTTTGAGTTTTTGAAATTAATAAATTGAAATTTACAAGAATCTTGATATAATTAATATCATTAATTATTTATTAAATTTTAAAATTTATCATGTACATTAACATCATATCAATATTATATATGTAGTGCTTCAAAGCTTCTGAGTGCCAGTTAATTTCTAAATTTTCTAAATATACTTATATATATATATATATTATGTATGAACTAACATAAATTTAATGGCTAACTAAAATATTTATGATATATATTTCTAAATTTTCTAAAGGATAGCTTTAACTAATTTTTATTGAATATATTTTTTTAATTGAATTGATAGATTCAATAATCAAATTGATTATACTTATCTTTGTAAAAAAAAATTAAGCTATTTAAATCTCATTTGGATGAGGTAAAAATAAGAAAAATCGCATTTGAATTACTTATATCGTATTTCTTATTTCTTAATTAAAAATATTTTTTTTAAAAAAATTTATAGTTAGCTAACTACTATGTTTTATATTTTATTTCTTTTGAAATAAAAATATTAAAAAAATAAATAAAATCTAAAATGTTGAATTAAACTAATATGATTTAAACCATAAAAATAGAAAAAATAAAGTGCAAAAGCAATAATTGTTAGCAGGTGAATTTGAGAATTGTTTAAAAGCAACAGTACAAAGAATAAATTAATTGAATTAATTAAAATATTTAATTTTACTGTTTTATTTTAAATATTTAATGCCATGTATGTCTTTTATAGTGGTTAATCGGTAAATTTATTGTAAGATTCGTGGAATTATTATTCACAATGATAATTAGTTTAGTAGTCTTAAATTATCAATTAAAAATTATATATCTTTTAAATTTTTTAGATAGATTCACAATTTTGTGATTGAAATAATTTCAAATTGAAGGTTTTTTTTTCAAATTAATGGGTTGAAATTTCTTTTAATGAATACATATGATATATAATAATTATCAATTACTAGATTAAAATTTATCATAATTTCAAAATAAAAAAATTATAGCAAACTAATTGTCTCATCTTATGCAATGCACGGGACATATAAAACTAAAAAAATTGATGAAATAAAATATATATAACATTAAGTTTATAAAAAGATAATGATACAAAATTTATAAAATTTGAGTAAAAAAATAAGTAAAAAAATAATAGAGTTAAATGATTTAAAATTTAAATATGAAAAGAGATTTATGTTATTAGAGAGGAAATGATAAAAAAAAGCCATAAACTGAATGTCCAAAGTATTTTTCTGTTGCACATTTGATATAATCAAATATGGAAGAGAAGTTAAATTAATAATAAAAGAATGAGTAGAGAGAAAAGAAAACATTGCTTATTATATGGGATGAGGCATTAATAACACACAAACATTATTTTGAGGCTCTTGATTGGACCATGAGGGATATTGTTAAGCACCAAAATACAAATTGTTCTATCATGCCATTTCAAGGAAAGATCATTGTGTTCGAAGGAGATTTTAGACAAATATTTCTTGTTATTTCATGAGGGTCAAGAGAGGACATTGTATTTGCAACCCTTAATTCATATATGGATATATTGTAAAATGTTGAGATTGACAAGAAACATGAGATTATTGGCATCAACTTCATAAGTCTATGCTAGAGAAGTAAAGAATTTTTATTAAGGTTAAAAAAATTGGATCGAACATTGAACCGGTCAAGGCATTGGTTTAAAATTCAATGGTTCAAACGTGGTTCAACCAGAATTAAACTGGTGATACTAAATTTAATAATTTTATATATTAAGTAAAAAAATTAAAAATATTATTAATAAGTTTCACAACTTAATATTAAAGTCTAAACAAGTTAATATTTATCTATAATCATATTTTAAATTCAAAAGATTCAATTAATGTTCTCTTTTCATATTATTTGTTAAGTAAATTTATCATTATTAATAATTATATATCATAATAATGCTTATATAATATTATAATATAGAAAAAAATTATACAAAAAAATGCTATTTAGTACTAAAAATAATTTTATTTTATATTAAAAATAATAAAATAAAATAAAAAGTTAACTGGTTCAATCAGTTTAACACCAGTTCGACCAGTTTTTTACTGGTTCTAAGCATAGGTGGTCGTAATCTACAGCCGAATTGAATATGGCACTGGTTCCTAGTCCGACCAATCGAATCGACCAGTTCGATCTGATTTTTTGTTCCTTAATTTTTATATTGGATAATTTCTATAAGTGATGGAACCATTGAGACAAATAATGAAAAATAATTGCAAGTTACAATTCTACCAAATCTTACTATGATGTGTTATAACAATAAATAAAAGTCAAAGCCAAATTTAAGATGTATTATGACAATAAATAAAAGTCATGTTGGTTGATATTTGTTTAAGTCAGTTTTCACACATGGACAACTATATATTATTGTGTCATGTGTGAGAAATAGAAATTATTTGAAAATTTTGATTTTAGATTATGATAGTAGACCAACAAACAAAAATTAAATGTAGTTTACATGAAAATCTTCAATAATATACACGGATAATATTTACTTTTGTATACATGCATCTCTAAGTATTTGATTATGCACTATTCTTCCCATATAATTTTGAATATATTTACTGATAATTAAATTCTTTTATATCATACACAATTATATTACTTTTCACATAAAATTATTTTTTTGTTGCTAATACAATTATAATTGTTGAAAATTTTATAAAAACTGATAATTGGTTTAATAAATAAGCTTACGTATGACTTAGTGTTTCTCATTATATGTACATATAATAATTTTTATTGTAGTGTATATAAGAAAGCATCCCGTGCGATTGCACGGGTGCTATACTAGTTTTAAATAGAAAAGCACAATACTTACATGGAATTAACTTGAATGGTGAATTCAAGTTAAATTAAATGGATCCGGTGCATTGCACAGTGAATTCAAGAATCAATATATATATAATGAACTAAAAATTATAAAAGCCACACTATTAATGGTACAAATATTTTGCTTTGGTATCGTGCAAACGAAGTCCATGTCTAGGTATAAATAATATATATAATAAATTTTACATTTTACATTGATTAATTGATGTTGATGATATTAAAATATATATATGAGTGGCCTACTTTTATGTGTTAGATTAATTGATTAGTATGCTTGCTTATGGTTGGCCTTTATTTCTTCTTAATTTTTCAAGAAAATAGAGTATTCATTTCCAATGATTACAACATTTAAAATTATTTTTCTAAATATTTTTCTTTAATTCTTTTGTTAGTTATTTGTTATTTAATAAAGTTTATGTGGTCTGAGAATTTAATTAAATTATTGACCAAATTTAAGAATTAAGATACGTAAGTGATCTGAAAGGCTTATTAGTTATTTGTTATTTAATGAAGTTTATTTGGTCTGAGAATTTAATTAAATTATTGACCTAATTTAAGAATTAAGATAGGCAAGCAATCTCAAAATCTCAAAGGTTTGCCAATTATATCTTTTTTTCTCTAGATGAATTAGATCTCCAAGGTTCACCAATTATATCTATATCTCTCTCTTTTTTTGGTGACACTAATTATGTCCATCTTTAATAGAATTATTTCCTACGATGTATATATATGATACTGTTATGTTTGATGACCAATATAATTAGTTTTGATGATATTAAATAATAGATCAATTAAAAAGTTTGCATGATATACGTATTTAGTGTTTATTATATTACTTATATTATGCTTATCATTAAAGTAAAATTGAACTAACTATACTTGAAGTGAGTTATATTCAATCTAGGTTGTCCAAAGAAAAGGAAGAGTGAGTATAGTAAAGAAATTGATTATCAAAATTATACTCAACTTAGTTATAAAAACAAAAATTGCTCCAAGAATTGAAAGATGTAAAGACGAAGATATCAAGAATGGAGTATATGTCAAAGAGAATCCAAAAGAAGATTAAGCTTAAATGATGTATTTATTTATCTCTCTTAGAATGTATGGTGGTTTAACTTTTGAAACTTATTTAATCTTCTTACCATTATTTTTAGATGAGTTTTAGATTGAGTCTTAGTAGTTAGCTCATTGTTTTTCAATTTTTTTTATGTTAAAGTTATGTAGTGGACTAAGCATTGAGGTTTGTGGACTAACCTTCTATGTACATTAATATTCTTGCCTTTGGAAAAGACGTTAGTGGACTAAGGATGATAGGTTAGAAAGAAAATGTTAAGTTTTAGAAATGATTGTCTCTCTGTCAAAGCAGGATAGTTGACTAACCCCTAAAGTTTCCCTTCAAACCTGGCTAACCCAAGAGCAACTTTTTTTTTGGAAAGTTAGCTTTGTGGACTAACCCTCTTCAATTGTTTATTAACCTTATTTTCTAGAAAACCAAGTATAGTAGACTTGAAGCTTTATGGACTAAGGTGACAAAAGTTTTGTCTACTAATCTTGGAGGTTTTTATGCAATTGTGGCTGAGCAAAGCTTCTAAAATCAACATCATAGCTCGATAGTTGATTAACTCCCTAGGTGTGTCGACTAACCTAGTCCAACGTTATGAGATGTGTCCAAAGGTTAGTTGAGATTTGTAACACTAACCTACTAACTTTGTGGACTAACCTGCGAGTTTTTTGGACTAACCTATCTGGTTTTGTGAACCTCTGACACACATTTAATGCTGCAAGTTAACATTATATCTCATTTAGTAATGGCTAGTTTTTATCTCTATCGGCTAGATTAAACTAAAATCTTTATACAGGACTGAATTTAAGGTGGTGGATAACAATATTAAGTATTCTAAAGCTAAAATGTTGTTATATTGATTTAAAGTCTTATCTATCATGCCTAGATGATTCTTTGAGCTTTAATGTTTATATCCACTCTTTGTAAATAAGAGTTTATCATTTTTAATCATCCTTGCTCTGTAAGAGAGATTTCTCTTGATGAGATATCTTAGAGGGATTATTCAAGGTTGGGTTACCTTGAAGGGATTTGTAATCACACTAAATAAGGTATGTGAGAGTGTAGATTTAGTGAAGAAGTCCGAAATGTACTGAGACTTCACAAGTGTCCTGATCAAACTTGTGAGATATAGTGAAAAATTTTAAGTGAATTGTTTGGGGATTAGATATAGGTCAAGTGGTTGGATTAAACTAGTATAAAACTTACTATCTTGATCTTATTGTCTACCTCAAGCTTCACTTTCTCACTATACTTTGTTTACCCCTGTTTTTGTATTTCATATTCATACATTGGGTTATTCTTCACAAAGATAAAAATTTTGCAACATCTAATTTACCTCATTCGGGTGACTAACCAATTTAACATATACGAGTATTAGGTACAATAGGATTTGGTATATCAGATATAATAAATTTTAAAATTTTATGATATTAATACGAAAGATATACATATAAATTTATGTACACATACGTATTTCAACATATCAAAGATATAAAATATAAAAAAACTAAGTTTCAAATAAGTATTTTAAAAGTATTATAAAGATATCTTAAATAAGAAACCAAAAATTGAGTTTTTTATAAGATTTTAAATGTTTTGGAAATTTTGAAAAAGGAAAACTAAGAATATACGTATGATACATGTTATAAAGTATGGTTTACGTATTGGTGCAATATAGATATTTCACTAATCGCACAATTATTTTTTTAGTATTCATTGTATTGAATTTAGGTTATTTGAAGAGAAGGACAAAATTAATTTTAAAAACTTCAAAATTAAAAAAATAAGTTATCATCTTCTCTTTTTGTTAGTGTTAATCTTGGACTATATTAGTTGCAACATATATTTGGTTTTCTATACCCTAATGTTGGTAAGCTATAAACTTAAACTTTGCATTCTTAAAAATTGAATTAAAAATCATCATCATCATCACCAACTTAATTTTCAACATGTGATTGCTTTGTTGTATTAAAAAAGCAAAAGTACATTTTTAGTCCTTTAATTTTATATTATTTTTCATTTTGATCCCTTAATTTTATTTTGTTTCTTTTTAATCATTAACTTTCAAAATATAATTAAAAGTTTCCATATGATTAATACCATTAACTATATTAATAGAAAATACTTTTAAATACTAACAAATCATTTCCAAATACTTAGACACTTTTTTATGACAAAAGATCTTAAAAAAATAAAATTTTGTTTAGAAGTCGATTATCTGTAATTATTTAATTTAAAAATATTTTAAGCCTAAGATTGATGAATAGATATATTAAATAATATTTTGTCAGCATATGAGAATACTTTATCAGTATTTGGAGTTAACTGTCAAACCTTAACCTTATGAACCATTTACTATTCATCTTTAGTGATTTGGGTTCCAATTAGATGCATTTGGAAGCAAATTTGCGCCAAATTTGAAAAATTCCAAAAATTATCAAAAGTCACTATTTATTTAGTAACTATAATAATTTAGTTGAATTTTAAAAAATCATAACTAATTCTAGAAAAGTCGTTTAATGGTGATTCAAATTGCTAAATTCATCTCCTAAAATACTCTATGAGGAAAAAATATTTATTTAGAATTTAATTGGGCAAATTTCTACAGTAAATTTCATGAATTTACTTACAATTTATACCCTAATTGTTCCAAATTTCATTTCATAAAATTCCATAATGCCATTTTCTCAATAGTAGTCACATAACATATGTAAAATTGATCCAAAACAAACTTTATTCATTGTTTAGGAGTCACATGTAATTTGCATAATTGTAACATAGATTGTCATTAAACTTTGATATTGTATAAACATCCAAAATATCCTTCCTATTACTAAACATTTCTTCATGAATCATCCTCCTTGTCTTTCACATGATTTGGACCTAATCATGATTAGATATTTAGTGGAGAAAGATTTATGAAAATCCCAATAACATTATAATCCCATTCTTAGCATAGTATTTAGAAATAGTTGCAAGAAACATAATTTCACTTTGCCATGGTAACATTTAGGATCAATAGACATCTTTTAGCATGTTTATCATGTTCTTCACATGTTCATGCAAAATTTATAGTATATTCATCATTCTTTCACCATTTTGATCCAACATTATCATCATATTCATAACATAAACATGTTTTCTACCTACCAATCATAGAAATATAAGATCTAAATAACCATTTAGAAATATAATGCAAGAAAGGGAAAAAGATATTACCTTAAACTTTTAAACGTTCCTTTTCTCTTCTTCTCCTTCTATCTATAACTCACTCTCTCACTAATATATGATGGATTTTCACTTTTTGGTGTGAAGAATGGAGGGGAGGAAGAGCCTATTTATAAACAACAAGAAGCAACTCCATCCATTGGATTAAATTTTGATCCAAGAGTCAAAATTGCACTACATCACTTCTTTTCTCCACCATACACCTAATTTCTTCACATAATTGTTGTCTAATTAATTTTTTCTCTCTTGTCATTAATTTGGAAGCCACTTTTATTTCCAAATAAGGTAAATATTGCATCATTATGCTTACATAGGCTTACTTCATCCAAGCTTTCAATTTTGACACCTAATCTTTAAAATAGTATCATGCATGGTAGTTAACTCTTCTCCACTCCTTTTTCTTCTTATTTGCATGCCATTTTGAGTCCAAATTCAGCCCAAGATGATGCATTTAATTATTTGGGCTTAAACCATTTAATTCTAGGCCCAATTTTAACATATACCAGGTTTTCGGGCTCTAATTATGTAAATTTTGTCTGGTAAAACTTTTCACGCATAAATATATTTAAAATATGAATTTCAAAATCATTATAACCTTAATTAATCATTTATAAGCCCATATAATTTCTTTTAGAAGATATTTTACCTTATTGGGCTCTAACCGAAAACAACAATAAAATTAGTTCTGGTTAGTTTTTCCTGTAACCTCTCTACATAGATAATTATTATAAACCTTATAAAATTATTTTAGACTTATTCTTGATTATTTTATAATCTACTGGGTCACCTATAATTTAATCACTTTGGAAATTGGGTAAATTGGGTTTATTGGGCCATTTATCCTTTTTTGACCTAGTTTGAACTATTCTTGTCAGTAGTACTTCTGGGCCTTCTAAAAATTATCCCTAGCCTATTAGGGTTTTCTACACTTTTATTGGGCCTCCATGAATAGTACTCTTGACCCATTAAGAAACCAGTCTAGTCTTACTTGGTCCGAACTCCGATTTTGACCCAATATCCATTAGACCTATTCTATGGCTATTTAAACCTTATAGAAAAATCCAGTATCTCTTTTTATGCCCTAATATATTTGAGTTTCTTGATCCAGACTTATTTTCTAATTCTTATTAATTTACAAATTATGGAACTTCAGATCAATTTTCTGCCTTATATATCTATTTTCTGGTTTTGCTTATTAGAATATAATTTCTTACGATAATGTTCCTGAATCATCTCCTATAATTAGTCTTAGCAAATACTGGACAGATAATTTGTTTGAGAAAATGACATCTATGTCCGCTTTTTTGTCTTTTTGCTAATAATTAATATTTTCAATTATGCCATCTAACTTTCTTTGCAATTTGGTCCCTGATCATCCTTTGCAATTTAGTCCCTAGTTTAATTTTCACAAGATATTTAAGCTCTTTTAATTTTAATTATGCAGTAATTCTCTAAACCAGAATTTAAACAAAATCATAGAAATTTAGATGTTACATTAACAAAATTAATGGTGTTAGTAATAAGGAAACTATTTTTATTATATTTTGAAAATTAAAGGATTTAAAGGAAACAAAATAAAGTTAATGGACTCAAATAAAATTTAGTGTAAAATTAAGGGACTAAAAATATACTTTTACCTATTAAAAATATTTGAAGTTTGGTGGGTTAAAATATAGGAAAAATTAATCATTTGTTCTTTGATCTTAGCTTCATGTTTCAAAATCATAGCAATTTTACCTTGCTTGTTAGAGTCAATGACATTGACTATTAATATGTCAATTGTACCAAATTATCATCATAGTTGGCAATTAATGTGGTATCCTAGTTTGAAAAAATCCTGAAAAAATCACAAAAATGCAAAAAAAATAGAAAAGTGGTCTAAATGAAAGAGTTTGGCCAAAATATACTGATTCTAATATCCAAAAACAATAACTTTTAGTTATAGACTTCAAAAACTATTAAAAATATTATGTGGCAGTCTATGTGACGTCAAAATAAGAACATAATGCACCAACTCAACCCAATTAATTTTGGCCCCAAGCTGGGAAGCGAAACCTTAATTACCATAACCCTAACTAAAAATCTCAAAACTTAATAAAATAAACTAATAAACACATAGGAACAAACAAATAACAAAAATCAAGTGGAGATTCATGAAAAAAGAATGAACTAAAAATTCTCAAGAAAATGGAAAAATAAAAAAAAGTCACAAAAATATAAGTAAAATAAAAAAGTGGTCAAAATGAAGAAAATTAGATAAAATACACTAGTTCTAATACCAAAGTGGTATTAGATTTCCAAGTGAGCTTAATTTGTGATTTTTAATAGTTTTTGGGTATTTTAGCCAAATTCATTTTGACTACCTTTTTACTTTTTCTTGCCTTTTTGTGAATTTTCTTTATTTTTCTATTTTCTTGAGAATTTATTTATTTATTTTTCATATGAATCTACACAAGATTTTTTATATTTCTTTCCTTTGTGTTGGTTAGTTAATTTTATTACGTTCTCAGATTTTTAATTAGGGTTCTAATAATTAGGGTTTCAATTTCTGGTTGAGGCCAAAATTAATTTAGTGCAATATGTTCCCACTTGGATATCACATAGACTACCACATAAAATTTTTATGAAATATTTTTTATTAGTTTCTGGGGTCTCTAATTAAAAGTTAATCCCACACTTGGGTATTGAAACTAGTGTATTTTAGCTAAATTTCTTTATTTAGATCACTTTTTTCCATTTTTCTTGCATTTTTATGATTTTTTAATTTTTTTCCAACTAGGATGATTTGATACAGTTTGTGGTACAGTTGGCAAATTAATGGTCATCGTCATTGACTTTAACAGGTAGGGTCAGACTTAAGATACCAGTAGCAACTTTAGGAATACTTTGGAGATATCGGTAGCACCTTAGTTAACAATAGTGATCCGTATGAATGCCATGTGGCAAGACAATGGTGAGACATTGCCAACGTGGTAGCCAAAGTTGTAGATGTGGTAAAACATGTGGATAATGGATGCTAATGTGGATGAAATATTAGTTGATTTCAGTCCCTAAATCCTTTAACATTAACTATCTCTGTCTTTAGGTGTGTGGTGAAAATTATCAATTTTAACAAGTCTCTACTTAAAGTTTAGACATTTACAGAGAGCTTCAAAGTGTAACATCCTAAATTTTTAAATAAAGATTTAGAAGTAGTTAGTTAAAATATGTAAAACTCATACTTAAAAACTCAAATTTCAAGAGAGAAAAAAAAGCCTTTAAGACTAAGTTTAAATCCAATTGAATATTAAGCAATTCTACCAAAATTTTGGTAGCATAACAACTATAACTCAAGGAACCCCAAATAAAACTTATTTAAAAATCTTTAAACTATAGCATTCCTAATCAACAAACAACATATTCTAAGATTTAAATCAATCTCATAAACCATCTGAACACATCAAAATCCAAGTGGAACAAACAAACCCTAGGCCTAAAACAAGGCATTTCCATGGATTGGGTCATACATCCTATGTTACTAAAGAAAGATATTCAACAAGTAAAACTTAAAGCTCAAGAGAATGATGCAAGCATGGAGCAAGCTCAAAACATTGGAAAAAAGGAGGTTGAACATATAAACCAAAAGTGGAAGACAATTGATCCATTACAAGGCATGGGAGGCCTAATGATGAGAACAAGAGCTAAGGCAATGAAAGAGGCCTTGAATAGTGTGATCAACAAGCAACTTGAGATGGAGCCTTTGCACTTAACTGAATTTGAAGTCCAAGAGCACAACAATGATATGATTATGTTATCATATATAGAAGTTCAGATTTAAGCCCAAAATCAAGCCCAACATAAAGAGCTTACTTAAAAAGACATGTGACTCTCTTAAAGAGCATGTGACTTGAGGATTAATAGCTCTGATTAGTATTAATTTCATTTTTTATTAATTATGGGCTGAACTTTAATTATTAATAAAGCTCAGCTAGTTAATGAGTAGTCTTTTGATAGCCCACCTTGTAAATAAGCATGTCATGTACCAAACATGTGATTTCATTAATGTGATGGCATGTTTATAAGGGCACAGATTTTATTTTTATTATTTTCTTATGAATTTTTGTTATTTTATTTTAGGGATTTATTTTACTAGTTTCCTAGATTTAATAGGAGTGTTATTTGGGCCTAAAGTCTCCTAATCCTATTAGGATTACTTTAGTCCAAATTAATTAGGTTTTCTAGGCTTATTAGGTTAGATTTTGCCTTACTTACTTAAGGCTAACTTTTATGTGCATTTTTTAGATTTGAATGATTAAAGTTTCAAACTTTTGTGAGTTTCTCTTGCGTTCTTTGAGTGCTATGATGAAACTATGACTTATCAAGAAATTAGTCAATCCTTGTGGCACCACCAAAACTAGGGTTCAAGAGACCGGTTCTCTTGGGTTCTAATTCACTTAGACCAACATATCTTTTCTATTTTCTTGTTTGTTCCCTTCTTCTTACTGTTTTTCTATTTTTTTAAGTTTTCGTGTCCCTTGTAATTGCAACGATCTGAGTGTCTTACGTATCAAAGTGAGTTCTTTAGATTAATTCCATAGGGGTTGACCTATCATTTGGTACCAGAGCTTAGACTTGCAAATCAATGTGTGTTTTCTAATTTGTTTCCTTTCTTTTCGTTTTGTTTTCCATTTTCCTTATTGTTCAGAAAATCATCATCACTATTTTTTTCAATCATTGTTCATTATTGTACTGTTCATTGTCACTATTTCCATCATCACTATTCATCGGTATTATTTTCCCTATTGTTCATCATCTACTGTTTCGTGAGTACTGTTCACATCACTGTTTCCATTATACTATTCATCTGTACTATTTTTCATCCTGTTCATAGTCACTATTTCATATTTTTATTTAGTCTAAAGGAGATTTAAAAAAAAGAAAGAAATTAATAGCAGTTAAAAAAATATTAAAAAAATCTGAAAAAAAAGAGAGATTGATTGTTGCAAAAAAAAAAAGAGCCATAAAATAATTATTTGATTGAACTTGATTTAGAATTTGATTGACTTAATTTATCAACTTTGGTGATAAGTCCCATTAAATCTCTATAATTTGTCTTTTCTTCAGATTTCTTTCCTTATCAATTTCCTACCAATTTCATCCTTCTTTGTTCTATTTCCATCAAATTTCTCTTGTTGGAAATTTGAGTTCATTTGTGCTCATTTGTGTTGATCATTACTTAATTAAATTAAGATCTTTGAGAACTTTAATTTTGAACTTTTGTTTTATGTGATTGCCACTTCTTTAAAAATTGATGTCCTTTTGATTGAAGTTATGGTTTTAATTTAGCACTCTCATAAGAAAGTAAGCTTTGAGTGGAAAAAGGCAAGAGAGAAATTACATCATATTTAAAAAAGTCTTGATTTAGTGTGAAACACGAGTGCATTTGGATTATTTTGAGTGAAACATGTAACACCCCTCATGCTATCTTTCTTGGCATTGTGTTCAGAACTAGAGAAAACATGACGGAGGAAGGCTCACGTGGAATCTGGAAGAACTCCATGCCATGGTGAGAAGCAGGGCTGCCATAGCGAGAACCATTCCAGTGGCGTTGTTTCAGCTGAACACGGTGGAGTTGTGGCGAGGTAACCTAAGGCCGTGGCGAGATTCAGGATTTTTGTTTAAATTCAGATCATTTCGGACAATCGGAAAGAAAGAAATGGAGGAAAACCGAGGGAGCTCTACTAGGGTTTGTTGGATTTGGCTATTGGGAGTTGTTTTCAGCCTCTTGAAGCTTGGATTCAAGTTGGTAAGTGATTCTTACTCCTTCCTCTCCATTTTGTTCGGTTGGAATTTGGGGTTTTTCGGTTTTGAGATTGGATCTTTGGTTTTGGCTGAAATCTACCAATTGAAATGGATGAAATAGGGTTAATGAAGTGTGTTTTGGTATTCTTGTTGCTTGGGTGTGAGTTTTGACGGATTTATGTATGATTTGAGCTTAACCCTAGGTTGTTTTCGGTTTGAGCTCTTGGGAATATGAAGTGTATGTGGTTGAGTAGTGTTTGAATGGTCCCTAAGAGCTTAATGATGCATGAAAGACATGTTGGAACCTTGGGTTAGGCCTAAAGTGGTTGAATTGTGATATTTGGTTTAATGGTATACTATTTTAATGGAAGAATTGTGTTATTATGAAGGTTGTTTGGTTAATCGAGAGGGGTTCAAGCATGTTGGACATTCGAGAAGTTCATGGAACTTACATGTATGGTGTTGACAACCTAAGGTAACCGGGTGTATGTTTGTATTGTATTGTTTGTATAGTATGACAATACGTATATTTGTGTATATATGCATGTTCCTTTTCATACCACGATATTGATTGTGTATGTGCATCATTTTTCTATATATCATGGTATGTGTGACTAGTTGATATATGATGATTGTATATATATTGTGATGTGTAGCATCCCCATATCATTGCATGCTAGCATGTCCATATGATGCTTGTGATGATAATGATGTGTATGTGTATAAAGGCATGTTAGCATGACATTGACATCATCACCATATGACTGCATAGTGAGAGATTGATGATGAGGTGATGATAAGATGATGTGATATGAGATGATGATATGATAAAGATCCCTGTTGCAAAATCATCTCTATGGGAGAGCCAGGCTGTAGAGGACAACATGATATAATGAAATATCCCTATCACTAAATCCTCTCCTTGGGAGAGCCAGGTGGCACTGGATTTGGGGATGCACCTTCCCTAAATCACCATTGATTCATGATGGTCCAAGGAAAGGAGAGCCACGGTCCGAGCTCTAGTGTAACCATTAGTTGGGTTGCATTAGGGAAAGGTGAGCTTGATGATATCCCGGAATCAGTCTTCACCGACTGTTGGAAGGGAATCATCTATATTGAAATGTCTTGTGATGACGACAGCCAATGGTTCTAGCCGTGTATGAGGGAGAACATGCATACCATTCATTCACATTGCATTCATGAGTTGCATGAGATATATGTATATATATGTGTGTGTGTGTGTGTGTGTGTATGATTGTCCCTGGTTACTGAGACATTGTCTCACACCCCTCTCCCAGGACTAACCTTTTAGGTGATGGCTCTGGCACTAGTCATGAGAAGCTAAAGGAATAGCAGCAGACATGGGAATACTAGGTCTATGTAGTTTATGAGCATTTTGGGATAATGTATCATGTGCCAAGTAGGATAGAATGGTTTGTAATGGATGTATGACTTTGTTATGGTTGTATGTATGGTTATGTATGTTGTGTGTATGTGCTATATGTGATGAAAAGTGTATTTTGGGCCTGATTGGTGTGTTTTGGGGCCTGTAGCCCATCTGTCTAGTTGGGGTTCCAAGGGGTCAAATCTTATAGGAGTGGTTCCTTTTGGGGTGAAACCTCTTTGGACATATTGGTTTAGTGGTTTTGGACCTGTATGATTGGTCTCTGAGTGACCAGTTGCCTTTAGTGGCAATTGGAGGTGGTTAGTGGTGAGTTTTGGTCAATAAGTGGCTAAAATGGTGTTAAGGGTCCAGAATCACCATAAGGAGTTGGATTGAGGTGAAAGTGGTGTCTATGTATAGATTGGAACTAGATTGACTTGTAGAAGTTAGAATCAAGTCAATCGGAGGTTGGAGTTTAAAGTTATGCATGTCAGAAGTTCACCCCAGAGTATGAAAGTTGGTGATATGGGATATCAGCATGGGGCGCCACGGCTCCAGAGTCTAGGCTGCAGTGCCAGAGAAGGCAGAAGTAAGGGAGAAACAGAGGAGGCCAAAGCCGTGGCACTACTGTAACGGCCGCGGCCCCATCCCATGTTTTGGAGTTTTTGGTTTCATTTCCGCTGTTCCAAGGTTGTGAGAAATTGTTTTGAGTTGTTTGGGTTGTGTTTAGTTGGATTTTGAAGTTTTTGATCAAGTCTGGAGGTGTCAGGAGGTAGGGTGTTACATTTTGGTATCAGAGCAATGGTTTTAGGCCATTGTTTCTGCTTGAAGTACTACTTGGCACAATTCAAAATACATAAACTATATTCCCACTACAATGCTAGTCTAAAACCATGTAATTGAATGTATTGTTGCTTGTGTGTAGGAAGAATGTCTCGAAGAGGAAGACCGAGTAATAGCGATCTCATGAGGCAGATGCAAGAGATGTTGGCTGGCCTTAGTAATCAAGTGAATACTCAGGGGGAAACGTTGAATAGGTTGCAAGAGCGAATAGATAGGCAAGAGCATGAGGAAGGGAATGAAGAGGCCAGTATGTTTGTGGATTTGAATACAGGAGAGGATGAAAATGTGATGGAGCCTGAGAGAGCCCCAAGGGTTAGAAGAAGGAGTATCTCTTCGCAGTTGAAGAATTTTTGGAAGTTTAGTCCCCTGGCTTTTGAAGGTACCATGGATGTTTCGCAGGCTGAAGATTGGATAGAACAATTGGAGAACATCTTCAGTATAATGGATTGTACCTTAGAGCAAAGGGTGCAATTGGCGGCGTTTAAGCTTGAGAAGAAGGCTAAACATTGGTGGAGGAGTGTTCTCCCAAGTGTTGAAGTGATGAATCCTCCAATGAATTGGGATCAGTTTAAGGAATGGTTCTTTGCACACTACGTCCCTCCAGCCTTAATGATGCAGAAGGAGGCCGAGTTCCTAACTATTCAATAAGGGAATCTGTCGGCAGATGACTATATTGATCAGTTTTTGGACTTGGTGAAGTATTCCACTTATTTGAATAATTACCCTGATGATAGGTGGATGGCTCAGAGGTTGTTTGAGGGAGCCCATTCAGAGATAAAGGAGCAGCTATCTATGATAGAGTTTGTGACCTTTGAGAACTTGTATGCGAAGATACATGCCCTATATAGACAGATGAAGAAGGATGAGGAGCATAGAAGGAATTCCATGATTCAGGCCTTTTCTTACCTAGGACCTACAGGAGGAATCAGTAAAGGAAGTAGTTCAGGTAGTGGTAGTAGTGGCGGCAGTACAGGTTCTAGCGAAAGAAGAGGTTGTCATAATAGAGGCCGTCATAGTAGAGGTAGAGGCAGGTTCGACAGAGATCAGTTCAACAGAGGTCGGTTTGGTAGATGACCCTTTTATCAAGGAGGCTTTGAAAGGCGGAGTTCCAGTCAGAGTGAGTATGCAGGAAGGGACTTTGCTCCATCTCAGTATAGTTCAGGTAGTGTATCAAATCCGTGCACAAAATATGGGTTGAGTCATGGTGACCGTCCGTGCATGTTTTGTTTTAGTTGTGGGAGACCAGGACATATTGCTCATGGTTGTCATGAGCCAAGGTGTGAAGATGCGATGATGAGGCCCACAATGCCCGGACGAGTTTTTGCTATCACCCGACAAGAAACGGATGCAGCGCCTAATTTGATTAGAGGTAAACTCAAACTCAATGGTTACTCTATTCATGCTTTGTTTGACTCAGGTGCATCGCATTCCTTCATTTCTTTTGATTGTGCTCAGAGATTGGGTATTGTGGCAACGGGGTTTCCTTTTGAGTTGTCGGTGTCCACACCCACGGGAGTTTTAATAAGAATTGCTCAAGCTTGTCTTAACTGTGTGGTTCGTTTTGAACACCGAAGCACTACCCTGGATCTAATCTGTTTGCCATTGTAAGAAATTGATGTGATAATTGGGATGGACTGGTTGGAGGCGAATAATGTCATTCTTGACTATGCTTGGAAGACGGTGTCTTTGCTTATGAACATCCCTAGTGAGGAAGGAGACAAGAATGTTTGTTTATCCTTTGCCAAAGTTGACAGGTATCTGAGGAAAGGATGTCAAGGGTTTCTAGTTTTCTTCTCTGTGAATGTGGATGTGGAAGGAGGTGTCGAAAGATATCCGCTTGTGAATGAATTCCCTGATGTGTTTCTAGAGGAGAACACTGGTTTGCCACCACCATGAGAACTGGAGTTTTCCATCGATTTGATGCCCAAGACGAGTCCTATTTCAAAGGCTCCATATAGAACGGCGTCGTCTGAATTGAAAGAGCTCAAGAACAGATTGAGGATTTGTTAAAAAAGGGTTTCATCAGACATAGTGTCTCACCTTGGGGAACTCCAATGTTGTTTGTCAATAAGAAGGATGGTAGCCTCAGATTGTGCATTGATTATAGGCAACTGAACCGAGTGATGATCAAGAATAAATATCCTTTATCGAGGATTGAAGACTTGATTGATCAGTTAGCAGGTACCTTCATATTCTCTAAAATTGATTTGAGTTCAGGATACCATCAATTGCGAGTGCGTGCTAAAAATGTACCTAAAATGGCATTTGGAACTCGATATGGTCATTATGAGTTTCATGTGATGCCATTCAGGTTGACCAATGCCCCGGCAATCTTCATGGATTATATGAACAGGGTGTTTCGACCATATTTGGATAAATTTGTGGTAGTGTTTATTGATGACATTCTGATCTACCCCAAGAATGAGGAAGAGTATGCGCTCCATCTTTAGATTGTGTTGCAAGTATTGCGGGATCACTAACTATATGCTAAGCTCAGTAAATGTGAGTTTTGGCTACGGGAGATGAAATTTCTGGGTCATGTGATTTATGTTCAATCAAGAAGTTTTGATGATTCCAAATCAACCTTCAAGAGCTTGGAATAAAGATATTAATGGTGACCAAAAGGTTTCAAGTGAAGAAATTCTGGATAAATCTGTGAAAAGATAGATGTAGGATGTTTAGTAAAGGTAAAGATATGTTGTTTGCATTAATGGGAAGCCAAAGAATATCACAAGGAAAGGCTGAACTTGGCTATGATCTTTGTGCTGTAAAAGAAAATATTAGGAAGAAAAATCAGAATGTGTACATGAGACATTTTGTGCATGCTAATAGCAATAGAAAGAAAGATCATATGTCACCTCACATTGAATCATATAATCAACCAAGGCATGCAAAACAAAAGTATTATCTGCATTGTTTTCTTCTTGCTTCTCAATCCAGCAGTCCCTTTACCACCTGTCACTTCTGTAACAAGAAAGGACATATTTCCAGCTCATGTGCCTTAAAGAAAAATGGACTTGACAGGAAGGCTAAATGGATTCCCAAAGGTACATCTGTATCTAGGGAAAAGACTACTGACAGAAAAGGACCCAAGCAAATTTGGGTACCTAAAAGAAAATATGAACTTTGTTTTGTAGGTGTGTCTCAAAGCTAGAAAGAGTAATAAATGGCATATGGACAGTGCCTGCTCAAGTCACATGACCGATGACAAGGAGAAGTTCATCACCCTTAGAGACAAGAAAGGAGGAAAGGTGACCTTTGGAGGTGATCAAGATGGTAGAATAGTTGGCATTGGCATTGTGGGGAAGAATCTTGAGACATTCATTGAAGAGGTGCTGTTTGTTATTGGCCTCAACCACATTCTGCTAAGTGTGAGCCAGACATGTGACAAAGGAAACTGGGTACTGTTTGACTCAAA
Organism: Adenanthera pavonina; assembly: GCA_026686845.1. Classification (NCBI taxonomy): domain Eukaryota; kingdom Viridiplantae; phylum Streptophyta; class Magnoliopsida; order Fabales; family Fabaceae; genus Adenanthera; species Adenanthera pavonina. The sequence continues at coordinate 20,503,845 of JAIVEN010000011.1, forward strand.
ATTCTGCCGGGTCATCAGAAAAGGTGATCACAAAGTAATCCTCAAAGCTCAAAGGGATGGTAACTGCTATACTATCGATCTTGATGAACTTCCTCCCTTAGATTCTGTTTGTTTGATTAGTCAGGATAATGATAGTTGGTTGTGGCATAGAAGATTAGCTCATGTTAACATGAATCAGCTTTCGAAACTGGTTAAAAATGAGTTAGTCACTGGCCTACCAAAAAAAACTTTTGAAAAGGATAAAGAATGTGATGCATGCCTAAGAGGAAAACAGACTAAATCTTCTTTTAAACCCAAAAACGTAGTCATCACAACTAGACCACTAGAACTACTGCATATGGATTTAATTGGTCCATCTAGGGTAAAAAGTATTGGTGGAAATCTATATGTGCTTGTAATTGTGGATGATTACTCTAGATTTACATGGACAATGTTTCTTTCTTCTAAAAGTGATGCCTTTGATGCATTTGTAACCTTAGCCAAGAAAGTGCAAAATGAGAAAGATATTTCCATTGTGTCTATCAAGTTAGATCATGGAGGAGAATTTGAGAACTCATACTTTCTGGAGTATTGTAATGAGCATGGAATTGACCACAACTTCTCAGCTGCAAGAACTCCTCAACAGAATGGAGTAGTAGAAAGGAAGAACAGAACAATTGAAGAGATGGCTAGAGCTATGCTGAATGAAAAGGAACTCTCTCAAGTTTTTGGGCTGATGTAGTGAATACAGCAAGCTACATCATAAATAGAGCCTACATCAGACCAATCCTTGGGAAGACTCCGTATGAGCTATACAAAGGAAGAAAGCCAAATCTCTCACATCTCCATGTGTTCAGCTGCAAATGCTTCATTCACAACAATGGAAAGGAGAATCTGGGTAAGTTTAATGCCAAATCTGATAAAGGTATATTTCTGGGCTATTCTAGTAGAAGTAAGGCATATAGAGTTTTTAATAAAAAGTCTAAATTGGTAGAAGAATCTGTGCATGTAGTATTTATTGAAAATGAAACTGCTTCCAAAGATGCTACTGATGAGGATGATCTTGTCTCAAACTTTAAAAAGTTAGATATCTCTGATAAAGGTAAAATTGAACCTCCAAAAATATCTGAATCTATTAATATAGAGGAATATATTCAGGAGAGAGATTTTGAAGAAGAAAATAATGAAGAAATGTCTCAAGAACTCCCTAGAGCTTGGAGATATCAAAGGAATCATTCTGTTGATTAGGTGATAGGGAATGTTCAAGAGAGAGTTAAAACCAGAAAACAGTTAAGGGATCAAATGATTAATTGTGCATTCATCTCACAAATTGAACCTAAATGCACTGAGGAAGCCTTAACTGATGAATATTGGATTTTGGCTATACAAGATGAATTAAATCAGTTTGAAAGAAATCAAGTCTGGGATTTAGTGCCTATACCCAAAAATCATCCTGTCATTGGTACCAAATGGGTTTTTAGAAATAAACTTGATGAATCAGGATCAATTATCAGAAATAAAGCTAGATTGGTTACTAAAGGATATAATCAAGAAGAAGGTATTGATTTTGAAGAAACCTTTACTCCAGTGGCTAGATTAGAAGCAATCAGAATTCTGTTGGCATACGCATGCATGAAAAATATTTTGTTGTATCAAATGGATGTGAAGAGTGCTTTTCTAAATGGATATATCATGGAAGAGGTTTATATAGACCAACCTCCAGGTTTTGAGGACTGTGCAAAACCAAATCATGTTTATAAACTGAAGAAAGCTTTTTACGGTTTAAAACAAGCCCCTAGAGCATGGTATGAAAGATTTAGCAATTTTCTAACTGAAAAGGGGTTCAACAGAGGAAAATTAGATACAACTTTATTTACTAAGAAAGAAGATAAAGATTTACTTATTGTTCAAATCCATGTTGATGATATTATATTTGGTGCTACTAATGAATCTCTTTGCAAGAATTTCTCTAAGTTAATGCAGGGAGAATTCGAAATGTCCATGATGGGTGAACTCAACTTCTTCCTTGGGTTGCAAATCAAGCAGTGCGATGATGGTATTTTTCTTAATCAATCCAAGTATCTGAAAGAACTGCTAACGAAGTTTGGAATGGAAAATGCCAAGCCAATGGGAACACCTATGGCTACTACAACCAAGCTGGATATGGATGAAAAAGGGAAAATGTTTGACATAACTCAGTATAGAAGAATGATTGGATCCCTACTGTACCTAACTGCCAGCAGACCTGACATCATGTTTAGTGTCTGTATGTGTGCAAGATTTCAATCATGTCCCAAAGAAACCTATGCAACTGCTGTGAAACGTATCTTCAGATATCTCATTGGAACATCTCAGATGGGACTTTGGTATCCAAAGGGCAATGGAGAAGTTCTCAAAGGATACACTGATGCTGACTTTGCAGGATCCAAAACTGACAGAAAAAGCACAAGTGGAACTTGTCAGTTTTTAGGAGGATCCTTGGTTTCATGGTTTAGCAAGAAGCAAAATAGTGTGGCCTTATCTGCAGCAGAGGCTGAGTATGTTGCAGCTGGAAGCTGTTGTGCCCAAATCATCTGGATGAAACAGCAGCTTGAAGATCTTGAGGTTGAGATGAAGGAAATATCAATCATGTGTGATAACCAAAGTGCCATTAATATCACAAAGAATCCTGTCATGCATTCAAGAACAAAACATATTGAAGTTAGGTACCACTTCATAAGGGATCATGTTTTGAAAGGAGAAATCAGACTAGAATACATCCCAACAGAGGATCAAGTTACAGATATCTTGACAAAGCCTTTATCAGAAGATTGACATTACAAAATCAGAAGAGAATTGGGTATGGTAAATCCCAATGAACTGTAAGTAAATCCATGTGCAATTCTATTTTTAGAGTTTCCAACATTAAATTAATTCTAACTTTAGCATCGGAGTGAATTTAATTTAAGTTGCAGGAGCTCCTCATGAGATACAATAGCAATAAATCTGAAAAATAGAGCACACAAGAATGGAACAATCAAAAAGTGAAGAAAATGGCAAAAATTCTGAGTTTCTGGATCCATTCTGTAAGTTTTTAAAGTTGAAATTCGTATCTTAAATGTGTGTTAGACGAATTTCCTTTAAAAACTAAGTTTATGAACAAGTCAGCATGGTCAACATTCGAATTTGGATGCCCAACAGATGAACTTCAGCTTGTTATACATTGGAACAGTTCTCGTGATGCCTCGAAATTCGTCTGTTGGACCTTGAAAATTCAAATTTTCAAGAACAAAAGTTTCAAAGTTATGTTTGTCTAATATGATGATTATACAAATAATTATTTCTTAACATACGAATGTTGGAAAACCTTTACAAAGTAAAGAAATTCAAATTTCTGATTTAAAATTTGTCTGTTGAAACATGCTCTTCATGTTGAATCTTTGAAAGATGAAGTTTCATATGCATAATTCGTCTGTTGTTTGCTGATTTGATTGCTGCTTGATGTTTACTCTTCAAAATTTGAACTTTGTTGGAACAAAGTTCGTCTATTCATCTTGTGTTGCTTGAACCAAGCCTCTATCAGACGAACTTTCAGAAGAAAATTCGTCTGTCAGTAAGCTTTACTGAACAGTTTAACTTTTGACTGCCCGAAGTTTGAATTTTGACCCCTCAAAATTCGTCTGTCAGGCGGTTACTTACGTTAAAACTGACATTTTCCACTGAACAGGCGCAACCCTACTCTTTTCCTCTCTGAGTCTGTTCAAATCCTCTCATCAATGCTCTTCAATTCTGACTGTAAATCTTCATCTTCCACCGTTTAAACTGATTTTCACACCCTATAAACCCAATCTCGGCTTCATTCTGAAACATTCATCAATGAAAATGGCAAGAGTAAAGAATCCTGAAGCTGGAAAAGGAGAGGCACAACCAAAGAGGGCGGTCAAATCACAATATGCTTCAAAGGAGGGCGAAAAACCGAAAAGAAAGGCCAAATCTGTTGAATCTAGAGTTTTGATGATTCCAAACCAACATTCAAGAGCTTGGAATGAAGATATTAAAGGAGCTCAAAGTGTTTCAAGTGAAGAAGTTCTGAGTAATCTGTGCAAGATTTGTTGTAGGATCATTAGTTATGTTTAAATATGGGTAAAAGACTTTGATTCCCCTTCCCAATTCACCCCCACTCTTGGGAAGCCAGCCTATCTAACAATTTATGCAGAAGGAGTGGCAGTAGACCCTAATAAAGTTGAAGCAGTGTTGAATTGGGAGAGACTGAGAATGGTGACTAAAATTTGGAGTTTTCTAGGTATGGCTGGATATTACCGAAGGTTCATTAAGGGATTCTCTCAGCTTGTTATGCCATTGAATAGACTCACCCATAAGGATTGATCTTTTATTTGGGATGACAAGTATGAGAGAACATTCCAAGAGCTGAAGGTTTGTCTGACGTCTACCCCAGTGCTTATTATCCATAACCCATCATAGTTGTTCACTGTTTATACGGACACCTCTAAGAAGGGTTGAGGGTGTGTATTAATGCAGCAAGGTAGAGTTGTGGTGTATGATTCAAGGTAGTTAAGGCCTCATGAGGAGAACTATCCTACTCACGACCTTGAGCTAGCGGCTGTAGTATTTGCCTTGAAATTGTGCAGGCATTATCTATATGGCGCTCAGTTTGAGGTGTTCAGTGATCACATGAGTTTGAAGTATTTGTTTGATCAGAAAGAGTTGAACATGAGGCAAACGCATTGGGTTGAGTTCCTTGTGGTCTACAAGTTTGCTTTGAAGTATCATCCTGGGAAAGCCAACATTGTGCTGGATGCGTTGAGTAGAAAGTCGATCCATATGTCTACAATGATGATAAGGGAGCAACAATTACTGAAAAGCCTAAGAGATTTGAAGTTATCCATTAATTTCCATCCTGGAGTACTAGTAATGAGTTCTATCAGTGTATCAAGTGATTTATTGAGGAACATTTGTGATACTCAGATGGAGGATGACTATCTTTTAGGCATTCAGGAACAAATTGAAATGGCGGAGACCCAGGATTTTGATATTTTGGAGGATGGTATCATCCGGTATCGTGGTTGGATATGTGTGCTAAATGTTGCGGGGTTGCGAGAAATCATACTAGAAGAAGCTCATAAGAGCAGGTATACTATTTATTCAGGTACCACCAAGATGTACCAAGATCTAAAGCATGGTTATTGGTGGCCAGGTATGAAAAAGGACAATGCAGAGTTTATGGCAATATGTCTAATCTGTCAGAAGGTAAACATTGAGCATCAATTACCTACAGGTATGTTGCAATCTTTGGAGATCCCAGAGTGGAAATGGAATAGCGTTTCCATGGATTTTATGATGGGATTACCGAGGACCTCTTCAAGACACAATGGAATATAGGTCATTATGGACAGGTTGACGAAGTCGGCCCATTTTCTTCCAATTTGGGAAACTATTTTAGTGAGAAGTTGGCTCAGTTGTATGTGAATAAGATTGTAAGGCTGCATGGAGTCCCGATAAATATTGTGTCAGACAGAGATCTTAGGTTTACATCTAGATTTTGGAAATCTCTTCAGAAGGCTATGGGTACAAAATTGAGTTTCAGTACTGCTTATCACCCTCAATCTGATGGGCAAACTGAAAGGACTATTCAGACTCTGGAGGACATGCTGCGGGCATGTGTTCTAGAAAATAAAGGCAATTGGGATTAGTTTCCACCGTTGGTTGAGTTTTCCTACAACAACAGTTTCCACTTGAGTTTGTAAATGGCTCCATATGAAGCATTGTATGGCAGAAAGTGTAGATCACTGTTGTGTTGGATTGAACTTGGTAAAAGGAGTCTTTTGGGCCCATATATTATGGATCAAACCTCTCGGCAAATAGAGAGCATTCGTCAAAAGCTTCTACCACTCAAAGTCAGTAAAAGAGTTATGCGGATAAGAGGAGGAGACCATTGGAGTTTGATATTGGAGACCATGTGTTTTTGAAGGTCACTCCTACCACTGGTGTTGGAAGATCGAATCGAGCTAAGAAGCTCACTTCGCGGTATATAGGTCCATACAAAATTTTGGAATGAATTGGGCCAGTGGCGTATCGAGTGGTGCTACCGCCTAATCTTGCTAGATTGCATGATGTTTTCCATGTGTCTCAACTCAAGAAGTATCATCCGGATCCGTCTCATATAATTGATGATGAGGCAGTTCAAGTGTGAGAGGATCTGACTTTTGAAGTCACGCCATTGCAAATTCTTGATGTTAAAGAAAAGCAGTTGAGAAATAAGACCATAAAATTGATAAAGGTCTTATGGAGCGGCTTGACATCCAATGATGTCACATGGGACACTGAAGAATCCATGCAAAGGAAGTATCCAAAGATCTTTTCTTGAGGTAAGAATTGAAATTTCAAGGACGAAATTTTTATGACGGGAGAGTGTAACAACCCTCATGCTATCCACAGGATGGAGGAAGGCTCATGTGGAGTCTGAAAGAGCTCCATGCCGAGGTGAGGAGCAAGGCCATCGTGGTGAGAACCATTCCAGTGGCATTGTTTCAACTGAACATGGTGGAGCCGCAGTAAGGTATGCTGAGGCCACAGCTAGATACGGGATTTTTGTTTAAATCAGGATCATTTTGGATGATCGAAAAGAAAGAAGCGGAGGAGAACCGAGGGAGCTCTGCTAGGGTTTGCTAGATTCGGCCATTGGGAGTTATTTTCAGCCTCTGGAAGCTTGGGTTCAAGTTGGTAAGTGATTCTTACTCCTCCCTCTCCATTTTGTTCAGTTGGAATTTGGGGTTTTTCTGTTTTGAAGTTGGATCTTCAGTTTTGGCCAAAATCCACCAATTGAAATGGATGAAATGGGGTTAGTGAAGTGTGTTTTGGTATTCTTGTTGCTTAGGTATGAGTTTTGAAGGGTTTATGTATGATTTGAGCTTAACCCTAGGTTGTTTTCGGTTTGAGCTCTTAGGAATCTCAAGTGTATATGGTTGAGTAGTGTTTGAATGGTCCCTAAGAGCTTAATGATGCATGAAAGGGGTGTTGGAACCTTGGGTTAGGCCTAAAGTAGTTGAATTGTGATATTTGGTTTAATGGTATACTGTGTTAATGGAAGAATTATGGTATTATGAAGATTGTTTGGTTAACCGATAGGGGTTCAAGCCTGTTGGGCATTCAAGAAGTTCGTGGAACTCACGTGTGTGGTATTGACAACCTAAGGTAACCGGGTGTATGTTTATATTGTATTCCTTGTATAGTATGACAGTACGTATATTTGTGTATATATGCATGTTCCTTTTCATACCATGATATTGATTGTGTATGTGTATCATTTTTCTATATATCATGGTATGCACGACTAGTTGATGTATGATGATTGTATATATATTGTGATGTGTAGCATCCCCATACCATTGCATGCTAGCATATCCATATGATGCTTGTGATGATAATGATGTATATATGTGTGTAAAAACATGTTAACATGACATTGACATCATCACCATATGACTGCATAGTAAGAGATTGATGATGAGGTGATGATGAGATGATGATATGATAAAGATCCCTGTCGCTAAATCCTCTCCATGGGAGAGCCAGGCGGCGGAGGATAATATGATATGATGAAATATTCTTATCACTAAATCCTCTCCTTGGGAGAGCCAGGTGGCATTGGATTTGGGGATGCACCTTCCCTAAATCACCATTGATTCATGATGGTCAAGGGGAAGAAGAGCCACGGTCTGAGCTCTAGTATAACCATTGGCCGGGTTACATTAGGGAAAGGTGAGCTTGATGATATCCCGGAATCAGTCTTCACCGACTGTTGGAAGGGAATTATCTATTGAAATGTCTTGTGATGACAACAGCCCGTGGTTCTAGCCGTGTATGAGGGAGAACATGCATATCATTCATTCACATTGCATTCATGAGTTGTATGAGATATATACACATATATATATGTGTGTATGTGTGGTTGTCCTCGGTTACTAAGACATTGTCTCGTACCCTTATCCTATGACTAACCTTTCAGGTAATGGTTCTAGCACTAGTCCTTAGAAGTCGAAGGAGTAGCAGAGGACATGGAAATACTAGGTCTATGTAGTTTATGAGTATTTTGGGTAATGTATCATGTGCCAAGTAGGATAGAATGGTTTGTAATGGATGTATGACTTTGTTATGTTTGTATGTATGGTTATGTATGTTGTGTGTATGTGCTATATGTGATGAAAGGTGTATTTTGGGCCTAATTGGTGTGTTTTGTGGCCTATAGCCCGTTTGTCTAGTTGGGGTTCCAAGGGGTCTAATCTCAAAGGAGTGGTTTCTTTGGGGTGAAACCTCTTTGGACATGTTGGTTTGGGGGTTTTGGACTTGTATGATTGGTCTCTAAGTGACCAATTGCCTTTAGTGGCAATTGGAGGTGGTTAGTGGTGAGTTTTGGTCAATAAGTGGCCAAAATAGTGTTAAGGGTCCAGAATCTCTATACGGAGTTGGATTGAGATGAAAGTGTTGTCTATGTATAGATTGGGACTAGATTGACTTGTAGGAGTTAGAATCAAGTCAATCGGAGGTTGGAGCTTAAAGTTATGTGTGTCTGAAGTTCGTCCCGAAGTATAGAAGTTAGTGATATGGGATATCAGCATGGGGCACCGCAGCTCCAAAGTTCATGCCGCGGCTCTAGAGAAGGCAGAAGCGGGGGAGAAACAGAGGAGGCCGGAGCCACGGCAATACTATAGTGGCCATGGCCCCAACCCATTTTCTGGCCTTTTTGGGTTCATTTCGGCTGTTTTGAGGTTGTGAGAAGTTGTTTTGAGTTGTGTTTAGTTGGATTTTGAAGTTTTTGATCAAGTCTGGAGGTATTAGGAGGTAGGGTGTTAGAAAACACGTGAGGGAGTGGTGAGGTCCATTTTCTCCTTGATTTTCACTAACATTTCAGATTCTCAAAACATGTTTAGTGGTAGCGAACCTCAAATTCTAGATTGGAAGCTCTTCATGACTCAATAAATGATCAATTCAAGAAATTGAGTACAAGAATAGATATGATTGAAGCTTCCCCTTCTTATTCTAAGACAAGCCATCGAAAGAACCATGTAATATATTTTGATGATAGTGAAGAAGAAGTTGGAACTGAATTTGAGGGGGAAGAGATACAACCAAGAAAAACTAGACAAAATCAACATGCAACTAGAAATAATCAAGAGTACCAGAAAGATCCCTTTGCCAATATAAAAGTGAAGATTTCCTCTTTCCAAGGGAAAACTGATCCTGATGCCAATTTAGAGTAGGAAAGGCATGTGGAGCTTGTGTTTGAATGTAATTTATACCCTGAGGAAAGTAAGGTAAGATTGGTTGCTGTTGAGTTTATTGATTATGCTAGTATTTGGTGGAATCAGTTGTGTACTACTAGGAAGAGAACTGGAAAGGGTCCGGTTAGAACATGGCACAAGATGAAGACAATTATGAGGAAATGATATATGCCTAATCATTACCACAGGGATGTACACATGAAGCTTCAGCAACTCAAGCAAGGATCTATGAGTGTGGAGGAGTATTACCAGGAGATTGAGATTTTTATGATAAAAGCCAATGTGGATGAAGATCCTGAGCAAACAATGGCTAGATTCCTTGGAGGATTAAATCCTGAGATTAATGCTAAGGTTAAGATGCAAAACTACCTTGATGTGGAGGAGTTATTGCATAAGGCTATTAAAGTAGAAAGGCACTTGAAGGCAAAGCAAAAGGTGAAATCATTCGTTGGATCCAACAAAGAGTATAAGACGTCTTTCAAGTCCAAAAGTGAGACCAAGCCAAAAGAGGATAGCAAGTCAAAGGCATTTATAGGTAAGTTTTCTAAACCTTCCTCTTTTGATTCCTCTAAAATTAGGTGTTTTAAATATTAAGACTTTGGTCATGTTACTACATAATGTCCCAATAAGAGGACTATGATGGTTCTTGAGAATAGTTGTGTGACTAGTGAAAGCAGTGGTAAAGAGGAAGATGAGACCTAAAGGAGCTCTCATGGAGATTATGCTTCTGATGTGGAGATAGCTAATACTGCCATTGGCGAAGTGCTGGTTTCTAGATGAGCTCTTAACATACATCCAAAGGAGGATCTAGAAAGATAGCAATGTGAGAACCTATTCCACACCAGGTGTTTCATCAACAACATGGTATGTCCTCTCATCATTGATAATGGTAGTTGCACTAACTTACCTAATACCTTGTTAGTTGAAAAGCTAGGTTTGCCAACTGTGAGGCACCCCACACCTTATAATTTGTTATGGTTTAATGAAAGTGGGGATGCTAAGGTAACTAGACAAGTGAAGGTAGCATTTTCAATAGGTAGTTTTAATGATGAAGTATTATGTGATGTTGCACCTATGAACGCTGGTCATTTGTTACTTGAAAGGCCTTGGCAATTTGATAGGAGGATTAAGTATGATGGGTACACTAATAGATATTCTCTTATGCATAATAACAAGACCATTGTAATAACACCTCTTAGTCCAGTGCAGGCTCTTGAAGATCAAAGAAGAATCATGCAAGAATGTAGTGTGAGAAAGAAAAAAAAGAAAGAGTGTGATAAAGAGAGAAAAGAGAGTGAGATGAAAAGAAAAGAGAGAAAGTGAGAAAAAGAAAGAAAGTGTTAAGAGTAAGGTAACATTATTTGCGGGAAGAGAAGAGATTAAGAGAGCATTATTTTGTGAGACATCCTTTGTATTGATGTATAAGAATGTGTATTTGACTGTTTCTGACCTTGATAACTCTCTTCCATCTAGTATCCTAAGTTTGTTGCAAGAATACAATGACTTATTCCCAGAGGAGATACCAGATGAGTTGTCTCCCATTATAGGCATTGAGCATAGAATTGATTTCATTCCCAGAATAGCAATTCCAAATCAACCTGCATATAGGGCAAATCCTGAGGAGACTAAGGAGATTCAGAGGCAAGTTGATGAGTTGATGAAAAAGGGGTTTGTAAGAGAAAGCCTTAATCCATGTGTTGTTCCAGTAATTCTTGTGCCCAAAAAGGATGGCAAATGGCAAATATGTGTGGATTGTCGAGCCATCGACAAAATCATAGTTAAGTATAGATATCCCATTCCTAGACTTGATGACATGTTAGATGAGTTGTATGGTGCATATATCTTTTCTAAAATAGATCTTAGGAGTGGTTATCACCAGATTCGCATGAATGAGGGGGATGAGTGAAAGACTGCCTTTAAGACCAAATCTGGTTTGTATGAGTGGTTGGTCATGCCCTTTGGCTTGACTAATGCCCAAGTACCTTTATGTGTCTTATAAATCATGTGTTTCGTCCCTACATAGGAAAATTTTTTGTAGTTTACTTTAATGATATCCTTGTATTTTCCAAGAGTCTAGATGAGCATATTGGGCATTTGCGTGCTGTTTTTGTAATTTTATGTGAGAATAAATGCTTTGCGAATCTAGAGAAGTGTTCTTTCTATTTGGATTCTGCTGTTTTCCTTCATTTTATTGTAGGTGCTGATAGTGTTCACATGGATGAAGAGAAGGTGGAAGCAATCCACGAATGGCCTATACCGAGGAATGCAAATGAAGTGCGAAGTTTCCATGGGTTAGCTACTTTCTACCGGAGATTTGTTCGAGACTTCTCAACCATTGTTGTATCTCTAAATGAGCTAGTTAATCAAATGGGAGAGGCACAAGACCAGGCTTTTCAAACTTTGAAAGATAAGTTAATCAATGCCCCTTTACTTGTTCTTCCTGACTTTTCTAAGGTTTTTAAGGTAGAATGTGATGCATCTGAAATTGGAATTGGTGCTATCTTGATGCAAGAGGCTAGACTGATTGCATACTTTAGTGAAAAGTTGAGTGGTGCATGTTTGAATTATTCTACCTATGATAAAGAGTTGTATGCGCTTAAAAGAACCTTAGAACATTGGTAACATTATTTGTGGTCTAGGGAATTTATTTTGCATTCTGATCATGAAAGCCTGAAATACCTTAAGACTCAAAATAAGCTCAATAAGAGGCATGTTGGGTGGCTTGAATTTATTGAATCATTTCCTTACATTTTGAAACACAAGCATGGAAAAGAGAATGTTATTACTGATGCATTGTCTAGGAGGTATAGTCTCATTATATCTATGCAAGCTAAGTTGATTGGTTTTGAATCTTTGAAAAGCATGTATGAATGTGATGTTGACTTCGCTAATGTTTGGAAACTTTGTGAGAAGCATGGTATTGATGACTATTTTCGTTTTGATGGCTTCTTGTTTAAGAGAAATAAACTGTGTGTGCCTATTCATTCTATGCGTGAATTGTTGGTTCTTGAGTCCTATGAGGGTGGTTTAATGGGACATTTTGGGATTAAAGAGACTTTAGCTATTTTGAAAGAGCATTTCTATTGGCCACATATGAGAGAAGATGTCATTTCTGTTTGTGGTAAGTGCATTGTGTGCAAGCATACTAAGTCTAGAGTGCATCCACATGGTTTATACACTCCATTACCTATTCCTTCGCATCCTTGGGTAGACATTTCTATGGATTTTGTGCTTGGATTGCCTAGGTCCTTCACAGGAAAGGATAGAATCTTTGTTGTTGTGGATCGATTTAGTAAGATAGCTCATTTTATTGCATGTGCCAAAACTCATGATGCTGTGCATATTTCTGATTTATTCTTTAAGGAGGTTGTTAGATTGCATGATTTACCTAGGTCCATTGTTAGTGATCATGATGTTAAGTTCTTGAGTCATTTTTGGCTTACTTTGTAGGCTAATTGGGTACTAAGCTTGTGTTTTCTACTATTGTACATCCCAGACTAATGGGCAAACTGAGGTTGTTAATAGAACTCTATCTTCTCTTTTACGTGCTGTAATCCAAAAGAATCTTAAAAATTAGGAAAAATATTTACCATATGTTGAGTTTGCTTATAATCGTACTGTGCATTCTACTACTAATTTTTCTCCTTTTGAGATAGTATATGGTTTTAATCCTTTGACTCTATTAACTTTGCTTCCTTTACCATCCCATGAGTTTACTAACCTTGATGGTACGCAGAAAGCTAAATTTATACAGGATTTGCTTGCCAAAGTCAAGGCAAACATTGAGCGGAAAAATGAACAATATGCTCACTAAGCTTAGAAGGGTCGTAGGAAGGCTATTTTTGAGCCTAGAGATTGGGTGTGGCTTTACTTATGCAAGGAGAGGTTTCTTGAATAAAGAAAATCCAAATTGCACCCACGTGGTGATGGACCATTTCAAGTCTTGGAGCGGATAAATGATAATGCCTACAAGATAGACTTGCCGAGTTCATATGGTAACATAAGTGCAACTTTTAATGTCGTTGACCTTTCTCCTTTTGACATTTTAGATTCGAGGATGAATCCTTCTCAAGAGGGAGGGAATAATGCAAGCATGGAGCAAGCTCAAAACATTGAAGATAAGGAGGCTGGACATGAAATCCAAAGGTGGAAGATGGTTGATCCATTACAAGGCATGGGAGGCCCAATGATGAGATCAAGAGTTAAGGCAATGAAAGAGGCCTTGAATGATGTGATCAACAAGCAACTTGAGATGGAGCCTTTGCACTTAACTGAATTTGATGCCCAAGAGCACAACAATTGCATGATTATGTTATCATATATAGAAGTTCATATTTAAGCCCAAAATCAAGCCCAACATAAAGAGCTTACTTAAAAAGGCATGTGACTCTCTTAAAGAGCATGTGACTTGAGGATTAATGGGCCTAATTAGTATTAATTTCATTTTTTATTAATTATGGGTTAAACTTTGTTAATTAATAAAGCCCAATTAGTTAATTAGTAGTCTTTTGATAGCCCACTTTGTAAATAAGCATGTCATGTGCCAAACATGTGATTTCATTAATGTGGTGGCATGTTTATAAAGGCTTAGGTCTTATTTTTATTATTTTCTTATGAATTTTTGTTATTTTATTTTAGGGATTTATTTTGCTAGTTTCCTAGGTCTAATAGGAGTGTTATTTGGGTCTAAAGTCTCCTAATCCTATTAGGATTGCTTGAGCCCAAATTAATTAGGTTTTCTATGCTTATTAGGTTAGATTTTACCTTGCCTATTTAAGACTAACTTTTATGTGCGTTTTTCAGATTTGAATGATTAAAGTTTTAGACTTTCGTGAGGTTCTCTTGCGTTCTTTGAGTGCTATGATGAAACTATGACTTATCAAGAAATTGGTCAATCCTTGTGGTGTCATCGAAACTAGGGTTCAAGAAACCAGTTCTCTTGGGTTCTAATTCACTTAGACCAACATAGTTGTTCTATTTTCTTATGTATTCCCTTCTTCTTGCTGTTTTTCTATTTTTCTAATTTTCGTGTCCCTTGTAATTGCAAGATCCGAGTGTCTTACGCATCAAAGTGAGTTCTTTAGATTAATTCCATAAGGGTTCACTTATCACAAGGGGTCTCAAATTCAACAACTAACATTACATTCTTTTCAAACTAACCACAATGAGCATATCAAGTCAACCGCCATAACAAAAGCTAGGTCATCAAGTACCAACCATACCATGCAAGCATACATATAGGGAAGATCCCATAGACAAGACAAGGATTAACTAAATAAGTTATATGATATCATGAATGTTCCTACACTTAACACAATATATAAATGAAAACATGTGTTCTCAAGGTCCAGTACCAAAACAAACAATAAGCAAATCAAATATTGTAATAACCCTGAAATAAAGTTTCTAAAATAGAATATTAAATAGTAAAATTAGTAAATTAATTAAGAATTTCAAGAATATAAAAATATATATAGTTAGTAGAAAAAATTATTATTTGATTTATTTCATTTTTATATTTAAAAAAATAAAATAAATAGATTAGCATCAAACATTTTATTAGGGAATGTATTGAGTCTTTTATAGGGTCCAAATTTTATCTTGACCCTTTAAGAAAATTTTTGTCTCCTTTAAACATTTATGAAATTACTAAAATATCCTTTCCTCATTCTCTTCTTGAAGTTGGGATTTTTGTCATTTCACACAACAAGCCCTCCTCCATTTGACCACCGACCTTAAAAAAAATAATAAATAGATAGAAGGAAAAAAAGGAGGCAGGACATTCTTCATCAGTGTCTCTTGAAGCTTCCTCATCTTCAACCTAAACACGTGGACTCTCTTTCCTCCATTTCCTCACTGCTATGTGCCGTGTTTTTCCAATTGTTTCTCTTGCTGCAACATCATCTTCCCTTCCTTTTGCCTTGTTGTTCATGTATGGGGTGGTACGTTACTTTTTTTTTCCTTTTTCCTCTTCCTTGCTGCCATGTGTTCCTCTCTGTTATTCCTCCCTTTTTCCTGTGCCATTCATTCCCCTTGCTGCCCTTCTTTTGACATATGTGTATTTTGTGACTTCTTCTCCTATAAATCTGCCACTATTTTGGCATCAAAAGAGGGGAGGAAATGGGAGTGTGGGGTTGGCTGAAATATGAACACAAGAAGCTCATTTTGTAATAGGTATTTCGTTCATAAGTTTTCTGGTTTAATATTGATGTAGGATTGAGTTGGAAACAAAAATAGAAATGCTAGAAAATTTGGGGATTTTAACTTTATCCATAGAAATTGATGTTTTGGAGGGTCTTGTGAATCTTTATTGAGGAATGGAAGTTATTTGGTTAGAGATTTAAGGTTCTAGTAGCTAGCTTTGTGAATTTGAAATTTGATACATATTCGGTGTTTGACAAAATGCTTGAGAAAGTGGTTCTAATTAACGTAGTATTGGTTAAGTTAAAATTTATATGATATTCAAACTTCTTGTAGAATCATGGGAAAAAGGAGGATATTAATTTAAAGTTTGGGAATCAATAGTAAGAAATAAGGGAATTTTAATTTCTTTAAGTAATATGGGTAAATAAGTATTAAGGAAAATTTTACTAAGTTATCAATATGAAATAAAATATTACTAGTTTTTTTCTTTAGGTACATAGGTACCAATACCAATAAGCTTTCATAAGGTTCTCTAGTGTGTGCTTAGATATGGGAAGTATATCAGGTAAGTAAATAACGTCCCACTACTAATTTACATTTATGTTTTTTTTAACTAAAGTCGATTTCAAATAAATTTTTATGATTTTCACCCTTACCATGATTGTTATAAAGTGTTGTATTTTGACATATGTTACAAAAATGCCTTGTAAAGATTTAGAGTGTTGCCTATTTAAGTTTCTTTCATTTATTTTGTCAATATTTATTCATGCATGGAATGGATGAAATGATTTCAAGGTCATTATTTGTGCTTCATATATTCTGAATGATTGAAATACAAGGGTATTTGTAATCTATGCATGCCAAAAAGTTTTTAAGAGATCAAGTGCAGAACACTGGTTATTAACGGCAGTTCCGTTAGTCCTTGGTGCACATGGCTAACACCTAGCTAGTAGGGTGCATATATAGGAGGTGCTAGCCCCATGTGTCAGCCAACACACGTGGAATAGAGGGATGAGTTTTCGTGAGCATTGTACTCATGCCTATTTTTATGGCTTTTAGCCGCACCAAATTAGTTATTTATCCTCGTGGACTATGTGTCCATGCCTGTTATTTCATTTTGTTCAGATCCTTTCAAAAGATGTTGTTCAAGAAAAGTTTTAATCTTTATGTTGGATTTTTAAGAAAATATTCTTATATTATATTCTACTCTTCCATCTATTTTTTTTATTAAGTTATGTTTGTAATAAATGGTTGATTAAATTTGTTATGGCTTTGTCAATGTTGGCTAAGGTAAAACTTTCTTTTTCTTGCATGATCAGAGTTGACAACTTTGTATGGTTAATCCTAAAAGAATTATACCATGCACGTACATCCTCCTCATCATACTCTTCTTTCAGTTCAATCAATCCTTTATAGTTTTCTATCAGCCCAGCACACTCAAACCTATTTGTCACAAGGAATTCCTTTATTTTCACAAAATGAGGTTTGACTACTTTACATTTCTTGAAGTCAACCTCATATGATTCCTTCAAGATTCTAATGCTAATGAGTTCTTCTATAATTAAAGCTTCCTCAGATTCAGATTCTGGAATTCCTTTGGGCTTTGGAGTTCTGGGCTTTTTTGTAGGATGGCTCGATTCTAATTCAACTGGCCTCTTCCCTTTACTTGGAGATTTTGAGGCTTATTTGGATTTGACATTGCGTTGAGGACGTTCACTTTGACTGCCACCTTTAGATTTTGCCATGAGAGTGATTCCAGAAGATTTGGTAAGTTGAAAGAGGTTTGGAATGATTCAGAAAGGGTTTTGAAAGCAGAAGATTAATGGAAAATATGAAGAAATTTGAGAAGCTTGAGGGGGAAGATTGGAGATTTTCAGGATAGGGTTTTGTTCTCTGTATAAGCTCCTGTGAAAAATAGAGAATCATATATATAGGCTCGAGGTTATGCGCATAACCTATGGAGCTTATGCGAATAACGGGTTCAGGAAATGAATGAGAGGCCTATGGTTGGAAGGTTATACGGATAAGGTCTATAGGTTGTCCGTATAACCAACTTGAGAAAGAGAAAAAAATAGAGAAGTTATCCGGACAACCTTTCACGTTTTCAAGAAAAGAAAAAGAAAAAAAAAGTCATGCATAAAACAAACAAGTAAATACAGGTTATTCGGATAACCTTGTCCCCTTATGCGGATAACGTTCTTACTTTGAGAGCCTCTTCTCTGAAGGTGACGTTATGCGGATAAGGTTGGCAGGTTATCCTGAAATTGAATTACACAAACCACATATATTGAACCAAGCAAGGTAGGTTATGCGTATAAGATGGAGAGCTTATCCGAATATCAAGTTTCACAGAGACCAGTGATGAACAAAAGGTCTCCTTTTCATGAAAATATCCATGCCTTATGCAAATAACTTCCCATCCAAAGACTAAGCACACTAGAAAATCCACATGATTTCAGCATAAGACTAAGAAGTTATGCGGATAACCAAAATTAAAGAGCTCATGAATAATTACGAATAGCTGCATTGTCCTCATAAGTCTTTCATTTCATCATGACTTCATTCTATTGTGCAGGATGTTTCATTTCATCAGATCTTGAGCATTTCAAATCAAGAAGTTCCTGCAATATGAACTTCTAGATGCTCCGATGCTTAAATTAGTATTTTTATTGAGTGAATCATAATCTAAAGAAGGATTTTAGAAAATACTTACAATTCATTGGGATTTACCATTCCCAATTCTCTTCTTATTTTACCATGTCTATCTTCTACAAGTGGTTTTGTCAGGATGTCAGCGAGTTGATCTTTAGTAGGAACAAATTCAAGTTTAACATCACCTTTCAAGACATGATCGCTTATGAAGTGATGTCTTACTTCAATGTGCTTTGTTCTTGAATGCATAATAGGGTTCCTTGAAATGTTGATGGCACTTTGATTGTCACATTTTATTTGAATTTCCTTCATCTCAATCTCAAGGTCTTTAAGTTGTTGCTTCATCCACAGAACTTGTGCATAACAGCTTCATGCTGCTACATATTCAACTTCAGCTGTGGAGAGTGCTACACTATTTTGCTTTTTACTGAGCCAAGACACTAAAGAGCCTCCCAGAAATTGGCATTTCCCACTTGTGCTTTTTCTATCGGTCTTGGATCCTGCAAAATCTGCATCTGTATAACTTACAAGCTTTTCTCCACTGCCTTTTGGATACCAAAGTCCCATTTGAGATGTACCCATCAAGTATTTGAATATTCTTTTCATAGCTGTAGCATGTGACTCTTTGGGACAAGATTGAAACCTAGCACACATACAGACACTGAACATGATGTCAGGCCTACTAGCAATCAAATATAGCAGGGATCCAATCATCCTCCTATATTGTGTTATGTCAAAGAGCTTTCCTTCTTCATCCATATCTAGTTTAGTTGCAGAGGACATAAGAGTTCCCATTGGTTTAGCATGTTCCATCCCAAATTTCTTTAGCAGCTCCTTGAGGTATTTTGATTGGTTAAGGAAGATGCCATCATTTTGTTGCTTGATTTGCAATTCAAGGAAGAAG
Source organism: Adenanthera pavonina (assembly GCA_026686845.1). NCBI lineage: Eukaryota > Viridiplantae > Streptophyta > Magnoliopsida > Fabales > Fabaceae > Adenanthera > Adenanthera pavonina. The sequence continues at coordinate 20,522,802 of JAIVEN010000011.1, forward strand.
TTCAGCTCTCCCATCATTGACATCTCAAACTTACTCTGCATCAACTCAGAAAAATTCTTGCACAAAGATTCATTAGTAACACCGAATATGATGTCATCAACATAAACTTGTACAATGAGTAAATCTTCATTTTCTCTTTTAGTAAACAGGGTTGTATCTACTTTTCCTCTTTTAAAACCCTTTTCAATTAGAAAATTACTCAGTCTTTCATACCATACTCTTGGTGCCTATTTTAATCCATATAAAGCTTTCTTTAGTTTATATACATGATTTGGCTTAGTTGAGTCTTCAAAACCTGGAGGTTGATCAACATAAACCTCTTCCATGATACACCCATTCAGAAAAGCACTTTTCACATCCATTTGAAACAATACAATATCTTTTATGCAAGCATAGGCTAGGAGAATTCTTATAGCTTCCAATCTTGCAACTGGAGCAAAAATTTCCTCATAATCAATGCCTTCTTCCTGATTATATCCTTTAGCCACTAACCTAGCTTTATTCCTTATTATAGTTCCTGATTCATCAAGTTTATTTTTTGAACACCCATTTGGTTCCAATGAAAGTTAAAGTGCACTAAATGAACTAAACAGAGGATAAGTGAGCTTTGAATAAATCAATAAATGAAATAGTAAATTTTCAGTGTGTAAATCATTATTCTCATTATCCAATATCTTAAATGAAGTTCTATTTATAGTCTTGTGGTAAAACTATTTGTTGGAACTAAAGATTAGCCGTTACTCACAATAAAGTAGCCATTCACCTATCACATTAAATGCATCTGACATAAGTTATGCGGATAACCTCCTTATGTTATGCGAATAACGGGTGACTGTTTCCCTCTGTTTTCAACATAAAGCTCTTCGTTATTCGGATAACCTACCTAGGTTATGCGGATAACGAATTTCCCAGAACGACTAAGTTTTAGCTCAAAATCATTTTCATGAAAATCACTTAGTTATCAGGATAACATCAAGTTTTTCTCAAAACTGAGCCTTTGTCAAAATTGGGTTATCGGGACAACCTCATAGGATTATATGAACAAGCTATTTGCCCGAGAATGGTTTAAGAATTCTGAAATACATGTTATCTGGATAACCTCCCTTGGTTATGTGAATAACGTGTTTACCCGAGGAGTCCAAGTGCTCTATGACATTCGTTATATGAATAACCTCCCTAAGATATGTGGATATCAAACTGTACAGTACTACTTTTCTACATTGTTCACTGTATTATATGCATAAGGTGCCTACCTTATCAAAATAACCATTTGGACAAACTTGAGAACTTGATTCTCAACCTGTGTTATGTGGATAACCTCAATCCCTTTTCATGAAATCGAAGAATAAACACTAAAAAACTTTTGAGATTGAGTCTTTATCCCCATAACCTTTAATAGTTATGCGTATAAGGTGAACCATTATCTTGAAAACAAAGTAAGCACTTTTGAAAATAGTCTTTGAAATTGATCTTATCCCCATAAAGCAAAGCATTATCACTGAAAACCAAATTGATCAATTTAGGATTGGGGTTTTACCCTCATTAGGTAGCTATTTCTTGAAAACCAATTTTGAAATTGTGAGTTAACAGTTAGTCATTCCATTAGTCATCTTATAGTGTTGGATTAATTCAGATTCAAAGTTCACTACCTTCTTTTACAAATGAATTCTCTAGGATTGTAAACTAGTTCTTCAGGAAGTTCCAACTTTGTTCTTCACTTTACTTGTATTCCTTTGATATTCAATCTACCAAGCTCACTTTTGGAATCATCAAAACATCTGAATTAACACTATTTACTCAAGGAAAGTTCAAGTATTCTGAAATATATGTTATACAGATAACCTCCCTTGGTTATGCGGATAACCTGTTTACCCGAAGAGTCCAAGTGCTCTGTGACACACGTTATGCAGATAACCTTCTTAGGTTATCCAAATAATGGGCTGTACAGTACCATTTGTCTTCACTGTTCACTCCATTATGGGAATAAGGTGCCTACCTTATCAGGATAACCTCTTGAGAACTTAACCTTCAAGCTATGTTATGCGGATAATCTCAATCCCTTTTCATGAAATTAAAGAATGGACTTTGGAAAAGCTTTGAGATTGAGTCTTTATCCCCATAACCTTCATTGGTTATGCTAATAAGGCAAAATATTTTCTTGAAAACAGGGTAAACATTTAGGAACATCTTTGAAATTGAGATCTTATCCCCATAAGCTAAAACATGTTTATGAAAACCAATTGAATACTTAAAATCATTTAGAAATTAAAGTTTTATCCTCATAAAATATTTTATCCTCATAAAATACTTCTTTTCATGAAGACCATTTTGAAATCATGAGCTAATAATTAATCATTCAATTAGTCATCTCATTTAATATTGGGTTAATTGAAATTCAAAGCTCAACTATCTTCTTTTACAGATAATTTCCTTAAGTATGTGAAACAGTTCTTCAATCAATAGGAAACTCTAATTTTGTTCTTTATTTCACTTGTATTCATTTGATATTGGATCTTCCATGCTCATTTATTTTAGAATCATCAAAACATCTAAATTAACATTCTCCCCCTTCATGATGATGACAAAACAACTTAAACTCATTGTTAGTACTTGGGTTTGCATAACACTCCCCCTCAATATGTGCATAGTTTAACTAGAGTTAAACAATATAGTGCACATTTTCAGAATAAGGAACACCAAAAAAAAAAGCAAAGTTCATAGAAAGTGAACGTCAAGGATGAACAAGTTTCACAGAGGGAAATTTATTTATTATAAATATGCATTACAAGTTATAGAAGCAACATCATGGCAAAACAACTAATACAAGACATTAAAATAAAGCAGTACATCAGGTCAAGTCTTGTTCTCCTCAGATTTCCTCTTTTTCTTCTCTTCTTTCTCTTCCTTTTCTTCCTTCTCTTCTTTTTCCTTATCCTTTTCTTTCTCCTTATCCTTTTCTTTCTCCCCCTTTTTGTCATTAGCAATAGGGGGGATTTGAGCAACACCAACATCCATCTTGTCAATGTCCTGATCAAGTTTAGCCTTCCATTCCCTAATTCGTTGAAATCTTTCATCCAATGAAATAGGAAGTATGGAAGGTTGAGTTGAAACAGTGGATACTGGGACTGGCTGAAGTGGCTCAGTAGCAGGAGCAAAAGGGACAGAAGGAAACATATGAATGTACTGTATATTAGGCATCATAAGAGGAGGTGAGACAGTGGGAAGTGGTGCAGGAGAGGGTTCAGAATCAAAAGCAATGATTATGATTTCCTACACAACAGCCTCAACAAGATAACTGATGCCCTTAAAAGAGATAAGGTCAGGGGGAGGAGGAAAGAGAGCATTAATCTCGTGTCTTCGGTGATGAAGATAAATTTGGTGAATGAAATCACCTTCAGGCAAGAGAACTGAAGCTCTGCTAGTATCATTGATAGCTTCTTCCTTGAGACCATAGTCCAGGTTAAGGCTTAGGCCCTCTGATTGTGCAGAAGCAGTTGGTTTAGTATATATGGGAGGAGGTGGTTGGATTGGTGAAGAGGAAGGTTGAGGAACACCAGAAGTAATTTGCTCACACAGGAGTTGTAACATCTTACTTTTATCTATATTTTCTCATATATTATAGTATGTACAATATCCAATTAGATCATATTAAGAGCTTGAACCATTAATAGAACCAAAATATTTAAATAAAAAAAAGCGTGGTACTATTAATTTGGCTCTCAAGTTTTCTGGACGAAGTTTGAAAAATCATAACTTAATCCAAAAAAATCGTATCAATGTTGTTCATGTCTCTAAATGAAGCTAGAAACATGATATACAAGATAAAAATATGAAAATTCCCTTTAACATGAAAATTCATACAGTTTATTGCTCAAACTTATATTGTCCAAATGGTCATTTCTCTCTTAAAGAGTAATCTACAAACATAATGCATATCTTCGTGTTTTTAACAATAAGAGGATTAGGGAGAGGATAGAGGGGAAGCAGGTGAAAATATAAGAAATAGAAGAATTCGAGGAAAAATATTCAATATTCATTTAATAGGAAAAAAAATAATAAACTTGAACAGAAAGTAAAGCTAACATAAATTTAAAGAAAAAAAATAATATCATAAAATAAGAACCAAATAAAAATAATATAACTTCTAATAATCTCTAAAAGATTTTATACCATACGAGCATTATTTCAATTTTTAATTCAAAATCTAGATAATTTAAAAGTTTTACAAATTACATAATTTGAAAGAATATATGTATGATGTGTGATGAGCTAAGCCTCCATATATCATCCAAATTTTCAATTCCCTCATATATATTCCCTAAGCAATTGTGTTTTATTATATTTCATAATTTAGATAGTGAACGAAGGAAAATACCAAGAATCAAGTAAAAAAAGAAAAATATTGTCTGTGCAAATAGGAAGGTTACCCAGAGCATCATTCGCAAATTATCTGTCCCTCCAAGAACAAGCCTTGAAAAAAAGCTATAACTTAGAGTAATCTACAAACATAATGCGTATCTTTGTGTCTTTAATAGTATAATGGAACTGGAAAATTTAGATCAGCCCTAAGACTATAAAACTACAATGAAGAGTTTAAGAAGTTGATATTAGAGAGAATTAAAGATACACAATGAATGAACCATATTGATCAAATAAATACTTATTAGAGAGTAATCAACAAACATAATGCATATCTTCGTGTCTTTAACAATAAAAGGATTAGGGAGAGGGTAGAGGGGAAGCAGGTGGAAATATAAGAAATAGAAGAATTTGAGGAAAAATATTCAATATTCATTTAATAGGAAAAAAAATAATAAACTTGAAGAGAAAGTAAAGCTAACATAAATTTAAAGAAAAAAAATCATATCATAAAATAAGAACCAAATAAAAATAATATAACTTCTAATAATCTCTACAAGATTTTATACCATACGAGAGCATTGTTTTAATTTTTAATTAAAAATCACGATAATTTAAAAGTTTTACAAATTACATAATTTGAAAGCATATATGTATAATGTGTGATGAGCTAAGCCTCCATATATCATCCAAATTTTCAATTCCCTCATATATATTCCCCAAGCAATTGTGTTTTATTATATTTCATAACCTAGATAGTAAAGGAAGGAAAATACCAAGAATCAAGTAAAAAAAGTAACATATTGTCTATGTAGATAGGAAGGTTACGCAGAGCATCATTCGCAAATTATATGTCCCTCCAAGAACAAGCCTTAAAAAAAAGATGTAACTTAGTGTAATCTACAAACATAATGCATATCTTCGTGTCATTAATAATATAATGGAACTTGCAAATTTATATAAGCCCCAAAACTATAAAACTACAATAAAGAGCTTAAGAAGTTGATAATAGAGAGAATTAAAGATACACAATGAATGAACCCATATTGATCAAATAAATACTTATTAGAGAGTAATCTACAAACATAATGCATATCTTCGTGTCTTTAACAATAAGAGGATTAGGGAGAGGGTAGAGGGAAAGCAGGTGGAAATATAAGAAATAGAAGAATTTGAGGAAAAATATTCAATATTCATTTAATAGGAAAAAAAATAATAAACTTGAAGAGAAAGTAAAGCTAACATAAATTTAAAAAAAAAATCATATCATAAAATAAGAACCAAATAAAAATAATATAACTTCTAATAATCTCTACAAGATTTTATACCATACGAGAGCATTGTTTTAATTTTTAATTAAAAATCACGATAATTTAAAAGTTTTACAAATTACATAATTTGAAAGCATATATGTATGATGTGTGATGAGCTAAGCCTCCATATATCCTCCAAATTTTCAATGCCCTCATATATATTCCCTAAGCAATTGTGATTTATTATATTTCATAATTTAGACAGTGAAGGAAGGAAAGTACCAAGAATCAAGTAAAAAAAGTAACATATTATCTGTGTAGATAGGAAGGTTACCTAGAGCATCATTCGCAAATTATCTGTCCCTCAAAGAACAAGACTTGAAACGCTAACATAAATTTAAGGGGAAAAAAATCAAATTAGAAAATAAGAACCAAATAAAAATAATACAATTTCTAATAATTTCTACAATATTTTATACCATACGAGAGCATTGTTTTAATTTTTAATTAAAAATCACGATAATTTAAAAGTTTTACAAATTACATAATTTGAAAGCATATATGTATAATGTGTGATGAGCTAAGCCTCCATATATCATCCAAATTTTCAATTCCCTCATATATATTCCCCAAGCAATTGTGTTTTATTATATTTCATAACCTAGATAGTGAAGGAAGGAAAATACCAAGAATCAAGTAAAAAAAGTAACATATTGTCTATGTAGATAGGAAGGTTACGCAGAGCATCATTCGCAAATTATATGTCCCTCCAAGAACAAGCCTTAAAAAAAAGATGTAACCTAGTGTAATCTACAAACATAATGCATATCTTCGTGTCATTAATAGTATAATGGAACTTGCAAATTTATATAAGCCCCAAAACTATAAAACTACAATAAAGAGCTTAAGAAGTTGATATTAGAGAGAATTAAAGATACACAATGAATGAACCCATATTAATCAAATAAATACTTATTAGAGAGTAATCTTCAAACTTAATGCATATCTTGGTGTCTTTAACACTAAGAGGATTTGGGAGAGGGTAGAGAGGAAGGACGGGAAAATATAAGAAATAGAAGAATTCGAGGAAAAATATTCAATATTCATTTAATAGGAAAAAAATTAATAAACATGAAGAGAAAGTAAAGCTAACATAAATTTAAAGAAAAAAAATAATATCATAAAATAAGAACCAAATAAAAATAATATAACTTCTAATAATTTCTACAAGATTTTATACCATACGAGTATTATAGTACAATGGAACTTGCAAATTTATTTCAGCCCAAAAACTATAAAACTACAATGAAGAGCTTAAGAAGTTGATATTAGAGAGAATTAAAGATACACAATGAATGAACACAGATTGATCAAATAAATACTTAATAGAGAGCAATCTACAAACATAATGCACATCTTCGTGTCTTTAACAATAAGAGGATTAGGGAGAGGGTAGAGAGGAAGGAGGGGGAAATATAAGAAATAGAAGAATTCGAGGAAAAATAGTCAACAATCATTTAATAGGAAAAAAATAATAAACTTGAATAGAAAGTAAAGCTAACATAAATTTAAAGAAAAAAATCATATCATAAAATAAGAACCAAATAAAAATAATATAACTTCTAATAATTTCTAAAAGATTTTATACCATACGAGCATTGTTTCAATTTTTAATTCAAAATCTAGGAAATTTAAATGTTCTACAAATTACGTAATTTAAAATTATCTCTTCCACCAAGAACAAGCCTTTAAAAAAGGCATAACATAAAAGTAATCTACAAACATAATGTATATCTTCGTGTCTTTAATAATATAATAGAACTTGCAAATTTAGATCAACCCAAAAACTATAAAACTACAATGAAGACCATAATATGTTGATATTAGGGAGAATTAAAGAAACACAATGAATGAACCCAGATTGATCAAATAAAATACTTATTGGAGAGTAATCTACAAACATAATGCATATCTTGGTGTTTTTAACAATAATAAGAGGATTAGGGAGAGGGTAGAGAGGAAGGGGGGGGAAATATAGAAATAGAAGAATTCGAGGAAAAATTTTCAATATTCATTTAATAGGAAAAAAAATAATAAACCTGACCATAAAGTAAAGCTAACTTAAATTTAAAGAAAAAAAAATCATATCATAAAATAAGAACCAAATAAAAATAATATAACTTCTAATAATTTCTACAAGATTTTATACCAAACGAGCATTGTTTCAATTTTTAATTCAAAATCTAGGAAATTTAAAAGTTTTACAAATTACTTAATTTAAAATTATCTCTTCCACCAAGAACAAGCCTTAAAAAAAAGCTGTAACTTAGAGTAATCTACAAACATAATGCATATCTTCGTGTCTTTAATAATATAATGGAACTTGCAAATTTATATCAGTCCTAAAATTATAAAACTATACAATGAACAGCTTAGGATGTTGATATTAGAGAGAATTAAAGATACACAATGAATGAATCCAGATTGATCAAATAAAATACTTATTGGAGAGTAATCTACAACCATAATGCATATCTTCGTGTCTTTAATAATAAGAGGATTAGGGAGCGGTTAGAGAGGAAGGAGGGGGAAATATAAGAAATAGAAGAATTAGAGGAAAAATACTCAATATTCATTTAATAGGAAAAAAATAATAAACTAGAAGAGAAAGCAAAGCTAACTTCTAATAATTTGATGAAAAAAAATCATATCATAAAATAAGAACCAAATAAAAATAATATAACTTCTAATAATTTCTACAAGATTTTATACCATACGAGCATTGTTTCAATTTTTAATTCAAAATCTAGATAATTTAAAAGTATTGCAAATTGCGTAATTTAAAAGCACATATGTATGATGTGTGATGAGCTAAGCCTCCATATATCATCCAAATTTTAAATTCCCTCATATATATTTCCTAAGCAATTGTGTTTTATTATATTTCATAATTTAGACAGTGAAGGAAGAAAAATACCAAGACAGTTAAAAAAGTCTCATATTGTCGGTGTAGATAGGAAGGTTACCCAGAGCATCATTCACAAATTATCTGTCCATACAAGAACAAGCCTTAAAAAAAAGCTATAACTTAGAGAAATCTACAAACATAAGAAATAGAAGAATTCGAGGAAAAATACTCAATACTCATTTAATAAGAAAAAAATAATAAACTTGAAGAGAAAGTAAAACTAACTTAAATTTAAAGAAAAAAAATCATATCATAAAATAAGAACAAAATAAAAAAAAATATAACTTCTAAGAATTTCTACAAGATTTTATACCATACGAGCATTGTTTCAATTTTTAATTCAAAATCTAGGAAATTTAAATGTTCTACAAATTACGTAATTTAAAATTATCTCTTCCACCAAGAACAAGCCTTTAAAAAAACGCATAACATAAGAGTAATCTACAAACATAATGTATATCTTCGTGTCTTTAATAATATAATAGAACTTGCAAATTTAGATCAACCCTAAAACTATAAAACTACAATGAAGACCTTAAGATGTTGATATTAGAGAGAATTAAAGAAACACAATGAATGAACCCAGATTGATCAAATAAAATACTTATTGGAGAGTAATCTACAAACATAATGCATATCTTGGTGTTTTTAACAATAATAAGAGGATTAGGGAGAGGGTAGAGAGGAAGGGGGGGGGGGGAAATATAGAAATAGAAGAATTCGAGGAAAAATTTTCAATATTCATTTAATAGGAAAAAAAATAATAAACCTGACCATAAAGTAAAGCTAACTTAAATTTAAAGAAAAAAAAATCATATCATAAAATAAGAACCAAATAAAAATAATATAACTTCTAATAATTTCTACAAGATTTTATACCAAACGAGCATTGTTTCAATTTTTAATTCAAAATCTAGGAAATTTAAAAGTTTTACAAATTACTTAATTTAAAATTATCTCTTCCACCAAGAATGTTGCCTTAAAAAAAAGCTATAACTTAGAGTAATCTACAAACATAATGCATATCTTCGTGTCTTTAATAGTATAATGGAACTTGCAAATTTAGATCAGCCCTAAAACTATAAAACTATACAATGAAGAGCTTAAGATGTTGATATTAGAGAGAATTAAAGATACATAATGAATGAACCCAGATTGATCAAATAAAATACTTATTGGACAGTAATCTACAACCATAATGCATATCTTCGTGTTTTTAACAATAAGAGGATTAGGGAGAGGGTAGAGAGGAAGGAGGGGGAAATATAAGAAATAGAAGAATCCGAGGAAAAATTTTCAATACTCATTTAATAGGAAAAAAAATAATAAACTTGAACAGAAAGTAAAGCTAACTTCTAATAATTTGAAGAAAAAAAATCATATCATAAAATAAGAACCAAATAAAAATTATATAACATCTTATAATTTCTACAAGATTTTAACCCATACGAGCATTGTTTCAATTTTTAATTCAAAATCTAGATAATTTAAAAGTATTGCAAATTGCGTAATTTAAAAGCACATACGTATGATGTGTGATGAGCTAAGCCTCCATATATCATCCAAATTTTCAATTCGATCATATATATTCCCTAAGCAATTGTGTTTTATTATATTTCATAATTTAGATAGTGAAGGAAGGAAAATACCAAGAATCAAGTTAAAAAAGTAACATATTGTCTGTGTAGATAGGAAGGTTACCCAGAGCATCATTCACAAACTATCTGTCCATACATGAACAAGCCTTAAAAAAAAAGCGATAACTTAGAGAAATCTACAAACATAATGCATATCTTTGTGTCTTTAATAGTATAATGGAACTTGCAAATTTAAATCAGCCCTAAAACTATAAAACCACAATGAGGACCTTATGAAGTTGATATTAGAGAGAATTAAAAATATACAATGAATGAACCCAGATTGATCAAATAAATACTTATTAGAGAGTAATCTACAAACATAATGCATATCTTGGTATCTTTAACAATAAGAGAATTAGAGAGAGAGTAGAGAGGAAGGAGGGGGAAATATAAGAAATAGAAGAATTCGAAGAAAAATACTCAATACTCATTTAATAGGAAAAAAAATAATAAACTTGAAGAGAAAGTAAAACTAACTTAAATCTAAAGAAAAAAAATCATATCATAAAATAAGAACCAAATAAAAATAATATAACTTCTATTAATTTCTAAAAGATTTTATACCACACGAGCATTGTTTTAATTTTTAATTCAAAATCTAGAAAATTTAAAAATTTTACAAATTACGTAATTTAAAATTATTTCTTCGACTAAGAACAAGCCTTTAAAAAGAAGTTATAACTTAGAGTAATCTACAAACATAATGCATATCTTCGTATCTTTAATAATATAATGGAACTTGCAAATTTAGATGAGCCCTCAAACTATAAAACTACAATGAGGACCTTATGAAGTTGATATTAGAGAGAATTAAAAATACACAATGAATGAACCCAGATTGATCAAATAAATACTTATTAGAGAGTAGTCTACAAGCATAATGCATATCTTGGTGTTTTAACAATAAGAGGATTAGGGAGAGGGTAGAGAGGAAGGAGGGGGAAATAGAAGAAATAGAAGAATTCGAGGAAAAATACTCAATATTCATTTAACAGGGAAAACAAATAATATACTTGAAGAGAAAGTAAAGCTAACTTCTAATAATTTGAAGAAAAAAAATAATATCATTAAATAAGAACCAAATAAAAATAATATAACATCTTATAATTTCTACAAGATTTTAACCCATACGAGCACTGTTTCAATTTTTAATTCAAAATCTAGATAATTTAAAGGTATTGCAAATTGCGTAATTTAAAAGCACATATGTATGATGTGTGATGAGCTAAGCCTCCATATATCATCCAAATTTTCAATTCCCTCATATATATTCCCTAAGCAATTGTGTTTTATTATATTTCATAATTTAGATAGTGAAGGAAGGAAAATACCAAGCATCAAGTTAAAAAAGTAACATATTGTCTGTGTAGATAGGAAGATTACCCTAAGCATCATTCACAAATTATCTGTCCATACAAGAACAAGCCTTAAAAAACCGCTATAACTTAGAGAAATCTACAAACATAATACGTATCTTCGTGTCTTTAATAGTATAATGGATCTTGCAAATTTAGATCAGCCCTAAAACTATAAAACTACAATGAGGACCTTATGAAGTTGATATTAGAGAGAATTAAAAATACACAATGAATGAACCCAGATTGATCAAATAAATACTTATTAGAGAGTAATCTACAAACATAATGCATATCTTGGTGTCTTTAACAATAAGAGGATTAGCGAGAGGGTAGAGAGGAAGGAGGGGGAAATATAAGAAATAGAAGAATTCGAGGAAAAATACTCAATACTCATTTAATAGGAAAAAAAAATAATAAACTTGAAGAGAAAGTAAAACTAACTTAAATCTAAAGAAAAAAAAATCATATCATAAAATAAGAACCAAATAAAAATAATATAACTTCTAATAATTTCTACAAGATTTTATACCATACGAGCATTGTTTTAATTTTTAATTCAAAATCTAGAAAATTTAAAAATTTTACAAATTACGTAATTTAAAATTATCTCTTCCACTAAGAACAAGCCTTTAAAAAGAAGTTATAACTTAAAGTAATCTACAAACATAATGCATATCTTCGTATCTTTAATAATATAATGGAACTTGCAAATTTAGATGAGCCCTAAAATTATAAAACTACAATGAAGAGCTTAAGAACTTGATTTTAGAGAGAATTAAAGATACACAATGAATGAACCAAGATTGATCAAATAAATACTTATTAGAGAGTAGTCTACAAGCATAATGCATATCTTGGTGTTTTAACAATAAGAGGATTAGGGAGAGGGTAGAGAGGAAGGAGGGGGAAGGAGGGGGAAATAGAAGAAATAGAAGAATTCGAGGAAAAATACTCAATATTCATTTAACAGGAAAACAAATAATATACTTGAAGAGAAAGTAAAGCTAACTTCTAATAATTTGAAGAAAAAAAATAATATCATTAAATAAGAACCAAATAAAAATAATATAACATCTTATAATTTCTACAAGATTTTAACCCATACGAGCATTGTTTCAATTTTTAATTCAAAATCTAGATAATTTAAAAGTATTGCAAATTGCGTAATTTAAAAGCACATATGTATGATGTGTGATGAGCTAAGCCTCCATATATCATCCAAATTTTCAATTCCCTCATATATATTCCCTAAGCAATTGTGTTTTATTATATTTCATAATTTAGATAGTGAAGGAAGGAAAATACCAAGCATCAAGTTAAAAAAGTAACATATTGTCTGTGTAGATAGGAAGATTACCCAGAGCATCATTCACAAATTATCTGTCCATACATGAACAAGCCTTAAAAAACCGCTATAACTTAGAGAAATCTGCAAACATAATACGTATCTTCGTGTCTTTAATAGTATAATGGATCTTGCAAATTTAGATCAGCCCTAAAACTATAAAACTACAATGAGGACCTTATGAAGTTGATATTAGAGAGAATTAAAAATACACACTGAATGAACCCAGATTGATCAAATAAATACTTATTAGAGAGTAATCTACAAACATAATGCATATCTTGGTGTCTTTAACAATAAGAGGATTAGAGAGAGGGTAGAGAGGAAGGAGGGGGAAATATAAGAAATAGAAGAATTCGAGAAAAAATACTCAATACTCATTTAATGGAAAACATAATAATAAACTTGAAGAGAAAGTAAAACTAACTTAAATCTAAAGAAAAAAAAATAATATAACTTCTAATAATTTCTACAAGATTTTATACCATACGAGCATTGTTTTAATTTTTAATTCAAAATCTAGAAAATTTAAAAATTTTACAAATTACGTAATTTAAAATTATCTCTTCCACTAAGAACAAGCCTTTAAAAAGAAGTTATAACTTAGAGTAATATACAAGCATAATGCATATCTTCGTATCTTTAATATTATAATGGAACTTGCAATTTTAGATTAGCCCTAAAACTATAAAACTACAATGAAGAGCTTAAGAACTTGATTTTAGAGAGAATTAAAGATACACAATGAATGAACCAAGATTGATCAAATAAATACTTATTAGAGAGTAGTCTACAAGCATAATGCATATCTTCGTGTCTTTAACAATAAGAGGATTAGGGAGAGGGTAGAGAGGAAGGAGGGAGAAATATAAGAAATAGAAGAATTCTAGGAAAAATACTCAATATTCATTTAATAGGAAAAAAGATAATAAACTTGAAGAGAAAGTAATGCTAACTTCTAATAATTTAAAGAAAAAAAATCATATCATAAAATAAGAACCAAATAAAAATAATATAACATCTTATAATTTCTACAAGATTTTAACCCATACGAGTATTGTTTCATTTTTTAATTCAAAATCTAGATAATTTAAAAGTATTGCAAATTGCGTAATTTAAAAGCACATATGTATGATGTGTGATGAGCTAACTCCATATATCATCCAAATTTTCAATCCCCACATATATATTCCCTAAGTAATTGTGTTTTGTTATATTTCATAATTTAGATAGTGAAGGAAGGAAAATACCCGGAATCAAGTTAAAAAAGTAACATATTGTCTATGTAGATAGGAAGGTTACCCAGAGCATCATTCGCAAATTATCTGTCCCTGCAAGAACAAGCCTTAAAAAAAAGCTATAACTTAGAGTAATCTACAAATATAATGCATATCTTCGTGTCTTTAATAGTATAATGGAACTTGCAAATTTAGATCAGCCCTTAAACTATAAAACTACAATGAAGTGCTTAAGAGGTAGATATTAGAGAGAATTAAAGATACACAATGAATGAACCCAGATTGATCAAATAATGCTTAAGAGGTAGATATTAGAGAGAATTAAAGATACACAATGAATGAACCCAGATTGATCAAATAAATACTTAGAGTAATCTACAAACATAATACATATATTCGTGTCTTTAACAATAAGCACAATGAATGAACTTGCAAATTTAGATCAACCCTAAAACTATAAAACTACAATGAAGCGCTTAAGAAGTTGATATTAGAGAGAATTTAATATACACAATGAATGAACCTAGATTGATCAAATAAATAGATCACAAAATGACCCTGCAAATTTGGATCAGCCTTAAAACTATAAAATTACAATGAAGAGCTTAAGAAATTGAACATCCCAACAATCAAAGGTAAATCTCTCTTGCTAAGCAAACAAGTACAAGTACAGTGGTTTGACAAGAATGAAATAATGTGAATATTCCCTCACATAGAATTGGTGTTTAACTCTCATCTCTCAAGTATTTAAGGGTAATGTATCTCTCAAATTCTACCTATCAAACCCCACTACCATAAGCTTGTCTTCTAAATCTCCACCACCTATGTCAAATGCAATGCATAAATGAAAAGGACTAAACAAACAAGCATACATCACAAAAAGCTGGTCTTCTAGGTTGTAATGAACAAGGGACAAAACAAACAATAAGGAAAATGCAATGTAAGAACAATCTGTAGGCCATTCCTATCCACTTCGAAAAGTAATAGATACCTTAAAGGACTATCTATACAAAACACAATGCTCACCCTCCCCTTGCATGCTTTTAGCAATCCAGTCCACACACCGGTTATACTCTCAGGCTAGGAGTTTAAATGACAAGCTTTGCATCATCCCAGCATTAAGGATAAGCAGGATAATGGACAGATAAGGACAAAGAGCCAAATGATTAAATAGTAATGGAAATGCATTAAATAAGGTTGGTAACTTCAGTAAAAACATACCCACATAGGTGTCAAATATGATGGCAATTCATCAAAGAAATGCAAGAAGGAAGGCTTTGAAGGTTTTGATCAAAGTTCCCAATATCTCACCCACCTGGGACAATACACAAATTACATTAAAAGGATGGCCAAGAAACATGCAATAAGGAAAAGTATAAATGACATCAAAAGACAAACTTGGTCAAAAAGTTCTTCCTCTTGTGCATTTTCTTCTTTAATTGCTCACCATAAAAGTCTTCTATCTTAGCCCTCTATGCTCTCTCAGTTTTTTTACTTGAACTTGCACTAATCACCTATTTTATCTCATCCACAATGGATTTGACCAGGCTTTCATTCAAAAGCATCCCAGAAATCTACGGAAACATGAGATCAGGTCACATCCCAAATGGATTTAAATGTAGTGAGAGCAAATAGTCAAAGGCAAGGAAGGGGGGATGAATGACAGGAAAAGGTAAATTATTATTATTACATAAATGTCAAAGAACAATAACTTAACCACTCATACATTAGACATAAGTGGTACTTTAAAAATATTGCTCGGTAAAAATGTTATTATAACTGCTGTTTTTGTAAACTGCATTTTGTATAGCAACAATAGCTGAAACGTTACTACATAGATTAGTATCTAAAATTACAAAAGTAGATAAAAGGTTAAAAAGATAATATCCAACTCACAGAATAGGCACTGAATGAATCTGAAACCTTTCATAATCAGAATCTTCAATGTCATTGTCTAAAGCTGCTAATGTAATGGTTACATCAGGCTTAAGAAAAGTAAACCAAAGTAATAGGGGCATGACAAACTGCATGTAATGAAGGAAATCTTGCCCCAGACACTTGCAGAGTCTAGCCCACGGCTGCAACAAATTAAGTGATTGTAACTTAGCAGAATCTGACTGGCACTATGCTACACATCAATTTAATATTTAATGCATATCTAAAGCATGTAGCTTGTTGTTGGATCATCGGTCTCCGTTTGAGATACTTGCAAGGACATAAGCACATCCATAACCTAATAAGAAACATGTTTTACAAATTCATACAAAGTGCAAAATTCAATTATCCCAGATGCTCAAATCATTTAAGATAACAACCTAACACACACGCACAGAGCAATAACTTATTTCCAGGATAGATAAGAGTCCAATCTGAATTCATTTTTTGAAACAAATAACTTTCTACTTTTCCATTTTAAATATTTTTCCCAATATTGGTAAACATACAAGTGGTGGTATTGAAAAATGTATCAATAAAAAACTAATTTTTAGCCACAAACTCACAACAAATCAATTTCAAAGACTTCTATAAAAGATTTTAAAATGGACACCTACTTAGCATCATCCCTAAACTTCTCCTCCCCATTCCAACCAGACTAATACACCATATACTTAATACAAAGCATAAAGTTAGACTTGTCAATTGCATTAACCAATTTAAGGTATGGCACCTGATAAATCAAGTTAGAAGTTGTCTACAAGAAATCAAACTGTCGATGAAAGCAGGTTATACAAAGATACCTGGGAAGAATCTGCCACTGACGCCGGAGGGCACCCTCTTGCACCATTTGCTTCCATTTTGCAAAGCATTCTGAATATAATTAAAGGAAGGAGACAGAAAATCACATGAAGATTCAGAAAAGTCATTCCTAAGAATAATATTTCAGTTAAAATACCTGAAGAAGCGCTAGCAGTTTGCTAACTATTCCATCTAAACATGTCAGGAGTACAGTTCTCACTGAAACTGTGCACTGCTGAAGCAGCATGAGCCTGTGCAAACAACAGCAAGATAAGATAAATTCATACCTATAATGTACAGACACTTCATAAATAGAGTGCCATGTCCATGTCCAACATATATAGGACACATCATCTAAGAGACAACACTATGTGACACTTCAAATTTTGTCATGTTATCGGATCTCTATCAGTGTCCTGTCTCATGTCAATGTCAGTGCCTATGCCTCCTAGCTTTATATGACATGAAAAATCAGTTGAACCATGAACAGAAGAATCCTATGAGTTCTATTGAGAGGAAGAACACAGGCCACAAAATATGATACACAAATCTAAAAGCAAAGCAATTTACTCCGCCAAACTTTTTCTTCTCTCTCTATACGCACAAGCAAAATAACACTGCAAAAACCTACTAAAAAACTCAATATAACAGACAATTCCAACTGGAGTAATTCCTTCTTCCTAAATAGTATTCCTATGAAGTAACCAATGGAATGATCATATAGTTTGTGGCACATTATAGTTTACACCCGTTTAGCTTGTTAAATTAACCAATTAACATCAAGTGGTATTTACATACAAATTTTAATCAATTTAATCACCTAAACATTAAAAAAAGAACACTTTCATCATTAATGTTTGTATCACCTAATATCTGTAAAATCTTCATAGCACCCAGAGAGACTTGCTGAGATTAAATGAGCAATATCAATTTCAAAACATAACATTAATCCCAATAATAGCCTTAAAAGACCATAAAGAAGTTCAAAGTATACTTGTAAAACACTTTCAACCAATAAGCTTTGGCTTAGCAGTACAGGAGGTCTTGTTTAGGGCTGAATCAAGTTTGAATCCCAGCCACAGTCAAATTAACTAGGAGAAAAAAGAAGAGAAAAACAAATGCAAAATACTTTAAACAAGAAAGTTAGTCATCACTTTAACATCCAAGGGATCTTTAAAGGTAATATTAAGACCAAAAAAATACCACAACATTGTGAAGTGGTAGCATGCAAAGCACAGAGGAGTTGAACGAGACACATTGAACCATAACAGGGCATTTTGATTACAAGTCAAACAAACCAAGCATACAAATACTAGAACTAGTTCATTGCTTCCAATTTTTCACACTCAATATCCAACTATTTCATAATTTCAAAGCCATCATTATTTACTCCTGAAGTTAGATAAAACCAAATGCTGGCAACACTTTGATGGTATTCAGTTTGCAAATCTGGACTCAAATCAGTTGACAATTGCCTAATTGCATTAATAGCAGCCCACCTCACACGGGGATGTTGATCTTGGAAGGAGTTCAATACCATCGTCACCACTTGCTCCAAATTTTTAGTCATAACCTGCAGCAATTGGAAGGTGGGGGAATAAAAAGGAAAAATATAAAAAGGATGGCAATAATAAGTAGAAAGTGAAAAAGAATAGAAGTTACAGTTGCAACAGACTGCCACAGGAGGAGAAATATTGATAATAGTCAAACAGGATAACAAACATGTAAAACAACCCAAAACATAAGGAATGCTGGAACTGTCACTACCTTTGTGCAGTTCTCTGCTATTTGGGCCACTGCAATCAATGCAGCATGACATTTTTGCCACTCTACAGCAGCCAAGTGAGCAGGTAGTTTTTCAGATACAACAGGAACAATGGTATTACCACCCAATGATAGAGAAAGCCTATCCAAGCACTCTTGGCCCACGCTGTGATTGCTTGTTTCACCAGCATCCTCATCTTTAGTCTCTGCACTACGCCACGCCAGATCATCCTCCATATCCAAAAGCATCTTCATCAATAAAGCAAACAATCTGCTAATGAATTGTGGCAACTTCCTCATCATCCCTGGTGCCCTCTGCAAGTGTGATCATGAACTCAACCACCAAATGCCTCATCCCTTCTTCCAATGATTCTGCCTCTGCAATATGCAACATTGTCCTGACTACATCAACCAACTGCCTCCTCAAGAATCTAGGCTCAGTTCCAGCCAATTTGATCAGTAATTCAAACAAGTTTCCACCCAAGCTTCACTTTTGTTTCTCAAAAAGAAATAAATTGGAAAAGGCCCAAATCATCAGAAAGCACAAGTGAAGGTCAGACCAAATGACATGACTGACGAGTAACAAATCATCAGAAAGCACAAGTGAAGGTCAGACCAAATGACATGACTGACAAGTACTTATTAATAACCCAGGGAAATAACTTCTAATGATATATTCAGCACCAGCCTCTTGTACAAATTTCAAATTGGCACAACCAAGATTGGATGAACTAGAACTATAATTACCTTATGTAATGCTTCCACCAGTGTTGGGATAATACTATTTGTCAAAAACTTTAAATAGGATGTATCCTGACCTTGAGATTACCCTTTCTCTATGGCTAACTTTCCAGAATGCAGAAGCTCCAGCGTTGCTAAAAATGTGCAGGGGAATTGTCAAATATCAGGACACAAGAAAATTATTCAAATTCCGAAAGAGCTTTCATCGTGCAAGAAAAAATATCTAATGGGAACAAATTATGTACAATTAGTTTAATACCTGAAACAGCTACTTTTCTAACCTCCTCATGGAAGTAAAATTTTAGGAGTGAAACTAACATTCCTGCAACCAACATGCACATAAATCATCACTAAGGAAAAAGTTCAATAAGCTTTCGGCAAACCTTAATGTAAGAAGGGGCCCACAAAATCTAACCTGATCAATCCAAGAAAACAATCCTTCCTTCAGCTCAGCAGCATAGCAACCAAGCATGTTACAAGTTGTAGGTTTCTCCTCCAGCACACTAGTCATGATTCCAATTCTTTTGTCCCCAAGAATCATGGTTTCCAAACTGAAATACATAAAATATGAAGAGATTACTAGATAATATAGTACTAATTAATAATGTCATTTTTAATTTGAGACTAACATTGCAAGAGATAATATTGAAAGCAACATTGACTCTATCAAGTAATTAGATATGAGTCAAAAGATAATAAAAACACTTACTATTATGTTGATACTTTTACACAGTTTGTGTTCCTATTGGATCAGAATCTAGAACAACTAAAGCCGTTGCATTGTTTCATTTAGAATTTGTATATTAAGAAGAGGATCATGTGGCCACATGGAAGAGATTACAAAACAACTGTTTTAAATGCAGGAAGTTTACCTTTAACTTTAACACACCTTAATGTTAGTTCCCTGAGTCATCATTGTGGATCAAATAAGCATTGATCTGGATATATCCTTGACAGGAAAAAGGAAGACAGAACTCAGTATTATCATTTTCTTGGCAAAATAATATATTAGAGTTTCATGATTATAAGATTTATATACACACACAAAAATTATTGGTAATGTAGACCTAGAAAGAAATTGTGAAAAGCAAAATAGGAGAGTGCAATGAAGGGAAAGGTGAAAACAAATGGAAAAACTAAATATCAATAACAAATTTTCCTTGGCATTCCTAATTGTACCAAGATTAGGAACTAATCTTAATTCCTAAACTGTTTGAAATAAACAAAGCCTATTTGGGATTGCATCAGGCTTTATATAATCAAATTTGCACAATTACCATTAAGCAATTATAGTAGTGTTTGGTGACGATATCATCACTTAGATATTTGCTTGAAGATTATTTCTTTTGAAAGAACAACTAACCCTTTGTAGAGAGAAGGCACTAGAGGGATCAAAACCATAAAGAAAGTATAATTAACCTACAAAGACTAGAGGAAAGCAACAAGAAAATATAAAAAGAAAGAGCTGAATGACAACAACGGCTTGGACTCATGGACACCATGCACTCCTGGGCCAAAAACTCAAGTCTCAAGACATAAAGGTCAAAACTCAAGACTCAAGACAACAATGAGAAATGTGGATGCCACAAAGTATAAGGACAATACGAGTTCTTAAACATCCCAACAATCAAAGGTAATCTCCCTTGCATCAAGTAAACAAGTACTATGGCAAATCATTTGACAAGAATGAAATAATGTGAATAGTCCCTCACATAGGATTAGTGTTTAACTCTCAACTCTCAAGTGTTTAAGGGTAATGTATCACTCAAATTCCACCTACCAAACCTCACTACCATAAGCTTGTCTATCTTCTAAGTATCCACCACTTGCGTCAAATGCAATGCACAAATCAAAAGGACTTAATTTTAGGTGGTAATGAACAAGGAACAAACAAAGAATAAGGAAAACGCAATGGAAGAACAAAAAAAAGCACCTCAAAAATTGGAAAAACATTAAACAAGAATACATGACAAAACAAAAATGCATACACTTGGGCTTTTATTTCCTTTCCAACTCTCTCTCTCTCTCTCTGTTTTTTTTTAAACATCTTTTCTATTTTCTTTCTTTTTCTTGTATTTTTCTATTTTTTCTTTCTTTTTCTTGCTCTTTTCTTTTCTTATGGTTGAGTGCGTTTTACGCTCCATCTCAACCCTTTTTATTCAATTTTTTAACATTTTTTCTTTTTCAATTTTTTTCATTTTTTCTTGCCCAAGGTAATGCACCAAAAACAAATGCTTACGCAAGTAAAATGCTCTCCAATTCTTGAGGTGAAAAAAAGGTGGGAATTTATTAATTGGCCTTGGCTCACCAAAGGTTCAATATGAAAAAATAAAAGGAGAAAAGGCTCGAGGGGCTAAACAATGGATAAAATACGTCAAGGTTGGCTATATGGCTAAGTAGCTAACAAACAAAAGAATGCCTCAATCATTTTTGTGCATGCAAATGTAATAGTGGTCTCAACAAAGAATCAAGACAAGTTCTAGAGTGAAGGTAAAGATAGGAGAATACACACAAGAAAGGAGCAATATAGGCTCAAATCCTCACAAGCTAATAACTATCACAATTAATTCATTAAAGTCAAAATCATTGCCACATAACTCGAATTCTAAACACAAGGTCAGTTCCCTATCATGCCAAAATGCATCCAAACTAAGATTGCCTCAACTTGTAACTTCACACAAAAGCAAGATACCAAAAATGAAAACCAACATTTTTATAAGAAAATATAAGGAAGGAGGATAGGATATTGTCCTAAGAAACAAGTGGAACGAGAAGGAATGGAGAAAGAAAGCAGACTCCTTTCTGTTTCGTTAAAGGTGTTTCTTTTTTATTTTTTTCATTATCTGTCTCCTATTTTGTGGCCACATCATTTCTTGAACTCTATTAATTGACTTCTATTATAAACAAAGCATTATGAATATTGTAATGCATATTTTGACATAATAAGATGCATCTCATGTCATGTGCAGAATTTTTAAGCAAATTGATGAGTCATACATTTGTTTGTGGCGAGTTCCTTCAAAAATAAAAGCACAATAAAAAAGATCTTACATCTGCTCCATCAACCATTTTATCAAATGAAGTAATGGACAAACCAAAAAAGAAATCATATCAAATGAAAACATTGAAACTGGTTTACTTTAACCAAAAGAAGTTCATATTTAAGAACATATACATACAGAATTGGGTTGATAAGGAGTACAGCTGCCAGACCAAATAACAAACAGGTATATTATAAATTAGACAAATTCAAACTAAAGCTGATTCACAATATTAATCTCTCTTACCCCTCGCTGGATCTATAGAGATGGAACATCTCAAATGTTTGAACAGAAGAAAACATACTCTCACCAAATTGCTGATTAAACGTTGTGCTATATATATACATCTACACAACTTTGGAGAACACCTCTGCAGTTGGACCAGCTGCAATAACAAAACAAGTCCCCAGTTCAACAACCATATGTCACAGCCAAAAACCAAATAGAAAGATGATTGATTGAAAGGGGAAAAAAACAATCATTATTGGTTCATCACGGCTCCAATCTTCCATTCACACATGGACAAAAAACTTCACTAAAAATCCAATATAACACCAATATTTCCAGACTCTGCTGCAATTGAATATTAAAAAGAATGTAACGCAAATGGAATTCAGAATTCTGGTTAAACTTCGTCTTGGGTATTACTTCTTCTGGTTAAACTCATACATTTATCTCAAGTATTGGGTCCATTTTTTCATGAATCGCACTTCATCATCATTCATTCACAAAACCTTTAGAAATAAAACCGTTTCAAGCACTCTGTTCAAGATTACTACACATTCTTTGGTTGACAAGAAACATGAATGAAAAAGAAAAAGAAAAGCAACGAAAAGCCATGTATATATTATTCTACTAATTTCAGTTCTTCTGATTACGTTGTTTAGTCTGATTAAATTTACTCCTACATCTAGACTTAACTAATTCAGAAATTCAAAGACGAAGGTGGATCTTAATTTGTCATTGAAAACACTTTTGCGATCAAAGCAGATCAGTACTTCAATTATTAAGATGACTAAAGAGCAAAAGAAAATGCACCTAGATAGTCACCAACAAGAAAAGCGGTGGCAGCGGACCACAATCGGAGATTCGAACGAAGGTCCCATCCAGTAGCCCATCGAAGGAGTGGTTAGCTGCACAGACTCATCGGAAAAAGATCTAAGTGATTATTATAACAGCGATAGCCTTCCCAGCCCATCCTGATCTCACTCCTTCCATTTTTCCTTCGGAAACAAACAGAAAAAAGCGGACATTAATGAAACGATTGATATAATTAGATGAACAGAATTTAACACAATCTTGATAAGAAATCCTGCTCGTAAAGTGCCAGGCGAAGTTCTGAATTCATCACTTCTGAAATATTTCCAAATTGAGAATGATTTGGGCAAACGACGTTGAAAATAAAATGCAGGCGGTACTGACGAGAAAATAACAGGGCAAAAGAAAATTAGCATAAAAAAAAACTAATTACAGAACCGAAATCAATTCTTTCAATCAAATTAGAAGAACATTATTCGAAAGATGGAGAGATGCTATCATTTGTCAAATACTACAGAAAGAAACCAGTCTCACATCAGATCTCAAAAAAACAAATGAAGCATCATGAGCAACATATCACTCTTTACAAGACAGAGATTACGAGAAGAATCGAAAGAAGAAGAGATGACGGAGTGGTAAGCAAACCTGAAGGAATCAGACCGAGGATTGCAGAGAAGAGGCTCTGAGTGCGGGAGACATTCTCAGACAACCTCAGAAGAACGAAAGAAACAATCACGAATGCATCCCAACGGTCACATGGTAATGTTAATGCCAATAATATGTTACCATCCCAACGGTCAAATGGTAATTTTGAAACTTTGACATACCAATTCCGACTTTTAAAAGGACCAAGCACGTCAAAATTTAAAAGTTTCACGAATAAAATAATACAACCCCCGCTGGTATATATGAAGCGTGGGATCACAGAATCCCCTGCCAATTTTATTGTTTTTTTGTAGTAGTTTGAATTTGAATTTGAATTTGAATTTGAATATCGGCCGCGTTTGAGATAAGGTCGGTTTTGGGACGAAGAGAATGGGCATGTAAATTTAACAACATCTGGATGGATTTTAATACACATGGGACAGTAATATTATAATATAATACACGGTTTGCTCTTGCAAATTATGCTGCCAATTATAATTATACTATACTCCGTGCATCACATATTATATAAGGTAATAAATAAAATTTTATTTATATTAAGAAAAGTATATAACATTCTTAAATTTTTAAAAAATTTTAAAAATTTCTATTTTATCCCTATTAAATATCATTAATTACATAATTTACAATACTAAATATTATATTAATGAGAGGTAAAATTAATAAATAAAACTATGTTACCTTATAATATGAGAAAAAAATTTTACATTTTATCTTATAATATAGGACGAAAAAAATAATAGATATGATTTGCATTTGCAAATGTTGAATGTTGAAAAAAAATATTAACCATATTTGGATGGATCTTTTTGACATTTAGAGTTGATATAATTGGGATAGCTAAATTATTGGCTGAAATTTTTGTTTATTCCATTGTTTAATTGTTATACATTTTGAAAATGCTACGGACTTGAGTTTATATTATTAATTTAATAGAAATCCACTTAAATTTGTGAAATTTTGATGTAGTGTGACTCACATATTGCAAATCATATAACTAATTGTGGATTCAAAGTGAAATTTGGATTTTTCTATAGTCATGTAATTAAGGGCTTTTGGCGGGAAAAAATTTGTATATAATGTTATTTTACATTATTTTTAGAGTCAAATTTATTTATTTAACTTATATTTTGATTAAAAAAAATTACCGAAGAGAGAAGTGTAGTTCTTAGGAGAATAAAAGAAATAATCTTGAGAACTAATAATAGGTCCCATCAAAATTGTTATATGGTAATTTTAAACTTTTGAAATGTCAATACCAACTTTAAAATGTTTATCATCAACAAACCACTACCTTTATTGAAAAAAGTAATAGCCAAGGCAAAATTTAATAGGGAGAATAACATTTAGAAACTACAACTTTCAATTAATGTCACTTGAACTTAAAAATTTTGAAATCACAAAAACATATCAATGGTCCTAAAATTAACAAAATTTGATTTTAAATTAACTAAATGTCCTTTCTGTAATAATAGCATTAAACATTGAAGAAAAGTGTCAAAATTTGAGTGTAAGAGTGTTAAATTCTTGAAGTTAAATGTCAAATTGTAAGAGTGAACAGTTGTAATTAATGAGTAAATTTTACTACTCAGTGTTAGATGGGAGAATGTTAGTGTTAAATCTTAGAATAATAATGTCAAATGGCTGATAGAAGTGTCAAAAATTGGGAATAAGACTTTTAATTCTAGTGAGTATAAATTATGCAGTGTAAATTGATTACAAATCAATATCAAATCCTGAAATTTAAATGTCAAATTACAAAGGGTGATTGTCTAACATTTGACAATCCAGATTTATAAAATTAGAAGCCTCACTTCCAATTGCTGACACTCCTCATCAGCTATTTGGCAGTATCATTTTACGATTTAACACTAATATTCCAATATTTTACATCGAGGGATGAAATTTTATTCATCAATTATAATTGTTAGCTCATATTATTTGACACTCAACTTAAAAACATTTGACACTTTGTGCTCAGGTTTGACACTTTTCTTGAACCATTTGACACTATTATTTTGGGAAGGATATTAAGGTAATTTAATAATCAAATTTTATTAAGTTTAGAACTATGAATTTTTTTTTCTTATTTCAGATTCTTTGAGTCCCTGGGACATTAATTCAAAGTTTTGGTCTTTAAGTGTCACTATTCCTTTTTACTAATAATGTTTATTGTTTCAAAATTATGTTAAATAAGTTAATGTTAAAAAATAATTCACAAAAAATTTTAAAATAATATTTTCATTTCTAATGAAATATTTTCAACCATTAAACTATCTAATTAAAATATAGAATATTTTCTAAGAAGAAATTATGAGACTGTGTGAGTGCGAGAGACATTTTCTATGGGAAAAACTGAAAAGTAGAGACCAAGGGAGGACATGGGGAGCCACGGTCCCTCAGCCACAACAAGTAGTTATTAACTTTCATCTTATATTATATATTTTTTTTACCAAATTTTCATATATTATATAGAAATTACGTTTGCCTGGCTTCTCTAAAATTATTTAAAGTATATATCAACCATATATAGAAAAAAATATAATTTCTTAGAGTTTATGTTTTAGATCAATATATAATGATATATAAAAATATATCAAAAATTTAAATTTTTAATACATTTTTTCCGTAAAATTTATATAATGTCAAAAAAATTATTTTTTTCAAAAGTTGGCTCCCACCCTATTTATCATAGCTTCGTCCTTACCAGAGAGAAACAATCCATGTAGATCAGTCAAAACAAAAGAGCTAATAGTGGTATGTAGTGTGTTTGTCATCCTAAAAGTCATAATTGAAAAGACTTTGTTGGGAAAGATAAAACTTATATCAATTATCTATATATCTTAAGGAGTGTATTTGGTTTAAGGGTATTGGGGATTTTTTAAGGGAATAGGAGTGGATTAAATCTTCTTCTCTTGTTTTGCAGAAAAAATTGAAGGAGATTGGGGAAAATTAAATTCCCTCTCTCACTCCTTTATAAATTCCCCTC
This sequence comes from Adenanthera pavonina, assembly GCA_026686845.1. Classification (NCBI taxonomy): domain Eukaryota; kingdom Viridiplantae; phylum Streptophyta; class Magnoliopsida; order Fabales; family Fabaceae; genus Adenanthera; species Adenanthera pavonina. The sequence continues at coordinate 20,549,938 of JAIVEN010000011.1, forward strand.
AGATTGGAGTTTTTTAAAGGAGTAAGAGTATTTATTACTTAATCCCTTCCAATCCCCTTTTAAACTAAATAAGGTTTAAGGGGATTAGTTTTTTATTATAGAGATAGGGAGTACCTTTTTTTCACAATGAAAAAAAGAGTTTCATCATATGTAAAATGGTTATTTTTTGTTAAAGTTATCTAAGAGAAAAATAGGAGAAACAATTGATGTTCTACACAAAATTTAATAAAGTTTGTTCCAAAATTATATTAAATAAGTTAATGTTAAAAAATATTACATAAAATAATTTAAAATGATATTTAAATTTTTTAATGAAATATTTCCAACCATCAAATTGTATAACTAACTCGTATAAAGATTCAATTAAAATTTTGCTTAATAATTTCAAATCAAATTCGTATCTCTAATTTTCAGCCAAAGAAATCCATATCTCTAATTACCTAAAAATCCAAAATTTTAAAATTATAATAACTTTAATTACTTGATTTATCAATTACATTGTATTTCCATCAAATTTTTTAAATTGATAACAAATTATAGTAATCCGTTCAATCAATAAATTTTTTAATTACATTCAATTATTCAGCCAAAAAAATTAAATTGAATTAATAGAGATGAAATTGAGCATTAATACTTTACCATTACAGTACTAAAGAATCATAAATTAAATCAACTTAGGAAAGAGATTAAGCATTATCTTTTAGAATTCAAATTTTATTAGTTATTTTTTAAATTAATAGATTGAAATTTACAACAAGCTTGATATAATTGATATCATTAATTATTTATTAAATTTTAAAATTTATCATGTACATTAACATCAAATCAATATCTATATATAATTAAAAATAGAATATAGCCGTATTAATACGGCTCCATTTATTGGGCTCCATGCCCTCCTTATTTTTTTTTCTTTTTTTAAGTAAGTCTAATTTTTTTTATTCATTCATTTTTTTTTACAGATGAGATTTATCTTTTCTCATTATTTTAAGTTGGATTCACTTTCTTTTTTTTATTTTCTTAATTTATATTAATTTTAATTAATGTCATTTGATTTCATTTTGTTAAATGGGGGAGTTAATGATAATATTCTTTTTTAATTCAATATATTTTAAAACTAAATAAAATGTTCTCATGTTTGCTTGTGTATCTACAATTAAAAATTATATATTTTTTAAACCTTTTAGATAAATTCACAATTTTGTGATTGAAATAATTTTAAATTGAAGGTTTTTTTTTTAAATTAATGAGTCAAAATTTCTTTTAAATGAATATATATATGATATATAATAATTATCAATTACTAATTAAAAGTTATCATAATTTCAAAATAAAAAATATAATAAACTAGATTGTCTTATCCTGTGCAATGCACGAGACATATAAACCTAAAAAAATTGATCCGATAAAATATATATAATATTAAGTTCATAAAAAGATAATGATACAAAATTTAAAAAATTTGAGTGAAAAAATAATAGAGTTAAAAGATTTAAAATTCAAATATAAAAAAGATATTTATGTTATTTGAGAGGGAATGATAAAAAAAATAGGGGAGAACATTGATTATAACAATGCTTATAAACAATATTTTTTCCTTCAGAAATATTAATATATATAGATATATAGATTATATCTTATCAGTTTTGAATATTGAAAATCAAATATAATAATTTAACATCCAAATTAATTGTATTAACTAAAGGATGTTTCACATTAAATATTATTCGTACTTAACTTCTTTTAATTTTGAATTTAAATTTGAATCAAAATGAACAAACACATTGAATTATTAAATTTTACAATCATGCATTGTTATGACAATAAATATAAGTCAAAGCCAAATTTAAGATGTATTATGACAATAAATAGAAGTCATGTTGGTTTGTACCTATTTAAGTTAGTCTTTGAGCATGAATAACTATATATTGTTGTGTCATGTGTGAGAAATAGAAATGGTTTGAAATTAAATATAGTTTACATAAAAATCTTCAATAATAGATTGATAATATTTACTTTTATATACATGCATTTCTAAGTATTTGATTATCTACAATTAAATTCTTTTTTATCATACACAATTATATTACTTTTCACAAAAAATTATTGTTATTTTTTTTGTTGCCAATACAATTATAATTGTTGAAAACTTTATAAAAACTAATAATTGGATTAATAAATAAACCTACATATGATTTAGCATTTCACATTATAAGTACATATGATAATTTTTAGGGGGAATTAATATTTAAGAACAAAATCATCATTTTATTAAATTTCAAGGCTCAAAGTTTGTGAAATTATGAAAACCTCTGGTCTTCAAAGCAAATTAACTCAAAATTAAGATTACTAAAATACTCTTAATAAATTTGAAATCTGATTACTTGATGTTATAATTCAAAAATTAAATTGCAAAATTAAAATACATAAGTTGCAAAATATGAGCAGGGTGTTGCAAAATTTGCTCCAAAAATTTGCAATGTCCTACTCATATTTTGCAATTTATGTGTCCTAATTTTGTAACTTAGTTTCTAAAATTTAGTATCGAGTAATCATATTTTAACTTTATAAACATAAAATTCACTTCATAATATATAAGTCGAGAATGGGTTTTCATTTTACAGCCTATATACTGGTTATACTCCATAGACTAGGAGTTTAAATGACAAACTTTGCATCATCCCAGCAATAAGGACAAATAGGATATTGAATTTTGTACTGAATATTTATTGAATGTTGATAACAATGAGATTCCAAGGTCTCATCACTTGGGGAGAAAAAGTGGTGAAGGGATTCAGGGAAGTTAAATAGTTAGTATCTCTTGGACAAAGTGGGAGCAAGCTCATCTGTATGTCTTGCACAACTCAGATGAGGTTGATGAATATGTGGAAATGCACAAGGAGAGAATTAGAACCTTGAACCCCAATAAGAATGAGAGTTGGATTTTGAAAGAACATAATCGAATTTTTATAGATTGGTTGCGAGATCACATTATCTTGGAGTTGGAGAGGAATTCTAGTTCAATTTCGGATAGGTTGAAACAGTTAGCTATGGGTCCAAACATGTATGTACTCTCTTACACTGGTTATCTCATCAATGGATACACGTTCTATACAAAAGAGCAAGATGATAAGAGTACAATACAAAATAGTGGGATAACTCTTATAGCTCAATCATTGCACATTTCTAGTGTCAAAGACAAAAACCCTATTTTTTGCACCCATGTCATACTTTGGGGTAATTGAGCACATATGGGAATTAGATTACATCTCATTCCAGGTACCTATCTTCAATTGTAAGTGGGTTGACAACAACAACGGCCTTTTAATTGATGATTCAGGGTTTATTCAAGTGGATCTTAATAGGGTGGGGTATAAAGATGAACCTTTTATTTTAGCATATCAAGCTCAACAAGAGTTTTCTGTCACTAATCCTACTAATGAGAAGTGGTCCATTGTTATGCTAACGAACAAAACAATTGACAACTTAGATGATGGTCAAGACTATCAAGGTGTGGATATTGAGAATGATCCTTTCCATGGGACATCACTTGATACTGATCTTGGTGGAGATAATACCCTTTATGTGAGAGATGATCATCAAGAAGGTACTTGGAATGTCAAAAAGGGATGAATTAGTTAACATCTGAAAAGAAAGAGGAAAAGGTTTGAATTACCAAATATATTTTATTGTTTGCCTTAGTTTGAATTTTATTTCCTTCGACATGCATAATTTTGTGATTTTTTTTGTATGTTTTATATTTGCTTTAAATTCTTTTTCCATCTTTGATATCTTACATGTTTGTTGAAATTTTATTATAGGTAAATGACATCCCCTTCTGATCACGATGATGGTCGTGGTGGTGATCATGGTTAAGAAGAGTTAGAGAACTATATCGAAAAGCACCGGCGTGGCTTGACTGTGTTGAAAGAGGTGATACGCGCCCGAGATACTCGCCAGAAGATTCATGTGGAGTGGAATCACAAAGACAATCCAATATGAAAGGGTGGACAAAAATTGAGCAGCTATATTGGGGTCGCTACTAAGTTTAAGGTTCCAATCTCCCATCCTCACAAAGATTGGAGGAAAGTCCCTGATCCTATGAAGAATAGCATTTTCAAAGATATAGAGGTAATAATACAGTATGTCATTTGATTATAATGTGTGTATATATATACAGACAATAATTCTTTTCAGTAATGCATGTTATGACTAATATATAATTTTATGGATAAGCATTAGTGTTACCTTTAGCCGAGTGCACTAGTGTGAGGTAAGCTTGGTAATGTCCTGGAATCAGTCTTCACTGACTATTAGAAAGGAGTCACTTATACTAAATATCCTGTTATGACAATAACTTGTGGTTCTAACTGTGTGTGAGGGAGACATGCAATCCATTCCATTTTGCATTCATATGCACTATTGTATGAGATATATATATATATATATTGCTTGTGGTTGTCCCCGGTTACTGAGACAATGTCTCATACCCCCCTCCATGACTAATCTTTCAGGTGAAGATTATGGTGCTAGTTTGGAGAAGACCATGAAGTCATAGGTCTCTCGACATTTGGGAATTTAAAGTAGAATTTGGTAGTTGTTATTTAGTTTATGTAATATTGTGCCAAGTAGATTGTTATGGTTGGTTGCCTGTATATGTATCCTGGGAGTATAAAGATGTATGTGGTTATGCATGTATAGGAAAAGTGATGATGTTGCATAGATAATGTTGAGGGATGATGAGTGGTGTAGTTATAGTTGTATGCCGAGTTTGTGGTTGACCAACATGTGACGTAGTATGAATGTGGACCCCGATATGGGTCACTATGGTTGGAATGTGTGTTTGTGAGCCAGAATGGCCATATGTGAGAGCTCAAAGGTGGTTCAGGGCCTTATATGTGTGTTTTGAGCATATAGCCCATTGCGTAGTTATGGGGTTCAAGGGAGTCAATTACCGAAGAAGAGGCTTTCCCAAAGTAAAACCTCCTTAGACAAGTTAATTGAACCAAATGGGACTTGCATGGATAGTCAATAGTGGCCAAAGTGCCTTTGATGGCAAATGGAGGTGGTAAGTTATGAGTTTTGGCAAAAAAATAGTCAAAATGGTGTTGGGCATCTAGAATCTACATATGGAGTTGGAATTAAGTGAAATTGGTGTCCATGGTTAGATTAGGATAAGAGTGACCTATAGGAGTTAGAATCAGATCAATTGGAGATCCGAGCACGAAGTTATGCGGGTCGGAAGTTCGCCCTAAAAAGTTACAAATTGTTGATATTGTATCAACAAGGGGCGCCATGGCGCCACTCATTACAACACATCTCTGAGGCCACGGCGCCACTGTAGCTGGTCGCGGTCCCATCCCTATTTTGGTGTTATGGTGTTTTTGTGCTACTTTGATGTTTTGGGAAGTAAAGTCAATGTGTTTTGGTTTTGTTTGGTTAGTTTTGAAGTAATTGATCAAGTATAAAGATGTATTGGAGTAGGGTGTCACATTTAGTTATGCCCTCTAGTATTATGTTGAATAAATAAATAAATATAGATTAATAATTGAGTTGAACATTATTGATATATAATTTTATGGATAAGCATCCATAAATATAATCAAATAATTATATTCTCCAATATTATATCTCATACTTTTAGTTTTTGTGCAAGTCAAGCAGTAACTCGTACATCGCATGAGTGTAGTAATGATCTAAAGGATGATATGTTGTGATATTAGCATTCCACATCATCTTGGTTATTTGAATTCCTTCAAGGACCTATCTTGTCAACTATTTTTATCCTTTCCATTGTGTGATTGGATTTTTCTTAAATGTTTTCTCAATAAATTATTTCTGCATTTTGGTATGCTACACAATTTTTTTCAAAATCATGCTTATTTTCTTTCTATTTATTCCACAATCTCCAAAAATTAGAATTAGTTGCATTCAATCTTCAATTAAATTATTATGAATTAATTTGAATTAACTCATATATGATCTTCCACAAACATACGAGGACAACAAATATTGAGAAACACCAAATTTTATTCTTACATTAATATTAATTAAATTATATTAAATTAATTACATACTAAATTCAAATTTATACTGGATTGATTAAAATCAAATAAAATTGAAATTTAAAAAAAATAATAACATGAATTGTTACTATTTTAGGGTATCACTTATTACAAATAAGTAAAGATCAAGAATCGGCAAACAAAATACAACTGGCCAGAAAAAACAAAAGCATCCAAGTCACAAAGAAGAAGAGGAAGAAAGAAGGAAAAAAGAAAAGGTGAACAAGAAGAAGAAGAAGAAGATCTGACAATCTAAAGATGAGGGAAGAACAAGACAAAAGACAAATGAAGATGGAAGAAGACTGGAAGAATGAAGAAGACTGAAGAAAGAAGGGTAAAGATACTTAACATTTTTGGATGAGTTCCTATTCTTCGAGTCCAAAAAAGAAGATTGAAAGAATGAAGATGAAAGATTTGGATCTTCAGATGAGACGAAGCTTGATAGTTTTCCGTATTGCAACCAAAATGAAGAAACCTGGAAAAAAAAAAAAGTGAGACGTTGGGTATTGGTGCCGAAATAGAGAAACCTTAGGAGTGTGACCAAGCGTGATCTTCATACTTTAGTGCCTGTCTAATAAGTAGTTATATGTTGGAGTTACTAAATAGAAACAGCTTTTTAATAAGTAGTCATGTCTTAAATAAGTGCTTATGGAAGAAACTGATTTTTTCTACTTATAATAATCACTTATCCTCCCATAATCACTTAGTTCACTCTTCCTTTTCATTATCCACCCAATAATCACTTAAACCCAATATCCAAACACATTTTTTTCTTAAAATCACTTATGGGATAAAAATATTCAAACAAAAATCACTTTTGAAATAATCACTTATTCTCATAATCTATTATGAATAAACACTTATCCTCATAATCACTTATACATAAGTCAATCTAAACACACGCTTAATTGAAAAGAAATTAGGTTGCTTTAAAAAAAAAAAAGGAGTGACACAATTTGAATGAACCTCTTGGCTTTTCAATATTACTTTGGAAAAAGAGAACTAAAGTGACCAAAGGTTAAAATTACATTTGTTATATTCATTGTGTAATAGTAAAATTATAGAAGATTTATATTAGAAAGTTACTCAAAATAATTTATATTAGAAAATTGTAGTTATTATTTTAGATAAAATTATTACAAAGTTTTAAAATATCTATTATCAGACATGTTTTTAATTTTTTCCTTAGTTTATATTTGATATTATCATTATTTAAGTTGTTTATTTTGATGTAATATATATAAATGTACTTTATTGGTTCCAAATATAAAGCATTATTACACACTTCACACAAATCAATTAAAATTAAAATAATTTAAATTAGTTAAACTAAAAAAATTAATTTATTTTATGTAGTTCTATTTCATTTTAGTATCACATTACAAATTTCAATTATGAAAAAATTGGGAAAGGTTTAAAATGAGTAGTCTAAGTTTCTTTTATTTTTCATATGTATTATTTAAAATATATTATTTTAATTATTACCGGTCCGACCCCGGTTAGACCTCAATTGAACCATTAAACTTTAAACCAATATTTTATCCTGTTTAATATCCAGTCTGATTTTGACAACATTGGTTACAACTATAAAAGCTTAGTTATACCGTGCTCAGATGCCTTAAAATCCCCTAAATATGCGAATTATTTTGGGTTGTAAGATCTCACGGACAAAGGAGATGTACCCATATGAGATAGAGGTAATAGATTGACCATTGGAGCAATCATCATAAATTTTCCATTTCTCGGAGAACCATACAACAAATAGCTAATCTCATCCATCTTTTTCCATAGTAAAAATATGTACATTTTCATAAAAATTAAAAATATGTATATTTTATTGGTTTGATTTTAAATTTCTTATCAAAATCATTTTTCATTTATTTTTTGAGATAAAACCATGTATTTAAATTAATTAAGAGAGTTTAAATAATTATTTATAATTAATCAATAATATAAGATAAATTTTTAGGGAATGTCTATAGATAATTTTAATATAATAAAATCCTAAAGAATTAGTTAAACATAGATAAAATTGAGCATTAATATTTTACCATTATGGTACTAAAGAATCAAAAATTAATCAACTCATCACATACGAAAGAGGCTTTTTTTTTTTAGCCCTTCTTGCATTTCAGTTTCTTTCAATACAAGAGATAAATCATTATCTTTTAGAATTCAAATTTTATTAGATATTGATTGGTTGCTCTTTTTTTTCTTGGCTACATATTGATTGCTTACTTTGAGTTTTTGAAATTAATAAATTGAAATTTACAACAATCTTAATATAATTAATATCATTAATTATTTATTAAACTTTAAAATTTATCATGTACATTAACATCATATCAATATTATATATATATATAGTGCTTCAAAGCTTCTAAAAGCCAGTTATTCTCTAAATTTTCTAAATATACTTATTTATATATATATATATTATGTATGAACTAAAATAAATTTAATAACTAACTAAAATATTTATGATATATATTTCTAAATTTTCTAAAGGATAGCTTTTAACTAATTTTTATTGAGTATATTTTTTTAATTGAATTGATAGATTCAATAATCAAATTGATCATACTTATCTTTAAAAAGAAATTTAAGCTATTTAAATCTCATTTGAATGAGATAAAAATAAAAAAAATCGCATTTGAATTACTTATATAGTATATCTTATTTCTTAATTAAAATTATTTTTTTAAAAAAATTTATTGTTAGCTAACTACTATGTTTTATATTCTATTTCTTTTGAAATAAAAATATTAACAAAATAAATAAAATCTAAACTGTTGAAATTAAATTAATATGATTTAAACAATAAAAATAGAAAAAATAAAGTGTGAAAGCAATAATTGTTAGTAGGTGAATTTGAAAATTGTTTAAAAGCAACAATACAAAGAATAAATTAATTATATTAATTGAAAGATTTAATTTTACTTTTTTATTTTAAATATTTGATGCCATGTATGTGTTTTATAGTGGTTAATTGGTAAATTTATTGTGAGATTCGTGGAATTATTATTCACAATGATAATTAGTTTAGTAGTCTTAAATTATCAATTAAAAATTATATATCTTTTAAATTTTTTAGATAGATTCACAATTTTGTGATTGAAATAATTTCAAATTGAAGGTTTTTTTTTCAAATTAATGTTTTGAAATTTCTTTTAAATAAATATATATGATATATAATAATTAACAATTACTAGATTAAAATTTATCACAATTTCAAAATAAAAAATTATAGCAAACTAACTATCTCATCTTGTGCAAAACATGGGACATATAAAACTAAAACAATTGATCCAATAAAATATATATAACATTTGAGGTTAACCGCCAAGCAAAGTTATCTCTGGCATAGTGTCTCAAAAATTTGATCTTAAAAGAGAATCTATCTATATTTTATGTCCATTGTTTTGCTTATTAACTACAACTTACATTAGTTGCCATTGAAAAAAGTCATATTCATGTTGCCTCTCTTTTCAATCTAGTTTCTACTTTATTAAATGTTGTTGGGGGGTCTTGTAAAGAATATAACATGCTTCATGAAAAACAAATTGTCATTGTTAGAAAGGCATTGGAAAAAGGAGAAATTCATAGTAGACAAGGCTTGAATCAAGAAACTAGTCTCAAACGAAGTCCTAATACTTGCTAGGATTAAAATTATCCTACTTTGGTATATTTAATATTGATGTATTCTGCTATAATTGATGTTCTTGAAATTATAAAAAAAGATGGATCAAATGCTGATTATAGAGCTAAAGCCAATGGTCTTTTATATCTAGTAGAGGATTGTGATTTTGTATTCACATTGCATTTGATGAAAAATTCCTCGAGTATCTCAAATGAATTGTTGCAAGCATTGCAATGAAAAGATCAAAGTATCCTTAGTGCTATGAACTTGGTTAACATCGCAAAGCAGCGGCTACAAGCTATGAGAGATAATGAATGAGAGTCTTTATTGCATGAAGTAACTTTATTTTGGAAGCATAACATTGACATCGCTAACATGAAAGATATTTTTTCATCTAAAGGGAGATAATGTCATGGAGGTAAAGCTCAAGAAATCACAGTGGAACATCACTATCGAGTTGAATTATTTTATACCGCTTTGGACATGCAACTTCAAAAACTTAATGATTATTCCACTGAGACAAATATTCAATTGCTCCTTTATATGGCTTGTTTGAATCAAACCAATTCGTTCTCTGCTTTTGATAAAGAAAGGTTGATGCTTGATAATTAGCTTGAGACTTACATCATTAATATGCATAGCAATGCTGAATTTGCATCTTCGAAAGGAATTGGAAATCTTGCAAAAAAGTTAGTTGAAAGTGGAAGACATACTGTTTATCCACTAGTTTATCTTCTTTTGAAGTTAGCAATGATTTTTCATTTTCTATTATGAAGATTGTGAAAACTACGTTACGCAATTGAATAGGAGATGCATGGATGAATGATTATTTAATACTTATACTGAAAGAGATATTTTTAATAGTATTGATAATGAGTTAATTATTCAACGATTTCAACACATGAGATCACATAGAAGGCAATTATAAGGTATGTCATTACTTTTTTATTTTTTATAAATATTAATCCCCCCAGTTTAAAACTTATTTGATTTTGTCACCACCAGTGCTCAATGAATTGGCCTCTTCTCCAACATCATCCCGTTGCCATTAGATCCATAACAGTAATGGAGAATTCTCCATTGCCTCAGCATATGAACTTCATTGGCATGATGAAGATACCAAATGGAATCTTGTCTACAAATCACCATGACCACAAAGGGTGAGAATGTTCTTATGGCTATGCTTGAAAAATATGTTGCTCACAAATTGTGAAAGGCACCGTAGGCACCAACCCAGCTGAACTGACTGACCAGACCCTTGGGGAGTAGATCCTTCACAATATCATCAACCTGAAGAAAGTCACGCTGGCTCATTTTTGGATTCCTATGCTAGAAACTATAGGAAGCTGGGAATAAACGCCTCTTAATTTGCAAATGAAATGTTCTCGCCTCAAGACCGCATACAGGTTGTTCAAATCTTAATTGAACACACCACTAACGCTTTAGCCTTAATAAAACAATTACTTTGGCATTCTAGGGTGAATATATACTTAGCTTGATTGGTTGCTTTGTACTTTTCTTTTTTGGGGGATTGAAAGTTTTAGACCAAAATTATAAGTCAATTATAATTTCAGACAAAACATTTCAAAGTTCTAATAATAGAGATTAAGGTCCTTAAGTGATCAAAAATGAATTTGAAGTTATTAAAATCTTGGAAGAGTAGTGTACATATTTTCACAAGCTAATGTCAAATTTAGGAAGATCAATGTAAAATCTTGGAGTTTATTATTTTGTTGATTTGTATAAAATCTTAGAAGATTAGAGTGAAAATTTTCACAAATCAATATCAAATTTGGGAAGATCAATATAAAGTCCCAAGAAGTGAGAAGTTTCATTGTTTTATATAAAATCTTAGAAGATCAATGTGAAAATTTTAAATATTCTTTTAGGATTTTGAATGGGACAATGAAAATAACTAAAAAAAATTCAACTTTTAGAAATTTTACATTTATCTTCCTAAATTTGATTGACATTTACTTATTAAAATTTTCACACTAATATTCTAAGATTTTACATATAACAAAAATGGACATCAGGGATTTTACAATATTCCCTAATTTGCCACTAACTTGTGATAATTTTTACAATGCTCTTCTATGATTTTAATAACTTCAATTTTTTCATCACGAAGACCTTGATCTATTATTAAAATTTTGAAATATTTTGGTCTGAAATTGTAATTAATTTATAATTTTGATCTCGAATAATCATTCCCCCCACCCTTTTTTTTGACCCTGTCCGTGTTTTAGTTGGACACCTGATGCACAGGTATTTTATTGACATATACGTTTCCCCATTTCATTAAAAAGAAAAGAGAAAAAAAAAATCACCTTCAGCAGAGAGCAAGTCTCTACTGTTGAATTGAACAATTTTACGGTCAATTTTAGTGACCTTTCCGTAAAAATAAATGAATAACATCAACAAATGGATAATGGATAACAATACTAGAAGTACCTAACATTAAGTATAAAGTTTTTTTTTTAAATGATTTTTATAACCAAAATATTCAATTAATATTATTTTAGGATCAAAATATTTTAAAATGCAATAAAGAGATCATAATTTTAAACTGATCAAAATTTTAAATATAAAATGACCTAAATATTATTGTTTAAATGTTTGACACTCAGCTCCGCCTATTTATTACTCAAAAATCCATGATTTAACATTGAATCTTCCCTATTTTACACTGGTCATATTATGATCATAAAAAATTCAACTAAGGAAGCTCAATGTAAAATTAGGGAAGTTTAATGTCAAATCATAAAACCTAAGTAGTAAATAACGGAAGTTAAGTATTAAACCCTATAACTAATCAGTTGAATTCTTTGATGATTATAATGTGTCAGTGTCAAATCGTAGAAATTCAGTGTTAAATCGTGGAACTTCAGTAATAAATAATAAGAGCTGAGTGTCAAACTTTGGGACTAATCAGTTGAATTCTTTAATGATTATAATATGTTCAATATAAAATTGAGAAAATTCAGTATCAAATTGTGAAACCTGAGTATTGAATAGTGAAAATTGAGTGTCAAACTCTAAAACTGATCAATTGAATTCTTTAATGATCATAATATGTCCAGTGTAAAATTTAGGAAGTTAAGTGTCAAATTGATGAATCTGAGTAGTAAATAACAGGAGTTGAATGTCAAACTTTTTAATAAGGGTATTTAAGTTATTTTCTATTTAAAATTTTGATTAGTTTAAGATCATAGTCTTTTTTCTATCATTTTAGAATGTTTTGGTCTTAAAATGATATTAATTGAATATTTTGGTCTTAAAATGTTGTTTTCCCTTTTTTCCAACCTTGGTATTCCATTTGTTCAAGATTATTTCCTAAATAATTTAAAAGAAAAGTTTATTTCCATCAATTAAAAAATTATATTACATTTTTTTATAACTATTTGGTACTTAATATTAACCGTTTAATTAGAAATAGCTCTTCCGATATTTTATTTATAAGATTTGAACTCTCAATCTTATTTTAAGGAAATCAATTTTTTTCACTTGACTCAATTGTCATTGGATAAAAGTTATAACATAAATAAATTATCATTTTGTAGCACTCAATAACATTTTTTTGGCCAAATCATTCAGCAACATAAAATAAAAAACTGAGGAACTAAAATAAAAAAAATACAATTAAAAGATGAAATTAAAATAAATAAATAAATAATTTAAAAATTAATATAATAATTTAACCCATAAATAATAACCTAATTAGAACCCAAAAAATGAAATTATGTTTTAGAATATTAAAGGAAATCGTAAACCTCATATGAAATATTAAGTTTATTTTATAATTTTGAAATGGTTAGTTTTAATATGCCTAAAAATCTTTAAAAAACAGTTCAGATACATGAGTAGCAAAGCAGAGATAACCACCATCGTTAGGTGGTTTTCTTCTGTCCCATGGGATTCATTCGACTGAAAAAAAAGACAAAGATACTAATATGTGGTGTGACTTGAGAAAAACATTTTATCCAACTTAAGACGTCTAAAGAAACTCAAGGCAGTCTCTAACATCAACCGTAGATTTAAATTTTATCTTAATTGTTGGCCGAAAAACTAATTGGTCTTAAATAATTAAGATAAACATTATATTGCTGGCACAAAAACATTATATTCATTATTTTTAAATTATTTAAATATTATTTAGTGATTTTAAAATTTATTATTCAACATTTAAAATTATAATATTATTTTTTATTTTTCAATTAAAATTACTATTGTTTTTAAATAACCGTTGAAATATTATCTTAATTTATATTCTACTTTTTAGAAAATAAAATAAACAGAAAAAAATAGGCCCGCATTCAAGGCCAGAGCCAGCCCATACTTGGAGGGAGGCCTGTATACATAAGCAAACAATTGGGGAGAAGCAAACCCAACCCGAAGATTTTTTTTTTTTGGGTCAATACTGAGATGCTTAAATAATTATACACAATTTTTTTGTACCCTTCCTATAAGTGAGTTTGAAATAAATAAAATTGATGAAAATTAAAGGTTTTCTTGTGACAAGCATGAATAATGTATCATTTCCCCGTTGTAAAAACTTAAATACTCTCAATATAATTCAGAGAATTCATAGCATAGCTTTCCTCTAATACATTTCAAGACAAGAGGTCATGGTTTGCACCGTTCAAATGAAAAAAAAAAAAAAAGAAGTCCTATGGTGCGGAAAAGTCGTTAATGCCCTTTGTGTGGTCAAATGAATGAATCTCTTGAGCATGTTTTTCTGTTATGCAACTGGTTTAAAAGTACATGGTTTGATTGTTCTTTGCAATTAGTGCTTTCTGAAGATAACATAAGACGAGTGGATCTATGGTTATATCAGTTTTTGTGCTCAAAAAAAAATATAGATGATTGGGTAAAGGCTAAGATTGCCATGTTATTATGGTTTATATGAAGGGAAGGTGCAGATTTATTTATGATCATAAAGTTGTTGATCCAGTGATCACTCTCTCTCTTCCAGAAAATGCTATCAAGGAATTCTGGAGTGCTAATGGATGGACGAAGCCCCCAGAGAATTCTCTCAAAATTAATACGGATGCAGCATTTGATTCGTACTCTGGAAACGCATCCTATTGCCTTGTTTTAGACGAAGCCCCCAGGGATCATTCAAGTTTCGTTCTAGATGGAGGAAATTGCGTTTGCAGAGCTTGCTCTCTTTTCATGGTAGAATCTCTCGCTTTACAGGATGCTGTTATTTTTGCTGTTGATAATGATATGGAAAATGTCACTTTTGAATCAGACTGCCCCTCTCATTCAAAATCTGAATGTAGATTGGCAATGTCGTAATATTGTCGATAATCTCTTTGTTTCAAGAAATCTTTTGGAGGGGATGAGAAGGAATTTTTTTTTTTTTAGCCCAAATAAGAGGAGAAAGCACTTTTTTTTCTATTCTTGGACAGAAAGGAGAGAAAGAAATAAGAGGGAAAATATTCACTTTCCTTTATTTGATTTAAAAAAAAATAAAATAAAATTTTTTCTTTCCCTTCAAAATCCCTCAAACCATGGTTAAGTAATCGACAGTTTGGCTAGGTACCTGGGGAAGCCAATCACGTTGTTGACTGGATTGTAAAGGCTTCAATCCAATGGATGTGTGTGGTGGGCTGGGTTCTTAACCCTCCATCTTTTGGATCTTATTAATGTAGATGAAGCTGTTGAGCGCTCTGATGTTGGTTAGATAGTTTCTTCAGGAGTTTTTACCCTTTCGTTGTTGTTGTTGTTGCTTTTTTTTCTTGTTTGGTGGTTTTGCTTTGATCTTGAATTGTTGGTCCTTTATTTCTGACTTTTTAATATATTACATGTTTCGTTGTTGGCCCCAAAAAAAAAAAAAACTCTACAATAGACACACTCCATGATTAATTACTGAATTCCTGAGGGATCCATTAAAATTGTCAAGTTTAGAAGAACTCAAGAAGTTGAGGAAGAGAAGGAAAGTTTCATTTCTTTTTTATTTTCCCCAATCCAAATATCCCCTTAAATTTGCCCTTGGTTTACCAAAAACCCAGATCAACAACATTATGTGCTTCTAAAGGAATCATACTATGTGCATTTTAAGTTGCAGAAATCTCTAGAAAAACATTACCTGTTTTTACATCACCGATTCAATCTCAACCCCATATTATAGACAAAGAATTTGAATCCCAGTAAACAGAAGCATTCACTCCCATGTGGATGAAGAAAGTATACGCTAATCTATTTTCAGTAGAACAAGCCCTTGGCTATCTCATATCATTGGCTTGTCCCTGGTTCTGCAGAATCTGATTGTGAGGGATTACCCAGAACAGGCTCAACATTCCTCTCACTTTCTCTAACTTCAGAAGCCTGAGACTCACCTTGCCCTAAGCTGAACGTCACCGGCCTCACATGCTTCGTTTCAGAAGAATTCTGCAATGGAAGACGGCACACTGGGCAGGTGGACTGTCTCCTCAGCCAAATATCAATGCAAGAAAGATGGAAGCTGTGGCCACATTTCGGCATGATGCGAAGTACCTCTCTTTCTTTGTATTCGGCCAAACATATCACACACCTGCACAGGCAAAACTGGTTCATTTATCATGAATTTCATTGCCTCTAAGTTGATGAGCAATCTCTTTCTCTCTCTCTCTATATATATGTATATAAGGAGGTTCTCTATGATCTGCAAATGAGAGGTTAAACTTAACTGTGTATCTTCAACAGAACTGAAGGCCTCCTGGTTGAACTTCATAGTGGGTATTGCAGTAACAAGAACAGGTTCTGTATGGTTAACATGATGTTCTGGCTATCAAAAAACAATGAGAAATTAAAAACCAAAGAAACAACCTTTTTCAATAGTCCGTAATACAGTACACCCCATTTGGTTCATTTACATGGGGCTTAGAGAATGTAATGAGAAGGAATATAATGAGAAGGGATGTAATGAGAAGGAATGTAATGAGAAAGGAGTGAATAAAATATATGTAAGTTTCTTTGGTAAAACATTGGATATATGAAAAATAAATTTATTTTTTATATTTAAATAAATATAAATAAATTGAAAAGTAATGAAATGCTCTTGGTTAAAACAGAAAGTCTTTTTATCTTATTTACAACCATGTAATCCGGATTACATAAGTTTTTCAATGTAAAGTCATTTACATGTAAGGCTGTAAATGGGTTCACGCATGTAATCTCAATTACATGGTAATTGGCGAACCAAATAAGCATAACCCTGTAATGTAAATTTATTTTCATTCCCTCACACCCCATGTAAACGAACCAAATGTGCAGTAAAACCATATTACAATGATACTAAAGAGATATCTACTAAAAGGAAGGTTAGAACAAACAAATTCATCATTGCAAGAATTCAGAATATGTAATTAAATATAAAGTACCCCTTGCCATTTTTCTTAATCTGACTGAAATATCATTGCAGTTTCATTTCATTATTTATCACAGGTTTCGCTTTGGACAGAATTAATATACACAATTTGGTCCTGAAAATACATTTCTTCACACTCTAGTCCTTGATATATATATATATATATTAGCAGCCATTTAGTATACGATACTAATGACTAATTTGAATTCGAACTAGGTTGATTCTCATATAGAAATAGCTCCACCAACATGATTTTTTCAATTCACAAAACTCAAATAAGAGAACATATTCAAAGGTCATCAAATTCCTTCCACCGGATCCAATCATATAGTCCTTGAATTATTTTTCATACGAATTAGTTACTTAAGTTTGTAACTCCTTATACTTGTATTAATAGAATAAATATATATAATATTTGATCTAACAGAAAACAGGAATTAATCTATACTCCTGGGAAACTGTGTATTCACTGTTGGGAAAAAGAATCGAACATTTGTCTAATTACGTCACAATTAGAAAATACAAGAGAGTTGCAGCTAGCCTCAATTCTCACTTACTCCAAGTTTCCAAGCTAACATGAAGAAGCAAAATGGGGTAAACCATAGGATCAGACCAGTTATCGAGGAATCATTACCATAACCAACAGAGACAAACAGAATTTCTCAAAAACTGAACAAAGTACCTGAATCAGTCATTTTCACAAGCAAAAGGCGAAGCTAAAATTACCTGTTCTATATCCCTCATGGGTTCAAATTCAAACATAGTATGAGATTCAGAGGACCCTCGCAATCTTCCACAGATTATTCTTGTGCAGACAAACACAATAAAAGTCGCACTCATACCAAATCCAATCACTGTAGTCACCAAATTGGTATTTGAGCCCAACATCTCCAATTTCCCCCACTTCACTGAATCAGAAACCGAAACACACAAAGACCCAGAAGCTAAAACCAGAAACCCACTTCATAGCTCACAGAGAAAAGCCGAAAGCGAAGTGAACCCAGAACCACACGGGAGTTGAAGAGAAAGAGAGAGAAATTAGTAACAGAGACCCAAATCAGAAATCATCCAGAAATGGCGATTTCTGATGCGAGAGAGACGAATTAAAGCAGAGTGAATAAAAACTAGAGATGGAATCGGAGTCGCTTTGGTCTGACTCAAAGTGAATGATGGTTATGGATGGCTTTAGAAGAAGACTCACTGCCATCGATTTTTCTTGCTCCCTTGCTTGCTTAGGTTCGTAATCGCGGGGCCCAATTCCAATATAAGGTTGGTGGGCGCACCATATCAACGGTAAGGAATGGTGAATCAGGGAACGAAGATATTCCTTTCTGGGCATTTTTCAAGGCACAGAATCTAGCGAGTGACAACCTTGTCCTCTTTGTTTAGCTGCTCATGGATATTGGATATGCACTAAATTTGAGGTTGAAAAAAATTATGAAAATTTTTTTATAAATAATAATATCAAAATAAAAGTAAACATTTTTTGAACAAAATGATAACAAATACTCCCTCCAATTTAGAAAAACTATTTTGTTAGAATTTTTTATACAAATAAAAAAAATTATTAAATAATCTAAAATATTGTAAAATTTAATAATATTTTACTAAAATAATTTTAATTAAATGCTCTTTTAAGTAATCTATTTGATATTAATTAAAAGAAAAAATAGTAAAATAAGTCATAAATATTTTATTTGAACTTTAAAGTAACAAATTTTTTGAAAAATTTTAAAAATTCTAAAGTGACAATTTTTACGAATCAAAATGAGTGATCTTTTATAGAAGGGTTTTAATCATAAAAACTACTAATATATTATCTATATTACATCTATACTTTAAAAAAAAGACTATTTATATCTAATATGTATTAGATATGATAATTATACTATATTTCATAATACATATTATATGCATATCCTTAATTTAAAAAAAAAAAAAGTTTCAAAATGACTTATAGAAAACTCAGTTTTTTTTATTTTAGATATCTTAATTTTTTTTCTTTATGTTACAATTAAAATATTATTTTTTATTTTAGATTATGCATTTATTGAAATAAATAATTAAATTAAATTAAAAAACCATCCAATATCAATTTGGATGGTTTATATTAATGATAAGCACCCTATGCTTATCTTTTGTTTTGGTGAGAATGATTTAAGATGAGTATGGAATCCAGATAGACATAGTAGTATGTTTTATTTAATGAGTGAGATATATACTATGTTTAGCTCTCTCTACTAATTAAAAGAACCATACGATTTAAGGAAAAAACATAATTGAAAAAATTGTTCCAACAAACAAGAGATAGATTAATAGAAAAGGAAGTCAATGAATAGAAAAATTTAAAATTGGAACAGGACGCAACAAGTTGCTTACTTTGTCTTGTTAATTAGATTTGTGTTAGCAACTTGTTAATTAGTTGCTGTTAGTTGTTTTTGTTATTATTATTAATATTGGTGAAAACGACAGTAATACCAAAACAAACGACAAAAAGAAACAGAAAAGCCTACAAAGTACAGTGGAAAATTGAGGGGCATGTTTTATAATATTTTATGTTTTCTTGTTCTCAAAATAATTTTATAAAATTATTTTTAAGAATAAGTTTTAAAAATAAAAAAATAAAAAAATATATTTGAATAGTTGTTCTCAAAATCATAACTAGTGGATAATAGATGAGTTATTCAAAATTTATAATTTTACCATTAATTAAGTGAGTGTTTTTCACCTTTTCTTTTACTTTTCAGAACAAAAACTACAAAACACCTTAAAGATGTTCTAAGTTTTCTGTTCTTTTATTTTTCTATTTTTCAGAACAGTTTATAAAAAATAAATTTTTTTATTTTTATCACCATTTTTAAAAACTACACCAAACAACCTCGAGGTCTCTGCCGTATCAACAAAAAAAAATCAATGATATAGAATATCAAATATGCAAGTCAAGTCAAGTTGAAGATTTGTGGTTAACAAATATATCAACGCATATATTCGCTTCTTGCAAAATATGAGGATCTCATTCTTTTCTAATCTTTGAATTCGAATCATTAAATATTTCAGCTAATTAATTTCAGCTAATTAGGGCACAAAGCTGCATAATTAAGCAAGATCATAACTAAACTTTTGTCAAGCTCAAGATAAGCCTTTTGGAAACCGAAATTGTCAAATCAAGAATAGTAGGATGCAATTTTGTGCCTCCTCTCCGGAGTTACACTCTTAAAAAAATAAATATCTGGATAAAAATATAAAATTTATAATATATTATATTATTTAGAAATCATAAATAATAATATGACATGTAAGGTCAAATTAATCTAGTTAAACTTATTAGCGTTAGAACAAGCTAATTTTTTTCTAATAAATACAATTAATTAGCATTTGGCATTTCTTCCGTTTTGTTATACGCTAGAAAATAGTTTTATTCCAAAGAAGCAATTCCCCAGCCAACTTAGAAGGATTATCGTAACCAATGGGCATTTGGTTAGGCGATGAGGGGCTTGATCAATATCTTTTGGGGTTGAGGTTTCAATTTCTAAGGATGCAGTAACGTTAAAAAAATTAAGATTTCAAAAAAATCTTCCCATTAGTACCCATAAGCTACCATAAGATCCTATATAGCGGGAATCTAAATTAATTTGGGGTGGATAATAAATTCAGGATACCTCAGAATACCGGGTGTTGGAATAACAAAGAAAAAAAAAAGAAGGATTATCATAGGAAGGCATGCAACTTCAAACCAAAAGGATCTATAAAAATTTCTCATAAAATCCTCATAGAATGAATTGTTGTCACAAAAATTCTCACGAACATCAAATTGTACGGGAGTTGGTTCAGTTTTTCTTCATGTTCCGATAGGATGAATTCTAGCTGGGACCAAGAATTTGCCTCATTGATTTACTTCTACGATTGCTTAGTCTTAACATCTCTGCATCAAGCTGATTTTCCGAATCATCATATTGCTAATTTTTTTTTTTTTTTACCATCAGTCATCATATTGCTATTTGACTCGCCTTTTTCACAAACATAATTTATCTCCTAATTTGAGTGCTTTATACTTGGATTGGAAGAGAAAAAAATTGGGAAGAGAGAAAATGAAGGAAAGAGAAAAGTGGGGAGATAATATTTTCTTTTTCCTTTGTGTTTGAATAAATAAACAGGAAAAAACTAAACTAAAGAAAAATTTTGGAGAGAAAACATGTAGATCCAACAACTTTTTTTCCCACTTTTTTTTTCTACCTCTTTTCTCTTACTATTCAAACATGCAATGGAAAAATCTATTTTCTTTCTGATTTTCCTCTATAGTTTTCTCTTCCCATATTTTTTTCTCCATCCAAACATAAAATTAAGGATCTTGCTATATGAGACATTTTGATCTTTTATATTTATATATTCGAAAAGAAAATGACACCAAATTAAGGTAACTGTGTAAGATCTTCATCTCATTTTAATGCTCATATTTTTATTTCTCTTTGAATGTATGCAATATGCTGAGACTTGAGATTTCTCTGTTATTCATCTTTTAAAGCTCACAAAATTCTTTCCTTGTATTGTATCGCTTGGTGCTCTATTGAAGAAGATTGGTTCCCTTCACTATTTTCTTTTTTTCAATAAATTTTCTCTTCGTTAATTAGCCATTATAAAAGTATTGAATACACTGAGAATATGGCATTTATCATTTGTAGCAAAATTTTTATAAAAAATTAAAATTAAATCATATCCAATCATGTAGTTATACGTTTAAAAAAAGAAATATAAAAATATAATTATGTATGGGATTTTTTCTCTGTATATTGTAATCACCTTTTTTATCTCTCTAAAATGCGTTATTTATATAATCCCGTTTGTGACTTACGATTCAGATTGCAAAAGAACTTTGATGCTGTTAAATTATTAAACCAGCAAAAATTGTCAAGAGAGGGACAATCATCATCAATACATGATCTATATAATGTATTTTTAAATCATTGAATTATTATTTATGTTTTGCAAAAAAAATTATTATTTTTTATTTATCTATATTAAATAAAAAAATTCAATAAAAATACAGAGGAGACTATTCCACTTGAATAAGACTAATGAAGCCATGATATCATGCTACATTAATAATTGAAATTGATTGACGTGACATTGATAAGTGAAATTGATCTGCCGTGACTTTTCGAAACATTCATCTCTTTTGATTTCATATGAAAACAGTTTTAAAGAAAATTATTTTGGAGCATATTGCGTTTTTTAAGTAATATATATTTTTATTTTTTTATTTTTTTTAGGTGTGCAGATGATTAAAAAAACATAAAAAAGAAAATAAACAAACGTAAACTCATCATATAAACCTCAATAAAAAAATGCCCTGCTTTCATCATGTGATTGATTGTAATACTAAGAAAATTAATAAAAAAGAAAGCCGGTTTCAACTTGTTCAAGTGATTTTTTAATTTTTTTTAATATTTTAGTTGTGAGTATAAAATAGCATCATTTTTTAAATAAATTTTATTTTTATATTATAATATTATATTAAACATCATTCTTGTACATAATTATTAAAAATTTTAAATTTACTTAACAAATATTATGATGATGGATTATTAGTTAATTATTTTAAGTTTAATATATAATTACGGATGAAAATTAATTTATCTAAATTTAAATATTAAGTTAATTAAAAAACTTATTAGTAATATTTTTCAATTTTCTATATAATATATAATATATAAAATTAAAAACACATTAATTTTATTATTACCTCTTAAATCATGTCTTAATTATAACTAAACTAGTAAATTTTAAACTAGTATTTTAATTGGTTCAATGGCTAATTCGATTTTAAAACACTGTATATTTGAGAGAAATTATAATATTAACAAGAGAATAAAGCAAGAAATCCAAATCAATTCTGTTGCAATTTCCAGTGAAGGGTAACATATAAAATGTTACCAATTCAAAATGAATCTGGTTCAATTTACGGGAGGTGTTTAAATGCATTGATAATTAACTTATTAAGAAATGAACAAAATGATATTATTATTATTTTTACGAAAATTAATTAATCAGTCATTTTGATTTATATTATTTTTAATTTGATTCCTAAAATTTTAATTTTTTTTTGAAAATTAATTCATATAATTAGCTATCATTTTTAATTTGGATACTGCCTCATCCCCTTATCAACCTGACACTGTTAATTTCATTTTGCATTTATAAGGTTAATTTTATAAACAGATTAAACTTTGTGAACTAATTTTTAAACGGTTTGTAATTATAAATATTTTTTGTAAGAATTTAAAGTGTAAGAATCAAATTTTAAATAAGTATAAATTATAAGTTTAATTGATTAATATTTTTCTTATTTTAAAAATTACCCCAACTCTGTGCCTTGCCTACTCACAGAATTGAAGACTCATTGTGCTTCTCAATAAGGTGCAAAAGAAAAAGTCATGTGATAATGATCACAAGTTTACAAAAAAAGAAAAGCATAATTGAAAAGAAAATAAAACACCTAATTATTGCAAAATTAAAAGGAAGATACATACAACTAACCATTGATGGAATACAAAAGAGGCTAAATTTGTGAACCAAAATGTCAACACCCAACATTGATGTGATTTAATAAGCAAGCGATACCACTCCCATCCACAATATGACATATTGCAAATTCAAATGCCACTAACAAAAAGTTCCAATAATCACCATTGAATATTGGGGGCAATGATGCCAAGCTAGGAAGAACATCTATAAATATATATAATTTTATGTAAGTTATATGTAAGAAAAAAGTCACATAAGTCACATTATTCCTGAATGTACGTCATTTCTTCATAATCTATCATTGACAAGCCACAGGAACACTGTAGCTTGCACTGGACGTGATGTTTATCTTTATTTCATCATTATTATTTTTATTTTAATGTCTTCTCTCCTTATGCTTTACTATTTGAATTTGGATTGAAATCTTTCACCTAAAATTTGGTTCAAACCAATATATTCTTCCATTAAAAATTTATTATTGAATTATTATTTATTTAAACAAAAGTTTTGGTTTAGTTGCCAATGAAAATTGGTCCAATTGATAAGAATGTGATTTATATTTTAAAAAAATACCTGTTTGAATCCCACACTCTAAGTTTTCAACCTTGCTCTAATCCTAATGAGTCCAAAGAATCCAACTTACTTAATTTTTTTTTCCAAAAAAAAAAGTTGACTTAATCTTATAGTGTCTCAAATGAGTCACATTATTCATAATTAAATGAATAGTGTGACTTTCCATATATTTTATCTATATATAATATAATATAAAAATTTTGACCAATCATACTATTCATAAACCATAATCAGCAGCGTTCATTTCTTAAATTCTACACAACACACAAGAATGAATGAATGCATCATCGTTAGAGGCCCAATCCTTTTGACAGCCCAACACACCATCCTTATGGATTCTGGTCCGCTCTTGTTGACAGCCCAAGGTTCTCTATTCTGGGCCCTTTGTCTAGAAAGACAAATTGGGATTACAACGGCTTATGGTACTTTGTGGTTTGTGGGCTTTACTCCCTCATTTGTACCAAAAATTATCCCTCTTCTCATCATTAATTGATAAATTATCCAACTATTTTTACCCGCCAAAAAAACAAGCCCAACTATTGAGAAGCCCATAGAGAATTTATTCTAGAGAAAATGACGTTTAAGGACCCATGAAGGCTATTAAATATACTAAAGACCCCAAAACTTTGAAAAAACCTAGAAGGACCTATGTCCTTAAAAGATTGTTAAATGCCCAAAATGCCCATTCATTTCCTTCATCCTTCCTTTTTTGTCTACAACCAGATTGAAAAAATACACTTAGAGGGAGGGGGTGAATAGGTGTTTTTGCAAATTTATATTTAAATATAGTTAACTTCCATAACTATTAACAATAGAAAACCAACTTAGCACAATTTGAAAGCAACAAGGATTTGGTAGCAAGACAACAATATGACAATGTAAAAGCAAATTGAAATTTAAAACAAGAGAGAAGGGATAAGAAAAATCACACCAAGCAAATTATCCTGATTCGGCCTCCCGTTACCTATGTCTAGTCCTCTTGTACCACAAGAAATTTTGTCTAGATTATATATCTTGCTTTGCTTGTGTCTTCCTTTTTCTCTAAATCCCCTATTTATATTTCTCCAATTATTACTATTGAGAATTTAGTCATTGCTACTATATTCCCAGAGATTTTCTTCGTAGCCAATTTCCATACCAGCCTCCTCTCACAATTAGGTTTTAACAATGGAATAGAGACGTTGCTTTTTAGAGAGTTGTGAGATTTTATCTTATATCGTGAGCTAGATGGATAACCATTTCTGTCATAATTTCTTCGATCTTTTGTGATTTTTGCCTCTTTGAGATTGAGAGAGAAAGTCAATAGATTTTAAATGCTCTTTTCTTTTCCACATTTGGACACCAAAAAATAGTATATAATACTCATATAAATTTACCTTTTGTAATGATTAAGTGCATTCCTTGAGATTTTTTATTAATATAAAACAAAGTGATTCTCACAAGCCAACAAGAGAGAAGGTGAAAAAGTACTTTCAATAGATATAATACTTTTTAGACCAAGATTGAATAAAAATTTTAATCATGCCTTTCGTTTATTTCATGAAAGCTCAAAAAAATTTTTGTCCAAAAGATATGAATTTTCTTTATATGAATATAAATCCCAACATTATTTAGATATATGGATTAATTTTTTCTAACAAAATAAGTTCAAATAATTATTTTAAAATATAAGACCAATTTAAAATAAGTTCTTGAAATAATATTTTAAAATCCAAACTTGCTACTATAGCTAGGAATAATCTAATTGAAATTAAGCACACAAACAGGTGAAAAAGTGTCCTTGTAATCAATACCTTTCTATTGTGTATACCCATTGATCACCAAGCGGGCTTTATATCTCTCGATTGACTTGTTCGCTTTTTGTTTGATTTGAGAACTCATTTGCTTCCAATTGCCTTACGACTGTGTGGTAAGTCAACAAATTCAGATACTTGGTTGGCCTTCATAGAATTCATTTCTTCTTCCATTGCCTTTTCCCACTTTTCCTTATTAGGGCCTGCCAGAGCTTCTTGAACTAATTTAGACTCCTCGTCATCCTATGGAGTGACTATAAGTACAGCCTCTTCTATTTGAAATTGTCTTTTGGGCACACTTTCTCTATTACTTCTCTGATTGCCTGTATGAGAACCTTTTATTGTACAGGTGAAAAATTGTTAGATTGGTTGGTCACCTAACAAGAGGGTGAATTAGACGTTACAAAATTTCTGCCTTGATAAAGAATAACCCAATGTATCAAAGTGAAGAAAAAAAAACAGGCATAAACAGAGGAGAGGATGAAGAGATGAATGAAGAACAAGACATAAGGTTTATTTTGGTTTAGCTCAATCACTTGACCTATATCTAATCCTTAAGCCACCACTTGAGATTTCTTTACTATATCACACATGTTTGATCCTAGGCACCTGTAAAGTCTTAGCACATCTCAGACTTCTCACCAAGTATGTCACTCTCCCACACCTTCTCTAGTGTAATTATAAATCCCCTCAAGGTAACCGAACTTTGAGTAATCCCTCTAGGATACCTCACCTAGAGAATCTTTCTCACAGAGAAAAAAAGATTACAAATGATAACTTAAAGAATGGATAGAAACATTGAAGCATAAGGAATGACCTATGTATGATAGATAAGGCTTTCATTCAATGTAGTAGTATTTTCGCACTCAATACACTTAGATTCATTGCTTCCCAGCCTTAATGAGGTTCTATTTATAGATTTCTAAGCTAATCTAGCCATTAGAAACAAAATATAGCCATTATTCTATTAAACTAGCCGTTCCCCAATTGCATTTAATGCACTTTGTTAGAGGCTGAATGTTCAAGATGAACAGCATGAATGTTTACACTAGTTGGCTATATTAGGTTTATAAGGTATAGAGCCTTAATGAACATTCAAAAGTTTCTCCTTGATCATTTATCATGTTGCCTCAAGATATCCAAAAAGAAGTCCAAACACAATGAATTATTAAGATATATGACTTCAACATTTAAGAGTTTTAATGGTACAAAACCCAGAAACTTGAACGTTTAAGATAAACACCATGATTGTTCAAGATGTGTAGAGAGCAAAATAGAAATTTTTAAAGCAACACTTGAACGTTTAAGAGAATCAATCTTAAACAATCATCGAATGAGCATGGAATGAAAGTAGGACTTGTATGCCACAATGAATGTTCAAGTTAAACCACTTGATCATTCAAGAGTGCTTCAGAAGTGACACACCATTCTGCCTGTCACCTTGAACGTTTAAGAGATACAATATGATTGTTCAAGCTTTAGCATAGAACTTCCACATATTAACTAACAAGCCTAAATATATTTAAGAGGATAACTATGAATGCTCAAGCTTTCACTAATGAGAAAGATCATGAGAAACCCACAAACTTTAATGTTTAAGCTAAATCCCATGAACGTTTAAGAATTAGAGAGTTTCAAAAACATATTGAAAAACATAGACTCTCTTTTGATCAAATTGAGAAAGCAACTTAAGACTGATTGAAACAAGTTTAAGTGCATTCAAAGCTTTACCATCATATAACCTAAGAGAAACGAAGATGATAATCGATCTTGAGCTCATCTTTCTCTTGGTTTATTTCTTTCTTCAAACATATGCTTCCTTGAAATCATAATCTCCATTTTCAACAAATCTTAGAGCATTCTTTTCTTTATCTTTGAGTAGAGCATGATGTTGATAATTCATTTCTTCACTTCAACGTACACTCTTCCTTTTTTGGGACAACCTACATTGAATATTAGTTGTCTTCAAGCAAAGTAATTAGTCCAATTCACATCATATGATATGCATGATATAATTGATACATTGAAATTAAATACACATATCATGCAAACTTTTTGCCCCACTATTTGACATCATCAAAACTAATCATGTTGGTCATCAGACCTAACAATGTCCCCCTTTTTGATGATGGCAAATCAATAATGAAAAATATGCTTAATGATAAATACATCATATAAAGCATCATATTTTCAGTCTTTTCTCCTCTTATTTGACATTAGCAAAAAGTTTGAAGGGTCACATTTCTACCCCTATATGGAATGAATGTATCATCCTTCCCCTTAATGTGATGCAAATACAAAGAGGTGGAACAAGAATCACTCAAAACATATGGATAAAGCATGAAATACAAGTAAACACTATGGATTGGTCGAATATCATATTAGAATCCAATTCAAAGAATATAGAGCTTGTTCAATATTCATTCAAGGCATGACTTTTATACAACTAACACCAATTCTGCATCAAATACTCCAATTTTCTCAAGATTCAAACATTTTAGCTCAAGTAGTACCTGCAAAACATATTCTAGGGACTCTTTAATGCTTAAATCAGTAAAGATCATCAAAATTGATCAATTAAGCAATGCTCCCCCTCAAGATATGCATAATAAGCAAAAGATAAATTCAAAGAGGGTTTACAAATGCTCATTTATGTTGACTAATGATGATGCTCCTTAAAAGATTGTTGCCAATAGTCTCTTTAGCTCTTATGCTTTCCTCTTCATGTTGATTCAGCTTGAGATCCGAAGGGAATTGTCTTTCTTTTTATCAGCATTCCAAAGTTTCTGTAGCTTGACCACTTTTGGCTCAAGAAATATCTGTAGGACAAATTCATCTCTTGTTCTTTGGTACCCAAGCTTATTGGGTCCATTAAAGGTTAGTTCAAGTACTCTCATGCTTATATTAGATTAGCATAAAGAGCATATTAGAAAGAGTCAAAATATGATTTTAGCCAAAATATTTTAAAGTGCAATAATTGAAAAGGGTAAGGAGTAGATGTTATTGAAAATCATGTCATTTTGCTCTTAGGCTTGAATGTGGTGTGGAGTGGTTTATGTTTTCTCTTTGCATGCATGACACTTATATTCAAGCTTTTTCTCTGTCTTCTCAAGGTAGGTGATTTGATTTCTATTGGAGCATCTTCCTTGATGTGAAGACATATATATTTAAGAACAGAACTTTTTTCTCCATTGTTTCTCATTATAAGTAGTAGCTTTAACTTTGATTGCTTGAGAAGCTTTCTTTTGTGGCATCTTCTTCCTTGTACCAGTATGTCCATTCTTCTTAAAGGAGTTCTACATTTTGAAATACTAGGACATTTTGATACCCACTTATATGTGGGTTCAGGAGTACTAGTGGCATTCTTTGATTCCATGCTTCTACTCAAACCATTTCTTCTTTTATTGCATAAATGAGCAATATGCCAATTTTTACCACACTAAGTGCATAATGGTAAGCTAGACATTTTAGTAGGCACAAGGAAATTCAAGTAAGACTTACTCTTCTTAGACTCATTTATATAGCCAACACCCAACTTGTCAAACATACATTTCTGTTTGCCAAGTAGAATATTCAAGTTATTTATACCTTGGGTAAGATTGGCTAAGACATTAGTTAAGTCATTTTTCCCTTCAATTAAATTATCACATGAATCACTAGAGGATGTATGTGCGTAAGTTTCACAATTACTCTCTAGTTTTTTTTTACTTTCTTTTTAAGTGATTCCTTCTTATCATTTTCCTTTTTCTAATTCTTTTTCTAAGGAAATTACTTTCTTTTTGCTTTGTGCAAGT
Organism: Adenanthera pavonina; assembly: GCA_026686845.1. NCBI lineage: Eukaryota > Viridiplantae > Streptophyta > Magnoliopsida > Fabales > Fabaceae > Adenanthera > Adenanthera pavonina. The sequence goes on from JAIVEN010000011.1 coordinate 20,579,679, forward strand.
GCCTTTACTAATGCAATTAGTTTATCATACATTTCATTGTAAGTATCTTGCAAGTCATTAAAAGAAAAATCATATTCAGAGTCAGAGTCAGAGTCAGAACTTGATACCTCATTGTTAGATTTTGTAATTAAGCACAGATAGGTAAGCACTTCTTCTTCATATGAATTGCTGCTATCATCATCATCACTGCTATCTTTTTCATCTTTAGATTCTTGATGAGATGAGGTGACTTTGAACAAAAATAACTTCCTTATATTTTGCTCCACATTTAGTTGTTGAAGCTTCTCTTCATGATCAGCCAAGATGCAAAAAAGTGTAACTACAGATTGTGATTATTCACCTCTTATCTCCTCAATTGCTGTTACTTTTGGTTCCCATTCTTTAGTTAGAGCTCCAAGAATTTTGTATACTTGCTCTTTTTTTGTGTAGCTCTTTCCCAAAGTTGCAAATGATTAACAATGTGAGTAAAGCAAATTTAAAATTCTTTAATAGACTCACCGCTATTCATTTTGAGCTTTTCATATTCAGCCTTGACGGTGCTAAGTTTGCTCTCCTTCACACCATCAGTGCCTTCATGTGCTATTTCAAGAGTTTCCCACATTTCGTTTGCTGTGTTGTAATTGGAAACTCCAAAGAATTCTTCTTGGCTCAAGGCATAGGCTATAGCTTGATTGGCCTTTCGATTAAGCATCACTTTCCTTTTGTCTTCATTGTTCCACTCAGCTCTAGGCATATCAACCATGTTACCTTCTACATCTCTTGTGGTTGGCTTGAAATCTCCATTTTCTATTACTTTCTACATGTCAAGATCAAGAGATTCCAAGAACAACTTTATCCTCATTTTGTAATACATGTAATTTTCTCCATTGAAGCTTGGTGGTCTGCTCATGTTGCTTTTGTTTAGAAAAATGTGATCTCTACATCTAGCCAATATACTCTTGAAGTTGTCAAGCTTTTAACCAAGAGCCTAAGCTCTAATACCAATTGTTAGATTGGCTGGTCATCCAAGAAGGAGATGAATTTGGTGTTACAAAATTTTTGTCTTGATGAAAAACAACCCAACGTATCAAAGTGAAGAACAAAGACATGCATAAACAGAGGAAAAGATGAAGAGATGAATGAAGAACAATACATAAAAGATTTATCCTTATTTAGCTCAACCACTTGGCCTACATCTAGTCCTCAAGCTACCACTTGAGATTTTTTTGCTATATCTCATAAGTTTGATCCTGGGTACCTATGAAATCTTAGTACATCTTAGACTTCTCACCAAGTATGTCACTCTCTCACACTTTCTCTAGTGTAATTATAAATCCCCTTAAGGTAACCCAACTTTGAGTAATTGTTCTAGGATACCTCAGCTAAAGAATCTTTCTCACAGAGAAAAGAAGATTACAAATGATAAACTCTCACTTACAAGAGTGGATAGAAACATTGAAGCACAAGGAATGATCTAAGTATGATAGATAAGGCTTTAATTCAATGTAATAGCATTTTGGCACTCAATACACTTAGATTCGTTGCTTCCCAGCCTTAACAATGTTCTTTTTATAGATTTCCAAGCTAATCTAGTTGTTCAAAACAAAATATAGCCATTACTCTATTAAATTAGCTGTTCACCAATTGCATTTAATACACTTTGTCAGAGCTTGAACGTTCAAGATGAACAGCATGAATGTTTAAACTAGTTGGCTATATTATGTTTCTAAGGTATAGAATCTCAATGAACGTTCAAGAGTTTCTCTTTGATCATTTATCATGTTGCCTCAAGATGGCCAAAAAGAAGTCCAGACATAATAAACTATTAAGATATATGACTTGAATGTTTAAGAGTTTCAAATGTACAAAACCTAGAAACTTGAACATTTAAGATAAACACCATGATCATTCAAGATGTGTAGAGAGCAAAGCAGGAATTTTCAAAGTAACACTTGAATGTTTAAGATAATTAATCTTAAACCATCATCAAGTGAATAGAGAATGAAAGTGGGACTTGTGTGCCATGATAAATGTTCAAGTTAAACCACTTGATCATTCAAGAGTGCTTCAGAAGTGATACTCCATTTTGCCTGTCACATTGAATGTTTAAGAGATACAATGTGATCGTTCAAGCTTTAGCATAGAACTTCCACATATTGACCAACAAGCCTAAATATGTTTAAGAGGATATCTATGAACATTCAAGCTTTCACCAGTGAGAAGGATCATGAGAAACCCATAAACTTAAATGTTTAAGCTTAATCCCATGAATGTTTAAGAGTCACAAGGTTCAAAAAAACATATTGAAAAACATGGACTCTCTTTTGATCAAATTGAGAAAGCAAGTTAAGACTAATTGAAACAAGTTTAAGTTCATTCAAAGCTTTACCATCATACAACCTAAGAGAAATAAAGATGATAATCAATCTTGAGCTCCTTCTTTCTCTTTGTCTTTTTCTTTCTTTAGACATATGCTTTCTTGAAATCATTATCTTCATTTTCAACAAATCTTAGAGCATTCTTTTCATCTTTGAGTATAATATGGTGTTGATAATTCATTTCTTCACTTCAATGCACACTCTTCCTTTTCCTTAGACAACCTATATTGAATATAACTTTCTTCAAGTAAAATAATTAGTCCAATTCACTTCATATGATATGCAAGATATAACCTAATCATATTAGTCATCAGACCTAACAAAAATCTATTCTCCCAGTCATTTATTTGATAATTTGTTCATAAAGAGATATTGAACAATCAACATCACCCCTGCTAGGAAAGTAGCATCTCTTAATTCAATCCCAGTCACTGATCTATACACATTTTCACCAATGAAGATGTAGCCTTTTGAATGTTTCGAGTATCTAATGAAGATTCACTTCTTCTCACGGGGTCCTACTTTCCCATATTTATGGGAAGAGTCAAGAATGTAGGCCACAATCCCCCAAGGTCTTAGGATATGTAAATCTGGTTTGCAACCTATCCATAATTCATAAGGTATAGAAGTAACTGATTTTGAAGGTACCTAATTGAGTATAAAGGCTCATGTTAGCAAAGCATCTTCCCAATACAAAATTGGTAAGTTTGCTTGTGTCATCATGGACCTAACCATGTCAAGGAGAGTTTTGTTTCTCCTTTCCACTACCTTATTTTGTTGTGGGGTCCCAAGGATAGTTAACTGTCTCTTTACGCCCTTCTCTTCACAGAGCTACCTGAATTGATTAGACAAATATTCACAACCTTGGTCAATTTTATTGTTTTGTTTATCTGATTTTCAACCATGTTCATGTATTATCTAAAGCATTCTAATGCCATGCTTCGAGTCTTATATGAAATTAGATAAACATTCCCACATCGTGAATAATCATCAATAAAGGTTATAAATTACCATGCTTCGAGTCTTGCCCTTACACTTATCGGTTCACATACATCGAAATGGATTAATTGTAATGGATATTCGGCTCTAGTTGCCTTTCTAAATTGTTTTCTAGTTGCTTTACCAGCGAGGCAATGTTCATATAAGGACATTTCCATTTTAGACATATCACCTAGCATTTTTTCTTTGGCTAACTTAATTATTCTTTCTTGGCCAATATGACCTAATTTAGCATGCCATACATCACAATTGGAATTTGAAATAATCAAACAGTAAAGTATGTTAGGTTTAATATAATATAAGTTTTGATGATGACAAATATAAGGTAATAAGGAACAAATAAATCATACGTGTCTAACATATATAATATTTCTTAAAGAAGTAAAATGTGCATTAGCATGTATTTAATTGAGTTTATAATGCATATATTATGCTATGTACCAATATATCCACTGTGCTCTTATATTGTATAATACAAGTTGGATATATAAATTGGACTAACTACATGATTTGTAAATGTAATATATTAAATGTAGGATGGTCTAAGTAAGGAAAGTGAGCATTGGAATAAAGAACTGAGAATCAACATCATGTCTCAGTCAAAGAAAAAGAAGAGAAAGGATGCTCAAAGAATAGAAGATCAAAAGGGAGCATAGAATGGGAATGACCAAGTGAAAATGGAATTCAACTTTTGAAGACCTCTATTTATTAGGTATATTTTGTTTTCACTTAGGTCTACACGTGGTTTAACCTTTGAAATTTACTTAATCTTATTACCATATGTTTTAAACAAGTTAGATTAAGTGAATATAATGTTAGCTTATGTTAGAATTGATAAATATTGGCTAATAGACAAATTTTGTATTTGACTCATTTTTATTTTTGTGCAAAATTCAAACTTTGCTTCGTGAAAACTGAAGTTACAGAGGTTTCATTTATGACAGATGTATTTCAATTATGAAATTCAAATTTTGGGCTAAGCACTATTAGTGAAAGAGTGCAAAATTTGCATAAAACTTAATCAAAATTTGAATGTTGGTAAAGTTCAAAATGAGTTCACTATCACTACCCCTGATAGATGAATTTTGGACTTCAAAGTACGAATTTCAAAATGAGAACTAGTGAGTTTCGTTAGAGCATGCCTCTGACAGACGAACTTTGCAGTTCAACAGTCAAATTTTGAAGAGATAACTTTTGTATCATGTTGAACGTGCCTCATATAGATGAATTTTAACTTCTAACATTTGAATTTCAAAGTGCACTATAAAATCCTGGGACAACTATTCAAATTTCAACAGACGCACTTCTATTATGAAAATTCACATGAACTAACATGAGTTAACTTTGGCAAACGTGAAATTCAAATTTCACTCTGTGACAAATGAATTTATGAAGTTTAACGTTAAACACATAAATATGTTGACTCTGCGAAATTCGTCTACTGAGCCTTGAAATTCAAATTTTGTAAAGATATATGCATTTAATGCGGTTGGTGAATGGTTTTTTTTTTTGCAGAGTAACGGCTAGAACTTGTGTCTAACAGAAAGATCTTGTATCTAACGTTTAGTTAAGTCATAAATCTATAAATAGAATTTTATTTGAACTTATGGAAAACAATCTTAAGTGAGTTATGACAAAATACTGTTCCAATACATAAAATCTTTCTATGTCAGCATTCTTAGATAAAACCACTTTAACAGAGTAAGCTTTCAATGTATCATCTACTCTAAAAGAAAGTCTCAATTCTGTATTCATTCATCTCTACCATTTTTTGGGTAGAATCCTAGTGTGAGGATAACACAAAGGGAAATACATATCTTGTAAGGATATAGGGAGAGTAGTTTTACAAGTGTCTATTAAAACTTGTAGGATGTACTGAGACTTCACAAGTGCCCGGATCAAACTTGTAGGATATGGTGGAAAATCTCAAGTGATGGCTTGAGGACTAGATGTAGGCCAAGTGGTTTAGGCCGAACCTGTATAAATTATTGTGTTTTGCCCTTCATCTATTCATTCCATCTACCAACTTCTTCACACTCTATTCATCCCTGTTCTGTTGCACATCTAATGAAATTAGGCTGTGATTTAAAAAGGGTGAAAATCTGGCATCACCTAATTCACCCCTTCTTGGGTAACCATCCAAACCTAACAATTGGTGATAGAGCTTGGACTCCCAGCAAAGGATCTAATCATCTGGGAGTAAGATGGCTAGTTTTGGAGAGAATATACTGCCATAGAGGAACAATATCAATAGAACTCCAGGCTTTAATGGTGAACACTATGGATACTGAAAGATGAGGATGCAGATATTTCTTCAATTCGTAGATTTAGACATTTAGTTTGTCATTTAGAAATGGGACTTTGTGCCAAAGAAGATGCAAAATGATGGCACATACAGAGAGAAGTTAGAAGAAGAATGAAATGATGAAGATAAGCAAAGAGTCCTACTGAATTTCAAAGCAAAACAATCCTTGGTCAATACTCTTTCACAAGATAAATTCTTCAGAGTGTCAGATTGTAACATAGTAAAGGAAATGTGGGATGCTCTGGAGATTACCCATGAAAAAACCAAGGGAGTCAAGGAAAATAGGCTCAGCTCTCTTATAGCTGAATATGAATCCTTCAAGATGAACAATGGTGAGCCTATTAAAGAAATGTAAATTTGTTTTATTCACATTGTCAATCATCTAGTAGCTTTGGAAAAGAGGTACACACAAAGAGAACAAGTATGTAAAATACTCAGAGCTCTACCCAAAGAATAACAACCAAAAGTGACAGGTATTAAAGAAATAAGAGGAGAATCATATCAATCTGTCACTGCACTGTTTAGAAGCCTTACTGAACGTGAAGAAAAACTTGACCTACTGTAGGAGTAGCAAAATAAAAGAAAAATACTGATGTTCAAAGCTATTACATTACATAGCTCAGAAGATAATAATATTGATGATAAAAGTGATGGTAGTGATGATGAGGAGGATGAGCTGAAACAATTGACCATCAAATTTGGTAGATTTCTCAACATAAAAAAGAAGGAGCTCCATAAATAAAAGCAGTCCTACCATGTAAATAAGCTAAAGTACCATTCAAAGAGGCAAGGAGGAAGATATGTATAGAAAAAAAATGAGAAAGCTAAAGTCGCATATACCTCTGCAATCTAGGGTAATAGTTTAGATGAAGATAATGAGGATACCTACCCATGTTTAATGGCTACGACCAATAATGAGGTATCAAATTTTGACTCTGAATCTAATTCTGATAATTCTTTTTATGAATTGTAAGATGCTTATAACAAAATGCATGATGAACTGATTAGATTAGCAAAAGTACTTGCACATAGTGGGAAGAAAGTGATTTCCTTAGAAAATGAATTAGAATTTGAAAAGAATGAAAAGGAATCACTTAAGCAAAAAATAAATGATTTAGAAAATATCTGTGAAACCCACACACACACTTCCTCTTGTGATTCATATGATAGATTAGTCAAAGAAAAAGAGGAGTTAACTAAGGTAATAGCCAATTTCATCCAAAGCAAAGATAAGTTAAATATTTCACTTGTCAAACAGAATTGTGTGTTTGACAAGTTGGGTGCTGGCTATAGGAGTGAGGCCAAAGAGAAAAATAAATGCTGCTTGAAATTCTTTGTGTCTACTGTAATGCCTAACTCACTATTATGCACATATTGTGGTAAAAAAGAGCATATATTTCATCCGTGCAATATTAGGAGAAATGGTTTAAGCAAAGACATGAAATGAGTTTCAAAGAATACCACTAACCCTCTTGGACCAAAAAACAAGTGGGTACCAAAATTTTCTTTTAGTGCTTCATATGTGCAGAATAAATCCAAGAAGAAAGAACATACTGGTGCAGGAAAGAAGTCATAGAAAAGGAAAGCTTCTACAAAATTTAAGGCTATGATTGCATATTAAAAGGAGAAGCACTTGAAGCAATCCTCTCACTAATCCCAAGGTAGCAACTCAAATGGATATCAAATTACTTACCTTGACAAGAGAAAGAGCATAAGCTCAAGAGGCAATAATCTGAATGTAAAAGGGATACATGAGCAAGATTACACTACATACAAGTCAAATATAACAAATAGATTATCTTTGGTACTCCCTGAGCTAATTGGTAAAAGCCTCACAAAGATGGAGTATCAAATATGCTTAATTGGAATCATATTGAAAAGGGAAGAAGTTAACTATTAACTAAGCCAGTGTGTAAGTGTTTAACATGCTTTCAAATGTGTTTGGTTGATGCTATTATTTGAGGTTATTAAAATAAAGTGTGGTCCTTGTTCAAATAATGAACTATCTAAATCTATTGATGCTTACTGTGAAGTTCAATGTTTGCACAAGTCAATTTCTTTATTTGTATAACCAAACTTGTTTTCCTTTCATAATGTCTCTTGCTCACTGATTGATGATATGAAAAGTATGCATGTTTGAATAGATGTTCATACTTAGATGGAGCTTATAACTTTGCATGTAAAGGTTTTATAAAAGCTTTTCTGATTTAAAAGAATAATCTCAATCATGTGCTCTTATATGAATATGCTTATTTGTTGCATTGTGCTTTCTTAGTTTAATCATATGAAATGCATAGATTGAGGAGGAGTATTTTCTAAAATCAAATTATTTATACTTTAGCTTGCCCAACTTTATTGTGAAGAGTTTTGGCTGCTTAATTTTCTCATTGATCCTAATGGAAGAAGGTAACAACTCTTCAAATATGAGATACCTCTTGGGATATTTTCATATCATGATCATCTTAACCAGAAGCATCATAACAATTGGTATCATAATAGTTTCAAGCAACAACTGTTATTAGTTTTAATATCACCGATAATTGGTATCAATTTTGATATCAGTAAAAATTGGCATAATCTGAACATGTAGAGCATAATAAGTTTTGATGATGATTTGTATTTTAGTTTGTGCTTCAGTATGTGCTTGAAACATCCTTTGACATCTATACTTACTGGTACAATCTCACAAATAGGAAGAGAAGAATTATGGGAGAATTTTTTCTTTAAACCTTTTTGTTGATGTCAAATAGGGGGAGAAGTCGTGTGAAAAATATGAATGTGCTTAATCTAGAATTATCTGAATTGAATTGTATTATATGTGTTAATAATTCATTAAGCACATTTTGTCACTAGTGATTTGTCATCATCAAAAAGGGGGAGATTGTTAGGTTTAATATAATATAAGTTTTGATGATAACAAATGTAAGGTAATAAGGAACAAATGAATCATACGTGTCTAACATATATAATGTTCCTTAAAGAAGTAAAATATGCATTAGCATGTACTTAATTGAGTTTATATATCATGCTTGTTGGATCAAGAGTTTTGATGATTCCAAACCAACACTCAAGAGCTTGGATTGAAGATATCAAAGGAGATTAAAGCTGTTTCAAGTGAAGGTCTTCTGTGAATTGGCTATTAGATCTTTTGTAGGATCTTTAGTTTTTGTTTAGATTGGGTAAAAGATTTTGATTTGAGAAAAAGACATTTTCAAACCTTGATTTGAAATTTAAATCTTTACCTATTTGGAAAATACTCACAAACAGACGAAGTTTGAAAGTATAACTGAACTGTCAAGTTGGAAATTCGAACTTTGCTTTTGGAAATTCGAATTTTGAGCTAAAACTGATTAAGTCTGGAAAGGTGTCCCTCTATCAGACGAATTTTGGTCATTCAAAATTTGAACTTCAATCAAGTCTGAAAGAAGCCTTTTTGTGACAGACGAACTTCACAGTCTCAAAATTCGAATTTCAGACAAAATGCCATTTATGAAAACCAAAGAAATTCGTCTGAAGTTTTGCTAAAGTTCATCTGAAATTAAGAAGAAACTAAGTTTGAAAAATGCTCTCTGACAGACGAACTTTTACTTAGCAAAATTCGAATTTTCATCTGAGTCAAAAAAAGCTACTTTGTGACATTCGAATTTCACTCTTTCAAAATTCGAATTTTAGACAAAACAAAACTTGAGAAAATAGAGGAAATTCATCTGAATGTTTGATAAAGTTCATCTGAGATCAAGAATGATTTAAGTCTCAAAATTGGTCTCTGACAGACGAATTTCACTCTGTCAAAATTCGAATTTCAAAGAAAGTGAACTACTGTGTCTATTTGGACGTTCAATGGACAGACGAATTTTGGGCATCCAAAATTCGAATTTCGAGGGCACTGTAGCAAATTGAAAACACTGTTCACACTTAACAGAAAATCTTACTTCTTAAAAATTTGTATGTCACATTGTGAAAATATTTTATGAGTTTCGAAATTCGAATTTCACTCTATGGACAGACGAACTTCGCATTTTTATGTTGGAGGCTTTAACCTTCGGTTACCTCAAAATTCGTCTGTTGGCCAACCGAAATTCGAATTTCAGTATGTCAGAAACATTAAATGCGGTTGGTGAACGGATAGTTTTTCAGAGTAACCGTTGGATAACTTCCCCAACGGATAGATTTAGTCTCTAACGGATATTTGAGATCTAAATCTATAAATATAACATTATTTGAAGTTGTGGGTAACGAATCAAACTTGTATATACCGAATTTCTGCTGAATCTTCATCTCAAAAGCTTTTACCCTTCCAACTTCATTATTTGTACTTAAACTTTCATATCTACTATATTCTAGAGAGTTATTCATTTGTAAACAATCTACTCTTTATCTGAAAGATAGATTTACTTGTGAGGGGTATTCACAAGGGGATTGGGAAGCACATAGAGAAAGTGCTTAGAGAGTTTGAGAGAGCTCAGAACAGAGCAGACTCGTGTACTGTGGCCTTAGTAAGAAGCCCGTTGAAATTCTTGCTGGATAGTGGATAAATCTCAAGAGGTGTCTTGGGGACTGGATGTAGGTCAAGTGGATAGACCGAACCAGGATAAATCACTGAGTTTTCTTCTCCTTATCTCTACTTATCAACTTGCTCTATTTTACACGTTGTTTTCATTATACTGTGATATTTTCACTTGCTTTACTTTGTGCAGAAAAATTTCAATCTTCCCAATTCACCCCCCCTCTTGGGAAGTCAGCCTTGCTAACAATGCTATATACCAATATATCCACTGTGCTCTTATATTGTATAATACAAGTTGGATATATAAATTAGACTAACTACATATTTTGTAAGTGTAATATATTAAATATAAGAAGGTCCAAGTAAGAAGAGTGAGTATTGGAATAAAGAACTAAGAATTACCATCATGTCTCACTCAAAGAAGAAGAAGAGAAAGGATATTCTAAGAATGGAAAATAAAAAAGGAGTATACCAAGAATGGGAAAAACATAAAACTTCGCTTATATTAGAATTGAGAAATATTGGCTAACAGACGAATTTTTTATTTGACTCATGTTTATTTTGTGCAAAATTTGAACTTTGTTTAGTGAAAATCGAAGTTACAGAGGTTTAATTTCTGATAGACGAATTTCAGTTATGAAATTCAAATTTCAGGTTAAGCAAGTGAAAGTGTGCAAAATTCGCATGAAGCTTAGTCAAAATTTGAATGTTGGTAAAGTTCAAAGTAAGTTCACTATCACTATCTTTGATAGACAAATTTTGGACTTCAAAGTGGGAATTTCAAAATGAGAACTAATGAGTCTCATTAGAGAATGCCTTTGATATATGAACTTTGCAATTAAACAGTCGAATTTTGAAGAGAGCACTTTTGTATCATGTTGAATGTGTTTTTGATAAACAAATTTCAGCTTTTAAAATTCAAATTTCAAAGCGTATTGTGAAAACTTGAGATAACTATTCAAACTTTAGTAGACGCACTTGTAATATGAAAATTCGGATGAACTAATATGGGTTAACTTTGACAAACTCAAAATTCAAATTTTACTATGTGACAGACAAATTTTTGAAGTTTATTGTTAAACACATAACTATGCTGACTCTGCAAAATTCATCTATTGAGGTATGAAATTCAAATTTTGGAAAGACAGACATATTTAATGCTGTCGGTGAATGGCTCTTTTTGCAGAGGAATGACTAAAACTTGTGTCTAACATCTACTTAAGCCACAAATCTATAAATAAAACCTTATTTAAAATTCTGCAAAATAATCTTAAGTGAGTTATACCAAAATGCTATTCCAATACATAAAATCTTTCTGTGTCAATATTCTTAGATAAACCCACCTCAATAGAGTGAGCTTTCAATGCATCATCTACTCTAAAAGAGAGTCTCAATTCTGTATTCATTCATCTTTACTATTTTCTGGGTAGAATCCTAGTGTAGGGATAACACAAATGGAAATACACATCTTGTAAGGATATGGAGAAAGTGGCTTCACAAGTACCTATTGAAACTTATGGGATGTACTGAGGCTTCACAAGTGATGGGATCAAACTTGTAGGATATAGTGAAAAATCTCAAGTGGTGGCCTGATTTAAGCCAAGTGGTTTGAGCCGAACTAGTATAAATTCTTGTGTCTTACCCTTCAATTGTTCTTTTCATTTGCCAATTTCTTCATACTCTATTCATCCCTATTTTGCTACCCATATGATAAAATTAGGCTATGATTATAACAGGGTGAAAATCTTATATCATCCAATTCACGCCACTCTTAGGTAACCATCTAAATCTAACAAAGTAATCACTAGAATTAAAGCTGTCAGAAGTATTGAAAACATAGAAACCATGATAAATGAAATCAAAGCTGTAATATGCAGTCCCATTATTGACATTGAGAATACTGTCATGAAAATGTAAACTAAAACCATATTTGTCTAGAGAGATAACTGTGACAAGATTACATTGGATATCAAGTACGTAAAGTACATCATAAAGTGTTAGGATTCAGCCTCCATGCAAAATAGTTTTGCAGTTTCTGATTCCTTTGACCTCAATTCTAGCATCATTGCCAACATAACATCACCTGCTTTTTGCTGTCAACTGAAGATAATCTATTAAATTGCCATGATCTTAAGTTACATGGTTTGTGGCCCCTTAGTCTACAATCCACAAAGGATGTATTTTGGTTAATAAAATGATATTGGATACATAAGAATAATGTGAAGTTTTAGTATCTAGTAATACCTCTTTCTACTTAGGATAATCTTTTGCATAATATCCCTTTTTTTGGCAAGCAAAACATTTGACCTTCACTAGGTGAGGTTTCTTCACAGGTTTCTTGCCCTTTTTCTTGAATTTTTTTTCCTTTTTGTGAATTTAGGCCCTATTCTTCTTTTTCTTCTTTTGAAATCCTTTGCTTCGCTTAGGTTTGGGCTTTGATGAGAAAGGTTTGTTGCTCTCTACCAAATATGCATTACCAAAGGACTTGCAAGCCTCTAGGCTTTCATCCTTAAGCTCAAGATAATGCACAAAATCATCAAAGGTCATAATGTTCTCTATATGAGTTTAGTTTACCTTCATGTGCTTCTAGCTAACTGGAGAGACCTATTCATAGCATGTACCTGTTGTTTAGCTTTCAATTCATGCCTTGCTTCTATCAACTCATGTATGATGTTTGACATTTCCCTAAATGTCTCCTAATGGGGATGTTAGGCCTTAGTTTATATGTGTGAAACTTAATAGTAAGCCTCCTAAGTTTGGTGGCAGAAGTGCCCCCAAATTTTCCCTTGAGGGCAATCCATATGGACTTAGCAGTGGGATGATGCTTGAATTCACACATAATACCATCAACCATTACACTCAGCAAGGTGACTCAAGTAATGCTGTTCTTTCTCTTTCAGGCAACATATGCCTCGTGGTCTTTCTTGTGATGGGCCATATTACCTTGGTCAAGTTCAATGATGATGGTATCAAGTGCATCCATTGCATTTTGTTCTTCAAGAACATAGGAAATCTTACAGTGCCAAATGTCATAATTATCACCATTCAGCTTATTGCCTTTGTTAAGATCAGCAATAATGTTCTTAAAGGCCATTTTACTGACATATTTGCAAGAAACATTTTCATATACAATGTCAATTTATTTTACAAAAGAAAACATGGTTGTTCTAATAGAGATTCTATCTATTACATGATCAAAAGTCAATAGTTTTTGTTAGATAAGCTGGCTTCCCAAGAGGGGGGTGAATTGAGAAGATTAAAAATTTTTCTGCAAAATGTCAAGAAAGTGAAGAAAGCAAAGGGTGATAGTAAAATAGAGTATAAATGAATAAACAGTAAAAGTAGTAGTAGGGAAGAGAAGACTCAGATATTTATCCTAGTTCAGTCTCTCAACTTGACCTACGTCCAGTCCCCAGGTCACCACTTGAGATTTTCCACTATTCTGCAAGAATTCAGTGGGCTTCTTGTAAATGCCACAGTATAGCGTTGATGCTCTGTTTCTCGAGCCCACACTTTCACTCTTTGCACTCTCACTAAGTGCTTCCCAATCCCTTGTGATATCCCCTCACAAGAAACTCTTTTTTCCAGATGAAGATAAGATTGTTTACAATGAATAAACTCTCTTAATCAGAGTGTATATGAAAGTTAAAGTACAAATATTGAAGTATGTGAGAGTAAGAGACTTTGAGTAGATGATTTGGTAGAGTTTCAGTATATACAAAGTTAAAATCATTATCCACATCTTCAAATGAAGTTTTATTTATAGATTTCTACTTCAACTATACGTTAGAGACAAGATCTAGCTGTTAGAGACATTACCCAACGGTTACACTGAGAAACTATCCGTTCACCAACCGCATTTAATGCTTTTGACACTCAAAGTTTAAATTTCAGTTGATCAACAAACGGATTTCACAGAAACTGAAAGTTACAGCCTTTAACGTTGAACTCTTGAAGTTCATCCGTCATGAAGCAAAATTCGAATTTTCATCTTTAGAAAATGATTCTATGTTGAAACATACGAATTTTCATGTTTAAAGTCATTCTGTTAAGTGTGAACAGTAATTTTAATTTGCTACAGTACCTTCGAAATTCAAATTTTGGAACCCCAAAATTCATCCGTCAGTAGCTGGTTCAATGAGGCATAATAATTGATCAATTCGAAATTTGAACTTTCAGAGGGCAAAGTTCATCTATCAGAGAGATCTCTTTTCAGACTTACTTTAAAGTTCAAATTTTTGAATATTATCATTCGTATGTCAACATATCAACATAACAGACTCACAAGCTTTGTTTCTGAAATTTGAATTTTCAAATTCAAAGTTCCTGTGTCAGTGAGCAATTTTGAAGCCCTATCTAAACTTGGTTTTAGATGAACTTTGACCTATTCTCAGATGAATTTTTCAATTTTCATAAGTTGCATTTTATCTGAAATTCGAATTTTCAAAAGCCAAAGTTTGTCTGTCAGAGAAAGCTCTTTTCAGACATATATCAAAATTCAAATTTCTCAAGTCAACATTTGTCTGTCAAAGAAGCCTCTTTTCAGACTTGTTCATTTTCAATACGAAATTTGAATTTCCAAAGCCAAAGTTCGAATTTTCAAAACAGCAAATCAGTATAAACCTTTCAAACTTCGTCTGTTGGTGGGTGTTTTTCAAATATTCCATGAATCAACATAGAATCAAGGTTTTAAAACATCTTTTCATCAAATTAAAATCTTTTACTCAAATTAAAACATTACTAAATATTCTACATCTATTCTTGCACTGATTTTTCTAGAATTCTTTCACTTGAAACCTTTTGTGCACCTTTGATATCTTTATTCCAAGCTCTTGAAGGTTGGTTTGGAATCATCAAAACACTTGATTCAACAGTTTTCTCCCATCTCATGCATTCAAATATAGTCTCTATTTTTCCAACTAAGTTTCTTTTGTAAATGTGATCCCCAAAAATTAAAGAAACTCTCTACATAGCAACCAATGAATTTTTGGAGCCCTGCACAATTTTATGTACTGTTCCAAAATCATTCATACGTCCAGACATTCTTCAGCAAACTATTTTTTACATTATTAATTTTCTTTGAGCCATGTAACATATTCCATTAACCAAAACATACATAATCTATTTCATCATAAAGCTCATTATATCCTTTAACTAGAGGAATCTCATTTGGCTTATTGTCTTTATCATGTCATGCCATAACATTTCTAAATAATTGCATGCCATAACTTGACAATAGAAAAGTCATACATACTTTTCTTATTCTCAATCTCATTTCTTAATTCAATCATTATTTAGCATGCCTTTGTATACAACATATAATATCATGCTTGACATGATATACATACTAGTTCAACTTTACATCAATACTTTACATGACATGCTTTATGAACAAACATAATTATCAATCATAAACATTTGCTTGCTCTCATCAACTTTTTCTTTCCTTGCCTTTCATTCATTGCTTTGTATTGTACCTGGCATGGTTAGTACTTGGGAGAATGAGATTAGGCATCTCAGTAGTAAACTTGCACATGCTTAAACATCATTACATTTCATAAAAACATTCACAACATTGCACAATTTATTAAAAATACATGAAAATACAATGTTGGTTATAAAAATTTTGGCAGCATAATAGCTTAAAAATAGGACATCCTGAGCAAAGCCCTGATTACATAAACAACCAGCCAATCCAATAATCAATCAAAGCAACGATATGGTAACACAATCATTTCATAAAAAATAATTGTGCAAAACATAAAGGCAAGAATACTACCTTGGAGCTTTTACCCTTTTCTATTTAAACTTGAATTCACTTTCTTGGATCCTTTCCCAATCACTTCCTTACATCTTCCCATGCCTAGAAATAATCACATAACCATGTTAAGTCATCTAATTCCTCATGGTTCTAATAAAGTTCATTCTTGAACCCTAAAACCTCATAGTTTATCTTTGGGTTTTTCTTGAGTCCAACACTTGTTCTTTACTAATTTGGGCCCAAGGAATCCATTTTAAACATCAAAACAATGAAAATCCAACTCCTACTCACTCTTACACACTAACCAAAATAAGAGTTTGTAGGGGAAGAAAGTGATCTTCAAAACCTTGTTTCCAATCATACTAAAACTTGCTCCTTTGGTATTTTCTCACACTTTCTCTACAATTTCTTGCAAGAAAACCTTTCTTTCCCCATACACTTGGTCATGGATGAAATCACAGCCTAAGAGGGGAGCAAAAACTCATCCCAAACTATGCTTAACTACCACAAACTTAAAATAGAATCATTAAAATCAAGCAAGGAATAACATACCTTTTTCTTGGAATTTTTCTACTCTTTTTTCTTCCTTCTCTTCTTCCCTTGTTTCCTCCTCCTTCTTGGCTGTATTTTAGACTTCTCCTTCACTCTTTCTTAGCTCTAAATTTCATTCAAGGCAAGGACCAAGAGGGAGCATATATAAGAAAATGCAACCAATAGAAATTTGACACCAAAAGTTTCAAAATCTTCTTGAATATTCATGAAAATATTAAAATATTGGAATTTCACCATGTGCTGCTAGTTGAGCATGAATTTGAGGGCATTTTGGTAAAAAATTTTAGATATTTACTTATCCAGATATATCCTAGATTAGTCTAGACAAATAAAGATACTTTAGCAATATATTTTACTATTATTGGGACACCGATTTTAACTATATTGGGATATAAAATTATCACTGTGTGCTTTTTGACACTTGGCATGAAATTTTTCTTCACATAAATTTTGTTAACCTTAAATCATTATACCATTGGATTTGGCTCATCGCGAGCTTTGTTTTGACATTAGCTTGGCATAATTTCAAAATTACCCTTGATTTGGGGTAAAAATGAAATTTTTAAAACTTTTGGGCTATTAGTTGTAAATTTCCCCAGGGATCAAATTGTAAATAATTTTTCTTCTAGGGACCATTTGCAATTTTATACTTCTTATGCCCATAGCTTGAAAAATTACTTGTTTACCTTTTTCTTTATTCAAAACATATATTTTAGGTTATTTATCACATTTTCATATTATAGCATTATATTCTCATGCTATATTTTTTTCATCCGTACTTTTCTTTAATTCCAACCAAGACACATCTTACTCATCCTCTTAAATACTTCATAATAATTACTTGGGCATATCATAATCATCTTTTGTATGGCTCTATACATCCTCATGATGTAATCTCATTTTACATAACAGAAAAAATCGATGTTACAAGGTGGGAAGAATCCCAACTGAGTAAAGAAATGAAATTCTCCGTATGATGAAAAGTCGCTAAGGCAAAGCAAAGGGAGGTAGCTCTTAGGGTGATGCCAAAAAGAGCTAAAAATAGTGAGAGGTCGAGAGTTAGATTCTAACTAAGGTAACAAGAAATTTTTAAAGGGTTAAGAAATCTCCTTTAAGTTGTCAAATCACTAATTAACCTTGACTAAGTAGTTAAGGAAGTTATGTATGAAAACGATAAAGTAAAAATATGAGAAATGTTAAAGAGTAAAGAGTTGATGATCACTGCCTTAATATTATTATGACCTCAACCCATAAAAGTTAAGGGATCCTAAAGACTATGTCAAGATAAGCAAAAGTATTGGGTTCAGGAATATGTTTACACATGAAGGCAGAATGGTAAGTTGAGAGACTCTATGTTAGCAAAAACTAGAGTAAAGAATAAAGAAGCAGGATAAGTATAAGCAATGAATGAAAATGAAAATGGTGATGAGACGTCATTATAAGATAGCAAACCAATTGTTAGAAGAAAGATGAAATTAGTGGTTGAATGCCCTAAAAATTTAAGCAATAAGTTATCCAAAGGTTATAGATAACTTATGGCTTGAAAGGAAGCCATTGCCGGTATTCTATAAGACCTATTTTGGCCTGAGTACAAGTAGAACCCCTCAACATGTTATAGTCAAAAGTGAGGGAAGTTCCAGGATGGTGACCTACTGAGAAGTATTGAAAGATGAGGAAAATGTAAAGAGTAAGAAAGAAAAGATGCACCGATTGTTAAATAAGGGCACTATGAAGTTATGATGAAGCCAAATAGTCTTACCAATGCACTTGTTATGACTACATGAATAAAAGTATAAGTAGTATAATGGTAGTTCTCAAGAATGATATGCTAAAGTACTCTAAATTTGTTAAAAAGCATGAAAAACAACTGAGAATTTTTAAAACATTTTAAATGAAAGCAATGACTTACTAAATTCAATGAATGTAATTCATGAAAGTATGGTGAATAGGTTACAGAATCTCTTACAGGATCGCAGTAGATCCTAATAAGGCAAGTAAGATGTGAGTGGGAGAGGCTGAAAGCCAGAACAAGATGAGAAATTCACTCAGTCTAGTAAGGTGTTATGAAAAATTTTATCATGAAAAATTTCTCTCAGATTATCTTACCGTATGCTAAGAGAAGAACAAGTTTTTGTGGGAAAAGTACGGAATGAATTTTTATAAATTGAAAAAGACTAAACTCTCTCCCTTTTTGATGATGACAAAATAACTCACAAACTGGATTAGTACTTGAGTTTGCTTACACAAGCTCCCCCTCAACATATGCATTACAGTTCATAAGATATCATTTCCAACAGATTAAGTGAAGAGATTCAAAGCCCAAAACATTGCAACCAAGAACATAATTCATTGAATCAAATTGTTTCAATACATATTTCAATTTAAGATCAGTTCTCAAAAATATAAGGAATAATCATTAAATAAGATACAATCAAACAACTAAAACAAGATACAACAGGAAGATTCAGCCTAAGATCTAAAACAATCACTTCTTCTTTGGCTTAGACTTCTTGCTGTATGTCTTTCCTTTCCCAGAAGACTCAGCAGATTTTCCAGCTTGCTTAGTCCCAGTTTGCTTTATCTTCTCCCCCTTTTTGGCATCATCAGAAAGCCCAACAAAATCCATTGGAGGAGGAATCTGAGAAATAGGAACAGCACAAAGAGGGACAGGAGCAAAAGGAATCTCTGGCTGAATTGGTGCAGGAGGCTCAGGGCTAGGTTCTTCATCATCATCAGAGACCTCAAGCAGCTCTTGCATTTCCTGCCTGGAAAGAGCCAGTCGAGCTCTCTGTTCCTCTGAAAGCCCATAAGCAGCAAGAGAAGGAGAGGCTGGTTGAGCAGGAGGAAACATTTCTTCAAGCCTTCGCCTTTGAGCTTGCAGGAGAGCATTGTGAGCAATAGCTTCAAAATCAATAACAGGCACAATGCTCCTTTCCTCATTGAGTGCAGCGTGCAGAAATAGTGAAGCAGAAATGGATGCTACTAGCTGCTCAACTTGTTCAGACTCTTGGGTGGAAAGGATAGAGTCTTGAGCAACTGCTTCACTAGGCTCAAGAGGGCTAGATTCCTGTAGACCCTCTTCCTCTATGCCATAGTCCAAGGGTGGACCAGGACTTGCCTCATTGCTGGAGGCCTTTGGAGTGCCAGCCAGTTCAATCTCTTGCACACCAACACCAGGGATAGGAGAATCCAACTCAAACGGACTTGGAGGCACAGGAGATGGAGACAGAGTTGGCTCAGGAATACCAAGCTGAGGTGGAGCTGAAGTGGTAGGAATTGCATTTCTGATTTCTTCATAAGCATCAGCTACCACCTTCATATTTACAGCCAACTGATGGATCTGATCTTGTAGATGAGCAAATTTGGCATTTTGCTCATCCCTAATGCTGAGAATGAGTGTTGACAGACTGTCAAACAACTCAATGATCTTTGTTGGCTTGACCCATGAGGAGGGACTGGAAGGAGGGTGTGTAGGCCTGGATGGAGATGGAATAGGCTGAGAAGGCTGAGGTACAGATCTGCCAGGAGCCTCAGAAGTGCCTTCTTGTTGGAGGGAAGCATCAGCAATAAAGAACAAGTCTTCAGATTTCCCTGCTCCCTTTCCAACCCAATGTCCTTCATCTCTTTCAATGCTCATCCTTTGCAATTCCTCTTCTTTGAAGGCCTCAGTGAGTTTCCCTTTCCCCTTTTCAATGTGTTGAATCCTAGCATGCTGCAGGATTCTTGAAATAATTGCTGCATAGGGGAGTGTGGAATCCTTCCTCTGATCCCTTGCCTTTATCATTCGCTGGAGGATGATATGACCCATGTTAATTAGCTTCCCACGAATGATAGCAGTCATCACATGAGCCTCTGCCCTTGTTATCAAATTGAAGCTTCCACCTTTATTGAAAATGATCCTGGACAAAATGTAGTGCAGGATCCTTACTTGTACACTTAGGTCTGTGGGCTTCAACAGATTTATTGTGGGCCTATTCTCCCTTCTTCTGAATAAGGTGTCCAAGATGGTGCTTTCTTTGTAATTCAGAAAGGACCCACCTTCTTCATCAGCTGTGCTAGCCTCATCCATATATCCAGAGGCTATAATGTCAACTTTCAGCCCATCTTGACCTGGGATTTCCAACACCTCATTGAAGGTTTCATCAGCAAGCCAAATGGTCCTTGATCTCAAGGTGACCTCCCATTTCCTTTTCTTGCTGTTATATTGAAGAGAGGCATACCAAGTTTTCACTGCCTCATCGTCATATTTTTCAGCAATTTCCAACAGATTCTTATATCTTAACAACCATATTCCAGCATCAAAGTTGTTAGATATTAAGAATTGTTCCATATTCACACAGTGAGGCTTTATTACCTTCTTGCTGGAAAACTTGGTAGAATACTCTTCTTGAATCTCAGGAGTGCTCCAAAGTGGCAGAGTAGTAAGCTCATATTCTCCAGATTGAGTAGAAGAAGAGGAAGCCACAACAGCAGTATCAGCCGAAGGAACTGCAGATTTTGATGATGAGGGCCCAGCTTTCTGAGATTCTGACTTGGATGATGATTTTTGGCGTTTGGAAGGAGTAGTTTTACTGGGTTCGGCCTTTCTCTTGGATTTTTCTCCTTCCTTTGTAGCATATTGAGATTTGACCGTTCTTTTTGGCCGAGTTCCAGCTTGTCCTGCTCCAGGATTTTTCACTCTCGCCATTTTTCGGTTGAATGATGCAGAATATGGTTTAGAAAAGATTTAAGGGAAGCGAAAGGAAGTTTAAATGGTGAAGAATGACGGTTTTTGGGCAGGAGTTAAGAGGATTGAAGAGAGAATCAGAACATACTTGGAGAAGTTACAAATAGGGTTGCGTCTGTTCTTTTGGAAAACCGTCGGTTTTAACGTATGTAACCGTTTGACAGACGAATTTTGAGGGGTCAAAATTTGAACTTCGGGCAGTTACAAGTTAAACCGTTCAGCAAAGCATACTGACAGACGAATTTTCATCTGAAAGTTCGTCTGACAGAGGCTTAGAACAAGCAGTATACGCATAACAGACAAATTTTGTTTCAACAAAGTTCGAATGTTGAAGAGAAAATAGCATCAACAATCAAAATTACAACCAATAGACGAATTAAGCATGCAGAGCATCATCTTTCAAGCATTCAGCATGAAGAACATGATTCAACAGACAAATTTTGAATTGTAAATTCGAATTTTTCATCTTTTGTAAAGGTTGTCCAACAGTCGTATGTCAAGAAGTGATAATTCGTATAACAGTGATGGACAAACATATCTTTGAAAATTTTGTTCTTGAAAATTTGAACTTCCATATTCAATAGACGAATTTTGAGGCATCAGTGAGAACTGTTCCCAAGTATAACAGGTCGAAGTTCGTCTGTTAGTCACTTAAAATTCGAATGTTGACCACGTTGACCAGTATAAAAACACAGTTTATGAAGAAACATACATTTAACATCATCTCAAATATAAGTATCATCATTAAGAACTTACAGAATGGATCCAGAACATAGGATTTTCGTTATTTACTTTACTTTCTGGTTGTTCCATTTTGATATGCTCCAATCTTCAAAAGTATAGCCATTTAGTCTTGTGAGGAGCACCTGCAACTTAAATTAAACACTCTCCGATGCTGAAGTTAGAATTGACTTTAAGATTTAAAATTCTAAAAAGAGAATTTTATAAGAATAACTTACAATTCATTGGGATTTACCATTCCCAATTCTCTTCTTATTTTGCAATGCATGTCTTCTGGTAGAGGTTTGGTGAGTATATCAGCTACTTGATCCTCTGTTGGGATGTATTCCAACTTAACTTCTTCTTTCAGAACGTGATCCCTTATGAAGTGGTGCCTAACCTCAATATGTTTCGTCCTTGAGTGCATGACAGGATTCTTAGTGATATTTATGGCACTTTGATTATCACACATGATGGGTATCTTCTTCATTTTAACCTCAAGATCCTCTAACTGCTACTTCATCCAGATGACTTGGGCACAACAGCTTCCAGCTGCAACATACTCAGCTTCTGCAGTGGATAGAGCCACACTGTTTTGCTTTTTGCTGAACCATGACACCAGGGATCCTCCAAGAAACTGACAAGTTCCACTTGTGCTTTTTCTGTCAGTTTCGGATCCTGCAAAATCAGCATCAGTGTATCCTTTGAGATCTTCTCCATTGCCTTTTGGATACCAAAGACCCATCTGTGGTGTTCCAATGAGATATCTGAAAATTCTTTTCACAGCTGTTGCATGGGTCTCTTTGGGGCATGATTGGAACCTTGCACACATACAGACACTGAACATAATGTCAGGTCTGCTGGCAGTTAAGTACAGTAGGGATTCAATCATTCTTCTGTACTGAGTAATGTCAAACATCTTCCCATTCTCATCCATGTCCAGTTTGGTTGCAGTAGCCATAGGTATTCCCATTGGCTTGGCATTCTCCATTCCAAACTTCTTTAGCAGCTCTTTCAGATACTTGGATTGGCTGAGGAAGATGCCATCATCTCACTATCTGATTTGCAGTCCAAGGAAGAAATTGAGTTCACCCATCATAGACATCTCGAATTCTCCCTGCATTAACTTAGAAAATTTCTTGCAAAGAGCCTCATTAGTAGCACCGAAAATAATATCATCAACATAAATTTGAACAATTAGTAAATCTTTATTTTCTTTCTTAGTAAATAAGGTTGTGTCAACTTTGCCTCTATTGAATCCTTTTTCACTTAGAAAATTGCTCAGTCTCTCATACCATGCTCTAGGGGCTTGTTTTAAATCATAAAGAGCTTTCTTCAGTTTATAGACATGGTTTGGTTTTGTAGAATCCTCAAAGCCTGGAGGTTGATCTACATAGACTTCTTCCATGATATATCCATTCAGAAAGGCACTCTTTACATCCATTTGATATAGTAAAATGTTTTTCATGCATGCATATGCCAGCAGTATTCTTATAGCCTCTAGTCTAGCTACTGGTGCAAAGGTTTCTTCAAAATCAATGCCTTCTTCCTGATTATACCCTTTAGCAACCAGTCTAGCTTTATTTCTAATTATTGTTCCAGATTCATCAAGTTTATTTCTGAAAACCCATTTGGTACCAATAACAGGATGATTTCTGGGCCTTGGTACTAAATCCCAAACTTGATTTCTTTTAAACTGATTTAGTTCATCTTGCATAGCCAAAATCTAGTAATCATCAGTTAAGGCTTCTTCAGCACATTTGGGTTCAATTTGAGAAATGAAAGCACAGTTTAGCATTTGATCCCTTAACTATTTTCTGGTTTTGACTTTCTCTTGAACATCCCCTATCACTTGATCAACAGGGTGATTCCTTTGATATCTCCAAGCTCTAGGGAGTTCTTGAGATGTTTCTTTATTTTCATCAAACTCTTGCTCCTGGATATCTTTCTCTGTGTTAACAGATTCAGGTATCTTTGGAGATTTTGTTTTATTTTTATCAGAAATCCCCAGTTTTTCAAAATTGAAAGCAAGATCTTCCTCATTGGCAATATGTTTTGAAACAGTTTCATTTTCAATGAAAACCACATGCATAGATTCTTCTATCATATTTGATCTTTTGTTATAAACTCTATATGCCTTACTCCTACTAGAATAGCCCAGAAATATACCTTCATCAGATTTGGCATCAAACTTACCCAGATTTTCTTTTCCGTTGTTATGGACGAAGCATTTGCATCCGAACACATGGAGATGGGACAGATTTGGCTTTCTCCCCTTGTACAGCTCGTATGGAGTCTTTCCTAGGATGAGTCTGATGTATGCTCTGTTGATGATGTAACTTGTTGTGTTCACTGCATCAGCCCAAAACACTTGAGAAAGTTCCTTCTCATTCAGCATAGCTCTGGCCATCTCCCTAATAGTTCTGTTCTTCCTTTCTACTACTCCATTCTGTTGAGGAGTCCTAGGAGCTGAGAAGTTGTGGTCAATTCCATGCTCACTGCAGTACTCCAGGAAGTATGCATTTTCAAATTCTCCTCCATGATCTGACCTTATAGACACAATAGAAATACCTTTTTCATTTTGCACTTTCTTAGCTAAGGTTACAAATGCATCAAAGGTATCACTTTTAGAGGAAAGAAATAATGTCCAAGTGAATATAGAATAATCATCTACAATTACAAGCACATACAGATTACCACCAAGACTCTTTACCCTAGAAGGTCCAATTAAGTCCATATGCAGCAAACTCAAGTGGTCTAGTTGTGGTAACTATGTTCTTAGATTTGAAGGATGATTTAATTTGTTTTCCTTTTAAGCATGCATCACATTCTTTATCCTTTTCAAAAGATATTTTTGGCAAACCCGTAACTAGCTCATTTTTAACCAGTTTAGACAATTGATTCATATTAACATGAGCTAATCTCCTATGCCATAACCAATTATCGTTATTTTGACTAATTAAGCACACAGAATCTAAGGGAGGAAGTTCATCAAGATCAATAGTATAACAGTTACCATCCCTTTGAGCTTTTAAGATTACTTTGTGATCACTTTTTTTGATGACCAGGCAAAACTTTGAGTCAAACAGCACCCAGTTTCCTCTATCACAGGTCTGACTCACGCTCAGCAGATTGTGGTTGAGGCCAATTACAAACAGCACTTCTTCAATGGATGTTTCTGGATTTTTCCCCACAATGCCAATGCCAATGATTTTACCATATTGATCACCTCCAAAGGTCACCTTTCCTCCTTTCTTGTCTCTAAGGGTGATGAACTTCTCCTTCTCACCAGTCATGTGGCTTGAGCAGGCACTGTCCATATATCATTTGTTGCTCTTCTTAGCTCTAAGACAGACCTGCAAGTCAATATTCATGTTTTCCTTTTAGGTACCCAAATTTGCTTGGGTCCTTTTTGGTTAGTAGATCTTTCCCTAGATGCAGATGCAACTCTAGGAACCCATTCAACTTTCCTGCAAAGTCCATTATAATACAGGAACTCGAAATGTGTCCCTTTTTGTTGCAGAAATGGCAGGTAGTGAAGGGACTACTAGATTGAGAGGCAGGAAGAAAACAATGTAGATAATACTTCTGTTTAGCATGCCTTGGTTGGTTATATGTCTCCATATGAGGTGATGCACTATTTTTCTTCTTATTGCTCTCAGCATGCATAAAATGTCTTCTGTATGCATTTTGGTTTTTCTTCCTAATTTTTTTCTTTGACAGCACATGGATCATAGCCAAGACCAGCTTTTCCTTGTGAAATTCTTTGGCTCCCCATCAAGGCAAACAACATATCTTTACCTCTAGTGAGCCTAGACATGCTTTTAACTAAGTAATCATTAGTTTGCTTAAGTTCAGTGCATGAAGTACAGCAAACAGATTCAACAGTAGGTAAAGAAGTAATTTCAGAAATTGTGCTTTGTGATTCTAGCTTGTTTATCTTCTTCTTTGCCAGTTTTAGTTCTTTAGCAACTTTAATGAAATCATCATGAAGCTCATGAAATGCATCCAGTAATTCAGAATAGGAAGGTTCAGATTCATATACCTCTTCTTCCTGATCACTGCTGCATGAGGGAGTGGCTTCTTCAGAAGCAAGTGCCATCAGACAAATGTTGGCAATCTCATCTTCATCTTCTTCTTCCTCATCTGAGCTATTGCCCCATATGGATGAGATGTAGGCTTTCTTCCTCTTCCCTTTGTCAGCAACTTTCTTTTCTTTTTCTTGCTTCCTGAGGAATTGGGGGCAGTCCCACTTTATGTGTCCCTGCTTCTTGCACTCATAACAAGTTACAGGTTCTTTTGCCTCTTTCTTGCTTTCTCCAGCAGCTCCCTTCTTGAAGAATCTCTTGTTCTTCTTCTTGCTGTAGAATCTTCCAAATTTTCTGACCATTATAGCCAGAGTTTCCTCATCCAGCCCATCCTCTTCGTCAGATTCTTCTTCCTTTTCATCAGTAGCTTTGAGGGCAAGGCCTTTCTTCTTTCTGTCCATCCCAGCTTCCTTGAGAGCTTTGATTTTTCCTTCATACTCTTCAAGGCTGCCAAAGAGAGCTGTGACAGAGGCCATTGATTCTCCTCTGGCTTCTTCTATTGCTGTCACCTTGGGCTGCCATTCCAGAGGGAGTACTCTGAGAATTTTTCTCACTTTCTCTGATTAAGTGTATTCCTTTCCTAGACTCTTTAGTTGATTCACAATGAGAATGAATCTCTTTTGGAGCTCTTTTATAGTTTCTCCTTCAGCCATCTTGAAGCTCTCATACTCTCCAATGCATGTATTGAGTCTGTTCTCCCTGACCCCAGATGTCCCTTCATGTGCAATCTGCAGAGTGTCCCACATCCCTTTTGCAGTTGTGCATTGTGAGACCCTGTAGAATTCATCCTGGTTCAGGGCACTGACTAGACAATGCTTTGCTTTAAAATTCAGTAGGACTCTCCTTCTGTCTTCATCATTCCACTCTGCTTCCAGCTTCTCTTTTGTGTCTTCCATCTTCAGTTAGAGCCATTGGGACAAAATCTCCTTTATCAATGACTGACCAGATGTCAAGATCAATTGATTGGAGGTAGATTTGCATCCTCATCTTCCAGTACCCATAATGCTCTCCACTGAAGCCTGGTGGTCTGTTAGTGTTGTTTCCTTCAGGAAGTATACTCTCTCCAAAGCCAGCCATCTTTGTTCCCGGACTGTAAAATCCTTTGAATGGGAATCCGGGCTCTGATACCACTTGTTAACAAGGCTGACTTCCCAAGAGGGGGGTGAATTGGGAAGATTGAAATTTTTCTGCACAAAGTGAAGTGGGTGAAGATATCACAGTATAATGGAAGCAATGAGTAAAACAGAGTAAGCTGATAAGTAAGGATAAGGAGAAGAAAACTCAGTGATTTATCCTGGTTCGGTCTATCCACTTGACCTACGTCCAGTCCTCAAGACAACTCTTGAGATTTATCCACTATACAGCAAGAATTTCAACGGGCTTCTTGCTAATGCCATAGTACATGAGTATGCTCTGTTTTTGAGCTCTCTCAAACTCTCTAAGCACTTTCTCTATGTGCTTCCCAATCCTCTTGTGAATTCCCCTCACAAGTAAATCTATCTTCCAGATGAAGAGTAGATTGTTTACAAAGATACAACTCTCTTGAATAGAGTAGATAAGAAGGTTAAAGTACAGATAATGAAGTTGAGAGGGTAAAAGTTTTTGAGATGAAGATTCAGCAGAAATTCGGTATATACACGATTAATTCATTACCCATAACTTCAAATGATGTTATATTTATAGTTTTAGTTCTCAAATATCCGTTAGAGACTAAATCTATCCGTTGGGGAAGTTATCCAACGGTTACTCTGAAAAACTATCCGTTTACCAACCGTATTTAATGTTTCTGACACACTAAAATTCGAATTTTGGTTGGTCAACAGACGAATTTCGAAGGAACCGAAGGTTAAAGCTTCCAATGTTAAAATACGAAGTTCGTCTGTCCATAGAGTGAAATTCGAATTTTGAAATTTATAAAATATTTTCACAA
Organism: Adenanthera pavonina; assembly: GCA_026686845.1. Lineage (NCBI taxonomy): Eukaryota > Viridiplantae > Streptophyta > Magnoliopsida > Fabales > Fabaceae > Adenanthera > Adenanthera pavonina. The sequence goes on from JAIVEN010000011.1 coordinate 20,607,624, forward strand.
TGTGACATACGAATTTTCAAGAAGAAAGTTTTTCTGTAAATCATGAACAGTATTTTCAATTTGCTACAGTACCCTCGAAATTCGAATTTTGGATGCCCAAAATTCATCTGTTCATTGAACGTTCAACGAGGCATAGTAGTTCACTTTCTTCGAAATTCAAATTTTGACAGAGTGAAGTTCGTCTGTTAGAAACCAATTTTGAAACTTAATTTCTTCTTGATTTCAAATGAACTTTAACATAGTTTCAGACGAATTTCTTCTATTTTCTCAAGTTTGTGTTTTGTCTGAAATTCAAATTTTGAAAGAGTGAAATTCGAATGTCACAAAGAAGCTCCTTTCAGACTTACATGAAAATTCGAATGTTGCAGAGTCAAAGTTCGTCTGTCAGAGATCATTTTTCAAATTCAATTTCTTCTTGATTTCAGATGAACTTTAACGTAGTTTCAGACGAATTTCTTTGGTTTTCACAAATTGCATTTTGTCTGAAATTCGAATTTTGAAACTGTGAAGTTCGTCTGTCATTAAAAGGCTTCTTTCAGACTTGATGAAAATTCAAATTTTGAATGGCCAAAATTCGTCTGACAGAGAGACACCTCTTCAGACTTATTCAGTTTTAGTTCGAAATTCAAATGTCCAAAGGCAAAATTCGAATTTCCAACTTGACAGTTCATTTAAACTTTCAGACTTTGTCTGTTTGAGAGTGCTTTTCAAATAAGTAAAGATTTAATTTCAAATCAAGGTTTGAAAACATCTTTTTCTTAAATCAAAATCTTTTACCTAATCACAACTTAAACTAAAGAGATCTAATAGCAAATACTCAGAAAATCTTCACTTGAAATAACTTTGATCTCCTTTGATATCTTCAATCCAAGCTCTTGAGTGTTGGTTTGGAATCATCAAAACTCTTGATTCAACATAAACCTCCTCCCTTAAGTTGATTAGTCTTGATCCAATGATGACTCAAGAAGTCTATTATAATGAAAAAAAAGTATAGATCAGGGTATAAATAATGTAGCAAGGTTGAGTTGAGTAGTAGCTTATGTTTTATACAATAATTTTTATGAAAAATATGTTCCCATATTTAGCAGCAGTGAGTAATGCTTTCGAGAAGCAAAGTTGTCATAAGTTAAAATGAGTTATAATCTCTATGGTATTACCAAGAACTTTGAGTGATAATGAAATAAAGGATAAGTAGACTTAAAGTGAAGAAAAGAAAATGAAAATAAGGAAGAAATGGCCTTGTAAGTACCATTCAAGTAAAAGTTAATGCAGTCAGGTTATGCTTAGCAGAAAGATTATTCATGTAAATAGCCTAAAGTTATGAAAAGTAAAGGGAAAGAATGATGTCAGGTGCCAATGAAGAGACTATAATATGAATAAGATAAGTGAATTATGAAAGTAAGGATAAGGATTAAGAATAGGTATATTATGTAGAAAGGTTAAGGGTAATTTTATAAATATTGAAAATTACTATCAGAACAAAGTTAGCTACGAGCTGAGTCCTATTGGTATATAGAATGGAAATCAACTGATTAAAGATAAAGAAATAACTAGTGTCGAAAGTTTAGCAGTGCCTTTATATCGATAAAGGTACTTTTGTATTTGAAAAAGACAAAAAGGTAGATAGTAAAGTAGATGGACATCACAAAAGGAGCTTTTAGGAGTCAAGATAGCAAAATAATACCAAACATAAGTTTACTTTAATCATGTACTCATAAAGTGAATTTATACTGCAAAAAAATCGTTTTACCAGTCCAACTATAAAGTAACTAATACAGAGTATTACTGGACTGAGAAAAAAATGTAGTATTTTGGACAACTTCTTCTCTCTCTTAGGCATGCATTCAATCCACATTTTTGTCCCAAAACTTCTCAAGGAAGGCATGAAATTTTTTGGCCAAAGAACTTCTTGAGGAAGGCATCAATTTTTGTCAAAAAGTAATATTGTTTAAGGAATAATTAGCAAGGTGATTATGTAACTAATTGTCCCTTAAAGCATTATGTTATCTTATATAGTTTTTAAATGATACATGACTTGCCATATTGGATATGTGATGTTTTGTGATTGTGTTGGCTGAGTTTATGAAGGGGTTTTGACCCCGGGATGTCTATTTTATAAAATGAAACTTTTCCGATATTTTTATGAGTTAATATGGCTAATTATGTTATAAAATGATTATTTGATGATTTCATAATATATGTGATGACATGCTTGCTTAACATGATGTTGCTACTGTGACTCTTTGAATCTCATCCTCTCCAAATTGACTAACATGATAGGCACAACTTTGGTAAGGCTTCCAAGAAGAAGCAAGGCAAGGAAGAAGAAATTGTGGATTGAAGTGTTAATCTTGTCTTTAATCCCTATTTTTGAAATGTTATGCAAATTTATGTATATTATTGTGATGCTGTGCCTCGAGACCATTATGTCACTTTAGGTCTTCCATGATGTATGGTACCATTTTAGTACAAAATATGGCCATGTATATATGTTGAAGAATTGATTTTGCAAAGTTAAGGGATAGAACTGGTCATTCTGCCCCTGAGTAGTAATACTGCCACTTTTTGGGTGGTTTGTAGTTGAACATTTGAATGCTATATATACTCTTAAAGTATACAGATAGATCTTTAAAATGGTCTAAAAAGAGCCCCATTTGGAGTTGTGTACAAATTGTTGTGATTTTTCAAATTTAGGGTCAGAAAACTAAAAATGACCAAATGAATAGTAAAAGTTCACGAATTTACTGCAAAAATTGGCCCAATGAAATTACTATGTGATTTTCTTCCATGTAGATCTAGATTTAAGATAATTGTAGAAACTTGAATCATCTCAATATGATTTTTCTATAATTAGTTATGAATTTTTAAAATTCAATTGGTAAAATGGATTTACTAAGAGAACAATACCACCGAATTTTGAAAAATTTTGTTTTAATTTTCTAGGTGATTTAAATATCTAATCATGATTAATGGGTCATAATTGAGGCTTAATACATGAAAAATAAGATTAAAGGTAAGGTGTTACATGATTCCTCTTCACTAGAGTACATACCTAGAAAAGTTAGATACACCATCTCTTAGTGATTATGGAATTTACTAGATATTTTAAACATATTTAAGGCCACAAAATACTCAATAAAATCACAAAAATTTGCTCAAAATCAAGTAAAACACATGCCATAATGTAGAACACGAATTTAGGGAATTTTTTAAGTAAAAAGTTTCCCAAAAAGCCCCTGCACATGCCTCCATGTACTTCTAGAAGGTTTCTGGAATTAAAAATAATTTCTGGGAATGAATCCTAGTGCGCCAATGGCGCATGTCACACACGCACTACCTTCCTAGCCTCCTACCATCACATGTGCTGCTTTATTGGACTCAGATCATCATCTTGAGTCCAGTGGTATGCCTAGATGGGCCAATAGGAAAGCAAGTGACTCACAAGTGCTTATAGTGTGAGTGAGGAGAGAAATTTTTTTTTAATTTAATATTAATTATTAAATATTTAAATAATATTTTTAGATAGGGTCAAGACCCCCAGTTGCCCCCTTTTTAAGTAGGCTTGGGCCTTAACCCATGTGGTTCGGGGTTGGGTTTGTATTTAACCCGACCTAAAACCCGAATGAGTAACCCTTCTATTTTTTAATGTTATTGAAATGCAGCACGTTTGGGAGCCAAAATGATGTGATGGGTCATTGAAGTCGTCCCTGGCCTCTCACTAGGTCAACCCTACCCAGTTTGGACCCACACAACAAGCCATCATTTTTCATCATTTTCTCACCACTCCAACATCCATTCGCCATGATTTTGGTGCCACTGGAATCATCTCACTCATCTCATCATTTTCTACATTCTTGTGTCCTCATATTGCTATAGAAAAGTGAATTTTATGAACCCATTTTTGTGAGTTTTTTTAGTTATTGTGTTTTTAACTTTTCTTCGAGTTTCAAAGTTTATTTATGTATACCCAGAACACAAGCAAACCCAAAAACACTTTTCCAAAACCTACACACAAGAAAAGGATCAAAATAGGGAAGACATCAAAGAACAAATATGAACAAGGCAAGAACTAACGCATGCTTGGAAAAAAAAAAGCACAACTCTAAAACAATGCTTAAAAAAGACACAGGCTTTAACATGTTCTCTTGACTAAAAACAAGGTTTTTAAAGAAAAAAAGGCCCTTGGATCATCAAGCTTTGGTACCATTGTTGATTAAAATAGAGTATGGAGTATACCTTTGAGCATCCTTGGATGAATAACAAAACTTGCATACGGTGTATGTTAGGTTTAATATAAATTTTGATGCTAACAAATGCAGAATAATAAGGAATAAATGCATCATAATTGTCTAACATATATATTATTCTTAAAAGAAGTAAAATATGCATTAGCATGTGATTAACTATATTTATAATGCATATATCATGATATATACTAATATATCCACTGTACTTTTATATTGTACAATACAAGTTGGATATATAAATTGGACTAACTACTTGGTTTGTAAGCATAATATATTAAATATAGAAATGTCTAAGAACAAAGAGTGAGCATTGGAATAAAGAAAGAAAAATCAATATCATGTCTCACTCAAAGAAGAAGAAGAGAAAGGACACTCCAAAAATGGAAGATCAAAATGGAGCATGCTAAAAAGGAAATGACTAAGTGAAAGTGGAGTTTAATCTTTGACGATCTAGCATTTAGGTATATTTTATTTTCTCTTTAGTCTTGAAGTGATTTAATTTTTGAAATTTACTTAATATTATTACCTAAGTTTTAAATGAGTTAGATTAAGTAAATCTGATATTAGCATGTGTTAAAATTAAGGAATATTAGCTAACAAACGAATTTTGCTTATGATTCATGTTCATTTTGTGCCAAATTTGCACATTGCTTGTTAAATTTAAAAGTTACAAAGGTTTTATATCTCATAGATGAATTTTGAATATGAAATTCAAATTTCGGGCTAAGCATAGTGAAAGTATGCAGAAGTCACAAAGGTTTGAACATACCATTGATAGACAAATTTTGATCTCTGAAATTCGAATTTTAGTATCTGAAACTTTAGTTTTGAAATGTATTGTGAAAACTTGAAGCAATTGTGTAACATCTCTAGAAAGTTAGAATATTTAAAGATACATAGGAAATTTACAAAAATGGATAGACACTATTTTGCATGAAATAGGACAAATAGGTCATTTTTCCCAATTAGACGAAAGTGAGAAATTATGTTTTTGCTCCTAAAAATTATGAAAATGATATTTATGTTCCTAAGTTTAAAAAATGACATGGAAGGAGGGTAGAAAAGTCCTTGTGGGAAAAATTACATCTAATGACCTGAAAGTTTTAAAAATTATAAATTTATCCTAGGTCAGAATAATTTTTTACATAAGCTCACAATGAGACAAGTCTAATGGTATATGGAACTGAGGTTTTATGTTAAAGGATGAAGAAATAATTAGTGCCAAATGTTAAAAAGTAACTTTATACTGATAAAACTACTTTTTGGTCTGTAAAAGCTAAAAAGTCAAAAAGAAAAATAGTTGGACACCACAAAAGTTGCTTTTTAGAGATAGTATAATAAAGTAATACTAGACACATGTGCACTTTAATCTTGTATCAATAAAGTGAATTTACATGCAAAAGTAACTTTACCGGCCCAAATATAAAGTAACCAACACAAGGTAATACTGGACTGGGAAAAATTATGCAGTGTTTTGGAGATAATTCCTCCCTCAAGGATGCCACCTAATCAGCCACGTGAGAGAATTAGTAAGCTTAAAGGTTAATTTTTCATTGACCAAGGTCAATTAACTTAACCATAGGTAGGAAAAGTAATTAACCAAGCATTAAAACATGGTTAATGTGTCTATAAGTATTCCCTCCACCTTTAGCAGACTTATACACTTAGAAAGGAAGGGAGAGGAGTCTGAAAAATTGCAAGAAGAAGAAGCACACGTGAGGAAGCAAGAAGGAAAAAATAAAGGAGGAACTTCAAGGGTAAAATAGCTAAGCTACATCCTATTCTTTCTAGTATAGTTTCTAAGTGGTTTGGGATAGTTGGAATGAAATTTTCTCTACTCCTCTTTGCTGTCCTAGCTTAGCCAAACATGGTTTAAGGGAGGGGAAGTGTTTTTGAACCATAAAATTATGAGAAAGTATGAGTTTTTGTGAAAGAAAGTAAACTAGTTATGTTTTGAAACAAGTAAATTGGAAAGCCTATATTTTTTCATGATGGCAGAATTTTGGTCATTGTGAAAGGCCATACTAGAGTGGGAATTTCATTGTTTTGATGTCAAAAATGGATTCTTCATGACCAAAAACCTTAGGAACAAGTATATGCTTCAAGGTTAAGTTTAAGATAAACAATTGGAAATTTTAGGGTTTTATGTGAGCTTATGTACTATGTTGTGAAATCAATGGTTTAAGCCATTGTTTAATGTTATTTAGGGACTTGAGGAAGCTTGTGCAATCATTGGAAGTATAGTGTATAGCCAAGGGAAGACATCAAGGTAGCTAAGTTTATAATCTTGCTTTATGTTTTATCATTATATTTCCTATGATCACATTGTGTTGCTATATTGCAATTGTGTTTTCTTTGACTAGTTTTAGTTGTAATATGAGGGGTTTTATTCCCTAAGATGTCTATTTTCTAAGCTGTTATACTGCCAAATTTTTTATGATATATGGTTTAATGTGATTTTAAGTGATTAAAGTGATTGTTATATGTAACGATTGACATGAATGCATGAATTATAACTTACTACTTAGAATGTCCCAATCTTACCCCCTTAAGTATCCCAACATTTTAGGTTCAAAGCATGGCAAGACCCCCATGAAGGCAAAGAGTAAGGAGAAGGCTATGGATTGCTAATGTTATAATAGCCATAGCTCTTTGTGTTTTGATAATTATATTTAAAATTATATGTGAATTTGTAAAGTTGTGTCCTGATACCATTATGCTATTTTAGGTCTCTTATAATGTTATGAATATGTTATGATCAAGAATGGACTAGTTTAGAGAATGAATGTAATGTAAATATATACTTTTGCAATGTAATAGCGTATTTTGGCCAATTTGCTCAGCTGATGAATTCAGGATCACTGTTCATTTGAAATGTGAAATAGTATACAAGTGTTATATATTCTCAAAATTAGACATACAAATATTGTCAAAAAGCTAAATAACACATGAATTGGACATTTGTATGATTTGTTATGAATTTTTGAAATTAGGCCAGAAAATCAGAAACATGAATTTTGACCATTTGTATAGTGTATTTTTAAGCATTAAACTATATAAATTAGCATGGTTAAATCTTATGTTCATATTTTTCCCTTGTAGAGCATGTTTTCAGCTTCATGTAGACACTTCAATCACATTGATATGAGTTCTCCAGAATTAATTATGATTTTTCAAAATTCATCCAAAAAACTTTGGATCCAAATGAATAGTAACATTATTTTCTCTATTTTATCCAATATGGTTCCTATGATGATTTAAGCCTCTAACATGAGTTATTTGGACATTAAATATGCTATACTACTTGGGAAAATGAATGATATAGTATGTCGTTACAAACTGTTCAAACCTAACAGACGCACTTCCAATATAAAAATTCACATGAACTTATATGAGGTATCTTTTGCAAACTCGAAATTCAAATGTCACTATGTAATAAATGAATTTCAAAGTTCAACGTTAAACATATAACTATGCTGATTCTGCAAAATTCATCTATTGAGCTTCAAAATTTGAATTTTGGTATGTCAGATGCATTTAATGTTGTTGTTGAACAGCTCTTTACATAGAGCAATGACTATAATTTGTGTATAACGGATAGATCTTGTATCTAACGACCAGTCAAGCCACAAATCTATAAATAGAACCTTATTTGAATTTATGGGTAACTAATTAAGTCAGTTTTGTGCCAAAATGTTGCTCCAATACATAAAATCTTTTTCTGTTAGCATTTATAGTTAAACACCTTATTAGAGCGAGCTTTCAATGTATTATCTACTGTAAAAGAGAGTTTCAATTTTGTAATCATTCTTTTCTACAATTTTTAGGTAGAATCTTAGTATGGAAAAATACTAAAGGAAATTACAATTCTTGTAAGGGTGTAGAGAGAGTGGCTTCACAAGTTCCTGCTGAAACTTGTGGGATGTATTGAGGCTTCACAAGTACCCAGATCAAACTTATGAGATATAGTGAAAATCTCAAGTGGTGGCTTAAGGATTCGATGTAGGTCAAGTGGTTAGGCTGAACCAATATAAATCTTTATGTGTTTCTATTTATCTTCTTTCTTCAATTGCTTTACTTAATTCTCTCTATTTATCCCTATTCTACTGCATCTCTTGGTGAAATTGGGTTGTGCTTGAAAAAGCGCAAAAATTTTGCATCACCCAATTCACCCCATCTTGGGTGATCAGCCAAATCTTATAATTGGTATTAAAGCTTGGACTACCCAGATAACAGATTTCATCATCTAGGAGAACTCATGGCTGGCTTTGGAGAGAATATATTACCACATGGGAACAATATCAACAGACCTCCAGGCTTCAGTGGAGAATACTATAGCTACTAGAAGATGAGAATGTAAATATATCTTCAATCTATAAACCTAGAGATCTGGTATATAATAAAGAAGGGTGACTTTATACCAAACAAGATACAAGACGATGGCACATATAGAGAGAATTCATAAGAAGAGTGTAATAATGAAGATAAATGAAGAGTTTTACTGAACTTCAAGGAAAAACACTCCTTGGTTAGTACTCTAAATCAAGATAAATTATTCAGAGTGTCATATTACAACACAGCAAAGGAAATGTAGGATGCTCTGGAGATTGCCCATGAGAGGACTAAGGGAGTGAAAGAAAACAGACTCAGCTTTCTCATAATAGAATATGAGAGGTTCAAGATGATTAATGATGAGGCTATTAAAAATTTTTAAATTCATTTTACTCACATCATCAGTCATCTAGTAGCTTTGGGAAAGAGCTATATACAAAGAGAACAAATATGCACAATACTCAGAGTTCTACCCAAAGAATGGCAATCAAAAGTGACAATTATTGAAGAGACAAGAGGAGAATCATATCAATCTATCACTACACTATTTAGAAGCCTTGTTGCACATGAAGGAAGACTTAACCTTCTATAAAGTAGCAGAATAAAGAAAAGACACTGATGTTCAAAGCTACTACATCACAGAGCTTAGAAGATGATGATATTAATGATGAAAGTAATGATAGCATCAGTGATGAGGAGGAGGACGAGCTAAAACAGTTGACCATCAAATTTGACAAATTCCTCAACGTCAACAGGAAGGAACTTTAGGAACAAAAACACTTTTGCTAGGCAAATAAATTGAAGTACCATTCAAAGAGGCAAGGGGGAAGATATGTAGAGAGGAAGAATCATAAAGCTAAAGTTACATACAACTCTGCAATCTGGGGTAATAGTTCGGATGAACATGATGAGGATACCTATTAGTGATTAATGGCTAAGACCAATGATGAGGTATCAAATTCTGACTCTGAATCTAGTTCTAATTACTCTTTTAATGAGTTTTAAGATACTTATACTAAATATATGATGAACTAATTAGATTAGCAAAAACACTTGCACATAGTAAGAAGAAACTGATTTTCTTAGAAAATGAATTACAATTAGAAAAGAATGAAAAGGAATCACTTAAAAAGAAAATAGATGAGTTAGAAAATATCTGTGAAACCTACTCATACACTTCTTCTTGTGATTCATGTGATCGATTAACCAAAGAAAAAAAGGAATTAACTAAAGTCATAGCCAATTTCACCCAAGAAAAGGATAAGTTATTCCACTTAGTAAACAAAAAAGTGTGTTTGACAAGTTAGGTGCTGGCTGCATAAATAAGTCTAAGGAGAAGAATATACTTTATAAGGAATTCTTTGTACCTACTATAATGCTTAGCTCACTATTATGCACATATTGTGGTAAAAATGGATATATTGCTTATCTGTGCAATATTAAGAGAAATGGTTTAAGTAAAGGTATGAAATATGTTCCAAAGAATACCACTAACCCTCCTAGACCCAAAAACAAATGGGTACCAAAATGTTCTTCTAGTATTTCATGTGTGCAGAATAAATCCAAGAAGAAATAACATATTGGTGCAAGAAAGAAGTCACAGAAAAGAAAAGCTTCCCAAAACTCTAAAGCTACAATTGCAAATTACAAGGACAAGTATTGGAAGCAAACTTCTCACCCATCTCAAGGAAGGACCTCAAACAAAAATTAGATCACTCACCTTGAGAAAAGAAAGAGTAGATACTTGGATAGTGGTGTGACAAATGCAAAGAAGAAAAATGAACAACTACACACCAAAGTCAAGCAGAAGATCACAAGGAGATGATCTTTGGTAACCTCCATTACTTACCCTATTCAATTATTGGATTATATGTTATATTTGGGTAAGATTGAACTTTGATCCAATATGAATTTTAAAATGTTTAAACTGACCATTAGTGAACCCAGGTAAGAAAAAGTACCAAAGGAAGAAAATGACCTTTTTTTGTTTTGCAGGTACTCCTTATGCTAAATGGTGAAAGTCTGATAAAGATGGAGTATCTGATATGCTTAAATGAATTCATATTGAAAAGGGATAGGTATTAACCAAACTGGTTTGTAAGTGTTTAACAAGTTTTCAGATATGCTTGTTGATGCTATTATTTGAGGTTATTAAAATAAAATATGGTCCTTGTTCAAATAATGAGCTATCTAAATATGATAATACTTACTATGAAGTTCAATGTTTGTACAAGTCCATTTCTTTATTTATATGACCAAACTTGTGTGCTTTTCAAAATTTCCCTTGCATACTGATTTTGATTTGAGCAATCATCTGAAAAGCATGTATACTTGAATAAATGCTCATGCCTTTATTGTTGAATCAAGTGTTTTGATAGTTTCAAACAATTGGAGCTTTGAAGGAAAATATCAAAAGACTATAAGAGAACTCAAGAAGAAATCCAGGAAAAAATTTGTCTGTTGAACAGTTACACAAGCTAAAACCAAGGGTCTTATTTTGAATAGATGTATCCCTATTCGTCTCTCTCCTAAATCTATTTACATCCTCTCTTAATTTCTTATCAACTCAATTCGTGAATCTCTATTTCCCACCTTTTAATCTCCTTTTCATACCTTATAAACCCCTTCCTTGCATCTTTTTACAACAATCAATCACAAGAATGGCAAGGGTTAAAAATCCTGACATGGGTAAAGGAGAGTCCAAACCAAAGAGAGCGGTTAAGTCTCAATATGCCTTTAATGGAGGAGAAACTCAAAAAAGGAAAGGAGAATCTAGCAAGGGAACACCATCCGAAAGGTAGAAAACAAATCCCAAGGCTGATTCGAAGAAGCCTGCTTCTACTACTGCTGCCTCTGCCTCATCCAACATTGAATCTAAGGAATTCCAGTTAACCACTAAGCCATTGTGGAACAATACTAACATCCTAGAAGAGTATACCACCAAATTCCTCAACAAAAAGGTAATCAAACCTCACTATATGAATTTAGAAGAATTCTTATTTCCAATAATTTTGATGCTAGCCTATGGTTGGTGAGATATAAGAACTTGTTGGAAATTAAGGAGAGATATGATGATGAGGTTATCAAGACATGGTATGCTGCTCTGTTGTATAATAACAAAAAGGAAAAATGGTAGGTTAATTTGAGGTCCAGAACCCTCTGGCTTTCTGATGAGACCTTCAACGAAATATTGGAAATTCCTGGGCAAGATGGCTTGAAGATTGACATCACCACCTTAAGATACATGGATGAGGATGAAAATGTAGATGAGGAAGGTAGTCCTTTTCTGAATTACAAAGAGAGCATAGTCCTGACTACCCTGTTCAAAAGACGTGAAAATGGGCGTTCCCTGAGTATACTGTAGCCCTCTGATTTAACTGCTCAAGTCAAGATCCTACACTATATTGTGTCCAGGATAATATTCAACAATGGCAGGAGCTTTAATCTGATTACAAGGGCTAAAGCTCATGTGATGACTACACTCATGCATGGCAAGTTGTTAAATATGGGTTATATCATTCTTCAGCGCATGATCAAAGCCAGAGATTAGAGGAAAGACTCCACTTTGCCCTTTGCCTCCATCATCTCCAAAATACTTCAGTATGCCAGGATACAACACTTAGAGAAAGGCAAAGGCAAACCTGCTGAAGTCTTTAGGGAGGAATAGTTGCAAATGATGGGAATTGAAAGAAAAGATGGAAGGTGGATTGGAAAAGGAGCTCAGAAGTCAGAAGGCCTCTTCTTTGAGGAAGGTCATTCACAATGGCAAGCAAGAACTTTTGAGGTTGCTCCACCCACACAACCTTCACCACAACCTTCCCAGCCTGTTTCTCTTCAACCACAGCCCATTTAGACGCCTCAGCCATCCATTCCCTCGACCTGGGCAAAGCCAACAAAAATCACTGAGTTGTATGACAACCTGTATGTACTCATACTGAACATTAGAGATGAGCAAAATGCCAAGTTTGCTCACCTACAAGATCAAATCTTTCAGTTAGCTAAGAACAAGAAAGTGGTTACTGATGCGTATGAGGACATCAGAAGTGCTATTCACTCTATATCAGCTCTACCTCAGCCAATACCCTGAACCTCCAAGCCCCTTTGAGCTAAACTCTTCTGAACCTGATGCTGACAATGTTGCTGCTAAGGTTGTTAGCACTATGGTCATACTATAGGCCTCCAGCACCGAGACAAGCCCAAATCTACCCTTGGATTATGGCATGGAGGTTGAGGCCCCTCAGGAAGCAAGCTCTTATGTGCCTAAAATGGAAGATGCTCAAGAATCAATTCTGTCACTCCAAGAATCTGAGCAAATAGAGAAACTTGTAGCAGCTATCACCTATGCACCAGTCATTCAGGCTGCACTAAATGAGGAAAAAAGCCTAGTTTCATAATGTAAACATTACAGCTATTGCATATAATGTCATTGTGTAAGCTAAAAAACAAAGGCTTGATGAAATATTTTCTCCCCCTACTCCTCAACCTTCATCTTCTCAATATGGCGTGACCATAGCACAAAGGGCCATGTTTACCAATCTTCATATGGAAGTTCAGGATATTGTCGATGATGCTGAGGATGGCCTTCCTAAGTCACCACCATCCGTACCTCTTCCTTAGATACCCTCCATTATGACATTTGTTCTTGTTCCTCTTTATGCAATTCCAGTGTCACAAGTTCCTCCTCCTGCAATGCACGTTCAAGCCCCTAATGATGCCAAAAAGGGGGAGGAAAAATCTAAGCAAATTGGGAAACCTGGAGCAGGGCATTCTAGCAAGACCTACAGCAAGAAATCCAAGCCCAAGAAGAAATGATTAGATCTTAGGGTTGTTTGGTTTTACTTGTACTGTTTGTTTATGTTTGCTATATCTCATGTAATGAAATGACTATCTTGCTTTGAAATACTGTGTTTGCAATGTCATATCACTGTATTAAACCTTTAATGAATTAATACAATGAGATTCCATATTTTCCTTCTGCTCTGCTATATATGCTGCGCTTATCTTTAAACTTTAATGCACATATTGAGGGAGAGCTCTCAGAAACAAACCCACGTACTAATCTAGTTTGCAAGTTGTTTTGTCATCATCAAAAAGGGGGAGAATGTTGAATTAAGTGTTTTGATTATTCACAACTGGAGGTTGGAAGGAAAATATCAGAGAAGTATAAGAGAACTCAAGTGAAGAAATCCAGGAAAAAATGAGTAAAGAATTATTTTGTAGGATTTTTCACAGTAATCACAGAATAAAAGGCTTTGATCTTACACCCACTAGTTTTAAGTAAGTGTTTTTCAACTATCCAATGCTAACTTTTGTTAAATTTGAAAAATACTGACTAACAAATGAATTTTGAACTGTTAAACTCCATATATGTAGTTGAAAATTTGAACTTTGGTAACTGAAATTCGAAGTTATAGAGATGTTACCTCTGACAGACGAATTTCAGTTTATTGAAATTTGAATTTTGAGACAAGTATAATTTATGAAAACTAGAAAATTCGTCTGAAGCTATGTCAAAGTATGTCTAATCTTTGAAGGTAAAAAGAGTTCAAAGTTAGTCCCACTAATAGACAAACTTTGGTTTTGAAAATTCAAACTTTGGAATAAAAATGTATAAGTCTAATTAGAAGTCTATCTAACAGACGAATTTTGAAGGCTCAAAATTCAAATTTTGAAAAGTAGAACTGTTGTGCCATATTAAGTTGCTCACTAATAGACTAATTTTGGATCCCCAAAATTTAAACTTCGAGTGCACTATAGAAATATGAGACAACTGTTCATACTTAACAATTTCACTAACAAATTTCTCACTCAAAGAAGATACTCCAAGAGTGGAAGATCATAAGGGAGCATGCCAAGAATGAAATGACCAATTGTTGAAGATCTAGCTTTTAGGTATATTTTATTTTCACTTAGATCTTGAGGTGATTTAATCTTTAAAATTTACTTAATCTTGTTACTTTATATTTTAAATGAGTTAGATTAAGTAAATTTAATGTTTGCATGTGTTAGAATGGAGAAATATTGGCTAATAGATGAATTTTGTGCAAAATTCGCACTTTGCTTGTTGAAATTCGAAGTTACAGAGGTTTTATCTTTAATAGATGAATTTTGATCTAAAATTTGAATGTTGAGCTTAGCATAGTTATGAAAGTGTGAAAAAGTCACAAAGATTTGAACATGCCTCTGATAGACATATTTCTGTGAAATTCAAATTTTAGTCTCTAAATCAAATTTCTGTTTCTAAAATTCTAATTTCAGAGTGCATTCATAAAACTTGAAGCAATTGTTCAAACCCAACAAATGCACTTTCAATATGAAAATTCGCATGAACTGACATGAGGTATTTTTTGCAAACTCAAAATTTGAATGTCACTTTGTAACAGACGAATTTGAATGTTCAATGTTAAACACATAACTATGCTGACTCTGTGAAATTCGTCTATTGAGCTTCAAAATTTGAATTTTGGTATGTCAAAGGCATTTAAGGCAATTGTTGAACGGCTCTTTCTATAGAGTAATGGCTAGAACTTGTGTATAACGGATAGATCTTGTGTCTAATGACTAGTTAAGCCACAAATCTATAAATAGAATCTCATTTGAACTTATGAGTAACAAATTAAGTGAGTTTTATGATAAAATGTTGCTCCAATACATAAAGTCTTTTTGTGTTAGCATTCATAGTTAAACTCACCTCATTAGAGTGAGCTTTCAATGTATTATCTATAAAAGAGAGTTTTTATTTTGTAATTATTCTTTTCTACAATTTCTGGGTAGAATCTTGTGTGAGAAAACACTAAGGGAAATTACACATCTTGTAAGGATGTGGAGAGAGTCGCTTCATAAGTTTGTGGGATGTAATGAGGCTTTACAAATGCCCATATTAAACTTGTGAGATATAGTGAAAATCTCAAGTGGTGCTATGAGGACTGGATGTAGGCCAAGTGGTTGGGCTGAATAGTATAAATCTCTATATATTGCTCTTCATCTTCTCTCTTCAATTGCTTTACTTAATTCTCTCTGTTCTGTTCTACTATATCTCTTAGTGAAATTGGGATGTACTTCAAAGAGGGTGAAAATCTTGCATCACCTAATTTGCCCTCTCTTAGGTGACAAGCCAAACCTTACAGTGTAGACTAGATTACCAGAGTAGAACCTAGTCTTTATTCATATTGGATAACACCTCACATACTCACTGAGAGAATAGAGAAGAGAGAAAGAAAGTTAAGAAGAATTATGTCTTGAGGAAAGAATGAGCTCCTCTATTTATAAATGGAGGATTATATCTTTTACAATCTATGCATTTATGAGCAAGATTTGCTTCACCATGCTCAAATTTGTTCCTTTATTCCCTCATAAATATCCAAAAACTAACAGGCTTTTGGGGAAAAACAACTGGCCCATCAAGGGTAGACTTTTTATCAACTAAGTCCAATAGTACCCAAATTTGCCTGGGTCCTTTAAGTTTAGTCTTGAATCCCTTTGATATAATTGTACTTTTAGGAACCCAAACTTTATTACCTTGTAGTT
Organism: Adenanthera pavonina; assembly: GCA_026686845.1. Taxonomy (NCBI): domain Eukaryota; kingdom Viridiplantae; phylum Streptophyta; class Magnoliopsida; order Fabales; family Fabaceae; genus Adenanthera; species Adenanthera pavonina. The sequence goes on from JAIVEN010000011.1 coordinate 20,623,730, forward strand.
TTCTAGATTCACATTTATAGCATGCATGTCCAATTTGATTACAAAAGAAACAAGTAGGTGATGGAGATGTTCATGCTCTAACCAAAAAAGTTCTTATACAACTTAACATTGTTTTTATTGTTATAACTAATTCTGGTTTTATCAAACTTATATTTTTGTTGTCCTAGCAATATTTTTAAGTTTTCTTCCTCCCCCTTAACAAAATTTGCTAAATCTTTAGTCAAGCTATCCGCTTTTAATTTTAAAGATTCATTTTCATCCTTCAATTTTTTATAATAATCAATTCCAGAAACTAATTTCTTATTTTCCTCCTCTAACTTAGATTTCCCTAGCCTAAGTTTTTCATATTTAACAAGCAATTTTTCAAAGTCAATCATAAGCTTATCTAATGTTTTTTGTAGTTCAAGATTAGAAAATTCATGACATACCTCACTTTCCTCATTAGTCATTAAGCAAAGGTTAGTTATCTCTTGCTCCATTTCTTCCTCTTGCTCATCTTCATCTTCATTACTCCAAGCCACTAATGACTTTTTCTTGTTAACCTTGGAAGGTTTTCTCTTGATGTGTGGACATTCCGATCTCACATGCTCTTGCTTGCCACAATCATAGCAAGTAATTGAACTCTTCCCATGATCCTCTTTCTTGTTTTCCTTTCATTTAGTTTGGCCCTTATTCTTCCACAAATGACTTTTCTTTCTTGCAGACCTTTCTAGCCTTTTTGAGAAGAATAAAAGATCTTGAAGATCAAGATCATCTTTATCATCAAATTGATCCATAGTAGCAGCCGCTTTCAAAGCCAAATTCTTCCTTTTTTTCTCCATCTCATGTCTCTTTAAGTGTGTCTTCTCATAGGCGACGATAATGCCTCTCAATTCATCATAGAAGAGAGTAGCTATATTGTTGTTACTCTTAATATTATCAACCTTGGATTGCCAAGCTTATGGTTGTTAGGTCTAATATAATACAAGTTTTGATGATGACAAATGTAGAGTAATAAAAAACAAATGCAACATATTTGTATAGTATATATATTGTTCCTTAAAGAAGTAACATGTGCATTAGCATGTATTTAATTATGTTTATAATGAATATATCATGCTATGTACTAATATATCCACTATGCTCTTATGTTTTACAAAATAAATTAGATATATAAATTGGACTAACTACTTGGTTTGTAAGTATAATATATTAAATGTAGGATTGTCCAAATAAGAAAAGTGAACATTAAAATAAAGAAAGGAAAATCAACATTATGTTTTATTTAAAAAAGAAAAAGAGAAAGGGTGCTCTAAGAATAGAAAATCAAAAGGGAGCATGCCAAGAATAAGAATGACCAAATAAAAGTAGAGTTCAACTTTTGAATACCTAACTATTAGGTACATTTTGTTTTCACTTAGATTTTAAGGTGGTCTTAACCTTTGAAATTTATTTAATCTTGTTATCATATATTTTGAATGAGTTAGAAGCTTGTGTTAGAATTGAGAAATATTGGCTAACATATGAATTTTGTATTTGACTCATGTTTATTTTGTGCAAAATTTGAACTTTGCTTAGTGAAATTCGAAGTTATAGAGGCTTTATCTCTTATGGACGAATTTCAGTTCTGAAATTCGAATTTTGGGCTAAATATTGTTAGTGAAAGTATGCAAAATTCACATAAAACTTAGTCAAAATTTGAATGTTGGTGAAGTTCAAAGTCACTTCCTTTAACAGATAAACTTTGAATTTTAAAGTGCGAATTATAAAATGAGAACTTGTGAGTCTCGTTAGAGTATGCCTCTAATAGATGAACTTTGCATTTCAACAATCGAATTTCGAAGAGAGAACTTTTATAACATATTGAATATGCCACTGACAAATGAATTTTTGCTTTTGAAATTCAAATCACTGTGAAAACTTGAGACAATTGTTGAAACTCAACAAACATACTTCCAATATAAAAATTCGCAAGAACTAACATGGGTTAACTTTGGCAAACTCAAAATTTGAATTTCACTCTGTGATAGATGAATTTTTTAATTTCAACGTTAAACACATAAGTATGTTGACTCTACAAAATTTGTCTATTTAGCCTCAAATTTTGAATTTTGATATATCAGACGTAATTAATGCAGTTGTTGAATGACTTTTTTTAGAGCAATGGCTAAAACTTATGTCTAACAAATAGTCAAACCACAAATCTATAAATAGAACTTTATTTTGAACCTATAGGTAATGAAATTAAGTAAGTTTGTGCCAAAATGCTCTTACAATTTATAAAATCTTTCTGTATCAACATTCATTATTAAACCCACATCATTAGAGTGAGCTTTCAATGTATTATCTACTTCATAAGAGAGTTTCCATTCTGTAATTATTCTTTTCTATAAACTTCTGGGTAGAATGTTAGTGTGGGAAACAGTAAGGGATTTACACATCCTGCACGAGTGTGGGAAAAGTGGCTTCACAAGTGTTTACTAAAACTTGTGGGATATACTGAGAGTTCACAAATGTCCAGATCAAATTTGTGGGATATAATGAAAATCTCAAGTGGTGGCTTGAGAACTGGACGTAGGCCAAGTGGTTTGGACTAACCCAAGATAAATTCTTGTGCCTTATTCTTCATTTTATTATTTCATCTATATCCCTTATCACCCTCTGTTCACCTCTATTTTACTACTTCTCTTGGTGAAATTGGATTATGCTTCAAAAAGGGCAAAATTTTTCATCACCCAATTCATCCTCTTCTTAAGTGACCAGCCAAACCTTATAGTGGTAAATTTCTAAGCACTTTGGAATCGATTTCCAACTCAAAATATTTCTTGCTCAAAGACTTGAGATCACCAACAATCTTGAAGAATTGATTAAACATTTCTTTGATGTCTTCATTCTCTTTCATAGAGAACAATTCAAACTCATAGATTAAAGTGTTCATTTTGACTTCCTTGACATTTGAAGTACCTTTGTGTGTAACTTCAACCTTGTCCCATATTTCTCTAGCAGTTCCATAGCTTGAAATCTTGTCATATTCTCATCCATTGATTGCATAATAGAGGACATTGATAGCGCAAGCATTTGTTGGAACCATTTTGATGCCATCATCGATCTACTCTTTTCTTGGTTTTTCTATGTGTTCTCCTTTCTCATTCTTCTTCGTAGGCATTTTGGGTCCTTTCATGGTCACTGCTCAAATTGGATAGTTTGTAGATTGAATGTAGATCCTCATTATGTTTTTCTAATAGGAGTAATGGTTTCCATTGAAGTAAGGAGGTCTATTTTGTGAAGCTCCTTCGGCAAAGTATGCTCCATTAAGACTCTAATCATTTTGTTAACTCATTTTCCTGCAGAAAATAATACAAGACTTTTTCTCTTGGCTGTTAAGCCAATTCAAATGAAATCAGGCTTTGATATCAAATGAAAAAATACACCTAGAGGAGGTGAATAAGTGTTTTTGCAAATTGATAATTAAATATAGTGAACTTAGATTCCGAAGCACTTATGAAAATTAATTACTAAATATTCTTATTTTAACAATTTTAAATACCAAATAAATATAACTCTCACTTAAACTCCTTTGTAACCATTAACAATAGAAAATGAAACTTAGCAAAATTCAAAAGCAACAAGGACCAAGACATAACCAAGCAGCATGACACAATATGACAATGTAACAAAAAATTGAAATTTAAAACAGGAGAGAAGGGATAAGAAAAATCACACCAAGCAAATTAGGGCTCCCGTGACCTATGTCCAGTACTCTTGTACCACAAGAGATTTTCTCCAAATTGTATATCTTGCTCTACTTGTGTCTTTTTTCTTCTCTGGATCCCCTATTTATATTGTTCCAATTTTTACCATTGAGAATTTAGCTGTTGCTACCATATGCCTAGAGATTTTCTCCATAGCCAATTTCCATACCAGCCTCCTCTCACAATTAAGGTTTAACAATGGAATAGAAATCTTGGTGATGAGAGAGTTACGGGATTTTATCATGTATCATGAGCTAGATGGATGATTGCTTCGGTCGCAATTTCTTTGATCTTCGGTGATTTCTGCCTCTTTGAGGTTGAGAGAGAAAGGCAATAGATTTTAAATGCTCTTTTCTTTTCCACAATCGGCCACTGAAAAATAATATATAATGCTTATATACATTTTCCACAATCTCAAGGAACACACTTAATTGTTACAAAATAAGTATTATATAAGATATAAGTATTATAAAAAACAAAGTGATTCCAACAAGTTAACAAGAGAGAAGGTGAAAAAGTACTTCCAATAGATATAATACTTTTTAGACCAAGATTAAATAAAAATTTTAATCACGTCTTTTGTTTATTTCATGAAGGCGCAAAAAAAATTTTTGTCGAAAAGATATGAATTTTCTTTATGTGGATAGAAATCCCAACATTATTAGGTATATGGATTAATTTGTTCTAACAAAATAAGTTCAAATAATTATTTCAAAATATAAGACCAATTTAAAATAAGCTGTTGTTGAAATAATATTTAAACTTTTATTTTTTTGCTATAATAAAAATATTTTGTGAAACCTTGGGACCAAGAGATTTTGAGAATATTAAATTTTTGGCATGCATTGAACTCAAATTGTTTGGTATGTTACATTCTACCATAAGATAATATGGTAAGAGTTTAGAAATATATTTTGGGTAATTTTTTTAAACAGGTTCAACTGAACTAATTTTTAAACGGTCTGTAATTTTAAAGATTTTTTTGTAAGAATTTAAAGTGTAAGAATTAAACTTGTCGTAAGGATAAATTATGAAGTTTAATTTATTATTTTTTATCATTTTAAAATTCCACCAAGTATGTGCCTTGCCTAATACTGACAAAATTGAAGACTCATTGTGCTTCTCAATAAGATGCAAAAGCTCATGTGATAATGATCACAAGAAGACAAAATCTTCGACAGAAGAAAAAACATCCAAAGAAAAATAAACGAACCAATTATTTCAAAATTAAGAGGAAGATACATTCAAATAAGCATTGAGGGAATACCAAAGAGGCTAAAATTATAAACTATTTAAGAAAATGTCAACTCTCAACATTGATGTGATGTAATTAGAAAGCGATACCACTGCTATCCAACATCACATTATTTTAATGCAAATTCAAATGCCACTAACAAAAAGTTTCAATAATCACCATTGAATATTGCAGGGAATGATGCCAAGCTTGAAGGACATCTATATATACACAATCTCATATAAGTTATACTTTTATAGGATTTGGATACCCTAATTTGTATTGGTTTCTTTCTCTTTATTCTATCATTATTGTTTTTATTTTCGTGGCTTCTCTCTATTTATTTCACTATTTGGATTTCAATTTAAATTTAAAATTTTCACCTAAAATTTTGTTCAAACCAATATACCCTTCAATTAAAAAATTATTTTTCAAATTATTATTTATTTGGACAAAAGTTATAGTTTAGTTTGTAACTAGAAATAGGTCTATTTATTGCACAAAGTGTGAAATGAGTCACCTTATTCATAATTAATAAATAGCACAACTTTCTATAAATTTTATCTATATATAATATAATATAAAAAATTTAACTAGACATGTGCTATTTATGGACAATGCTGCTTATTTCTTAAATTCCATGCAAGACCCACACTAATTATGGATATTTTGATGATAGAAAATCCAATAAGTGTTAGATTCCTATAAGAATCAAAATCCTTAATTACCTTTGCAGTCAGTGGAAAACTCTCCTGGTGTTTCTTTACATCCCAGTGATCAATGATTGGCAATTGCTTAATTTTTCATATTAAAGTGGCCTGAAATAAATAAACCCCAACCGTATTAGAGAGAGACTCCTGAGTTGGTAATTTTTTTTTTGGTAATTTATTTATATGAAATTGAATTATTTATTGACAAGAATCCCAATATCTACATGCTTCCCCGAATGCTTGCTTAAAAGCCCATGAATAGAGGCCCAATCCTTCTGAAAGCCCAACACACTATCCTTATCATATCTGACCAACTGTTGTTGACAGTCCAAGTTTCTCTATTCTTCATCCTGTCACGCCAACGTGATCCCTCTTCTCATCATTAATCGATAAATCAGCCCAACTACTCAGAGGCCCATCAGAGAATTTATTCTACATATTATTAATATAGGAATTATAAAAAAAATAATATTAATATAGGAAGTCACGATACTATCTTGATTTGATATATTTAGCTTGCATTGAGCTCCTTTCCTTTCGTTTTTTTTTTTTTGCGTGCTATTAGTTTTGCAATAGATTTAATCATTTGGGGCCAGTAGTTACTCTGGCTCTGTGCAACTGCATAAGTCACTTCAAGTTGTTTGGTATGTCACATTCTACAACGAGATGATATTATGCTCTCTTTTTTTTTTATTTGTCTCCATTTTTTATCTATTATTTAAGATTTTAGTACATAAATTAAAAAATATATAATTAATATGTTAGAATTCTTTTTAAATTTTAATATGTTTATAAAGAAATGGATAAATAATGCTGATTTTTTATTCTTAAAATGATAAGGATATAATGGAGAATAGCATTTAAATGATGTTTTAAAATTTTAAAATGACAGGTAAATATAAACAAAAAAATTTTTCACAGTGGAAGGAGCAAGAGTTTAGAACTATATTTTGGGTCGTCAAAAATCTCAACTATGCCTTCTCTATATTCCCTCACATCTCCTCAAAGTTTTGGGTCATAAGCAACACTTTAACAATTTAAATTTAACGCTGTTGTTTAACCCAAAACAAAAAAAAAACTGGACACTGTAAAACAAAATTCCTGTTCGTCTCGCCTTTGATTGTAGTAAAATTTATGGGACTTTGATCATTGTAAAATTTATTACTCAAAGCTAGGATGAAATAAGTATATATCATCATTAGCTATGAAATTTTTAGCTACTTGAAATGAGGTTTTTCATTGGCATTAATTGATATACGTAGCTAGGGTCGGGAACCAAACTCTGTAGTAATTAAACATATAAAATTATCATTATTCCTCCCATTGGAATTTGGAAATTCTTTGATATTCTTCCATCACGAAATGAAGCTAGTAAAACAATAAAAATATTGAGGCTCAATTTAATCATAATTGCGAATTGGAACTTTTTTTTTAATAAACACGAACAACTTTTTCTCTTAGTGCATGTCCCAAGCCTTTACCATGTTTTAATTAATTGTCTCAAAAAGATTATCAAATAAAATGGGTGATTAGAAACCCAATTTCTACGGGACACCCCCCCCCCAGTCCCAAAATTTACATAAATCTGGTCAAGAAATGTCCTCAATCATAACAAAAATACTTATATGTTTTTATGCTTTTTATGTTATATCCTAATTAAAAGTTAACATATGGATTACTTTTTGATTCAATATAAATTTAGTCATTAATTATATATTAAAAGTGTTAACTTCTTAAACTTAAAAAAATTTAAAAGGTCTACATGATAAATTTTAATTAAAAAATATCATGAAAAGCATATAAGAAAAAATATATAAATTTAGTCCCAATCAAAAAAATATATTTTAAAAAAAAATCATGTCAATTATTTTTATTTCTTTTGTCATACAATACTCCCTCTTATATTAGTTACGTCCTAAAAGCTTCTTTAGATCCTAAATATAAATCATATTCTATAAGTTTTTAAAGAAATGCTAATTAATTTATTTAAAAAAAACCCCCTTATTTATAAGAGAGGAGAGAGAGAGATAATTGTTTAAATTTATGATATTTATTAAAGGTAAAAATGAAAATAATATCAATTTTAAAATAATTTTAATGATATAATAAATTTTCTTAGTTTCGATAAAATAGTTAAATGTGACTTATAAAAAAGGCTGGAGGGAATAATACACTACTAATATTTCACATGTTATTTCTAAGATTGTTATTGTGGACAAATCTTAAGAGTTTTTTTTTTAATTTGATCTGTACATTTATCTGTTTAACTTTGACTAATTTTTTTTTCCAAAGGTCATTGGTTCATACAGACCCCCTCTTCATTTTTAATCTCTCTCCATATTTCATCTAAAATACACTTAAGGAAATTTAATTCTCACTTGTTGCATATTTCATGAACACAAAATACTCAATTAATGGTAGCTAAAAGGATAAGATTGAGGAGATGGGACTTGTTAGAGAGAGAGAGAGAGAGAGATGAGACTTCAACCAATATGCAGATTTAATTATTTACTGGAGATAAGGTCATATCATTTTGATCACCACATGAGTTATTCCGTGGTTAATAATAACTTTGTTTGTGCAAGTCATAGCAGAGTGGATAACAACCACATCACAAGTACTATGGGCATCTTTGGCCAAACCAAAAAATATTAAAGTCATCTTTCAACCCACAAGCATTGACAAATTTTGTGTGTGTGTAGAAATCATCTAAATGAATTTTACCTCTTTTAAGAACGTTTTTTCCATACACATGACTAGAAATCGAACTAAGATAACATACTTAAGAGAATCATTCATTTACTAATTATGTTTATGTAACATAAACATGTTACATAAACACTATTTATGTAACATGTTTGGTTTTCAGTTTTCTTGCCTAAACATAAGTTTTCTAAAAATTCAGAATAAAAATTTTGGAATTTTAAAACAACTTTTTAAAGATTCTGCTTAGGATTATGTTTTAATAGTATGATGTATTATTTTGGTGGAAACTTTTAGATTTAAAGTTGTTTTTCTAAAAAAAAAAAAAGTAATGGTGAATTTAATGAACTAACCCACCTAATTTGCATATTGACTCCTTTAAACAACAAGTTAAATGAGCCGAATTTATTTGATGATGAAACTATTAAATTCACCATCAAATATTGAAGTAATATTCAAATATCCTTAAATTTTAAAACCTTAGAATGGTTTAAAATATTTGAATACTTTTTTGTAAGATATTAGAAAATTAAATATTGAAGTAGGCTCTTTTTATTTTTTAATTTTTATTTCCTTAACGGGTTGAAATGAGCCAACTCACTAGACCCGTCTGTGAGTTGGATTTTAATTTTCTTTCAACGTTTTCGTTTTCTGTGTCTCCGTTTTTCTTTTTTCACCAACTGTGTCTCCGTGTAATTGATCAGAGAGTATCATAACGTTAGAAACCACATGTAATTAAACATAACATTATTGTTTTGTTTCCCTTTCCTTCACGAGTGCAACTAACATATGAAAATCAATTAACGAACTTCAAAATGACCATGAATTAAATAATGAATAGTCTTTATTAAATCCATTATTCATCAAGTTGTTAATTATACCCATCAGTCATACTCACACACACACACACACACACACACACACACACACACACACACACACACATATTAATATATAGTTTTGATCTACATAATTATATATAGTTGTTCCTCTCTTGAAAATTCCTTTGTTCTCTGCTTCATTTCCTTACATTTTAACTTAAGATTTTTGTCATACTCATACATTTTAATTTAATATTAGCGTTTGAACACACTTGAAATCCAGAAAGTTGGTTTACAGTGCAGTTTAATTTCTGAAGTTGTGAAGTAATAGCCCAAATTAATTAGTGGTTATTGCTATTTAAAAAAAAGAAATGAAATACGAAAAATTAAGTAAGTGTGTGAGAGACTTCACTACTCTTTGAAGAGAAAAACTTTAGAGAATCCAATAGTCCAAACAAATTAATTGTTTCAATTAGACACTCTTTTTCTAGGTGATGAATCTTTTATAAGGTCGTCACCTTTTAATTTTGTAATTATTTCTCCATCCAATTTTTTTCGTTATTTTGAGATTTTTCATATAGATAAATAAAATCATTAAATAATCTAGGTTATAATAAAATTTAATGATATTTAACTAAAATATCTTTAAATTAAATACTAAAAAATGATTTGTACTCCATTTACTATTATTTCTAGTGAAGGGTGATATAGTAGAAAATATAATTAATACTTTATTGATAATATAAAGTGATAGATAAATTGAGATAATTAACATTTTCTAAAATGATAAATAAAATGGGGTGGAGAGACTAAAATAAATATTCAAGTATCTCCTGAATTTTGTTAAACAAAAATGTATTTTCTCTACTTATTTAGTTCAATTTTACATTTTTAATAGTTAATATACTACTCTCCATCAACTTAAATATATTTCTTTTAACTGAAGTAATTTTTTGTTTTGAGAGAGATTTGTATATGTTTTACAAATATAAAGAAAGTCTGTGTAATTTGAAAATATATGTGATTTATTCTTATAATTATCATAGTTACTTACAAGGAAAGGGAAAAAATTCTGTTAAAATTAATTGTCCTTTGAGATTAAATTTTGAACTTATTTTATGAATTGATGGCATTTAATTACGTAAATTATCAGCTTAACTAAAGAGAAGATTGCATTGCATTCATTAGCAAAATAATACAAGTAAACAAACGATTATGTCATTGAATTATTGTCAAACCAATTCAGCTCTAGTCTCAAAAATAAGAAGCTACTATATATTTTTATACTCATTAACTACTCGAATACTTACTAATAATTCTTAGAAGGAATTAAAGTTAAATTAAGCATAGCAAGTCAGTAAATTAAATATTCAATAATTAGTTTACTTAAAGAAAAGCTCAAACTTGTTGCTTAATTATAAGATAAATCAAATTAAAAATATCCTTGTAAAAATATTAAAAATGATAAGAAGACACATTTATTGATATCATCGTCCAAGAACACACAGAAATAAAAAATTAACCCGTTTTGAAACTCAAGCATTGGATATTCTCTCCATGGAGCCCTTTTAATAATTGTACAACTTTATCATAATTAACTTCTAATTATTAGAATTTAGCCAAATCTCTCCTTGTAATTTGAGTTGTAATTGGTTATATTAGCGTGTTCTTAGTGCACAACCCACTATACAATTACTATACAAATCTCAAATTGGAATCCCTCACACATTTCTGTGGGATGCATATTTAATCTAAATTGTCAAATTAGATCATCTATATATGGTACAATTTTTTTTAAATAAATACTGTTGAAATAAAAAATGCAATATAAATTATATAAATCTTATTTGAACGATTTAAATTAATAAAAAGTAAAATCTACATATCTAAAAATGTGTATAGAGTTTAGAGATGACAACTTTTTCTCATATTTTTTTCTCTTTAAAATTTACAAAAATAAAGCTTGGAAGCAACTTATGAGGCAGCATTTGATTACATGATTAGTCATAATTCATGAGGACTGTGTCGTTTAGGTAACAAACAAAATAACCATCTTCATTCAACTCCACTAAACTCATGCTAGAACAAATTATTAATATTCCTTAATTATGGCTTTAAAAAATAAATATATAGAGGATGACGAAGTTAGGAACGTGGGGATGGAGACAGAGGAAACGACAAGGTACGGATGGGGGTGGGGCCCGCGAATCATTCTACCAACCAAACGGCAACGTTCCAATACGTCGCTCGCTCACTACAAAAAAGGCTCAAATAAATATAAACAAGGGTTTTCCCGCCGGATTTTAAAATTAAGGGATTAACGTTGCGAGCCCGTTCTTCATCTGAAAGCCGACAACCTCATAAAGGCCCTTCTTCTGTCGGCTTCTATCTGTATTTTTCACATTTTTCTTAAATTCGACTGGCTCGGCTCAGCTAAGCTTGCTGGCGCCCCTCTATATGGCTAGGTAGCCTTGGCTTCCTAATGCCTTATGAAGGATCAGGATAATGTCGTTTGACAGAGGTTAGTAATAAATAAATTTATAATATGTGGAAATGATTTTTTAATGCTGTATTGTCATCTTGACCTTTCCAGTAATTCAAGGACTTTCTGGCCCAAAAAAAAGGTAATTCAAGGACCCTGTGTCTATTTCAGAGAATTTTTTGAAATTCCCTTATCTATTGTGCAATAATAGGAGTAAGAATTTGAAATTTACAAAAATTTGAAAAAAAAAGAAAAGAAAGAGTCCTTTTATAGGGACTTGTTACCTAGCTTTTTAACTACATAACAAAAAAGCTGCTTAGTAACCAACCAGTACCTAACTCAATTGGTAGAAAACTAAGTTGTTTTAACTAGTAATCCTGTATTCGAGCTTTAATCCTGGTAGAAAACAGTCCTTCAGAGAATTTTTTTTGGAAAAATTAAGAGAGAATACTGCACATAAGTAAAAATGTATGAAAATCCGTCACTTAAACGATTCACATGTGACTGTAGCCTCCATATTTTTTATATAAAAAAAACAGAAAATAAGTAAAAATTAAAGACCATGCTTTTTTCGTTTGGTTAAAATCATAAAACAATTTGATTAACCTAATCCACTGGCTCAATCCCTATAATCTCGATATATTATCCTACTTACCACTGACTAGCTATATGAAACACATTTTCAAGTGTGTTTAAAAAGAAACACATGCTTGATATTGTCATTAAAGCTCTGCTAATGAAATTGACAACAAACACAGTTTATACATGTTATCTACAAGAAATAAGAATGTAATTGAAAACATTAACCTAACTCAATTTTGATTCAGCTTACCCATAAAAGAAAATAATTAGAGAGACGATAACATTCCGCTTGATGAGGTTAATGGTGATTTTTTTTTTGGTTGTACAATGATTAGTTATAATTTCAATGGTATAGATCATGTAGCAGATCTGTTCATTTGTGATTCATTGTGCAAGATATTTAAAATGATACTTTTCTTTTGATGAATATTTAAAATGATACTTAAAAAACAGAAGACACTACGCCAATTTTGGGCTTTAATGGCGCTAAATAGTTAGCGTTTCCTAAGGATACGCTAACTAAAATAGGCGGAGAATATCTTAGTTGGCGTTTCTTATAGAAACGCCAACTAAAACAAGTGACCTTAGTTGGCATTTTCGGAAGAAACGCCAACTAAAATGATTTAAAATTAAAAAAAGAAAGAAGAAATACTTTAGTTGGCGTTTCTTGAATAAACGCCAACTAAAGCATGACTTTAGTTAGCATTTTTGGAAGAAACGCCAACTAAAATGATTTAAAATTAAAAAAAAAATACTTTAGTTGGCGTTTCTTGCATAAACGTCAACTAAAGCAAGTGACTTTAGTTGGCGTTTTCGGAAGAAACGCCAACTAAAATGATTTAAAAAATAAAAAAAAAAGAAAAAAAACTTTAGTTGGCGTTTCTAGAATAAACGCCAATTAAAGCAGGTTACTTTAGTTGGCATTTCTTCTGGAAATGCTAACTAAAACGATTTAAAATAAAATAAAAAAAGAAAAAATGTTTTAATTAGCGTTTGTAAAATAAACGCTATTTAAAGTATGATCTTTACTTGGCGTTTATATGGTAAACGCCATTTAAAAATATACTTTCGTTTGTGTTTAGGAAAGAAATGCCAGGAAAAAAATTTCTCCAACTTTTTGTAAGGCACGGATCAATAATTTGAACCGTTGATTAAACACAATCCAACGGCTTTGTTTTTACTCCTTACTTTTCTCTTTTTTTTTTTTTTCTAATTTGCGTCTATGTCTTCTTTTCCCTTCTCTACCTCAGGACTTCGATCTCTCACCTCCCTCTTTACGCTCTACCTTGCGGCAACCAGATGGTCCTCTCTCATCTCGCTCTTCCCTCTCTACCCTGTGGCGGTCGAACGGTCCTCTCTCACCTCCCTCTTCACTCCCTGCCTCACGGCCAAACATCCTCTTTGGCCACTCTTTTTCAGATCTGGTTCTCCCCCTCCTTTTCCAAACATCCGCTTGGGAGGTCGCCACCACCATTCTTACCTCTGATCACCTCCGCCATCACATTCCTTCCCCTCTAATTTCGAGGTCAAGTTCTTCGCTGCCAAAATTCTCAAATGCAAGGTCATCTCCTCTCGATTATTTGTCTACTGCTCATTGGTTCTTTTTTTTTTTCCCAATTATTCAGTTGTCTAGAAGTTTGCTAATTTCCTCAAACATTTCAGTTCTGCTGATGCTGCATTGGCGTCCTGCATTTATCACATAAGATAGATAATATATATTAATTGTGTTTACTCTTTAAAGTATGAACTATAATTAGTTGTGTTATGGTTAATTTGTACAACAAATGAAAATGTGGGTTTTGTTTCAGCATAATTTTTTGCTGTTGGATGATAACAAGCCTATGCTGGGTCTTGACAGGTTTTGATTTTTTATTACACACGTGAGTAAACGACCATTAATTGTTCATGCTTGAACCGTTCGGGTGTATGTGTAAAATTTGGAGAAACCCCTTTTTTCTATTTTAGTAAAATTGTGGCAGCAATCTTGCAGATGATGCATGTTTTGCTTTTGAGGAATTGGAAGAGAAGCCGATGCTGGGTCATGATGGCATCGTTACATGTGACTCAAGTTACATAAATGAGAGTATGGTAATTGGCGAAGCTATACCCATTTTAAAGGACGTGAATGCAACTATCATTGGAGGTATAATAAATTTGCATGGTATCCTTTTCATTCAATCAAATGAAAAATACGAATACGAGGTTGGGTTCATTTTTGCCATCTCAGATATATTAGATAAAATGTAAATTTCTTTTTCTAGTTTGGAAACAAACACTTTGGAATAAAATGTAAAGTTTTATTCTAGAAATTGAATGGTAAATTTTTTTATTAATTTAATTACAATTTTATTGTTAGAATGTATGATTTTTAATGTAATATATGCTTTTTTTGTTAATAAGTTTAATAGAGTTATATATATATATGTATATTTTTTTAAAAAAAAAATATTAGCTTTTGTTGGCATTTATTTAAACAAATGCCAACAAAAGCCTTTTTTAAAAAAAAAAAAAAGAAAAGTTGGCATTTGTGCTAAAAACGCCAACTAAAGGGATACTTTAGTTGGCGTTTGTTCCATAAACGCCAACTAAAGTACCACCTTTAGTTGGCGTTTGTTACAGAAACGCCAACAAAATTGGTACTTTAGTTGGCATTTCTGTAACAAACGCCAACTAAATGTGGTACTTTAGTTAGCGTTTATAGAACAAACGCCAACTAAAGTATCCCTTTAGTTGGCATTTCTAGCATAAACGCCAACTAAAGTTAACTTTAGTTGGCGTTTTTTAAACGCCAACTAAAATTTTTTCTTTTTATCGGCGCTCAAATAGTTGGCGTTTTTAAACGCCAATAAAATTCAAAAATAAACGCCAACTATATCATTTTTTGGTGTAGTGAGATCTAACTCATTGACTAAGAAGTTTAAAAAAGTAAATGATGAGTATGACCATGGTTAAAAATGGATATGGTTGACTTGAGTGGTAGTTATGATAGTTTTACTTGGACAAAAAAAATCAAGTTTATCATCTGCAGGCTTTGTAGTTATAATTATAATTCATTTTAATTTGTGGGTTTTGGATGACATTATGGCAACTTATGGTGAACCGGGTTCACTTTGGATTTTAGCATATACACATATTACTTTCCCATCTTATCATATTGAGACGGTTAAATAAGTATCTAAGCCTTCACATATACGGTTAATTAACTACTTGAACTATCAGTTAATATAGTTAATACGTACACGCAACATAGTGATAGTTACATTTGTACAGTATAACTACTGGCCACGTAGATTCAGTGCACATCTCATTTAGATAATATATTTACCAACTTGAACCACTACCACATAATCCTTTCTATGTAGATTATTTTAGCTTATCGATCTATATCAATCTTGGGAGTGATGTAGAAATCGCCGACATAATTTCTGTACACTTATACATTGAATATTTCAACTGACGTAAAACTGCGTTTTTTTTCAAAACCAACATAGAAAGTAAGCTTTCTATGGCCGGTATTATGATTTGAGACGATTTAAATCAGATCTTGATAGTCTAAATTTGATTAATTTATTTCTTTTATTCATTTATTTTTTTTTAAATCTGTACCGTTTAGATCGGATTTATAAAAGAATTCGAGTTTTAACTGCAAGAGTTTTCACCTACATATGCTAGCCAGCCAAACTTACGCATGTCTTTCAAAAGCCAAGCTGAAAATAGCAAGCTAGCTATGCCAATAGTAAGCTCACAACCATAATCTATTAAATAATATGAAGATATACGAACATACAAACTGATAACATACTCTCACTTGATTAAAAATAGATAATATCTCTCTCGTATTGAAGCATATATTTTTGAAATGAATATACACCGTAGAGTGTAGGATTAAAATATCTAAGAAAAAGACTAACTTAATTCGAATGAAATTTAAGATAGCTATGACAATAATATTAATAATTATAATAACAATAATGAAGATCGGTATTGCCTGCGTTAACCCACTTGCAGCCAAACCTTCGTTGCACTACTTCTATATATAGCACAAGATCTCTATCATTTACGCCATTCATAAGCATATAATATTTTTCTCTCTCACTTTCTCTCTCAATATTCCCACTAGCCAAACAGCTTATACTGAAATAAACCCAAACTGAAAACCTTACTTTGAATCTCTGTAATCATGAGAGGAGCTGAAACTAAGAAATATGCTTCTGCTACTATGTCTGCTTCATCATCATCTAACAACAATCAGGCAGCAAAGTCCAACAACAAGGCCACAATGATCAAACGGTTCATCGGAGTTCGCCAGAGGCCGTCAGGACGGTGGGTTGCCGAGATCAAGGACTCCTCTCAGCACGTGCGGCTATGGCTTGGAACCTACGACACGCCGGAGGAGGCGGCCCAAGCCTATGATGAGGCAGCCCGAGCCCTCCGCGGCGAGAACGCCCGGACCAACTTTGTCTCCACCACGACCACGACGTCAAACGAAGGCCTGTCGAAGCAAAGTGGGCTGAGTTTTGCTTCATTGAAAGCCAAGTTAAGCAAGAACCTTCAAAGCATAATGGCTAGGGCAAGTGATGGCAGTAGCAGTAATAAATCTTCAAAGAGTAGGGTAAGTGACCATTTTACCCTTGCTAGTATATTCCACAGGAGCACTAGTACTAACTACGGACAGTACAAGTTCAACCAAATCCCAGATAGTATGATGGAGAAAGTGGTGCAGCCTAGTATAATAGTTCCGCCTGTAGTGGATCAACAAGGTGCAGCTAGTTCCTGGGAGAGCTCTAGTGTATCAGATTGTAGCTCGGAGTGGGTCGGGTTCCAGCAACCCGGGTTGAACTTGGATGGGTCAGACATCGGCGGTGAGCAATTGGGGTTTAATTTGGAGCAGCTGTTGGGGTGGGTGGATAGTCCAGATCATAATAATAATAATAATGTGTATGGAAGTAGTTTGATTAGTGGAAGTGATGAACAAGATGAAGGATCAAGAAGCAAGAGGTTTAAGGTTTCTTCTTCAATTCTTGTGCCTCCAACTTTCAGTGGGTCTCCAAATAACAATGATTTTGGATCTGCTTACAGTGCTTTTGGATCTCCATATAATTATAATGATGGCGGCAAGTGATCTGAAGTTTGAAAGTATATATGTGGGGATTAATTTGGATTCTCTCAAATCATGTAGTTCATGTTATTAACTGGAGAGAAATAGACACAGTGGTTAGTTTCATTTAAATAATGAAACCGACCATTATGTCTATCTCTCTTTAGATGTATGAACTGCACGATTGGAGATGATCCGAATTAGGTATGGATATATGTGGAGATAAAGAGTTTTTCTCATTAATCTTTGATTAACATGTAAATATGGAGAAAAAAAGAAGAAAAAGAACAAGAAGAAAAAGAAAATGTAAGTGTTTCTTTGATGTATTAAACTTCAAAATCAGAGAGAGATAGCCATGTTGTGTAAAGACATGACATCTAAGTTAATTTTAGTTACTGTCTCTAAAACAATTAAAGCTAAGTTTCTTTTTTGGTAATCAAATCAAGGGGCCACAGCCAAAAAAAAAGGAAAGAAAGAAAACCAGAAAACCATACAGAAGTTACATGGTGGTGGAACACTCCCATTAGATCCATATACAACAGAAACTGCAAACCAACCGGAGGAGAATTAAAATGAACAACATTAAATTCAGCTGTAGTTAGCAAGCCAATCAGCACAAGCATTGCCTTCCCCTATAAACAATCTTTGCCAATTAAGGAGTCACTTTCTATCTCCAGCCTCCTGAAACCCAACATATTAAAGCCCCCCAAAGTTCTGCTATAATGGCAGAACAAGCTACCACTATTTTTAGCATACCCTCCAAAGCCACCTTCCATCATCACTTCTAAAGAGCCCACCACAGCTAGCAACACCATAATGCCCTTTAAAAGCCCAATCAAAATTTAATTTCACAAAACCAAACGAAGGAAACTTCCACATTGATCACTTCCTTAGTCTGTTTCCTCAAATATTTCCAATCGATCACAATCAACACTTAAATGCAAATTCTCCCAAACATATTAAAAAATGCAATTATGGGAAAGTCAGAGTATGGTGAATATAATCTCTTTCATTAATCAACCTAAAAACTTGATTAATTAGGTAAAAATTATAATATATGGCTATTAGGCTATGAATACCTTTGTCCCTTACCGCAACTATTTTGAAATGCATTCTCTAAGATAGTTCTTCAAAATTGCTCATACTATTGAAATACGCTAGCTATTAAAAAAATAACCAGAATGAAAATTTTTTAATCAATAAAAGTGTTCATTGTGATCTATTGAATAAAACTTGAAAAAAATAATTACTGCCTAATATAATATATTCGATATTGCCTATTTCAATTTTTGAGCAATAAAAAAAGAAATTCCTTTCTTGTGGTGTCATACCAAATGGGTATACATTAATTGAACGACTTTGATTGCAAAAATGACTCATTCAATTTCAATTTGTCACCGTCTATAATACTGATACCTGTAAGCATGTTGAATATGATAAGTACTATATGTAGAATACAATGGTTTTTAAAATTTTAGGATATTAGTATAATTATTTTATGTGTATAATTAACAAATCTACTGTTATAAAAAATGAGTGCTAAATATTTTAAAAATGTTAAAACAAACCACGTCTATATGCATGAATAAAATTTCTATAGCAATTTATAAATAAAATCATTCTTCTTTCTTCTTAATATACAAAATATCATTTGACAAAAAGGAAAGGCAAAACCATCATATTTTACAGACATTCTTTTTGCAGACATTCATGAGACCATTTTTCTTCTTATCCTAAAAGCCCAAAATGACTCTATTTTATTGTCAAAATTTGAAATATACAATACTGATTGGATGTGTATCCACAAGTATAGAACATGTATCATATTGTATTATGCATCCACAAATATAGAACATGTATCATATTGTATTATATATTTGATATTGATACGATTACTTTTCTTTATCAGTGCTTTATATAACGTAAACTCTTGCTTAACTAAAAAATAAGTAGGTATTTAATACAACACCAACTTGAAAATAAAAGAAAATTATAAATAAGTATCAGAAGCCATTCCTTTTAAAGTCAGAAAGCAAAGTTAAGCTGATTTTATACACACACACACACAATTTGGAACCAGTCAAAGCATATATATATATATATATATATTTCGAACATATCAATGATGAGAAATCCACATCATCTTCTTGGATTTTTTAGGTAAAACAATGTTCGTAAGAGCAGGTTTGGCATTATATGTTCAATACGAACGTATAGATTTTAGGTTCATATACGCACCATATTTTTTGGCCATTAGAAGAAAACGGCAATACCATAAGCAAAGCTGAGTCCGGACTTTCTATAAAAAATAAATTTCTGCATATAATTAATCATGCGAGAAGGAAATTAGAAAAAAAAAATAGTGCAGAAGAGTGAAAGAAAATGAGTAATTCCTGTCACTTTCTTTTACTATATATTTTACAGCTAGCTATACTGCTATAGAAATTTACATAGCATCAAGAGTCAGATCTAACTTCAAAATCTAGATCCAACTAGCTGGTCAAATGATAAAGCTGGTGAATTGATCACTATTTAGTCCAAAGAATGGAGTAAATTGCCGTAAAAAAAAAACAGTTAAAAAAACG
The DNA here is from genome assembly GCA_026686845.1 of Adenanthera pavonina. Classification (NCBI taxonomy): domain Eukaryota; kingdom Viridiplantae; phylum Streptophyta; class Magnoliopsida; order Fabales; family Fabaceae; genus Adenanthera; species Adenanthera pavonina. The sequence goes on from JAIVEN010000011.1 coordinate 20,643,676, forward strand.
ATGAAACTGGTCAAAACCATGAGCTATTGTCTCAACCGATTAATGACCATAGCTTCTAATACCTTGGAAATTTCAAAATCAATGGCAGTACACTATCCAAATGAATTAACCAATAACACACATGTTCAATTCGAAATTTTTTTTTCGAGGAAAAGAACATTGTTATATCTAAAATTTTAAATGCACTAAATTGATGATGTAGTGTCTTCAAAGACATAGAAACACACGCACATACATTATAATAGACTACCCTCGTTTACTATACATTGAATATCAGTCTCATTATAAATCAACCGGACCGGGGCACTTAACTTTTTTTAGGTTTCGAACTAGAATTTAAAGGGTTTATGCTTAAGTAGTTCTTTTTTGTCTTTTTGGCCAGTATACTTGACAACTTCAAAACCTAACCTAATAATGTTTTTGGTCAAGTTATGCTTTTGTCCCCATATTTTTCTTTTACTTTTCAATTTTTAAAATTTGCATAAATCATTATAATTTAATGTAGTCTTTATTTTTATGTTTTTCCAGTATTTTGTTAAATTAGATTCATGTGATTAATTATATATCATCTTAACATTTTGAATATGTAAAATAAATTTACTTAAATTATTTGACACATATAGAATCACATATCATATCATATATGTGAGTTAATTTTATTTTATTATTTAATTACTTATTATTAGCATAAATCTTATTTTCTCAAATGTCAAACTGATTTATAATTGGTTATAGGCAAAAGTACACTTTTGATCCTTTAACTTTCTATTAGGCTTCATTTTTAATCTCTTACCTTTATTAATTGTCTTTTTAATGCTTTAAATTTGAAAATTTAATAAAAATTTCCTTATTACTAACATTATTAATTAGAATAACGGAAAATGCTAAACAGACAATTTTAAATGTTGATATTTTCCAAAGCTGGCAAATTAATCTTAGCTATCAATATTTATTTATTTATTAATTTTAAGTTTACTTTTAAATTAAAAAATAAATAATTTCAACTTCTAAATAAAACCTAACAAGAGACTACCGTCGGTCCATTCTTCGACAACTAAAAAAAATGCCATAAATTGTTCATTTTTAAAGAAATTCTCTTTTAAATTCCATCAGCTAGTAAAGTTTCTTTATGGACCACTAATATTGGAAACAGACATAAGTTTTCCTCTTATCCTATTCATTTCCGAGCCAGTAATGGAAGCAAATGTTGCTGCAAAAATTATCAAATGAGTAGATCTCGTCAAACATTATCAAACATTTTGAAGTTTCCGGCAAGAACACTAAAACACACTTCATTAACTTCTTTTTAACCATTTCAATCAGTGGATCTCGTCACAAACCGAAAACCCAACCTCAAAACCAAAAACCCCACATTTCCACCGAAGAAAAATGGAGAGGGAGGAGTAGAAGTAACTTACCAACTTAAATCCAAGCTCCCTATGCCCGAAAATCACTCCTAGATGCCGGAAAATCGAACCCTCGTCGTCTCTCTCGTCGCTCTCTCCGATTTCTTTCTTTCCGAACGTCTGAAATGATCCGGATTTAAACAAAAATCTCAACTCTCACCGCGGCCTCAGATGTCTCGCCGCAGGTCCACCATAAATTTGCTGGACAACGCTACTGGAAGGCATCTCGCCGCGGTGGATCTGCTCCTTGATGCAGCGTGGAGCCCTTTCTAGCTTCTCTTGAACCTAACTCCGCCCTGTTTCCTCCGGTCCTGAACACAAACCAATAAAGATATCGTGAGGGGCATTACAACATGTATTAAAAATATCGAAAAATACATCTCAATAATTATCCCCTAAATATAAAAGATAATATGAGACTAGGAGTATAAGAGACATTCTATGTGTCATTGGACCAAGTAATTGAGCTAATACTCTTGAGAACTCAGTAAAAAAAAAGGTACATATGTTGTTCCTAAAACAAAGCAACTCAAATGCAAATGGTTCAAGAATTTGATAAAATAAAAATTTCAAATAGTTAAATTGTATAATATACACTTGAGTATCTTAATTTTTGTTAAGCATTGATAAGTTTTATCCCAGGGTTTAATCAACATGGATCTGAACAAAGTTGAGACAAAGGATCAACTGAGAACTAGTATTAAGAGACTTTATGAGAGAAGTTTGCACACATTTTTTCCATTGCTAACACATGGTTCCATTATTTTTGAGATATAATGGAAAGTTTTTTTTTTCTTTCTCGAGCTGTATGGGTTGATATGATCCCTAAGGCTCTACCTAGAAATGGGTCTTTGGAAACCCATAAAGATATGGTTGAGAATTAGCCCTGAAATTGTTATATTAAGGTGCATGACTGAGATAGAATTTTAAGGAAAAAGATCATGTTATTATCATAATTATCAAACATGAGAAATACAAGGTATCTTGGACTTAATGCACTGAAAAGGGATATATTTAAATAGTTCCCTTAGGGGTCTTGAAACTCTTAAAGATAACATATAACTCGAACCACAAAGTATGATGGATATTATTGAAAATCATTTTGTGAAATTTAGGAAAATGGAAAAGATATATTCATAAACAATTTAGTCTTTTTTTCCTTGTATTTCCAATTAGTATGGATGAATTTTTTCCTGTGAGTTTTTTTTATTAAAAAGAAACATGATTGTTGAGTAAGTAATAGATCTTGAGTACATTTCTCATTAATGAATTATTGTATAATGTGTTTTATTATATGTGATTGTCTGAGAAATATGCTTTTGAGTGGGAGCTCTTAGAAAATAGACAAGAGGTCACGTAAGAGCTATGAGTTGTAATATTTGCAAAGAAAACTCAACAGAAAAGTAATGATATTTTTAGCACACATGTGATGAGGGAGTACAATGTACACTCTCGATCGTGGACCTATTAATATCATTGTGGATCTATTTGAAGTTTATTGCAAATAAGAGTGAATTATATGTATGATAATTCTATGTTGTGTCTATGTATATTGAGTGAAAAAAACATGCTTGATACTATCAAGTATTAGAGATTTCTCAAGCCAAGGAAGGGGAATGTATTAAGCGAAGTGGCTTTTTTTTTAAATCTCACCTAAATGGTATGACTTGCCTGCTATAAACCTTTTTTTTTATTATCTCTTAAAGTTGAGGACTATGAGGGTGCTCAAATCAAGTTGAATATGATGAGAGTTCTCAAATCAGGTGAATACTATGAGCATGTTTCAAATTCTCTACTTTTGAGAATGAAACAATGAACTTCAAGATTCAAGGGCAAGTATGTAAGAGGATAAGATCTCAAGAGTCAAGGGGAGAATTAAGCAAGATTTAGAGAAACCTTAACCAAGTAAAAGGCTCATGAATTATGGGTCGAATAACTAAGGATTTTACATTTTTTGTGAAATTATGTCAGCAAATTGCTTTTAAGAAGCAATTGATATGCTTTTGAGAAGCAGATAAATATGTAGGAAATATAATATAAGGAACAAAAAAGGGTTCTAATCATACAAATTAGTTTTGTATAAAGACCCTAGTCCTACATGATATGCTTTACATGTTGAAAGCTAATATACTTAAGAATTCAAATTACTCTTCTTGAATTAATTTCCATAAGAACTCGGTGAACACCAATAATGGGACATAAATAGATGGACCTTAGTCTTTCCCTTAATGGTGTCACTACATGAGTTTCAGTAAGTAAAACTTATTTAAAATAAACATGTATGGCATGCTATGTTAAGGCCTTAACAAGCCATAGATTAGAACTAACATAAAAATTAAATATGTTAGAATCAAGTCCAAGCTTAGATATGTTCTTGTGATAAACATTACTTAGCAAATAAAACTTTACAAAGTCTATTAGGGAATGGAACTATGGTCAGCCTTCCATTGCAAGTAAATCCATTAAAATGAATGTACATGAGGGTAAGATGCGGCGTGTGGTATTTTACCATAGTGATTGGCAATCATTCACAAGTGTGAATATTTGTCAAGATTTCTTTTATTTATGACAAACTTCATGAATAAGAGGATTTGGCATTGCAAAATATAATAAAGTTGTTGGAAAGCAAAGTTTAAGTTTTTTAGGTGTGTATGAACCAATTAAGTTGGTGTTTAAGCTTAAAAAAAGTTTGTTTAAACTCTACCACATACACCCTCATGATCAGTTACTCTTACATTTATTAATCATGAACAAATAGAGTAAATAAGATATTGGAGAATCTTATGGAACACAAGGATTTATCTGTGTCAAAAAAAAAATTTCCCATATAAAAAGTGTAATTGAGCTGATAGATCATTTTTTTTTAGAAAATGATTTTCTTAGCAAGGAAATGATTAATGAGAGAGTATCTCTTAGGAGGTACAAAATCAAGATAAAAAAGGCAATTAGTTGTCTTAAACTATCAATTTAAGTGAGAATCCCTAATTCAAGTAGGAGCCTCCAAAGTGGGAACTTTATTATTGTACAAATAGAGACAAGTTGCACAATCCCAGAAATGATGAAGAGCTCAATGTTCCATATGAGCACTTCATCATACCTTGCTAAGACAAAATGGTGAAAGCAATGGATATTAATAAATATTTTTTTGAGGTAAATAAGAAGACATCTAAAGATATGAGATTCACTCAAATGTAAAAGGGTATGTATAATAAATGGGTACACTTAAAGAAATAGTTTTCTCATTTATTGATTACTTTGATTAGTCCTAGTTAAAGTTGTAAGTTTGAATCTACATCAAGTGGATCTAAGGCCTAAGATTTGGAGTTAGAGTTTGTAAATAACTCCAAAGGTCTCTTTATGGCGACTGAGATACATAAAGTTATTTGAGATCTCATTGAGATAAAATTTCAAATTAATCTTGATTAGGTGATGTGTAACATTGTCTTTCACATTATGTAGTTTCAAGAAACTATCTCTTAAGTAGATAGTACAACTTTAACTAAAAGGAATATTACTTCATGTTTTTCTAGTTGTTAAGGACTAAATATATCCTTATATTTGAGAATAAGGATATGAATAAGGAAAAATATATTCTTGGGAAAATAAATCCAAGAGCATTATTAAAAGCCTTAAGTGCCCACTATTACAAAATAACCTTTTTATATCTGCTATTTACGTTTGTTAAAAAAATAACAGACATTAATAAATGACCGGTGACATTCTTGTAATAAGGAAGAGGGGGATATGCATATAGACATTTGTTTTATAGAAAACAGATGTCAAAAATATATCTGTCATGTCTATTTTTCAAAATAGACATTAAAAATAATTTTTTTTATTTTTTTATTATTATGTTTTTAATTTATAAAATTTGTGACGTCTATTTTTCCCAAAACCTAACGTTTGTTTTGGGAAAAACAAGCATTAAACAACATTTTTTTCAAATTTTCTTTTAAATAATTTCAATTTTTGGCATAATATGTCCTTTTGTTTAGTGCAATACTATACTCCAGCAACTGTCTTATTTGAGTTGCCACTCAACCCTCCTCAATAATCCCCAGCAACACTCCTCGCCACTTACTACCATCTCATCTGAACATTCATTGGTCTCACTTGCCAATTAGTCTTCATCAATGTCCTATGTAAAACAGACATAAAAAGCCTAAAATAACATACTTCAAAGGGGTTTATTTGTAGTAGTGACCCCTGAAATTAGAGATGAGAGAATCATGAAAATAAATCCTCATGTCAAATATAAAATGAAACTTTTGAAAAGAAGTTCCTTACTTCAGTGTTGGTGACAACAACATGTATGCTTAAAGCATACATGAATTGAGCATTCATGCTCATAAGTTAGCTGTAATTGAATTTTAGATGAAATTGATTGAAGCTGTCAAAAAGAGTGCATAGACATTTTAGGAATGTTGTAGTATATGTGTTGCATTATCAAGGATATGATTTAAGCTAACATTATACTCCAATGTGAGCAGATTGGAGAAATGATTTGTGAACCTTGATATATCTTGTTAGAACAAATTGCCATATGTTGTTTTAATAAGAAGAAGATATGTTATAATTTGAATCATCTCTAACTGCAGTGAAATAGGCTTTGTGGCTAAGTGATTAGGGATCACTTCAGGACATTGAAAGTCTAAATTGAATGTGGTGAAACAATCAAGAGCCAAACCTTCCCTAAGTGTCATTTAAAGATAAAGTACAAAGACACAAAATGAAGAATTTTGCTAGAGGAGCAAAAGCATAGAAAGTGTTATTGATCAATGTATGTCTATAAATGGAATATGAGCAGATCTCTAATAGAGTTAAATACCTTGTAAAAGAGAAGAGTTCTCTTAATATTAAGTAGAATACAGAGTAACACACTCCTTGTGATAATTGGAGAAAATAGATGACATATGTTTGTGACAATATCGAGTATGTAGTACAAGTATATGAGGTTGGCCTTCTCACATAAGCAACTGCCTTTGACACTCAGAGGATTGGAAAAGATGAGACATTATATGTTCGCTAGTAATATTGTGAGAGCATTGTTTTGGGAGAGAAGAAACACAAAAGTATATGTCACCTCAACAAAAAAGCATTGGGATGAGATCCGAGTATATGAATGGATCGAATCATGGATACCTACTATCCATGATACCTGTTGCCAGACATCGAATCTTTCTTAAATATGACGTCATGAGTAATAAGAGCAGAAGGAGTCTGGTTTAGGATACAGTGAGTATCTAAAACTTAAGTCTATATAGTGTTAAGAATAGTAAAATTGACATACACTCTTATGAGAAAAGAGGAACCTGTAACATGCAATTCATATCGCATATGCTTGAGACTACGAATGGGAAGCATGTGAATAGATCCCTGCTTCACTGCTGTGTGAGTCCCAGAAAGGAGCATATTCCTTTCATGATGCCTGAGAGTTAGACAATATCATGAAGGCTTGCCTTTAGTGGCTGCTACTTGGATGTATGTCTTATGGTCATGATTGATAATTAGGTAGCAGGAAGATTTACCCTGAAATACACATTTATGCTAGTATTTGAGACCGGTTCGTTATAAAGTCAATTGAGTGACATCATAAGTGTAAATACTATGTATATGAGGAGTCAATCTGAGTTATGCTAATAACTCAAAAGGGATTATATTGGCCATAAGGAAAGTGTATGGGTAGCTCTAGGGCATTCGAGGCACATAATCAATAGACATAGTGATACCGATGCATGAGGGTTGTCTTCTTGTACTGGTCTTGTAGTGGGATTTCTAGTACATGAGCACCCGAGTGGAGACATCATGCCCATGTAGTCACGACAGAACACCAAGTATGAAAAAGAAGAGAGAAGCCATAATGACAAGATATAGAGTCAAAGCAACATGATGGTTATCCCATTAAGTGTGAGTGAGAGATGTTGGACTTAATGGATAGTCCGCCCTTGATGGGCTAATTAAGTGGGATAAGCCCATTAAGTTATAAAGAAAAATGCTTTAATATTTTGCTATATTAGAAGTCCCACATCACTTAAGTTAATAAAAGTGTTTTACTAACTTGCTTATATTAAGAAATCTCACATCGTTTAGTTCAAGGTGTGGAGTAGAAAGAAGAGTCTATAAATAGATCTCCTATGAACTACAAAAGTACCGATGAAGCTTTTATGCACTCTAGAGATTCAAGTGGAGTTTTTCTAGAGAAAATCCTAGATACAGTGTGTCTAGGTATATTCTCTCTTCTTTTCTCCTTTATGTGAGAATGAGAGTGAGGTGTTTTTGCTGTGAAAACCTAAGTTAGGTTCTGTATAATGATTTAACTCTCACTACATGAGTTATGGTGTCTAGAGTCTGTGGAGATTTGGCAGGTGTCTAGAGTTTGTGGAGATTTGGCATAGAGCTCCAGGTAAGTATCTCTAGCTTCTTATAGTTTACAACAACAAATATTTTGCTGCCATTAAATTTTATAACCAAGTAAAGATTATATAAAAAAAAAACAACATAAAATCTAAGATATATTACTAATTTTAGTCATTCAAAATATAATCTCTAACATGTGACTATTAACAAATTTATACTCACATAATACATTATTCCTTTTATCAATTTCTATCTATCTATATTATAATTTTTTAAAAGAAAAAGAAACATTTCTTATTTTCCAAACTTAGTAGACAATTTTTGCTAGTACTATTCTAATTCTCTCTAGAAGAGTACTCTTCCCATTTGCTTTTCCAAATAACCTACTAACTTCTCTTGTCAAACAACATGGGCTTCAATTAATTTTACACGGCTTGAGAACATCTTTTTTTTTTTTAAAAAGAAAAAAACAGAGAAGGAAAGACCCCAAATCAATTAACCATAACAACAAAAGGGGGAAAAACCCCAATAACATCAATTCGAAGCAAGTCCTGAACAAAAGGGGGGAACCACATCAAAGAAAATAAATTGGCACATGGTATAGGCAGCAAATCTAGCAAGTTAATTACTAGTAGGCTTATTTGCTTCCCATGAAGAATAGCAAATCTTCATAGCCTACCATAAATTAAAACAATGAAGAATTTCTAGAATTAAGCTAGAACTCCTCATATGAGATTGATTAAAGAATGGAAACCACATTAGCATAGTCAACCTCTGATGATAGCCACAAACGAAGACCCCCACAAACTTTAAGACCACCAAAGCTTAGCTTCTTTAGCAGAGCAACAACTAATAAATTTGGAACAACCTCCAACACATTGCTTATCACAATCACATATTAAACTTGTAATATCTCTAAAATTGAATGTAGTGGCATGGCCAAGACCCTATGTCAAGAGGGTAAATAAATTTTAAAAAATAATAATTAAAAATAATATTTTAATAATTAAAAAATAATTGCATACCTTATAATTATCCTCTATGTGATTTCATATTCTAAAATCACTGAACAATCAACTCATTATCAATGTCATTGAAAACATCTCTTTCAATATAAGTCACTAAATAATCATTCATTCATGCATCTTCCATTCGATTGCATAGCCAAGTTTTCACCATCTTTATAGCAGAAAAAGCTCTTTCTATTGTAGCTGTGGCAATTAGCAAAATCATTGCTAACTTTAAAAGAAGATAAACTAGTGCATAAACAATATGCCTTTAGTTTCAACTAACTTTTCTGCAAGATTTACAATTCCTTACACAGATGCGAATTTAGCGCTGCTATGCATATCAATGATGTAAGTCTCAAGTTAATTATCAAGCATCGCTAAATTAGTTGAAGAAAACTCACATGGATAAAATTTTTCAAATTCAATCAAGCTTTTCTTATCAAAAGTGGAGAATGAATTGCCCCGATTCAAACAAGCCATATAAAGGAGCAATTGAGTATTTGTCACAATGAAACGATCATTAAGTTCTTGAAGTTGCATGTCTAGAATAGTATAAAATAATTCAACCCAATAGTGATGATCTATTGTGACTTCTTGAGCCTTACATCCATGACACGGTCTCCCTTTAGACAAGAAAATATCTTCCATGTTAGGGATGTCAATGTCATGCTTATTACAAAATAAAATTACTTTATGCAATAAAGACTCCCATCCATTATCCCTTATAGTTTGTAATAGCAGCTTTGTGATGCTAACCAAGTTCATGGTATTAAGGATATCTTAATGCCTATGACATTTCATGTGAGATACCCAAGACATTTTTCATCAAGTGTAATGTGAATGCAAAATCAAAATCCTGTACTAAATATAAAAGACCATTGGCTTTAGCTCTTTGATTTGTATTTTATCAATCTTCTTCTATAATTTGAAGAACATCAATTACAGTAGAATACGTCAATAATAGATTTACCAAAGTAGCATAATGTGAACCCTAGTGAGTATCACCACTTCATTTGAGACTAGTTTCTTGATTTAAGCCTCATCTACTATGAATTTCTCCTTTTTCCAATGCCTCTCTAACTTTGGCAATTTGCTTTTCACAAAGGATGTCATGTCATTTACAAGATCCCCCAACAACATTCAATAAACTAGACATTACATTGAAAAGAGAGGCAACTTGAATATGCTTTTTGGCGATGGCAACTAATGTATGTTGTAATTGATGAGAAAAGCAATGAACATAAAATGTAGATGGATTCTCTTTTAAGATTAAGCTTTTGAGGTCACAAAACTCACCTTACATATTGCTGGTACCATCATAACCTTGTCCATGAATTCTTGATATACTTAAACCATATTTACAAAACCATTCATCAATTACCAGTTTCAATGATAAAGTAGTAGTCTCTTTAACATGCACTATACTAAGAAAGTGCTCAACAATACATCCTTTTTTTATTAACATAACTTAAAGGAACAACCATTTGCTCCTTATTTGATACATCATGTGACTTATCAACAAATATTTTATCTCCAAGATCACTAATAATAGCATTAGTGGTATCCAATTAGTTCATCAATGATTTTTAGGAGTTTTTTTCCCAAACAATATTATTTATAGATTCATAGTTTCCAAATTCTTTATACCATGAAGGACAAAATCTTCTTAAAGAATTCCCAATTTTTCTTTGAGAAAAATTATGTTGAGCAGGTTGACACCGTCCCTTTTGTAAGTATGCTCTTTGTATCTTATCCCGATCATTAGGGTGATATGATGAAACTTTAATTCTTTTTCATGGATCTGATGACAAATTTTCTAAACTAATTCCAACTTGTTGTTTGAGATTTGATTCACAAGGTTTTGATAAAGATTGTGACTCATCCAATGATAATCTTCTCTTAAAAAATCTTTCCATTTTATATTCAAAATCTAGAAAATTTGCAATTATTAATTAAAAATATATAAAAGTAACAAAAAAAACTAGGCAACTACTTATAAGTAAAATACATAATACATATATATAAAAAAATCTCAAGAATATTAACAAAAATCTATAAATTTATCCCAAAGAAATTATCAGGAAAATGTAAAATTTCCTAATTAATCACCCACACTACAAGAATGACCTTGACCGATGCTTTCTAACCATTACTAACCAAATGCCCTCTCTTAATTTTTAACTCTATTATTCAGGGTTCACTCTAACTTTTGACCAACTCCCCACTTCTACTCAATTAAAAAAAATAGAAAAACATGTAAAATGAAAGAAAAGCTGCAAACTTTGTCATCACAGTGTAGAAAGTTCCATTACTTTGTGTTTTCATTTCATTTAAATAAGCTTATAATTAGAGTATATCAAATATATTAATTTAAGTATTAATTTTTCATCGAAAACTGCACTCTGAGATCACATTGCAGAAAGTTTTATTACTTTGTATATTTTTCATTTAAATAAGTTTATAATCAAATCAAATATATTAATTTAAATAGTAATTTTTCACCAAATACGTTCCCATATATCATTGTTTGAAAGCTTTGTGTTTCACACATTACCATGTTCAATTTAAAGATTGATTTTGACTATGCTTTAAGAATTTTTGGGTGCTTCCAAATTTTTCAAATGTGATCAATTTTTATAATTTTTAAATATATTCTATTTTATAATAATTTTATATAAAATTACATTATTAGTTCACTCAGGACTTAGAATATACTAGTTGGAAAAAATTAGAATATACTAATTACATTAAAAAATCAAAATATATTAAATATTAACTAGAATATTAATATTCATTAATTAATTGATGAAATTTATTAATTATGATATGATATGTGAAAATAATCATTATTAATTAATTGTAGTTGTTGTATTTTTAATATGACTTGTGTAAGGTTTAGTATAATATAAGTTTTGATGATGAAAAATATAGAATAATAAGGAACAAATGCATCATATGTATATAATGTTCCTTAAAGAAGTAAAATGTGCATTAACATGTATTTTGTTAGATATGCTGGCTTCCCAAGGGGGGTGAATTAGGAAAATTAAAATTTTCTGCAAATGTCAAGAGAGTGAAAAAAGCAAAAGTGACAGTACAAACAGAGTATAAAAGAATAAGAAGGTAAAAGCAGTATAAGGGAAGAGAAGACACAGATGTTTATCCTGGTTCGGTCTCTTTATCTTGACCAACGTCCAGTACTCAAGCCACCACTTGAGATTTTTCACTACCTTGCAAGAATTCAGTGGGCTTCTTGCAGTTGCTTCAGTACAACTTGATGCTCTGTTCCAATAGCTTACAATCTCACTCTTTGCACTCTAACTAAGTGCTTCCCAAATCCCTTGTAATATCCCCTCACAAGAAAATTTTTCTTCCAGATGAAGATAAGATTGATTACAGTGATTGAACTCTCTAATTTATAGTATATATGAAAGTTGAAGTACAGAAAATGAAATATGTGAGAGTAGAAGGCTTTGACTTAAGAATTTAACAGAGTTTCTGTATATACAATGTAAAAACATTACCCACATCTTCAAATGAAGTTCTATTTATAGATTTATGTCTTAACTATATGCTAGAGATAATATCTAGCCATTAGAGACGTTACCCAATGGTTACTCTGAAAAACTATTCGTTCACCAACAGCATTTAATGCGTCTGACACTCAAAGTTTGAATTTTGATGTGTCAACAGACGAATTTCATAGAGACCAAAAGCTAAAGACTTTAACGTAGAACTTTGAAGTTCGTTTGTTCTAAAGCAAAATTCGAATTTTCATCTTTGACAAATGTTTCTATGTTGGAACATACGAATTTTCAAGTTTAAAGTACTTCTGGTAAGTGTGAATAGTTGTTTCATATTGCTACAGTACCTTCAAAGTTAGAATTTTGGTGTCTAAAATTCGTCTGTCAGTAGGCAGCTCAATAAGGCACAATAGTTCTTCTTTTTGAAATTCAAATTTTCAAGTGTCAAAGTTCATTTGTCAGAGAGAGTTCTTATCAGACTTAATTCAAAGTTCGAATTTTTGAATACTAAAATTCGAATGTCAAAAGATTATCATAACAGACTTGCAAGCTGTGTTTCCAAAATTTGAATTTCCAAAATCAAAGTTCGTCTATCAGAGAACTAACTTAGAACACTTTTTAAACTTTACTTTCAGATGAACTTTGACATATCCTCAGACAAATTTTTCATTTTTCATGATTTGTGTTTTACCAAAAATTCAAATTTTCAAAAGCCAAAGTTCGTCTGTCAAAGAGAGCTCTTATCAAACTTTATTCAAAGTTTAAATTTCTGCAATCAAAGTTCGTCTGTCAGAGGAATCTCTTTTCTGACTAACTTATTCTCAATCTGAAATTGGAATTTCAGAACCCAAAGTTCAAATTTTCAAAGCAACAAATCAATTTTAACACTTCAAAGTTCGTCTGTTAGTGGGTATTTTTCAAATATTCCATGAATTATCATAGAATCATATTTTTAAAACATTCTTTTGTAAGTTCAAAGTCTTTTACTCAATTTAAACACAGTAACAAATCCTATATCTAATCTTATGCTGGTTTTTCTTGGATTTCTCCACTTCAGATCTTTTGTTCATCTTTGATATCTTCTTTTCAAGCTCTAGATGGTTGGTTTGGAATCATCAAAACACTTGATTCAACATATTTAATTATGGTTATAATGTATATATCATGCTATGTGCAAATATATCCACTAGACTTTTACAATGAATAACATAAGTTGGATATATAAACTGGACTAACTACTTGGTTTGTAAGTGTAATATATTAAATGTAGATTGGTCCAAGTAAGAAGAGTGAGCATTAGAATACTGAAATGGAAATCAATATTATGTATGCCTCACTCAAGAAAGAAGAAAAAAAAGGATGCTCCAAAAATGGAAGATCTGAAGGGAGCATGCCAAGAAAGAAATGACCAAGTGGAAGTGGAACTTAACATTTGAAGACCTAGTTACTAGGTATATTTTGTTTTCACTTAGGTCTTGAGGTGGGATTAATCTTTGAAAATTACTTAATCTTGTTACTATATGTTTTCAATGAGTTAAATTAAATAAATTTGATGTTAGCATATGTTAGATTTGAAAAAACTCTAATTGACAGATGAATTTTGAGAAGTTAAACTTCATATACTTTGTGAAAATGTGAACTTTGCTAACTAAAATTTGAAGTTCCAGAGATATCACCTCTAACAGGCAAATTTCAAGTGTGGAAATTCGAATTTCGAGTCAAGCATAGTTAGTAAAATGTACAAAATTCGTCTGAAGTCATGACAATTTTCGTCCGATAATTAAGCACTAAAAGGGTTCAAAACAATTTCCTCCGACAGACAAATTTCAGATTTCAAAATTCAAACCTTAGAATAAAACTCAATGATTTACAATTGTATTTGATTAACTCTAGAAGTTTTAGATATTAAAGTAACATATCCTTACTTATAAATATAGTGAAATCTGGTTTCCAAGAATCTAGAGTTTAACCTTTAATTAGTTTTTTTGATACATCTCTCAAAATACATATGGTTTTGATGTAAAATTTATTTCATATGAAACTAGACTTAATAAGCTTTTCAAAGAAGGTTATTTCACTCAAAATAAAGGTCATATGAAAAAGCTATGGTCATTTAAAGTTGAGTAGTGAGATATAGATTTTTAGTTTTAATTTCCTATCATTATTTTGATTATATATCATAGAATACACTTGTTTTTGAAGTGAAACTTATTGCATTTGAAGGTAGACATTGAGAGCTTTCCAACCATAGGTCATTTTCTTAATTTGGAGTTAAAATAAGAGAGTTATAGCTTCTACAAAATTGTCTACAGTGCAAAGTTCAAAGTTACGAAGGTTCTGCCACTGATAGATGAATTTTGGGTCTCCGAAATTTGAATTTCGAAAAGAACCTTTGTGTCATGTTGAGCTTGCCACTGCTAAAAGAATTTTGACTTCTGAAATTTGAACTTCAAGTCTAACAGACGAATTTTGGCTTTTAAAATTCAAATTTTGAAACTCCAGAATGTGAAAATATTTCTAGAATAGCCAACAGACGTATTTTCACATATAAAATTCAAACTTCAAGTCTAACAGACAAATTTTGGCTTTGAAAATTTGAATTTCGAATCCCCAGAATGTGAAAATACTTCTGGAATAGCAAACAGACGAATTTCCACATCCAAAATTTGAATTTCGAAAGGAAGAACTTGTGCCATATTGAGTTGCTTACTGACAGACAAATTTTGGGCACCAAAATTTGAACTTTGAAGGCACTGTAGCAATATGGAACAACTGTTCACACTTACCAGAAGAACTTTAAACTTGAAAATTCGTATGTTCCAACATAGAAACATTTGTCAAAGATAAAAATTCAAATTTTGCTTTAGAATAGACAAACTTCGAGGTTCAATGTTAAAGTTTTTAGCTTACGGTCTCTATGAAATTCATCTGTTGACACCCAAAATTCAAATTTCAGAGTGTCAATGCATTAAATGTGGTTGGTAAATGGCTAGTTTTGACAGAGTAACCATTAGGTAACATCTCTAACGGCTAGATCTTGTGTCTAACATCTAGTTACACTACAAATCTATAAATAGAACATCATTTGAACTTATGGGTAACAATCTTAAGAGAGTTTGTACAAAAATGCTGCAACAATTTGTAAAATCTTTCTATCTCAGCATTGTTTAAAAAACCCACCTCAATAGAGTGAGCTTTCAATGTATTATCTACTCCTCAAGAGATTTTTCATTCTATAAACATTTCTTTCTACATATTCTGGGTAGAATCTTAGTGTGGGGAAACACTAAGGGATTTACACATCTTGTAAGAGTGTGAGAAGAGTGGCTTCACAAGTGCCGACTAAAACTTGTGGGATGTACTGAAACTGCACATGTGCCTAGATCAAACCTGTGGGATATAGTGGAAAATCCTAAGTAGTGGTTTGGGGACTGGATGTAGGTCAAGTGGTTAGGCTGAACCAGTATAAATTGTTGTGTATTATTTTTCATCTTCTCTATTCAGTTGCTGCTCCCAACTCTCTCTGTTTATCCCTGTTTTGCTATACTCTTAATGAAATTGGATTGTGATCCAAAAAGAGCAAAAATCTTGCATCACCCAATTCACCCCCCTCTTGGGTGACCAGCCAACCTAACAACTTGCTTGTACTAATTCTTTTGGCGTTGAAAAGGAAAAAAAAAAAAGTAATGTGAATGGCTAAGTAGTTGTTGAACTGTTGAAAGTTGTACCATTTATCAATTAATTTGTAATTATTATTTTATTTTAGAAGTTGTCATTGATAGTTGACCATTTATTATTACACCGTTGGAGTTTTTAATTTAAAAATATTTGTATTGTGTGTGTGTATATATGGATCTGATCATTTTATTCGATGCTCCAATATACTATTTCTCTTTCCTTCTCATAGCCTTATTTTGGTTTTCATCCTCATCCATCTTTCTTTTGCTCTTTCCTTACAACTTTGAGGAGGATTGGGTTCAATTTCGAATCTTTTGCTGACTTGCACTTCAATTTCAATTACAATTACATGTATTAGTGAGGTACGTATAAATTGAATTTTTTTATGACAAATTGTTAATTATTTAAAGTAGGAGTAATACTTTTTTTGGCCAACAAATAGGCAATAATACTTAGAAACATAAATAATTTATAAAAGTATTTTTTATTATTGCTCTCATTAGCATTATATTTGTATTACATGAATAGATAATTTTTTGTAACAGTAAAATAAAATTGAAAATTTTTTATGTTAATTTCTAGAAATGGAAATACTTGAAGATAGGAGGTGGATGTTTAACAGAGTAAGTTCTGGATGTAAAGGACTTACAAATGAATTTTTAGAAGGGGTATAAGATTTTATTACTTTCGCATGTCAGAAAGGACCTAGTTCAGGATATGGAGAAATTTGAAAAATTAGATGTTCATGTTCTAAGAACAAAATGAAGTATATCTTTCTATTGATGAGGTGATAGTTGATTTATAACAAAGAGGATCTCAACCGGAATATTGGTATTGGATATGCCATGGGGAGAGTTACCCATCCCCATGTAATATACATGTTGGAACATCTATATCTAGATCTCAAGTACTAATTGATGAAGAACATAATAATAGCTATGAGAGAATGATATTTGATGCTATTGGTCATGATGTTAATGAAGTAGATTATGATGTTACTAGTCAAACTGAAGAATCACCAAATGTGGAAGTATAAAAATTTTATGATTTATTAAATGCATATCAACAACCACTTTGGCCAGGATGTAATGACCAATATGAGCTATTAGCTACAGTAGAAATATTAAGCATTAAAACTGATAGCAATATGTCTTAATATGGTTTTAATCGATTTGAATGTTATATGAAAAAAGGTTGCCCATCTGGTAGTGTTGTGACCAAAAATTAGTATAAAAAAAGTTAGTACTGAAACTTGGATTATCTGTTCAAAAAATTGATGTTTGCGTTAATGGATGCATTTTGTATTACAAAGATGATATAGACCAAACAATGTGCAAATTATGTAGAGAAGCTTGATATAAAGTAAGTGGACCAAATGGAAGACGATGATGAAAGGAAATTCCAAGGAAAAGAATGCATTATTTACCAATTACTCCAAGATTTAAAAGGCTCTAAGCTTCAATGAGATCTACTGAGCTTATGCGATGGCATTGGAATAACAGAAGCTGCGAGGGTGTGTTGTATCATCTGTCAGATGGTGAAGCATGGAAATATTTAGATAGGACATATCCCAATTTTTGTAGAGAGCCACAAAATATACGATTGGGCTTATGTACAGATGGGTTTACTCCTTATGGTAAATTTGGTTCACCATATTCATGTTGGCCAGTGATAATTACCCCTTATAATCTCCCTCTTGAATTATGCATGACTGCTCCATATTTATTTTTTATTGCAATCATTCCTGGACTGAAAAATCCTAAAATTAAGATTGATGCCTTCTTGCAACCACTAATTGATGAGTTAAAATTATTATGGGATGAAGGAGTAGAAACCTATGACGTCTCTATGAAGCAGAACTTCCAGATGACAGCCGCATTAATGTGGATGACAACTAACTTTCCAGCATGTGGTATGCTGTCAGGGC
Source organism: Adenanthera pavonina (assembly GCA_026686845.1). NCBI lineage: Eukaryota > Viridiplantae > Streptophyta > Magnoliopsida > Fabales > Fabaceae > Adenanthera > Adenanthera pavonina. The sequence continues at coordinate 20,661,578 of JAIVEN010000011.1, forward strand.
AGAGTACTTGCGAAAATTAGCATGTCCATATTGTATGGAAAAGTCAAAAGCTTTTTTTTTTTGCTGCATGGGCACAAATAATTTTGGTTTGACAATCATCGACAATTCTTGCCTATAAATAATGTTTATAGAAGAAATACAGATGCTTTCGAGAAGGATATTGTTGAAAATGTTCCCCCCAATCGAGATTGGATGGGGAAAAATTATGGCAATGTGTGAAGATTTTTTCAAGAGTAGTAGACCAAGGGGTTTTCAAATTCCCAGGACATAGGAAAAATCACAATTGGACAAAGTGGAGTATCTTTTGGGAGCTTCCATATTGGAAATAGTTGTTAATTTGGCATAATTTAGATGTCATATATATAGAGAAAAATGTATTTGACAATATATTTAATACTGTAATGGATGCCAAAGAGAAGACCAAGGATAATGATAATGCAAGGATGGATTTGAAAAAAATATTGTAGGCAAACAGAATTAAAGTTAATAATATTAGGTCATGGGAAAGCAGACATGCCAAAAGCTATGTTTAATTTCACATTGGATCAAAGAAGAGCTCTATGTAGTTGGATAAATGAATTGAAAATGCTTGATAGGTATTCCTCAAACTTGTCAAGATCTGTGTGTGAATTTAAGGGAAGGAAAGATATTTGGACTTAAAAGTCATGATTGTCACATATATGGAATGTTTGCTGCCGATTACCTTTAGAGTACTTCTAGAGCCAAGCTGGAAACCTATAACTGAGTTGAGTTTGTTTTTTAAAGAATTATGTTCAAAGACGTTGAATATAGATGAATTTATGTGAATGGAACATAGGATTCCTATAATTCTATGCAAATTAGAAAAAATATTTCCACCTGGATTCTTTGATTGTATGGAACATTCACCAATCCATTTGCATTTGAGGCTAGGGTTGGTGACCTCATTCAGTATTGATAGATGTATCCCTTTGAAAGGTAATTGATATTTGTAAATATCTTTAATTATATATATTACAACAACTTATGAGTTCATAATTATGAATTATTTTCCTTGCAGGTTCTTGAATAAATTAAAATAAAGAGTTAAAAATAGAGCTCATGTAGAACATTCTATTTGCGAGGCGTATTTGGCACAAGAGATTCCACACTTTTGTTCGTATTACTTTGAGTCTCATGTACCTTCTTTGCAAACAAGAGTTGGTCGAAATGATTGTGTCAATGAGATGGGCATAGTTGAGCAAACTTTATCAATTTTTAATAAAGTCGGTCATTCACTTGAAAACTCTTTCATTCATTTTTTGAACAATAAAGAGTATGTAAGAGCTCATCTTCATGTCCTGTTGAATTGTGATGAAGTTAAGCCATATATTAAGTAAGACCTAGACTTGCTACTTTGAAACTAAGACATATTTTAATTAGTTATTGCATTCTAACGATTATACTACATATGCATTACAACACTTTTGAGCAATATTTGAAAGATTTGAATCCAAATATGAGCTCCCAAGAAATTGACTCTATGATTGAACGTGACTTTGCACAGTGGCTCAAATCCAAAGTATGTAGAGGCATTATTATTCTTGTTAATTATTATTTTGCAATAATTGTATGGTTATTACTTATTTTTGGAACTAGTTGCTAATTATAACTTAATTATTATTGTTCTTAGATTTTTAATCAAGGTGAATTTATTGATAATATATACTTGAGGGATTTAGCTTGGGGACCATTAAGAAAGGTTAAAACATGGACTAGATATTTTGTGAATGGATACAAGTTTCATACAGAATCCTGGAGCATTGGAAAGAAAACAATAAATAGTGGAGTTTGTGTAAAAGGAAACGGGGATGGCGGAGAAAATGACTATTTTGTCATTCTTAAAGAGGTGGTGGAGTTACAATACCTTGGAGAACATGAGAAAAAATTAGTGTTATTTTATTGTGATTGGTTTGATCCTATGATGAATCATGGGATGAGAATACATAAGCAATATGGAATTATTGAAATTAACCATAGAAGGAGGTACAAAAAATTTGATCCATTTGTGTTTGCAGAACAAGTTCAACAAGTTTTTTATATGCAGTATCCAATGATAACTAAAGATAATAGGAATTGATGGGTTGTGGTTAAAACTATACCAAGAAATTTTATTGATTATAGTAGTGCCTTAGAAAATGCTTACCAAGATGATGAAGTTTGTGTAAGTGGAGTGCATAATGAAATATGAGTGGATCATTACAAGATGGATTAGCAATGGAGGAAGTAGATTTATGTGTTGATTTACATATTGAAGATGTGGATCCTCAAGAAGATGAAAATGAAGATGAAGTTAAAGAAGAGACTGATTTAGAAGATGAAGACAACCAAGATGAAGGAGAGGAAGAAAATGAATATGAAGAAGAAAAATAATATGTATAATTTGATTATATTTTTATTTAGCTTCTATTGGGATGTGTATTTTGTTGTTTTGTTTGAATTTTATTTTTTGAATTTTGAAATTAGTAAATTTCACTTGATGACTGACATAAAATATGTCCACCCATACAATATATGGAATGACTTTCTAGTTTTTTTATAATTATTATACTTATAATAATCTATATAATTTATATTATATAATTAATTATAGATTATAAATTATAAATAATATATTATAATATACTATTGTTTTATAATAAGTAGGCGTGGGCTTCCACACCTACTTTATCTATTCTCACTGCAACACGCTTTGTAGTGAGAAGTGTGAAATCTAATTTATTTTTTAATAAGTTTTGGGTATATTTATAATTTGTCAAGGTTTGTTGAATGGTTAGGATATTGAAATTACTATAGCTTACTTTCTTTATTTATGACCCCATACACCTACTTCCTACACTTATTTTAGCCTCTTTGATTAGAATAGAAATGCCAAATAAATATTTATTTTTTGATATGCAATCTCCCATGTGGCTTTATTACTATGCGTACATCATAGTAATGAAGTTACAATAACAACAAATTTTACTTTACCAACCAGAATAATAAATTTTACTCTTTTAATTCTATAAATAGCTACTCTTCCTTTTCATCCCTGTTCATCAAGTTCTACTTCTTCTTTGTCTGCATTCGCTCTTCAACTCTTCACTTCATTTGCATATTGCTAGACATTCATAGCTTCTTTCATATCAACATAATGCCACAAAGAAACATTTCTTCCAACAGAGGCCGAGCTTGTGCTGCAAACTCTTCATACATGCAAGAGGAATAAGAAAATACTATCGAAAGAGTACATTTAAGCAGACAACTTATTGAACCAGAGGGGAAATCAAGGTTACTATTAAATATATTTTTTAAATAATATATGTTTTATTTATCATGAATTTATTTAATATAAATATGATTTTTTTATTTATCATATTTGTGAACACCCTATTTTGTCCAGAAATTTTAATAAAAAAAATAAAAAAAAATATATAATGATAAAAGGAAAAAAGTGTAATAAAATGATAAAATAAAATAAAATTCTCTTTTAAGCAGGAAAATTAATAACTATAATTTAATTTCAAGATCCAAATTTATCTTTTTAGAATTTGATATCCGAAAAAAAAAGAGAAGAATAGAAAACGAGACAAAAAAAAAACCAAACAAAAATTTTTTATTTAAAAATGAAAAAAATATATAATAAAATTTGGGCTGAAGCATTTCAGCCCCCAAAACACACCACGAGCCCAAGGGAGGGCTCGTGGACAGTGACGTAGGGCGTAGCCCCAAATGAACAGAGGAAAAGGAAACCAGGGGGCCAGCCGCGGGAGCAGGAATCACAGAAGACTGGCCGCGGGCAGAGGGAAAAGGAGGAAACACACCGGAGGGAGACGTTGACCGCGAGAAAAGAAGAACAGAGGGAGTCAGAGAGAGGTCACAGAGGCAGAGGAGGCGAACCAGGAAAAAGGAAAAAGCAGCGGGGGGGAGCAAGGGACAGAGACAGAGAAAGAGTGAGCCAGAGAGAGAGAGTGGATCGCGAAAAGAAACAACACAGGGGGAGCCGTGAGAACAGGAGGGGTCAGAGAGAGAACAGCCGCGGAAGCAGGAAAAGTGGCAGCAAAAACAGAGGGAGCCAGAGAAGACGTACACGAAAGGAAAAAAGGACGAGGAAGCCGCGGGTGTGAAGCAAACAGGAGGGGACCACTCGGGGACTCTATAAAGACCGAGGAGGGAGCCGAGTCCAAGGGGGAGGTTTTTCTGGAAAGGTTTTTTTCAGGAGACGAAAGAACCTAGGAAAAAAAACAGGGGAGGAAGCCAAGGAACCGGGTACGAGGACGAGGAAGCCAAGGAAAAGCCGTGCGGAAGGAACGAAGGGGCAGACGATCTGGAAAGAAATTTGAGGTTTACTGGGCATTCGGGTTAGTAGCTTGTTACGAGTTCTTTCTCAGCCATGGATTTGCTATCTCTGCTCGTCATTCTCATGGTCTCTCGGTTAATTCTTACATGATTTTACAAATCCCATTGGTTGCTTCTGTTCGTCCTTCACAACTTTCTCGGTTGATTTTCGCCTGATTTTACAAATTCTAATAGTTAATTCGTTTCAGTAATTACTGGATCTCCGGCCTTGTCTCCATGTGCTTGGTTACTGAAATCTTGATTGGGCCTGTCCATTACTGAGAGTCTCGTTTTTTTTTCTTGTTGGGCAATGCACTGCTTTGGTTCATGTTAATTCAGCTTGCTTGCTAAATGTAAACGGCATAATCGAGTCTAGGTGTCAAAACACTTGGTCATAGTTCCTTAAGTCAAGAATCAACCAAAAATGATGTGTTCGGGGTCTTGGGTGTTCATTTATACTGGGAATTAAATTCAAGCATCATGGTTCAACTCAGGAGAGGCTTTAGCCCTCTGTAGGTGTTATGAGGAGGATTAAGGTGTTGATGGTTGTGGACGCCTGGGTAAAAGTCTTGTATGGAATAGAGATTGAGTTATCCCAGTTGCACCTTATGAGTTTCCATGGTTTTCTTGCTATCCGAAAATGGCATGGTACATATGACAGGTGTTTTATTGATATCTGATGAATGTTTTTAGGAGAGACTGGTGTAATGGGAATTTGGGTTCTGTGTCCATGAGAGTTTCTTGCTTGTGATCTTTGGACACGCTGATGCTGTCTTAGTATTCTTGAATTCATTTAATGGAGTAAACATGTTGTAGGCATTAGTACAACGCATAACACAGTTCTCGCTTTATGCTCCACTTTTACTTGAATTAGAATAGTAATAAGGGACTTCTCATTTCTGCGGTCGTGAACTATATTCCATGCCCTTAGGAATATCGTTTTCTTATTGGTCTGATGTTGGGAAGAATATTTTCTATGGGCCTCCTACGGCCTTGCTATTGTGAAATTTGTTATGAACATAACTCGGCAAGATTTCCCCAAAAAAATCCAATAACCTTCTCATTTTAAGAAAGGAAAAACTTTATGTCCAACCTCATTTTCATTTATTCATTCATTTATTTATTTTCCTACCTTTTGTCTCAAGTGACATCACCATAGGTATTCAAGTATTAATCGGTAAATTGTGAGTGATAAAATCACCACATATGCGTGTTATTACTCCTTGATAATATGTGTCATAATCATATTTTGAATTCTTCTTAACGCTAAAAAAAAAAAAAGAAAAGAAAAGAAGAGTAAATATGCATCCGGAAGATATTATTATTTAGATAACTCTTACCAAAATTACTTATTTCCCTTTCCTTTTTATTTATTCGTTTTATGCTAATTGCCTTTTTAGTTCAAAATTTAAAGAAGTATATATGTACATAATAATAATGATAATAATAACAATGGTTGAAACCAAAGTTATTCGTTTCCCTCTAAATTGTTATCTTTTCATTTATTTGTCTCAAGTGGTAACACCGCGCGCATTTTAAATACTGATCAGTAACTTGTGAGTGATAAAGTCACCACATATGCTGATTATTTTTCTTCAAAAATATATGTAATAATCACATTGTTTAATTCTTATTTAATAAATAAAGGTGTTAAAAGGATCTCATTTTTTTTATAATAAAAAGAAAATAAAAAAATAGTTTGTACAAAAAATTATTTGTTTTCCTTTGAAGCCCTTTTTTTATTTTATTTTATTTATTTATTTATTATTATTTATTTATTTATTTATTTTTGCCTTTTTGTCTCGAGTAACACTACCGCAGACATCTAGGTATCAATGGGTAAATGTGAATGATAAAGTCATCACATGAGCCAATTGGTTTCATTTCATAAAAATAAAGTTATTTTCAAATATTTCTTTTTTTAAAAAAACCAAAATAAGATGTTCAAATCACATATAATTTCAATCATATTTTCTAAATTGAGGAAAATCACATATTTTCTTTTAAAATTTGATTAAACCAAAAAATATATAAATAAATGAAAAGAGTAAATAATGGAAATTAATATGTCTTTTACAAATTAAAACACACCAACCAATTCTAAAAATTGTTTTCTTGTGGAAAGATCAATTATTTTCTATAAACCTCTCTTTTCAAAGAATATATAATAAAAAATACCAACCCAGTGACACGCATTTCTAGTCCGAACTACGTCGACTTTGATCCCTATCGCAGGGTACGTAGGCCCCAGACTCTAATTCTGGGTCAAGTCTGCCTTTGTAAATAAGTAAATATTTTTCTGATTTATTTGATATTTTTTTTCTTAATTAATAGATGAATAAATATTTTCTAATTTTACTTGGTGTTTTTTCCTTAATTTAATAAATGTTTGCCAATTGATTTTTCTAAATCTGCCCTTGTAAATAAGTAAATATTTTCTGATTTATTTGATGTTTTTTCTCTTAATTAATAGATGAATAAATATTTTCTATTTTTATTTGGTGTTTTTTCCTTAATTTAATAAATGTTTGTCAATAGATTTTTCTAAATCTGCCTTTGTAAATAAGTAAATATTTTCTGATTTATTTGATGTTTTTTTCTTAATTAATAGATGAATAAATATTTTCTAATTTTACTTGGTGTTTTTTCCTTAATTTAATAAATGTTTGCCAATTGATTTTTCTAAATCTGCCTTTGTAACAATAAGTAAATATTTTCTGATTTATTTGATGTTTTTTCTCTTAATTAATAGATGAATAAATATTTTCTAATTTTACTTGGTGTTTTTTCCTTAATTTAATAAATGTTTGCCAATAGATTTTTCTAAATCTGCCTTTGTAAATAAATAAATATTTTCTGATTTATTTGATGTTTTTTCTCTTAATTAATAGATGAATAAATATTTTCTAATTTTACTTGATGTTTTTCCCTTAATTTAATAAATGTTTGCCAATTGATTTTTCTAAATCTGCCTTCGTAAATAGATAAACATTTTCTGATTCGTTTGGTGTTTTTTCTCTTAATTAATAGATAAATAAATATTTTTTGATTTTACTTGGTTTTTTTTCCTGAATTTAATAAATATTTACCAATTGACTTTTCCAAGTCCACTTTTGTAAATAAATAGCAGTTTTCACCTAACTTATTTTTCCCAACTTTTCATAGTTTCATTTCATTCATTATTTTTTCATTCCTTCATTTTTGCATTTACTTTTGCATGTGAATGGTAAAAGGGCAACCAAAATAATTTTTAAAAGCCATAAAAATTGCATGATCAACCTAAGGTAACCGTTCTCAGGAACGGGTGTTGTGGGGGTGCCTAACACCTTCCCCACTCACAATTATACTCCCGAACCCAACTCTGATATGCAGACCAATCCTTATCCTTTTTTTTGTTTTTATTTCGGTTTTCCAAAATTTCCCTTAAAATTTTGGTGGCGATTCCTCCGAAATTGGCCTTCTGTAGGGCGGGCCGATTTCTCCTTTTACTTTTTATTTTTGTTTCCCGCGCTATCCGCGTCACATTTTTGGGTGTGACAATATTTAAACCAAATGATATGGAGTGACTCATCGCATTTCAAGTATAATAAAAAGCAAATACGAAGGTCCATGGAATAATTGGGGAGATGTATTCCCTGACTATCGAGGCTTTTGGTTTTAAGAATTTCAAGTAATTTTTCTACTTACTACATGATTGCATAATTAATAATAGTTTTATCTTATTATTAATTTACTATCTATTTTTTCAGATACATTATTTTTGGAGTAGGGAAAATCATCAACAAATTTGGAAAAATTGGAAGACCAAATCGGGAACTGTGTTGAAAACTTTGATCTATGAGGTATAAGCAAGAGACAAAAGACCTATATGGATTGGAGAAACAATATGGAAAGATCTTTGTGACACATGGAAAAGTCCAAATTTTCTTGCTCATAGTGAACAAAGAAAGAAAAATAGAGCTTCTACATCTAAATTTGATCCATCTTTAGACTAGGGGAATCCTTATTTATAGTAGAACATGCAAAAAGATTGATACTTAACTTTATTTTTTAACTAATTTTCAATATTTTAAATGTAAGTATTAATAATTTATTTTGTATATAGAAAAAAAATTGGGAAGAGATCCAACATGTGTGGAAGTTTATGTAAGAACCCATTGCACACAAGACAAATTGGTTGATAGAAAATCTCAAATTGTATATGTAAGTATTAAGCTTAATTAATTTATAAATATATGGTGTGTTTCTTTCAATTCTAATTTTAGTATTTTAGGATGAATATTTGAGCCAAAAAACTGAAGCAAAAAATCAAGGAGCAAGTACAAATGAACTAGATTTATTTGTTAAGGTAGCCAGCAAAAAAAATAAAGGTATCATATATGGGTTGGGAAGCATGTCTCACACCATAGATGGAAGCTCAAGTAGAGGATATGAAAAATTTTCTCAAGAGCCAACTTACTGTGACTCCCATCTGGAAGATGTACTTAAGAATCAATTTTTAGAATATGTTCAATAAACACTGGACTCAAAATTTAAAGAGCATAGGAAGTAGCTAGAAGAAATGTAAAAACAATTAGATGCATACAAGGCTCTTCTTCAACAATCAATTGGTGAAAGTTCATCTCATCAATATCAAAATACAAATGGAGAAGTACCAGATCTATTTGATATTAGGTATCAAATGAGAGATAATAATAATAACTATGATGATGAAAATGACTTTGATGATGATAAAGAGAATGAGAGGAGAGATGAAGAGTAATTTTTCTTTTCTCTATTGAGGAGTGTAAAATTACTATTTATAAATTAAAATTTAGTTTACTTGTAGTCATTTTAATTTCATTGCTTTTCTTTTCTTGTTTGCCGTATGTAAAAAGTAGAAAAGTAATCAATAGTTAAAAATAAAAAAAGTAATATTTGTGAACAAAAACAAAAAGTCACACAAATTTTCCCTTAGCAGGCTAGGCACAAATGCAAAAGTTTAGCTCCTCAAAAGTCAAAGATAAAAGTTCACTATCTGAGAATGAAAGTTTCTTTTCTCCTTTACTCCAAATATTTGTCCTTGCCACTATTAGTGGAGCCCTTTTTTTTATACCCGCCCCTTCTTTATTTCAAAATTTTATAAGTTCCCATTTTCCTATAAATCCCTTCTCTCTCCATTCCCTTCATTCATTTTCTTTTCTTTCAATTTTGTTCTTTCTTCTTCATTATCTCCGATCTCCTATTTCTTTTCAACTTTTTCTTCTTCTCATCACATTTCAGGTATTAACTCATATTTCCTTCTCAATTTCATTGCTTGTTCATTCTTCTTCTTCACTGCTAGCTTGTTAATCCAACCAAATTTATGTCTTTTTTTCTTCTTGCTTTACAGATACCTCAGGTCTTCTACTTTCTTTGAAGTTTTCCCCCCTTCTTCTAGTTTTAGTTCAAGTATCGACTCCTATTCCCTTTTTTCCTTCTTCATTGCTTGCTTGTTAAACCAACTAAATTTATTTCTTCCTTTTGGCTTTACAAATATGAAAGATGAAACCCATTGATGTTTGTCATTAATCATCGATTATGTACAAAGGATCAAAGCATTGAAAAATGCGTGCATCGAATTTAGCTTAGTTTTAATGAATTATTTTTCTTTGTTGGGATTCTTTCTCTTTGTATTTTTATGGCTGATATGATAGATTTTTTTTTACCAACTTATGAAAGATTCTTTCTTGTAAATTTCATCTTGTGTATTCACTCTTTATATTTGTTAATTTGTTGTTCTTTATGAATTTCTTTTGGAAAAAATTTAATTACTGAATATAATCCATCAAAAGGAAAATATGTCCCACAGAAAAATATTATTGATCATAGGTAATAAAATATTCCTAAATTTACATTTAAAATGCATAATAAATTATTTAAAATATAATCTTGCAATATTATTTTGTATAAAAATTTATTGTTCATAGAATATAAAAAAAATTAATTTTGAAACAATTTATTCTATTTTGAATCATAATATAAAAAAGCTAATCGATTTTAGCGAAAAAATTCTAAATGAACCTCAATCAAAAAATTTTGATAGTAATATATGCTCTTTTTTACATGATTTTATAATTAATTTTACTTAATATAATATATTTACAATAATATAATAATACATATTTGATGCTTAGTCAATTGATTTTATATTTGAATAGTATAATTTAGTTAAAAAAATATCTAATATTATTCTGTTGGCAGAAAAAATAATATTAATTCTAATATATTTATTATTGATTATTATTTTTTATTAACAATATAAAATTTATTAAAAGTAGTAAGACTATTGGTGAAAGAAAAAATTAGTCAATGATGTAAGGTTTGAAAAGCTGCAAGTCAGTCACCATTTGCAAAAAGCTGTAAGACTTTCAAGACGCCACACAAAAAAATTTTCTACCACATTTCAGTTAGTAAGACATAGTTTTTCAACTGAATTTCTTACCACCAATTTCGATCAGAAATCAATTGTTTCTAATTGATTTCTATAGAATTTCTAATAATTTGGTAGTCAGTATGGATGAGTTTTGTTATAGTGCCAATTAGGCTTAATTAAGTACTAAAATAACCTAATCTAGTGGAAACAGCTCCAATACAAAGAGTTAAGCCCCAAAATCATGGAATATAAATAATCAACACAAAATGAACCTAATTCCACAATTTTATCCCTAAATTCAACTCAACTTCAAATCCGGCTAAAATGTAAAAATTACACTAAATACTTGAAAGTAAACAAAATTGCACTACAAAAACCCTAAGTATGGAAGACAAAAATAATGAAAAAATATGATTTATCACTAGCAGACATAAATATGTCAACAAATTGTATGATTATGTCTCAATGTCATAAATTTTATTTCCACTCTTAATAATAGCAAATAGGTACATGCCCACCGTTAGAACACCCATCCACATGCAGTGCTCACTCCAAAGTAGTTAGATCTATAAGTAAATGAGTTACTGTGATAGCAAACCCATGTAGGAAGTGTCTACCCCAAGGTAGTCCAATTTCACATCATTATGATTTACCATGATAGCATGCCCACACAAGAGGTGTACATCCTAAGGTAGTCTAATCAATATGACTCACCATGATAGTATACTCACATAGGAGGTGTTCATCCCAAGGTAATTTAATTTTGTGTCAATATGACTTTCCATGATAGTACACTCATACAAGAGTTGTTCAACCTAAGGTGGTCTAATTTCATATCAATATGACTTGCTGTGATAGCATACCCATATAAGAGATGTCTATCTTAGGGTAGTCTAATTTTGTATCAATATACCTCACCATGACAACACACCCACACAAGAGGTGTCAATCCCAAGGTAGTCTAATTTCACATCCACATGATTTACATAATGACACATACCCACACAAGGTGCTCCACCATAAGGAAATCAATTTATAATTTGTATACCATGAAAAAGTTGGTTATGGGCTCCATACAAGTGCACATATAAAAAGCTTTCAAGGTAACTAACAAATTCATGGTCATAAGCATCACAATAACCCTCAACAATTGGACATAATAACAAGATCATCTTCATATATATTATGAGTAGCATTACAGGTCACAACATCATAGGTTCCCATTGAACATGAATTTCATGCATGCAATTGATGGCTCCATTATAAGTTTCTTAGCAATATCACCATGGAAGTTATACATACTATGGTTATGCTCAAGCTAACATCAACATATTAGGGAATCAAGTGAGAACATCATGTTATGTAACAAAATATGCAGTATGTTATAATAAGAAATTGACCTAATTACATCCTTGTTGCTAACGCTTTAGCAAAATGTTGAGCTACAATCATTTTTCAAGCATGTACCACTACACCAAAAAAGAGTTTTGTGGATGGTTATTTTTAGCTATTGTTGGTGGTTATGAACTACCTACTATGCGAGTGCCAACATAAGTGGAACTGTTTTGTAGCCGGTTGTCTGAATAACTACTTACAAAAGTCTACTTTTGTAGGTGATTTCAAATGACCACCTAAGTTTATATATATATATATATATATATTGTTTTTTTCAATAGCTTGCTCATTTTTAAGTATTCCCTAATATTTTTTACAGCCTACATAACCTAGAATAGAAAAAATTGACCCAGTACCACTAGAAATACATTTGGACAAATTAACTTTGTACAACAAATCCAAAAGCTATATATATTAACAAAAATGTCTACAAGGAACCAATTCACTATGACAAAGTTTGTGTAGAGAATAAAAAGAAGCTACCTATATTCCCTAATATGACATTGCTTAAGTTAACTATGCTCTTAGGTCAAACCTAAGAAAGAGAGAATATAATCAAATACTTCAATTCCTCCTCCTTAGTCAGGTAGATTTCGGCCATATAGTAACTCCACTTGGCAATGACTTCATTGATTTGATTTTTGGAGTAATCATCACAATAGGTATCCGGGAAGTACTATACAAGTTAAAATATTATGAAGAAATAAAGTAACATTACTAAAAATGGTCAAAAGTTACAAGCATTAATGTAATTGCATAAAATGGAATTACAAACCGTGATCGATATAGAGCTTTGGCCATGGAATATGATGTCTTTCATGAATTTTAGTATATAATATGCATAATCAGTACCATTAGATTGCTTTGGATACTAAACAAAAATATATACATGCATATTAATTGTGAAGAATGTCAATTGCAATATATAATTACTTAAATATTAATTTATAAATACCTTTATTGATCTCCATTTATATGATTATTGCTTCTTGTCACTAAGCTCTCATTCTACTAGAAACATCTTCACAACGCTATTGACCATGAGAAAAGAAAATTAATACAAGCATAACTTTGAATTAACATGGAGACATATACAAAAGTACAAAGAAAAAATAAGCTTATTCTCACTTATTGAACATCTCTATCATTTGGGGTTGGTCATCTAGCCTTGATTTTTTTGCAGAGTCTAAATAATATATTTTTGGCTTTGCTAGGTTGATAACAATCAATATTCATTGTTTTCTAAGGAAAAAATAATTAATGTCAACAAATCATAACTAGGTAGTTCACTATAATTAAGTCATCATTTGACATTTTAGCAATAAAAACTCACCCTTGTGATAAGGTGCCAAAAATAATACTTCCTTATCAGCTCTTACCTTGAACACATCCGCAATTTCTTGAGATTATTCTGTGATCTTCTTTTGGGGCATCAAACCTTTTTTACAGAAAGATGATATTTCTTTGGGTGGAGGAACACAAATCTGTTAGTGAGATTGGTAGGGACCAAAAATTTTTTGTGCAAGTACCTAAAATGTAAAAACAAATGTATTAATATCACACACTCAAATGAAAGGTTAATTGGAAAGCAATTTATTTATGGTACTTTGAGTACCTAATGCAAATGTTAATATTTGCAAACCAACCTTACGTCTCTCTACATCTCACCATTTTCTTACTCAACCTCACTTTTTCATGCCACCAACAATACTACACATCTCAAATAAATTAGATTGAGCTAAAATTTCAAGTGGAATCCAAAGAAATAAAGAATAAAAAAGATATTCCCTTCTCCTTCATAAGCTATAGGAAAATATGATTCATTGCCATTTATTCAATTTACTAACATGAAAACTCAATTAGTATTGCAAAATGAACTTCCCTAATTGAATTATTTAAATTTTAATTTTTTGCGTATAAGGCTTCATCTATTTTGCAATGTAAAGAAAAATATTAAACTACCTTTCCCAATATAAGATCAAATATATACGTATCAATTTCTTAATGCAATTAAGAATACCCACTAACCAAAAACTAATTAAGTTATTTAATCGACAATGCCCACTAACCAAAACCTAATTATTTAATGCAAAGTTCACCCACCTCCTCTGCTTATCCTTTTCATTAAAGGAAAAGACAAAACCCATCTAACAAAACTAGATTTTGGCTTGAGGTTTGCCTTTTCTCTATTTCCATGTGATGGTTCTAGATTTGAAGCCTTGAGAGTAGTACAAGCGTGAGGGACCTTGCTTTCATAATGGACCCCAAAATTAGCTCACAAAGATACTGAAGCCTTCCCAATTAATGAATCCAAACAAATAGATAATTCCCTACTCACTCTAAAGATATCAATCATTGAATAGGATAATGCAAAGATTATTTTAAAAGAATAAAGAAATAAAATGACAAGGCACAAGATAGAATTATCCAGTTGTAATTCATTATCTACATAGCTTTTGATGCTTTTTACTAACATTACATAGAATGCTGGCATCTAAGGTTGAGGTTCTCTGTCTTTCCACCATAAGATCAAATATATACATATCAATTTCTTGTTCGTAGTTTGACATCATAAAATTATTTGATTAAGAGAAATTGGAGGAAATAATTGCAAACAATACAACACACCAATCTTTTTGACCTAACAAATCACATCTATTATTCACAAATGCATTAAAAGCTAAACCCAACATCACATTAAATAGATGAATGAAAAGGAAGAGAAAAATGGAAGAAAGCGTACCTATGAGAGAGACCCATAAATATGGATAGGGCAAGATGATGTTGAAAGTAGAAAGAAAGCAAGTGAAGCATAATAGGGAAGAGACCCACGAAGATGAACATGCAGGAGGGAGAACTTGTGGTGAAAAATGGTGGGGGAGAGACAAAGAGATTGTTGGGAGCAACCATGGTAGATTTGGGAATGTTTGAATGGGAACATGGTGGAGTGATCCTGGACGAGAGGAAACGAGACTAGGATGAGCTCAGTTGAGTGTTTACAAGGAGTTTCAGCACTGAAAGAACAGGATAGAACAAGAAGATGGAAAGAGGTGTGAATTTGTAAATGAGAATTCAATTTTGAGCCCTAAATTATAAGATTTTAGTAGGTGGTTCTATTTGGAATAGCCTATTAAAGTTTTCAGCAAATTAATTTAGTTCGCACTTATTGTTATGATCGCCTACCATTTTTTTGAAAAAAAAAATTTGACATAATACTTTTGTAGGCTTTTTTTTACTAACCACCTACAAAACCATTCCATGTCACTTTTGTAGGCATTTTTTAAAATAACCACCCACTATTAGGTGCCTACTAATGTAGTGTACCTTGTAACATTCTCATTTTTATGATTATATTTAAAAGTGTGATTATGATATGTCTCACATGAATGTGCTAAAAAGTATGGTTGAAAAAGATGTCAGATAAGATATATATTTAATTAGCATGAAAGGTAAAATAGTAATTTCATATGCTTGGTCTTTAAATGAAATTAAGTTCTCCTAAGATCCTTAGTGTAATATCCCTAAATTTCTATATAGTATAGAATGTATAGAGATATGATAAAATTTGAGACACAAAATTTGATAGAAAAGTAGTAAAATAGCAAATTTATATTTGGGGGAATAAAAAGAAATATTTGACAATTTAGTCCCTACAAGAAAAATTATTTGCAATTTGATCCTTGGGAAATATTACAACTAAGAACCCTAAAGAAAATATATTTGTAGTTTGGTCCCTCCACAAGGGCAATTTTGTAATTTTTAAAATTTATGTCAAAATGGACTTTTCAACATGTTGGACCCAATGAAATAATATATTGAATCCAAATGAATCAATTTGGAAATAATTAGCTGATAGAACTGTGCAATTTTGAATAAAAGACATAAATGGCATGTGGGCCCCACAAAAGCAAAAAAAAAAAGTAAAAAGAAAAGTATGTGGGCCTCATATTTATACTGTTTGGGATAGGTTATTAAATTAAAAATAAATCCAAATGTAGTTATATCATGTATTCATAAAGTAACAAAATACTGTAAAAGTAATTTTATTTGTCAAGGCATATAACAAACAATTATAGAACATACATGGACTAAGAAAAATATGCAATATTTTACTTTCTCTCTTCCCTAAATGGTGCCATATACTGCAGCATGTGGAGGAATGGACTAATTTATTATTTTTCTTGAAATTGCTTGAAGTTTCTTGCAGAATATAAGTCAAAATTTAATTGGCTTAGTTCTTCTATATATTACTCCCTCCTTGGCCGATTATAACTCAAAGAAAGAGAGGAGAGAGGTTTGAAAAATCAGCCAAGAAGGAGGAAAGAACGTGAGGAAAGAAGGGGAAAATAGAAGAAAAAATTAAAGGAAAAAGGTAAGGATTTCTTCTCTTGATCTTTTATGAATTCCAGTTCAAGTTTATGATAGTTTTGAAGTAGTTTGTCAAAGTTTTCTTCTCCTTTCCTCTAAGTTTAGATTTCACCCTAAGCTAGGTATGAGGGAAGAAGTGTTTTCATCCATACAAATTATGAGAAAATATGAGAAAATGCAAGGCAAGTTTTAGTATGTTTGGAATAAGTTTTTGGAAAAAAAAAATCACTTCTTCTCCTAGCTACCCTATTTCGGCCAGACTAGTAGGGTAGGAAAGAGTTGGAATTTCATGGATTTCATGTTAAAAAATGGATTCCTCATGGTAGAAAACCTAAAGAACAAGTGTTGATTTCATGAAAAAGGCAAAAATAGATTATGTGAGTTTTTAGGGTTCAAATGAGACTTTATTAGGTAGACCTTTGATTTAGTGGATTGAGTAAATATTTAATGTTGTTTTAGGACTTGGAGAAGTATAAGCAAGTTAGCGGAATTGTAACACCTTACTTTATCATAAATTTTCTCAAGTAGTATAGTATTTTTAATGTCCAACTAAACCATTTTAGAAGTTTCAATTATTAAAGGAATTAAATATAAAAAATAAAATTTTTCAAAATTTACTGTTCATCTATTATCTATTTTTTTGGCTGAATTTTAAAATATCATAACTAATTCCAGAAAAATGGTATTAATGTGATTCAAGTCTCTAAATGAAGCTAGAAATATTATATACAAGGGAAAAATATTAAAATTATATTTGACTGCATCAATTGATATAGTTTAATACTTAAACTTCTACTATTCAAATGGTCATTTTTCTCTTTTCCAAGATTTTGGCCATAAATTTAAAAATTTATATCTAACTCTATACTGAGCTAAATCATGAATTCTATATGCCATTGGAAATTTCTTTATGTATACTTTCAGTCATATTTTTCTTATACATTTATTTAACTTCTACAGGGAATGATTCCAACTTAATCACTAAGGGTCAGAAACTCATTCTTATTGGAACAATTATAGGAGAACATGTATATCTCTAATTGTACAACTCCAATTGAACTCAAACCAGTGGCATATGGAACTTAAAACATAGATCTTTACATAAATATAAACCAATGAATTTTTGGAGCTTAGTATGATTTTATTTTACTTTTCAAAGTAAGCGATACTTACAGTAAAATTCGTAGCTTTCACTTCACTATCCAATTTTGACCCTCAAATTTAAAAATACACTATAAATCGTACACATGTCCAATTTAAGTGTTCTTTAGCTTGTTGGAAAGCCTCACTGTCTAGTTTTCAAAAGCATATAACAATCATAGGTTGCATTCAATTTCAAATAAACAATAAGTGCATAACCAGGATATGTTCAGAATAGCCAGCTTTCATCATATCATGACAAAAACATTCATATGCATCACATACTTTGCTCAAACTTGTTCATGCCATAACCATACATTGCCATAAAATTACATAAATATAATGGCAGCAAAGCATAGCCTTACAAGACACATATTACTTTATACAAATTGATAAGGATTAGAGTGCCATGACTTTCTAAACAATGCAAGCTTCATAAACTTCTTTATTCTTCTTGCCTTTTCTTTGGATTCCTCCACAACATAGCTTGTACCTGGTCATTTGGGATGCTTGAGGGGGTGAGATTGGGGGCAATCTCAGTAGCAAGTTATATTCATGTATCATATTATTCATTTCACATAATGATCACTTAAAATCACTTTAATTCACATAAATCTACAAATTGCCATATAAGTCAAACTTTTCGGCAGCATAACGGCTTAGAAATTGGACATCTCAGAAAATAAAACCCCTCATATTGTAGCCAAACCAATCAAGAAAACACAATTCACAATATGGAAATCAATTTGCATCAAAGTAAAGCAAT
Organism: Adenanthera pavonina; assembly: GCA_026686845.1. Classification (NCBI taxonomy): domain Eukaryota; kingdom Viridiplantae; phylum Streptophyta; class Magnoliopsida; order Fabales; family Fabaceae; genus Adenanthera; species Adenanthera pavonina. Next base: position 20,679,979 of record JAIVEN010000011.1, read on the forward strand.
GAAATAACATAAGCATGAATACATAAACTTAGCTACCTTGAAGTTTTCCTTTAGTTCTTCCTCTTGAATCCAATGCTTTACCACTTGCTTCCACCTCCTTCATGAACTTACGTGGGCTTTACCAATTCCTAATACACCATCAAACACTTACTTTATTCACTAGTTTCTTGAGTTACTTCTTAAAGACTTACAAAACCCTAGGATTTCATTTTCTTCATCTTTAGCTTTTTATTTAACCTCATACTTGCTCTTAAGGTTTTGGACCATGGAAAATCCATTTTTGGCATCAAATTAATGAAATTCCCTCTCCTTGTAACCATAATAGTGTGGCCGAAATCTGCCAAGAAGGAGGAAAAATAGGTTTTTCATGAAACTTGCTTCATACATACTAAAACTTGTTCTCTTCACAAAATCTCATGTTTTCTCTTCAATTTATGGTATAAAACAACCTTTCTTCCCATTAATCATGCTTGGCCAGATTAGAACAGCAAATGGAGGAGGAGAAAATTCAAGAAAACCAACTCAACCTACTTAGAAACTATGTTAGGACACTTACAAATTGAAAGGAACTTGTTTACCAATTTATTTGGAATTTTCTTCTCCTTTTTCTCCTCTTTTTCCTTCACCTCCACGTGCTGCTCTCTCCCTCTCAAAATGGCAGACCACTTGATAGAGTACGATCGAGGCATGAAGCATTTGATGATGAGGGCAACAAGCTACCATGGACAAATTCAAGGCCCACTTGGCATTGATCCAAAACATGATTAACATGAAACCATTGTATTTGAATAATTTTGAGGCCCAAAACAAAGAAAGAGGCAAGCTGGAAATGTGGAGCCAAATTATAGTCAATAAGCCCAACAAGGAGGATTCACTTAAAATACATGTGCTTCTCATGTGGTCACTAAAAGTGACGTTTTTAATAAGTTTTTATTCGGATTATTTTAGTCAATTTGTTTCCTTTTGAATAAAAGGCATATAATGATTTGATTTGCTTGACTTTATGCATTAAAGAGGAGCCAACCTTTTCAAATTCAAAATTTGAATTTGATTTGCTTGACTTTATGCATTAAAGAGGAGCCAACCTTTTCAAATTCAAAATTTGAATTAAATGCTCCTTTTTGCTTAGGGTTTCCTTTTTTGTATTAATGAGCATTAATAAGGTTAGGTTTGTGGGATGAACTAGAGTTAGTTTGTGGGTTAATATTTGCCTATAAATAGGCACCTCTTGTACTCTTGCAAACACAACATGAATGAATGAATTTCTTTTAAGCAACTTTATTGTTGTTCTGTGAGTTCTTTCTTGCTTATCCTTGAGTGCCAGAAAGAATGAGGACTTATCAAGGAGTGGTGATCCTTGTGGCGTCCCGGAGTTAGAATTCAAGAGACGGGTTCTCTTGGAGTCTACTTCATTCGACCAACATTTTGTTCAGTCTTCTTATTTCATCGTGTCTATTTTCTTTAGTTTTTGTTTATCGTTGTTCTTGCGTTCAATTCATCTTTCCTTGAGTTGCACGATCTTTATATCAAAGAAGGCTCTTAGGACGGGTTCCTAACGTGTCTCCCATCATTTGGTATCAGAGACAGGTTTGCAAATCAAGGTGTGTTTCTGTTTCATTCCTTTTTTTTTCCTTGTTGTCCAAAAAATATCCATACTGTTCATTCACATTGTTTATCCGTACTGTTCATTCCTCACTTTTTACTAGTTACTGTTTGTCACTGTTCTTTGTGTTACTGTTCATCCGTACTGTTCATCCATTTCTTGTTGCCCAGATTTCTTATTGTGATTTTGTGAAAAAAAAAATTGAAATTGATCTAGAAAAAAAGGAGAGAGAGAAAAAAAAAAGAGAATTGATTGCAGCCTTAAAAAAAATTTGTATATAAAATTAAAAAAAAAAGAAGGAAAGACTAACAAAAAAAAAGAGATATGGCTGCTAAGGCAATTTCCAAAAATTAGGTAGATCTTGTTTTCTTTCCTACTTTAAGATCTTTCAATCAAGGTGGTAGTTTGAATTACAAATTTCCTTTTGTGATTGGGCATTAATGTTATTGCTCCCTTTTCTGATCTCATTAAAGGAGAATCAACTTTTGAATACCCATTCCTAATTTCTCATTTGTGGTAAGTTTCCATTCTTGTCTTTTATTTTCTACTCAGAATTTTACTCTTCTAGTTTAATTCTATCTTTTTTCCTTCATAATTTAATTCCCTTACTTGTTCCTTCCTTGTTTCAGATTTTAAAGTCATCTATAAGTTCCTTCTGTTGGTATACATGTCACATCTTTCCTCGTCTTAATTTCTAGCATTTCCTTTTCTCTTTTCTTGGCTGGAAAATTCGTTTCTTTTGTTAAAAACAGAAAGCCCAATTTTCTTTGTTGGTCACCAACATTTTAAACTCTTTTGAGAATTTGAATTTTTGGATCTTTGACTTTGAGATTGCCACTTAAACATTGCTTCTTGATTTAAGGTCAAATTCAATTTTGCACTCTCATAGGAAGTAAGAGTGAGTGGTAAAAGGTAAGAGTGTAATTATATCATTTCTAGAAAAAGCCTTTAAAGTGTGTAAACACGAGTGAATTTGCATCATTGTTGAGTGAAACACGTGAGAGAGTGTGCAAGGTCCTTTCTTTGTCTTCTATTCACTAATATATTTGAGATTCTAAGCATGGCTGGTGAAGAACTTGATCGTAAAGTTTTAATGAGAGCTTTTAATGATCAAATCCAGAAGTTGAATGTGAAATTGGATAGCATGCAATTTTCTACATGCAAAAAGGATGTTAAATTGAACATCCCAAAATTTTGTGGAGAGAATGATTCTGATATGTACTTGGAGTGGGAAGGAAGAATTGAACAATGGTTTGAAGAATGCCAGTACTCCGAGTCTGAGAAAGTGAAATTAGCTACTCTTCACTTAGGAGGAAAAGCCAAAGTTTGGTGGGAACGATTTGAAAGAAAGCACCTTCGTGAAGAGAAACAGTGTGATACTTGGAATAGCATGAAGCTCATTTTGAAGCAAAAGTATGCACCACACCACTACTTCTATGAGTATCTTCCAACTCGTAGAAAGGAGCAAACTTCTAAGGTACAAATTTCAGTTCCAAGTTCTAGTGATTCTCATTTGGATCAAAAAGATCCAATGGAGGAGATATCTTCCTCAACATCTACAATGGTTGTTGAACCAAGAGAATCAACTACTCTTGAAGGTACCTCTAATTCTCAAAATCCTTATGTTGATGATGTTTCTAATGAATTAGAGTATGATATTCTTGAGAATCCCAAGGAGGAAAATGTTAATGATATTGTTGATGGGATTGGTCATGATTATTTACCACCGTTAGTGGAGACAATTACTCTAGATGTTACTAGTGAGGTGATAGAGAACTGTGTTGATAGTGGTGTGCTTATTTCTAGTGATACTCACATTGTTAAGCCATTAGAAATTATTTCTAATGTGTGTGATGAAGTGCAGCATGTTGATATGGTGTTTGGGCACCCATGATTATTTGATGATAGTTGTTCTTTTGAAGTAAAGAAAGCCCATGAAACGCATTGTATTCAATTCTATGAAAATCACAAGAAAATCAAAAGTAAGCTTGAAAGGAAAAATAAAAGTGAGAAGAATATGGGTGGTAAAAATAAGAGTGAAAAACAAGTGAGAAAAGAAAGAGTGCAGGAAAACAAAAAAAGAGGAAAACAAAAGAGTGAAAAGAAACTTGCGAGAAGAATGAAAAAGAGAAAGAAAAAGAGAAAAAAAGGAAAAGAAAAGGAGAGTTTGAGAAAAGATGAAAATAATGAGGCAAAAACAATTGTGAGTTGTTTGAGTGAAGGAGAGTTTAAGGTAGTTTCTTTACAACTCCTTCCTTCATATCTTCCATATGTTTCTTCTTTTCATCTTTTCCATCCTTCTTACTTTGTCTCTGATTTTTATAATTGGTTTATTCCATCCTTGTGTCATGAGTCATCAATTCCTCTTGAGTCAAATGCGAAAAAGAGTCAATTTGATCATTTAGTGTCTTTTTTCTCTAATTTATTCATCTGTGTCACTTCATTTCATTCTCATCAAAGTGTTCTGCATTGGCAATTCATTTATGAAGTAGTCCTTACTCATTTCATGTTTTATGTCTCTTGTGTGTCTCATAAGTCATGTGTCTTTTTGGTCCTGTATTGGTTTCTTTCATATCAATTTCATGAATCTTGTGTGTTCCATTTTCTATCCAGTAACCCATTCTCTTCTTATTCCATCCAACTTTGTGATTCTTTGTTTTCATCCATATGTATTCCTCTTGTGAGCTATGCTCCATCCTTGTCTTGTCAATGTGCATCATCCACAGGTGTCAAATCTTTCCAATTTTTGAACCTAGCAAATAATGTAAAATTCGGCTCAACTTTCATCCCTTATGTTTGCTCTACAATCTCAATTTTCCTTGAGTCTTGTTGTGTCAAATTTGCCTCTAGTTCTTTGTTGCAGGTTATTAGTGTGGATGTTATGGAAGGACAATCAAGTCCTTATGCACTAATGCATGACAACAAGTCATATGCAATTCAAACTAATGGTCATTACAAGATTTTTGATCCTGGAGATTGGTTTGGAATGCAAGACTGTAAAGATGAAACTTTAAAAAGGATGAATTTGCAGTCAAGAGCCATTATTACACCACAAGTTCAAGCAAAGGATGAAGAGAAGAGGCATCAATCAGACTTGAAAAGTAAGTATACTCTCTATTTTTTATTTGATGCTTTTAATCGTTCCCTTTCTTTTCATATAGATTATGGAGATTCGAGGACGAATCTTTCTGAAGATGGAGGGAACAAAATGATGGGAGACACGTTAGGAACCCGTCCTAAGAGCCTTCTTTGATATAAAGATCGTGCAACTCAAGGAAAGATGAATTGAACACAAGAACAACGATAAACAAAAACTAAAGAAAATAGACACGATGAAATAAGAAGACTGAACAAAATGTTGGTCGAAGGAAGTAGACTCCAAGAGAACCCGTCTCTTGAATCCTAACTCCGGGACGCCACAAGGATCACCACTCCTTGATAAGTCCTCATTCTTTCTGGCACTCAAGGATAAGCAAGAAAGAACTCACAGAACAACAATAAAGTTGCTTAAAAGAAATTCATTCATTCATGTTGTGTTTGCAAGAGTACAAGAGGTGCCTATTTATAGGCAAATATTAACCCACAAACTAACTCTAGTTCATCCCACAAACCTAACCTTATTAATGCTCATTAATACAAAAAAGGAAACCCTAAGCAAAAAGGAGCATTTAATTCAAATTTTGAATTTGAAAAGGTTGGCTCCTCTTTAATGCATAAAGTCAAGCAAATCAAATTCAAATTTTGAATTTGAAAAGGTTGGCTCCTCTTTAATGCATAAAGTCAAGCAAATCAAATCATTATATGCCTTTTATTCAAAAGGAAACAAATTGACTAAAATAATCCGAATAAAAACTTATTAAAAACGTCACTTTTAGTGACCACATGAGAAGCACATGTATTTTAAGTGAATCCTCCTTGTTGGGCTTATTGACTATAATTTGGCTCCACATTTCCAGCTTGCCTCTTTCTTTGTTTTGGGCCTCAAAATTATTCAAATACAATGGTTTCATGTTAATCATGTTTTGGATCAATGCCAAGTGGGCCTTGAATTTGTCCATGGTAGCTTGTTGCCCTCATCATCAAATGCTTCATGCCTCGATCGTACTCTATCACCACTCCTCTCTTTTTCTTTGCTAGAAAGTCGGCCAAAATAAAGCTAGGAGGGAGTATTTATAAAATTTGACAACCAATCAATTTATGCCACGTAGTGTTCTTGAATTTTTTTGAAAATCCATGGAAATTATCAAATTAATGCCATTCTATCATGTGCTGTAGATGGAGCACGAATTTGAGGGTATTTTTGTCCAAAAATTTTGGATATTTACTTATTCAGATATATCCTGAACCGATATGAATAAATAAAGTTACTTTGGCAGTATATTTTACTATTATTGAACACCGAGTTTAACTATATTGAGATATGAAATCACCATAATATCCTTATCCCAATTGGTCCAACAATGGGTTCACATATTTTTCTTGAATTAATACTGCCTCTTTCTGTTTCTGACTTTTATCGGGTAAAATATTAATATTAAATCTTAATTACCCAATAAATATTATTTTGATCTTAATAAATTTCATACTATATTCTATTGATTTTAGCTCATTGAGAGCTTCATTTTGACTATAATTTGTCATATTTATAAAAATACTCTTGACTCGAGGTAAATTTATAATTTTTAGAACTTTTAGGTCATTATATATAATTTTCCCCAAAATTCATAAATTCTTCAATCTTTGCTTCCCCAGCCATTAATTTATTATTATTATTAGTTTTTTGTTTTCTTTTTTTCCCAAGAGCAAAATCGTCATTTTCTCTTTTTTTCTTTCAACTGAGATGATTGACCTCTTTGCCCTATCTTATGTAAAATGGCATATACCCATTTTTGCAAATTCCTTATAGATTTTGAAATATTGAGCTTTGAATATCCAGTAAAAATTTTAAGATATTACATTTTACTTCAAATATGGGAAATAACCATTTTGCCCTGAGCCGAGTTAAAATATAATTACCCATTCTTTCGGTCACTTTTTTTGTAATTTTTCCTAAAGACTATTTTTTTATTATTTCTTTTTTACTATTTATATCAACTTTCAAATTAATCTATCTCTCAATCTAGACCTCTCAGCTACGCAATACTTATACTATTGCGCTCAGCTCGGGACGGACTTCTATTCAAGTGGTACATTGAATACCTTCTGGAGTAAGTTCTAGAATTAATTTATTCTAAAGACCTTATAGAAAATTAATTCCAATTAAAAACTAAATAGAACATCTTCTGAAAATTAGATGAGAAATTAATTCCTTCTAAAACCCGATTATATATAACCTTTTCGTTTTGTTTCGTTTCTCATATCTATTTATTTTATAATATCCCATAAAAATAGGGATATTACATGAATCACTAGAAGTAAGGGATATAGCCAAAGGATTTCATGAAGGTAGCATAGTTCATTTTATTATTTTATTGCTTTTTGTTATTGTAATGTGTTTCTATGATGATATTATATTATCATATTGTTTTTGTGATATTTTGTGACTAGATATGGGCTGTTTTATGACGGAATTTTACCTCGGGATGTCCATTTTTTAAGAGGAAACTCTGTCAAAATTTCTATATGACAATATGGTATTTTATTTTTTAAGTACATTATATGAGATTTTATAGCATGTGAACTACATAAATGCAGGAAATGAACTAGCTACTGGAATTTTCATAATATCATCACCCTAAGTATCCAAATGTTAGGTCCAAGTGATCACAAGACCACCAAGAAGGTAAAGAGCAAGGAGAAGGATTTTAATGATTAGAGTCATATTTGCTATAATGCTATGTCTCTTTGCAATATTATGTAAAAATTATGCTTGAATTGATGAGGTTGTATCTATATGTTATCTTTTGCCTCTAGGTACTGTAAGATGTTTGGTAAAAAGTTTGGACATGTTTAAAGCATGTAAATATTGTATATAACTGGTTTTACAAAGTTATACCAAAATCTATCCATAATGGGGAGTTTTGTTTGAGATAGAGATATGTTGTTTAACACAAAGCATGTCATGTGAGTGTTATATATGTTCAGAAACCAGACAAGTAGAACTTTCCAGGATTACTTAATTTGGATAAGTATACTAAGAGATATGAATTTTTAAAAATAGGCTAGAAATCTGGGAAAATATATTTTAACCATTTGAACAATAAACTTTGCATATAATTTTCCCATGTGAAAAATATTTTTAACCATTTTTAGAGACTTGAATCACATTCATACAATTTTTCAAGATTTAGTTATAATTTTTTAAAATTCAGCCAGAAAATTGGGGTACCAAATGAACAGTGTTTTTGAAAATTTTTATTTTTTTTATTTAGACCCATTAATGATTCAAGTTTCTAAAATGGTTCATGTAATATCCTGAAATTTTTTCTGGATATTCAAAGCTGAATATTTTAAAATCTATAAGGAATTTGTAAAAATAAGTATACACCGTTTTGCATAAAATAGGGTAAAGAAGTAAATTGTCTCAGTTGGAAGAAAAAAGGAGAAAATAATGATTTTGCCCCTAAAGAAAAGAAAAGAAAAAAAAGGAAAAAGAAAGGTTGTGGACGTTGGTGAGATGAAGAAAAATTTATGAATTTTGGAAAAAAATTACACCTAATAACTTGAAAGTTTTAAGAATTATAAATTGGCTTTGGGTTAAGGACATTTTTGTAAATATAAAAAATTATAGTCAAAGTGAAGCTCTTAATGAGTTAAGCCTAATGGAATATAGTATGAAATTTACTAAGATCAAAATAGTATTTAGTGGGTAATTATGGTTCAATATTAATATTTTACCCGATAAAAGTTAGTCTAGACTGTAGGAAGAGGCAGTATTAATTCAAGAAAATTATTGGACCTTGCTAAAATATTTTTTAGATCAAGATAATGATTTTGAACTAAAGTAATTTTTGGATAATCCTATACCAATTTAACAACAATTTCAGCAAAAATATTTAATCGGTACAGGTAAATTTAATCGGTAAATGGTATATTGGTCCAATAAAACATGAGAAGCAATTTTTGGCTAAAAAAAATTGATAAGTGGCACGATATTTTCAGACTAGGGACAATGAAGACATTTATGGAAAAGCTTTTAAAAAGTAACTCAAAATGGTTAATTAAACTAACTAAACTATTCACTTGTTTCATATCTCTCTTCAAGCATGTGAGTTAAGTCATTTGAGCACTTCATCCCCTTCATTTCACAACTGGTCAATAGCCAAGAGAGTGAGAGAGAGAAAAAATTTTCAAAGAGCAAAGGAAGAGCAAGTAGGAAAAATTGAAGTCATATACACCAAGGTAAACTTCTATGACCATAAGCCTATGTTCTCTTATGGGTTATGCTAGTTCTATAAAGTATTTTCTCTCCTCTTTCTCTTAAAGTTTCAGCCATAGAAGTTCTTGAGAGAGAAATTGAGGTTATGAAGAAACCAAACCATAAAAAAGGATGTATATAGGTCTTAAGCAACAAGATTATGCCACTATATTACAAATTAATCGGGTAGTTATTTTTCTACATTTTTTGAAAATTTTCTGTCTATTTAGGGTTTGAAAAAAAAAGGAAATTTTATAATTTTGACTCCAAAAATGAATTCCTTAAGTCCAAAATAGGTTAGAACAAGTGTGTTGTACAAAAAATTCCCAAAGAATAACTACATACTTTTTTAGGGTTAAAGTGGCACTTTGAGAAGCAAGTCATATAATCTTGGATTGAAACTTGTTTGAATAATGCTGTAGGGTTTTAGAGGTAATAGAAGATCAAGGGAAAGGTGTGCAAAGTTTGGTGGAACTTAGAAAGCCTAAAGCTACTTATTTTACCAATTATGTCAAAGTTGTTAAAATTATTTGCAATGACATTTTGAACATGCCATGCTATAACATTGATGTTTTGTGTTATATTTGATGTGTTGACTGTTTGAATTAGAGTTTCTATGACTGTTGGATGTCCAATTTTTAGAATGTTACCATGCCAAAATTTTTATGGAAATATATGGCATAAATTGGTTGATTGCCTTCAAATGATACTTCTATGAATTGTATGATAAAATGTGCACATATTTGATTGTAATTACTGAGATTCTTTGAATCTCATTCTCTTTTTAAATGTTTCACTTCATAGGTCTAAGTCATGGCAAGATTGCCCAAGAAGAAAAGGAGAAGGAAAAGCAAGCTCTTAATTAAAATTAATTTGCTAGCATTAGTGTTTTGCTTAGAATACCTTACAAAAATGATGTGTATGATTTTAACACTTTACATGAATGTAATTATGTTTATCTAGGTCTAACATGATGTAATATGCTAAGTGAAAATAAGAGATGGCCATGTATGTAAATATTAAGATGTATTTTATTAAGTTGTAGGATGAAAATGGCCATGGTGACACTGCTGAGATTTTCGTGTATTATTCAAAAGTTTTGTGGCTTAATGTATGATTACTTTATATGGTTCTAAACTAGATATAAAGGGCTTTTTATAGACACCAAAATCATTCAATTTGGAGTTGTGTGTGAATTATGATAAATTTCCAAAATTATGGTCAAAATCAGAAATTTTCAAAAATGACCATTGCTACAGTAAAGTTTATACTAATTTATTGTATAACTTGGTCAAGCATTTTCCATATTCAATATTTTTCTCATGTATAGAATCTTTTAATCTACTTTTAGAGACTTGAATCACCTCAATATGATTTTTTTTATTTAGTTATGAATAGTTATGAATTTTTAAAATTCATAAGGTAAAATAAAATTAACCAAATGAATAGTACCCAAAAATGAAATAAATTGGTCTAAGTTGTTTTATATAATCAAGTCTCTAATTAAGCATTAAGGGACTTAAGTGTAGTATAATACATGGGAAATGGGTCTAAATACGAGATGTGATAGTTCAAGTGGGCATTTAATATGCTATAATATATGGAAAATAAAATAAGAAAGTATGGTGTTACAAACATTAATATCATGAAAAGGCATACAAGTCAAATAAAGTGTGGTACAATAATAGTAACACTTGACAAAGCAATTTATGCACTTTACCCTAATAAAGGTGAAAATAATCAACTCATAGGGTAAAGGTATTAATAATTAGGCCCAATTTTCTAGCATAGTCATGAAATATGAAAGAATGACCTAGCACCTACATATAACAATGCTTTTACTAGATAATCATTTTCTTAATTATAACTTCAATCATTTTAGGTGACTTATAAGCCTCTTGCTGGGTAAGGGAAAAAACTCTTCCTTAGGTCTGAGGTCTAACTACCTCCATTATGCAATCTTGAGCTAAGTGTCCTGGCTTACCACACTAATAGTGTACGTTCTATCCTGCTAAACATGGCTTTCCTCTATGACTATTACCACATTGGTTAAAAACAAAAAATGGATCATTCCCTGCTTGAGTCACCTTGTCTTCGTAATTTCTTGAACCTCGTATTATTCCATGTTCTTCACCTTCTTCTTACTAATAACTTCTTCAACAGCTCTCTTGTTGCTATTAGTAACTTTTGCCACACTCTTATGATTCAGACTATTCTCAATGATTTGGCATACTTCCACTAGAGTATTGAATGCCTGAATCTACATTGGAGCTACCTTTTCTCAAATAGTGGGTTTCAGTCTTCTTTCTAACTTCTCAGTCTTCTATCTTTTGTCAGTATGCTGCTACAGGTAGGTGTGTTACCTTGATAGTTGAATATAATTTGCTACATACTTATCTATAGACTCATCCTTAGCTTACTTTAGCATGATAAATTCAACTTCTTTCTCGTCTTTTACTGACCTCGAGAAATACTTTTCATAAAATTGTTTTAAGAATACTCTCTAGGTGATAGGAATATTTCTAGCATAAAGGATAAGTTTCATTTTTCTCCACTAGTGATTAGTTTCTTTCTCTAACATATATGTGGCTATTAGGGCTTTGAATTTAAAGTTACAGCCTATAATTTGAAATATCTTTTCCAACTTCATAATCCAATCCTATGCTATTTCTATGTTGAACTTTCATCAAAGGATGAAGGATGATGTTATAGAATTGCATAATAAGTTGTTGCTAAGTAGTTTGCTTCTCTGCTTGTCCTACAAAAGCTACTAGCTTTTCTTGCTGTTGTTCTTGGAAAGGTGGTGGCACAAGGGTTGTTTTTGTTCTCTAACTTCTCTTTGCTTTTCATCTTGCTTTTGCTTAAGTAAAGCTCCTTGAAGTTGATTAATATTGTGTTGCTGTTGTTTTAAATGATCTAGGATAGCTTGTAGAGGATCTATCTGAGGTCATCCTTGTTCTTCCATGGTCTTAGCTGACCTTCCTCTTCTAGTTGTAACCTTCTTTAATCTAAAATGGTTACAATAATTCAACAACTTAACTATTGATTGAGTTAATTATAATAGCATTAAACTTTATTAGTAGTACCACTATAATACAACAACAAGAAAGCCATTTCATTGCTTTATATAATACTATTTTACAGTAGCATCATACAATACTCTTGGTATCTTAGCATCTTATTAACTTACAATGCTAAAGATTGGACAGCTTCTTCATACAAAAAGTTCATAATTTCATTAACTTCCATAGTCTAGATCACTCTTAAGAAGGAGTTCCTTCATCATTGCCATCTTCAGTATCTTCTTTCTCTTCTTCATATTCTTCTTCTTCTACTTTAACTTTAGATTCGTGTAGTACTGATACTCCTAAACTCATAACAACATTCATATAGGGTTCCTCTTTGGTATTAGAGTTAGATTCTAATTCAACATTGGTGCTAAATTCATTGGCCACTGGTTCCATTGTGTAAGGATCAAATCCCAAGCCCTTACAACATGGGAGATGTCCAATGCATAATGACTCATTAACCCTAATGTCAAGGATAAGATACTAAGGGATGCTAAACTAAGTAACCAAATGCTTTTCAATGCTACAAGTTCTAGACTAACCTTGCCTAAACCTCTATTCTTATACAAAAAATGTTACATCTTACTTTAAGAACTAATATCTATTTATCTTATATGACTTAGTCTCCATGGAAATGCATTTGGAAGCAAAAAAGAGTCAAAACAAAAATTTGATCAAAAATTCAATCGTATTACTGCTCATTTGGTAATTGTAACAACCTACTCTCAATTACCTCCAGACTTGACCAAAACCTTCAAAAACCAACCAAACACAATCCAAATATCTCAAAATAACTTCCCAAAACTTCATAATAGCGGAAACGAACCAAACAACACCAAAAATTGGATTGGGGCTGTGGTCACTACAATACCACCGCGACTCCAATCCTCTCCTGTTTTTCACCCGCTACTGGACTCTCTGGCACCGCGGCCTGCTACTTGGCGCCGTGGCGTCCCCTGCTAGTTTTCTATACCAGCAAACTTCAACCACCGAGGTGAACTTCCGACGCATATAACTTAATATTCCGACCTCCAATTGACTTGATTCCAACTCCTACAAGTCAATATAGTCTCAATCCATTCATAAACACTAACTTCACCTCAATCCAACTTCGTATAGAGATTCTGGACCCTTGACACCGTTTTGGCCACTTATTGGCCAAAACTCACCACTAACCACCTCCAATTGCCACCAAAGGCAAATGGTCACTCAAAGACCATTCATACAGGTCCAAAACCGTCAAACCTATTTGTCTAAAGAGATTTCACCTCAAAGAAACTACTCCTCTAAGATTTGATCCCCTTGAACCTCAACTTGACAAAATGGGCTACAAGCCCTAAAACACACCAACTAGGCCCAACAATCTAGGCTCACAAACACCACCATCCAAAACCATATAAATGCCACAATACAACATACACAATTCCACATATATAACCATACATACAACATCCATCCATACAATCCATATCCATGTCATACATTCATTACAAAATATTCCACCCTACTTGGCACAAGTTACAAATCCAAATTACACAAAACTACATAGACCTAGTATCCCCACGTCCGATGCTACTCACGCGTCTTCTTTGAACTAGTGCCAGAATCGTCATCTGAAAGGTTAGTTCATGTGAGAGAGGTGTGAGACAATGTCTCAGTAAATAGGAACAACCACGTACAATATATATATACTGACTCACACAATCGTGCAATACAATGCTAATGAATGGTATACATGTTCTCCCTCATACACAGCTAGAACCACGAGCTGTCGTCATCATAAAACATTTCAATAGATGATTCCCTTCCAACAGTCAGTGAAGACTGATTCCGGGACATCACCAAGTTCACCTTACCCTAATGCAACCTGGTCAATGGTTACACTAGAGCTCGGACCATGGCTCTCCTTCCCCTGGACCATCACGAATTAATGGTGATTTAGGGAAGGTACATCCCCAAATCCACTGCCACCTGGCTCTCCCAAGGAGAGGATTTAGTGACAGGGATATTTCATCATATTATATTGTCCTCTACCACCTGGCTCTCCCATAGAGAGAATTTAGCAACAGGGATCTTTATCATATCATCATCACCTCATCATCAATCTCTCACTATGTAATCATATGGTGATGATGCCAATGTCATGCCAACATGCCTCTACACACACATATATATATCATTATCATCACAAGCATCATATGGACATGCTAGCATACAATGGGATAGGGATGCTATACATCATACCTACACAACATATACAATCCGCACATATCAACTAGTCGTGCATACCGCGATATATAGGAAAATCATACACATACACAATCAATATCGTGGTATGAAAAGGAACATGGATATATATATCAACATATAATCACATAAAACAAACACCTCATTACCTAAAGTGTCAATACTACACACACGAATTCCATAAACTTCTCGAGTCATCCAACACACTTGAACCCCTCTTGGTTAACCAAACAACCTTTACAATATCACAATTCCTCAATTTACCACATATACTAATAAACCAAACATCACAATTCAACTACTTTAGCCTAACCCAAGGTTCCAACACCCCTTTCATGCATCATTAAGTTCCTAGGATCTATTCAAACACCAAACAATCCCATACTCTTCGGATTCCCAAGAGCCCTAACCAAAAACAACCTAGGGTTAAGCTCAAATCATGTATAAACCCTTCAAAACTCACATCCAAGCAACAAGAACACCAAAACACATTTCCTTAACCCCATTTCATCCATTTCAATCGGTGGATTTCGGCCAGAACCGAAGATCCAAACTTATAACTGAAAAACCCCAAGTTTCAACTGAAGAAAATGGAGAGAGAGGAGTAGGGATCACTTACCAACGTGAATCTAAGCTTCCAATGTCTGAAAATTACTCCCAAATACCAAAAATCTTGAACCCTAACAGAGTTCTCGCGTTCTTCCTCCATTTTCCTTCTTTTCCTTCGCGTCCAACTAACCGAAATGTTTTTGATTTAAACTAGACACTCAACTCTCGCCGCGGCTTCAGGGTAACTCGCCACAGCTCCACCATGTTTCAACCAAAAAACGCCACTCGACTTGCTCTCGCCGCGGCAGCCCTGCTTCAAGCCGCAGCATGGAGCTCAATTTTCCTCCACTTGAGCCTTTTTCTGTCCTGTTTCCTCCAGTTCTGCACACAATCCCTAGAAAGATGTCATGAGGGGTGTTACAGTAACCCTTAATTTTTAACCAAACTTAAAAAATCATAACTAATTCTAGAAAAAAAATTTCAGGTGTTTCAAATTTCTGCTTGAAACTCTTGAAGTCCTTTATAAGGGGAAAATACTCAACTAGAAAGTCATTGGACTAATCAATGTAGTTTATTATTAAAAATTTACTGTTGATGTGATCCTTGAAATTTTCTAGATTTTATTCTCTTTTTTGGAAACTATAAAGTCCGACCTGTGCATTGCGCAAACCCATGGAAATTTGTTTATTGAAAAGACTGACAATGTATATTTTATATTTAAATTTTTTCTTATTCTTTTGGAATACTCAATTAAATATCAATCACTTTTTTCATTTAAACGCACAACTTCAGTTAGGAACAAATATGTCATGGGTAGGTGTAACACCTAGATCTTAGGCTCGATTCTCATGCATTCAATCATAATTATGTCCATTGATTAGCTTGAATCACTAAAATGCCATAATAAATTTCTCCAAAAATTTACACTATTCATTTGGTAAATTCTATTTTACCAAGTGAATTTTGAAAATTCATAACTAAATCCACAAAAATCATTTATATGTGATTCAAGTCTCTAAAATTTAGATAAAGCATTTTTTACATAGGAAAAATATGAACCAGAGCATTGACTAGGTTAATTGATCTAGAAAATTTTGAACATAATTACTATTTATTTGTTCATTTTTTTGAAATTCCAATTTCTAGTACTAATTTTGAAAAATCATATAAAATCAAACAAACATCCAAATTGAGTGATCTTTAGATTCTCTCTGTCTAGTTTCCATACATATATAATACTCATATATTAAATAAAAAAATGCCTAAATAATGTGGGATTTACCATACAAGGGTCAAAAGTATTGTTTATATACTTCAACTTAGCAAAAATAAAGGCCGTAAGATATATACATGGCCATATCTTGTTCTCACATCATATCATACATCACATAGAACCTAAAAGACTTTATCACTTGAAGGTACAGATTTAACACCATGTATAATAATTTACACAAATATTCCAAACATATGATCAAGGAGAGTAAATTCATCTTAATTAGCAACTTCCTTCTCCTTTCCTATCTCTTCCTTGGAAGCCTTGCCATATTGTGGTACTAGACAATGTTAGTATAATATCCCTATTTTTATAGGATGTATAAAATGAATAAAAGATGATAAAGGAAGGGAGAGGAAAATGTTATATACTAGGGCTTTAGTCAGATTACTACTAATAATGCCACTCAAGCTGCAATCCGAAACATAGAAATCCAGGTGAATCATCTAGCTAATCTAGTGGGAGATAAAAGTCCAAGCAAGTTCCCTAGCAACATGGAAGTAAATCCCAAGGAGTGTGATGGCTATAAGTGTTGGGGAGAAGATAAAAGAGAGTAATATGGGAGATAAAGAAAAAAAAATGAATTAAAACAAAAGAGTGAGATGAGGGAGCATTATGAAGAAGAAGGGAGCTCTAAGTCAAAGGTTGGGAAAAATTACAACTAATGACCTGGAAGAATTAAAAATTATAATTTAACCCCGGGTCAGGGGTAATTTTGTAAATATGAAAAATTACTGTCAAAACAAAGTTTGCGATGAGCTGAGTCTAATGATATATAGTATAGAGGTTAACTGATTAAAAATAAAGAAATAATCACTACCAAGTATCTAAAAATAACTTAATACTGATAAAATAGATTGTGAGCCCCACAAAAAGATTAAAGGGTGACCGTGACAGGATATGAGCCTCACATAGATATTGTTTGGGACATGGTAATTAAGGAAACATAGATATAAATTTGAAATAGTCATGTATCCCTAAAATACTAATTTACTGTAAAAGTGATTTTATCGATACCGGTAAAAAGTATCCGACACAGGATATATCTGAACCAAGAAAAATATTCAGTATTTTGGAGAATTTCTTCTCGCTCTTTGGCATCTGGACAGCTCAAATTTTTGGCCCAAAACTTCTTTAGGAAGGCATGAATTTTGGCCAAACAACTTGTTAAAGAAAGCTTGACTTTTTGCACCAAAAAGTGATTAAGATTAAGTGAGTAATTAGTGAGTTAATTAGGCCAAATAAACACTCTCTTTCCTCCTCATTCAAATGTGAGTTTCTACAGAAAATACACAGAGAGAGAGAGAGAGAGCTTCCAAAACCTAAGAGAGAAGAGAGGAAAAGAGGAGAAGAAAGTAAAGACAAGTTGCAAGGCTTGAAGGCTAAAGTATCAAGGTAAACTTCTACCATCTCTATCCTGTGTTTTCAAGCATATAGGAAGGGTTTTATGGAGTTTTCTTTCCTCTTTAACCTCTGAAAATTTCATCTATAAGAGAGGGTGGAGAGATAAAGTGAAGGTTTCATGAAATAATCAAAGGAAAAGGCAAGACTAGATATTAAGTAGCATGAAACCATAGATTGGAGCAAGTTTTGGGAAGCAAATATTTTTCTAAATTTTTATGTGTTTTTCAGCCAAGACCTAGGATTTGTGTACACTTGGAATTTCAAACTTTTGACCCTAAAAATGGATTTCTTGGATCCAAATTAGTTAAGTACAAGTGTTGGTTTCAAGAAAGTCTCAAAGGAAAGCAAAATGAGAATTTTAGGTTTTATGAGTACTTTATGAAGTTGAAGCATAAACCAATGGCATATGACTTCATTTTATGATGTGATAGAGTTTCAAGAAGTGTCTAAAGGCCAAAGGAAGTGTCCACCAAGTTTGGAAAAGTTGAGAAAACTTGAAGATAGTTATAATCTCATTTATACCTATTGTTATCAACTTGAGTTTTTATATTTCTTTGATGTGCCATGCTTTGAATTGAATGATTTGTATTGGGAATGTGTTATTGGTTGATTGTATGAAGGGTTTTATGACCCTTGGATGTCCAATTTTTAAAGTGTTACCATGCCAAAATTTTTATGACATAGTATGGCATATTATGATTTCATGGTTTCCAATGATTATTTATGAAATGTTATTATGATATATGTGCATGAATGGTTGTAACTGTAGTATTCCTATTTTTATGGAATGTTATAAAATGAAAAAAAGATAAGAAACAAAGTGAGACGAAAAGGCTATATATATACTCGGACTTTAAAAGGAATTAATTTCTCATCTAATTTTTAGAAGAAGTTATATTTGGTCCTTAATTGGAATTAATTTTTCATAAGTTTCTTAGTAGAAATTAATTCTAGAACTTACCCCGAAAGGTATACAATATACCACTTGAATGGAAACTTGTCCCGAGCTGAGTGCAATGATATAAGTATTGTGTAACCGGGAGGTCCAGGTTGAAAAATAGACCAATTTGAAAGTTAATATAAATAGTAAAAAAGAAATAATAAAAAATTAGTTTTTGAGTAAAATTATAAAAAAGTGCTTAGAAGAATGCACAATTAAGTTTTGACCTAGTTCAAGGGCAAAACGGTCATTTCTCATATTAGAAATAAAATGTAAATATTGCATTTAAACCCTTAGGAAAAAAATGTTCATATCATAAAATACATAAGAAATTTGTAAAAATAGGTATACACCATTTTACATAAAATAGGGCAAAGAAGTCAACTATCTCGATTGAAAAGAAAAAGAAGAAAATAATGACTTTGCCCTTGAAAAAAAAAGAAAAAAAAAAAGCAAACGGTGAACACTTGATGTGGGAAAAAATTTATGAATTTTGGGAAAAATTACACCTAAGACCTGAAAGTTTTAAAAATTATAAATTTACCCTAGGTTAAGGGTATTTTTGAAAACATGAAAAATTATAGTCAAAATGAAGCTCTTGATGAAATAACCTTTAATCAGTATAATACTGACTTTTATTCTAAATGTCCATAATAAATTGATACTAACTTTATTAATTTCCAAATATTATGTGTTAGGTCATAGATAGTAAATGGACCCTACCCAAATATATTTTTTGTCAAGATAATTTTAGTCCAAAAATTATTTTTGGATAATCATATACCAATTTAGTGATAATTTTATTAAAAATATTCAATCGGTAAAGGGTATTTTGGCCTATAAAAATTAATGAAGCAATAAAAATAAAGATAATCATGTCTGAAATGAGGTTGGGACACAAGTGAAATTTTTCAAAAAGCTTTCAAAAGAAAAAGTGAATAAATTCAAAAAGAAAAAATTAATTAAATGATTATATTAGATAAATATCTATATTAAGTCATTTTAGCTTTCATCTTCAACCTAACTCACACACAAATAGTGGAGAAAGAAACCAAGAAGGCATGGAAGACCGAGGGAGAAAAGGAGAAGAGATAGACAAAGTTTTGGTTTCAAACTTTTAAGGTAACAACTTGTGATCATTTCCTTGAGTTTCTAAGTATTTTTGGGAGCTTATATGGCTTATTTCTCTTTATTTTCACAACTGAAATTTTTCCTAGAGAGAGAAAATGAAGCCATAAAGAAATTAATCCATGAAAAGTGATATATAGACTTTAAGGATCAAGGATATGTTATTAGTTTGCAAGTTTGATGAGTAAATATTTTTATACAAATCATGCAAATTTTCTGCTTATTTAGGGTTTGTAATAGGAATGTAATTTCATGATTTTAACCCCAAAAATAGATTTCTTTAGTCTAAATTATGTGAGAACAAGTATGTTATATAAGAAAAAGCCAAGTAGAAATTAAGTTGGAAATTTAAGATTTCAAGGTGTCACTTTGTGAGGGAGGTTGAGTAATGAGTGTCTCATGGCATTATTTTGTGATGCTATAGGATCCAGAGGAGTGTCTAAAGACTAAAGGAAGGGTATGCAAAGTTTGAAGTTCATTAGAAAGCAAAAGGAAGGCTATAAGGTAGTAATATACCAATCTATGTTCATGTGATCATGTTTGATTTTTCATGAAGTTATTGTGATACCTTATGTGTATAATGATGTTTTGTGATGATTTGTATTGATTGGCTGAGTTCTTTGAAGAGGTTCATAACCTCTGGATGTCCAATTTTCAAAATAAAACTCTACCGAAATTTTTATGAAATGTTATGGCATTGAATGTTTAAAATATTTGATGTATGATTTCAAGATGTTTCTATGATTTGAATGATAATATGGTTGCATAATTGGGTAATTACTACTGAGATTCCATGAATCTCATTCCTTCCAAATTACCAATGTGCTAGGGTCAAGATATGAAAGAAGCCAAGGAGAGTGTAAAAGGAGTGAAGAAGATAAAGATGGATAACTTGATGTTTACAAGTTATAATACTATGTTATGAGATTATGTACTAATCTATGTATGAGGTGTGAACTATGTAATTATGCATGATTATGTACCTCTAAGTCTCTCTTGATGTTGAGTATGGATTTGGAACCATAAATGATGACATATGTATGTTAAGGGTTTAATTTGCAAAGTATAGGAATGAGAAAGCTTATTTTGATCCTTGGTAAATAGATGAATTATTTTTTAGACCAAACATGGGATGATGTATGAGTGTTAGCTCATAAAGTAGACAAAATAAGATTTTCAAAGAGCCAAAGGTCACTCAATTTGGCTTAGTATACAATTTATAATAAATTTTCAAAGTTAGAGTTCAAAAATAGGCCAAGATTGGAAAACTGGAACCTTGAACCTAGATTTTGAAAAATTCAAAAGGGATTATAAAATCGTACATAGCCCCAAAAATTCATTGGTTTATATATATGGAAAGATCTATGTCTTAGCTTTAATATGTTAGTAGTTTGAGTGCAATTGGAGCTATATAACAAGAGTTATGTATATTTTCCTAAGATTGTTCCCGTTGAAGTTAAGTGCTAACCCTTGATAGTTTGAGTTAATGCTATGCCCTTTACAGATGGAATAAATGTACAATAGAATATTTCTAAAATGTAGACACACAAGGATTTCCAAAAACATAGAGAATGCAAGATTTGGCTTAAAATATCAGGAGATATGAAATTTTAAATATAAGATCAAAACCTGGGAAGTTTCAAAATGATCAAATGTATAGTAAATATTTGAGAAATAGATTATACTAATTGATCCAGAAAATACTCTATTTCATATTTGTCCCATGAAGAGAATCTTTTTAACTATTTTTAGAGACTTGAATCACTATGATATGATTTTTCTAGAATTAGTTATGAATTTTCAAAGTTTATCGAGTAAAATGAAAAATGCACAATGAACAGTACCCAAAATAAAGAAAAATCTATTTTGATATTTTTATGCAATCAAGTCTCTAATTATGCAATAATAGACATAATTGGAGTATAATACATGAAAAATGGACTTAAGTTTAAGGTGTTACAGTAACTACTGAGATTTTTAGAATTTGACTCTCTCTAAATGACCAACCATGCTTAGGAAAAACTATGGAAAAGGGCTAAGGAAGGAGCTAGATGCATGAAGAAGATAATGATGAGTGGTTGATGATGCAAGTTATTATGTTAAGATGTGATCATTTGTATCAATTTATGTGTAGAAGAGTAAAGCTACCATTATTTGTTATTATGTATTTCTAAGTTTCTCATTATGTTATGTATGAATGTGGGATAATGAATGATGATGTAAATATGATATGAAGCTCATTTTGCCAAGACATGAATGGAAATGTTCAATTTGAACATCCTAATAGAAATATAGGTACTGTTCATGTAAGACAAGGTAATTAGTTTAACTAATATATATGCTCTCAAAGTACATAAATAGAGCTTTAAAATGGTCTAAAGAGTACCCCATTTGGAATTGTGTACGAATTATAGTGATTTTTCGAAGTTAGGATTCATAACAGGATAAGATTGGGAAAACTGGAAACTGAAAGTTAGGTACTAGAAACTTCAAAAGACAATATAAAATCGTATAGAGCTCCAAAAATTCATTGGCTTATATATATATATATAGAAAGTTCTATGTTTTAAGTTTCATATAACACTAATTTGGAGGTAATTGGAACTATATAATAGAAGAAATAAAGATTTTTCCAAAACTATTCTAGTAAAAGTTGAATTATGACCCTTTACAATTTAAGTCACTATCATGCCCTGTGCGAGTGACATAAATGTATGAAAAAAATATTTCTAGAAAGTAGATATATAGAGATTTCAAAGGATATAGAGTATGTATGATTTGGTTTAGCATAGAAGGAAATATGATTTTTCAAATCTATTGTCAAAATAAGAAATTTTCAGAAATGACCAAATCTATAGTACTTTTTGAAGGAAGAAATTGTACTAACTAGCCTAGTATTTTCTCTGTTTCCTATTTTTTTCATGTATATAATTTTTTTATCTATTTTTAGAGACTTGAATCACTTAGATACAATTTTTGTAGAATTAATTATGAATTTTCAAAATTCGTCAGGAAAACTGGAAATTGCCAAGTGAACAGTACCCGACAAAATTGAAAATTTTGTTTTTGAAATTAAATTGATTCAAGCTTCTCTTCAAGTATTTTTGAACTCTAAAATAATCTAATACATGGGAAATAAGCTATAATATAAGGTTTTACACAGAACAAATAATATTTAAGCCTTCGAATTCGATATTAAATATGAGGCCTCTTATCACAACTCTGAGATTTAGTCTTTTACACATATCAATCTCTACACTCACCTTAGCATAGCACCCTCGATCATTGGGTCCTTGAATTTCTCATGAGAAATAGTATTCAGATCTACATTTAAGGTTTCACCAATAAAGCTGCCTACTTCAGACATAAATTCTTCAGTATAGTAAGGAAGGGGGAGATTGGGAACTCGAATCTAGATGGCTACTTTGTTGCGGAGTTGTATCTTGGATTAAAGTTTAGATTCCACCACTACACAGCCAAGTAATGACCTTGGATGACCCAAGGGCCACCTAAAAGAGCTTTGTTGCTCTAGTTGTTGTCATTGAATCTCACTACAAAGTAGTTGTTTTCAACATCAATAAGCTTGAAGTTAAAGGTCCCCCAGAAAGCGATGAGTCTTTCTTGCATGACTCTTCTACTTGGCCTCCTTCCCAGTAGAGTAATCACAAGTGCGTCCTTCCATGGAAGACATAATTTCAGCAATTGCTCATCGTCAACTTCCACTTTAGGCAAGGAGTTGATGATCTTTTGCTGCTCTTCCGACTATTTGGGTTTCCTCTACTATCCCTCCATCAACCACTCCTTCAAAAGGTCTTTGACATCAGGCCCTTTGTAAGACATAAAGGTCGCCTTAGTGTTCCTTTCTTCCTTTTGATTTGTACCATTAGTGCAGGAACTCGGACTCGTGTCATCAATCTTCATGTCCGAGTCTTCACCCATCTTTTTGATGTTCCTTCCTATGACATCTTCATCCTCCTTCTTAGAACCATCTAGAAAACCCTCACCATTATTAGAACCTGAAGCAATCACACTCGTTCCACCTTTCTCTCTCATCTCTCTTTTTTTAGGGATGAAATTTTAAAAAGGCAAAAAAATAATCATTTTTATAATAGAACAATTAATTCTCAACAAACTCTTATAAAATATCTTATATCTATAACATTCACTAAGGGAAGCAGTACTTCCAAAATAACAAATATCAATTGGGACTTGTCTGTATAGCCACGTGCTCATTGTACGTCACGTGCTTCTTGTTAGCCAAATCCTCAATAATGGTACTTTCTTTTCGTAAGCCTTGTTCAGTTTCCATCGTGCCTACATTTTACAATTTCTCCCATCACACCTAGGGTTTCACTCGCCAACGCTTCACGGAGGTATGGATCCTTCACTCTCGCTTCCATTAAGCAGCAGATCTGCGCGGTTCCTTCGTCCAACTGTAATGATCCATCGAATTTCATCTTGGGTTTTGTTTAATTTTCAAATTTTTCTTGCATTTAAGGTTGTACAAGGGTTTTGTAAGCTTTCAAATTGTCGCTGGAGATGAGGCCCGTCTTTTGTGGAAACTTGGATTTCGATGCGCGCCAATCTGATGTTGAGAGACTTTTCAGAAGATATGGGAAGGTTGACAGAGTGGACTTGAAGTCTGGTATGCTATTCTTCAGCTTGGCTGTATTGGTTTTCATTTTTCTTTTTGAGGTTATCTAATTTCTCTTAGGATTCGCTTTGGTCTGGGCCTTGAAGTTCTGCCATATTGTTAGTTAGCAGCTAGTCAATTGCTTCCTTTACTAATTATTTTGCACGGTGGCATTTGCATTATAATACTTTTGGGTGGTCAACGATCAAAGGATTGGACTTTCTTAACTCAAGCGTCCTGCGACTATTTAGTTCATAGATAATTTTGATACGATATTGTAATCATATTCTGCCAAGTGATGATTGTGAGCTTTCTTAGTTTTTCTGAATTTACTGAGTTGGCTGTGTTTAACGTGATAATTGTAGTAAATAGACTATGGACAGATTGTTTACTCCCGAGATAAGTCATAGGCTGATAAACAGATTGATGACTGGCATACATGAATGAAGGTGTTTCTGTGGCAGTATTTTGATCATGAAACTCATGATGGAAGTGTCCAATTGTGTTGAGACACAGTGGGGTATTAACATTGTTTGGGAAAAAGAAAAAAAAATGTACGTACAACCATTGAAGGCAATTATCCTACAAAGGATGCTTCGACCCTTTCAGATGTCAGTCTGAAAACATACAGAAAAAGAATTAATGAAAAAAAATCCTTCATGATTATGAAACTTAAATTTTTTCTAATTAGTCACTTTTATGGGTAAAATTTGTTAACTTACTTTCCAAAAGACATGAACATTATGAAATCATAATTTTTTTCAGCTGGAAGTTTGATGGTAGAAGTTGCAGAGTATATGGGGTGAGAATATATTGTGCCTTGTGTTAGAAGCGTCACATTCTCCTCTCAATGATGTTCCAGAATTTACCATCCAAAAACTGTTAAAAGATGACTTCAGTCCTCAGACAATACTTGAAAGGGTCGTGACATTCTTTGACTGATTACATTTTAATGGATGTACAATATGTTTCCCTTTAAAGAAGCAAGATTTCATGAAAATATAAACCCCCGGTACTCAACAATTTCTTTGACGCAGGAATACATGGAATGTCCATGCTCTTCTTGGATGGGTGTGCTTCTCTGCATTTCTTTTCTAGCATGTGCCCAAGCTTCCTCTTCTTGTATTTTCCCAGAAGAAATAATCTGATCCGCCCTAGCCCTGCCACTCTGCATTCCCTCAGCATTCATTGCTTTTTCATTCCTCATGACTTTTGCTCAATGTTCAATTTCCGACATGTTTCAACATAGAAATCTTGATGGTTTCACCACAGTGGCAGGTGTTGTGGTACTCCTTGACAGTTTTCATTTCTGCTTTAAGTTGCTTTTATGTCTCAAATTAGAATATTTGATGCTGCTTGCCTCTCCAAAACATCATGAAAGGGGCTCTTCTAATGTTTCAACTGAGATGAAATTTTTTGCCCTGTTTTCTTTTAACATTCTTGTTTCGTAGGGTTTGCTTTTGTTTACATGGAAGATGAACGTGATGCTGAGTATGCAATTAGAAGACTTGATAGAACAGAGTTTGGTAGAAAGGGGCGCCGAATACGTGTTGAGTGGACTAAGGTACATAACTTGCATCATAGTTGCACAAAGAAGGATATAATTATAATTAAATATCATGGTATGCATAATGATGTTGGATCTTGTGCTGGTGATCAAAGCTTGACACGTGAAAGTCTTTGTACCACATCACTTTGGGGATACTTATTTCATTTAGTTTCATAGTCAATGGTGTGCCACAGCGCATGGTGCAATGCCAAGGCCAGTTGGGCAATGTTACAGTGGCATTGCTGATTTTGTTTTGTACAGGCGTGGCGCAACCAATCTGCACCATGGACAATGGTGCATGTTTGCGTCTCCTCCCGTGTGGGTCTCCTCCCGTGTGGGAAATTTGAAGGACCGATCTTAGATAGGCACCTTCAAATTTGGGGTTTTTTGTTACTCCATTCTCAGCATACCCCTTCAACATGGCCCCTCAAAGAAGCCACTCTTGCTCTCAAGCTCAAGGTCTCTCCTCCTTACTTACATCTATCCTTTATTCCTCTCTCTCTATCGCAGTGCTAGGGAAAATCAGGTAAGCCCTTCATCTCCTTTCCTCTTTGATTCTCTTTGTGCTTCTCCATTTCCTTTTCCCTCCTCGGTTCTCTCTATCTTTTCCGTTCTGCCTCTATTTCTTCTGCTATCCCTCTCTGTTATCTCTTACCTACATTTTTTTTTTGGTAATGTTTAGATGGTAGTGGGTTAAATCCAAAAGTTCTTACCTCTATCTTTGATCATCATCCCGTGGAGACCCCCCAAAAATAGCCCAGCACCTTGGAGCTGTGCATAAATCATGTTTGGATAAAAGAGAGGAATCTTAGCCAAATTTTCGGAAGTTTTTGCTTTAGAAGCTGAACTATATAGCTTTGGAATGTAGAGCATTTTACAGAGCTTAAATATAACAGTTGTTTATCATTTAACTGTGTGTTCGGTATATCTCTCTTATCCAATTCAATTTACATGCTTCTATGTGAGATTATACTCTACACCATGGCTCCAAGAACCCATAATGCAACAGTGCGCTTCACTGTATAAGGAACTATGCTAAGTTTTATTTTGATGATAGTGTATGCATTTCAATGAGTTTCATAGTGTTCATACTTTTTATTGGTGGTCATACCCTCGTTCAATGATGCGTCCGTGTGGCTGCAAGGGAAGTTGTGCTTGTAATTCCTGTATATTTTCCATCACTTTCCCCCAGGGGTATTTTATATAAACAAGTGATGGGATGCAAGAATCTTCTGGGTAATGTTCTCATTTAAACATTAATGCTCTCGCTATATAATGAGCTGCAGCAAGAACGTGATAGCAGAAGGCCAGGTGATTCAAGAAGATCTTCAGCTAATATGAGACCATCAAAGACATTGTTTGTCATAAATTTTGACCCTGTTCACACCAGGACAAGGGATCTAGAGAGGCATTTTGATCCCCATGGGAAAATATTGAATATAAGGATAAGAAGGAATTTTGCTTTTGTTCAGTATGAAGCCCTGGAAGATGCTACTAGAGCATTGGAGGCAACTAACATGAGGTTGTAATTTTCTTCTATTAGTTGCTTTATTTATTTACTTATTTTTCTTCAAGTTTTCCCCCTTAGAAGGTGGAGAGGTAATGGTAGGTTGATACACGTTCCAATGGCACCTGATTACTAGTGTATCACCCAGCCCATTATGAGAAGTCGTGTGTCAAGTATGAGACTTATAAATACTGATTGACTGGTGTTAGAAAGATTCAAAATGATGAAATAAGAGTTGCTACAATTCTGTATACTAGCTGTGTTTACTTTCAAGATTCATCTGAGATTCCACAGGTTACTAACTTGATAGAACCCAGCTCTAATACCGAGTTAGTAACCTACATTCTTGGATGAATCTTGAAAATAAACACACAGCTGATAAGCTGAACTGTAACAATTCTAATTTCATCATTCTAAATCTTTGGAATACTAGTCAATCAGTATATATCTGTCTCATACTTGACACTTGACTTCTCATAATAAGCTGGGCTATACATATGACCCATAATATGCACTAATACTGATTTCTTTCAATCTTTTAATGTTGTGTCTATATTTTATTTTCAGCAAGTTATTGGATCGGGTTATAACAGTGGAGTATGCAATAAGAGATGATGATGATAGAAGAAATGGATACAGTCCTGATAGAAGAGGCCGTGACATATCCCCTGATGGGAGATATGGCCGTGGGAGATCACTTAGTCCTTATCGTAGAGGTAGGGGTAGCCCAGACTATGGCCATGGATCAAATCCAACTTCCAGACCTGAACCAAGAGGAAGCCCCAAGTATGAACGGAATGAAAGCCCATTAAATGGAAGATATGACAGGTTTGTTTTGGTTATAAGCCCCACTTGTTGATCACAATATGGCCCTCTTTCTTTGTCTGTGTTCTTATATTCATTCAATTTTATTTTGACTAAACTACTTTTTAATGCAGCCGATCACCCCCACCTCGCCGTGTATCTCGTTCCCCTCGTTCCCCTGGAGAAGTTGAATAGAATTGTCTTAGGACATGTTAGACCTATTTTCAGTTTGATTGTAGACCTTTTTTTCTTTAATATCCCATCGTTTGGCGACAGAAAACCCAATGCCATGTTTGTTGATTGTACTGTTATAAATCTAAGTAAAACCTTAAATGTGAAAAAATGTTTACTAGATTTCATGTTATCATGTTTCTCTTCGTGTTTTGTGGATGGATTTTTTTTATTGATTCATTTATTTACTTTAAGCCAATACAAATTTGGGTCCCGATAAAGACTAGCCAAATGAACTGGAAATTTTCATTATCTAAAGGAAAGTAGCTGACGAAAATGATAAATATTATGACTCACTCCCTAAATGTTGGAGAGATTATAGACACTCTCACACAAAGACCTGCAAACTTGGACAATGGACAAGACATACGAAGCACGAAACCATAAGGAAAAAGAACAATGTAGCGGGTCCCACCACACACAAAGCAACACACAAGATACACAATACCATACTTGGGCTTAAACAGATCCATTAACTCCCTCTCCCTTATGCTGGCCAGGTTGTGTCCTAGTTCTGGTCCTCATATAAACATAAATGGCCTTGACATGCTCATTATCGCCCTTGCCTAGAAATTTCACCTTGTCCTCAAAGTGAAATTGAGGAACTTGCAACATGACAGTGTTGAAATCTTCCCAAGTTGAATCACAATCAGGTCGGTATTTCCATTTTATGAGCACTTATAAGGTCCCATTTGTCATCTTTTTTGCCTTTTTTACCTCTTCTAGTACAATTTGCAAGAGTTTTTAGTAAGAAAATCTGGCAGAGTCTGCATTGCCATATAGGGAGAGGCTGATAATTTTTAGTTGTGAGACATGAAAGACTAGATGAATTCTCGTCGTTTCAGGTAGTTGGAGCTTATAGGCAACCTGTCTAATTTTCTCTAGCACATAGTAAGAACTATAGAACCTAAGTGAGAGCTTCTCATTGCTTTTCTTGGCCGAGTTTGTCATCTTGTATGGCTGAATCTTGAGATACACGTTATCTCCCACTTCAAACTGCACCTCTCTTCTCTTTTTATCTGCTTGAACCTCTGTACGACTTTGAGCTAGTTCTAAGTGAGCCTTCAATCTTCCAAGGAACTCATTCCTCTCATTAAGTTGCTCATTCACCTCTTTCACCAAAGAGTAGTCCTCTTTCCACTTGAAAAGAGTAGGTGAGTCTCGACCATATAAAACCTTAAACAGGGTCGTGTTAATGGAGAAATTATAGGCAGTATTGTACAAATACTCAGCCCATGGAAGCCACCTCACCCACTGTTTTGGAGACTCACTCGTGAAACACCTTAAATAGGTTTCTAAGCCTTAGTTCACTATTTTAGTCTGTCCATCAATTTGCAAGTGAAATCCCGAGCTATATTTGACTGTGGTTCCCTATTGAACAAATAGTTCTCTCTAGAATTGGTTTATGAATACTCAATCCCTATCCCAAACAATGGACTTGGGAAACCTGTGTAACTTGACTACATCTTTCACAAATGCTTCTGCCACCTCTCTAGCTATAAAGGGTGAGACAATGGAATAAAATAACCATACTTGGTAAGCCTGTTAACCACAACCATGATGTGTCAAATTTGTTAGACTTGGGTAACTCGACAATAAAATCCATACTGATATCTTCCCATACCAGGTTTGGTATAGGTAGTGGCTAAAGAAATTTGACGAGGCTAAGTGCTTCATACTTATTTCGCTAACAGATCACACACTTGGCAACATATTGTTGCACATCAAACTTCATGCCCTCCTAATACACAACTGCCAACAGCCACTTATAAGTTCTAATATAACTAGAATACCCTCCCATCGATGAATTATGAAACTCAAGAATCAGGGCCTTTGTCTTAGAGGAATTCCTAGCAACATCAATATGTCCTTGTACATCAAACACCCATTCTTGAGGCTATAATCAATTGGAGCCTATTTTCCAAGCAATAAATTTTGCCATATCCCTTTCAGTTTCTCATCCTTGTTCACTTCAACTTTAAACTCTTCAAGTCCCTTATATTGCCACAGAGAGTAAGCATTCAACTTTACTACAAGTTCTTCTCTCCATGATAACGCATCTGCGGCTCTATTTTCCTTTCTAGGTTTGTATTGAATCTGGAATTTATAGCCCATTAGCTTGGCCACCCACTTCTTTTAGTCAGGATCAATTACTCGC
This sequence comes from Adenanthera pavonina, assembly GCA_026686845.1. NCBI lineage: Eukaryota > Viridiplantae > Streptophyta > Magnoliopsida > Fabales > Fabaceae > Adenanthera > Adenanthera pavonina. The sequence continues at coordinate 20,710,430 of JAIVEN010000011.1, forward strand.
TATTCTAATAAATAATCCAGCTCTCATCTTTCTTCTTCACCAACAACACGAGGCTAGAGTATGTACTAGTACTTGGCTAAATAATCCTAGCATTGAGCATCTCCTTTACCAATTTTCAATTTCAGCTTTCTGTGATTGGCCATAACCGCAAGGTCATACATTAGGCACTTGAGACCTCTCCTTGATCATGTTGAGACCCCTCCTTGATCACTATAGCATGATCTTTGGATCTATGAGGTGCTAGGCCCTTGAGTGGCTCACAAGCTTTGGGAAATTGGCTTAAGAGCTTCTGAATTTCATCCTGGACAACAATATCCTTTGCTTTTCCTCCAATTTCACCCTACACAGATTTGTACTTGAGTAAATAACCTCTCCTTTACTCTTTAAGGCTTTCTTAATGGCCTTGAGGGAAGCTCTAGTATGCATCAATTTGGAATCACCCTTCAAATAGACCCATTTCTTCTTTCCCACCTTTATCTTCATATATAATTGTCCCCAGTTGACTCAGGTTTCTCCCAAAGATTTGAAGTCAACTTTCTCCCAAAGATTTGAGCCAAGCAATTCCCAATACTAAATCCACGTTTCCAAGGTGAAAGAGATAAAATGTTTGATTGACCCTCAACTCTTGTAGCTCAAATTCTAGCTCCTTGCATAGATCCTAAGAATAAGTTTTCCTCCCATCCCCTAGTATTATTGAATAATACTTTATGTCTTGTAGCCTCAAATCAGCTTCTTTCACCAACTTTCAAGAAATGAGGTTGTAAGTGGCTCTACTATCTATCAAAACTAGTACAGTTCTACTATTAAGGGTTCCCACAAGCTTTATAGTCTTATGACTAGTCAGCCCTGCAGCAGTGGTTATTAATACCATGCTCCTTCCTTGTCCTTCCCCTTCAGCTTCTTCAAACACTTCATCCCCATTGTCCCCTTCATTATCTTCTATAATCAACATTCTCAATCGCTTCCCTTTACATTTGTGGTTGGGTCCAAATTTCTCCACACATTTGAAGCATAATCCCAACTCTCTTCGCCGATTAATCTCAACTTCAATGAGCCTATACCTTGCTCCCCCTTTGTTACTACCACTGTTGTTGTTAGGGGTAGTAATGGGAATAGAGACTTTATTAACTGTGCTTTAGAAGCCTCCCCTATCTTCCCTTCACCACTCTTGCCAGATGGGCTACTTAGGTTACTTTTTGGAGGGTCAAAGAAATTTAAGTAATGAAAAAAAGGAGGTTTTAAGTTTAGTCCCACCTACAATTCTGCTACTTCTAGATTTCTTCTCCTCTTTTACCTTTTGCAACACCATAATCTTGCCTTCCACTTGAAAAACCAAATTCATAAGATCTTGTAAATCTTAGGTTGTCGTAATCTAACCTCAACCTTAACTTCTTCACCCAACCCATTCTAAAAATTATCCATAAGAACATCCTCAAGTATATCATTCAAGGGAGCAAAAATGAGTTTAAACATGTCTCGGTACTCTAAAATAGATCCCTCTTGCTTTAAGCCCACTAATCTTTCATAGTTGTCCCCCCACTGATAGCTGTGAAAGCGCTCCATAACAGCTTGCTTAAACTCTCTCCAACTTCTCACTGGTTGTCTCATTCCAACCCACTAAAACCAATTCAATGCACGTCCCTCCATCCTCACTACTACTGCATCTAGCTTCTCATCCTCTGGTACTCCATCAACGTACCTCTCCATCATAAACAGCCAGCCAATTGGGTCTTCTCTTGAAAATAAAGGGAGCTCTAGGTGCTGATACTTCTGTCTGCCCTTATCTCCCCCACCGTTGGCCATAGCTTCGTCTTCCTGCCGACCTTTCCTCTCTCCTTGATTCGCATCACCCACCCATGCCTTATGCCTGCACCACTTGGTTCGTCATTGCTACTTGAAGGTTGCTAGGTTGCTGTTGCACAAATTTAGCGTATTCTGCATAATGTTTAGTTGGTCATGTAACTGCATGACTAGGTGCTTGCCTCCAGCCACATCACCACACTTTTTGCAAGGTCTCTCTCTACACTCTCTACTCAAATGTCTATTCTAGTGTTGACCATGCCTTAGACTCGACCATCTCTGATGCCAAATATGATGGAGACTAGGTAAATGAACTGGAAATTTTCATTATCTAAAGGAAAATAGTTGAAGAGAATGGTAAATATTATGACTTACTCCCTAATTGTTCGAGAGATTAGGGACACTCACCTCACACAAAGACTGCAAACTTAGACAATAGACGATATACACAAAGCATGAAACCCTAGGAGAAAGAACATTGCAGCAGGCCCTACCACACACATAGAGCAGCATACAAGGCAATGGTAAAGTCAAATTCAATACACAATACCACCCCTTGGGCTTAAACAGGCCCATTAACTCCCTCTCTCTTATGTTGGCCAGGTTGTCTTAGTTTTTGTCCTCTTATAAACATAAATGGGCTTGGCAGCCCCATCAGATTCCCATTGTGAATGGTTTGGACTTTCAGAATGCATTGTTTATTGATGAGTCCAAGTTCAAATCTAAAGTAACTAATTTTTTTTATGTTGTAAAGTAAGAAAGCATTAATAAGGAGAAAAAATTAGAATGGGTGTAAATAAATAAGATGAATCCTGTACACTCATTGTTTTTGTCATTATCTTTCTTACAACATTACACAATCAGAGAAATTCTTAGGTATTCTCAGAGTACCACGTCATTGATGCTCTACCTAGTAAAATCAGAAGTTCCGATACACACAGTTTTCATATTCTCTCTTCCTCATCCTCCATTATTGATTGTTGACAATTTGATTCCCTTCTCCAACCTCGACAAATAGAATCGGCGAAATTGGCAACAACCCTTTCTACCCATTTTCATCCTCGTCCTTCTATCTTAGTGAAATCGGCGACAACCCCTTCTCCAACCTCCACGACCATCTCCTCCAAGCCGTTTCCGGCTTTCGATCTTCGATGCTCCAGTTCCGTCTTCAACCTTCGATGCTTCTCAACTTCCATTCGTTTGATTTCCGTTGGCATCGCCTATTTGGCGTGTGTTTGGTTTCACTGTTAAAATAAAGTTTTTACCCAAACTTGGTTTTGATTTGTTTTGCACGTTTGGCAATTTTTTTTTAGTTCCTGTTTGAAAAATAATTTTCCAATCAAAACGTGGTTTACGGTTAAGTAACAGTGGAGCGTTCCATTCTACTTCTTCATTTTTATTTTTTATTTATTTTAAAATTAAATAAAAAAAATTAATAAAAATAAAAAAAAATAAAAAAATAAAATTTTTATAAAATTTTTTCTATTTACTGACTAAAATGTTTTTTTAAAATTTTAATTTCTATAGATTATAATTTATAAGAAAATATTATACCAAATATATTATATTCTCAATTAAATAAATACAGATTAAATTTTAGTTTAAGTGAATTAAATTAATCATGAGATAGAGTTTAAGCTCAATTTAAAAAAAATTATGAATTTTATCAAAATCAATTTTTAAATAAGTCATCCAAATATAAACACATTAATTCAAAACTAATTTTTATTATAATTATATTGTAAAACTAATTATAGTTAAACTTATTTTTTACTAATTAAAAACCAAACGGCCCTTAACCTAGTCTCTCGTTCAGTTTACATCTCCAATTTCCTTCTTGTTCAAGTTTTCATTTTTTCTATTTAGTTTGGGTTATTAAAGTTATATATATAAATATATATTGTGAGATTGAATCTTGCCGAGATATGATTTCTAAAGAGAAAATAAACTTAAATGATTTCTTTCTTAAAAAAGGTTATCATTAATTAAAACAATTTAAAGTAATAAAATTAAGATGGAAATAGGGGATATTAAATTGATCTAAATTGGCAAAATTTTATTGGGCAGAGCATAAATGATATGGTACTCTAGAAGTACATAAGAATTTCTCATAGGATCATGGGGGAATTACTGTTCAGGACCAATATTCTCATTTTATTAACTTTCAAGACCAATAGATTGTGAAATTAGGAAAAGGGACCTTGGGTCCTTAATACAAATTAAATCACTTTCTACATTACCAAAATACCCTTAATGAATTGCACGATAAAAGTGAAAAAATGAAACCCATCTCCTATTCTTATTTTCTCCATGCTGAGCCACGATCTCCTTCCCTCCCATTGAGTAGAGTTCTTGCCATCAGCAATGAACTGTGCAAATCGCTAGCAACAAAGGGAGGAAAACAAAGCGTAGAGAAAACAATGATTATGTGCAACTAGTGCAGTGTTCCTCGGTTGTATTCTAAGGGGTTTGAGTAAGGTAAATGCTATATAATTTGTTCAAAAATGGTTTTCATAGAAATGGGTATTGGGTTGCACAAAAATAGGCGGTGGGTTTCACGATAGTCAATATAAATACTAGTAAAAACTCTTAACTTTCAGAATTGAGTTTGTGTTCAGCCATTATTCTGATTAAATAGTAGCACAAGTTAAGTTAAGATTCTTTGTTTAGATTAAAAGTTTTTGCTTTGACAAGATTGAGTAATGGGTCTCACAATAGTCAATGGTATATCATCCATGGGTGCATGTAAAGGGTTTTCTGTAATGGTTCCCTATCTTAAGCTGAAACTATTTGTTCATATTAAAACTTGCATAGTAGTACTTGTATTGTTTTGCTAGATGGACAATTTAAGTGTAATGGTATATTTGAATGTATTGTTCTATGATTGTTAAATCTCACGTAAAGGCTCTACAGTGGTATATTGTTCTATCATTGTTAAATTGTAGAGAAGTTAGTGGTAAATAGTAGAATGTAAGTAGTAAAATTTAAAAGGCAGTTTGAGGATTTAAAAATTGAATTTGTATTAGTAAATAATGGATGAGAGTTGTGAATTCAATATTTTTATGAATAGAAAATATTTGATAATGAGTAACAATAATTAACACATTTTAATATTTTTGGTGCAGGTTGATTTTTAGGTGGTGGGATGGCAAGTAGTTCGTCAAATGAAATTTTTTGTTATTTTCATTTTGGTGGAAAAATTGTGAAAGATTTAAATGGGAGTATGCAATATGAGGGAGGTAGGAAAAATGGAAGTTTGATAAAAGAAGGAATGTCACTTGATGAATTGAAGAATGTGATATCATCATGTTTGAACCGTGATGTTAATGGAGTAGAGTTGAAATACACATTAAAGTTTGATGGCACAACATTTTTAGACCTTATAGATAATGGAGGGGTAGAAAAGCTAGTGAAGTTTAATGACAATTTTGCTCATTTATACATCAATGGGATAGGACATCAAAGTATAGACACAATTGAGTCATCTCAAAGGTAAACTTTTACATGTACTAAAGTATAATTATCATGCTTTTGTAGTCAGCATTAATGAATTTGAATTTATTGTAAATGCAGCATGGGACTTATAGATGGAGATTCACATTTAAGCTGTCCATCCAACCTTGAGATTGAACCATTGCCTTGTGTAATATCAGGTGTGCCATCCTAATTTGCCGAGGTAAATGCTTGCAAATGGGAGAATCTATTTGTTGGAACTGGACAAATTATTTCAAGTGCTAAAGCTTTTAGAGATGCATTATATAAGTTTAGCATTGCACAAAAGTTTGACTATGAGTATGTGAGGAATAGTAGTGACAAAATGATTGTGAAATGCATAGTTGAAGGATGCAATTGGAAGCTTGCAGCATATGCATTTGAGGAGTACACCCCCTTCCTTCGTGTGACAGCGTTTCACAATGAGCATATTCATTCAGCTCAAGACAACTTGGAACTTGCTCACAAGGCAAGATCCAAATTGATAGCATCTATCATTAGTGAAGGAGTGAGAACCACTATGGATAAAGATCCAAATGAAATTAGACGTGACTTATTTAGAGACTATGGATTAAAGTTAACATATTCTCAAGCCTGGAGAGCCAAAGAGGGTGCATTGCAGATTATACATGGCACACTTGAACAATCATATCAGCTAATTCCTTGACTATGCAATAGATTGATGGAAACAGACCCAGACACCGTAGCCAAGTGGGTAGCATTTGATAACAAGTTTGAAAAATTACTCATTGCATATGGGTGCTGTATTAAAGGATTCTTGCTTGGGGCGCGGAAGTTACTCTATGTGGATGGATGCCATCTTAGCGGTCCTTACCAAGGAACATTATTGGTAGCTTCAGCTTATGATGCTGATAATAACATGTTTCCATTTACAATTGCGATAGTGGGAAAAGAAACATATGAGGGGTGGACATGGTTTCTTCAAAACATAAAAGAAATTACAGCTTCAGTTGAAATAACTATAATCTCTGACAGACATCATGCTATCACTGGTGCTGTAAGAGCCATCTTTGGGGGTGACAGACATGCATTTTATTATCGCCATGTCAAAGAAAATTTTACCACCCAGTTTACGAAAGTTGGTAGTGGAATGAAAAGGAAGAGCAAGGAGGCGGCACTAAACTTACTTGATGCAGTTGCCTACACTCGAATAAAAACTGATTTTGACATAGCCATAGGAAATTTGAGAACATTCTGTCCAAAATTGGCAAGATGGGTTGAAGATGAAGGTGATGTGGATAGATGGGCTTTATCACAATTTCCACATTGTCGGTGGGATAATATAACAACTAACTTAGCTGAATCATTCAATTCATGGTTGCTTGATGAGAGGAGTCACAATGTTTTTCTATTGATCAATGAACATAGAGAAAAGTTAAGTCAAAAGTTCTTTGCTACCAAGGAAGGCATGAGTAAGTGGAAAAATGGAGTTGGTCCCAATGTTGAGGCAAAGCTTAAGGAGAATGTTTTAAGAGCTGAATTTATGCTAGCTTTGCAGTATGATGCACATTTACTATCAATTCAAACAGGTTCTGTTGACGTAATTGTTGATCTAGCTTCACGAGAATGCACTTGCCAAGCTTGGCAAATGAGTGGGGTTCCTTGTCTTCATGCTTGTGCAGCTATTAAAAAGGTGCATGGTAATGTGTACAACTTTGTAGAGGACTGCTATCTCCTTAGCTCACAGCAGAAAATTTATAGTGGTACCATGTATCCAATTGAGACTCATGACATGCCCAACTTGAATGCCTTAAAAATGTCTGATTACTTGAATAATACCATTTTACATCCACCTACAACATCTCGACCAGCTGGCAGACCACGTCGAGCCCGAGTTGAGTCACAATTTCAGCAGAAGAAGACTTATCATTGTTCTTGTTGTAAGGAGGCTGGTCATACTCGAAAGAAGTGCAAAAATCCAAATCCCAATTGATATGGTTCTATTGTGGTTCTACATCAAGTTGGATTTGATGGGTATATTTTGATGTTATATATATATATATAGTATGATGGGGTGAAGTGCTTTTTTGTTTATGCAGCTAGAAAATGGTACATTTTTTTGGTATAGATCCATAGTTAGTAAATTCTATAGGTACATGGTTCTTTTTTGATAGATGGTACATGGGAATGGGACAAATTGTAGATTGGGACTAGACTTATGTTTTGTATATGAAATACATAGGCAAGTGGCATGTATAGCTGCCATACCCCTTGCTTCTTTTTTGTAATAGGGGTACTACATAATGAATGACTAACTTTATATTATGTCCTCACAATGTATGTTTGTGGCCATATGTTGTAAACGATGTTAAAATTCAATTTAATCCTAATAGAGTTAAAATTCAATTAACCAAAGTCAAAATTGAGAAACTAAGCTAAAAAATTAGAATAAGAGATATGGGAAAAATGAGTAAGAAGTTGTAAATCTATGGCTCCACTTTGATGACTAAAAGGTTAAAAATTGTATTCTTCAATACTAAAATTAGAAAAACAAGTTGCAAAATTAAGACAACAATATTGCGAAATTGGAAGAAGAAATTGTAAATCTCTGCAACTATTTTGATGATTAAAAAGTTAAAATCTGATTCATCCAGGTTAAAATTAGGAACATGAGTTGCAAAATTAGAATGCCAAAGTTGCCAAATTGGAAGACTAAGTTGCAAAATCCGGAACCATTTTGATGATCATGAGGTGAAATTTGATTCTTTGGGGTTAAAATTGGGAACATGAGTTACAAAATTAGAATGCGAATGAGGCAAAACTGAAAGAATAAGTTGTAAAATCTGGAACCATTTTGATGATCATGAGGTGAAATCTGATTCATTCGGGTTAAAATTGGGAACATGAGTTGCAAAATTAGAACTCGAATGTTGCAAAATTGGAAGAATAAGTTGCAAAATCTGGAACCATTTTGATGATCATGAGGTGAAATCTGATTCTTCGGGGTTAAAATTGGGAACATGAGTTGCAAAATTAGAATGTGAATATTGCAAAATTGGAAGAATAAGTTGCAAAATCTGGAATCATTTTAATCATCATGAAGGTGAAATATGATTCTTCATGGTTAAAATTGGGAACAAAAGTTACAAAATTAGAACGCAAAAGTTACAAAATTGGAAGAATAAGTTGCAAAATCTGGAATCATTTTGATGATCATGAGGTGAAATCTGATTCTTTGGGGTTAAAATTGGGAACATGAGTTGCAAAATTAGAATGCGAATGAGGCAAAATTGGAAGAATAAGTTGTAAAATCTACAACCATTTTGATGATCATAAAGGTGAAATCTGATTCATTCGGGTTAAAATTGGGAACATGAGTTGCAAAATTAGAACTTGAATGTTGCAAAATTGGAAGAATAAGTTGCAAAATCTGGAACCATTTTGATGATCATGAGGTGAAATCTGATTCTTCGGAGTTAAAATTGGGAACATGAGTTGCAAAATTAGAATGCGAATATTGCAAAATTGGAAGAATAAGTTGCAAAATCTGGAATCATTTTAATCATCATGAAGATGAAATCTGATTCTTCGGGGTTAAAATTGGGAACATGAGTTGCAAAATTAGAATGCGAATATTGCAAAATTGGAAGAATAAGTTGCAAAATCTGGAATCATTTTGATCATGATGAAGGTGAAATATGAATCTTCGTGGTTAAAATTGGAAACAAAAATTGCAAAATTAGAACACAAAAGTTACAAAATTGGAAGAATAAGTTGCAAAATCTGGAATCATTTTGATGGTCATAAGGTGAAATATGATTCTTTAGGGTTAAAATTGGGAACAACAGTTGCAAAATTAGAACGAAAAAGTTGCAATATTGGAAGAATAAGTTGCAAAATCTGGAACCATTTTGATGATTATGAAGGTGGAATCTGATTCTTCGGGGTTAAAATTGGGAACATGAGTTGCAAAATTAGAACGCCAAAATTGCAAAATTGGAAAAATAAGTTGTAAAATATGGAACCATTTTGATGATCATGAAGGTGGAATATGATTCTTCGGGGTTAAATTGGGAACATGAGTTGCAAAATTAGAACGCCAAAGTTGCACAATTGGAAGAATAAATTGCAAAATCTGGAACCATGTTGATGATCATGAAGGTTGATGTGTCCATTTTATACATATAAAATACCCACATTTAAACTCTAAATTTTATATAAATATGTTTACATTGGTATATTTTAGCATGATTTGACATATTTTTGTGTTTCATGATGTTATAGGTTCATTTGGAAGCATTTGGAGTAAAAATGTTACAAATCGTTCATGCTGAAAAGTTTCAATATCCTTCGGTATTTTAATTATAACTCTCACATATGAACTCTAATTGAGGTGATTTAAGATTCTTTGAAAGCTAAGACATAGATATACAACTTTCATGTTTTGAGTTTACCCAAATTCTAACGTTATCATGGTAAAAATCGAACTCAAAGTGTTAACACGAGCTTATGACATTATGAAGCTAGAGGTGTACTGTCCGTACAACATTAACCATCCGGCGCCGGGTGAAATCCGTACGGCGCTGGGTCAACGCGGATTTTGACATTTTTCAGCAATTTAGAAGCACCCAGCGCCGTATTAATTGATTTTATGGTTACCCGGCGTCGGGTCATGCAATAGGGGTCCGTAGAAACACGTTTTTGACGTGTTTTCATGATATTTTGGGCTTTTATGGGCTTCTAAAATTTTTCTATATAAAGATACATGATTGAAACACAATGGAGGATTCAGAAACGCACTCAGAAGTCAGAGAACACGGTTCTAAATGCATCTGGGAGCAACTATGAACATCATATAGAGAGAAAGCAAGGAGATTTTGGGAGTATTTAAGCAAGATTATATTTTTCTTTATAAATTCTTCCTTTTTGTTATTCTTATCATGATTTGGGATTTTAGTTTTGATTTGACTTTTATTTCCATGAGTAGCTAAATTTCCCAGTCGGGGGTAGGGATGTAGCCTGATTGGGATGGATTGGATTTGTTTATCTAGTTAAGACTCTTTGATTTGTTCTTCAAGTTATATTTAATTTATCTTTTTGTTATATTTATCTCTTTTGTTCATTCATGTGGATTTTATGCTTAATCACCATAGAATCTAATTAATAGGTAAACTTGATGGACTGAGAGGTGAAGAATGAACCTATATTTAGAGAGATAAACATGAATAACTAATCTAGAGATAGAATTAGGAATTCATGGTGATATATGTTGTAGTTTTTAAGATTTAATTAGAAAATTTAGTTGCGTGAGAGCGAATTGAATCCTAATTAAATTAGGACTAATTGAACGAGAGATAATTAGGACGCTTTAGAAACAACAGTCACTATAATTATATAGAGTCTAACTAAGAAATAAAAATTTAGTTATCTCATAAGGTGAATCCTAATCCCTTAACGCTTTTAAAACTGAATTAAAACTCAGACTTCATTTTATTTTCTATTTCTTTCCTTTTAAATTTGAATTCTCAATTTAATTATCACTTGCTTTTGGATTTAGAGTTTGGATTAATAAATCTACTACCTCCATTGGGTTCAACCTCTGGAATACTCCGGAGACTTTTTATTACTGCGATCAACCCTGTATACTTGCAGGATACCGATCAAAGGTGAAATCTGATTCTTCGAGGTTAAAATTGGGAACATGAGTTGCAAAACTAGAACACAAATGTTAAAAAATTGGAAGAATAAGTTGCAAAATCTGGAATCATGTTGATGATCATAAAAGTGAAATCTGATTCTTCAGGGTTAAAATTGGGAACATTAGTTACAAAATTAGAACGCGAAAGTTGCAAAATTGGAAGAATAAGTTGTAAAATCTGGAACCATTTTGATGATCATGAAGGTGAAATCTAATTCTTCGGGGTTAAAACTGGGAACATGAGTTGCAAAATTAGAACACGAATATTGTAAAATTGGAAGAATAAATTGCAAAATCTGAAACCATATTGATGATCATGAAGGTGAAATCTGATTCTTTGGGGTTAAAATTGGAAACATGAGTTGCAAAATTAGAACTTGAATGTTGTAAAATTGGAAGAATAAGTTGCAAAATCTGGAACCATTTTGATGATCATGAGGTGAAATCTGATTCTTCGGGGTTAAAATTGGGAACATGAGTTGCAAAACTAGAACTCGAATGTTACAAAATTAGAAGAATAAGTTGTAAAATCTGGAACCATTTTAATGATCATGAAGGTCAAATCTGATTCTTCGGGGTTAAAATTGGGAACATGAGTTGCAAAATTAGAATGCGAATGTTGCAAAATTAGAAGAATAAATTGCAAAATCTGGAACCATGTTGATGATCATAAAAGTGAAATCTGATTCTTCAAGGTTAAAATTGGGAACATTAGTTGCAAAATTAGAACGCGAAAGTTGCAAAATTGGAAGAATAAGTTGTAAAATCTGGAACCATTTTGATGATCATGAAGGTGAAATCTGATTCTTCGGGGTTAAAATTGGGAACATGAGTTGCAAAACTAGAACACGAATGTTGAAAAATTGGAAGAATAAGTTGCAAAATCTGGAACCATGTTGATAATCATGAAGGTGAAATCTGATTCTTCGGGGTTAAAATTGGGAACATGAGTTGCAAAATTAGAACGCAAATATTGCAAAATTAGAAGAATAAATTGCAAAATCTGGAACCATGTTGATGATCATAAAAGTAAAATCTGATTCTTTAGGGTTAAAATTGGGAACATTAGTTGCAAAATTGGAAGAATAAGTTGTAAAATCTGGAACCATTTTGATGATCATGAAGGTGAAATCTGATTCTTTGGGGTTAAAATTGGGAACATCAGTTGCAAAATTAGAACTCGAATGTTGCAAAATTGGAAGAATAAATTGAAAAATCTGAAACCATATTGATGATCATGAAGGTGAAATCTGATTCTTTGGGGTTAAAATTGGAAACATGAGTTGCAAAACTAGAACTTGAATGTTGTAAAATTGGAAGAATAAGTTGCAAAATCTGGAACCATTTTGATGATCATGAGGTGAAATCTGATTCTTCGGGGTTAAAATTGGGAACATGAGTTGCAAAATTAGAATGCGAATGAGGCAAAATTGGAAGAATAAGTTGTAAAATCTAGAACCATTTTTATGATCATAAAGGTGAAATCTGATTCATTCGGGTTAAAATTGAGAACATGAGTTGCAAAATTAGAACTTGAATGTTGCAAAATTGGAAGAATAAGTTGTAAAATCTGGAACCATATTGATGATCATGAAGGTGAAATCTGATTCTTCGGGGTTAAAATTGGGAACATGAGTTGCAAAACTAGAACGCGAATGTTGCAAAATTGGAAGAATAAGTTGTAAAATCTGAAACCATTTTGATGATCATGAAGGTGAAATCTGATTCTTCGGGGTTAAAATTGGGAACTTGAGTTGCAAAATTAGAACGCGAATGTTGCAAAATTACAAGAATAAATTGCAAAATCTGGAACCATGTTGATGATCATAAAAGTGAAATCTGATTCTTTAGGGTTAAAATTGGGAACATCAGTTGCAAAATTAGAATGCGAATGTTGAAAAATTGGAAGAATAAGTTGCAAAATCTGGAACTATTATCATGATCATGAAGGTTAAATCTAATTCTTCATTGTTAAAATTTGGAACGTGAGTTGCAAAATTAGAATGCAAAAATTACAAAATTAGAAGAATAAGTTGCAAATTCCTAAAACTTTTTTGATGATTAAGAAGTGGTAAATCCATTGACTAACTTTGATGCTTAAGAAGTTAAAACATTTGAGTTGCAATATGTCAGTACAAATTTGCAAAGGTATTTCTTCCACCATTGTTTAACTTATTTTTTGCGCTTGAGTTAGCAAATATTTGTTAGTGCTTTTTTTGTGATATGCCAATCAGATTGCCAAATATGGCATTATTGTACCATACCAAATTGCTATAGATGTTGCAAATCGTATTAGGTTAATTTTTTGTTGAATTTGGGTGGATTGAGTTCAGGTGAACCCAAATCTACCAAAAAGAAAAAAAAAACAATTCATATGCTCATCAACTTGAAATAACTGAACAACCCATGAAAGAGATCTTCTTGATTAGAGGCCACATGTATACAGTGGTAGCCAAAACACTAATGGTTGGAAATCTTACAACAAAAATGGGGTCATAATGTCATCTTGATGACAGTGACGTTACATACAACACAAAATTACTATATTTACAATGTGAAATTCATACATTGTCAACAATATTCACATTTCTCCTACTTTCTCTCTACCCTCTTTCCTTTGTTTCTAGTTGTCATACAAGTCATGACTTTATCTTTCTCCATATTTTGGGGATGATTGAGTAGCCACCAAAGCAAGTCAATTCGAAACTGCAACAATTGTGGCTAAACATACAACACAAATATAAGTCAGAACTTATTGACTTCAATTATGAAGACTTCAACAAATGACTTCTATTACCATAACATTACTCACATTTGTAAAATCCATCATTGTTAACCCATTATCCTTTACCGTATTGTCCCATTCTTGGAGGTACTTGATGACATAAATGTCACAGTCATAACTACACACAACAATCATGACTAAAATCAACATATAGGTGGGCATGGATAAAAAAACTACCAAAAACATACAACTTACGTATTAGGTTGTGTTGGCAAAGGTTCAAATTTGATATCAATGTTAGGCTCATGTGGATAAGCATCTAGTTTCACAGTTTGGAGCACTTTATTGAAGCAGTTCCTCTACAAAGTTAAAACAAGTAACATAAATTAAGTGGACAACACGTAGAATGAAATAATAAACTGATGCAACCAATTAACTGTATTTCTGAAAAGCACATTACATAGTCTGCTAGACCCTAGGGCAGTGTTTATAACCAACAAAATTAAACCTAGTCCATGTGGTGACATTCAAGGGTTGAGGCAAATGCTTACTCAATAATGAAAAACAACAAGGCAAGACAAAAAATAAAAAAACACTACTAAAACAACACAGCAACAATACTAGATATAAAATAATTAAAACAAAATGTAAAAAAAATAATGACAATTCATACCGTTAAACCAGCCAAAATCTTCTTCTCCTTTGTAGCATTATTGGGCTCACCATCCTTCTTCTTCTTTTTCATTTTCTCCATTGGTCCTTCTAATGAATCGAGAACAAACATCTTGATGTCTTTCATGTTAATACAAAAAACAAACCAATGGAGATTAAACACTGCGGGTGCAAAAATGAAGTCACAATTTGCAATGTTGTAGCCTAGTATATCAGGCATTATCATTTTTTTCACTTCAGCATCTTCCACGATCCAGTGTAATCTTTTGACAATGATGATTCTCTATAAATAACAACAACAATAAATCAATCATAGATAAAGATATCAAACAATAATACAAATACATTTATATGGATTTCCACACACCATAAACTCAGGACTAAAGATGTGACGACGCACACTCCCTTCACGCTTCTGGTCACCCACTAAAGTTCGTGCAATCAGAGTTATGAGACCAGAATGGATCCACTTTCTAGGACCTAAGCACTGACAATTTGCTCGAGTAAGGTTGTAATTGTACATGTCAACAATCACTCTGTTAATTGATAAGCACACTACATTAGTTATATAATTCTTCATATCTCATAGTATATGTAAAGCAACAAGCATAGATAAACTTACACATCACCCTCATCCTCATCGACATCCTCCTTATCCTCATCCTCCCCAGTCTTCCTAATGCACCAGTTGTAACATTCTTTCTTTAGGTTAAATCTCCCCCTTTGGTTCATCGATTCTTGAATAAATGGTGACCATTTCAGCTCTTTTTTCCCACGTTTAGATCTTTGCACAGGAGGTTCATTTGTTCTCTTCCTCTTCACATTTTTGCTAGTAGAAGCAAATGAAAAATCTCCATCTTGATCTTCTTCTTTTTCATCCTCTTCTCCATCAACTCCATCATGTCTATCATCCTGTTGTCCATCAACTCTATCATCTCCATCATCCTCATGTCTATCATCTCCATCGCCATCATCTTTGTCAAGTTCATTTTGCCCTTCATTCTCCTAATTCAGGTTCCTTTGCACATCACTCTAAATGATGTTGTTTTGGACCCTAATCAATTGATGAAAAAATTCAGTTTCAAGTTGTTGGAGACGATCCTGGAAGCAAGTGAATAAGGCTTTGATTTCCTGTACCAACATTCACACATTAAGTTTTACAACCATAAAAAGCATATAATTCTCAATCATCCTTCAAAAGTAGAATGCATACCGGATGGTGTAATGAAGATGGACTTGGCATACTAGTGGTTGGAGCATTAGGAGTCTCAAAAAGAAGTCCATGTTCACTATCTATTTCCCTATCCACTCGGGACTTAACATTTGTCCAATTCCAATATTGTAGCAATGGTTCACCCATATGTCTTGGTGTGTCCCCCAATGGAAAGTGTTCAGAAAAAAATATCTGCAAAATAAATTCCTTGTTAGATGCTACAAATTTAGTGAACAACATATAGAAGAGTTTGAAACAAACCATGAGGAAGAACAAGCAACCACTGATGCTTGCCTTCTTCTTTCCTTTTCTAATGGCCGACTTATATGATGACACTTCCTTAACAAGTTCGGACAATACAAATGATGACCAGTCATATTCTTCTGGCCTTGTCTTCCCGCTCACCACTTTAATCAATCGATCACTAACAGTTGAACTTGATGATGGAGAAAGAAAAGTCCCAAACATTAACAGTGTTTCAAATTTGTCTTCCTCCCCCCCGGATACTATCCTTTTGTTCAAATCAGTAAAGGCGACTCCTTGGAATTCTTCCTTCATTTGCACCAAGGAATCACTGTCAACATCCAAAATAACAGGCTTTCCACCATAGGGTATACCAAGGATAGAATGCACATCCTCAGCATGAACAACAACTTGTCTCCCTCTAGCTGCAAGTGTTGATGTTGGTGGGTCATATGAATTTATAAGTACCTCACATAGCTCCCTAGGTAGCCTTTCACAACTAAAATTTAAGATTGATCCAAAACCCATTGAAATTACTCTTTCCTTTAATCTTTCATTGCACTTGATATAATCCACCACTTCCTTAAGTTGACCAGGTGAGCATCATGTGTTCATTAGCATCTACACATCAAAAGAACAATATAATATAGTATAATATAGTACAACAGAAAACTTTAATTTGTATAACCAATCATCATATCTAATAAGATGAATATCATACCTTACTAGAATTTTTTTCTTCTTTTGCTACATTCCTTTTTATTGCATCATTCTTGTAACAATCTTTCTGATGCTCTGTCATCCTATTCCAAGCTTGCATAAGTGGTTCATTTGCATCTATAATATTCTTGTATTTTCCTTTATTTTTCTCAAAGAATTCACCTCTGAACTTATTAAGTCCAGTACTATACTTTTTATGTTCCTCTTTCTTGTCCTTTGTCATACTCTTATTGTTAGCAAGGCTGACTTCCCAAGAGGGGGGTGAATTGGGAAGATTGAAATTTTTCTGCACAAAGCAAAGCAAGTGAAGATATCACAGTATAATGAAAACAACGTGTAAAACAGAGCAAGCTGAAAAGTAGAGATAAGGAGGAGAAAACTCAGTGATTTATCCTGGTTCGGTCTATCCACTTGACCTACATCCAGTCCCCAAGACACCTCTTGAGATTTATCCACTATCCAGCAAGAATTTCAACAGGCTTCTTGCTAAAGCCACAGTACACGAGTATGCTCTGTTCTGAGCTCTCTCAAACTCTCTAAGCACTTTCTCTAAGTGCTTCCCAATCCCCTTGTGAATACCCCTCACAAGTAAATCTATCTTTCAGATGAAGAGTAGATTGTTTACAAATGAATAACTCTCTTGAATAGAGTAGATATGAAGGTTTAAGTACAAATAATGAAGTTGGAAGGGTAAAAGCTTTTGAGATGAAAATTCAGCAGAAATTCGGTATATACAAGTTTGATTCGTTACCCACAACTTCAAATGATGTTGTATTTATAGATTTAGGTCTCAAATATCCGTTAGAGACTAAATCTATCCGTTGGGGAAGTTATCCAACGGTTACTCTGAAAAACTATCCGTTTACCAACCGCATTTAATGTTTCTGACATACTGAAATTCAAATTTTGGTTGGCCAACAGACGAATTTCGAGGGAACCGAAGGTTAAAGCTTCCAACGTTAAAATACGAAGTTCGTCTGTCCATAGAGTGAAATTCGAATTTTGAAACTTATAAAATATTTTCACAATGTGACATACGAATTTTCAAGAAGAAAGTTTTTCTGTAAATCGTGAACAGTGTTTTCAATTTTCTACAGTACCCTCGAAATTCGAATTTTGGATGCCCAAAATTCGTCTGTCCGTTGAACGTTCAAATAGGCACCGTAGTTCACTTTCTTTGAAATTCGAATTTTGGCAGAGTGAAATTTGTCTGTCAGAGACCAGTTTTGAGACTTAAATCTTTCTTGATCTCAGATGAACTTTATAAAACTTTCAGACGAATTTCTTCTATTTTCTCAAGTTTTGTTTTGTCTGAAATTCGAATTTTGAAAGAGTAAAATTCGAATGTCACAAAGTAGCTCCCTTGATTAAGATGAAAATTCAAATGTTGCTAAGTCAAAGTTCGTCTGTCAGAGAGCATTTTTCAAACTTAGTTTTTTCTTGATTTCAGATGAATTTTAGCAAAGTTTCAGACGATTTTCTTTGGTTTTCACAAATTGCATTTTGTCTGAAATTCGAATTTTGAAAGAGTGAAGTTCGTCTGTCACAAAAAGGCTTCTTTCAGACTTGATGAAAATTCGAATTTTGAAGGACCAAAATTCGTCTGACAGAGGGACACCTCTCCAGACTTATTCAGTTTTAGCTTGAAATTCGAATTTCCAAAAGCAAAGTTCGAATTTCCAACTTGACAGTTAAGTTATACTTTCAAACTTCGTCTGTTTGTGAGTATTTTTCAAATAAGTAAAGATTTAACTTTAAATCAAGGTTTGAAAACGTCTTTTTCTCAAATCAAAATCTTTTACCCAATCTAAACAAAAACTAAAGATCCTACAAAAGATCTAATAGCAAATACTCAGAAAATCTTCACTTGAAACAGCTTTGATCTCCTTTGATATCTTCAATCCAAGCTCTTGAGTGTTGGTTAGGAATCATCAAAACTCTTGATCCAACACTTATAACACAAAATATTCACATCATAAGCAAATCTATTCAAACAAATAAACAAATTAATGCTAACCAGAATTTAGTCATGATAGAAATCAGGATACAGTTTACAATTATCTGTTTAATTTTTTTTTTGTTGAAACTGTTTACAAACACATCCAATTTGTACATAAGTTATCTCTTTAAGATTTTTGTATTTGCTCTGATAATTAAAATAGAAGTTATATTAAAAAGAATGCAATTTCAAAGTTGAGCCTATGAATATGATATTATGCATTCATTTGATTTGACTCTAAAATGCACAAGGTCTAGTTGAGAAGTTCTGGGATAGGAATCATTCGTATATGAGAAGTTCCAGTTGAGGTAATTATATAAAATAAGCCCTACAAATAGAAGGGAGTGATTGAGTAAAATGGCAATGCCTTAGCACACACTAGAATAGGGAGTGAAGATTTTCCTTATAAGTAAAAGATGATAAATAAATATGGCACCAAATTAAAATAAGATAATTGGAAAAGCACATCAACAATGAAAAATCATTCTGAGACAAAAAATTAACCAATGCTGATGCACACAATTATTATCCTTTAAAGCACAAGTAAATTGTTGAAGAAGAGAGAATGGATGAATGTATGTCTGAAATTCCAGGAAGGGAAGGTATTGGTGACAAACTTGAATGGGTTTTCTTCACCTTAATCCATTAATAAGGAAGACAATTTGGAAATCAACATGACTTTGACATTTTTTATATAGAGTTTCTCCACATCTTTACTCAAATTCATCTCTATGTATTCGTCTGGCTTTTGTAAAAGGAAGGTAATATCTAAGATAAATACATACATATATTAGTTTCAGTGGATCATGGATGTTTATTATTGTAGATACCCCTATCAGATTCCATCTCATTGAACTGAACTGAACCAGTGGTACAACAACTAGGTGATCCATATCATTCTAAAGTAATGTTGAACAAAATAAGTTTTAGGTCAGTTGTACCTGCAAAAGATAAGTCTGAGGCTAACAAAGAATTTGTATATGCAAAAGTGATTCAAAAACAAATTTAATAACACATTTCTAATATAAAAAGACAGTGACCAAACCGTTGCACCAATGCAATGTATATGAGCTGACCTACACGATTAGTGGAACAAGTCCATTCCTTCCCTTGGTGGAACTGTTACATTCATATGGCATCAGGTTTCTGAGTTTTCATGTGTTGAAATACATCATGCTTTCACTCAACAAAATTTCTTTAAGAATTATAACACCTCTCTGAGTATGAACTCATCTTATTAAGTCTTAACCCAGAGAGGTATAAAACCCAGAAGTAAATAATATACATAAGATGTACAAAGAAGGGTTTAGCATGATGATACAGGGCTAACAAACGAATTTAATGAAATTTGAGGAGCATACACTAACCTTAAAGAAGAAAAGATGAGAGATTCAGAGATGATGGAAGGGCTACCGGTTAAGCTTCAGCATCGCTAGGCTAGCCATATTAGACAATACAATCTCATCTGCATTGGGATGTCCACTTTTCGTTATCTGAAATATGATTGCAATTAAACTCATTTATGTCATTCAAATGCCAGAAAGATAAATGGATGGATCAAGATATTAAACTGCAGCACAATAACATAATACTAAAATTATTTATGTCCTGACAAAGTATATCCACGCTAATTAGTCAACAGTGACATGTGAATTTTCATACTCAGAAAAGTTCAAGTAAAGATTAAACCACAAAAAAGCACACACACACATATATTTCACCAGAGTAATACAAAATTTTGAAAGCTAAAATTCAAATCAATTCTTCGGTTTGTGATTTAGTAACAGTAATGTATCCAAGTCTTAAGCAATTACAAAGAGAAAAACAGAAGTAAGAGATAGGAGCATGATTTGATAATCAAACAAGTCTACTTTCACTTTACGAATGACAAGAAAACATATTAAAGACAACATAGCAATACAAAGCAAACCAACATTAATGCAACACCAAAAGCCAATATGCCAATCATGAGGTAATGCTTGAAGTTAAACACAAATAGATTAAAAAAACACAGGCACAAGAAATCATTAATACTTGAAACACACAGTTTTGGAGGTTCAGTATGAAATTCTAAATACTTAGTGATTTTCTTCTGATGTTAGGAATGATTTAGTCAAATAGATCATGGTCAAGTATCTCACTGACGTCATATCTATTACAAAATAAAGTGATTGCAAACAAAATGAATGCATTGTTTATGCATACGACAAAATGGAAAGCTTGCATCTATTTAAAGTTAAGGCATCAGGAATAATGCATAGATTTATATGAATATAGACAAAATGAACTAAAACGTATTGCATTTTTATAGCTCAGGTACAATTCCTCCATTCCTGTAGCAACATTGGAAGGCAGAGATCTTGCTTCTGCTTCCTTCTTGATTCTTGACAGAAGTTCTACAAATATACAAAAAATATTCAGCAGAAAAATCAACTTTTTATGGTTTGATGCAAAAAGCATGCTGGAAAATAAGAGTACAACAAGAACTGAAATTTTATGTAAACTATGCCTCAAAGTAATTAATTCCTTAAGTAGTTATACATTGTCTAAAATATAATATACCCCCACCATCTCTTCTGAATTCTTGTATCAACATCTCAGACTAATAAAGTCAATGTTTCTACATCTTATCATCTAACTTTGCACCTTTTCATTTTATTGACAAATCTAGATTCCAGCTCTACCACTAACTTAGGGGAAAAAAATACTAAAGATAGCAAGCATAAAAAACTTCTTTTATCCATATTCAACTTAATGCTATCCCATTACGACCTTTCCCACTCAAGATTTGGCTTGTGATCATCCCAACAATGAGTATGTAAAAAATGAAGTTAAATGTTTCCAAAATCATGAAGAACATTAGCAACCCCAAAAAACTTAAAATAAATAAATAACTTACAAAAGAGCAGAAAATAATCAGTTAAAATACAAGATGCACTTTATAAAATAAAATGGTAAAGTGCAAAATGAATAATTATAGTTAAAAAAAGACTAATGATTTGAATTATGATACAAGCAACTACATAACAATTTATATCAGTGCAAGAACCCACTCTTTTGAATTTTACTAGCACTCTATTATCTAAATTCCATCCTTTGGAAGGAGCCAAATACAATAATGGGAGCTTTCAGTTTAACCTAATTAATCTGGACATTCTTCCAATTTTTACACAATATATCAGAAGATTTCTGTTATGGTAGAAGAAGAAGAAAGAAAGAAAGAATCAACGACAATGCATTACTTCTCAAATGCCTTTCCCTCGAATTTACAAGCTAATTATTATTGGGACTAGTTAAATCCTAACTGTCTTTCATCTGAGTTGGCTAATAATGCCCGAGTTCCAGCTCCTTTATTTATTCCTCTATCAATTTCATAGTTTCTGTTTCTGATTTCTAAGCCTTTACCAAGAACATCATACTGTAAATCGAATAATATTTTTTCAACACAAATTGGTGGATGATATTATTTGTAGAAATACAAACAAACAAGAATAAAGGAAATATATTTTAACAATTTAACTGACCTTCACGAATTTCAGAGATGATGGAAGGGCTACCGGCTGAACTTCAGCGGCGCTAGGCGGCAAAGCCGATGAGGGAGGGCGATCGTCTTATTTCTCCGGTGGGGACGAGGTGGAGGGCGTGATGGCAGGTGTAGCAGCACGTTGTTGTGAAGAATCTTCAATTTTTGGGGAATTGTGGGGTTCGAAAGGATTGATTAGGGATGATGATGAGAACAGGGGATTTGATTATGATTTTGGTGGAAAAAAGATAGGGAAGAGAGTTTAGGTCAGGAAACAAAAGGCAAGGTCTATGTTGATGCAAGGCGAGAAAGCTTCTCCGATCGTCTTGCGGGCCGAATAGCTTCTAAGTCAGGACACAGTTAGGGCAGAGAGTTTGAGTCGAGAAAGCGGTGTTGTGTGAGTTGCCGTTCGCGATTTAGGTAAAATAGAGTCAGGGTATTTTGGTAATGTAGAAAGTGATTTAATTTGTATTAAGGACCCAAGGTCCCTTTTCCTAATTTCACAATCTATTAGTCTTGAAAGTTAATAAAATGGGGATATTGGTCCTGAAAAGTAATTCCCCCTAGGATCATTACAAAGGATCCAATCTCTTTAGTGTCTTGGCAAGCTTCACCTTGAACGGTACTACCAATGAGGTTTTTTTTTAAAAAATAAAAATAGATTATCTAATATATTTATTTATTTATTTTTCATTTTATCTTTTATTAAATAAGTGGGTATAATTCATTTTTATTGATTATAAGATAGAAGTGCTAATTTTTTTGCATAAACATAGAAGTGTTAAATATTAAAGGGGGCATTTTAGAAAATCATTTTGAATTCTTAACAAATTTAATATTTTCAATTATATTTCTTGATTTATGTGAATTAATTATTTATATTTTATATATAGAAATGAAGGTAATATTTTATTGTTCTTGTTCATGAAACTTGAAAGTCAACTCTATATTTCAGGGTTTGAGATTGCATACCATGATTTTTGCTGTCTAATTTCTATGCTTATAGTTTGTCTTTTTGAAATGTAGGGTTTTGATATCTTGGTTTTGTTCAGTTCAATGAATATTTAATGTTTGATTTTGCTATTTAAGGTTCTTATGGGTTATGGCTCTTCACATTTGTTCCTTTCCTTGGATTAAATACAAGTGAGGCATGAGCGTTGGGCTTTAATTTAATGCTATTTTTAATTTTGGATTTTTAATATTTAATTTTCTTTAATATAATGTTGTTACTATTTATCAATTGTTTTCTTACATTTAAATATTTTTGAAACACTTTTTTTTATGGGTTTACATAATAAAATTATGCATCACACGGGTGCATATTTAGTTGTTGGAGAAATCTTGAACTTCGTAGTGAATCTAATAATTATCTTTTATTTTATTTTGTGTGGGGTTTCCAACCCATAAATGAGTGCCTGCAACGTGATCTTGAAAAATAAAAATTTTGTAATTGTGATTTGAATATAAAAATTTTACACGTCAAATTATTAATAATACAAATATATTAAGAATGTTAAGACCACAAGATTTAATTGCAATGAGGTGATTTTAATTAAAAAGTTCTATTGAACTGTTATTTTTATTTTTCAATTCAAGAATAAGAAGAGAATGTTTAATTGAGACAATATGAATCGGCATGATTTTAGTTCACGATAATTTTTTAGATTAGATGAGAAATCTTTAAAGTTATATTAAAAATAATAAAATTCATTTTTGGCTCATTTGAATTTATCTTATTAAAAATATTTTGATGGCTGAACATTATCTATGGACATTGGGTACCAATTTGTGGGTTACAAAGCTAGGCATTGTTAAATTTTGAGAATAATTTAAATTTCGTATCTATACAATATATCAATTAAATACATATTTTTTTGGTCAAACGATTAAATAAACATTTAAACTAACATAGTTTGCTGTTAGTGACAATGTAAAAAAATCTTTTAATTTTTGGTCATACAAGAAAGGATGTGACAAAAAATAATTATATGAGAGAAAAAGTTGGAGAAGAACTTATTTGAAAAAAATGGTAAAAAATAATTAAAATGGTTTAATCACTGGAAGAACAAGTAAGAATTGAGGAAAGTTAATTTATTTTTGACCCAATAAAAAGATGTAGAACCACCAAAAAGGATATTGAAGGATCTCTTGATAAATAATTTTTTTAAAAAAATGACTTTTAATAAATTTTAATAATATTGTATAATTCATATAATTGATCTTACTTAAACTAATGTTATTTCACTATTTTGATTAAATTTGAATAGTTTAAATTTAATTTTTATAAATTAAATTTTACTTCCTATTTTCTTTTCACTACAAGTAAATTTTACCCATTTAAAGTTATTTATTTATTTTTTATATTTTAATATTTTAATAATAACTTTTATAAAATATTGGAGTTAAATCATTCAAAATGAATCACATGGTTCAAATGAGAAGTAAAATAAACCCAATGACGTGACGTGGCTCTCAAATCCGTGTCTCCACGTCTAATTCAATTTAACATGTTTGAAATATTATTCAATGTTAAATACAATGTCATTTATCTTAATTTTAAATATAATATTTTTTATAATATATAAAATAATATTTATTATATATTTTAAATAAATTTTTATTTAATATATTTTAAAAAAATATTAAATAATAATAATTTTTAAAAAATATTAAAATTTTTAAATTAATTAATTAATTTTAACTCTCATTTTTATAATTAAAAGAGTGAGTATATTCTACAAATAGTTAATTTAAATTTTAATATTTATTAAAATAAACAAACATAGATACTACTATGTTTAGAAATAAAAAAAATCAAAAACAATTACAATGATAAAATATAAACATTTTATATAATTTTATTTTTATATTACTTTTTAAATACATAAATATAAAAATGTGAATAATATAATTTAACAAACATGCGAAAAGTAACAATGAAAGAAATGAAAATAACTGAAACCGATGGATTAAGAAATGCCAAGCTGGGGAGCCGACAAGGAACAGCGTCCCGTACCGGCTACGCAAAGCTACTCGTCCTTTTTCGTTTTTCAAGGGGCTGTTTGTTACAATAATATGAAAATAAAATAAGTATTCTGCTTATGTAAATAATAGGAAGAGATAATAATCATTAATCAATATATCACCAAATATAATATATAAAAGAAAAATCACTATTTATTTATTATTAATTTGATAATTTGATATTTTTCTGGATATTTTTTAAACGTTAGCTTTTTTATTGGAATAATTTTTTTTTTCAAATTTGAATACATTTGTACATTTTCTAGTTTCTAACTATTATTTGTATTGATAATAAAATTATAGTAAATAATATATATTTTGACTTTTATACAAGGCGAAAAGAATTGTTTACACTAACCAAAACCCTTCAAATTGCATGCTTCACTTTCTCGGTAATTCTTCATTATTAGTAAATCCTGAGATAAATTGAAGTTCAATAATTTCATTTTTTCTACTTTTTCAAAGCTTTAATACAAAACAAAATAAAAAAATAAAAAATAAAAAAAAATTCTTATAAGTGCACAACAATTCATAAGAATAACAAGTAT
The DNA here is from genome assembly GCA_026686845.1 of Adenanthera pavonina. Classification (NCBI taxonomy): domain Eukaryota; kingdom Viridiplantae; phylum Streptophyta; class Magnoliopsida; order Fabales; family Fabaceae; genus Adenanthera; species Adenanthera pavonina. Next base: position 20,736,048 of record JAIVEN010000011.1, read on the forward strand.
AAGAAGTTTTTAAAATTTTTATTACAAATTTAAAAAATAATAGAAAAATATGTGTATTTCTTATAATTTATTTTATTAGTTTCTTTTCTTTCTCTCTCCAAAATTTACAGTAATCTTACAATAAGAAACTTCTCTTTTCTTAAAAAAAAAATCTCAACTCATCAACAATTCATTTTCGTCATAAACATGATCAGTGAAAGTCAAATTTGAGGTGAAAGGTGTGGGTAAGTAAATGATAGGGCAAAGACGGAAGCAAAAGTATGATTATGATGAGTCCAATAATTATTTGCTGATCCTTCCGCTAATCATGAGAACTTTTTATGGAATACTAAAGTTTTTCATTAATAATATATTCCAATCTTCCTCATTCAAAATTTGAATTCCAAAGTTGGTGATTTAGTAGGTAAAAATGTTTTTTTTCCTAATTTTTAAAATATTTATCTTACTTGATTTGTTTTTATTGAACTTGAATTTGGTTCAACTGAAGAGTCCCAAATTTGCAGTACACATTCACCAATTAATTCAATTCAGATTCAGACTCTCTCCTAGTATAAGAATTTAGTACATGAATGTTCTTATAAGAAAGTATCATCATTTTGAGTAATTTTTTATCATTTAAAATTTAGTCAATTTGTATGATTAATGTTTGTTCAAATTTTAAATTTCATAGTTGATAGATAGTTGGATTTCTTAAGTATGATATTTTAGATATGATACCTAGTTTTGTGTATGAAAAATGTCTTGTTAAAAGAAATAAAATCTATTTTAATAATTTTTACGTCTTGAATGAATTAGTCTTTAATTGTCAGTTAGGTGATACCATTGATTCTAAATAAAAAAATTGTTTAAATTAGGATTTGGTTTTCTCCTATTTCTCCAACCTTCCGATTCTCATATGGACTATTTGATTAAATTTAAATGTCCACATTTAATATTTTATAAAAATAATATTAAATTATTAAATTATAAAATGTAAATAAATCTAAGCCAAATAAATAAATACCTCTAAAGAATTAAAATTTAATTTGAACATTTAAGAGTTGCATTGGAGAGAAAGTTAAAAAAAAAAATCCCACTTCATAAAATTTTAAATATAAAGCATTCAAATTTAGTTGAATGATTTTGATAAGAAGTGAATGATGAAATGAAGGGCTAGAGAAGTGGAAAGAATTAAAATAACTCATTTTCTCGTTAAAAAAAATAAAAGAATCGAAATCTTGCACCATCTTACTACTCCCATTTTGGTCTCGACATATTTTTGGAAGATATTTTCTGTGGTTAAGGGTGGAAACAGGTCAGGCTCCTTTCAGGCGGCTCACGGCCTGGCCTGACCTATTTAAAAAATAGGCCAGGCAAAGGCTATTTTTAAAGTCTGTTTAAGTAAACAGGCTTGGCCTGAAGCCGACTAGGCCATGCCTATTTACATATAATTATATAATAATATTATAATATATAATTTATATGAAATATAATATAATTATATATAATATGTATAATATAATTTAAATTAATTTTGTTAATATAGTATTATGCCTCATATTTTGTCAACTCTAAACCTTAAATGGTTCAGTTTGAGAGTTGAGCAGCTTTCCATTGCTCAGAAGAACGAACCCTAGCTGGAGGAGCAGCCCTCATCCCTGCCTCCACTTCATCCATCACCTCCGAGCTTCGATGCCGTGCCCCAGTCCCATGGCCATAGCTGCAAATTTGTGAGCTACTCCATCCATCGCCTCCATCTCCCTATCGCCCCGTCTTCCATGGCCATAGTTGCGACATCTGTGAGCAGCCTCCTCCTTCCATCGCCTCCCTCTCCCTGTAGCTACGAGCTACCTCCATCCACATCTCTTATGGCTATAGCTACAACACATAACAGTATGTATTCTCTTCTCAACCCTTCTCTGTTGCCCGCTTAATCTAATTAACATGTGCAGCTTGCTTACTGTTAATCATACCGAATTACATCATTTTAGCGCATTTTTCTTAAGTTACGCATACATATTTATATATATTTGACACTTAGGATAGGAAAATGTATAATTTAATCCTAATAATGTATGGTAGTATATTTTTGCCTTATTATGCATTATTTTGTTCTCATGAAAGATTATAAATCCTCATTTTTGTTGTAGACCTCATAGAGAGAGTAGTGGAGCAACCAAGCCCCTTTTCTAGAGTTGGAAGACCAGGAAAAGAGGGAGAGATTGTAACTTGAGAAAGACAAGGGAGCAAAGAAGGGAGCAGGCTTCTAAAGATGCCCACACTGCGGCTTGATAAGCTGAGGCCACGGACTCATGACAAATAGTGAGTAGAAACAGCAGCCTGAGAAGATGGAGCCGCGACTTGGCACATTGAGGCTACGACTCAACATCACTCAATAACTCATGGAGCCGTAGCCTGGATAGTGTAGCCGCAACGCAAGACCCTTATCAGTAAAAAGTAGAGCTTCACTTGAACTGTGTATTTGAAGAATTTGAGAGAAATATTCAGGCATTCTAAGCTAGGGCACGAGGAGGACATCCAAAAAGCATTTTGGAAGCTTGGGCATGCTACAGTTTGGTCTCTTGGTGGAGATTGATGTTAGGATTTAAAGCATTGAAGAAATTTTAGCTTCTTTCTTTGGTTTTCCTTAATCTCATTCTTCCTTTCCTTATTTGTGTTCAATAATTATATTGATTGAGATATATCTTCTTGTGGTTTTGTTGAACATGAGTGGCTAGTTATTCCATTTCTAGGATTATTTTGAACCCTTGTATAGATTGAATACTCATTCCTCCTTTATATTTGTGATTAATGCTATATTTATGTTGATTCAGCTCCATTCTTAATGCTTCTTATTGTTTAGCCACCAATAAGATTGTCTTGTTCATTTAAGTGATGCTTGAGGAAGCTAGTTTAAGTAGAGAATTTGAGTTAGGTCATGTGAGAATTTGAATCTTGCCTTGTTGAGTGAAGAGTTATGTTAGTGGGGTAGAAATATACTCACTAGCCTCATATAGTCACCTTAGGAATTGCATTGAATTGGAGAGTTTAATTAATTAGTTAAGAGATTAATTATTTAATTAAACTAAACTATTTGGAGACTCGAGAGAGCATATATAACTAAATCGGTATCTTGACTAACATAATCTAGCATTAAGAGTAAATGTAAAATGAGTTTAATTGGGTATTCATGAAACACAAGGGGGATAAATAATCCTAGCTCTCTTTGAATTTCTCAAGTCCTTAGTCATTCTTGTTTCCATTTTCATATATTTTTATGTCATTGTATTACTTAATTAAATAGTGAACTATTTAGTTGCCTTGCTCGAATTAATTGAAAATGTGATGTTCAATGTTTGACCGCTTTTGATCTAAGTCCCTATGGAAATGATACTTTACTCATCATTGTATTATTATCTCGGCTCGTACGCTTGTGGTGTAGCTCAGTGGCGAACACTTACTAAGTTGATAATCTTGATTTGATTATGGCTTTTGCCTGTGATTAATTCCATCTCTTGCCTACTTGATCTGTTTATGCCTCTTGCCTATGATCTGATTATGCCCCTAAAGAAATTAATATACAAATTAAGTGGTGATAGTTTGTAAGTGGTTGCTATCAGTGGTTGATATTTCACTACGCCAATTTTGGGTTTTAATGGCACTAAATAGTTAGCGTTTCCTAAGAAAACGCTAACTAAAATAGACAGAGAATACCTTAGTTGGCGTTTCTATAAGAAATGCCAACTAAAGCAAGTGACTTTAGTTGGCGTTTTCGGAAGAAACGCCAACTAAAATGATTTAAAATTAAAAAAAAAGAAAAAATACTTTAGTTGGCGTTTTTTGAATAAACGCCAACTAAAGCAAGTGACTTTAGTTGGCGCTTTCAGAAGAAACGCCAACTAAAATAATTTAAAAAATAAAATAAAAAGAAAAAATACTTTAGTTGGTGTTTCTAGAATAAACGCCAACTAAAGCAGGTTACTTTAGTTGGCGTTTCTTCTGGAAATGCCAACTAAAATGTTTTAAAATTTAAAAAAAAAGAAAAAAATACTTTAATTAGTGTTTGTAAAATAAACGCTATCTAAAGTATGATCTTTACTTGGCGTTTATATGGTAAACGCCATTTAAAAATATACTTTCATTTGCGTTTAGGAAAGAAATGCCAAGAAAAAAATTTCTTCAACTTTTTGTAAGGCACGGATCAATAATTTGAACCGTTGATTAAAAACAATCCAACGGCTTTGTTTTTACTCCTTACTTTTCTCTTTTTTTTTTTTAATATGCGTCTGCGTCTTCTTTTCCCTTCTCTGCCTCAGGACTCCGATCTCTCACCTCCCTCTTTACGCTCTACCTCGCGGCAACCAGATGGTCCTCTCTCACCTCGATCTTCCCTCTCTACCTTGTGGCAGTCGAACGGTCCTCTCTCACCTCCCTCTTCACTCCCTGCCTCACGGCCAAACATCCTCTTTGGCCACTCTTTTTCAGATCTGGTTCTCCTCCTCCTTTTCCAAACATCTGCTTGGGAGGTCACCACCACCATTCTTACCTCTGATCACCTCCGCCATCACATTCCTTCCCCTCCGATTTCGAGGTCGAGTTCTTCACTGCCCAGATTCTCAAATGCAAGGTCATCTCCTCTCGATTATCTCTCTATTGCTCACTGGTTCTTTTTTTCCCCCCAACGATTCAGTTGTCTAGAAGTTCACTAATTTCCTCAAACATTTCAATTCTGCTGATGCTGCATTGGCGTCCTGCATTTATCACGTAAGATAAATAATATATATTAATTGTGTTTACTCTTTAAAGTATGAACTATAATTAGTTGTGTTATGGTTAATTTGTACAACATATGAAAATGTGGGTTTTGTTTCAGCATAATTTTTGGTTGTTGGATGATAACAAGCCTATGCTGGGTCTTGACAGGTTTTGATTTTTGCTTACACACGTGAGTAAACGACCATTAATTGTTCATGCTTGAACCGTTCGGGTGTATGTGTAAAATTTGGAGAAACCCCTTTTTTCTATTTTAGTAAAATTGTGGAAGCAGTCTTACAGATGATGCGTGTTTTGCTTTTGAGGAATTGGAAGAGAAGCCTATGCTGGGTCATGATGGCATCGTTACATGTGGCTCAAGTTACATAAATGAGTATGGTAATTGGTGAAGCTATACCCATTTTAAAGGACGTGAATGCAACTATCATTGGAGGTATAATAAATTTGCATAGTATCCTTTTCATTCAATCAAATGGAAAATAGGAATACGAGGTTGGGTTCATTTTTTCCATATCAGATAGATTAGATAAAATGTACATTTCTTTTTCTAGTTTGGAAACAAACACTTTGGAATAAAATGTAAAGTTTTATTCTAGAAATTGAATGGTAAATTTTTTTATTAATTTAATTATAATTTTATTGTTAGAATGTATAATTTTTAATGTAATATATGCTTTTTTTTGTTAATAAGTTCAACAGAGTTATATATATATATATATTTTTTAAAAATATTAGCTTTTGTTGGCATTTATTTAAACAAATGCCAACAAAAGTCTTTTTTTAAAAAAAAATAAAAAAAGAAAAGTTGGCGTTTATGCTAAAAACGCCAACTAAAGGGATGCTTTAGTTGGCGTTTGTTGGCGTTTGTTCCATAAACGCTAACTAAAGTACCACCTTTATTTGGCGTTTGTTCCAGAAATGCCAACAAAATGAGTATTTTAGTTGGCATTTCTAGCATAAACGCCAACTAAAGTCAACTTTAGTTGGTGTTTTTTAAACGCCAACTAAAATTTTTCCTTTTTATCGGTGCTCAAATAGTTGGCGTTTTTAAATGCCAATAAAATTCAAAAAATAAACGCCAATTATTTTATTTTTTGGTGTAGTGTTTTAACATATGATAAATTGATGATAGTTCCTGCATTCTTGAAACTAGGTGCTATCTTCATTTACATTATGCAAATAAAATTAACATCCAATCACTAGTTGCCATCTTCCTTTACCTTTCGCTGCAAGGTCTTAGCCATCTTTGTTTCATCATATGACTCTTTCTATTCTACTTTGATGCAAGATATTAGAATTTAGAACTTCAATACTTAGCCTCGAAACATGAAATAGAGGGAGGCGAAGGAATCCCTGAGAAACCTTGCCCAAAGAGAAAGGAACGGCATCCCTTTTTGTGGTCCTGTAGTTTACACAAGTGACCTACCATGTCCCTTTACTACTTATTAGCTTCTTCCAATGATGGAGGTCAACTTTGAATATTTTATCATTTAAAAATGTTTTGATACATACTTGTATTAATAATTTAATTGGATATTCTGATTTATTATTTATATTTTAAATACATATATTTTGCCATCATTGAAATATGTCATTATTTTGGGAGAAGCAATGAGTAGTTAAGGAATTAGTGTGCCAATTGATTTAACTAATGGAAACTATCAATGACATGGCCAAATATGTTATTTTATTCTAAGTTTACTTGGGAGGTTTTCTTACTAGTAGATATTTTCTATACATCATCATTATCATCATCATCACTGTAAGTCTCATTTCTAGTCAAAAGATTGATATGACAATTTTAATATTCTAGTATCTCTGTGCTTTTAGATTATCGTTCGTGTAGATTTAGTGTTGTTCTATATTGGGTTTCATAAGTATGACAAGACATATGGATCATTTATTCTGCTGTCATAATATCATATGTATGATATTAATTAAAATTTCTATGGAAATTTCGTGAAAATCATGAATGGACAAATGGGGGATAGTATATCATTTGACCAATGTATTTTCCCTTTTGTTGCAAAACTTTGTGGGATTATCAATAGTTGATGGATTCATGGTTCAGGGACAAATGATGCATGATCTCTTGATTACTTTGATAGAAACATTTTGGCATGTAGTTGTTAATGAATTTTCTACTTGTATCTTCTTTCCTAATTTGCCAACGATGAAACTGGTTATCTGATTTTCTCTTGCGATTATTAAATTATTTTAAATGAAAATATTGAAATGTGTAAAATATGTCTTAATATGAGCTTTTAAGCTTATTTAAAGGCATACTAAATTAGTTGACCTTTAAATAGGCTTTAGGCTATATCAGGCCTTTTGAAGGCTCAGGTCTGAGCGTAAAAAAAGGCTTGATGTAGACCAACATGTTAGGTTCAGGCTTAATACCTATAATGCAGGTCTGGCTTGTTTAGACAAAGTCTAATCTGAACTAACCTGTTTCCACCGTTATCAGTGGCTTAAATTTTTTTAATATGTTAAATAGGTTAATTATGAGTTTTCATTGTCCATTAATTTATATTCTTACCTTTTGGAAGCATAATTCTACATATACCATGGAGAGTCTTGAATGAATAAATAACTATCAAATCTGAATAAAAATTAATAAAAAAAATACGATGGAATCCTTTTTTTTTCTACTATTGAAATTTGATACGATTTTATAATTAATGATGATTTATTTGCATTTAATTTTATTTTTTATGCCATTTTGTTGGAAGAAGAGCGAGTGATAATTAAAGAGTAATGAAATTGATATTTTATTCATTTATTCTTTTATAGATTTTTTTATAATATCATTCACTTTGTTTTTGGGATGTCAATTTCAGCCAAATATATGGGTATTCGATTCCCACCTATCTAATTCTGTTTTGGTTAAATAATTCTATATTTTTGTTGGCGAAAAAAATAAGTCAATATTTGACTAGAGTTTGGGATGAATTTAAAAAAATAAAAAAAAATTCAATAATGAATTGAATCAGGCAAGATAATCCTAGTATGTGCCTCCTTACTACTCTGCTTCATTGCCATCCTTAACTTACGCAGAAACTTCAGACTGTTTTATATCGGCCAGATATATATACGCGATGCTTCTATATTATCGTTGGCCCAAAAAAAACCGCAGCTTCTATATCATCCAAAGAAAGAAGAAAATATATATATATATATATTTTTTTTTTCCGGAGAATTGACAATGATAGGTCCAGTTTTAAAATTGAAATGAACACTATCCCTCTTTGACTGTCTGTCTATGTTCATTAAATTAAAAAAAACCTCAAAAAAATTAAATTATAAAAATGTCAGCGTTTAAATTTAGTGGCATCTTTGTAATTTTCTCTCGAGATCAGGGTTAAATCTGTGATTTCGTAAACCGACTCATATCTCCCCGTACTGTCTGCCTCGCACGTGTGATTTTCTCCAACGATAGCCAACACGTTGAAAAGTAAGGACGCGTCCTTCTCATACACGTGGCAGTCTTCGCCACGTCATCACCTCGATAGCCAACAACATCATCCTTAGGTAGCAGATTCAAAATTTTATCCGATCCCAACGGTCGGATTGCCAGAGTACCCGCAATGTCGACCGTCCGATCAAAGAACCTGCTCGACCTTTAATCAGCCCAAAAGCTGAAATAACGCCTTTTACAGAGAGAATCCGGACACAAACGAGGCTGACACTGTCTTCTATTTTTAGAGAGAGAGAGAGAGAGAGACTGGTGAAGTTTGATTTTTGAATGTAAGAGCGATTCGACGCTCTCTTGCGTCGTCGTTTAGCGAAGCATTTTGTTTAGCTGTGTCGTGTTTCTTCGTTTTCGAACTCAATCGCATAACTCATAGTTGAAGATTCTTCTGTACTTTTTTTTTTTAATAAAGAGATTCGAGCACTTCGTGTCTGTTTCTCAATCAGTTAGAAGAAAATGTTTCGTGGATTTTTCTGATTCAGAGTCGTGGTTGTCCCCTGCGAGCCTGAATGAAACGACGCAGTTTCGTGATTGCTGATCCTGGAAGCATTGTGAAGTTTCAGAGTATCGTGTGTGTTTGAGTTACAGAGAGATACTAGAGCGAAGGAAGCTTGAAGATAAAGCCATGGTGGATTTGTGAGCTTTAAGGTTGGTGTCGTCTTTGAGGCTGTTTGTTTGTTTCTTTATGTATTAGCTTCTTTTCTTGCACCTTGGATCTCCTACTCCAAAAAGTAAAGTTCCATTCTTTTCCTTCCTTTTTGTTCTTGTGATCTATCACACACTATCTCTCCAGTAGCTAATGGAGTCTCTGATTCTCTTCTTTTTTTTCTTGATCTCACGGAAATAGTCCATAAGAAGAAGGAGGAGCAGAGTGCTTTGGCATGATCTGAATGTTGAACAAGTCAAATTGATTTCGAGGTACCATTAAAAAATATATTTATAATATTTTTCATAATATATTTGTCTTTGTGATGATGCTTCTGAGAAATTCAATACACAACTGTAGAAAGAGACTTGTATCTTCCCTTGAAAGTAAAGCCTCTCTCTCTCTTTCTTCCTATCTATCACGAAACAGCTAAGATGAGCTTTACTTTCCGCAGCCTCTACTAGAATCCTTTGTGGGTCATATCACATACTCATATCACAATCAAACTGATAAAAGCTCTCTGCATTTAGCTTTGATATTCAGTCTCCATCTCTACCAAACTTCTTCATGGCTGAAAAGTAAAGTTAGAGATTTCTTTCTCTCTTTACCATTATACCCTCATATCGCATACTCATTACAAGCTGTCTCTTGCATATCAAGGGTAATTTTGGAATTTCAGTTGAGATTTCCACCGACGGCTTCTTGATTGGACGGGATCGTTAGCAGTTAAAAAGCGATTCCCTTCGTTTTTGGGATTTTCATTTTCATCACCTAATGCTTAAATGGTGGGTTTTATTATAGTGATTGTTATGATTTTTTCAAAGGGGGCATTAAATGATCACTTGTTAAAGCAATAGAAAAGACTCGTGGGACAACCTCAGGTACATCGGTTTAGTTGGTCGAGTCATGTTTTTCAGTAAACAAGCTTCGTGTGATCATCAATATACACACTTAAAGATTCTCGAAGCTTTTTGATGTTGTCCTTCTTGTTTTTTTGTGCCCAGAATTTTCCTTAATTTATAATTCACGAATTTTGTGATTGTAACTGCTCCTCCACTTCCTTTTATATTTTCCATGATGCCACTAATGATAATGATTTTTATAACATCACTTATCTTCTTCTTCTATTCCATTTCTGGCAGTTCTGGTTTCCTGATTCTTCTCTCCCCTAACAACCATGGTGGTTGAAGATAATAATAATAATCCTCATGATGATGGTCGTTCAACAGAAGAATGGCTGTTTCAAGCACAAGAGCTTGTCCCTCTTGCTCTTGAGAATGCCAAGGAGGTGAAGAATTTCCCAGGAAGATGGAAGATGATCATATCAAAACTAGAACAGATCCCATGTCGATTATCCGACTTATCGAGCCACCCTTGCTTCTCCAAGAATGCTCTGTGCAAGGAGCAATTGCAGGCTGTGTCATCAATTCTCAGAGAGGCCATTGATTTGGCTGAGCTTTGCATCAAGGAGAAGTATGAAGGCAAGCTCAAGATGCAGAGTGATCTTGACGCCTTATCGGGAAAACTCGATTTACACTTGAAAGATTGCAGCCTGTTGATCAAAACTGGAGTACTTGGTGAGGCCACCCTGCCATTAGCCATGTCAGAAGCAGACATTTCAAGCAATATTAGAGAGTTACTCGCTCGCCTTCAGATCGGTCACTTGGAGGCGAAACACAGGGCTATAGAGAAACTACATGATGTAATGAAAGAAGATGAGAAGAGTGTTTTAGCTGTTTTAACTCGTAGCAACATAGGTGGTTTGGTTCAATTGCTCACTGCTACATCTCCAACGATAAGAGAGAAAACTGTTACTATTATATGCAGCCTTGCAGAATCAGGAAGCTGTGAGAATTGGTTAGTTTCTGAAGGAGTTATCCCACCATTGATTAGGCTCATTGAATCAGGAAGTGCCATTGGGAAAGAGAAGGCTACTATAACCTTCCAGAGGCTCTCAATGTCATCGGAAACTGCTCGTGCCATTGTTGGACATGGCGGGGTTCGTCCTCTCATTGATCTCTGTCAGACTGGTGATTCTGTGTCACAGGCTGCTTGTGCTTGTACTTTGAAGAACATTTCAGCTGTCCCTGAGGTTCGACATGTTCTAGCCGAGGAAGGGATTGTTAAGGTAATGATCAATCTCCTAAACTGTGGAATGTTGCTGAATTCCAAAGAGTATGCAGCTGAGTGTCTACAGAATCTCACTTCAAGCAATGAGAATCTAAGAAGGCTTGTCATATCAGAAAATGGAATCAGAAGCCTTTTAGCATATCTTGATGTTCCTCTTCCACAAGAATCTTCAATGGCAGCCTTGAGGAACTTAGTAGGATCTGTCCCTGAGCAATCTCTGGTTTCTATTGGGCTACTTCCTCGCCTAGCTCACGTTCTAAAATCCGGGTCTATCGGGGCTCAACAAGCGGCTGCTTCTGCAATCTGCAAAATTTGCAGCTCAGGAGAGATGAAGAAGATGATTGGTGAAGCTGGGTGTATCCCTCTGCTTGTGAAAATGCTGGAGGCTAAGTCTAATGGTGCTAGAGAGGTCACCACGCAGGCGATTTCGAGCTTGATGATGCTGTCTCAGAATCAAAGAGAGGTGAAGAAGAATGATAAGAGTGTGCCTAATCTTGTTCAGTTGCTTGATCCAAACCCTCAGAATACTGCAAAGAAATATGCTGTCATGTGCCTCGGATTGCTTTCTTCGAGTCATAAGTGCCGGAAGCTGATGATCTCCTATGGAGCAATTGGGTATTTGAAGAAGCTCACAGAGATGGAGATTCCAGGAGCTAAGAAGTTACTTGAGAGATTGGAAAGAGGGAAATTGAGAAGCTTGTTTAACAGGAAATAGAGGGAAAATTGTATCTACCTTTGATCTTCTGTTCTTATATCAAAAGTTTGTTTCATTGTCTATATGAAAGAGAGTAGGCCTAGGCTGCAAACTGGAAACGTCAAGTTTGCTTAGATATGTAATGTGTTAGATTATTATAAGTATCTAATCTTTATGTTCTTCTCTCTCTCTCCCCCTCCCTCCACCCCTCTCTCTTTCTCTCTCCTCTCCTGTTTATTCTACAGCGTGGCTTCGGAGTTTGATCTGAAAAACCAAGAATCATGTTATTTGAAGGTTTTCAAAGTTCTGATAGCGAATTCAAGAATCAGCAAGAGATAGAATTGATATGCTCTTATGCCTTTTTGTGGGAATTGCGTGTCCGGTAATTGAATCATTATAGGCTTTTATGGGAGAGTTTTTAAGATATTTTGTTTCATTATTATTATTATTATTATTATTATTATTATTATTACTACTTATTATTATTACTATTATCTGTTAATGTCTCCTAGTCAATGATCATTGAAGTCTAATAATGTAGGCACGGTTCACAAAAGCAGTTGTTTTTTGTATTTGACAGTGGAATCCATAGTATGAAGAACCAGATTGACCTAGATTGGTCTGAGCAAAGAGGTGAACCAACCTAAAATAGAATCAGTTAAGAATGGGTAAAAATGGTTCCACTGATAGAACCAATTGATTTTTTTAATTCTTTAATTCTTTTTAATTTAAACCATGTTTCTAAACTCAGACAAAAAAGAAAAAAAACATGTTTCTAAATTATGATTTAATACATACTTACACCTAATAATAAGTATTGAGAAATGAAAGCTAACAAGCAAATAGGCAATAATAAGTATTATAAAAGTATAAATTATAAAATAATTATATACGTTATAGATATCTTAAATATTGTAATTATCTAATTTTATTTTTAAATTATAAATATTTATTTAGGTCTTAAATTATATTTTTTATCGTGACCACCAGTAGTATAAAATCAATCTCCATACTCATGTCAACCTAAGTTGATTTTTTAAATTTTATTTTTTATCTCTACTTGATTTATATATTTTTTTAAATTTAATGTTATTTTTTATTTGAAATTATTTTTATAAGTTTTTGTTATTATTCTTTATCTTCATATTTAAAATAGTTGATATATAATTAAAAATAAATTAATTTAATCATGATTGATTTGACCATAGTCTAACTATAAATCATGAACTAGTACCCAACTATTCTAGTAGTCAATCTGATTTTTAATATCTTGTTAAGCCACAGTTGTTTAAGCTTTTTAAAAATATGATTTTCATATTGTTTAAAAAAATGATTAATTGTTTAGAAATTTTATGAAAAGAAGAAATTATTTTGTGTTTAGTTAACATAAAAGAAAATAGGAGATTTGTATTGTAATATTCTCTTAAGAGAAAATCTTGTTATTTTTGCAATTTCATGGTGCTAGATTTCACATCTTCACCTCTTTTCCATTTTTTCTCTCTCATCTATCACAATAACTTTTTTCTATAAGCTACTACTTAGAGTAATTTATCAAAATAATAAGAAAACTGTTTTCTTTTTTCAAATTCTGATTATTTTCATAACTTTAAACAAGCAACCCAAAAATTTTTAAAAGTGTTTTTTATATAAAAAAGTGATTTTTTAATTAAAAAAAGATTGAAACAAACCAGCTCTTAAAAATAATTAAATATAAAAGAACATATTATCTCTTACCAATCAGATTCTTGAATTGAAGAGAGAAAAAGATCCATGGGTAGAAGTGAAACTCACTATTCTCTTGCTTTCTTTCTCTTCATTTCTGTCATAGTCTACTTCAACAAACAGTTGAAGGATAACGTAACTATCGGATACCATGTGATTTAATCCAAGACCATTTTAAATTCTATTTTCTTATTTTCTTTTGGTAATAAAAGATGGCTAAACACAGAACAACTAATTGAGTCAGCAGCTACATAGGAACAGAAGCCCAAGGGCTCCAAAACAGGAGGAGCACAATCAAGAATAAGCAAAACACATGGGGATAGAAGCTCCATTAACGTCTTTACACAGAATTGGCTTCCTTATAAACATGAGAAATTTTGATTTGCCAATCTCTAAGGAGCCATGGCCTGATGGTCATCAAAGTTGAGGAGCATGTGAGTGAATTCTTTGATCATTTTTTGTCAGTAGGTGAAAACCACATTGATAGCATCCAATTCAATTTCAATTTTACGAAACCCCAAGCTTCAGCTTCCAAACTTGAACACGAGCCCAGATATTCAGAGTAGCATTAAATCCAATGACCCTCTCACATCTCTAAAGACATCACCACAAGCTGAGTTTTCATCATTACCTTTAGTGGCTCCATCACAATTAATTAAGCTTCAACCAGTTTTTAGCTCTATTTTCTTTGATGGTTTATGAGTGTTGTAGACTCAATTGACATGTAAAAAATGGAGTCTAAAGACTTCTATTTATAGCAAAATGAGAGACATATTCTCATTAAAAAAAAAAAATCTAATGGATCGAAAACGTAGTGCAATGAGTTCAACAGCATACACAGATCTTAAAACAAAATTTGCAGTATGAATTTAAAGATATAATACGGATGGCTAAATTCAATGAATGTTGACCAGTCAACTTTAACTTATACATAAAATAAATAAACACTTCATGAAAAATGTTGTCATCTAATTATGTCAATATTTATATTATATCATGAATCTATCGTTGAAAGATGGAGGGTGGACTACCAAATTAGTTAGAGGGATTTACCTTCCGGCAATGAGCAAATTGCAAGTGTCTAATGTTCCTTTACAATGAAGGAAAACTCAAGGGAAAGTTTTTCTCAAGAAGGCTTTCTTTTTGAATGCATCGAATAAGACTTATTAGGATAGAAAGTATAGTAGATATGACTTGTTTCACTTCTATGAGAAACTCATATATTTTCTCATATATTGCATAGAATTTGAGAAATAAGTTGTATTCTTTATGATTTATAAATAATGTGACTAGCTATAGTATGAGAAATAAGTCGTATTATTTATTAGTGTTTCAAGAATCTTGTGTTATTGTAAGGCTTCAAAGTAGTAGAATGGAAAAGGAATGGAATGAAGAAAAAAAGTGATTTTTATATGAAAAATATCAATTGTGCCCATGAATAAAAAAGTGATAAAATAAGGAAAATTAATTTTTTGATCCCTAAACTTTGTATTGATTTTGAAATTAATCCCTAAACTAATTTTTTTTTATAACGCTCGCTAATCAATTAAATGGTGGCATAATTAATCCTCCAACTATCAGATCATTTGTAAATTAATCCCTGTGAATGCAGCGTGGTAAAAATAAGGTGACACAATGTTGACGTGGCAAACAAAGTTGCTAATGTAGCAAACAAAATTGCTGGCATGACAAACCCGTGGATAAGAAATGATGACTAGGATTAAAGGGTAGCTTAATTTAATTCCTACATTTTACCATAATTTATAATTTAGTCCTTAAATTTTATTATTTTTCTTAAATTCATCCATAAATTTTGCTTCCATTTAAGCATTCTTCTTTCAATTATTTAAATATTAGCTATCTCATCCTTAAATGTGACAAATGGTAAGGAAAACGCAAAAATAAAGGTGACAAGCTCGAATATATAGGTGTACAGTGAAGATCAATAATAAGAAATTGTGTTAAGGGTAAGAAGATCATCATTTTCTATTTTGAACTTGGACATTCAATAAGAGCTTCAAAATTGGACTTTTAAACATGAGGTGATTCATCATGGAAGATGATGACATTTACTTTTTTTTTCTATAGCACCTGGTTTTAATTCTAGAGAATTATTATTTAAAATCCAAATAGAAGGTTTATATTAGTAATTTTAATATTTTGGAATTGTATTTTACTTATCTCAGTATTATTTAAAATGCAAGTTTGCAGCTTAAATGTCCAAGTTTGACGTAAGGATTCATAAAAAATAATTATCTTCACTCCATAGAAAAATTCCTTACTATTATTTTTCACTACTCATATATTCGAGTTCATCGTATTTATTTTTAAATTTTCCTTATCATATATCACACTTATTGATAAAATGACTAATATTTAAAGAGTTGAAGGATTAGTGCTTGAATGGAAGTAAAGTTTAAAAATGAATTTAAGAAAAATAATAAAATTTTAGGACTAAATTATAAATTATGATAAAATGTAGAAACTAAAATAAACTATCCTTTAATCTTAGTCATCATTTCTTGTCCATGGGTTTACCATGCCAGCAATTTCATTTGCCACATCAACATCATTTCACTTCATTCTTGCCATGTGACACTCATAAGGACAAATTTGTAAATGATTTAATAGTTGAAAGACTAATGGTATTATCCTTAAATAGATTAAGGAGCATTATCTTAAAAAAATTAGCTTCGAAACTTATTTAAAAATTGATGCAAATTTTAAAAGTTGTTAATTTTCCCTAAAAAAATATATATGAATATTATTGTTAAGTAATGATAACGTAGATACAATTAGATATTGCGTACCCTGAATTTCGTGCAAAATGTAATTCCTTCCCGTTTTCAAGGAATACCACAGGAAACTTAATTATATTTTTAACAAGTTGTGAGCAATCCAGCTCATTTTAAACTACATACATGCAAATGCCCGTAGCTGTTATAGTCTTATTAAACACCTAATTAGTTGTGTTTCAACGCAGTTTCGTCAAGAGCATTTTGGGTGTAATAGACTCAACTGATTTTCATTTTAAGTGAACTAGATTTTTTTCCCCCGCTCCGTGAGGGACACGCTCCGTGAGGGACGCAGATACGCGTACAAATATGAAGATGTTTTATTTAGTATTTAAATATATTGAATTAAAAAAAATTTATTATTAACTTTTCTTATAAAAAAAATTAAATGACATTAATTAAAATTAATACAGATTGAGAAAATAAAAAAAAGAAAGTTGATCCCACTTAAAATAATGAGAAAAGATAAGTTCCACCTGTAAAAGAAAAATAAATTAATAAGAAAAAAATTAGACTCAATTAAAAAAGGAAAATAGAAAAAAAAAAGAGGGGCATAAAGCCTGATGAATGAAGCCATACTATTCATAGTTAATGCAAGACTCTATTCTACTTTTAATTATATATAGGGCCTGTTTGACAGTATTTTTTAATTTATTGTTCTCAAAATAGTTTTAAAAAACTATTTTCTAGAACAAGTTGTGGAAACAAAAAAAATTCATTTGAATAATTATTACCAAAATTATAACTAATAAGTGTTAAATCAATTATTCAAAATTTATAACTTTATCATTAATGAGGAGATTATTTTCCACTTTTTCTTGTAATTTTTAAAATAAAAACTGCAGAACACCTTAAAGATATTTTTAGTTTTCTATTATTTTATTTTTTATTTTCTAGAAGTGATTATAAAAAATAGATTTATCAAATAAATTTTTTTATTTTTTTATTTTTAATAATAAAAATACTGTTTTGGAAACGTGAATCCAAGAGGGCCTTAGATTCTAGACAATACAGTAGCCAACATTTTTTTGTTCGTACATTCCCCAACATTTTTGGTACTGAAACTGATAACGAAAATAAGTTATTGGAATATTATCTGTCAAAGCGTTTGTGAATCTCTCAGTTTCACATTTATATTTTGTCAAAATCAGCATACAGAGAGAACTGAAGGGTTGGGGATTACGTTCATTATACATGACATGAGAGTAAATTATATGATTTTTTTAATTTTCTTGAAATTATGCATGTTTTTATAAAAATAAAATAAATTATACTAACTTCTTTTTTGTGCCATTGAATAAAAGATAACACATTCTCCATTTCAAAATATAGGTCATTTAATTACATCACTGTTATTAAGGAGGATAGTTAAAGTTAGATGTATATATTAATTTTTTTTAAAAATTACCATAATTTTCTAAAATTATCATCATCCATCTTAATTACTATTGGTATTTTTTTTAATCCCTCTCTATTATAATAAAAAAGGTCAAGTATCCACTTTAATTGAGATATATCATAAATGGGGAAAAAATAAAAAAAATAAATATTAAATGATTACTTTAGCAAAGTAACATATATTATAAAATCTTAATATATTTTGAAATAGAAGGAGTAAAAAATATATATTATTGTTCAATAATGATAACATAAATAACCTTGAATTTTATGCAATGAAATCCCTTCTTTTTCCCAAGGAATACCAAACGGAGGTTAAAATATGCAAGAAATTACATTTTCCACAAGTTAAAGCAGTGGGAGTCATTTTGAACTCCGTGTAAATACCAATACCCACTATGATTCTTCTTAAACATTGAGCTGTGTTTCAATGCTTTGTTTTCTTCTAGAGCATGTATGGAAATCAAAAAAGCGTTTAAAAGATTGTTCTTAGGTAATATCAATATGATTTCTTATAATAAATTTTTATATTTTTTTTACTAGATAATTTTATTTATTTATTTTTATTGGTTTTCAATATTTCTTTGGAGCCAAAATCATTAATTAGATTTAAATTAAAAAAAATTAAATCTATTAGATATTCTTTGAGAGATTTCTTATATTTAAATGAAAGAGATTATCTAATAGTATTAGGATTAAAATATCAATTTTATTATTTTTCTTTAATTTTTTTTATTTTTAAGATTTTTTTATAATTAGATATATCTTTTAGATTTCCTAGATCTAATAGGATTATTTGAGTATCAAATATTCCTAATTAGGTTTTTCATATTTTAGGCTTTTATGTAATGCTTATTCGGTAGAGATGAGTTGAATAATATTGAGTGTTTTGAGTTCTTCCCTAAACCCTTTTATTTTCTCTCTCTCCCCTTTCTGCTTGTCTCCGCTTTCTTTCTGTCTCTTGAACAGAGAAAGAGAAAGTAGAAGGAGGAGTAGAAGAATCTAAGAGAAATTGAGAGGATAAACAGAAAGAGGGAGAAAAGAAGAAAGAGAGAGAAAAATATAGAACAAGGGAGGGAAGAGATAAAAAGAAAGGGGAGACAGCAAATAGGAGAGACAGAAAATAGAAGAGTTTAGGGGAAGAACTCAAAATACTCAATATTATTCAACTCATCCCTACCGAATAAGCATTACATAAGAGCATTCAAATAGGTAAAATATGAAAAACCTAATTAGGAATATTTGATACTCAAATAATCATATTAGATCTAGAAAATCTAAAAGATATATCTAATTATAAAAAATCTTAAAATAAAAAAACAAAAATTCAAAGAAGAATAATAAAATTGATATTCTAATTCTAATACTATTAGATAATCTCTTTAATTTAAATCTAAAAAATCTCTCAAAGAATATCTAATAAATTTTATTTTTTTTCTAATTTAAATCTAATTAATGATTTTGGTTCCAAAGAAATACATATTGGAAACCAACAAAAATAAATAAATAAAATTATCTAATAAAAAAATCTAAAAATTAATTGTAAGGAATTATGTTGATATCATCTAAGAATCTTTTAAATGTCTTTTTGATCTCCATCAATAAATTTCCCAACCTTTTTGGAACCGAAAATGATAACGAAGAAAAGTTACTGGAATATTCTTATGTGTCAAAGCGTTTGTGACATGTTTAAGATTCAGTTTCACATTTACATTTTGTCAAACTCTATCTTTATATACAGAGAAAATGAAGAATGAAATTGCATTCATTATACATGACGTGAGAGTAAAACATATGGTTTTTTTTCTTGAAATTATGCATATTTTTAAGAAAATAAAAGACAATTTATACTGATTTTTCTTAATTTTTATGAAAATTATATAGATATTTATTTTACTTCAAAAACTTTCATAAACCCCATTAACAGTAAAAAGTAAATTTCCTCAAAATATTGTTGAAACTGCACAGTTATTCTTTTAAAAAAAAATTTTTACACACGTTTGTGTATGCTTTAGAAATGAAGAAGAATGTAACTATGTATAATCCCAAGGTTAGTTAGGTGGTAAGAGTGGTGTGAGGGTGGAGGTAGATGTTGTTTTGATGTAATATAAAGGGTAAAATAAAAATAAAATATGTACAATGTCAACAAAATTTAAGAGAAGCATATGTTATTTAATTTTTTTAAAAAAATATAAAATTTAAAAATAAAAAGTCATGTGTAATTTTAATAAAATTAAAAATGTATTAATATTAAGTTGATGCTTTTGAGATCACAGCTTGTGCCCTTTTGACAGAATAATAAAGCAACTTTCTAAGAATTAAAGGTGAATTACAGCCAATTAACTTTTAATCCTCATAGATTTTATCACACTTTCCAGGAAAGCAAACAAACAAATAATGGAAGAGAAAAAGTGGGACTAAAAGTTCTCATGTAATATTGCAACCAATGCTTTTTGTCTGTGGTGTGCGAATAAAGCCAATGGTGCCCAACCAAACCCACCATTATTAAATGTATTTTGCTTTTTAAAAGCGAATTGCATCATCAATTGCCCCATCACACAATGGATAACTATCAAATTTCTCCCTAATCTAATTGGTAAAGATTTAATTCATATTTTATAAAATAAAATCAGGGTTCAAATCTTGTTGTTAATATAAAAAATATGTTGGTAACTAATATGGAAGTAATAGTTGTGACAATTGTTTTAATCTTATAAACTTTTGAAACTCAACTCACTTAATTTTTTTTATTTTAAAACAAAGAAGTTTTTTTTGTACATTATACAATGATATTTCGGTCAAGCTAATATAACCCAAGGTTTGCTTATATTTTTGTTAAAATCACAGTTTTAGCTTCTTAGAAATTACACTTTTGATTTTAATTTTAAACCCTAGACCGTTCTTATTTATATTTTCACCTCTTTTAAATTTTCATTTCCAAAATATTGATCTTAAAATTTTATTGTATTTAAAGTATTTTTCATTTTATTTAAATCAAGTCTCTCTTGTTTATCTATAATTTTAATAATTATGATAAATATCATTAATTGATAAGATTACTATTTGTATACTCTAAAAATTCTTGGGAAAATTATTAGAATTTATAATCTAATGATATTAAATTATTAACAAAAATGGTGGTGGTAATTAACCAATAAGGTTCTAGCACATTTGATAGATAAATGAGTTCTTTAAATATGCTGTTTTGGATTTGATCATCAATTAAGTGTATGAAAAATACCAATTAGGAAAGATAAATCCACTTTTATAATTTCTACATCTCAAAGAATTTAGTCTTCGGACTCAAACTGGAAGCTATTACCTTGATTATCTCAAAGAAAAGGAAACCTAGGATCTGGAAACCCAATCTTCTCCAAAATGGCTTCCCGGGGGCAAGCATGGTCAATTTCTCGACAAGTGCATGTTAGCATCAGAAGAAAGACAGTGTTTTTTTTTTTTTTCAATATAGTGAGTTCAAATCCTCTACCAATCTCAAGGAAGAGCACGGCCTCAGCATGCTCATCATTGTGATGAAATCATATTCATCTCAATTTTATTTGAATTATGTTATTTTAAATATTGGTCATTCATAAATTATTTTTACTTTATATTATACACTTATTAAAATAAAAATATTAAATTGTAAAACTAAAATAAAATATGAATCATCTAATTTTGATTTGGATGATTTAAATTT
The DNA here is from genome assembly GCA_026686845.1 of Adenanthera pavonina. Lineage (NCBI taxonomy): Eukaryota > Viridiplantae > Streptophyta > Magnoliopsida > Fabales > Fabaceae > Adenanthera > Adenanthera pavonina. The sequence goes on from JAIVEN010000011.1 coordinate 20,757,354, forward strand.
GATATTAGTAACTCCTCGTCTCAAAGATGAACAGAGGGTATGGACAATAATTGTAGGGTCATTTTGTTTTGAGAGAAACGGAAGAGAAACGGAGGAAGAGAAATTATCTGGGAATCTGAACTGCATTATACTGAACCCGTGTATACAATATATACAGAGTAAAGGGAAATCACCTAATAAAAGCTAATAAATACAAATGAATACAGAATAATATCAATATCATAATTACAAAATCATTACTATTAATTAACACCCCCCCTCAAACTCAAGATGGCTTAAGATCAAACATCTTGAGTTTGCTAACTAAAATGTGAAACCGGCCTGGATTGTGAGACTTGGTAAACAAGTCAGCAGGTTGATCAGCAGTCCGGATGGGAAGCAATTTGAGGGTGCCACATAGAACATGCTGTCGAGTGAATTGACAGTCAATTTCAATATGCTTGGTTCGCTCATGAAACACATCATTATGAGCAATCTGTCTGGCACTCTGACTATCACAATAGAGCTCAGTGGAGGAATCTTGAGCCACACCCATATCGGTGAGAAGCCAACGAAGCCAAAGTATCTCAGATGTGGTGTCAGCCAAAGCTCGATACTCAGACTCAGTACTAGATCGAGAGGCCAAAGTCTGTTTCTTGCTTCGCCATGAGATTAGAGAATCACCAAGAAAAATACAGAATCCAGTGGTAGATCTACGATCAGAGTGATCACCACCCCAATCTGCATCAGAATAAGCTCGTAGAATGAGTGAAGAACTAGCAGGAAAATGGAGGCCATGAGATAGAGTACCCTTAACATATCTAATGATACGAAGAACCGCAGTATAGTGAGTGGTGCGAGGAGACTGCATAAACTGACTAACAATGTGCACTGCATATGCAATGTCAGGTCTGGTCACAGTGAGATAAATAAGACTCCCAACTAACTGACGGTAAGCCGTGGGATTTCTTAATAAAGTTCCATCAGTAGAGGTAAATTTCGCATTAGGTTCAATGGGAGTAGTTTCTATTGTATCATTAGTGAGTTGAGCTCGAGAAATCAAATCAGAAGCATATTTAACCTGAGAAAGAGAAATACCATTTTCCCCTTGAAGTACCTCTAGCCCAAGAAAATAACTCAGGTTACCAAGATCCTTCATCTCAAAATGGTTCCCAAGATATAACTTGAGTTCCTGTACCCCTAGAAAGTCACTACCAGTGATAATCATGTCATCAACATATAACAAAAGTAGAACAATACCATGCTCAGTAGATCGAACAAATAAGGCAGAGTCATAAGGACTATGAGAAAATCCAAGCTGACTAATAGTAGAGCTAAATTTGGCAAACCAAGCACGAGGAGCCTGTTTAAGACCATAGAGTGCTCGCCGGAGTCGACAAACCTTGTTTGTCGGATGCAAATATCCAGGAGGAGGTTTCATATACACTTCTTCCTCAAGATCCCCATTCAAAAAGGCATTTTTGACATCCATCTGGTGAAGGGTCCAACCCTTAGCTGCAGCAATAGCAAGAAGACTCCGTACAGAGGTGATCCGAGCAACAGGAGCAAAAGTCTCCTCGTAATCGATGCCATACTCCTGAGTAAAACCTTGAGCTACCAAGCGGGCCTTGCGCCGCTCGAAAGAGCCATCAGAATGAGTTTTGAGTTTATACACCCATCTACATCCAACTAGAGTCTTATCAGAAGGAAGGTCAACAAGATCCCAAGTGTGCATTTTCTCCAAAGCCTGTAATTCTTCTTGCATAGCCTGCTGCCAATCCGGATCACGAGAGGCTTCCAAATAGGATTGAGGTTCCTGTAACTGAAGTATGGTAGAAAGACAATGGTAATCACGAAGATAGGAGGGAGGATGTCTTACACGAATAGGCCGAGAAGACTCTGAGGACAGAGGCTCAGTTGACGTGTCATGTGCAGGAGAATCAAGAACAACAGGAGCATCTGAGAGAGACACAGCATCAGACGTAACAGTGAGCTCATCAACAGAATCTGTACCTGGATCACTAGGAAAAAGATCAACTGCTGGATTGGTGAAAACTGAATTAGAAGCAGAAGGAATGCTAGAAAAATTAGTCAGAGAAGAAAAATGGATATGTTCCCAAAAGACCACATGACGAGAAACACGGATGCGAAGAGAAAGAGGATCCCAACAACGATATCCCTTGTGTTCAGAATCATAACCAAGAAAACAGCAGACACGTGCTCGAGCTTGTAATTTGGTGGACTCATGAGAGGGAAGAAGAACAAAGCAAGCACAGCCAAAAACTTTCAACATTTGGTAATTAGGAGAAGTACCATAAAGTCGTTCAAAAGGAGAAATATTGCCAATGACAGAGGAGGGAACACGATTAATGCAAAAAACAGCAGTCATGGCTGCTTCACCCCAAAACCGCTCAGGACAACCAGATGAAATTAATAGAGCTCGGACAGAATCAAGAATATGACGATGTTTACGCTCAGCACGGCCATTTTGTTGAGAGGTGTTAGGACAAGAATATTGAGAAATAGTGCCTTGCTCATCAAGAAAGTGAAGTAATTTGGAATCACGATACTCAAGAGCATTGTCTCTTCGAAAAACTTTGATTATTTTTGAAAATTGAGTACGAATCATGGTAGCAAATTTGATATAGATTTGAGATAACTCTGAACGATTTTCATCATATAAATCCAAGTAAAACGCGAAAAATCATAAATAAAAATCACAAAATATCGAGATCCCCCCATAGAGGAAGTGGGAGCAGGTCCCCAAATATCAGAGTGAATCAAGTCAAAAGAAGAATCAGAAATAGAATCATTTTTATTAAAAGACAAAGCAGGTTGTTTTGCAGTTTGACAAGAAATACAATCCAAAGTCTTATCACTAACTGGACCTAAAAAACTATGAGAAATCAAAAGCTGCAATTTATTCATGGAAGGATGAGCAAGACGGCGATGCCATAAATCAAGAGAGGATGAAGCAGAAGAAGCAGCACATAATCTAGAAGAAGTGACATCAGGTAGATGCATGGAGGTGAGCTCAAACATACGTCCGACCTTACGCCCAGTCCCGATGACCTGTCCTGTCTGAGAATCCATAACAACACAGCCACGTTTGTTAAATAAAACATCATAGCCCATATCAACAAGTTGTCCAACAGAGATAAGGTTAAAACTGATAGCAGGTACGAAATAAGTATCACTAAGAGATAAAGAAGATGAAGAAACAGTTCCAACATGACTAACAAGCATTTGTGAGTTATCAGCAGTGTGAATAGGAGGTGCAGAGGTATTTGGCATTAAAGAAGAGAAAAGATTGGGTTGGCTAGTCATGTGATTACAACAGGCAGAATCAAAGTACCAAGAAGATATACCTGAGGGAGTAGCTAGGGCAGCAGGTGAGGAAGATATACCTGAGAGAGTAGCTAGGGCAGCAGGAGGACTGGAGGAACCAGATAGCAATTTGCGAAGTAAAGCCTCAATATCAGTAGTAGAGGACCCTGAAGTGGAAGCAGTAGATGCGTCATTATTGACAACATCAGTTACAGATAATGCAGGCTTGGATAAATGTCCTGGTCGTGTTGACTTCCTTTGATCAGTTCTAGGTGGACGAGTAGGGCATTGTTCTATAAGATGACCTGGTTTCTTGCAGTATCTGCAGAACAAAGTAGGGCAGTTGACAGCTATGTGCCCTTTCTTCTGGCATGTACGACACTCAATAAAAGGACATTCAGCAAATGAGTGATTAGATTGAGGACAGCGGCGACATAGTTTAGGATTCCTATCCGGTACCGCAAAAGCCATCTCAGGAGTACGCTGCAGAAGACCTAAACGAGTTTCCTCCGATCGAAGTCAAGGAAGAGCATCTTCAAGAGTGGGAAGAGGACTCTGATGTAGAAGAGAAGCTCGAACAGGCTCATAATCATCTGTGAGTGCCATAAGAAACTGAATAAGGCGGAGTTGATCACGATACTTTAGAAAAGCCTGTGTATCAGCTTCACACTTGAAAACAGGTTCAGAGTAAGCTAATTGATCCCAAATAAACTCAATCTTGGCCAGAAATTCATAGAGAGGTTGACCCCGTTCTTGCTTGAGAGTACTGAGTTCCTTTTGCAATTGAAACTGATTGGATAGATCGGAAGAAGTGTATCGATTAGCAAGATGATCCCATACCTCTTTTGCAGTCTCAAAGCGTCCAAATTGTTGATGGATACTAACTGTGGAAGTGTTTCTGAACCATGTAATAATTTGATTATTTTTACTGTCCCAATCTTCTAGTCGAGCATAAAATTTAACATCAGTCTCATCAGGATCACGAGAAGGAAATTGTTGATCTCCAGTGACATATCTCCACAACTTCCTTCCTTTAAGAAAACCTCGCATGCTTTCCAACCATAAACGGTAATTAGTACCATTTAAAATCACTGAAATAGGCTGAGCAGTATCCAATTTCTCCATACTGAGCAAAAGGATCAAAAAACCAAAACCAAACTGCAGAAAGAAACTGAATGATCTTGATAAAACAAAACGACCTTGAATCAAAAAACAAACCACAGAAGGATGATCAGAGAGAAGAGACGATCACGACGCAGCAAACGGCAGCCGGAGAGGAGGTCTCACGCGCCTTCACGCGCCGGTGAGAGAGCGTAGCTTGCGGCGGCGCGTGGTGCGCGTGTGGGCGCGTGGGACGGTGGTTGGCAGTCGGACTTGGTGGACTGACCGATCGGAGGCTTCTGGACACGATGGTGGGGCGCGTGTAGGCAACAAAACTGACCACAGATGCAGATTTGAAAACGAAGCTACAGGGACTATTTTGCAAACTGAAAAACGTGGGAAGAACCTAGGCGGCACGGTGTTTACTCTGAGAAAAAAAAGAGCCCTAGGCTCTGATACCATGAGAGAAACGGAAGAGAAACGGAGGAAGAGAAATTATCTGGGAATCTGAACTGCATTATACTGAACCCGTGTATACAATATATACAGAGTAAAAGGAAATCACCTAATAAAAGCTAATAAATACAAATGAATACAAAATAATATCAATATCATAATTACAAAATCATTACTATTAATTAACATGTTTTACTTTCAAGATCTTTTTGACGTGAAGTTTCGCTTCTTGGATTCTTTTAAATAATTCTGAGCAAGAAAAAACAAACAGAGAGATTCTCATAAATAATTAAGATTTCTTTTTCGGCTTCGATCATATAATGTAGCCAGCATCATAATATCAATAAGTATGTATAATAAAATTTATAATAAGTTATATTATATATAAGTCATGAACAAACAAACTCAGTTTTCAAATTCCATATAATTATACTATGAGTTCCATGCTTTATATCTTATGCTTTATATAAAATCTGAGATATGTTATATTATTCATAACCTTTAATCTTATATATAGCATGACTTACTCTAAATTTTATATAATATAATATATAATAAATGCCAGAAAAAATGGCTAATTTTTCGGAGTCCTAATTTTTCATTCAATCACCACTATCTAAAAGATGCTTCAGACTGAAGTGGCAATGGGGAGTTTTTCGTCCGGCGTTGAATTTTGTGGTCGTTGCTTGGAAGCAAGTAATGCTTATGAATAGGCAAGCAAGTAATGCATATGGTATCCTAATCAAATAAATAATACATACAAAGCATTATTAGGATTTGCATTAGTCGTCTCTTCTTAATGGCGCTAATGAATTAGACTGCGTTTTCATAATAGAGAAGAGTTTTTTTTTTCTTTGTAATTACTAATTACCTTCAAAGATAAGGGATGTTAAGATATTTTACTCAAATAAACACATGCATGGTGCATTAGGACGATATAACTAGAGAAGAATATACAACTCATGTTGGTGGGATGATTCTTTTAAGTGTAAAGGAATAGGAGATTGAAAGGAAAGATATGCATAATATCTTGTCCTCTGAGTGGAGGCAATACTTTCTTTTATACTTAATTCCACCCCACAATTTTCAAACTCGGTTGCAATTTGGGTAAATAAGAAATTTCTTTTGGAATACAAGGAAGACCTTTAGTTTGGATTGCACTCCCAGAATTCAGCCCAAGACAATTTTTTTTTTCATCAAAGATAAAGACAAATTAGTTTATACTTCATAAACATTCATGCATATATATGTATGTATGTATGATATTGAGCTTGGACTAATTCCAATCAAGGTCATAAAAATGTTTTCTACATTGATATAATCTCGAATTCAAGATATCATGCTTAAATGATTTAGTCTCTTAACACTAGGACCAATATCGTGTTAGTAATTGATTTTTATTTTTAATTCTCCCTTAAGATAATTCATATATATATATATTTTGATAAACAAGATAATTCTTATGTTAAATCCGTGTAGATCACTCAACGTCTTAGTTTGAATATTTGATTGAATAGAGAAAATCAAAGCGATTGTTGAATATTAAAGAAATGCATTTTGTTTGTTTGTTAGAAAAAGAGAGGACCAAACAAGCCCTTATCAGAGCCTAATCATAGAGAGAAGCAACAAGACGCGCCAAGCTGACGCCTGAGTGCGAGAGAGAAAATTTCCCAAAACGCTAAGGCTCTCATAGAAACATACATAGCGTGATTGTGATTATCGAGGCTGTTTTGTCGTGCACTTCCTTCGGTACTCTCTCTCTTCTTCTTCTTCTTCTTCTTCGTCACATGTGCTGTTTGATTCAGTGAATAGGATCGGGAATTCGCCATCCCTAGCTGTTTGTTTGATTCTCTGAGTTTGCAATTTGAGGTGCAAAAAAAAGGCAATCTTTGATACTACGTTTGCAATTTTGGATTTGTTGTGTTAATTGAACACCGAATTGAGGTGTGAAAGTGGGTTGTTGAAATTTTCCTACCATGTTGCTTTCTTGGATTTGTGGGGTCTAATAACTTGTTAGGTGTTAATATTCTGTGGTTTGTGTTTGTCTGTATACCATTTATATGATACTTGGTTGCCAGAAAATTAATTGAACGGAAGTGGGAGATTGAGTATTTCTAAGCTTATGATTCATGGGTTGGAAACTTAGGAGTTCTCTCTTTCAATGATTGATTTAATTGAATTTTTTGACAACTTCTTCAGCAGAAATCTGGGATATAATGACTGTCTATAAGCTGATATGAGTGATCGTGTGCTTTTCGAATGTTCTTCCACCATTGATTTGTTTAATTGAAAAGATGTTATTGTCTTGCCACAGATATATCTTAAATTAATCCTGAATAAGAAACATCTTTTCATAAATTCAACAGTTGGATTAAGAAGCTGTTTCAGCAGTGATGCTCAACTAGCCTATTTATGTTGTTCTGGCTTTTGCTTATTGGTTTCAAAATTTTGAGTCTTTCAATGAAGGTGGAGAAAAGAAATAAAAAACTAGAAAGAAATTTCTTTGTGCTATTAATTTTGATTCTTAGGCAATTTGTCATGATTCCTTCCCTTTCTTTTCTTTCCTTTTTCCAAATTGGACTTTATGTTTAGGAGAGATGTAAGCTTTCTGATACCAAAATACAGGCTCGTAAGAGGCAGACATGAGATGCCAATTGAAAGGATGCGATATATGTTTTTTATTCCTTGCTTATCATGGTTGCTTGGTGTCAGTGAAAGTTTTTTCATAAGACCTAATTGTGATTGCTAGAATCTCTTTCAGGGTATAGAACTTACTTTGTTGAAAGATATTCTGTTATTTTCCCTTTCAATATCTGTAGATTTACATACTATGAGTAGTTGAATTCCCAGATTGCTCGACCGAACCTTTTCATTGAAGGAAGTAACATTTTCACCCTTTGTCAAGTAAAATGAAATTCTGTAGATCTAGCAATATTGCCCTCCTGCTCATTTGATGTGAGAGAATAGCATCATTTGCTTTTGATCCCCCTCCTTTCCTGATTTAGTGGAAATGAACAATTCTTTAATTTTGTTCTACAGCTCCATCATTGTAAAAGATGAGTACATTGGATGCAACTAGGGCAGAACTTGCTCTCATTGTCTTATATTTGAACAAGGCTGAAGCTAGGGACAAGATATGCAGAGCAATACAGTATGGTTCGAAATTTTTGAGTAATGGCGAACCTGGCACTGCCCAGAATGTGGACAAACAAACAAGCTTGGCGCGGAAAGTTTTCCGTCTATTCAAGGTTTTGTTTTGCTGTTTTAAATTTATGAAAGCATTTAAATCCACCCATTCATTGGTTGCTTTTCTTTTTTTCTTTTTCTGTTGGTGAAATGTTTATTTCTTTTTCTTCCTGCTTGGGTAATTTGCTACCTGCTATTTATTTTAATGATATTTTTTCCTTCCATTATCTTTTTTGCTCATATGCCCTCATTGATATATTTGATTTGTCATATTATAATTAATTATCTTTGTTTGGTTTCTCAAGGACAAAATTGGAAAAGGTTATCTAAAGGGGAATCTCAGAATATTTTACTATTGATCCCTTTCTCACATTTAAAGAGAACTTTTGCATTGTGAAAGATATAATGAATTAGTTAATTATTGTATCATTTCAAATGCCAAAAGCCATCATCTCATATGTTTCACCATATATGCAGTTTGTCAATGACCTTCATGTTCTGATTAGTCCAACCCCAAAAGGAACTCCCCTATCCCTAGTTCTGTTGGGAAAGGTATGGATTTTCTAAGATTGTTTCACCTTACTTATTCTTTCTTCATTCTTCATGATATCATGTTTAATGGCTGATTGGTTGTTTTTAGTCCAAAAACGCGTTACTGTCAACTTTCTTGTTCCTTGATCAATTTGTATGGCTTGGTAGATCTGGCATCTACAAGGTAGGAAGTTCAACCTTTTTCCCATGTATTGAATTGTTTTCTCTGTATTATTTACGTGAGAATATCATCTAGCAGCATATAAGACTTTTGTTGTCTAACTACAGAATAAAGAGCAAACTGAACTAATTGGACGGATATCTCTTTTCTGTTGGCTGGGTTCGTCAGTATGTACCACCTTGGTTGAGGTATGTGACTCCTGATTCTTCTTCTGTGTGGCTTATGTGTAACATCAATAATTCGGTCTCAGCCCTTTACTTTTAACCTTGGTTTGCCATGTCTTACTGCTCAATGTATCAGCTTGGGGAGCTCGGAAGACTCTCAGCATCAATGAAGAAGTTAGAGAAAGAACTCAAGGACACTAACAAGTATAAAGTATGTTTTACTGATTTGTATGTGGGTTCTCAAAGTTTGTGTTTTATATTTACCAAATTTGATGGTGGGTCTTCCTTCCTGAAGTTTTTTTTTGGCATTTAAATTAAAACTCTTTGATGCAGAATGAGGATTACCGTGCTAAATTACAAAAGTCAAATGAGAGGACTCTAGCACTTATCAAATCTGGAATGGATATAGTGGTAGCAGTTGGGCTGCTTCAATTGGCGCCCAAGAAAGTCAATCCCCGTGTGACTGGTGCATTTGGATTTGTTTCATCTCTAATATCTTGCTATCAGGTGTGTGCCCTGTGATTTTTGTCTGCTTCCCTTGTGCTTCTGTTTTAAATTTAAGCGTCCTGAGGTCCTATAAAATATGTCCACCACCATATCTATGCATGCACATTGCACAGCAGCACAAGTGAAAAAACAAGGGTAACCATAGTTGTCATATCATGAATTGGAAATCATATTTCTGAATTATAAATCGTAATGCGCACCAAATCATAAGATTCAATAACAAGTAAAAAATAGGTTGAATTATAAAACATGACATATATTTCTATCTTTATAATATGCAAAATACTCAGGATAGTAAATCGAACCCAAATGTTAAGAAAAGTACTTGAACATAAGTCATAAATTAGCTCATTAGTCATGTAAATTGTAAGTAATTAATTCTTGAAATAATCTGAAATAATATCTTTCTCTTTCTTTATAAAAGGCATATATGCATTGCTTAACAATAATAAAGCAATGTCATGCCAATTTATCATTTTCACATATTTCTGAACTGCAAAGTCGTACTGTTCTGTCATATTGGCTTGAACTGAACAATTTAGAGTCAAGTCACCCATCAATTGATGTCATTGGTATTGTGACTTGTTACGAAGCATAAGATTTGAATTGTAGATGGAACGATTTATAACTATTTTCGATATAATTAGGAGTTCACATAGTTGGCTTGTGATTCATTACAATTTGTAAAATTTGAATTGTGAATCTTAAGATTTTGATAACTGTGGGAGTAATGTGATCAGAGACAAAAGTAACTCTAGAAACGTTTTCTTGAGCCGCACAGAACACTATGATTAGGACATTCTGGTTACACTAGAAACTTCTGGAGAAATTTTTATCCCCTTTGGACCGTTTGAGGGACTGTGGGGAGTATTTATCTATTATTGCAGTTTATGCTGGGATTTTGTCACACTTCACTGATAAGGATTTATGTTTTCTGCAAATACAGTTGCTTCCTGCCCCGGTCAAGTCGAAAACCTTGTGAAGATGGAAGAACAGACTCCCTCTTATCGTGCTTGGTTGTCACTAAATAAGTATTCACATTTGTCAGAGCTGTTTGTTAATACAAGCATTGAGCAATTTGCTGAATAGTAAGGAGTCCTTAAAATGCCATCACAAATAGTGCCAATATTACCTTTGTTTGAATTTCCTTGTAGTAGAAATCATGTCTGTTTGGCCCTTGTGATTATGTACCAGTTGATGATTTGGTGGAAACTGGGTAGCAAATAAACTAACATGCAAGAAAGGATTTGGATCATTTCGTATGATAGGACAGTGATGCAAAGAGATTGGCACAAGCAGCATTTTGTTCTAGTAATTAATTCCATTGTTTATATCACATGAAATTATTCAAATCCATACAAAGGGAGGCATATATTATCAATATATATATATATATATATAATTCTAGAAAGCTGCATTATTTTTGAACTATGAACCATGTGACTTACCTCTCAGACACTTTGTCTTGGGTTGTGTGCAAAGCATGAGGCACACCCCTAGTTCTTATAATTATTGTGGCATGTATGCATGAGGTGAAAATAATTGAATGTCATGTTAGATTGAGCTCAGAAGTATGTGGTGTGTGATGGAATAGCTGATGGATTTGTGACGTAATGGATGAGCTCAAGATAAGCTTAAGATAGCCCATGACATCGATCAGAGGAAGAGACCTTGTTTCCCTGTTTGGTAAGAGAAAGTTTGGGGTCATTTTGTAGCAAGGCTCAAGATGACATAATGGGATTGTATTTTAAAAAAAGTTAGTCTATTTTACATTAATTTTAGAAAGATCAATAAGCACATTGAGAGAGGTTATAAAATGAGATTTCTTGAAAAATAATTTATTTGATGAAAGAGTTTTTGTTAAGTTTAGCGGTATTATATAATCTATGTGATTAATTTTATTTAGTGGGATAAGGCTAATGTTACATTAATTTTTCTTTTATTTATGTCTTTCAACATTATATATAGATATAATAGCCATCTAAGATCACTCAGGTGGTGATAATAATAACAAAGTAAGATGTGAATAGTAGTTGAGGATTCAAATTCTCTGGGTAAAATAAAAAGTATTTACAACAATTGAGAATTATTTGGTGTTTGAGTCGGACTTACTTTAATCAATCTTGGAAACAACTCTCAGTATTACCGAACCAAATTTATGCGAATTGAGAGGAATTATTAGACGTGTTTGAGTAAGACGTATCTTCTTTTTCAAATGACAGAATACATGAAGCAGTGTTATACTTCTTGAAGATCCCCCTCACCCCACCCATTCTCAGTATGCACTTACTTTTCTTTATTGGTATTATATACCCTCAATTTATTATCACAATTTACAGAGCGAGTGTTTTTTTTTGGAACACCGAGCTTTTTAAAAATATGTAAAAACAATTCATAGTCCATTCTTGATGAGCGCTTCCATTGTTGAATACAGGTGTTCGATTCATTCAAATAAGAATAAATTTCTCTCTCTCTCTCTCTCCCTCTCCCTCCCTCTCTCCATATCTATGCATTTTTTTTTCCCAAACACATTAAGCTGCCCTCTCCAAAAATTCAAACTGAACCAATTTAGATGAAAACTGGATGCGAAACTCTCATCAATTTTCCACATTTATAAAATTCAAAGTCAAGATCTTATTTAAAATGTCAAATAATTTGAACCAGCGGAAGCTAGTAAAATAAAAATTATATATATTTTTTTGGTTGCCAAATAAAAATTATATTTAATCACCCTAAACTTTGCATTCAATTACAATGACCACGATCTAAGAAAGTACCCCAACTATTATGTGCAAAACATTTACTAGAAAATTCTTAATCAACAAAATGTCCTTGTTATTTAGAAACAAACCAATGCAATGCCTAGAACAAAATGCAGAAAAATTTTAAACAAAGGCCAAAACATCACCGTCAAAGTCATTTGAAACCTTGTTTCTGCAGTCTATTTCCTGAAAAGCCTTGTATTTGCCACTGAGTGTTGAAAATGGAAGGAAAAATAATCCACACGAGATTACTTAAACAAATCTTCGCAGCCATTTGAGTATACAAAATAAAAAAAATAAAACAACAAAGTAATTTTGAAAATAAAAATCCTGATATCCTCCTTGATACCAAATGGACCTTAAACTTATCAAAGAGATGTGGTTATACGGTCAAATACATCATGTTATAATCTGGGTATCAGCTAAGCAAGAATTTTTATTTTAATTAGTTTTTAACTAATTGTGATAGTCCAAGTAATTTTGGTCTTCACCTGCAAAATGCAAACATGGTTTTTGACCCCCAATGATAATAATTAGACAGATTGTTCTGCAACCATCAACCAGAAAAGTAGATACCTACATTAATTCAGAAATTAAACCACAGAAGAACCTGAACTTCAATTCCAAAGGTAAGCATTTAATTAAAGGCTACACAGAAGAGGGGAAAAGGGATAAGGATTTTCGATGCAACCAAACCTTACCTGGAGATATACTATGTTTTCCTTTTCTTTATTGTTCTGGGAGGGGATTATAAAAGCACTTATTAGGCATAAAAAAAGATCACAGGGCATATGCTTCTTCAAAGTCATCCACTTCATCATCCTCATCCCAATCATCTTCTTCCACAACTTGTACTACATTTTCCCGCAGCATTGTAACAATCTGCTGAAAATCTATAATTCGCCTCTGCACATAATCAGTGGACATTGCATGAGACTCATTAGAAAAGGCCGGTTGGGTGGGACACTTAGCCAGCCAATTGCACTTGAGCACGAATGTTTCAGAAGATGGGTCACGAATTTCAACACTAAAAGCAGGTGACAATGGGCGGCCCAAAACTTTAACATGAGAGACGCTGCAATAACAATTTTCTTCAAATTAGGATCTTTGAAATACCATCCACAACACAATCTTGATAGCATACTAAGGGATGATTCAATAAATTAAAGGTTAAATCTCAGCGCAACTAATGACCAATTTCACAATGTCAGCATGAACCTGTGTAAAATGAAACTCGGAAAGGATGAAAAGAATGCCCATGTATTCTACACTAGTGCTGCTTATGTATCACCATTTTGATCAAGATGATTGTTATATATATGACAACAGTCTGATAGGAGAAAAGAACAAAATCTTACAATTAAAGGTGCATTCATTTAGCCCCAGTATACATCGCTTAATGAACAATTTCATAATGGAAAGCAAAAAACCTTTTTTCCTTTTGTGTGTTGTGGTGGTTTTTTCTTTTCTTTTATTTTTTTTTTTTTGGGGTTTGCCGGGTTGGTTTTTGGGGGGGGGGGGGGGGGGGGAAGAATTAAAATGGAGTGGAAAACTTGCTGCAACTTTATCAAAGAAAAAACAAATAGAGATGGAACACACCAAATGTAGAATAAGTTGTCCATTTCTTGTCTCTGAACCCTTCCCAAAAGCTCAATCTGCAAGATACCACCAATACAAAGCACAGGTTCTGGAAGCTTGAACTTCTGTAACTGGTTTTCCTGCACTTAAGAAATTCTTCTCACAAATGAATGATGTAGCAGAGGGATGCTCAAGCAGAAATTTGTAAAAAAAAAAAAAAAATTGGAGTTGACTATTCTATTACATAAGATTTCTCTCAACTACATCGGGCTAGAACATTTCCAATTTAGACAAAAGTTTATTCTTCCATGCTCCAGCAATTTAGTATACAGGCACTTAAAAAACAATCGTATTATACATGAGACGACACTATGCAACACTTTAAATTACATGTAAACATTCTAGATTTTGTTGTGTTGTCTAGTAGCGACTATGCTGGTGTCTATGCTTCCTGTGGAATTACTCATAAACCCAAAATCAACTTGATAAGTACTGTGCCAAAAGGGTGTTCAATGATTTGGTTTGAAAACCTGAACCAAATCAAACCAATCAGTTTACAAAAATTTGGAACCAGATCCCTTTTTTAAAGAGGTCAATTTGGTTTGATTCTTAGTCAGTTTGGATTGCTTTGAATCAAGTTTAGATGAATTTTTATTAATTATTAATATTTTTTCTTTTAAATCTTTTTTGTTTTATGATCTTATGTTAAAAATTGAATATCAACTTATATTGTTTGATGATACATTGTATAATACAATATAAAGTAACAATATGCATTTTTCAGGCCAAAAAATTATCACAATTAATTGTTTTTTGGTAAGTATCCTAATTGATTTCTTAAACTTCTTATAAACACCTCCTCAAATTATAATTATTTTACTACACATTTTGACTTATGAAATATAATTAATAAAATAATATTAATAGATATCAAGTTTGGTTCAACTCCCAAAGGCTCCAAACCAAACTTGAACCAAACCGCTCAATTTTTACTACTTTAAAAACCAAACCTCACCTTCATAAGTTTTGATCGACTTATATTGGTTTAGTTTAGTTTAGTTTGGTGTAATCGGTTTAGTTCAATTTTGAACACCTTTATTGCCAATCATCTACATACATCATGCTCAAAAGTCAAAACACAACCATTCATTCCCTCTCACATACACTATCATGTGGGCCAAAAAATTAAAGGACTAAAATAATCATGAATGTAACATTAAGATAGAAGGGGATTGCCAAGACTTGAACACAGTAAGTTTTCCAAACAACCTGCCAATTATCTGAAATCCTACAATGGTAGGTATAGGACTTATTATGTGATTGTGAGTGACGGAGTGACAGATACACTTAAAAGTATTCAATTTTCTCACTTACAACAATATATATATATATATATAAATAATAATAAGAACATAGTGTGATATGCTTTCTCCTTCATGCACTGAGATATTGTCCGGTGTCCACAAAGTAGATGTTTCATTAATTAAAATATTCTTACTTATACGGAGTTCACAACTACAATAATCTTGCAGCAATGCTTCTCCACCTCCTCATGTTCGATCCAGAAAACTATATCCACTATGCCATCAACTGCAACTAGTAGTAGTCAGCTAGACTATCTTTAAAATATACATGGAGTTTTAGATTATTTGTTCATTTCAATGAGTTTTGCTAACTTGTGCGTAAAAGAAGCCTAAAGCCCTCTAATTATTGACTCAGTAATCCTGCCTTTACAGAGTTTAAAAACCTTGAAACTCTTCCAACCTCAATATTGATCATCTTTCCTAAACATATCCATCATAATGTCTCGAGAGTCAACACAACGCAAATTGGGTCGAATAGGTCAATCCAGCCAATGAACAAATGGGTGTCAGCCAACGCAAAATATTGGACATAAGAAAGTTTGTGGCATGTTGGACACGTAAAAGGCAATTAGATACAAGAGCAGTATACAGCCACCAAACATCTTTTTCCAAAAAAGAAAAATAGAAGCTTTATCCAACATCCCCATGTTTGTATAATATACAAAGTATGCACACTTGCTAAACAACAGAAAACCCAAACCAAGAGTCAAAATGCATTCATACTAATGAGTCACTAAAACAGCCTGCTATAGCTATCATGCGACAGATTTCCTTCCATATATATAAGGCTCAATTGGGCTTTCCTAGAGCATCCACTGCAAGGATAGCTCTCTCACTTCGTCACCAGATACTGATGCAGTGGAATTATATGTAACATGAATCATATTTACTGACATTTGTCATTCTACCACCCTCTAAAGTCAAAAGTGTCATCTCATGTAAAAAAGGGTCAAATACCAGGAGTACACTGGCTATCACAATGAAACAATCGTTATTATTCAGGACAGGCACCATTACACAATTATGAAAGACAAAAGTGATGGAAAGAGGAAAACTTCATTAGCAAAATATTAATTGTATTTGAGATCAAGTATCAAATTCTATGAAACAAAATGAAGCAACTGAAAAAGAAGCACGGGAAGTAGCTACTATTTAAGAAGCAAAATTGCTTGCCTGAGCCATTGGAAACTCCGGAGAAATGTAAGTCCATACATACTTTTCACCGGAAGAAGCATCTAAAGAGAGACTAGGATGACCCATTTTGATTCGAATGGATTTCGCTGAGTATATAGGAAGCCCTGGCTGAAAGAAAGCTGAACATGAAAAACAATACTATCAATTAAAAAACTAACAAAAGTTAATTAAATGTAGCTAGAACATAGTTTGTGATGATTTCAAAAGTGTACCTTGGAAAGGATGAACGCTAATTTCTGTAATAACACAAATTGGGGAGACCAACTTGTATGTAAGTGTCTCAGGCACATCAGGATTCTTTTGTCCTTTACTGGACCAGTATGAAGCTCTCCCTCCAAAATTGTCTCTTGGCTCCAATGTATTAACAATGCTTTCCTCAGGATAATTATCCGTGCTAGAAGCACCAATGGTCTCTCGAATACAATCCACAATAGCAAATGACATAGAGGCTCTAGCTAAATAAGAAAAGACTCTATGGTCCTTCTCCAGAGCTTGCCATTCCATAGAATAGCTACATCCAACTTCTTCAAGTTTCTTTGCTCCATTTTTATTCAGTTCAACAACTAGTGAGGCTCTAGATAATTGAGGCAACATTCTCAAGCATAGCTGTTTGCCAAGACCATTTGCAATCACTGCAAATCAATATACTAGTTGATCAGAACAAATTAACATTTTTCATTGAATTTTAGTTTCTACAAAACTCTTACATCCTTTGAGAATGATCCCCAGCAGATTCACAGCTTTGTCCGCCAGTAATTATAATATTAAATGACATAAATTTTGCTTTTGAAAAAGGAAAAAATTTATTAAGGTGAAAGTAGCAGAGGAAAGGAGAATAAGACGTCCTCCAAGACAAACCAAACACAAACTGCAGAAAGTAAGAGAAAACATCAATATTTGAAATCCCCATGCATATATTAGGATATCTGACATGGAACCTTGTGAAATTTCTACCAAATAAAAGGCTATAAGCTGTTCTATCCTGTGGCAAGGGCAGAGAGATTTTTCATCAAACATTATGCTCCAACCATGAAGATTAATGAAATGAAATTACATTTTCAAGCCGTGGAAACAGACAACTTTCATGTTCAATCCTCTACTTTATATGATTTTGCTCCCAAGTTGAAATGTTCTCAGTCGGTGTCCAAAATATAATGTCTCATCCCCTCATCTGGTGGAATCTCTCATTCATTCATCTAATTAATTTTCCTTTGTATTATGTGTAAATACATATAATTTTTATTTATTTTCTCCACATCATAATAAAGTCCAAAGTTAGTAACTATCACAAAGAATAAATTCTAATAAGTAATGTATGTACTCATTAAAAATCCATAATTCTCATTTATGTTATCTATGCAAAATAATTCTAATTAAGTAGTTGGCAAAGAGAGTAGATTCTACGTAGCATCTCACAAAAACGTGTAGTTATTCTCCTTGAGCATTGCAAGAAGTTAGGCTTTTTACCTGTTTATAATCAACCATGTTGAGAACACATTTCCATTTCTAATGTTTAAATACCACTAGAAAAGACAAGTATTTTAATATAAAGCTGCTAGGATGACAAACTTTTCAAATTTATATTAATCTTTCGAGTTAAAATTATTTTGACAAAAAAAGGGAAAATACATCTCTTTTCACCTAGTTTCCAAGGAGATTGGATTATCTATCTTTTTCCTGGATTCATCATTAGGGTTTGAACCTTAAGCACTATCCACACCTCACCCCACCCTTAGTAGTTGAACTTGCCCTAGGAGGCTTGGATTATTTAATGTTATTCTAAACAATAGTTCAGATTACCACTATACACCAGCAAGAATGCCTTCAAGGCCTAGGTCAGTTGACAATCCAGTTGAGTAGCACACACTCTTGTCATGGACATTATTATGCACACCATTTACATCAATGTGCAAATAAAAACAAATAGTGAAAGTTTGGTCATGCATGCTGTAATCTTCATGTCAATGTACACACGCTGATGGTAAGAATATGTACTAATAAATTAGGAAACAAAACAACTTTCAATATAACAATTCTCTCAGAAGTATCCAAAAAATGGTACAGGTGTGATCATGAACGCTGTAATCTTGTCAAGGTACAAGTGAAGATGAAAAGATGAGGTTAGAATTTTGTGAAATATATAAAAAAAGAAAAGAAAGCATAATCCTCATGGGATCTCTTGATCAGATGAGAAACATAATGTAAAATGTAAAGCACTAAAATTCGTGTTCTCACATGAATGAGACATCTATCAAAATTAAACGTAAAAATTAACTGGTATAGCTCACCAAAGTGCCTCCAAGACCGTGAGACACAGCTAACTCGGACAAGGTCAGACGGATCATCCAGACACTCGAGAATCTTGTGCGACATGTCAGGATCAAGGCAATAGATGAAATCCACACAAGATCCCATATTGTGCACTAGGTGTACAAGTAAAACCGAGTTATTTTACAAACCTGAGAACCTGAATTGGCAAATCAACAAAATTTTAACAATTAGCACTGCTAACTTCAAAGTGAAGAAGAAAAGGATTTTTAAGATTTTAACAAGTATTCAGTTTGTAATTATTTTTTTGTCATATTGGACTTCCGCCAAGACTGTTATCAAAATTAACACATATATAAATACTTCACCTCTCCGAAACACCATATTTTTCTATACTTTTTATTTCCTGACGCATATACAACCGCAGTGGGGTACACTTAATTTAAAATTTACCACAACCCAGGCTAACAATCGAATCGAAGCATGAGAAAAATCAGAAAAATGGCTCACTAGAATGCGAAAAGTCGAATTGCTTCAAGAAAGAAACAGAAATAAAATATTAAATAACCAGAGAAATTCACAATAATTTACGTTTCAAATTACGTAACGGGACATGAATTTCACGTTTTTTTTTTTGGGGGGGGGGGAGAGAATCCCTAGCAATTACCTGAATTCATTCAATCGCAAAATAGATAAGAAGAGCGAAAAGTAACGAAATTCTGAGAGAAAATTTAAAACAAGAAAAAGGAAAAGAAAAATCGAACATAGAATAAAAGGGGTCTTCAATTGAAACTTGAGAGAGAAAAAGAGAGAAGTACGGCAATGCTCACCTTCGTCGTAACACCAGAATACGTGCACGTCCGTAAACGAAACCTTAAAATGAAGACATGAAACTGAGAGACGGAGAATAGTTGGTGACAGGCAGGAGGAAGAGAGATGGGAGAGGAGAGAGAGAGAAGGCTTATGAGTGGAAGAAACAAAAGAAGGCTCTGGTACGCCGAGCTTTTTTTTTTTTTTTTAATATGTGCAAATTATTATAAAATCATGAAATAATAAATATAATCTACCATTTTCGTGTGCTTAATTCCCTTTCTTTTTCTGTGAAATATCCCAAATTCTCTATTTCTGTAAAAATTATTTTTTGTCAAGTCCGCTAGGTTTATTAAATAAATTGCACTTCACTATTTTGATTAAATTACATTTAATATTTATTTTATCGCAAAAAATTATTGTTGACATTTTTCTTTTATTTTTCCTAATAAATTAGATTTTAATAATGATTTGAAAATAAATTATTTAATTATCTATCATATCATATCAGATCTAAATATATAAAAGTAGAACCACCCAGAGCAATAGTTATGACAATTCGTCATTCAAAGTTCAGCCCCCCGTTGGTGAGGTGTGGTGGTAAGGCATGAGCGTGTAACGTATAAGTCTACAGAGTAGAAGTCAAAGGCTCTAGACTGCCAGTCACGCATAAGTCCATTTAACAAAAAAAGAAAAACTAATGGAGATTTAAGCAAAGAGTTGTCACATTGTGTTGAAATTAACAATTAATGTGTTAAAATTTAATGAAATTTGATTTTAACTAACATGTGACTCATGTGATATATGGGGTGTTTTTGAAAATCGAAAGCTATCATATGTAATAAATAATAATATTAATTTTTGTGTCTAATCATCATGTAATTATGAATAAGAAATAATCATCATATTGTTTTACATGAAATTTTTTAAGAAGTTGTAGTTGTTGAAATTAATTGATCACATTCAAATTTTATAAATAATAATAAGTATTAAAATAAAACCTAATCAAATAAGTTATTAAATACTTTTCCATATACAACATTAAAAGTTATATTTTTTGTTTGATTACTTTTATCGATAATTAATATTTTCAAACCTTTTTTGCCACACACGGGATACTACAACATACAACTAGTCATGCGTAAATATAAGTCTTGACAGATACAAACCAACTCTAGATAAACTATGTCCTTGACCTTTAATTGTTAATAGTTGTGACAAATGTCAACATGAGAGGGGAATTACTATCTTTGCATGTTGAGTGGCCACTCAAATCAAATTGTGCTTTTTTAATGTTCCTCATTAGAATTATTGGAACATCAACCTCAAGCTTCAGTCAATGATTTACTAGGCCTGCCATGAAATGGAACAGAATGAATGTCATCAATGGATCCACATTCTAATCCTACCAATGACATTGTCAAAGCTTAAATACTCTACTTTGTTACCGGAAATCAAAAAGAGCATGTAATTATTAACTTGTTGGCACTAATATTGTTCTATCTCTAAAATAAAATGAGTTATCTAAATTGTCAAGGAAATCAAGATACATTGATTTAACGATGCAACTTATTGGGTTGCCTATAGCATGTAACAATAAGTCATCAAGAATGTGATGTTCATTCAAAGACAATGGGATCCAAAATTGTGATTATGGTGTTCTGCTTCTTGAAAGCAACAAAGAAGCAATCCCACTAGAAGCTGTATTAAGAACAATCTTGCATTTTGATTATAATGAGGCTGAAAGAGTGTTCCACACATATGAATTCCTAGTGCCTTCATACTCATGTGCAAAAAAAATACTCTATTACCAAATTCAACTATTCCAGTTATTTCATCATTGATTCTCCAATATTGAAATGTCAAAGTATCCATCATCTTATAAAATTGAGTGCCAAGTGTTGCTTTATGATAGTGCAATTCATCTAGAATCAACCTATTCAGACAACTTTCTATATCATCTATATCAGGGATAAGCATGATTCATCATCAATAAAGCTCTTTCCATTAGACTACAATAAATTTTCAATCTCAGTAAGGTGAATTTTTTTTTTAATTCTTCATCAAATAACTGCAAACTTGAACAATTAAAATACCATCCACTTAATAACATACCAATGTTAAATGGAAAAGTAAAATCTATTTTAATTATAATATAATTATTTTAATACAAATTATATAGGAAGCCAATACCTTATTAATAGTATTATGATAATATTTATATACATTATCCTACGCTCTATGTTTTATTTGTTTATGCTTTTTAGAATTTTAAATGAGATATGTGGGTCCTACAAATATAAATTTCCACGAATCACATAAGTTTCCAAAATCTAGTTATTATAATAAGAGTAAATTTATGAAATGAATTCAAAGAATAAGTAATAATTTAAATTAAACATTATTGATGATTTGTTATCATTCTTTGTTTGTATAAAACATGATCGGAAAAAAAATGGTATATCCTATATCATCCCTAGACAAAGAATTAGTTATAAACAATATCAAAAGCAACTTTGTCAAAAAATTATTTGCGTAAAAAAGTCTAGGGTTTTTATTCTTGTCCAGTATTTGAGTAGATATTACTTTGTCAGTATTATTACAATTAAGAAAATTGTCTTGGTTACACAAGAATATTAAAATATGTGCATGAGGTAGCCCTTGCTTTTGGAACTTAATAGTATACACAATTGAAAACAACAAATTAAACAAATGAACATAAGTACACTTGAATACTTCTTCAATAAAAAAAAATTTACATATTAATCAAATATAAATTATGACAAAAAAAGAAACATGAAATGGTATATTACCTATTCTTGTCTTTGATCATCATTTCAAGCTTTATCTTAAAAACCTTGTCTAAAAGATTTGGACAATATTCTTGATAAAGGTTCTTATTCTACGATTATTGTTATTCCTGGCCATATTGAATTACATGTGAAAGTAATGAATATATTAGGATAACTGGGTCATTGCATCTTTATAATTTTGAATGAAAGATCTGACACTATCTATAAATGATGTATTATTTTTCTCATTCAAGAGGGTGTGGTTTTAGGCCTCAAAACAATATCTACAAGACACTAGTATAACAATCTATAAGACTCCATCATAGCATAACTTTATAACAAAAAATTGTTGGAACAATTTACCCGATTTATTAATTATGGAATAGTCATTCCCTTGATCCTAGATCTTGTATGCAAAATATTCTCTCAATGTCAATTTATTGTTTTCATCATTAGAACTCATCCTATTTTAATTAAGTTATAATCCATAAACATTTTTTCAACTACTTATACTAGATTACAAAAACATAAAAAATAAAGTACAAAGCAAGGATGTGTGCTTTTGTCCATAATTGCTTATCCATGTGCCCCCCTAGTATGTTCTCTCTATCATTGCAAACCTATGTATCTTGGTTAGTATAAAATTTTAAATTTTATATGAAATAGATTAATATTGTATATGGTGCTTTGTACTCTATTTTTCACATACCATATAAAAGATAGATACAGATTACAATCAGTTGAAATATATAATATCAAATTAAAATTTAAGTTGTTGCTTATTTACTAATGTTATACCTAAACTGTAATATTGAATTAATTAGAAAATTTTATTACAAATTCAAGATTTAATTCAAATTAATTAAGTAATTTCTTCATTGAAAATTTTTATTTTCTTATAATTGAAAAGTTTTGATTTTGATTGTTTGCAACTAATGACAAATTTAAAATTGTATGTGAAGATTATTTATTCCAATTTTTCTTAAATGTTAAGTTTGAAATTATTGCAGTAATTTATAATAGACTTAAACATTATATTTTATTAAAATTTATCATAAAGTCATATTTTCTAATTAATCCATCATTTTTTAATGATAAGCTTTCAATTCGATTGGTTGTAATTTAATATAAGCTCAAAATTTAATTTGTTATTTTTTAAAACTTGACCTAAATTCTAAAATGAATGTCAAATTATTTTTCTTCAAAACTTGATCTAAATCTTTTTTTGGCAAAAATGGAAAAAGAAGAATAAGGAAAAGAAAAGAAAAGAAATAGAGAAAAATAAAATGTGGCATCCCACACAAACAACTTCATTTATCGGAACATTTTATACTTTTACCCTTAATAGTACTCGGATCTTAAATCAATTTTGGAGAAAATACAAGCTCCATCTATTTGATCAAACAAAATATCCACTATGGGTAAATGATATTTTCTCTTAATTAATAATTTTATTTAGTTCTTTATAGTCAATACAAGCTCCTACCTTTCTTCTTAATAAATATTACTAGAGCACCTCAGAAAGAAAAATTGAATCTAATGAAACAATTTTCTAGTAGTTCCTTTATTTATTTCCTGTTATAAAATTGTATAAATTATGTAGATGTTCATAACCTTTAAAGTTCCATAACCTCCATGTCCATTGGAATTCCTCACTTAAAGCTCCAAAACCTCCAAATCAATAACTTATCAAGGGTTTTATATGATTAATACATATAACCCCAAATGTTATATATTGCACAATTATATAAATTAATTCTTCCATTTATATAATTATAATTCTTGAGGTTAGTTTTTAGAGTTGGAGGCCTATCAATAGAGGTCTGATACAAAGTATTGTACATACATGAAATCTATGTGAATAAGAAGTATACTCCCCCCATTTCTTTTCTCTAAAATTCTCTCTTATTCTTATTAAGTTTTTTATATTTCTAATAGTTCCATAACACATTATTAGTATGAGTCTCGACCAACTTTTGTATAAGAGGTAAAATTACCACTGGTTTCCATCTCTTAAAGGAGAGATGGTTTGATCCAAATTCTCCAAGATGAAGTCTTCTCCAATTTATTCAGTTAATTGTAAGGGGAATTAGAATATTACAATATCTATAGAGGTAAGAATTTTATTTTGATCATTACTATCTATTATTGTACTATATACTTTATTCAAAAGTTCATATGATCTATTTATAATATACCAATGATGAATTTGATATTTTGAATTTGTATAATTAGATGGTCAATAGCCATATTACTTTTAATTTTATGATTAATTAGCCAGAAGCCACCTCACCTTTGATTTTGATTAAAAAAAAAATCTTATGATCTCCATGAATTATATAAATTCATAGAAGAATTTGTAGCAATTTGATAGTTTGATGATTATTGAATACTATGGCCTAGAAAGTTAATAATTTAAATATATCATGATAAGAAGAAAGCCGATAACTTTTAAAGATAATTTTACTAAAGTCCTAAAAAGGTAATAGTGTGTGGATTTTATGTCACAAAAAGTATTGAAAATTCTCCAAATTTAACATGATGATAAGCAAACAATTGACCATATATGAGCATTATATAAATTAGCCACGTCATGGCTATTGAAAAAAATAGGGAAAATGACACTTTAAGACCAAAATTTTTAATTAATACCATTTTAGGACCAAAACATTTCAAAATGATAAAAAGAGACCATGATATCAAATTAATTAAAATTTTAACTAGGAAATGACTTAACTGCTCTTATTAAAAAGTTTTACACTCAACATCTATTTTTTACTATTTGTTTTTCATGATTTGACACTGAACTTCCCCAATTTTACATTAAACATATTATCATAACAAAAGAATTCAATTGAGAAAATTTAGTGTAAAATAGGGGAAGTTGAGTGTCAAATTATGGAATATGATTAGTAAAAAGTAAAAGTTGAGTGTAAAATTTTGAAACTTATCCAGCATAAAATTAAGGTTCTTCAGTATCAAATCGTGAAATATAAGTAATAAAACACGGAAATTGAGTATAAAATTCTGATAATTGAATTATTTAGTGTGTCTAGCGTAAAACAGGGGAAACCCAATGTCAAATCATGGGAGACGAGTAGTAAAAAATAAATGTTGAGTGTAAATTTTTTTAATAGAGGTATTTAGGTTATTTCCTATTTAGAATTTTGATCAATTTGAGACTATAGTCCCTTTCTGTCATTTTAGAATATTTTGATCCTAAAATAGTATTAATAAAGTGTTTTGGTCTTAAAGTGTCATTTTCCCAAAAAAATATTGCTATGGTTATAAAAGTGTTAGAAGTTTTTGGCCATAACCATTGGAATAAAATTATAAGTAATGATTATAATATAGCTAGAAGTCATATAGATATGGATAAATGATTTATTGAAAGTGAACAATACTGAATGTGGTTATGAAGACAAAATAACTATAAAATATTGAGAAAAATAGTTATGAAATAATTAAATTAAAAAAATTAGTTATTGGTCATATTGTGATATTATTCATACTTTGTTCACACACACATATTTTGTCATTTATATTCTATTCATATATTTATGTGACACTTGAATTTAAAAAAAAAACTAATATGCACACAAGTAAAATTCAAATTTTCTGATTCTATTCTGATTTCATATATGGTGAATTTCTTGGGAATGAAAACTATTGTCTTGGTGAAGATTTTTTTTTTGGCATACTTTTTAATAGAAGCATTTAGATAATACTAAGATAATCTTATTATGAAGAATTGAGTATAGAATATTTTATGAATAAATTTGTATCCTTTGGAAAAATTGAGAAAAAAATTTGAAATGTCATATTTACCCTTAATTTTATATTTAAGGGTATTTTGGATTTTAATTTTTTTGAAATAATGAATTACTTTAGTTATTTCCATCAACTTAATTTAATTTTAGTTAAGTCACAAAATATCAAAATTCTTTGCAAGATGCTTATGTACTTTCATCAATGCAAAATTTTTCTAAATTCTCCTGAATTTTCTCAATAATTTATCAAATGAATTGTGGAATGTTGCAAAACATATGTATGGAAAATAATGATTTTTCCCAAATAAAGAGATATCAAGAAAAAAAAAGTAAAAGAAATGTTTGGTCCTGCACTCTATGTCTCATATTTTGAATGTGTTATAGAAATAGCAATATTTAAGTATTTTGTTAATAAAAATATAACCCGATGATATATGTAAATATAAATTGTGTTAGTTTTGATGTTTTGATAAATTTCACACAGTAAAATTGACTAATTAGTTCCTGAAGAACTATTATGCACATGCTAATTTATGGTTAAAAAATATGCTATCAATTATATTTGATATTAATAGTATTTCTCTTATTAGAGAATGAGTTATCATAATATTGGCATTATATTGACAAGTATAGAAATGAAAAGTCTTTGGAACAACTATATGACATTATATTATTCGCATAAAGCAAAGTTAATTGTTGATGATATATTTTGTTTCAAATATATTTGTTTAATTTCAAAGATATTATTATATTGGATGTCATATTGAGGTTGTAAATAAAAATTATATAATATTAAACCGAAAGTTTACTAGTAATTGAAAAAATTATTACAGTAACCTTGAAGTTTACTAATCTAAATATTTATTGCTTGGCATGATTGGTTTGATCATCCCAAATCATTATAATGCAAAAGTTATATTTATTGAGAATTCATATATAGGTATCCATTGAAGAACATGAAGATTCTCCATAAAAGCCAAAATATTATATAATTTAAGAATTATTTTGTGCTGCTTATTCTCAAAGCATATTAATTTTTAAATCATCACTAGTTATAATTGAAATTGGATCCCTATATTTTTGGAATGTATCAAGTCGACATATATATATATATATGGGCCCATTCAGATTGTCACCATGTGAACCACATAAATAGATGCATTTATAAAATAGTCACATGTGTGTTAATTATTATTTTGCAACCTGAAGTTTGCAATATTATTCATATAAATAATTATATTTTTCAAAATATGTGATCAAGATGATTTTTCTTGAAAATGCTAGTGAATTTACATCTCAGGTTTTCAATTATCATGATATGCTTATTAGAAGAATAATTGGAAAGCCTATTTTAACAAAATGGTCTAGCAAAGTTATCTATCAAATTCCTCCAATAAATAGCTAGACTATATTTATGAGAGCAAGGTTTTTCATATGGAAATATATAATTTTACATCTTACAGCAATTCTATGCATTAAGCCAAAAGTTATTATAGATTATCCCTATCATAATTGGTTTTTGGTTAGAAGCTAGAAATTTTGTCTTAAATATAAAATGGAATGTATTTGCTTATTTCACCACCATAATGTATAGATGGCTATTTAAAGAAAGTTGGGAATAAATGTTAGTTAAGATTCTCCTTTTTCTTGTTTGTCTCTAAATGAAACAAAAGGATGCCTCTAAAGGAAACAAATAAATATAGGAAACTTATACTGTATGATTTGTATTCCTAGCTTGAGGAGAAGATAATAAGTAGCTGTAATAGCAAAAATATGAAATATATTATTACGATCTTATTCTGATTCTCATACAAATATAGTATGAACCAGAAGTTTATCAAATAATGAGCCAGATGAAAACTATCAAATTTCATATTCCAGTTGAGAATGCTCCAATCAATGTCCAAGTAGGACAAACAAAACTGAATCATACCTGAAGTATATAAGATCAATCAATTCCAAAGATAAACATTTCAGAAAAAAAAAGAGCAAATAATCAAGATGATCGTGTTGAGGAGGCAGACACTCTAAAAGAGATTTAAGACATAGCTAATAGTGAAACTCTAGAAGAGGTTCAAGTACCTAAAAACAATGAAAATATCTTGATAAGTTATGTCATTATAAGAAATATGGAACCGACCAGATAAAGTTGTTGACAACAATTTTTGTGATCTTGAAATATCAGTCGATCATATAAGGATCGTGTGTGAAAATCTATCCCAGGATGTAGAAAAAAATGAAATAATTGACCAACATAAAAAAAAAGAGGCAATATGAGTGTTAAATGAAAAGTTTTTGGACTTGCCATACAAACACCCAAAATGTAAAGTTAATATCATATAAGGGGTGTACATGTGAAAACAAAATAAGAAATACAAAGTTATGAGGGTTTTTGCACTAGTCCAACATTGGTGGACACTATCTTGTAGTGGATGAAATTTTTGAATATCTTATTAGCCTGGCAGTATACAAAATTATATATGACTTACTATATAGTCAAATAAATATAAGAATTTCATAAGAATTAAAAATGCTAGAAGCATCTTAAATTTCCTTGGAAAATGGTACATTTGAAAAAAAAAATCCATTTGTAGATTAAAAGTTGTCCAATTTAATCTATGTTTAAAAAT
Organism: Adenanthera pavonina; assembly: GCA_026686845.1. NCBI lineage: Eukaryota > Viridiplantae > Streptophyta > Magnoliopsida > Fabales > Fabaceae > Adenanthera > Adenanthera pavonina. Next base: position 20,785,954 of record JAIVEN010000011.1, read on the forward strand.
ATATTTGGATCAAAGTTTGATATATATTGAAACTCCGGAAGAGTTTGTAAAACTAATAAATTATTTGAATAAAGAATTTAATGTGAAACATTTTGAAAAAATAAAGTTTTGACTTGACCTGTAGATCAAGAATTTTAAGAAGATTTTAAATAGATTTTCTTTAAATACATTTAATTAATGCTCTAATGATTTTATTTTTGAGAGAATAATGAACATATTGGTCCAGATGTGCCATATATTCATTCTTTGAAAGCACTTATATATCTTGCTACTATGCATTTGTTATAAGTTTGCCAACAAGATTGAATTCTTGTTGAACAAATAAATATTAGAATGAAGTTAAAGACATATATTGTGATAGCTCCGAGGGACAAATGTATGAGGGTGTTTTATTTAACTGAACTTAGATCGCAATTGATTGAATATACAGAAGTAAGATACTTGTTTGATATCAAAGATGTTATTTATATGTGAAAATATAGCTATATCATGATTAGACATATCTAGAATATATATATATATAGAAATTTTTTTTAAAATAAGGTATAATGCATAGTTCAGCTAAAAGGAAAATGTAATCACAATGTCATTAATGATTGCGATCTTATTTGACCAGGTGATGTACAATATCAAGATACAATGACTTAAAAATAATAAATGATGTTTTCATCAGGGGGAGTAAAGATTATGATGTACTCTTTTTTCCTTAACCAAGGTTTTATCTCACTGGGTTTTCCTGGTAAAGTTTTTAATGAGGCAACTTTAATGGTTATTTAAATATTGTGTACTCTTTTTCCTTAACTAGATTTTTATCCCATTGGGTTTTTTCTAGTAAGGTTTTAACAATGCACAATATTTGTTATGGACATCTAAGTGAGAGTGTTATAAAATTGTATAAATTATGTGTATGTCAATAACCTTTAAAACTCCATAACCTCCATGTTCATTGGAATTCCTCACTTAAAGCTCTAAAGCCTCCAAATCAATGACTTATTAGGGGTTTTATATGATTAATACATATAACTCTCAAATGTTAGATATTACATAATTATGTAAATTAATTCTTCCATTTATATAATTATAACTCTTGGGGTTAGTTTCTAGAGTTGGAGGCCTATAAATAGAGGTATAATACAAAACATTGTATATACATAAAATCTATGTGAATAAGAAGCATACTCCTCTCATTTCTTTTATCTAAAATTCTCTCTTGTTCTTATTGAGTTCTTTATATTTCTAATAGCTTCATAACATTTATTTAATTTTGTCACCTTATTCAGAGTCATTCTATTGGGCATTTGGTTATTGGCCCAATTCCAAGCACAATGTTATTAGTAAATTTTACTTCTCTTTATGGTAGAGTCTACTAACTTCTTATAGGAATTCCTTAACTATAGAAATTTCTATTTGATAAATAATGGTTTTAATGAAATTACAAAATATATAGAGCATAAGGATCATTATCTTCCATGTGAAGAAAAGCTTGTTCACCAAGTGAAGAAAATAGCCTTATCATAGAGATCATCTTTATTTCATTGCAATTTTGATGTTTGATAGGATAAAGTAGTAGATAATGCTTTAAACTTAATTATACTAACCACTGCTTTTAGATAAGTTTTTGATATGTTTGAGTGACTTGTTCAATGTTTTTAAAGTGTTTTTTCTATCAAAGTTGAGTTTAATTGACTAAGTTTTTAAGTTTGTTGAGTAATCTCCTGTGTTCATTGAAGTTCTTGTCTTTGAGAAAAAGCTTTGTGGACAAATGGTGATAAGTTAGAAGGAAAAACTACGTTTCAGAAAGCGTTAGCTCTTTGTCAAGGCATGATAATCAACTAACCTATGAGGTTTGTCCACTAACCTGGCCAACCTTGAAAGCAACATATTTTTTGGGTTGATAACTTTGTCGACTAAGTCTTAAAGTTTGTCAACTAACCTTGTTTTCTAGAAACCCAAGTGTTAGGTCTTAAAGATTTGTGGACAAAGGTGTAACATCCCAATTAGGTTTGTTTTATAACCTACAAAGTCAAGTTTCTAGGTAACCTAAGTCATGCAAGCTTTGTCGACCAACCTTGGAGGTTTTCATGAAATCCTAGTTTAACAGTTGTCACTCTAATGTTATGAGAAGCTCGATTATTGACTAACCCTTTGGGCTTTGTCAACAAACTTGATCCAATGTTATAAGATATGTCTAACAGCTAGTTGAAATTTGTGGGCTAACTTGCATACTTTGTCAACTAACCTCTAATAATACATTTAATGCAGCAAGTTTATGTTACACCTCACTTAGGAATGAGTAGTTCTCATTTCTATATATAGAACCATATTTAAGATGATTGATAAAAGTATTAACTATTATCGAGCTAAATTGTTGCTGAATTATTTAAGATTCACTCATACTCTCATTAAAGCCTTATCTACTTCTTTTTAGAGTGAGAAAGTGAGCTTTATTGTTTCATATTGACTTTTCAAGAGAGATTACTTGTTGTAAATTTTATTTCTACCGCTGGGTAGAATTCTTTGTATGGTGGGAAAACACTAAGAGATTGGCTGTATACACTCATTGTAAAGGAATATGGAGAGCTTTCAAGTTCTAGTGAGAGAACTTGCTATTATACTGAGGTGCTACAAGAACCCGGTTGAATTTTGCAAGATTAATGAAAAATCTCAAGTGGTGGCTTGAGGACTAGACGTAGGTCAAATGAACTTTAGCGTTTGATTCTCTCTACTCGTACTCTTTTCATTTGTACAACTTTGTTATGTTTTTAGTTTCTTATACTATTGCATAGGTTTTCATTGTTGTGTAGAAAATTTCCAAAAGTCAAATTTAGTCCCCTCTTCAGCTATCCAACTACTCAACAATTTCCTCTGTGTCTTCTTTTACATTTTGCCTGAACTAAGAAGGAGACTAAATATTATTAACATCCTTTGTCTAAGTATCTCTTAGTTTAGGTAGTGGTCAAAAATTTTATCTGTCTTAATTTCATTAACATTGTCTATTGACATCTAGTTTATTCTAGTAATAACATCAATGTCATAGGAAAGCATACAAGTGAAATCAAGTGTGGTACAACAACAATCATATTGGACAAGGCAATGCACACTTGGGAGGTAATAACCTTAACCCTAATAGGAGTGAAAACAATCCACTCATAGGGTAAGGTATTGATAATGAGACCCAATTTCCCAATATAGTCATGAAATATGAAACAATGACCTAGCACTTGAATCAAACAATACTTTTACTAGAAAATCATTTTTCTTTATCATACCTTATATGACTATATTTTACAATATTTTTATCCCATAAATCTGGCATTTTTATCACATTTATTGGCTATTTTGAGGGTTTTATATAGTTTGTGAAAAATGTGTTAAGTCCTTGATTTTAAGCATATTTTGTGATATTTTATCATATTTCATAGGTGTGGTTGTTAATTCTTTCCATCAGTACATTTTCCATATTATTTAGCTAATTAAGTACAAATTTGACTTTTCCAGATGATTAAATTAGGGTTTTCCATATAACTTCGAGTGAAATTTTGTCAGGGAATTTCCATTCCATTATCCATTTAATGTTATTAACCATTCTATGTGATTAGATTTTCATCCATGTTGAACTCATTTTTATGTACTATTCATCCCTTTTTTACTCTCCTAAAATGCCCCTAGTTCCAGTCCCATTTGAAATTATGTTTAATTTTTCTAAATGATTCTTGGATTAATCACGTAATCATCATCTATAGCACTTAATAAGGATCAATTTAAGTTACCAAACTTGGCCATAGTAATTGGGGTTTCCATTCTAAAGCTGGTCAAAGTTTAGTCAAAGAAGGGCATTTTAGTCAACTTTCCTAAGAAGCCTATTTTCTTGTTATTTTCTTGTGGATTTTTCTCACTTTCTTTTGCATCATTTTCAGAGAAATTTTCTTTGATTTTTCATGTTAAATTTTGTGCTAATCCATGTCCCAATCATGCTTAATTTGATTTCATAATGTTAGACCTAAGTTTCATGTCATCATGTTACATGGTTGAATATGTCAGTTTTTTATTATTTCTTGTAACACGTTTTGATAGGTTTTTAGGCATGGACATGTTGGTAAGTCAATGGGCTAGAGGACTATAGAAATGGCATAAGATAGAGGTCCATTCATTCACACATTCCACATCACATCCTAGTCACTCTTTATTAATCCACGTAACACATTTTTCTAGAAATTACCTCCATACCCCTTCCTAAAGCCCTAAATACCTTGTTAGTTAGGCTGACTTCCCAAGAGGGGGGTGAATTGGGAAGATAAAAAATTTTTTGCACAAAGTGAAATAGGTGAAGAAAGCAAAGTATAATGAAAGCAGCGTATAAGCAGAGCAAACTGAAAAAGTAATGATATGGAGAAGAACACTCAGAAATTTATCCTGGTTCGGTCTATCCACTTGACCTACGTCCAGTCCCCAAGACACCTGTTGAGATTTTTCACTATACTACAAGCATTCAATGGGCTTCTTGCAAATGCCACAGTACACAGCTTGTGCTCTGTTTTCTAGAGCTTTCTCAATCTCTCTAAGCACTTCCACAATGTGCTTCCCAATCCCTTTGTGATATCCCCTCACAAGTAAATCTATCTTTCAGATGAAGATTAAATTGTTTACAAAAATATAACTCTTTTGAATAGAGTAAATATGAAGGTTAAAGTACAAATATTGAAGTTGAGAGGGTAAAAGCTTTTTGAGAAGAAGATTTGGCAGAATTTCAGTATATACAAGTTTGATTCGTTACCCACAACTTCAAATGATGTTGTAGTTATAGATTTAGGTCCCAACTATTCGTTAGAGACAAAATCTATCCGTTGAGGAAGTTATCCAACGGTTACTCCAAAAAACTATCCGTTAACCAAACGCATTTAATGCTTCTGACATACTGAAATTCGAATTTCGGTTGGTCAACAGACGAATTTTGAAGGAATCGAAGGTTAAAGCTTCCAACATTGAAATACCGAAGTTCGTCTGTTCATGAAGTGAAATTCGAATTTTGAAACTTAGAAAATGTTTTCATGTTATGACATACGAATTTTCAAGAAGAAAGTTTTTCTGTTAAGTGTGAACAGTGTTTTCAATTTGCTACAGTGCCCTCGAAATTTCAAATTTTGGAACTCCAAAGTTCTTCTGTCCGTTGTACATTCAAAAGACACAGTAGTTCACTTTCTACGAAATTCGAATTTTGAAAGAGTGAAGTTCGTCTGTCAGAGAGTCCTCTCTTCAGACTTACTTCAACATTCGAAGTTTCAAAACTTTGTTATTCGTATGTCAACATTTCATTTTTAACAGACTTACAGCCTAAGCTTCTGAAATTCGAATTTTAATGTTCAAAGTTCGTCTGTCAGAGAGCAATTTTGAAGCTCAAGATAATATTGATTTCAGATGAACTTTAACATTATTTCAGATGAATTTCTTTGGTTTTCACAAATTGCATTTTGTCTGAAATTCAAATTTTGAAGACTTAAAGTTCGTCTGCTCTAAGAAGCTTCTTTCTGGCTCATATGAAAATTCAAATTTTGGTAAATCAAAATTCGTCTGTCAAAGAAGAATCTCTTCAGACTTATTCAGTTTCAGCTCAAAATTCGAATTTCCAAAGTCAAAGTTCGAATTTCCAACATGACAGTTCAATATAAACTTTTCAAACTTCGTCTGTTGGTGGGTATTTTTCAAATAGTTCGTGATTTAACATAAAATCAACTTTTTAAAACATATTTTCATCAAATCAAAGACTTTTACCCATAACAAAAGATCCTACAACAATCATAGCAATGATTACTCAGATTTTCTTCACTAGAGACACTTTGAGCTCCTTTGATATCTTCAATCCAAGCTCTTGAGAGTTGATTTGGAATCATCAAAACTTCTTGATTCAATATTCTCCCCCTTTTTGATGATAACAAAATAACTTACAAACTGGATTAGTACTTGGGTTTGCTTTTACAAGCTCCCCTTCAACATATGCATTATATTTCAAAAGATATCATATATAGCAGATCAAGTGAAGATATTCAAAGAGTAATATGCACAAAACATTGCAACCAAGAAATTCATTCATTTAATCAAATGTTGCTATACAAAAACCAATTAAAGTTTAGTTCTTCAAAGATTAATTTCAAAACACTAAGTACAAACATCAAACAACCATCTAAAACTTTATACAGCACAATAATAGAACTCAAGCCTAATCTCTAAAATAAATCTTCAATCATTTCTTCTTGGTCTTGGTCTTCTTGCTGTACGTCTTCCCTTTCCCAGATGGCTCAGCAGTAGACTTTCCAGTAGCTGACTTTCCAGTTTGCTCAGTCTTCCCCCCCTTTTTGGCATCATTAGGAAGGCCAACAAAATCAGCCGGAGGAGGGATCTGAGAGACAGGAATAGCTCGAAGTGGCACAGAAGCAAAAGGAATATCTGGTTCAACTGGTGCAGGAGGCTCAGGACTTGGTTCTTCATCATCATCAGAGACCTCAAGCAACTCCTGCATTGCCTGCCTGGAAAGAGCCAACTGAGTTCTTTGTTCCTCTGAGAGTCCATAAGCAGTGAGAGAAGGAGGAGCTGGTTTATCAGGACGAAACATTTCTTCAAGCCTTCTCCTCTGAGCTTGCAGCAGGGCATTGTGAGCAATAGCTTCATAATCAACAACTGTCACAATGCTTCTCTCTTCATTGATGGCATCCTCATGCATAGAAGAGGTTGAAATGGCTGCAACCAGTCTTTCAACTTGCTCAGATTCTTGAATGGACAGAATTGAATCCTGAGCATCTTCTTGCATAGGCTCATGAGGGCTTGGTTCTTGAAGTCCTTCTTCTTCCAAACCATAGTCCAAGGGTGGACCAGGACTTGGTGTCCTCATTGTACCAGCAGGCTCATCCTCATCTATATCATCATCATGGTCAGAGGAGGCTAGCTCAAAGGGGCTTGGAGGCTCAGGAGTTGGAGAAAGGACAGGCACAGAGAACCCTGACTGAGGTGGAGCTGATGTGGTAGGGATTGCACTTTTGATATCTTCATAAGCATCAGCAACCACTTTCATGTTCTTTGCCAACTGATGTATCTGATCTTACAGATGAGCAAACTTGGCATTTTGCTCATCTCTGATGCTAAGAATGAGTGTAGACAGGCTGTCATACAACTCAGTGATCTTGGTTGGCTTAGCACGAGAGGAGGGAGTGGATGGAATTTGAGTAGGCTTAGAGGGAGATGGGATAGGGACAGAGGGCTGAGGAGTAGGTCTGACAAGAGCCTCAGAAGTACCCTCTTGCTGTAGGGAGGTACCTTCAACAAAGAATAGATCTTTAGTTCTTCCTGCTCCTTTTCCAACCCATATTCCTTCATCCTTTTCAATACCCATTCTTTGCAGTTCTTCCTCCTTGAAGATCTCAGTGGGCTTGCCCTTCCCCTTCTCAAGATGCTGAATTCTGGCATACTATAGAATTCTGGAAATGATAGCAGCATAGGGGAGTGTGGAGTCCTTCCTCTGATCTCTTGCCTTGATCATGCGTTGAAGTATGATGTGTCCCATGTTGATCAGCTTTCCACGCATGATTGCAGCCATGACATGTGCCTCTGCCCTTGTTATCAGATTAAAGCTGCCTCCTTTGTTGAATATGATCCTGGATACTATGTAGTGTAGGATCCTCACTTGAACACTGAGGTCTGTGGGCTTCAACACATTTATGGATGGCCAATTTTCCCTTCTTCTGAACAATGTGCTCAAAATTGTGCTCTCCTTGAAGTTCAGAAAGGGGCCACCTTCTTCATCAGCAGTATCTGCCTCATCCATGTATCCAGAGGCAGTGATGTCAATCTTGAGTCCATCTTGCCCTGGGATCTCCAGTACCTCATTAAATGTCTCATCAGTAAGCCAGATGGTCCTAGACCTTAGATTGACTGCCCACTTCTTCTTCTTGCTATAGTACTTGAAGGAAGCATACCAAGACTTCACTACCTCATCATCATATCTCTCTAATACATCCAACAGATTCTTGTATCTCATCATCCATATACCAGCATCAAAGTTGTTGGAGACAAGAAATCTTCCAAGTTTACACAATGTGGCTTAATTACCTTTTTGTTGGCAAACTTGGTGGAGTATTCCTCTTGAATCTGTGGAGTGCTCCATAATGGCAGTGTGGTAAGCTCATATTCCCCAGATTCAGTACTTGAGGATGACGTGGAAGCAACTGGTTCAGCAGCAACAGGAACAGGGACCAAAGGTTCTACTACCTTTGATGAAGAGGGTCCAGCCTTCTTTGATTCTCCCTTGGGTGTAGATTTCTAGCGTTTGGAAGGAGTTCCCTTGCTGGATTCGGCCTTTCTCTTCGGTTTTTCTCCTTCCTTCATGGCATATTAGGATTTTACAGAACGTTTTGGCCGAGCCACTCCTTTGCCAGCTTCGGGATTCTTGACTCATGCCATTTTCACGGATGAATGATGCAGAAATGGGGCAAGGAATAGGTTTAAATGATGCAAAAGGAAGTTTAAACGGTGGGAAATGACGGTTTTTGGTCAGAATTGAAGAGGATTGAAAGCAGGATTGGAACAGACTCAGAGAGAATAGGAATAGGGTTGCGTCTGTTCAAATGAAAACCGTCGGTTTTAACGTATGTAACCGTCTGACAGACAAATTTTGAAGGGTCAAAATTCAAACTTCGGGCAGTTACAAGTTAAACCGTTCAGCAAAGCTTACTGACAGACAAATTTTCTTCTGAAAGTTCGTCTGACAGAGGCTTGGATAAAATAACACAAGATAAACAGACGAACTTTGTTCCAACAAAGTTTGAATTTCATGAGCAATCACCAATCAGCAAACAAACTACCAAACAACAGACGAATTAAGCAAACAAAACTTCATCTTTCAAAGATTCAACATTGAGGAGCATGCTTCAACAGACGAATTTTGAGTCAGAAATTCGAATTTCTTCACTTTGTGAAAGTTATCCAACATTTGTATGCTAAGAGATAAACATCAGTATAATCAATATGTTGGACAGTCATAACTTTGAAATTTTGTTCTTGAAAATTCAAATTTTGAAGGATCAACAGACGAATTTCGGGGCATCACCGAGAACTGTTCCTTCTCATAACATGCCGAAGTTCGTCTGTTGGGTATCCAAAATTCGAATGTTGACCATGCTGACTTCCTCAGAAACTCAATTTTTCACAGAAATTCGTCTAACACATAATCAATATACGAATTTCAACTTTAAAAACTTACAGAATGGATTCAGAAGCTTAGAATTTCTTCCATTTTCTTCATTCTTTGATTGTTCCATTCTGGTAAGCTCCATTTTTCAGATTTATCAGCATTGAATCTCATGAGAAGCACCTGCAACTTAAATTAAACACTCTCTGATGCTAAAGTTAGAACTAATTCAATGTTGAAAGATTTAAAAATAGAATTGCATACAGATTTACTTACAGTTCATTGGGATTTACCATGCCCAATTCTCTTCTTATTTTGCAATGTCTATCTTCTGACAGATGCTTTGTTAGGATATCTGCAATTTGGTCTTCAGTTGGGATGTACTCTAGTCTGATTTCTCCTTTCAAAACATGATCCCTTATGAAGTGGTGTCTAACTTCAATATGTTTTGTCCTTGAGTGCATGACAGGATTCTTTGTGATATTGATAGCACTTTGGTTGTCACATATGATTGGTATTTCTTTCAACTCAACCTCAAGATCTTCCAGTTGCTGTTTCATCCAGATGACTTGGGCACAACAGCTTCCAGCTGCAACATACTCAGCCTCTGCAGTGGATAGGGCCACACTGTTTTGCTTTTTGCTAAACCATGAAACCAAAGATCCTCCAAGAAACTGACAAGTTCCACTTATGTTTTTTCTTTCAGTTTTGGATCCTGCAAAATCAGCATCAGTGTATCCTTTGAGATCCTCTCCATTGCCCTTTGGATACCAAAGACCCATCTGTGATGTTCCAATAAGATATCTGAAGATTCTCTTCACAGCAGTAGCATGGGTTTCTTTGGGACATGATTGGAACCTTGCACACATACAGACACTAAACATAATGTCAGGTCTGCTAGCAGTTAAGTACAGCAGAGATCCAATCATTCTCCTATACTGAGTTATGTCAAACAATTTCCCTTTCTCATCCATGTCCAGTTTGGTTGCAGTAGCCATAGGTGTCCCCATTGGCTTGGCATTTTCCATTCCAAACTTCCTCAGCAATTCCTTCAGATACTTGGATTGATTGAGGAAGATACCATCATTGCACTGTTTGATTTGCAATCCAAGGAAGAAGTTGAGTTCACCCATCATAGACATTTCGAATTCCCCCTGCATTAGCTTAGAAAAATTCTTGCAAAGAGATTCATTAGTAGCACCAAATATAATATCATCAACATAGATTTGAACAATCAGTAAATCTTTGTTTTCTTTCTTAGTGAACAAAGTTGTATATACTTTTCCTCTGTTAAATCCCTTGTCAATTAGAAAGTTACTCAATCTATCATACCATGCTCTCGGGGCTTGTTTTAAACCGTAAAGAGCTTTCTTCAGTTTATAAACATGGTTTGGTTTTGTAGAATCCTCAAAACCTGGAGGTTGATCTACATAAACTTCTTCCATGATATATCCATTCAGAAAAGCACTCTTTACATCCATTTGATATAACAAAATATTTTTCATGCATGCATATGCTAATAGAATTCTAATTGCTTCTAATCTAGCTACTGGAGCAAAGGTTTCCTCAAAATCAATGCCCTCTTCTTGATTATAACCTTTAGCAACCAGTCTAGCTTTGTTTCTGATGATTGATCTTGATTCATCAAGTTTATTTCTAAACACCCATTTGGTACCTATGACAGGATGATTTTTGGGTCTAGGCACTAAATCCCAGACTTGATTTCTTTCAAACTGATTTAATTCATCCTACATAGCTAGAATCCAGTACTCATCAGTTAAGGCTTCCTCAGTACATTTAGGTTCAATTTGTGAAATGAATGCACAATTAATCATTTGATCCCTTAACTGTTTTCTGGTTCTAACTCTCTCTTGAACATTCCCTATCACTTGATCAACAGGATGATTCCTTTGATATCTCCAAGCTCTAGGGAGTTCTTGAGATGTTTCTTCATTATTTTCTTCTTCAAAAACTCTCTCATGAATATCTTCCTCTATATCAACAGATTCAGATATTTTTGGAGGCTCAATTACATCTTCATTAGATTTATCTAACTTTTTAAGATTTGAAACAAGATCATCCTCATCAGTAACATGTTTAGAAGCAGTTTCATTTTCAATGAATACTACATGCACAGATTCTTCTATTAATGAAGACTTTTTATTAAAAACTCTATATGCTTTACTCCTACTAGAATAGCCCAGAAATATACCTTAATCGGATTTGGGATCAAACTTACCCAGATTTTCTTTCCCATTGTTGTGAATGAAGCATTTGCACCCGAACACATGGAGATGGGACAGATTTGGCTTTCTCCCCTTGTACAGCTCGTATGGAGTCTTTCCCAGGATGGGTCTGATGTATGCTCTGTTGATGATGTAACTTGCTGTGTTTACTGCATCAGCCCAGAACACTTGAGAAAGTTCTTTTTCATTCAGCATAGCTCTGGCCATCTCTCCAATAGTTCTGTTCTTCCTTTCTACTACTCCATTCTGTTGAGGAGTCCTAGGAGCTGAGAAGTTGTGGTCAATTCCATGCTCACTGTAGTACTCCAGGAAGTATGCATTTTCAAATTCTCCTCCATGGTCTGACCTGATAGATACAATAGAAATACCTTTCTCATTTTGCACTTTCTTGGCTAAGGTTACAAATGCATCAAAGGTATCACTTTTAGAAGAAAGAAATAATGTCCAAGTAAATCTAGAATAATCATCCACAATTACAAGCACATACAGATTACCACCAATTGTTTTTACGCTAGATGGACCAATTAAATCCATAAGCAGTAGTTCTAGTGGTCTAGTTGTGGTGACTACATTTTTAGGTTTAAAAGAAGAGTTAGTTTGCTTTCCTCTTAAGCATGCATCACATTCTTTATCCTTTTCAAAAGCAATTTTTGGCCGGCCAGTGACTAGCTCATTTTTAACCAGTTTTGAAAGTTGATTCATGTTAACATGAGCTAATCTTCTATGCCATAGCCAACTATCATTGTCCTGACTGATTAAGCAAACAGAATCTAAGGGAGGAAGTTCATCAAGATCAATAGTATAGCAGTTACCATCTCTTTGAGCCTTGAGGATTACTTTGTGATCGCTTTTTCTGATGACTAGGCAGAATTTTGAGTCAAACAGCACCCAATTTCCTTTATCACATGTTTGGCTCACGCTCAGTAGATTGTGGTTGAGGCTTATCACAAACAGCTGTTAGCAAGGCTGACTTCCCAAGAGGGGGGGTGAATTGGGAAGATTGAAATTTTTCTGCACAAAGTAAAGCAAGTGAAGATATCACAGTATAATGAAAACAACGTGTAAAACAGAGCAAGCTGAAAAGTAGAGATAAGGAGAAGAAAACTCAGTGATTTATCCTGGTTCAGTCTATCCACTTGACCTACATCCAGTCCCCAAGACACCTCTTGAGATTTATCCACTATCCAGCAAGAATTTCAACGGGCTTCTTGCTAAAGCCACAGTACACGAGTATGCTCTGTTCTGAGCTCTCTCAAACTCTCTAAGCACTTTCTCTATGTGCTTTCCCAATCCCCTTGTGAATACCCCTCACAAGTAAATCTATCTTCCAGATGAAGAGTAGATAGTTTACAAATGAATAACTCTCTTGAATAGAGTAGATATGAAGGTTTAAGTACAAATAATGAAGTTGGAAGGGTAAAAGCTTTTGAGATGAAGATTCAGCAGAAATTCGGTATATACAAGTTTGATTTGTTTCCCATAACTTCAAATGATGTTGTATTTATAGATTTAAGTCTCAAATATCCGTTAGAGACTAAATCTATCCGTTGGGGAAGTTATCCAACGGTTACTCTGAAAAACTATCCGTTTACCAACCGCATTTAATGTTTCTGATATACTGAAATTCGAATTTTGGTTGGCCAATAGACGAATTTCGAGGGAACAGAAGGTTAAAGCTTCCAATGTTAAAATATGAAGTTCGTCTGTCCATAGAGTGAAATTCGAATTTTGAAACTTATAAAATATTTTCACAATGTGACATACGAATTTTCCAGAAGAAAGTTTTTCTGTAAATCGTGAACAGTGTTTTCAATTTTCTACAGTACCCTCGAAATTCGAATTTTGGATGCCCAAAATTCGTCTGTCCATTGAACGTTCAAAGAGGCACAGTAGTTCACTTTCTTTGAAATTCGAATTTTGGCAGAGTGAAATTCGTCTGTCAGAGACCAGTTTTGAGACTTAAATCATTCTTGATCTTAGATGAACTTTATCAAACTTTCAGACGAATTTCTTCTATTTTCTCAAGTTTTGTTTTGTCTGAAATTCGAATTTTGAAAGAGTGAAATTCGAATGTCACAAAGTAGCTCCTTTGACTTAGATGAAAATTCGAATGTTGCTAAGTCAAAGTGCGTCTATCAGAGAGCATTTTTCAAACTTAGTTTCTTCTTGATTTCAGATGAACTTTAGCATAGTTTCAGACGAATTTCTTTGGTTTTCACAAATTGCATTTTGTCTGAAATTCGAATTTTGAAAGAGTGAAGTTCGTCTGTCACAAAAAGGCTTCTTTCAGACTTGATGAAAATTCAAATTTTGAATGACCAAAATTCGTCTGACAGAGGGACACCTCTCCAGACTTATTCAGTTTTAGCTCGAAATTCGAATTTCCAAAAGCAAAGTTCGAATTTCCAACTTGACAGTTCAGTTATACTATCAAACTTCGTCTGTTTGTGAGTATTTTTTTAAATAAGTAAAGATTTAACTTCAAATCAAGGTTTGAAAATGCCTTTTTCTCAAATCAAAATCTTTTACCCAATCTAAACAAAAACTAAAGATCCTACAAAAGATCTAATAGCAAATACTCAGAAAATCTTCACTTGAAACAGCTTTGATCTCCTTTGATATCTTCAATCCAAGCTCTTGAGTGTTGGTTTGGAATCATCAAAACTCTTGATCCAACATTCTCCCCCTTTTTGATGATGACAAAACAACTCACAAACTGGATTAGTACTTGGGTTTGCTTACACAAGCTCCCCCTCAACATATGCATTACAGTTCATAAGATATCATTTTCGACAGATTAAGTGAAGAGATTCAAAGCCCAAATTATTGCAACCAAGAACATAATTTACTTAAACAAATTGTTGCAATACATATTTCAATCAGTTCTCTAAACATCAAACAAGCAAAAAACAATAAAACAATTAAAACTAGATACAACAAGAAGATTCAGCCTAAGATCTAAAATCATCACTTCTTCTTTGGCTTAGACTTCTTGCTGTAAGTCTTTCCTTTTCCAGATGACTCAGCAGATCTTCCAGCTTGCTTAGTCCCAGTTTGCTTTATCTTCTCCCCCTTTTTGGCATCATCAGAAAGCCCAGCAAAGTCCATTGGAGGAGGTATCTGAGTGAGAGGAACAACACGAAGAGGGACAGGAGCAAAAGGAATCTCTGGCTGAGCTGGTGCAGGGGGCTCAGCAGGCTCTTCATCATCATCATCAGAGACCTCAAGCAGCTCTTGCATTTCCTGCCTAGAAAGAGCCAGTCGAGCTCTCTGTTCCTCTGAAAGACCATAAGCAGCAAGGGAAGGAGAGGCTGGTGTAGTAGGAGGAAACATTTCTTCAAGCCTTCTCCTTTGAGCTAGCAGAAGAGCATTGTGAGCAATAGCAGCAAAGTCAATAACAGGCACAATGCTCCTTTCCTCATTGAGTGCAGCTTGCAGAAATGGTGAAGCAGAGATGGATGCTACTAGCTGCTCAACTTGCTCAGACTCTTGGGTGGAAAGGATAGAGTCCTGAGCAACTGCTTCATTCTGCTCAATTGGGCTTGTTTCCTGCAGACCCTTTTCCTCCATGCCATAGTCCAAGGGAGGACCAGGACTTACCTCATTATTGGAGGCCTTTGGCGTGCCAGTTGGTTCAGTCTTTTGCATACCAACATCAGGGATAGGAGAATCCAGCTCAAAAGGACTTGGAGGCACAGGAGATGGAGACAGAGTAGGTTCAGGGATACCAGGCTGAGGTGGAGCTGAAGTGGTAGGAATTGCATTTCTAATCTCTTCATAGGCATCAGCCACCACCTTCATATTCACAGCCAACTGATGGATCTGATCTTGTAGATGAGCAAATTTGGTGTTTTGCTCATCCCTAATGCTGAGAATGAGTATTGACAGACTGTCAAACAACTCAGTGATCTTTGTTGGCTTGACCCGTGAGGAGGGAGTGGAAGGAGGGTGAGTAGGCCTGGAGGGAGATGGAATAGGCTGAGAAGGCTGAGGTACAGATCTGCCAGGTGCCTCAGAGGTGCCTTCTTGTTGGAGGGATGCATCAGCAACAAAGAACAAATCTTCAGATTTTCCTGCTCCCTTTCCAACCCAATTTCCGTCATCTCTTTCAATGCCCATCCTTTGCAATTCTTCTTCTTTGAAGGCCTCAGTGAGCTTCCCTTTCCCCTTTTCAATGTGCTGAATCCTAGCATGCTGCAGGATTCTTGAAATAATTGCTGCATAGGGGAGTGTGGAATCTTTTCTCTGATCCCTTGCCTTTATCATACGCTGGAGAATGATATGACCCATATTGATCAGCTTCCCACGTATGATAGCAGTCATCACATGAGCCTCTGCCCTTGTTATCAAATTGAAGCTGCCACCTTTGTTGAATATGATCCTGGACACTATGTAGTGCAAGATCCTTACTTGTACACTGAGGTCTGTGGGCTTCAACAGATTTATTGTGGGCCTATTCTCCCTTATTCTGAATAAGGTGTCCAAGATGGTACTTTCTTTGTAATTCAGAAAGGAGCCACCTTCATCATCAGCTGTACTAGCCTCATCCATATATCCAGAGGCTGTTATGTCAATTTTCAGCCCATCTTGTCCTGGGATTTCCAGCACCTCATTGATTGTTTCATCAGCAAGCCAAATGGTCCTTGATCTTACGGTGACCTCCCATTTCCTTTTCTTGCTGTTATATTGAAGAGAGGCATACCAAGTCTTCACTACCTCATCATCATATTTTTCAGCAATTTCCAATAGATTTCTATATTTTATCAACCATATTGCAGCATCAAAGTTGTTGGATATCAGAAATTACTCCATATGTACACAGTGAGGCTTGATTATCTTTTTGTTGGAAAATTTGGTAGAGTACTCTTCTTGAATCTCTGGGGTGCTCCACAGTGGCAGTGTAGTCAATTCAAACTCTCCAGATTCAGTAGAGGAGGAGGAAGCCACAGCAGCAGTATCAACCGAAGGAACTGCAGACTTTGAGGATGAGGGCCCAGCTTTCTGAGATTCTGACTTGGATGATGATTTTTGGCGTTTGGAAGGAGTGTCTTTACTGGGTTCGGCCTTTCTCTTGGATTTCTCTCCTTCCTTTGTAGCATATTGAGATTTGACCGTCCTTTTTGGCCGAGTTCCAGCTTGTCCTGTTCCAGGAATCTTCACTCTCGCCATTTCTTGATTGAATGAAGCAGAATGTGGCTGAGAATAGATTTAAGGGGTGCGAAAGGAAGTTTAATCGATGAGAAATGACGGTTTTTGGACAGGAGTTAAGAGGATTGAAGAGAGAATCAGAACAGACTTGGATGAGTTACAAATAGGGTTGCGTCTGTTCTGTCAGAAACCGTCGGTTTTAACGTATGTAACCGTCTGACAGATGAATTTTGAGGGGTCAAAATTTGAACTTCGGGCAGTTACAAGTTAAACCGTTCAGCACATCTTACTGACAGACGAATTTTTATCTTGAAAGTTCATCTGACAGAGGCTTGAAACAATCAATACAAACACACCAGACGAATTTTGTTCCTACAAAATTCGAATGTTGAAAAGAAAAATAGCCTCAACAAACAAAACTTCAACCAATAGACGAATTAAGCATGCAGAGCATCATCTTTCAAGTATTCAATCATCAAGAGCATAATTCAACAGACGAATTTTGAACTGAAACTTCGAATTTTTCAACTTTTGTAAATATTATCCAACATTCGTATGTTAAGTAGTAATAATTCGTATAGCAGTGATGGACAATCATAACTTTGAAATTTCTATTTTTGAAAATTCGAACTTTCAAGCTTCAACAGACGAATTTCGAGGCATTACCGAGAACTGTTCCAAGGCATAACAGGCCAAAGTTCGTCTGTTGGTCAACCAAAATTCGAATGTTGACCATGTTGACCAGTTCAAAAACACAGATTATTAATGAAATTCATCTAGCAATCAAACATCATACAAATTTCAACTTTTAAAAACTTACAGAATGGATCCAGACATTAGAATAATTATCATTCACTTCTTTTTCTGGTTATTTCAATCTGGAGTGCTCCAATCTTTCAAACTTTTAGCCATTGATTTTCCCAAGGAGCACCTGCAACTATACTAAAACATACTCTGATGCTCAAGTTAGAATAAATTCTAGTAAAAAAAAATTCTAAAGACATAATTGCACAGAGATGACTTACAATTCATTGGGATTTACCATTCCCAATTCTCTTCTTATTTTGCAATGCCTGTCTTCTGGTAGAGGTTTTTTGAGTATATCAGCAAGTTGATCCTCTGTTGGGATGTATTCCAGCTTAACTTCTTCTTTCAGAACATGATCCCTTATGAAGTGGTGTCTAACCTCAATATGTTTCATCCTTGAGTGCATGACAGGATTCTTAGTGATGTTTATGGCACTTTGATTATCACACATGATGGGTATCTCTTTCATTTTAACCTCAAGATCCTCAAGCTGCTGCTTCACCCAGATGACTTGGGCACAACAGCTTCCAGCTGCAACATACTCAGCTTCTGCAGTGGATAGAGCCACACTGTTTTGCTTTTTGCTGAACCATGAAACCAGGGATCCTCCAAGAAACTGACAAGTTCCACTTGTGCTTTTTCTGTCAGTTTTGGATCCTGCAAAATCAGCATCAGTGTATCCTTTGAGATCTTCTCCATTGCCTTTTGGATACAAAAGACCCATCTGTGATGTTCCAATTAGATATCTGAAAATTCTTTTCACAGCTGTTGCATGGGTTTCTTTGGGGCATGATTGGAACCTTGCACACATGCAGACACTGAACATAATGTCAGGTCTGCTGGCAGTTAGGTACAGCAGGGATCCAATCATTCTTCTGTATTGAGTAATGTCAAACATTTTCCCATTTTCATCCATGTCCAGTTTGGTTGCAGTAGCCATAGGTGTTCCCATTGGCTTGGCATTCTCCATTCCAAACTTCTTTAACAGCTCCTTTAGATACTTGGATTGACTGAGAAAGATACCATCATTAAGCTGTCTGATTTGCAATCCAAGGAAGAAATTGAGTTCACCCATCATGGACATTTCTAATTCTCCCTGCATTAACTTAGAAAATTCCTTGCAAAGAGTTTCATTAGTAGCACCAAAAATAATATCATCAACATAGATTTGGACAATTAGTAAACCTTTATTCTCTTTCTTTGTAAATAAAGTTGTGTCAACTTTGCCTCTGTTAAACCCTTTTTCAGACAGAAAGTTGCTCAATCTTTCATACCATGCTCTGGGAGCTTGTTTTAATCCATAAAGAGCTTTCTTCAGTTTATAGACATGGTTTGGTTTTGTAGAATCCTCAAAACCTGGAGGTTGATCTACATAAACCTCTTCCATGATATATCCATTCAGAAAGGCACTCTTTACATCCATTTGATATAGCAAAATGTTTTTCATGCATGCATAAGCTAGTAGAATTCTTATAGCTTCTAATCTGGCTACTGGTGCAAAGGTTTCTTCAAAATCAATACCTTCTTCTTGATTATACCCTTTAGCAACTAATCTAGCTTTATTTCTGATTATGGTTCCAGATTCATCAAGTTTGTTTCTGAAAACCCATTTGGTACCAATAACAGGATGATTTTTGGGTTTAGGTACTAAATCCCAAACTTGATTTCTTTCAAACTGATTTAGTTCATCTTGCATTGCCAAAATCTAGTAATCATCAGTTAAGGCTTCTTCAGCACATTTGGGTTCAATTTGAGAAATGAAAGCACAATTTAGCATTTGATCCCTTAACTATTTTCTGGTTTTGACTCTCTCTTGAACATCTCCTATCACTTGATCAACAGGATGATTCCTTTGATATCTCCAAGCTCTAGGGAGTTCTTGAGATGTTTCTTCATTATTTTCTTCATCAAACTCTTGCTCCTGGATATCTTCCTCTACGTTAACAGATTCAGATATCTTTGGAGGTTCAGTTCTACTTTTATCAGAAATGCCCAGTTTTTCAAAATTGAAAGCAAGATCATCCTCATTGGTAAGATGTTTTGAAATAGTTTCATTTTGAATGAAAACCACATGCACAGATTCTTCTACCACATTTGATCTTTTATTATAAACTCTATATGCCTTACTCCTACTAGAGTAGCCTAGAAATATACCTTCATCTGATTTGGCATCAAATTTACCTAGGTTTTCTTTGCCATTATTGTGAATAAAGCATTTGCACCCGAACACATGGAGATGGGACAGATTTGGCTTTCTCCCCTTGTACAGCTCGTATGGAGTCTTTCCCAGGATGGGTCTGATGTATGCTCTGTTGATGATGTAACTTGCTGTGTTTACTGCATCAACCCAGAACACTTGAGAAAGTTCTTTTTCATTCAGCATAGCTCTGGCCATCTCTCCAATAGTTCTGTTCTTCCTTTCTACTACTCCATTCTGTTGAGGAGTCCTAGGAGCTGAGAAGTTGTGGTCAATTCCATGCTCACTGCAGTACTCCAGGAAGTATGCATTTTCAAATTCTCCTCCATGGTCTGACCTGATAGATACAATAGAAATACCGTTCTCATTTTGCACTTTCTTGGCTAAGGTTACAAATGCATCAAAGGTATCACTTTTAGAAGAAAGAAATAATGTCCAAGTAAATCTAGAATAATCATCAACAATTACAAGCACATACAGATTACCACCAAGACTTTTCACCCTAGATGGTCCAATTAAGTCCATATGCAGCAATTCAAATGGTCTTGTTGTGGTAACTATGTTTTTAGATTTGAAGGATGATTTAATTTGTTTTCCTTTTAAGCATGCATCACATTCTTTATCCTTTTCAAAAGATATTTTTGGCAAACCAGTAACTAGCTCATTTTTAACCAGTTTAGACAATTGATTCATATTGACATGAGCTAATCTCCTATGCCATAACCAACTATCGTTATTCTGACTGATTAGGCATACAGAATCTAAAGGAGGAAGTTCATCAAGGTCAATAGTGTAGCAGTTACCATCCCTTTGAGCTTTGAGGATTACTCTGTGATCACTCTTTCTGATGACCAGGCAAAACTTTGAGTCAAACAGCACCCAGTTTCCTTTGTCACAAGTCTGACTCACGCTCAGTAAGTTGTGGTTGAGGCCAATCACAAACAGCACCTCTTCAATGGATGTTTCAGGGTTTTTGCCCACAATGCCAATACCAACAATTTTACCATATTGATCACCTCCAAAGGTCACCTTTCCTCCTTTCTTGTCTCTAAGGGTGATGAACTTCTCCTTGTCACCAGTCATGTGACTTGAGCAGGCACTGTCCATATACCATTTGTTGCTTTTCTTAGCTTTGAGACAGACCTGCAAAACAATGTTTATGATTTCCTTTTAGGTACCCAAATTTGCTTGGGTCCTTTTTGGTCAGTATATTTTTCCCTAGATGCACATGCAACTTTGGGAACCCATCCAACTTTCCTGCCAAGTCCATTGTTCCTCAAATCACAGGAACTGGAAATATGTCCCTTTTTGTTACAGAAATAACAGGTAGTGAAAGGACTGCTGGATTGAGAAGCAGGAAGAAAACAATGCAGATAGTACTTTTATTTTGCATACCTTGGTTGATTATATGTTTCAATGTAAGGTGACGTATTATTTTTCTTTCTATTATTCTCAGCATGCACAAAATGTCTCATATATGCATTCTGGTTTTTCTTCTTAATCTTTTCCTTGACAGCACATGGATCATAGCCAAGACCAGCTTTTCCTTGTGATATTCTTTGGCTCCCCATCAATGCAAACAACATATCTTTACCTCTAGTGAGCCTAGACATACTTTTAACTAGATAATCATTAGTTTGTTTAAGTTCAGTGCATGAAGTGCAGCAAACAGATTCAGAAGTAAGTAAAGAAGCAGTTTCAGAAACTATGCTTTGAGACTCCAGCTTGCTTATTTTTTTCTTTCCCAATTTCAGTTCTTTAGCAACTATAATAAATTCATCATGAAGCTCATGAAATGCATCCAGTAATTCAGAATAGAAAGGTTCAGATTCATATACCTCTTCTTCCAGATCACTGCTGCATGAGGGTGTGGTTTCTTTAGAAGCAAGTGCCATCAGACAAATGTTGGCAATCTCATCTTCATCTTCTTCTTCCTCATCTGAGCTGTTGCCCCATATGGATGAGATGTAGGCTTTCTTCTTTTTCCCTTTGTCAGCAGCTTTCTTTTCCTTTTCTTGCTTTTTGAGGAATTGGGGGCAGTCCCACTTTATGTGTCCCTGCTTCTTGCACTCATAGCAAGTCACAGATTCTTTTGCCTCTTTCTTGCTTTCCCCAGCAGCTACCTTCTTGAAGAATCTCTTGTTCTTTTTCTTGCTGTAGAATCTTCCAAATTTTCTGACCATCATAGCCAAGGTTTCCTCATCAAGTTCATCCTCTTCGTCAGATTCTTCTTCCTTTTCATCAGCGGCTTTGAGAGCAAGGCCTTTCTTCTTTCTGTCCAACCCGGCTTCCTTGAGAGCTTTGATTTTTCCTTCATACTCCTCAAGGCTCCCGAAGAGAGCTGTGACAGAGGCCATTGATTCTCCTCTGGCTTCTTCTATTGCTGTCACCTTGGGCTGCCATTCCAGAGGGAGAGCTCTGAGAATTTTTCTCACTTTCTCTGATTGAGTGTATTCCTTTCTTAGGCTCTTCAGTTGATTCACAATGAGAGTGAATCTCTTTTGGAGCTCCTTTACAGTTTCTCCTTCAAACATCCTGAAGCTTTCATACTCTCCAATGCACGTATTGAGTCTGTTCTCCCTGACCCCAGATGTCCCTTCATGTGCAATCTGCAGAGTGTCCCACATCCCTTTTGCAGTGGTGCATTGTGAGACCCTGTAGAATTCGTCCTGGTTCAGGGCACTGACTAAACAATGCTTTGCTTTAAAATTCAGTAGGACTCTCCTTCTGTCTTCATCATTCCACTCTGCTTCCAGCTTCTCTTTGTATCTTCCATCTTCAGTTCGAGCCATTGGGACGAAATCTCCTATATCAATGACTGACCAGATGTCAAGATCAATTGATTGGAGGTAGATCTGCATCCTCATCTTCCAGTACCCATAATGCTCTCCACTGAAGCCTGGTGGTCTGTTAGTGTTGTTCCCTTCAGGAAGTATACTCTCTCCAAAGCCAGCCATCTTTGTTCCCGGACTGTAAAATCCTTTGAATGGGAATCCGGGCTCTGATACCACTTGTTAGCAAGGCTGACTTCCCAAGAGGGGGGGTGAATTGGGAAGATTGAAATTTTTCTGCACAAAGTAAAGCAAGTGAAGATATCACAGTACAATGAAAACAACGTGTAAAACAGAGCAAGCTGAAAAGTAGAGATAAGGAGAAGAAAACTCAGTGATTTATCCTGGTTCGGTCTATCCACTTGACCTACATCCAGTCCCCAAGACACCTCTTGAGATTTATCCACTATCCAGCTAGAATTTCAACGGGCTTCTTGCTAAAGCCACAGTACACGAGTATGCTCTGTTCTGAGCTCTCTCAAACTCTCTAAGCACTTTCTCTATGTGCTTTCCCAATCCCCTTGTGAATACCCCTCACAAGTAAATCTATCTTCCAGATGAAGAGTAGATAGTTTACAAATGAACAACTCTCTTGAATAGAGTAGATATGAAGGTTTAAGTACAAATAATGAAGTTGGAAGGGTAAAAGCTTTTGAGATGAAGATTCAGCAGAAATTCGGTATATACAAGTTTGATTTGTTTCCCATAACTTCAAATGATGTTGTATTTATAGATTTAAGTCTCAAATATCCGTTAGAGACTAAATCTATCCGTTGGGGAAGTTATCCAATGGTTACTCTGAAAAACTATCCGTTTACCAACCGCATTTAATGTTTCTGACATACTGAAATTCGAATTTTGGTTGGCCAACAGACGAATTTCGAGGGAACAGAAGGTTAAAGCTTCCAATATTAAAATACGAAGTTCGTCTGTCCATAGAGTAAAATTCGAATTTTGAAACTTATAAAATATTTTCACAATGTGACATACGAATTTTCCAGAAGAAAGTTTTTCTGTAAATCGTGAACAGTGTTTTCAATTTTCTACAGTACCCTCGAAATTCAAATTTTGGATGCCCAAAATTCGTCTGTCCATTGAACGTTCAAAGAGGCACAGTAGTTCACTTTCTTTGAAATTCGAATTTTGGCAGAGTGAAATTCGTCTGTCAGAGACCAGTTTTGAGACTTAAATCATTCTTGATCTTAGATGAACTTTATCAAACTTTCAGACGAATTTCTTCTATTTTCTCAAGTTTTGTTTTGTCTGAAATTCGAATTTTGAAAGAGTGAAATTCGAATGTCACAAAGTAGCTCCTTTGACTTAGATGAAAATTCGAATGTTGCTAAGTCAAAGTGCGTCTGTCAGAGAGCATTTTTCAAACTTAGTTTCTTCTTGATTTCAGATGAACTTTAGCATAGTTTCAGATGAATTTCTTTGGTTTTCACAAATTGCATTTTGTCTGAAATTTGAATTTTGAAAGAGTGAAGTTCGTCTGTCACAAAAAGGCTTCTTTCAGACTTGATGAAAATTCAAATTTTGAATGACCAAAATTCGTCTGACAGAGGGACACCTCTCCAGACTTATTCAGTTTTAGCTCGAAATTCGAATTTCCAAAAGCAAAGTTCGAATTTCCAACTTGACAGTTCAGTTATACTATCAAACTTCGTCTGTTTGTGAGTATTTTTTTAAATAAATAAAGATTTAACTTCAAATCAAAGTTTGAAAACGCCTTTTTCTCAAATCAAAATCTTTTACCCAATCTAAACAAAAACTAAAGATCCTACAAAAGATCTAATAGCAAATACTCAGAAAATCTTCACTTGAAACAGCTTTGATCTCCTTTGATATCTTCAATCCAAGCTCTTGAGTGTTGGTTTGGAATCATCAAAACTCTTGATCCAACAACAGCACCTCTTCGATGGATGTTTCAGGATTCTTGCCCACAATGCCAATGCCAACTATTTTGCCATACTGATCACCTCCAAAGGTCACCTTTCCTCCTTTCTTGTCTCTAAGGGTGATGAACTTCTCCTTGTCACCAGTCATGTGACTTGAGCAGGCACTGTCCATGTACCATTTGTTGTTCCTTTTAGCTTTGAGATAGACCTACAAAACAAAGTTCAAGTTTTCTTCTTAGGTACCCAAATCTGCTTGGGTCCTTTTCTGTCAGTAGTCTTTTCCCTAGATACAGATGTACCTTTGGGAACCCATTTAGCTTTCCTGTCAAGTCCATTTTTCTTTATAGCACAAGAACTGGAAATATGTCCCTTTTTGTTACAGAAATGACAGGTAGTAAAGGGACTGCTGGATTGAGAAGCAGGAAGAAAACAATGCAGATAGTACTTTTATTTTGCATACCTTGGTTGATTATATGTTTCAATGTAAGGTGACGTATTATTTTTCTTTCTATTATTCTCAGCATGCACAAAATGTCTCATATATGCATTCTGGTTTTTCTTCTTAATCTTTTCCTTGACAGCACATGGATCATAGCCAAGACCAGCTTTTCCTTGTGATATTCTTTAGCTCCCCATCAAAGCAAACAACATATCTTTACCTCAAGTAAGCCTAGACAAGCTTTTCACTAAATATTCATTAGTTTGCTTCAGTTCAATGCATGATTGACAGCAAACAGATTCAGCAGAAGGTAAAGAAGTAATTTCAGAAATGTTACTTTGAGATTCCAGTTTATTAATCTTTTTCTTTGCTAGTTTTAGTTCTTTAGCAACTTTAATAAACTCATCATGAAGCTCATGAAATGCATCTAGTAATTCAGAATAGGAAGATTCAGATTCATATACCTCTTCTTCCTGATCACTGCTGCATGAGGGTTCAGCTTCCTCAGAAACAAGCGTCATCAGACAAATGTTGGCAATCTCATCTTCATCCTCTTCTTCCTCATCTGAGTTGTTGCCCCATATTGATGAGATGTAAGCTTTCTTCTTCTTCCCTTTGTCTGCAGCTTTCTTGTCCTTTTCTTGCTTCTTGAGAAATTGAGGACAGTCCCATTTGATGTGTACTTGCTTCTTGCACTCATAGCAAGTCACAAGTTCTTTTGCCTCTCTCTTGCTCTCTCTAGCTGCTCCCTTCTTGAAGATTCTCTTGTTTCTCTTCTTGCTGTAGAATCTTCCGAATTTTCTGACCATCATAGCCAGAGTTTCTTCATCCAGCTCGTCTCCTTCATCAGATTCTTGTTCCTTTTCTTCAGCAGTTTTAAGGGCAAGGCCTTTCTTCTTTCTGTCCTGTCCAGCTTTCTTGAGAGCTTTCATTTTTCCTTCATACTCCTCAAGGCTGCCGAAGAGAGCTGTGACAGAGGCCATTGATTCTCCTCTGGCTTCCTCTATTGCTGTCACCTTAGGCTGCCATTCCAGAGGGAGAGCTCTGAGTATCTTTCTTACTTTTCAGATTGAGTGTACTCCTTTCCCAGGCTCTTCAGTTGATTCACAATGAGAGTGAATCTCTTTTGCAGCTCCTTTACAGTTTCTCCTTCAGTCATTCTGAAGCTTTCATACTCTCCAATGCATGTGTTTAGTCTGTTCTCCCTAACCCCAGTTGTTCCTTCATGTGCAATCTGCAGGGTGTCCCACATTCCTTTAGCAGTGGAGCATTGTGAGACTCTGTAGAATTCATCTTGGTTCAGGGCACTGACTAAACAATGCTTTGCCTTGAAATTTAGTAAGACTCTCCTTCTGTCTTCTTCATTCCACTCTGCTTCTGGCTTCTCTTTGTATTTTCCATCATCTGTTAAGGCCATTGGGACGAAATCTCCTTTCTCAATGACTGACCAGATATCAAGATCAATTAACTGGAGATAGATTTGCATCCTCATCTTCCAGTACCCATAGTGTTCTCCACTGAAGCCAGGTGGTCTATTTGTGTTGTTCCCTTCTGGTAGTATGCTTTCACCAAAACTAGCCATCTTAATTCCCGAACTGTGAGATCCTTTGATTGGGAATCCGGGCTCTGATACCACTTGTTAGTTAGGCTGACTTCCCAAGAGGGGGGTGAATTGGGAAGATAAAAAATTTTCTGCACAAAGTGAAATAGGTGAAGAAAGCAAAGTATAATGAAAGCAGCGTATAAGTAGAGCAAACTGAAAAAGTAATGATAGGGAGAAGAACACTCAGAAATTTATCCTAGTTCGGTCTATCCACTTGACCTACGTCCAGTCCCCAAGACACCTGTTGAGATTTTTCACTATACTGCAAGAATTCAACGGGCTTCTTGCAAATGCCACAGTACACAGCTTGTGCTCTGTTTTCTAGAGCTTTCTCAATCTCTCTAAGCACTTCCACAATGTGCTTCCCAATCCCCTTGTGATATCCCCTCACAAGTAAATCTATCTTTCAAATGAAGATTAGATTGTTTACAAAGATATAACTCTCTTGAATAGAGTAAATATGAAGGTTAAAGTACAGATATTGAAGTTGAGAGGGTAAAAGCTTTTTGAGAAGAAGATTTGGCAGAATTTCAGTATATACAAGTTTGATTCGTTACCCACAACTTCAAATGATGTTGTATTTATAGATTTAGGTCCCAACTATTCGTTAGAGACAAAATCTATCCGTTGGGGAAGTTATCCAACAGTTACTCTGAAAAACTATCCGTTAACCAACCGCATTTAATGCTTCTGACATACTGAAATTCGAATTTCTGTTGGTCAACAGACGAATTTTGAAGGAATCAAAGGTTAAAGCTTCCAACGTTGAAATACCGAAGTTTGTCTGTTCATGAAGTGAAATTCGAATTTTGAAACTTAGAAAATGTTTTCATGTTGTGACATACGAATTTTCAAGAAGAAAGTTTTTTTGTTAAGTGTGAACAGTGTTTTCAATTAGCTACAGTGCCCTCGAAATTTGAATTTTGGAACTCCAAAGTTCGTCTGTCCGTTGTACGTTCAAAAGACACAGTAGTTCACTTTCTGCGAAATTCGAATTTTGAAAGAGTGAAGTTCGTCTGTCAGAGAGTCCTCTCTTCAGACTTACTTCAACATTCAAAGTTTCAAAACTTTGTTATTCGTATGTCAACATTTCATTTTTAACAGACTTACAGCCTAAGCTTCTGAAATTCGAATTTTAATGTTCAAAGTTCGTCTGTCAGAGAGCAATTTTGAAGCTCAAGATAATCTTGATTTCAGATGAACTTTAACATTATTTCAGACGAATTTCTTTGGTTTTCACAAATTGCATTTTGTCTGAAATTCGAATTTTGAAGACTTAAAGTTCGTCTGCTCTAAGAAGCTTCTTTCAGGCTCATATGAAAATTCGAATTTTGGTAAATCAAAATTCGTCTGTCAGAGAAGAATCTCTTTAGACTTATTCAGTTTTAGCTCGAAATTCGAATTTCCAAAGTCAAAGTTCGAAATTCCAACATGACAGTTCAATATAAACTTTTCAAACTTCGTCTGTTGGTGGGTATTTTTCAAATAGTTCGTGATTTAACATAAAATCAACTTTTTAAAACATATTTTCATCAAATCAAAGACTTTTACTCATAACAAAAGATCCTACAACAATCCTAGCAATGATTACTCAGATTTTCTTCACTAGAGACACTTTGAGCTCCTTTGATATCTTCAATCCAAGCTCTTGAGAGTTGATTTGGAATCATCAAAACTTCTTGATTCAACATACCTAACCTAACTCATTTGGCCTCATTATTCAGATCTGAAAGGAGAGAATTTTTTGCTCTTCCTGAGCTCTAAGGGGTTCTCCATTGTTCTCACTCATTCCTCTTGACCAATCCCTAAATCTTTCTCAATTTCTACCAATTTCTCTCATTTTCTTATCAAATCCTTTCATCTCTTTGTCAAATCGTCTCTTCCCTTCCATTTTTCCACTTAAACTCCATCCAAATTTCTCTCAATCAAGTTTGGGATGAAGTTAATTCAAGGAAGAATAGCTGTGAATTTGTGGAAGCTGATTTGAAGGAAGCAAGCGATCCTAGGGTGATTTCAAGCAATATTTTGTTGTTTCCTCCAATTTTGCTCATGTACCACATGGTGTTCTGCTTCTCTACCTTAGATTCAGCTTGTTCCATGGCTTATGAGTGAGTTCTAAGTGTTTGGTTCAAGAAGGAATCAGGAGGAGATGTTGAAGACTCAAGAGATCAACCAAATTCTCAAGGGAAATCTCTCACTTTCTTGTGTTTCCTTTCTATTAGTTCAATTGATTAGCTTGTAGGGCTAGTTAATTAGGTTAATTGGAATGGATTTAGTTCTAAACCTATTTTGAATTTGGATTGTATTGATGGACCCCTTACGAGAGAGTGGATTGTTACATTTTGAATTGAATCTTTGAATGGCAATTGATATCCAAATTTGGCCATGACTTTGTGTTGATCTTCTTGATTTAACTTGTTGGTTATTAATGGAAACATGTTTTGAATGTTAAATTGAGATAAATAGTGTGATGTTTAAGTAGAAAGTGATTGATAATTGGGCTGAATTATTTATTATTGGCCTTGGGACACATTGTTGATTCAAAGTGAAGTTGATAGCTTGAGTTAATGCCATGCCTCCAAGGTGTTTGTTTAAATGTTTTGGTGATAATTTGATATCAAATGAACTTGTTCAAATGCCTTAATAGGAAAATTGAATAGAATTGAAATTTAACATTAATTCAAGCTATCATACACATCATTTTCCCTTAGAAATTTAACTAGTCTTATGATTAATCTCCAACCAATTTCCAACTTGAGCTAAACATGTTCATTTGCATTTAAACCTATCTTTTTTCATGAGTTCTCCTTGCTCTTTTAGATTTTAAATTGTTCTTCTTTTAATCATTTTAGTTATAGTTCATTTAAAATTTTAAAATCAAATCAAAACCTCTCTTGTTAATCTAGATTTGTTATCATTAATTTTAGAATTAGTTGCATTCTAGTTTAACATTCCTTGAGCTATTATAATCACAATTAATCTTTCCTCCTTTATGAACATGACTTAGGTTGACTACTATACTACATAGTAGTTTACTTAGTTTTAAATTGGGACCCTCACGACAAGAGTCATCATCCAGCAAGAGGCTGGTAAGTCACCCAAGATGATTGAAGGTACGATTAAGATAAATAATTATCTTGTAAATGCTTTATTTCACTTAGATGCTAAACATTCATTTATATCCCATAACTGTGCTAGGAAATTGGGTCTAATAATTATTATCTTCCCCTATGACTTAATGTCTTAACTCCTACTAGGGTTAAGGCTATTACCTCCTATGCTTGTCTAAATTACTTTGCCCAATATAAATATTGTTGCACCACACATGATTTAATATGTATGCCTTTCCCCGATATTAATTTCATTATTGGCATGAATTGGTTGTGTACAAATAATATCTTTCTTGATTGTAAAAAAAAGACCATAATCCTACCTACCCCCAAATAATTGTTTATGGGAAATTAATTTACATCATTAGGCTTTTTCATAATAGAAAAACTCAAAAGAAAAAAAATTTGGCCACATAATTGTTTATTGAAATTGTTTTGTATAATTGGTCTAATTTGTAAACTAAGCTATAATTAAGGGACATTAAGTCATTAATTCTTAAGAGTAGAAAAGCCTAAGGTCAAAAAGAAAGAAGATTGAATAATTGGATCTTTTGTCAAGCCCAAAAAATTGTTCAAAAAGTCTAAGTGTTATTGGGGCAAATTGATCCTTTTAGGTTCAATAAGCATAAAGTCTCTTTATATTGCGTTTGGTTTTAGTGCTTATCACAATGTGAGATGAAATCTATATTATCCAAATCTGATCTAAATGGTCCAGATTTATAGTTTTTATTGTGATTTTTTAATAATAAAATTATTTTTTAAAAAAGTAACAGTTATAAAATTATTTTTGTTTTAGATTTTGTATCTAATAAAATAAAAAAATATATTTAAAATATAATAATAAAATTAAATTAACTTTAGTCCATCCAGTTTTATTCTGGATGATCCAGATGATTCCATGCTCATCTTTGTGATAAGCACCAAATCCAGGCACCTTTATATTGGACTAATTTACTATTCATAGGCCCAAAAGCGTTAAGATATTTTTATAAAGCTCAAATTATTATCTAGGCCCACTACTATAAGAGATAATTATATTTCGCCAAGAATACATACCCTAGGCCCAATGGTATGATGCACACTTTAATGAGCCTAAGAATTAAGCATAAGACCCAATTAAATAAATAGGCCTTCTTGAATAATTTGAAAGGCAAGAATAGCGCCACATAAGAGGAAAGGGAGGAGAAGATTGCATGCTTTTAAGACAGGGTGAGGGGTATGCTTAATATGAGGCCAAGCCTTTCTATAGAAATTCAAGAATGAAGAAAGGGTAGGTGGATGGTAAAGAAGAAGGACAAGTCTCCCTCAAGCCATGATGAAGCAAGATGATGACAAATGGCACCACTATAATTTAAGAATGAGTTAGATAAGATAAAGGGATAGGATTTTGCCAAGTAGCACAATTACAGACCATTGGATCTAAGAGAGCTTGCCTATAATCAGAGAGCACCCCTCACCCATTCTTACCATCCAAAGTTGATGCCACTTATAGAGAAAGAAGAGGAAGCGAGAATGTGAGAATTTGCAAGAAAGAGAGTTGAAGGAAGGAAGCAAGCAAGAAAGGAGGATTTGCAAAGAAGAAAGAATGTCAAAATAAGGTTAACACCACTACGCTAGAAGTGGTTTTCCTTGGCACATAAACGTTGGTGATTATACAAACAGATGCTTAGAAAAGTGAGGCGGAGGTATGGGTCAGGTTTCCTTTGCGGTTATTTAAAGAACTGCAAAGGAAAGTACTAGTTTTGAAAAACAAAAAAAAAACTTTTCTGTGGTTCTTTAAATAACTACTAGGGAAACTTTATTGAATAAAAAAATACACCACGTGGATCACCATTTTCCACAATTGATAAGAAAAAATCAACGGTCCTGACACTCTATCTTCCACTCCCTCAATTTTCTCTTTCCATATACTCATTCCTTTCTCCCCTCTCATGTGCTCAAAGTCGTACCATCGCTATCTCTCTTTCCACTTATTCCCTCCCTCCTCTCTCTTTCAATTTCACTCTCCCTCCCTCCACTCTCACTTTACTCTCACTTTGCCTCCATCATCCTCCCCCACCCTTGATGTCATCTTCCCCCAACCCCACCATCATCTCTCCCACCTCTCACCATCATCTCCCATACACCCTCACCATTTGTATTTTTCAAGTTCACAACAAGGATCTATTCAAGTAATGAGGCATACACACATTGCACCAAATTATGGAGGGGGTGATGTTGCCACATCAAAGAAAAAGCTTGGTGATGATGGAAGGAGCTGCCAGAGAGATCTAGATTGACCCTGGTGTGTGAATATTTGCTAGATCTTAGCTTCCATTGGGATTTGGACTCACACTGGTGTGTGGGTATTCTCCGACCCTTCTCTGACACAAGCTCAGTGATGATAGATCTAGCAAGTTCTCTTGAAGATGACAATGGTGGATCTAGTGGGTTCTCTAAGTTTCTTGCTTGTCTTGGATTTTGATTTGTTATTTTATTTTCTGCTTTTGGCAAAATTTTGTGTGGTGAGTCTTTCTTATTTCTAATTTTCTTGCTAATTTTGCCTGTGGAGCTTAGCACTTTTTTCCTTCCTTTTCCCTTTCTTTCATTATCTAGGTTCTCTTAAAGCTTTTTATTGAACCTAGGCAATATGTATATATCATTTTTTTTATTGGAAATAATGATCAATATTCATTTTTTGTTCTTGCTCCTTTGCATATTCTGTTTCAAGCTAGAATTTCAATTTTATATTTTTTTAATAAAAAATGACCCTTTGTTGGCCGTTCTACACAACAACTGCCAACAAGGGGTCTATTTAAAAAAATATATATATTTTCCTTTACGGTTGTTTCAAAAAATCATAAAGAATTGCAAATGAAATTTCCTCCACATTTAAATCTTTTGTGGTTAAAAATCGCAAAGGAATACCAAAAATAACCGTAAAGGAAAGTCATTTTTGTGTAATGCATGAAGGTAACAACTTGTCCTTATTCTTACATTTTATTATAGTTTTTAAGAAATTGATTTGTTTTAATATTTGTATTGTCATTTTGTGAAAAATATGTTTGAGTTATGAAATGATGCTTATGTTTAAATCAAAGCCATGGTTTTCCTTTGAACAAGTATGAATATGTATGAACATAGCTGAATCTTTAATGAACATGTTTGAATTTCACAAGAACATGCTTTTGATCTTTAAAAGTAATGGCAATACCATGAGAATATGTTAGTATGTTATAATTGTTAATTTCTTGAATAGTGTCATGCTTGAATAGAATAAATTGCCACTAAGATTTTCCAAAATCTCATCCTTAAAACCCTAACCATGTCTAGGTCCAAGACTCATGATGAAAAAAGAGGCAAAGAAGTGAAGCATTGAAGATATGTGATGATATGATGTTATATGATGTTCTTTTGTTAGAAATATCATAGATATGTAAATTGTTGATGTAAAGCCTATGACATGATTTAATAAATGAAATATTATGTTATGTAATGATTTTCCAAGTGTTTAAGGTTATATTACATGAAAAGTTATGTATAAGAACCTTAGGAAATTAAATGGTCCAATTGATGCTCCTAAGGAAATATAGATAGAAAAGTAATGAGAAATAAGATAAATTGAGGTAGAAGCTTATGAAATTGATTAGAAGACTCAATAAGCTTTTTAATAAGACCAAAGTTACCTCAATTGATTAAGTATAGAAGAAGATATGAAGTTTTAAAGAAAATGGATCAAAATATGGAAAATTAGATAGCCAAAGGAATAATAAAATTCGTGTAACAAACTGTGTAGATTAGCACAATGAAATTCCATATTAATATTTTTTCCATGTCAGGGATTGAAAGAGCTTTGATCTGGAACTTGAACTATCTCAAAATAATTTTTTTAGAATTATAATTTTTCAAAATTCAGTAAAAAAATTTAGGGTTATCAAATAAATAGTAAGTCAATTAGGAATTTTGAAGTTTTGAAATTTTGTTTGGTTAGAGCTTCCAAATCCTTTCTAAATGATTCTAATGTTTAATATATGGGAAAAAACTAAGAAAGTTAAGATGTAACATATGAGCAGGGATTAAACTTAAGACAATATATTTAAAGAATCCAACTATTTACCAAATGTGTCATGATTTTATTGGTTCTTATTTTCATGTTTCTATTCCTATTTTTCATGGCTTCTTGCTTATGCATTCGCTATTTTATGGTTGGCATCCTGGCACTATTAGCTTGTACTGTAGTGTAAAGATATTTGCATGTTTGCATAAATGATTTTTTTTTTCAGTAAAAAGGATATCACGAACATCACTGATGCCACACAAAAAAAATTTCATGGTAGCTTATATAAAAAATCTTATAATATTCCAAGTAGCTTCATCACATAATTTTAACATTGTGCAGACAGTACTGAAGAACCTACCAGGAAAATATGACACATCATCTAGTTTTTATTTGGTTGCAACCTACTATTATAGATAAAACTTAGGGGAATTAGATTGTGAGATCAAAATAATAAATTTATTATAAAATAGAACCTATTACAACTTATTTTCTTAACTTTATTATTGATATTCCTAATTTTAATATTTTTTATTAATTAAAATTTTTTTTCATAATTAATTCATTTTACTGGTTCTTAACTATAATTTCCCATAAAGCTTATATATGTATTAACAAATAGCATCCCACAATAAAAGTGGTTGGTAGATGTGAGGGGTTGTGGAGTTGCTTTTCTTGTGTGTATAAAAGAAAAAAAAAATTAAAGACTTCGGCTTGTGTCACGTTTTTTCTTGGGCCAACTGTGAAAAAATATCAAAATACAGAAATATTTGGAAAATTAGACTAAAGTGCACCCCCTATTTAAAGTTGGTTAAAATTTTTTTAAATGAACTTAGAAAATTTTCAAGTTATGGTAAAGTTTTTTTTATATCAAGGGAAAATAGAAAAATTTTTTATCCTGACTTGAAAATTTTTTAAATTTGATTGGAAAAATTCTAACCTATCTTGGAAATGAGATAAACTTTGGTCGAATTTCCCAAATATTTATTTATTTTGGTATTTATTCCCAATTCTCCATTTTTCTTTGGATATGAGTTCTATTGAGCAAGAAGCATAAAAACGTTGATAATAATTTTTTTGGAATATTATCTTATTTAAGAAAATCAGCCAACACATCCAGTAAATTGTATCATATTAAATATTTTTTGAATTAGATTCTCTAATTTGCATTTAATAGTTTAATTAATATGAAGATTAATTAGGTAATGGCCAAACAACATATGAACTTTAGGTCTTTAATATTTATCTAATAGCATAATTAATTTAATTATATTCTAATTCAATTTGATTATTGATATTTCAAATTCAGTGATGCTGGTAATAAACGTTGATTATATACGCCTAAAGTTATGCTCAAAATCAATATGCAAATATTTGAAATGTTTATTTATTCACAATAATTATATGTATATAATAAATCTGATTTTTCCCAAAATTTTTATTGGATTTCATTTCTTACCCTGGAATTTTAAATTGATTTTTTTACCATCTTTTAAATTGATTTTCAAACATTTGTGTAATGATCATTATACAGTTTTATATCAGGAGGGGTGATCAATTTGTTAATTCGACCAGCCAACTATTAGAGGGTTATCAAATATTGGGAAGTATATTGGAAAAAAAATTACAAAAGTTGTCAGAATATTGAGTTCAACTCGAGAAATAAAACTTTTTGAGTGAAACATTAGAAAATTTTACTTCTCCAGTCATTTATAACTTTATTTTTTAAAATATCCTTGAATTTTTCATCTTTTCTTTTAATAAAAGGGTATTTATGTTTTTAATTAACACTAAATAAATATATTTATTTAAAAAATAATTTAAATTTCTTGATAAATAAAAAACAATACAAGTAAATTATAGACAAACTTTTTTAGAAGTATAAAGTGACCCCTAAATATTGTTTTGGGGGGAAAAGACATTTCATGACCAATCATTTTGCTATGCAATGAGCTTTTAACTGATGAGGCTATTATTCACACATGATTAATTTTATGTTATTGTGTCTCGCATACAAAGTAAGCAAGATTTGAAAATCCCCATTCTAGATGCTAATGGCAATCCAATTGATTCAATATTAAACATAATACATAAGGAATTTGTTAACAACTTATTGTAAAAATCTTTATTGTTCTTATGTATAAGTTAGTGCATCATAACATATTGGTTTGTTTTTAGAGTCAACGATATAAGCTAGATCATTTAACCCGATCAAATGGATGTGTTAAGCTTTCAAAATGGGAATTCGAGTAGAAAACAGGCTTTTTGGGCCCAACCTTTGACTCATTTTCTTTTTTTCTAAATATTAAAAAATATATTATTTTTAATTAATGATATATAAATTATAAAATTTAAATATTATGTTAATTTTGGTGAGTGATGGCGATGATTAATTGTATTAATTTAAATAATTATATGAAAAAAAATAACAAAAAGGGCCCACGGGCTCAAGCTTTTAAAGCCGAGTCCATTTGGTAAAACAAGTTTTTGATTCAGCCCGTAGCAGGTCAACCCATTTTGCCCGCTCTATTTGTATTATCTATTTGATTATCTTTGTTTTTTATTGAACTTATGAGTGCTTCATGATTTTTATTTGGTGATGAGGTTTATTAATCATAATTAATTATATATATTTGGTTTTCATATTACTTATAATGTTTTAACATATGTATCATGCTATTTGATTAGCAATATTTTGAGCTCCATGTGCATTGCACGGGTTTTCTAATACTAGTTTATAATAATTTTGTTATTATTGCTCAACAATAATTGTTTATTTTTAATTGTTTTCTATCTAATGGCACAAAAGATATTTTTTATTTACAAAATTACTTTTTTTTAATTTCATGATCCTTTCTATTCCATTACATTGAGATGTTAAAAGAAAAAAAGAGCAACTCGTAGTAGATGGTTGAGTCCCTTAAATAAAACTTATTTTGATAATTTTTTCTACATCTAAAAAGAATTATCTTTATCTATAGGATAGGGAAGAATCTAATCTTTTACCTTTGAAACTTTTTTGTAACAAAAATATTAGATTCTACAAGGAATTCATGGTAAATCACAAGGTCCAATCCTCAAAATCAAATGTTTCTTAACACCTGTATATTTATTACCTCCAACCATAATTATTTTAAAACGAAAACAAAGTAATTTCATTTCATATGCTTTTTATATTCTGTAGCACTGTACAAAGAATGTTCCCACATTTTTAGATGGGGATGAAACTGCCCCATCCGATGGCATACCGGTAAGTTAAAATTTAACTTAAATTCAAATCGTCATATAAAGGGAGAAAACAATAACCACCCAAAATCTAAATTTTTACTTATAAAACTATTTTTCAACCAACAAATCCACAAAAAACCAATCCTCAAAATCAAATAAAAGAGGATATATACAAGAATCTCACTCATCTGCATGTTCTACAGACATGTTTATCCCTATCTTAGAGGCAAAAAGAATCTAAAAAGACATCTCAGCCCATCTTTATTTGGCACATCTGGAAGCATCACCAAACCTCGTATCTGCACTTCTGCAACTTTCCTTCGTACCAAAACAATCACACCTACTCCTGCATTTTTACATCTGACCAAACATTCTTCACCAAACTCCACCTTTATAGAAGGAAATACGTAATCTAAATCAATCACAAAGAAACATATATCCACCCTGAAATTGACTTCATTGCGCTACATCATTCGACCTAGGCTTCAAAATGACATCATTCAATTTAATACAGCAAATAACATAGCTCCATGATAGATGACAGATCAAAACAAACGATAAACATTTTCCGACAAGATTAGACTAAAAACCCTCAGAACTGTACTGAATCGATGTCATTAATGCTCTTTCTGTGGTGAACTTGGCATATTTGTATGTCTCTTTATGATTAATTTAAGGGTTCACGAAAGAAAATTTTCATCTACTCCTTTCCGACATTACTGTTGCATATCAGGACTGAGTCCACACAGAGGCCTCCTTTGATGTGGGTGCAATCGATTTGGGTCAATGAAAATTTGACGTTCATCAAATTATTAGGGTTCTTAGAAACAAAACTTCCAACAGGATAGAGGACCCAGTTCCCTGGATTGTCCATGTAGCACTGGGATACAGCATGTTGGCCATCAGAAGTTGTGAGCTTCAACCTTACAGGCTTTATGTCCCAGCCATGGACATGCTCAGTGTTACAGACCCGACGGCCCAGCCTGTTTGATGACCTCCCAAGCTGGAGTCTGAAGAATACACTATATGTCGCAGGTGGAAACTGGAAATCAATATCTCCTTCCACTTCAAGCCACCAGATTTGTTGAAGATAAGCAACTGTTTGGAATCTATACACATGGCATAAAAAGCATAACATATCAGGTTTCAAGTTATTCTTGAAATCTCAAAATGGATCACACAAACATGCATGCAGATGGAAGTTTATAGTCCTCACAGGACATAGCATAGTATCAATGAGAAAACCAAGATCTAGGAATCATATATGAATATAAATACAGATGCACCGCATTGACAGATAAGCACTCACAGAGCAACAGAAATAAAAAAAAAATCTGTAGTGATGATGTAACTTCAGAGTTTCACGCTGTGTCTAACTATAACTACGATATGAGTTAGGATTATTTGGAGTCAAAAAATTATTGCATATTGTGCTGTAAGAAAGGTAGAAAGAAAATAGTAAATAAATTATTGCATATAGTGCTGTATTATCAGCACTATTGCAGAGGGTCCAAACAACTCCTCTCTTCCAATGTTTGAACCTCATAATCCAGATTGCATTTTGCTTCACTAGAAGCTGAATGGAGGATCCTCTCAATGAAGAAAATTCAAATCCTTGGTTTGAATTTTGAATACTTTTTAACAGGGTATCAGAATCAGAAGTGGCAGGCCAGCAGGATGGTTGAAACCTAAGACCTTAATCTTATGTGTTCAAACAGATCTTGGTTTACACTAGATTAAGGCCAAGGCGGCTAAAACGTTAGCCCTTTGAGATGATTTTAGAGACTCGAAGTGAGCCTTGTGCATTTGCAAGGTGAGTTGCACTATTCATAACTAGTAAATAGTAAAGCATATCATAAATATATTGGTATATTTATTATCCATGAGACCATGACAAACAACACATCAAAATTTGAGGCAAATGAATATCAAATGTCTCAAGTCTGCCATCCAAAATTATTCCATCTTAAGAGATTATTATAAGATTTGGTAATAGTTGATTTCAAGTTTATGAAAAAGAGACGGATAAGTATGAATGATTCAAACTTGGAATTCTGAAATAACAAAACCAGAAAGAACATCCAGAACGTATACGAGTCTACTAAGAAAAGACAATACACCCAATTTAAGGACAAGCTTGAGTCCTACACAATAGGGAAGAGCTATATAGTTTTTTCCTTACAATAATCTCACCTTGACTCTGCGGTTGAAATGTGATTCCAGTATCTCCGATCATCTATGCCTGTAATCCTAAACGCTTTGGAAGAAATCGCTAAACAGATCCCACCTGTCCTCTTATTTATCCAAAGTTCCTTCACCACAGAAACATTTTATCAAATAAGAATCAGTCAATTGGGGAAAAAACGATGAAGTGAGAATCTAAGAGAGAGACTTACCTTTGTTCCATTATCAAATGGATTAGGCCTACAGAGTCTAGCATAAACATCCTTCTTCTTCCCCAATTCCATCATAGAGGTATCCTTCAACACCTTGTTCACTATGAAGTTATAATTCGAAGGCAATTTTGATTCCCAAATAAAATCTGCCAATGAAGCTCCACGAAATGCCCGATTCAAACGAGCTAGCTTGCAGATTTCAGGTGGGTCCAAGTACTTCAACACCAATGCCACACAGCTCTCTGGCAAGTCTCCAAGTCTTGGCCTCACAGCAACATCAGAAAACTCGGAATCCGAAACACAGCCAGAAAAACTAGACCCCATAAGAACCCAAAATCTGAATCCGAAAGAAACCCAAAATCTTAATTCGCCTCAGGACTTAAGTTTGAACCTGAATTTGTCGATTTTCTGAGAGAGATCAAGGGACAGGAAAAAGTGGGGAACGGCTTCTTTACCCCTAGAAACTGTAGTAAAATACATGGGCTTACAAGGTGGAGACGAAGAAGCTGAAACTGTATAAGGAAACTCTTAAAATACAAGATGTTTTTTCAACACTATCATCGGGATTTGGGATTATGGGTTCCAACAGATTATGAGAATCAAATTAAAACCCAGAAGTTAAGGCAGAAAAACTCAATCTGAAGTAGAGCAGAAAGGGTGACCCAAAAAAGAAAGAAATAGAGCAGAAAGGGAAAGAATTAGAGACGGGATACGGCAGGGACGCGTACCGACAAGACACGTGTTCTTCAGACAGACACGTATCTCTTCGCCGTTATCGACGGAGAGAGAATTCCTCCGAGCATTGAACATACATGTAGATTCTGGCGTTGAAGATGATCGGAAAATAGTAGTCTTATCATATTTGATTATTTTTTATTTCAGATTGATTTGAACGATTTTATTTATTTCCATTTTTGAAACATATTTTTGTTCCAATAACCGGAAAAATATTTTATTATTAAAAATTTGTATAATATTTTTTAAAATATTTTTTTGTCAAAATCATCCTTAATACTTCAAGAATTAGAAAACTAGATCAAAAATAATTACTATCAAACAGTATTTAAATGAAAAAAGATATACGAAAATTTTTTTTAAGTAATTTAATTAATTTTATAGTGTTTGAACGTAAAACTTGTTAATTAAGAGTTTTGATGATTCCAAACCAACAATCAAGAGCTTGGATTGAAGATATCAAAGGAGTTCAAAATAATTCAAGTGAAGAGATTCAGAGTAATTGCTGCTAGATCTACTGTAGGATCTTTAGTTTTAGTTATAAATGGGTAAAAGATTTTGATTTGAGGAAAAGATATTTTTAAACCTTGATTTTATGTTAAATCTTGACTCATTTGAAAAACACCCACAAACAGACGAAGTTTGAGAAGTTTAAACTGAACTGTCATATGGGACATTCGAACTTTGCTTTTGGAAATTCGAATTTCGAACTAAAACTGAACAAGTTGAAGAGATGTCTCTCTGTCAGACGAATTTTGGTTCCCCAAAATTCAAATTTTCATATGAGTCTGAAAGAAGCCTTTTTGTGTCAGACGAACTTCAAGTCTTCAAAATTCGAATTTAAGATAAAATGAAGTTTGAGAAAACCAAAGAAATTCGTCTGAAATAATGTTAATGTTCATTTGAAATCAAGATGAAATTGAGTTTCAAAAATACTATCTGACAGACGAACTTTGACTTTCCAACATTCGAATTTTCATATAAGTCTAAAAGAAGCTTTTTTAAAACAAACGAACTTTGAGTCTTCAAAATTTGAATTTCAGACAAAACACAACTTATGAAAATGGAAGAAATTCGTCTGAAACAATGTTAAAGTTCATCTGAGATCAAGAATAATTTAAGTTTCAAATCCGCTTTCTGTCAGACGAACTTTGAACATTAAAATTCGAATTTCAGAAGTTAAGGTTGTGAGTTTGTTGGAATGAAATGTTGACATACGAATGACAGAGTTTTGTAACTTCGAATGTTGAAGTTAGTATAAAAAGATTCTCTCTGACAGACGAACTTCACTCTTTCAACATTTGAATTTCCAAGAAAGTGAAACACTGTGACTTTTGAACGTACTAGGAACAGATGAATTTTGGGCTTCCAAAATTCAAATTTCAAGGGCACTGTAGAAAATTGAAAACATTGTTCATACTTAACAGAAAAACTTTCTTCTTGAAAATTCGTATGTCACAACGTGAAAACATTTTACAAGTTTCAAAATTCGAATTTCACTTCATGAACAGACGAACTTCGTATTTTTACGTTGGAAGCTTTAACCTTCGGTTCCTTCGAAATTCGTCTGTTAACCAACCAAAATTCGAATTTCAGTATGTCAGAAGCATTAAATGTGATTGGTTAACGGATAATTTTTCAGGATAACTGTTGGATAACTTCCCCAACGGATAGATTTTGTCTCTAATGAATAGTTGGAACCTAAATCTATAAATACAACATCATTTGAAGTTGTGGGTAACGAATCAAATTTGTATATACCGAATTTCTGCCAAATCTTCTTCTCAAGAGCTTTTACACTCTAACTTCAATATCTGTACTTTAACCTTCATATCTACTCTATTCAAGAGAGTTATATCTTTGTAAACAATCTACTCTTCATCTGGAAAATAGATTTACTTGTGAGGGGAAATCACAAGGGGATTGGGAAGCACATTGTAGAAGTGCTTAGAGAGATTGAGAAAGCTCCAGAAAACAGAGCATACTCGTTGTATTGAGGCATTAGCAAGAAGCCCGTTGAATTCTTGCTGTATAATGGAAAAATCTCAAGAGGTGTCTTGGGCACTGGACGTAGGTCAAGTGGATAGACCGAACTAGGATAAATTACTGAGTGTTCTTCTCTCTATTATTACTTTTCAGTTTACTCTGTTTATACATTGCTATATTACACTTTACTTTCTTCACCCATTTGACTTTGTGCAGAAAAATTTCAATCTTCTCAATTCACCCCCCTCTTGGGAAGTCAGCCTTGCTAACAAAACTATTTTAGATACTAAATTTTAAAATATAAAATGATTTATTAAGAAATACAAAATATAAAATTGTTTGGGAGCTGAATTATTTATAGATTAAGAATAATACAAATATTCTCTATCTAAATCCATGAAGAAAATATCGGACCAGACTTGTTGGCTCGACCGGTCCTACCGGGTACCAGCCCCTG
The DNA here is from genome assembly GCA_026686845.1 of Adenanthera pavonina. Classification (NCBI taxonomy): domain Eukaryota; kingdom Viridiplantae; phylum Streptophyta; class Magnoliopsida; order Fabales; family Fabaceae; genus Adenanthera; species Adenanthera pavonina. The sequence goes on from JAIVEN010000011.1 coordinate 20,828,246, forward strand.
GTCTAGTCCGAAAATTGATATAGACTGGAGGTTTTCAGAAATGATGCAAACCGGTCAAGAACTGGTCGAACTGGTAAAAAACTAATACAAAATCGGGTTGAACCAGTCTGGACCTTTTTTTTTAATTTTTTAAATATTTTTTAAAAATAAAATAACATTATTTTTAGTACTAAATAGCATTATTTTTAGTATAAATTTTTTTCTTTCTATATTATAATATGTTATAAGTATTATTATGATACATAATTATTAATAATGATAAATTTACTTAACAAATAATATGAAAATAGAATATCAATTGACTATTTTGAATTCAAAATATAATTATAGATGAATATTGACTTGTTTAGATTTTAATATTAGGTTGTAAAACTTATTAATAATATTTTTAATTTTCTATATATTATTAAATTTACTTTTTATCCTAGAATAAATGTTAATTTTATGATCATGGATAAATATCTTTTATATTTTTTATCTATATTATTAAAAATATATCAATTTATTCACAATTGGTCCGACCCCGATCCAACCACTGAACCTTGAACCGTTACCACATTCGGTTCAATGTGTTAAATATGCTAGCTTTCTAAGAGGGGGTAAATTGAGTAGATTAAAATTTTCTGCAAAAATATAAGGGAGTGGTGAAAGCAAGAGTGATAGTAAAAACATACTATAAAATATAACCAAGTGAAAAACAAGATAAGGAAAGAGAAGACACAAATATTTATCTTGATTTGGTCTCTTTCTCTTGACCTACGTCCAGTACTCAAGCTACTACTTGAGATTTTTCACTATCTTGCAAGAATTCAGTGGGGTTCTTACAATGCCTCAGTACAACTTGATACTTTGTTCCAAGAGCTTACAATCCCACTCTTTGCACTCTAACTAAGTGCTTCCCAAATCCCTTGTGAAATCCCCTCACAAGAAAATCTTTCTTCCAGATGAAGATAAGATTGATTACAATAATTAATTTCTCTAATTTAGAGTGTATATGAAAGTTGAAATACAAGATATGAAGTATGTGAGAGCAGAAGACTTTGACTCAGGAATTTAACAGAGTTTATATATATATATAATGTAGAATTGTTACTCACATCTTCAAATAAAATTCTATTTATAGATTTATGCCTTAATTATACGTTAGAGATAAGATCTAGCCGTTAGAGATGTTACCCAACAATTACTCTAAAAAACTATCCATTCACGAACTGCATTTAATGCATCTGACATTCAAAGTTCAAATTTTAGTGTGTCAATAGATGAATTTTGCAGAGACCATAAGTCAAAGACTTTAATGTTGAAACTCAAAGTTCGTCTGTTCTAAAGCAAAGTTTGAACTTTCATCTTTGGCAAATGTTTCTATATTGGAACATACAAATTTTTAAGTTTAAAGTTCATCTAGTAAGTGTGAACAGTTGTTCCATATTACTACAGTGCTTTCGAAGTTCGAATTTTGGTGCCTAATATTCGTCTATCAGTGAGCAGCTCAATATGGTACAATGGTTCTTCTTTTCGAAATTCGAATTTTCAAATACCAAAGCTCGTCTATCAGAGAGATCTCGTATCAGACCTAATTCAAAATTTAAATTTCTGAATACTAAAATTTGTATGTGAAAAGATTATCATAATAGACTTGTAAGCCATCTTTCCAAAGTTTGAATTTTCAAAATCAAAGTTCATTTGTCAAAGGACTAACTTAGAACTCTTTTTAAACTTTACTTTTAGATGAACTTTGACATATCTTCAGACGAATTTTTCATTTTTCATACTTTATGTTTTACCTGAAATTCGAATTTTCAAAAATAAAATTCGTCTGTCAGAGGGACCTCTTTTCCGACTAACATATTTTTACTCCGAAGTTCAAATTTTAGATACCAAAATTCAAATTTGCAAAGTAACAAACCAAGTTTAACACTTTAAAATTCATCTGATAGTGGGTATTTTTCAAATACTTTATGAATTATCGTAAAACACATCTTTACAACATTCTCGTGCAAGATCAAAGTCTTTTACTCATTTGAATTCAATAAGAAATCCTATATCTAATCTTATACTTGTTTTTCTTGGATTTCTTTACTTGAGATCTTTTGTACATCTTTGTTATCTTCCTTCCAAGCTCTAGTTGGTTTGAAATCATCAAAACACTTGATTCAACATTCTCGCCCTTTTTGATGATGACAAAACAACTTGCAAACTGTATTAGTACTTGGGTTTGCTTCAAAGAGCACCCCCTCAACATATACATTAAAATTCAAAGATAAGTGCATCATGTACAACAGATCAAATAGGAAATTTCATTAATTCATTTATAGTTTCAGTACAGAGACATGACATTGCAAACACAGAATTCAAAAGCAAGATTATCATTCATTTAAAAGAAAAATAACACTACAAGAAAGACCAAGCAATCCTAAGATCTAATCACTTCTTCTTGGGCTTGGACTTCTTGCTGTAAGCTTTGCTAGATGGTTCTGCAGTAGGTATGCCAGTTCGCTCGAATGACTTCTCACCCTTTTTGGCATCATCAGGAATTGCCCGAACAGGCATAGGATCAAAAGGCAGTTCAGGATTAAGCTTTGGAAGAGGTGCAGAAGCATCAGGGCTTGATTCCTCATCATCAGAGACCTCAAGAAGCTCTTGCATTTCTTGTCTAGAAAGAGCCAATTGAGCCCTTTGTTCCTCTAAGAGACCATAGGCAGAAAGAGGTGAGAGAGCAGGAGCAGGAGTACGAAACATTTCTTTAAGTCTCAGTCTTTAGGCTTGCAAAATAGCATCATGGGCAATGGCTGCTAGATCTATATAAGGTACAATGCTTTTCTCCTCATTCAGGACAGCTTGTATGAATGGTGTGGTAGTGATGGCAGCCACCAATTTCTCCACTTGCTTAGATTCTTGAATAGAAAGAATTGAATCCTGGACATCTTCAGCAATAGGCTCATGAGAGCTTAATTCTTGAGGAGCCTCTTTCTTCATGCCATAGTTCAAGGGAGGACCAGGGTGCCAGTAGCCTCAGTAGCATGTACGCCATCGTCTGGTTTAGGGGAGGCTAGCACAAAAAGACTTCAAGGCTCAGGAGTAGGAGATTTGACAAGCTCAGAGAATCCTGGCTGAGGTGGGGCTGATGTGGAGGGAATGACACTCCTAATGTCCTCATATGCATCAGCAACCACTTTCATATTATTTGCCAACTGATGAATCTGATCTTGTAGATAAGCAAATGTGGCATTTTGCTCATTCCTGATGCTTAGCATGAGCACAGACAAACTGTCATATAACTCAGTGATCTTGGTTGGCTTTGCCTAAGTTGAGGGAGTGGATGGCATATATGTCTGAGTGGCTACGATGGAAATGAGACAAGCTGAGAAAGTTAAGGCATGAACTTTGGAGCAGCCTCAGAGGTTCCTGCTTGTTGCCAAGAGACATCTTTTTCTAAGAATATATCTTCTGTCTTTCCAGCTCCCTTGCCAATCCATCTTCCATTCTTCTTTTCTATCCCCATCCTTTGCAATTCTTCTTCTTTGAAGACTTCAGTAGGCTTGCCCTTTCCTTTCTCCAGGTGTTGGATCCTAGCATACTGAAGTATCTTGGAGATGATTGAAGCACATGGCAAAGTGGAATCTTTCCTTTGATCTCTTGCTTTGATCATGCGTTGGAGGATGATGTGACATATATTGATTAGCTTGCCATGCATGATTGCTGCCATCACATCTGCTTCAACCCTTGTGATCAGATTGGAACTACCTCTTCTATTGAAAATAATCCTAAACACAATGTAGTGTAGGATTCTGACTTGAGCACTAAGGTCAGTGGACTTCAGCAAACTTAGAGGTGGCTTGTTCTCTTTTTTTCTGAACAACGTGTTCAGAATTGTACTTTCTTTATAGTTAAGGAAAGGCCCTCCTTCCTCTTCTGCAGCCTCAGCTTCATCCATGTATTTTGAGGTAGAGATGTCAATTTTCAACCCATCTTACCCGGGAATCTCTAATACCTCATTGAAGGTCTCATCTATCAGCCAGATGGTCCTTAACCTTAGATTTACTTCCTACTTCTTCTTCTTGCTATTGTACTTCAGGGAGGCATACCAGGTCTTAATAACCTCATCATCATATCTTTCCAAAATTTCTAACGAATTCTTGTATCTAATCATCCAAAACCTGGCATCAAAGTTGTTAGAAATCAAGAAGTCTTCCAAATTTACATAGTCAGGCTTGATTACCTTTTTACTGATAAATTTGATAGTAATTTACATAGTCAGGCTTGATTACCTTTTTACTGATAAATTTGATAGTATACTCTCCTAGAATATGAGCATTGCTCCACAATGGTAGCGTGGTTAACTGGTATTCTCCGGATTCAGTGCTAGAAGAGGAAGATGAGGCAGGAGAGACAGGAGTAACAGGAATAGCAGGTTCAGATTTCTTCGAGTCTGCTTTAGGAGTTATTTTCTGTTTCTTGAAAGGAGTTGTCTTACTAGATTTGCCCTTCCTTTTCTGAGTTTCACTCTCCTTGGAGGCATATTAGGATTTGACAGTTCTCTTTGGTCGTGACTCTCCTTTCCCAACTCCTGGATTTTTAACTCTCGTCATTCTCGTAGGTGAATGATTCAGAAAGATGCTAAGAATGAGTTTATAAGGTGTGAAAAGAAGTTTAATTGGTGAGAAATTAAGATTCGTGAACTGAAATGAAAGGAATTTAAGAGAGAATCTGAACAGACTTGAGAGAGAGACGAATAGGGTTGCATCTATTTAGAGGAAAACCTTTGATTTTAACGTATGTAACTGGTAAATAGACAAATTTTTCTTTCAAAATTCAAACTTCGAGCAATTACAAGTTAATCCATATGGAGAGGCTTACTGACAGACGAATTTTCATCTGGAAGTTCGTCTGACAGAAGTTTAGTTCTGAGAATGAGAAGTAAACAAACGAATTTTGTTTCAACAAAATTCAAACTTCACAAGATTCAAACAATAAACAACCATGAAAAATACAAGAGACAGACAAATTTTACTTATAAAGCTCATCTTACAGAGACCCAATTATGAGAGCATGTTTCAACAAACGAATTTTGATTCAAAAATTTGAATTTCAAAATTTTGAAAAGAGTTTCTAAAATGCGTATCTTGAGATATGGAAATTTGTATAACAATCATTTTGAACAGAGACAATATTAGCATTTTACTTCTGAAATTTGAATTTCCACTATTCAACAGACGAATTTCGAGGGTTAAGAGAGAATTGTTACAGCATGTAGCGAACTGAAATTTGTCTGATGGATATCTAAGTTTGAATGTTGAACATGCTAATTCTTCCAAAAACACAATTCAACATGGGAATTCATCTAATAATCATCGAAAATGAGAATTTCAAATTTCTGAACTAACAGAACAGATTTAGAAGTTTGAACTTTTGGCTTCCTTCAGCATCTTTTGATTGTGCAGGTTTGATTAGCTCCACTATACAGATCTGCTGTCACTTGGACTTATGAGGAGCACCTGCAACTTATAACAAACTTACTCTAATGCTAAAGTTAGTATTAATCCAATAGCAGAAATTTTAAATAGATGTATAAAAGAGCTTACTTATAGTTTATTGGGATTTACTATACCCAATTCCCTTCTGATTTTGCAGTGTCTATCTTCTGCGAGAGACTAGGTCAGAATGTCAACAACTTGATCTTCAGTAGGGATGTATTCCAATCTGATGTTTCCTTTTAGAACATGATCTCTTATAAAGCGATACCTAACTTCAATATGCTTTGTCCTTGAATGATTGACAGGATTCTTTATGATGTTGATAGCACTTTAATTGTCACACATTATTGGTATTTTCTTCATCTCAATCTCAAGATCTTCAAGCTGCTGCTTCATCCACAGAACTTGAGCACAATAGCTGCCAGCTGGAACATATTCAACTTCTACAGTGGAGAGAGCCACACTGTTCTGCTTCTTACTGAACCATGAGACCAAGGATACTCCAAGGAACTGACATGTTCTACTTGTTCTTTTTTTTGTCAATTTTGGATCTAGCAAAGTCAGTATCAGTATATTCCATGAGTCCTTCTCCATTGTCCTTTGGATACCAAAGTCCCATCTGTAATGTTCCAATTAGATATCTGAAGATTTGTTTCACAACCGTTGCATGGGGTTCTTTGACATGATTGGAACCTTACACACATATAGACATTGAACATAATGTTAGGTCTACTAGCTGTTAGGTATAACAAAGATTCAATCATTCTCCTATGTTGAGTTATGTCAAAGATCTTTCCTCTTTCATCCATATCAAGCGTGTTACAGTAGCTATAGGAGTTCCCATTGACTTGGCTTTTTCCATGTCAAACTTTTTCAACAACTCTTTTAGATATTTTGATTGATTGAGGAAGATGCCATTATCACATTGCTTAATTTGCAATCCAAGGAAGAAGTTAAGCTCACCCATCATTGACATTTCGAATTCACTTTGCATTAGCTTAGAGAAATTCTTGCAAAAAGATTCATTAGTAGCACCAAATATAATATCATTAACATGAATTTGAACAATAAGTAAGTCTTTGATTTCTTTCTTGGTGAACAGAGTTGTATCTACTTTTCCTCTATTGAATCCCTTTTTAGTTAGAAAATTGCTTAGCATTTCATACCATGCTCTAGGAGTTTGTTTTAAGCCATATAGAGTTTTCTTCAGTTTATAAACATGGTTTAGTTTTGTTGAGTCCTCAAAACCTGGAGGTTAATCAACATAAATCTCCATGATATAACATTATATTTTTCATGCATGCATAAGCTAATACGATTCTAATTGCTTCTAATCTTGCAACTGGAGAAAAAAGTTTCCTCAAATTCAATGCATTCTTCTTAATTATATCCTTTGGCAACTAATCTTCCTTTATTTCTAATGATTATTCATGATTCATCAAGTTCATTTCTAAAGACCCATTTAGTGCCAATAATAGGGTGATTTTTAGGTTTAGGCATTAAATCCCAAACTTGATTTCATTCAAACTAATTTAGTTCATCTTGCATAGCTAGAATACAGTACTCATTAGTTAAAACTCCTTCAGTACACTTAGGTTCAATTTGGGAAATAAAGCACAATTGATCATTTGATCCCTAAGTTATTTTCTGGTTTTAACTTTTTTCCTGAACATCCCCAATCACTTGATTTATTGAATGATTTTTTTTATATTTCCAAGCTCTAAGGAGTTCTTGAGACATTTCCTCATTGTTTTCATACTCAAGATCTTTCTCTTGAATATCTTCCTCTATTTTAGTAGATTTAGATATTTTCAAAGGTTCAATTTTATCTTCTTCAGAAAGATTTAAGTTCTTAAAGTTGGAGATAAGATTATTTTCATCAATGACATGCTTGGAAACTGTTTCATTTTCAATAAACACAACATGCACAATTTCTTCGACTGATTTAGTCTTTTTATTAAAAACTCTATATGCTTTACTTCTACTAGAATAGTCCAGAAATATACCTTCATCAAATTTGGCGTCAATCTTACCCAGATGCTCCTTTCTATTATTATGGATGAAACATTTATAGCCAAATATATGCAGATGTGAAAGGTTTGGTTTTCTCCCTTTGTATAGCTTATAAGGAATCTTCCCCAGAATTGGTCTGATGTAGGCTTTGTTAATGATATAACTTGCTACGTTTATTGCATCAACCCAGAATACTTGAGGGAGTTCCTTTTCATTCAGCATTGCTCTTGTCATTTCTCCAATTGTTTTGTTCTTCATTTCCACCACTCCATTTTGCTGAGGAGTCTTTAGTGCTGAAAAGTTGTGATCAATTCCATGTTCATTACAGTACTCCAAAAAACTTGAATTTTCAAATTCTCCTCAATGATCAGACCTGATAGACACAATAGAAATACCTTTCTCATTTTGCATTTTCTTAACCAAGGTTACAAATGCATCAAATGTTTCACTTTTGGAAGAAAGAAACAAAGTCCAGGTAAATCTAGAGTAATCTTCCATAATCACAAGAACATACAGGTTTTCACCAATACTTTTTACTCTAAATGGACCTATCAAATCCATATGCAATAGTTGCAGTGGTCTAGATATGGTGACTATATTTTAAGATTTGAAAGATGATTTGGTTTATTTTTCTTTGAGGCATGCATCACATTCTTTGTCTTTTTCAAAAGAGATTTTTGGTAAACTAGTAACTAAATCATTCTTAATCAGTTTTGATAACTAGTTCATGTTAACATGTGCCAGTCTTCTATGCCACAACCAACTATCATTATCTTGACTAATTAAACAAACAAAATCTAAGGAAGGAAGTTCATTAAGATTAATGGTATAGCAGTTACCATCCCTTTGAGCCTTGAGGATTACTTTACGATTACTTTTTTGGATGACCAGGTAGAACTTTGAGTCAAACAGTATCCAGTTCCCTTTGTCACATGTCTAACTCACACTTAGCAGGTTGTGGTTGAGGCCAATTACAAACAGCACCTCTTCTATAGATGTTTCAGGATTTTTGCCCACAATGTCAATGCCAACTATTTTGCCATATTGGTCACCTCCAAAGGTCACCTTTCCTCCTTTCTTATCTCTAAGGGTGATGAACTTCTCCTTATCACTAGTCATATAGCTTGAGCAAGCACTGTCCATCTACCATTTGTTGCTTTTTCTTACTCTAAGACAAATCTACAAAACAAGGTTCAGAAATTCTTTTTAGGTACCCAAATTTTCTTGGGTCCTTTTCTGTCAGTGGCATTTTTCTTAGATACAAATGTACCTTTAGGAACCCATTCTACCTTCCTGTCAAGTCCATTTTTCTTTAATAAGCATGAACTGGAAATGTGTCCCTTCTTGTTACAGAAGTGATAGGTGGTAAAGAGGCTGTTAGATTATAAAGCAGGAAGAAAGCAATGTAGATAATACTTCTGTTTCACATATTTTGGTTGGACATAAGATTCAATGCGTTTTGAAGTGTGATTTTTCTTTTCATGTCCATTAGCATGCACAAAATGCCTCATATACAGATTTTGATTTTTCTTTTTAATCTTTTTTTTTACTGCACAAGGATCATAGCCAAGTCCCGCTTTTCCTTGTGTAATTCTCTGACTTCCCATTAAAGCAAAAAATATATCTTTGCACTTAGTAAGTCTAGCCATGCTTTTCAATAGATATTCATTAGTCTGCTTCAGTTCAATACATGATGTACAGCAAGCAGATTCAGCTTTATGTAGAGATGCAGTGTCAGGGATTCTGCAATTAGATTCTAATTTGCTAATCATTTTCTTGGCCTGTTTTAGTTCTTTAGCAGTCTTAATGAACTCATCAAGCAAATCATGAAATGCATCAAGTAATTCCGATTAGGAAGGTTCAGATTCATATACCTCATCTTCATGATCACTATTGGATGAGCTTAGAGTTTCTTCATATGCAAGTGTCATCAAGCAGATATTGACAATTTCTTCCTCGTCATCATCTTCTTTATGTTGACGCAGATTGATGAGAAGTATGCCCTCTTCTTCTTGCCCTTACCAGCAGCTTTCTTTTCCTTTTCTTGCTTCTTCAGGAATTGTGGACAATCTCATTTGATGTGACCTTACTTCTTGCATTTATAGCATGTGACAGGCACTTTTCCTTCTTTTTTGTTGTCTCCAGCTGCTCCTTTCTTGAAGAATCTTTTATTTCTTTTCTTGTTGTAGAACCTTTCGAATTTTTTGAACATCATAGCCAGAGTCTCTTCATCTAATTTATCGCCATCATCAAATTCTTCTTCTTTTTCTTCTGCAGCTTTTAAAGCAAGGCCCTTCTTTTTCCTGTCTTGAGCTGCTTCCTTGAGAACTTTTATTTTTCCCTCGTTCTCTTAGAGGAAGGGCTCTAAGGATTTTTCTAACTTTCGCTGTCTGAGTGTACTCTTTGTCGAGACTTGTTAGTTGATTCACAAATAGGGTGAATCTCTTTTGCAGCTCTTTGATACTTTCACCTTCCACCATTCTGAAACTTTCATACTCACCAATGCAGGAGTTCAATTTATTCTCCCTTACTTCAGTAGTTCCTTCATGAGCGATTTCTAGAGTGTCCCACATACCCTTGGCTGTGGAACATTGTGATACTCTGTAGAATTCATCCTGGTTTAATGCACTGACCAAGCAGTGTTTTGCCTTAAAAGTTCAGCATGACTCTTCTCTTATCTTCCTCATTCCACTCGTCTTTTGGCTTCTCCTTGTGCTTCTCATCATCTTGCAGCTTCATTGGGACAAAATCTCCCTTTTGGATGATAAACCACATGTCCAAATCAATAGACTGGAGAGATTTGCATTCTTATCTTTCAGTATCCATAATGTTCTCCACTAAAGCCAGGTGGTCTGTTTATGTTGTTTTCCTTAGGTAGAATACTCTCTCCAAAACTAACCATTGAATTTCTCGGATTGTTAGATCCTTTGTTTGGGAGTCCGAGCTCTGATACCACTTGTTAGATATACTAGCTTCCTAAGAGTGGAGGTGAATTGGGAAGATTAAAATTGTTTGCAAAAATACAAGAGAGTGGTGAAAGCAAGAGTGATAGTAAAAACATACTATAAAATATAACCAAGTGAAAAACAAGATAAGGAAAGAGAAGACACAAATATTTATCTTGATTCGGTCTCTTTCTCTTGACCTACGTCCAGTACTCAAGCTACTACTTGAGATTTTTCACTATCTTGCAAGAATTCAATGGGGTTCTTACAATGCCTCAGTACAACTTGATACTTTGTTCCAAGAGCTTACAATCCCACTTTTTGCACTCTAACTAAGTACTTCCCAAATCCCTTGTGAAATCCCCTCACAAGAAAATCTTTCTTCCAGATGAAGATAAGATTGATTACAGTAATTAATCTCTCTAATTTATATTGTATATAAAAGTTGAAATACAAGACATGAAGTATGTAAGAGCAGAAGACTTTGACTCAAGAATTTAGCAGAGTTTCTATATATACAATGTAGAATTGTTACTCACATCTTCAAATGAAGTTCTATTTATAGATTTATACCTTAACTATACGTTAGAGACAAGATCTAACTGTTAGAGACGATACCCAATGGTTACTCTGAAAAACTATTCGTTCACGAACCGTATTTAATGCGTCTGATATTCAAAGTTTGAATTTTGGTGTATTAACAGACGAATTTTGTAGAGACCATAAGCTAAAGATTTTAACGTTGAAACTCAAAGTTCGTCTGTTCTAAAGCAAAGTTTGAACTTTCATCTTTGACAAATGTTTCTATGTTAGAACATACAAATTTTCAAGTTTAAAGTTCTTCTGGTAAGTGTGAATAGTTATTTCATATTACTACAGTGCTTTCGAAGTTTGAATTTTGGTGCCTAAAATTTGTCTATCACCAAAATTCGTCTATCAGTAGGCAGCTCAATATGGTACGATAGTTCTTCTTTTCAAAATTCAAATTTTTAAATATCAAAGTTCATTTATTAGAAAGATCTTGTATCAAACCTAATTCAAATTTGAATTTATGAATACTAAAATTCGTATGTCAAAAGATTATCATAACATACTTTTAAGCCATCTTTCCAAAGTTCAAATTTTCAAAATCAAAGTTCATCTGTCAGAGGACTAACTTAAAGCTCTTTTTAAATTTCACTTTTAGATGAACTTTGATATATCTTCAGATGAATTTTTCATTTTTCATAGTTTGTGCTTTACCTAAAATTCGAATTTTCAAAGATAAAATTCGTCTGTCAGAAGGACCTCTTTTCTGACTAACATATTTTTACTCCGAAGTTTGAATTTCAGATACCAAAGTTTGAATTTTCAAAGCAACAAATTAAGTTTTAACATTTCAAAATTCATCTGATAGTGGGCAAACACATTTTTAAAACATTCTCGTGCAAAATCAAAGTCTTTTACTCATTTAAATTCAATAAGAAATCCTATATATAATCTTATACTTATTTTTCTTGGATTTCTTCACTTGAGATCTTTTGTACACCTTTGATATCTTCTTTCTAAGCTCTAGTTGGTTTGAAATCATCAAAACACTTGATTCAACACAATGACCGGTTCTGTTTTTAATATCTTGGTGTAAATACTATTATTAGTTTCTTTACACATTTTGTTGGATTCTACGCAATCTTTTCTTCAATTTTTCACACATTTTAGCAAGTTTTAAGCATTAAAAAATAATTACAATCTTTAGAAACATTTATCCCAACATTGTATGGAAAAAGATATGAAGTTATTAATTTATTATAATTCAAGTAATCAACTTATTTTTTTATCAAATCATAAAAAGATAGAATTTATAATTTATATAAGAAATTTATTCTAATGTTGTCAGAATCGAACTGGATCGGTCAGTTTGACCAAAAATCAGTGCCAGGTCCGATGATTATAGAGTGTGACTAGTAAGTTTGGGAATTGGTGCGAATTAGTAAAAAACCAGTTAAATCAGCCTTGAATAGTCTAAATCGATCTTGAATCAATTTAAACCTGTCCCAATTATATTTTTTATAAAAAAATTAAATATATTTTTAATTTTTAAGACAAAATAACATTATTTTTAGTATAAAATATTTTTTCTTTTCATATTATAATACTATATAAGTATTATTATGATATATCATTATTGAAAATTATAAATTTACTTGACAAATAATATAATAATAGATTATTAGTTAACTATTTTGAACTCAAAATATAATTATGGATGAATATTAACTTATTTAGATTTAAATATTAAGTTATAAAATTTATTAATAATTTATTTGTGATGAATAATAGATTGATAATTAATATTATTTAATTTGAGACTTTAATTAAATCATAAAATTTATTTAAACTTATATTATTTTTTAAAAATATATTATTTTAATTACTATAGGTACAATTCTGGTTAAATAATAGTTTAATTATTAAATTTTAAACCAGTATCATATCCAATTTAATGTCCAATCTGATTTTGACAAGATTAATTTATTCAGTCCAATGAAATAAAAAATCTCTACCTCACATATGGATAGTTTTAGGGATCAACTTATTATCTTGGATGCATGTACTTGCAATAAGGAAAAATCTATTTTTTTATGGTGCACTCGCTATTCTAAAAATTATTTCACTTTAACATAAAAATTTATCACATTTGGTTAAGGGATTACAACTACCTACCATTGGAACCAAGCAATTGGCAGTCAGATTATAAAAATCAGAAAAAATTGTTTTCGAGGGCGACGGGTAGGAATCATCTCTTACTTGTAATATCATTTACATAAATAATAGTAGAATATAGTGAAAATGAAAAAAATATAAAAAAAAGGTAGTAATTTTGTGAATAACAAATTAAAATGTCTTTTGTATTTTTAAATAAACACAAAAAACATATTATTGTTGTATAATAATATAGCAGTAAATATTATAATAAATTATTTTTTATATTAAAAAAATTCCTTTCTAAACCTCATGAGAATATATATATATATATATTCAAATTCTATCACTTATTTATATTTTATGTTTAGAATGATTCTTCGTTCTTATCCATTATGATTATTTTATTCAAAATTTCAATCCCAATCCTAATCCTAGGTTGTACTGACCCATCATATATTGACATGTAGCCCTCAATCATAAAACCAACAAACTTATGTAGCTCTCGCTTCCTTCTTAATAATGACTTTAGAATTATTTATGTAAAAATTAGAAGAATTTTAATGTCAATATATGTCAAGATAATGAAGTCGCTATTTTTAACGACAACCAACTCTAAATTTCTTATCATTCAACCGCTTATTGATATTATTATAAATTAAACATGTTTTTCTGATGTATGTTTATAACTTATATTTTCAATATTTAGCTCAAGCTAATATATTTTAATATGAAATCCAAACCCAAATTATTAAGTGACGTATAGTTCGATTCATGTCAAATTCTTTTAAAAAAACACAACTAAAAAATATAGAGTGTTTGTATATTTTATCATTTTAATAAAAAGTAAATGAAAAATAATAAAATATTAATTTTTTATTAATAATGTGATATTCATTCAGTATTATTAGATCAGAATTAAATATTTTAAGAATTAAATGGAGATAACTCTTTCAACATTATTTTTTTATTTAAATTTAATAAGGGTTAATGATTAAATTTTTTATTAATAATATGTTATTCATTCAGCATTATTAGATCAGAATTAAGTATTTTTAGAATTAAATGGAGATAACTCTTTCAACATTATTTTTCTATTTAAATTTAATAAGGGTTAATGATTAAAATTTTAGTTTTATGTTATACATTCATAGGATAATAAAAATTAAATACGTAATTTTTATTAAAAAAAAAGTCAAAATCCAATTCATTCCTCTTGATAAATCAAGCCCTAAATATTTATATGTAAGCAGTTGAATATTATATCTGAAAAATGCACTTTTTTCATACAGACAAAGCCCTTACCATTATTTTAAAATAATGTACTAATATAGTTTGTAATCATTATCCTCTTGTGAACATAACTTATTTATAAGCAGATTGATCATTCTTTAGGTGTAGCTGAGTCAGGTATTCACTGTGGATAGCTACTCTAATTTATTGTGATCCTCACGATCACTGACTATGAATCAATTAAGATTAGAAAGAGTACACGTCATTGGTGACATATAAGACAACCTAGTTTAATGGAATATGATTCTTAAATTTAAATTGTTATTTTTTTCTAAAACAAACCATTCAGTATTTAAGTGTTGCTGTCCATGGAAAAAATTGCGAAGATATAGGATTTACTAACCAAAAAGAAAAAATATGGTGAAATTAAACCATTCCTTGCCTGGAAAAAATTTAATATGTTCCTTCCAATTGTTGCTTGATCCAACTTGAATATGAAATATTTAAGACACTAAATCTAAAGAATGTACAAAATATAGATAATAGGCAAACACTCAATTTTTAATATGCAAACTCCACTCCATGTCAAAGGTAAAACCATGTTGTCTAAAAAAATAAAAAAAATACCCCATCAATGAATCAAGTGCATTAGTTTTAGTGAAAAGAGTTAGAGTCGTTTAAATATGATATCTTCAATTCAATACCGTATGAATATAAAAAACTCCTTTAAGAGATTTCTCTCTAAATAGAATCTGACCATAACTCAATTCGAATTAATTGAAGTAAGAAAATAAGTGTCAGAGTCAAGCATACCTATATATTTTATCACCGCCAAGAATTCAACAACTCCTTAATTTATTATCAACAAAGTGAAAAATCCCCGATTTGATAAGACAAAGCACAAATATAGGAGATCCAACTAATTAAATCCAAATAGAGTAAAAGAAAATAAATTTGACAACACAAGATCATGTTGTATCCAATGGAATAGAAAGACCTACATAAAGTCTTAGGGTTACATGTGACTTGATTATAACCATCCAAAATCTAAATTATATGTGTGGTAATTAATCCCATGAATGAGTTGGTAATGCCAAAGTAATGATGTTATTTATAGGAAACTCTCAACCTTACAAACAAATTCTTGTTCTTATCCAATGTCTAAAGCATATCTCTTTCATTTGAAATTCGAACTCCACGTTCAGACTTCTGGATAGCTCTCGTTCTGATTTGACATATGAAAAAACAAAAAAGGTATTCTCGACATGAATGAATGCGATTATCGATGTCTATAAAATATTTAGTGAGATCTTATCAATATATCCATGTCATTACCTGAGTGCATTCCAAGCTTAAGAAAAGGTTGAGAACATCTTTATACTTTTTACTGTGCGTAATTTTTTCTGTTGATTATAATTAACAATTGAAAAAATAGTTTATAAATCCACAATATATTTGATTTAATTATTTATATTTATTATTATAAATAGATATTTTTTAAAAATAATCTTATTGTTAAAGAGAGGTGTGAAAAGAATCTAAATCCATAGTAGCAATATTAAAAAAAAATAGAAAATTGATCACATATCCAATTATCTTGATTCGGATGCTTCTTTCGTATTCATGATGTGTAGCTTTGCAAGAGCTTCATGGTTTACTGATTACGAAGGTTAATGTTTGATCTGTTAGGGTAAATATGTACGTACTAGAAAATATTTACTCAAGATTGCGCATGACTTGAATCTTCGTAATTTCAAATAGCATCAAGCCCTCGTTCGTTATTTGTTTGCGAATACCCAGATTTCTGAAGCCTAACTCTACAAAAGAACATATCAATTCAGTATATATATATATATATATATCTTTGTGTGTGTGTATAGATATATATATATATTGCAGTTCAAAGCCATAAACAAGTGTTGAAGAGAATAGGGTAGGCTTGTTATTGGGCTAGAACCTATTTATGGAGCCAATGAGCAAAAGAATGTATATTAATTGACAGTGAAGTTCGTCTTTCGCGGTCAAGAGAAGTTTCATCAACCATAGTCCTTCCTGCAAAATCAATTCCAAAAATCTACCTACTTTTTTTCTTTTTACCAGGAAAAATCTACCTATTTTCAAAATGTTTAAAATATATAGTAAATAAACATAGGACAATATGAACATACATTACAGGAAAAGAAAACTACTTTTTCTAATCCAAAATATAGTTCTCATTTAATTACATCACAATTATTATAAAAAAAGGTTGAAAGTTAGTTAAATTATTAAATTTGTTAAAAAAAATTCCAATAGCTTTTATCCTTGTCTTTTTTAATTACATTAAATTGACTCTTTATTTCTCTATTAAGTTTTCACCTCTTAATTGCATATTACAAGTATAAATGTAAGAAAATAATGTAATATATCTCCCAAAGTACCTAATATTTTGGGCTTCACATCTCCCATGGTACTTTTATTTGTAATATATTAACATCTTTTATATATATATATATATATTGAATTTCTTGGCCTTATCAAAATTACAATGGTTCTAGTTTAAGCATCAATCATGATGTTTGAGAAAGTAGATTTAGTTTTAGATGACGTGCACCATGACACTTCTTATCTTAATTATCTAGATTTGATTTGAATCATTCAAATTTGTTTGAATTTTTAAATTATCTTTTTAATACGTTAATCCTTAAAAAATTATTATTATTGTTGTTGTTGTTACTGTTGTTTTGAATCTGGTTTTATTTAAAATAAACATATTAAACTTTAAATAAAAAATAATAAAAAATTGCTTCTGAACAAAAAATAATAAAATTTAGATCTAGAGGTGCGCACTGGATTAATTGTGTAAGCTTTCGATGGAAGCTTTCTGGAATCCGTCATTTTCAGCAACCATCTGCAGGGGTGGCCGCAACCTAAATATTGCAGGGCCAAATTTTTAAAAAATAATGTATATTTTTTATTATTCATTTAATTTTTTTAGTATTGATCATAATTATTTTTTCAAAATAATTTTGTAGCTTAAAAAAATATAAAATGTTAAATTATGTATAATTATATAATATTTTAAAAAATTAAATATATATACAAAGTGAAACTCTATATGTAATCTATTAATTTAAAAAAACATATAAAATATATATTAAAAACTTACATTTTCAATACATTTACGTATGAGATTGTCCATGGATGATTTGAACCAAAAGAAATTAGGATAGTCCTCAAATTTAATAAAAATAAATTAATATATATACATATTTGAAAAATTATATGATCAACATACTTAAACAACTCTCAATTAATATTATATGTAATTAAAAGGATAATGGAGTCACGCTGGGCATTAGTACGGTTCCACCCTTTTGGGCTCCGCATCTTTTCATTTTTTTTTGTTTTTTATTTTTTTATTTAAGTGGATCACATTTTTCCTTATTTATTCTTTTTTCCTTTTAAGGGGGTCCATCTTTTTCTAATTTTTTAGGTGGGCCCACATTCTTTATTTTTTTGGTCAATTTCAATATCTTTTAATTTTAAAATCTATATTAATTTTAATTAATATTATTTAATATAATTTTTTTAGATGGGAGGAGTTAATGATAATATTTTTTTAATTCAATATATTTTAGAACTAAAGAAAAGATTTCTCCGTGTTCCTTCACACATCTACGTCCCCGCGTGAGCGGAGGAGGGAAATCTAGTTAAATAAAAAAAAGTTAAATCTATATCTATATTTATGCAAATGTACTTTTATGATAACTAGATCTTTCTTGTTCCTTTTATAAGATATTTTTGGGAGAGATTTTTTATTTCTTTTTATAAGAAACAAACTTTCATTGTCCCAAGTATTAAATGATCATTCCTATTTTACCCTTTCTCCTTAATTATTGTGTGGAAGAAATTATTACTTGAAATTGAGACTATAATTAATTGGGACTTAATTAAATATGGGCAATTCTAAAAAGATTTTCATATAATGACATATTAATTACATTTTCATAAGAAATTATTTATAAATTATTTATTTAGTGTGTATGTGTAGTGTATATTATATATATATATACATACAAATGTATATTATATTAGTGTGTGCGCGTGAAGGGTGGTTGCCTTTGCCTAATAGTTCCAAACCAAATTGAAATGATGTTTATTTCGATTTTTGTCCTATTGAAACCAATTTGGTTTGGTTCAGGTTTGATTTCAATATATTGAAACCTAAATCAAACCGAACCACAGCTACTAACTATATTATAAATTATAATATATAAATATATCCAATTACTCATAACCACTCATATTTTATTTCACTTTTCTAATGTTCATAAAGTAAATTGGTTGGTAAATTATTTAGATATAGTATTTATGTTTATAAAGTATCTATATGTAACTTATTTAATTTAATTTTTTAAAAAAGATATTATTTTTAAAAATAATCAAAAAAAATATGAACCAAACTGATATTTAAACCAAATCAAATCGACAAGTTTTCATAAAAAGCCAAATTGATTAGTTTGATTTGATTTAAATTTTACCCAAAATCCAACCAATCCACCCCGTGGATACCATATGCCCGAGACCATATGTTAATTTCACCTTCAAGAGCGCAAGTTTTCTTTTTCTTTTGGACTCAATCCACAGGAGCAAGTTTTTTTTGGAATAATCCACAAGAGTAAGTTGAAAATACTGCCATCACGACATGGGCAAATTAGAAGCCCAACTTAAGAAATTTACAAATTAAAAATTAATGATAAATAGAGCCCAGTCTGCTTTTCGGCCCAGTAAACCCATAATGATACAAGTGAGCAATCCAACTACACATCCCAAGTGTCCATATAAATATCAGTATATGGAATCCATTTTATTTATTTATACTTGTTGACAATAAATTTTGAGAAAATATGTGCTCTAGACATGTCAGAGGTGTGAACATCAAAATATATATGAATCCCGACTTCTAATCAAAATGAGTGTAAATCTCTGGGGTCTTTTATCACAATTTTCCCATATGTAAATAACAAAAATAGTGATCAAAGAAAACTTTTAATGCTTTTAAGGAATGTAAATGTAAAAGACTTCAATTACTGAAAAGAATAACAATAATTATGTCTAGAATTGAAAAACAATGATGCTTGGAAATTGAAGAAGATTCTAAAGAGTAATGATGAAAAATAAAAGAACGCATAAGAAAAATAAGAAAGCTTGATACAAAATAAAATTGATGTTGGTATGTGTTGAGCGATAATTGTTGCTCCCTTCTTGGTTGTTTGAGCCTCTATTTACAAGCCACTCAATAGTAATTCTCCAACCTCACTCTCCACATCTTGATCATACTCCATATTTTGTAATCTTTTTCTATCATGTGGCACGTTCACTTATTATCTCATCTTTAATTTATGGCTTACTTAATTTGATCTTACTTTTTAGAGCTTAAGGAAATATTTGGATTTGACCCACTACAAATTTAGGCCAAACAGTTGCCCCCCGCATACAATTTGGCCGTATCCCAGCAGACCAAAATTATATGGATATATATCTCAAATATCATCAATAACCTAGATTTCAAATTCATTTTTTCCTTGGGAGCTCACCTTTCCTTTTAATTTTAGAACCCAACTTACTCATTTATACATGCTTCTCAAATCACTGTCTGATGCTCCTTTTTTAGACTTCATAAATTACCATAAGCTACTCTATGACGGGTTCTCCAAGTTCGGTTTACACAACTATGCTCCTAAGAGTACGATGGAGGCATGAAGCATTTGATGATGAGGACAAGTTAAGAGAAACAATGGACCATGGACAAATTTAAAGCCCACTTCAAGGCATTGGAGGACCAATGACTAGAGCTAAAACAAAAGCCATGAAACAAGTCATGAATGGGGTAATCCAAAACATGATTAACATGGAACCATTGTATTTCAATGATTTTGAGGCCCAAAACAAAGAAAGAAGCAAGTTGACATTGTGGAGCCAAATTATAGTCAAAGAGCCCAACTTGGAGAAAGCTCAACAATGATGATTCACTTAAAATCCATGTGCTTCTCATGTGCTCACTAAAAGTGGTATTTTTAAAAATTATTTTAATTAATTCGTTTCCTTTTTGAATAAAGAACATATAATTATAAATCTGATTTATTTTATTTTATGCATTAAAGAGGAGCCAACTTTTTCAAATTCAAAATTAGAATTAAATGCTCATTTTTGCTTAGGGTTTTCTTTTTGTATTAATGAGCTTAACTTTGGTTAGGTTTGTGGGCAGAACTAGAGTTAGTTTGTGGGTTAATATTTTGCTTAAAAATAGACACCTCTTGTACTCTTACAAACCACAATATGAATGAATGAGTTTCTTTTCAACAACTTTATTGTTGTTTAGTGAGTTCTTTCTTGCTCATCTTTGAGTGCCAGAAAGAATGAGGACTTATCAAGGAGTAGTGATCCTTGTGGCGTCCTGGAGTTAGGATTCAAGAGACAGGTTCTCTTGGAGTCTATTTCTTTTGACCAACATTTTTGTTTCAGTCTTCTTGTTTTCATCGTTTCTATTTTTTCAGTTTTTGTTCATTGTTGTTTTTCGTTATTCTCATATTCTATTAATCTTTTCTTGAGCTGCACGATCCTTATCTCAAAGAGGATTCTTAGGATGGATTCCTAACGTGTCTCCCATCACTTGGTATCAAAGCTTCGCCTTGCAAATCAAGGTGTGTTTCTGTTGTTTCATTCCATTTTTTTCCTTACTGTCCAGAAAATCATAGTACTGTTCACTCGCACTATTCATCAGTACTGTTCATTTGTCTATGTTCATCATACTATTTGTCATTGTTCATCAGTTGTTGCCTTGCTGTTTTATTCTATGTACTTGATCCATTTTCTAGACTTTGTGATCTTTCATTTTGTTCTTATTGTGGCATGCTCTATTCTAATTTTGTTGTCTATTTTCTTTCATTTTTTTGCTAAAGGATCTTACCATATTTGATTCTTATTTCCATTGAGATTGTGGAATTCCTTGTTATCTGCCCAAAGAATTTAGTTGCTGCCTAGATTTCTTGTTGTGACTTTGCCAAAAAAAAAAATTGAAATTGATTTTTAAAAAAAAGAGAAGGAAGAGGAAAAAAAAGAGAATTGATTGCAGTCTTGAAAAAAAAATTCTCATATAAAATAAAAAAAAATAGAAGGAAAGAATGAAAAAAAGAGATATGGCTGCTAAGGCAATTTCCAAAAATTAAGGAGATCTTGTTTTTTTTCTTATTTTAAGATCCTTCAATCAAGGTGGTAGTTTGAATTACAAATTTCCTTTTGTGATTGGGCATTAATGTTATTTAATTGCTCATTTATTTGATCTCATTAAAGGAGAATTGACTTTTGAATACTCATTCACAATTTCTCATTTGAGTGGTAAGTTTCCATTCTTATCTTCTACTTTCTCTTCAGAATTTTACTCTTCTAGTTTAATTCTGTCTATTTTTTTCTTCCTAATTTAATGCCCTAACTTGTTCCTTCCTTGTTTCAGATTTGATAGTCATCTAAAAGTTCCTTCCTTTGGTATACACGCCACATCCTTCCTCTTGTCTTAATTTCCAACATTTCCTTTCCTCTTTTCTTGGCTGGAAAATTTGATTTATTTTGCTGAAAACAGAAAATCCATCTTTGTTTGTTGGTCACCATCATTTTAAACTCTTTTGAGAATTTGAATTTTGGATCTTTGACTTTGAGATTGCCACTTAACACATTGCTTCTCGATTTTAAGTTCAAATTCAATTTTGCACTCTCATAGAAAGTAAGAGTGAGTGGTAAAAGGCAAGAGTGTAATTATATCATTTATCGAAAAAGCCTTTAAAGTGTACAAAACAAGAGTGAATATACATCATTCGTAAGTGAAACACATGAGAGAGGGTGCAAGATCCTTTCTTTGTCTCTATTCACTAACATTTTAGGTTCTAAGCATGACTGGTAATGAACTTGATCTTAAAGTTTTAATGAGAGCTTTCAATGATCAAATCAAGAAGTTGAATGCCAAATTGGATGGAATGCAAGCTTCTTCATGCAAGAAGGATGTTACATTGAACATCCCAAAATTCTATGGAGAGAGTGATCCTAATATGTACTTGGACTGGGAAAGAAAAATTAAACAATGGTTTGAAGGCTGCCAATACTTCGAGTCTGAGAAAGTGAAATTAACTGCTTTTCACTTAGAAGGAAAAGCTAAAGTTTGGTGGGAACGATTTGAAAGAAAGCATCTTAGTAAAGAAAAACAATGTGATACTTGGAGTAGCATGAAGCTCATTTTGAAGCAAAAGTACATGCCATACCACTACTTCTATGAGTATCTTCCAACTCATGGAAAGGAGAAAACTCCTAAGATGCAAATTTCAATTCCAAGTTTTAGTGATTCTCATTTGAAGCAAAAAGATCAATGGAGGAGATATCTTCCTCAACATCAACTACTCTCGAAGGTACCTCTAATTCTCAAAATCCTTATATTGATGATGTTTCTAATGAATTAGAGTATGATATTCTTGAGAATTCTAAGGAGGAAAATGTTAATGATGTTGTTGATAGGATTGGTCATGATCATTTACCACTGTTAGTGGAGACAACTGCTCTAGATGTTACTAGTGAGGTGATAGAGAACTTTGTTGATAATGGTGTGCCTGTTTCTAGTGATACTCACATTGTTATGCTATTAGAAATTAGTTCTCATGGGTGTGATGGAGTTGAACATGTTGATATGGTGTTTGGGCATCCATGGTTATTTGATGATAGTTATTTTTTTGAAGTAAAGAAAGCCCATGAAATGCGTTGTATTCAATTCTATGAAAATCACAAGAAAATCAAAAGTGAGCTTGAAAGGAAAAATAAATGTGAGAAGAATATGAGTGGTAAAAACAAAAGTGAAAAACAAGTGAAAAAAGAAAGAGTGCAGAAAAACGAAAAAAAAAACAAATGAGTGGAAAAAAACTTGAGAGAAGAATGAAAAAGAGAAAGAAAAAGAGAGAAAAGAGAACAGAAAAAGAGAGTTTGAGAAAAGATAAGAATAATGAGGCAAAAGCAATTGTGAGTTATTTGAGTAAAGGAAAGTTCAAATTAGTTTCTTTACAACTCCTTCCTTCATATCTTCTATATGTTCCTTCTTTTCATCTTCTCCATCCTTCTTACTTTATCTCTGATTCTTATAATTTATTTAGTCTATCTATGTGTTACGAGTCCTCAATTCCTCTTGAATCTAATGTGAAAGAAAGTCAGTTTGACCATTTAGTTTCCTATTTCTCTAGTTTATCCATCTATGTCACTTCATTTCATTTTCATCATAGTGTTCTGCATTATCAATTCATTTGTGAAGTAGTCTCTACTCATTTCATGTTTTATGTCTCTTGTGTGTCTCATAAGTTATGTGTCTTTTTTATTCTTTATTGGTTTCTTCCATCTCATTTTCATGAATCTTATGTGTTCCGTTTTCTATCCAGTAACCCATTCTCTTCTTATTCCATCCAACTTTATGATACTTTGTTTTCATCTATATGTATTCCTCGTGAGCTATGCTCTATCCTTGTCTTGTCAATGTGCATTATTCACAGGTGTCAAATCTTTCCAAATTTTGAACCTAGCAAATAATGTGAAAATCTGCCCAGCTTTCATTCCATATGTTTACTCTACAATCTCAATTTTCCTTGAGTCTTACTGTGTTAAATTTGCCTTTAGTTCTTTGTTGCAAGATATTAGTGTGGATGTTATGGAAGGAAAATCAAGTTCATATGCACTAATGCATGACAACAAGTCATATGCAATTCAAACTAATGGTCATTACAAGATTTTTTATCCTGGAGATTGGTTTGGAATGCAAGAATGTAAAGATGAAACTTTAAAAGGGATGAATTTGCAACCAAGAGTCATTATTACACCACAAGATCAAGCAAGGGTTGAAAAGAAGATGCATCAATCAGGCTTGAAAAGTATGTATACTCCCTATTTTTTATTTGATGTTTTTAATCGTTCCCTTTCTTTCCATATAGATTATGGAGATTCGAGAACAAATCTTTTTGAAGAGGGAGGGAATGATAGAGTACGATGGAGGCATGAAGCATTTGATGATAAGGGCAAGCTAAAAGAAACAATGTACTATGGACAAATTCAAGGTCTACTTCAAGGCATTAGAAGAGCAATAACTAGAGCTAGAACAAAAGCCATGAAGCAAACCATGAATGGGGTAATCCAAAACATATTTAACATGGAACCATTGTATTTCAATGATTTTGAGGCCCAAAACAAAGAAAGAAGCAAGCTGACAATGTGGAGCCAAATAATAGTCAAAGAGCCCAACTTGGAGAAAGCCCAACAAGGAGGATTCACTTAAAATCCATGTGCTTCTCATGTGCTCACTAAAAGTGGCATTTTTAAAGATTATTTTAATTAATTCGTTTCCTTTTTGAATAAAGAACATATAATTATAAATCTGATTTATTTTATTTTATGCATTAAAGAGGAGCCAACTTTTTCAAATTCAAAATTAGAATTAAATGCTCATTTTTGCTTAGGGTTTCCTTTTTGTATTAATGAGCTTAACTTTGGTCAGGTTTGTGGGCAGAACTAGAGTTAGTTTGTGGGTTAATATTTTGCCAAAAAACAGACACCTCTTGTACTCTTACAAACCATAATATGAATGAATGAGTTTCTTTTCAGCAACTTTGTTGTTGTTTAGTGAGTTCTTTCTTGCTCATCTTTGAGTGCCAGAAAGAATGAGGACTTATCAAGGAGTAGTGATCCTTGTGGCGTCCCGGAGTTAGGATTCAAGAGACGGGTTCTCTTGGAGTCTATTTCCTTCGACCAACATTTTTGTGTTAGTCTTCTTATTTTCATCGTCTCTATTTTTCAATTTTTGTTCATTATTGTTCTTGGTTATTCTTGTGTTCTATTAATCTTTCCTTGAGTTGCACGATCTTTATCTTAAAGAGGGCTCTTAGGATGGGTTCCTAACGTGTCTCCCATCACCTCTCTTGACCTTTGTAATTCAAAGAACTCTACTCCACCGAACGTAAATGTTAGAAGTTGATTCCCTAGTTAGAAGGCCCTTGTATATTAACACCTTGAAATACTAATTTTTCCTTCATTAGTCTCTACATCCCTAGTTTCGAAGCCTTTTGCTATTCCTACAAAGCAAAATCTTACAACACATTCATATCATTAATCTCATAAATCATGTAGGTCAAAATATTCTTTAGCCAAATAGGCCCTAGAGTTCAACTGTAATTGTCAACTTTTATTGTGTGATCTTTACTAGGATACTTAATGGCTTTTTATAGCCTACTAAGGTTTCTTCTTTAGAATTTCCTAATCATTAATACCTCTTCAGTCAACATACAAGACAACAACACATTATAAAAGAGATTATCATCTGACCTATCCTTACTATATTGCATTAAAGTGGCTAAAAGAAACCTACTAAAAACATAAACCTTAGTGCTTAAAAAGAAAAACAAAGCCATGAAGCAGTTGGCTCTAAAGTACAATGTGGCATCTAAACATTACTACATAAAAGAATACTTTAAGGACCTATATTGTTTAGCCGTGTACACAGCCTTCTCATTATTCTTATTTGTTTTCAGTCATTTTCCACATAGTGGGAACATTCCTCTTTTTGCCATTGATGAACTTGTGGGGCAATTCTCTAGGTTATATATTTAATAGCTTACTATCTCCCATATTTGCAATTTCTCTTTTTGCATTTTTCCATAATACTTTTCCCACAAAACTATAGGAAAGTTTAAGGAATTATTAGCATACAATGGCATAAGAACATTATCTGCTAGGAAATAGGAAGTTTCTCCTGTATAGCTCTCCTGTTGTTGTAATTCTAACTCTCTTCTTGTAGTAGTTCTTTTTCTTCGGAGCCTCCTTTTCTACATTCTGGTAAGTGGCTAGGGAAATTTTTCATGCCTTACTACCTGCCACTATTTTGATGGTATATTTTGAGGAGGCTTAATAAACCTAGGTTGTCTCTTGTTTTTGTTGCCCTACCTAGGATAATGTGAGTCCTTACAATGTGAGTCCATTAGCTCACCCTATTCTGATGACCTCTTCACTTGTTAACTCCAGTATAGAGAAGGGGTGTGCTTTGCCATATAATTAATCTTTGTAGATGATTTCTCTATGGCATTATATACCTGTTGCTTCTGGGGAACTAGAAGCTTCAACCTCCTCCACACATATTTAGGATATGGAAGGTAGTATTTAGGGCTCCATTCTTTTCTATATCTCCTTCTAGGTTGAAGTAGAGATTGATTGAGAACTCCTTGTGCTTTCTTTTTTGCATCAATGGGTGAACGCAAGTCCACCGTTGCCATGTTGATGGTAGCCACTGGTGAAGCCTTTGGCTGGAGAACTGACAATTCTTTGTTAGGAATCCCTTGGATATTGCCTCCTGAATCATCTGCTAACACATTAGCCTCCTCATTCTTCCTCTGTGAAGGTTGGTTCTTTTCTTCATCATGAAGATTGGCCTAGGGAATCACGTCCTCTTTTGGGGAACCACTAAAAGACTACCCCCTGAGCTCCTTGGGAACAGCTTGTTTCATGCTATAAGAGGAATGCCCATGAGTTTTTCAATAACTTTTACAGGCCTAGAATTGGCCTTTGATTCTTCTATCCTAAGGGCATTTATTTGTTGTAATAGTTGACCCAAAGATTTGATGCCTTCTTGCTTGATGCATATAGAATAGCTTTCCATTTTTCATCCTCGAGCCTTTGTTTCTCTTCCTCTATTTTCTTGTTTCTTTTATTTTCTTTTGGTTCTCCTCCATCATTCTTTGAGTTACATCAGCTAATTTTTTAAAACAGCCACTAAAGGATTTGCCAACAACAAAGAGCATATTAGATGAATTGTTAGTGAACTTCCCTGTAAAACTTTCCTTTGGAAAAGTATCTTGTATTGGTGTTTGAAAATTCTCAACACCTCCATACTCTACAATTTCCATCAATTGTGAAACATGCCCTTCATGCGTTGCTGTTGTCAACGCATCATCTAGATCCTAAGACCCATCCACTTGATCTTTATAAAAACATTCGCTTCTTGACAGCATTATGCCTACATGAGTCCCACCTCGTGTGCCAAAAATAATATGTTGACAATAAATTTTGAGAAAATATGTGCTCCAGGCATGCCAAAGATGTGAATCTCAAAATATAGGGTCCTTTGTCATAATTTTCCCAAATACAGATAACAAAAATAGTGATGAAAGGAAACTTTTAATGCTTTAAGGAATGTAAATGTAAAAGGCTTCAATTACTGAAAAGAATTACAACAATCATGTCTAGAATTGAAAAATAATGATGCTTGGAAATTGAAGAAGATTCTAAAGAGAAATGATGAAAGCTAAAAGAATGCATTAGAAAAATAAGAAAGCTTGATATAGCATAAAATTGATGTTGGTATATGTTGAGTGATATTTGTTGCTCCCTTCTTGATTGTCTAAGCCTCTATTTATAAACCACTCAATAGTAATTCTCCAGCCTCATTTTCTGCATCTTGATCGTGCTTTGTATTCTGCGATCTCTTTGCTATCATATGGCACATTTATTTATGGCCTCATCTTCAATTTTTTACATACTTAATTTGATCTTATTTTCTAGGTTAAGGAAATATTTGGGTTTGACTTACTACAAATTTAGACCAAACAATACTCATTCTGATTTTTTTTCTATGTTTCTTTTACAGTATTACATGCAATAAATTATACATTACAAAAGATTTGAACTCAATTTCATCGTTATTGCCTTATTTTTCCCTAATAATATCAGCATCCGAGTAAGGGAGGTGTTTTCAAAATTATAAAACATATTCAAACTATTGCTAAAGTGGAAAAAGTATAACTATTCACTTAATAAAATAACACATTTAATTTCCAAATAAATATTTTTTCCATATAAATTATGTGAGAGTTTGAGTTGAATGAATTCAACATTTTAACTTTGAATTTATTGGGTTTAGCCCTTTAACTTAAAATATTAAAGATATATGAATTTTTTTATTAAATTTGACTATGTGAGATTTTAGGTCTAGTGGGTTCAAAAACATATGTTTGAGTTTATTGGGGTTAAGTTAAAATATCGAAGACTAAAATAAAAATCTTTAAATCCAATAATGTGAGAGTTCAGATCTAATGAGTTCAAAATCTTCAGATTGAGTTTATTAAACATAAAATATCAAAGATGAGAAAAATTCTTAAATCCAATTATGTAAGAGATTGAATCTCATGGGCTCAAAATTTTTAGTTTCAATTTATTAGGTTTAAGTTAAAATATAAAAAAATTAAATCCAATTATATTTTGAATATAATGAATTCATAATCTTAAAAATAGTGAGATACAAAATATCAAATAATATCAAAATTTAATATTTCTACTTATAATTTTTTTCTAAGTGGGGGATTTTCCCACCCTCATTGTTATATGACTTTACCTTACTCATATATTACACAGAGTTTGAAATATGAAATGCACTATTTACAACCTATGAGTTGTGTGATATTTTGTAAATTTTAAATTATGCATAGACACTATTGGAATATCTCTTATAAATCTAACCACTTCATCCCTAAATGATTTCTATCAATTGTTTAAATTTTCAATTTTTCTAGTGTTAGATAACTAGACGAATCTATACAGCTCACCCATGTGAGTTAGGGCATAAAGTAAAAGAGAATGTATAGTAGCACATGCCACCTCTCCTAATCTAGAAATAGAAACAGAGGGACACTTTCATTTAATCCTCTTCAATGACTGTAAGCTCATGTAGGACCATATATCAGGCCAAAAAGAAATGTATTCTTTCCCAAGTATACGTTGGTTCATTTAATCCCAGTCCACTTACCACCTCACTCATATACATACAAATGCCTATTTTTTGTATTCTTTCCCCAAAAATTGACCTTTATTGGGTGGACCTGATTTTTATAATGGGACTTGGTACAGTGTCAAATAAAAATAGATTACTTTCCGTTACTCAATGCTTGTATTTTCATTTGTTAATTTTATAATATTAAACTAGAATTTTTCCATACAATGTACAAAATAAAAAATAATTTTATATATTTTAATTTAAAAAAAATTATATATGAAAAATTCAAAATTCAAATCCAAATAATAGAAAAGTAGAGAGAAAAGATAAAGAGAGCAATGAATTTCAATTCAAGCTATACTATTGATGTGACTTAGAAATAATAAATTGTAGAAAGAAGTGTTATGAATAATTGCAGTTAGTATGGCTATCTTATAGATTGACATCTGTAGGCGCAAATATTCACAATTTAAAAATAAGACATTTTTGCATGAAATAATAAGAATAAAAGAAAGGGACAAAAGACGAAAAAGTGAATAACAACAACAATAATAATATAGATATTGCATGATAACTTTTTCTCTCATCATGATATTAAAGAATAACTTATTAACAGTTGATCTTCAAAAATTGTTTAAGTTTTATAATTTAAGTATGATGCAATGATTGTCCTTAATACTATTTATGTAAAATTGTATAAAATTTAGCATAATCCCATTAAATATTACTCCCTCATCTTGAATATAATGAAATTATGAGAGTTATTTTGATCCAAAATAAGAATCACAAGTTAATAATTTAATTGGTAAAAATTTAAATTGAGTACAAGTTTAATCATTTAATTAGGGGTATTTTTTAAAAATACTTTCAATTTGTGAAAAATTTAAGAAATCTACCATTTTTTTAACTGTTTTTCTTACCTTATATTCAAAGGAGAATTCCATGAGGACCCGGGAAGAGTAAAAAAATTTTGTGAAGGATTCAAATATTTAAAATCTTTCAAAAAGACCTAATTTTTGGAGGAAAAAACATAAATTTCTTAGATCAAAATATCCCCTCCTCCCTCCTACCCTCCCTCAATTGCGCTAGAACAATCATCGGCGGTGGAGGGGAGGGAGAAGCGGTTTTCCCAAAAATAATTTTTTTTCCAAGTAGATTAGAAATAATTTTATAATCCTTCTTAAAATATTTAGTGGTTGAATGGAAAAGTTCATCTCTAACTAGGTTATGTGTATTTTTCAAGTTGAGTTTGTATTAAAGAATGGATAATTCCAAGATAATTAGTATTATTTATCTTTATCATAAAATAATTAGGTTTTTAAATAAATATATTTTATTAGGACATTTAAATTCAACTTTGTTTATTTTTTTGAATTTATTAGGATTTATTTTTTATTTTTTATTTATTTCTAGAATTTAGATTATCTTTTGTTTAAGATTTTGTTTAAATTTAAGATAATTCTCTTTTATTAAGACTTTAGTAAGACTATGATATGAGTTCTATAAATAAGAGTATCACTGCTAAGTTATATTCAGACTTTTGGTTATTGATTTTGAGAATTTTTTGTAATATTTTTCTTTTTCTTATATTCTTTTACTCCTCTCTCCTATTTTCTCCATCTTTCTACCATATCTTTCCTCTTATCTCTCATCAATTTGACAAGAATTTTCAACTATTGAAAAGTTTAAGGAAAATTTGGAAATTTTGGCCCAAGTCATTTAGATGAAAATTAACTTTTCAAAGACTAGAGCAGAATTTCCAAATTTTCCTTTAAATTTTCAATAATTGGAAATTCTTGCCAAGCCACTTGAAATACCTATATAACTTAGATGAAAATAAACTTAATTGGACTACTGAAAACTTTAATGAAGAGTAGGAAATTATTCCTAACTCACTTAGAAAAAAAATGTTTTTGGCAAACCCCTTTCTCCTTCCCTTCTGCCGTTGATGACTATTTTGGCCAATGTCACCGAAGCTGATGAGGGTGGAAGGGATGGAGGGAGTGAGAATGAGGTATTTTGGTCCAATTAGTTTACTTTTTATCCCTTCCAAGGACTTAAATCGTTTTGAAATCCTTAGTAATAATTCTTAGGGTTAAAGTATAAATTTACCATCAAAATATTTTCAAAATTGCTACTGATATCTTAAATTTTTTTTTTCACAATGTTATCCTCCATGTTTTAAAATCATAGCAATTTAACCCTACCCATTAGGGTCAATGACGTTAACCGTTAGTTTACCAACCATACCAAACCTATCCTAGTTAGCAGTCTCTTTGTGATAGAGATCAAAGAGGCATGTCAAATATTTTTTAAGCGTTATTTATATGATATCTCTGAAGGAAATTTGAGGTCTTTGTTTGTTAGATAATTTTATTTATTTATTTATTTTTATTTCATTGGTTTTCAATTTCTATTTCTTTGAGACCAAAGTTATTAGTTAGATTTACATTAAAAGAAATAAAATTTATTAGATATTTTCTAAGATATTTCTTAGATTTGAATTTAAGATATTATCTAATAGTATTAGAATTAGATATCAATTTTATTATTTTTCTTTGAATTTTTATTTTTACTATTAGAATTTTTTATAATTAGATATATCTTTAAAATTTTCTAGATCTATTAGGATTATTTAGTTCTAGTTATTTTAGGATTAAAGTTTTTCTTATTTTGATTATTTAAAGGCTTCTATGTAATGCATTTTAATAATATTATTGTAAGTTTTTTAGTAAGGATTTATTGAGTTATTTCTTTTCTCTCCCTTATTTTCTATCTCTCTCCTTTTTTTCTCATCTGACTTACAGTGAGAAGTGATCAATCTTGTGGGTGTCATTATAGTTAGGGATCTAGAGACGAGTTTCTCTAGGGTTTTAACTGATCATTTTTTGAATCTTTTGAGTCAAGTTTTTCCACTACTCTGTATTTTCTGAGTGTTTAAGACAGGTTCTTATTGTGTCCATATCACTTTGTCCTTCTTGCTGGAAAAAATCCTATGTGGTAATTTACATGATATCCAAATAGATTGAAATAAAAATATTACAGAAAATCTTAATTTCAGCCTTAGGTCAAAAAACAAAATCTTAATTACCATAACCCTAATTAAAAATATTAAAACCTAATACAATCAATTAATAAACACAAAGGAATAAATAAATCACAAAAATTATGTGTAGATTCATGGGAAAAATAAGCTCAAAAATTCCAAAGGAAATGGAAAAATCTTGAAAAATTTGCAAAATGCAAGAAAATAGAGAAAGTGGTTTAAATGAAAGAATTTGGCTAAAATATATTGGTTTTAATATCCAATGAGTATTAAATTTTAACCAAAGAACAAAAAAACTAATAAAAATCACAAATCAAGCTCACTTGGAAGACTAACTAAGATTAATGTCAACCAACTAATGCAATTAGTTTGACTATTTTTTTTTATTTGTGATTTTTAATAGTTTTTGGGTTTTTTTATTAAATAAAAATTCCCATTACATGTTAAAACCAATGTATTTTGGTCAAATCCCTTCATTTCAACCACTTTTTCTATTTTTCTTGCATTTTTATGTGTCTTTCAGGATTTTTCTATTTTCTTGAAAAATTTTAATTTATTTTTTTCCAATAAATCTACATATGATTTTTGTTATTTGTTTGTTTCTTTATGTTCATTAGTTGATTTTATTAAGTTTTAAAATTTTTAATTAGGGTTTTATTTTCTGATTTAGGGACAAAATTAATTAGGTTGAGTCTGTGCATTTTAATAGTGTAGAGTACGATGGAGATAGTTTTTTTACAAAGACATTATGGTCATTTCATAATATGTACCCTCTTGGATGCCATGTAGACTGCCACCTAAGATTTTTATGAAATGATTTTTAATAATATTTGAGGTTTCTGATTGAAAAAACCTCTTGGGTATTAAAATTAACGTATTTTGGCCAAATTTCTTTATTCCCACCACCTTTTTCTATTTTTTTTGCATTTAGGTAAATTTAACAAGATTTTCCATTTTCTGGGGAAACTTTTAGTTTATTTTTTTCTGTGCATTTACACATATCTTTGTTATTTGTGTGTTTCTTTGTGTTTATTAATTGGTTTATTAGATTTTGAGATTTTTAATTAGATTTCAATAATTGGGGTTTTGGTTTCTGACTTAAGATTATGATTTCTTTTTAATAATATTTTTATTTTAGTTTATTTAGATGTCATGTAGGATTTTTTTCCTACTCCTAAGGTCACGTAGACCGCCAATTATGATGGATTTATTATAGTTAGTGATACATTTGGTAAACTAATGGTCAATATTATTGACTTTAATGGATAAGATTAAACTGTTATAATTTTGAAATAGAAAGGTAAGATTGAGCAAAAAAAAAATTTAAAATATTACTAGTACTCTTAGGAATACTTAATTAAATGTTTAACTCCTACTCTCTCTGGTCTTATATATAAGACCATTTTAACCGAATCATGCGAATTAAGAAAGGAAGTTAAAACTAATTAACCACCTCGATTTCTCCAAAAATTTTAATATTTTTTCAAAACTATCCTTATTTAATCTCTCTTTTTTTTTCTTTGAATACATTAAATAGGGACATTTTTTTTAAAATACATAATAAATACCACCTCATATATCATAAAGAATCTTATATTTATGATCAAAATAAAAGATCATATATATATATATATATATATAGAGGATCAGATATAGTATTTCTTACTCTTCCGAGATTCGGTATTGGATTCTCCTTGTATTCAAGAAGCGAGGATGTAGCTTATAGGGTCAGGTCATCGAGCAAGGGAGAGGAGTCAATTGTTCTGTGTTTTTCCTTTTCCAATTAGGATAGAAGTTAGTTCAAGAACCAGCAACTTGGGAGAGACGAGAACAACGCGCCAATGCGGGTACCGCGTGTTATAGTCTTATAGATGAACAGAGGCGCGTGAGTGAAGAATAGAAATGAAATCGCGGCGCAGAAAAAAAAAAGTAGAAATGAAATCAGCTTCAAATTCTGTGCCTTGTTTGGTTTTGCGTCACCTTTTTTTAAAACCTTTTTGGGTAAATGGATCACCGTTTTTGAATATCAAAATCTCTACACTGTTTTCAACTTTTCATCATCTTCAACTTTTTGATTAAATAAATTGGACGTGTTTTCGTGTTGAACAAAATTTAAAATGAGTTGTGTTATTTATATAATTTATAAATTTTTGATTTATTATAGATTTTTATTATTGACTCAACTTTTTACCGTTAACAGATAAAATAATAATATCATTAAAAACAGTTAAATTACACAACTTTTATTATAAAAGCATATAAAATCTTTTAAGCAAAACATATTAATTTTTAAAAATTATTTTGTGAAATAAAATTTTATTTTAATGTTATTTATTTTGAAAATTAGGATCACTTTTTTATTGGATGTTTATATTATATCTTTCTCTTTTTTATATTGAAACTATATACGGCTATGTTTAAGCATCCTCCCCTAATTTGAGCTGTGTTTCTAGCTTGTGAAACTTCTTTGTTTCTGTTGTAATCCAAAAAAATTAAAAGCATACGGCTATGGAAATCCGAATTGGATTTTCTGAAGTTAATTCAAGCAAAAATAATTTGGGAGAAAGAGACAAAAGTGAGACCCACTTTCACAATTCAAAATTAAGTTTCACTTCTCATTATTTTTATCTTTTCAAGCAAAATTTAATTGAGAAGATCCCAATTAAATCCTAATCCTATGAGGATCTCCTAATTTTAAGTATTTGGATTGGTTTAAAATGCTTCTAAAAGAAATAAATAAAATTCATCTAAATAAATAATGAGATTTCATACTTTGTTTCCATTGAGCACAATATCATTCTTTCAAGCTACCAATGGAATGTTTTGGTGCTGCAGCTAAGATTCCTCCAAAAAAGGGAAAAGGAAAGCCTTCTATGATCCCAAACAACAATACCCACAAATTTTGCCTCCATTTCGACCTCCTTTCTCACAAATTTCATCCTACCAAACATAACTTTTTTATATTAAGCCTTTGGTCTCTAACCGAATTGGACTTCAGATACACATGATTGAATTTGTTAGGTCTCACAAAATATTAAAAAAAAAAAGGTAACACAAATCAAAAGGAGGTATAACAAGCTAATCTCCTCTCTACATTTAATGAAATCATTATAAATAATATTTTTGGTGTGAAAACCATAAAAAATAATTAATAAAAAGATGGGGAAAAGCCCTTTAAGGGTACTGCAAATTTCCTAGCACAATTGGTAATTAATTGAAGCTCTTAAACATGTTACCCTGAATTCAATCCTTAGTTGCATATATAAAAAAATTTTTATTGAAAGAAATAAAATTCACTTTAATAATCTCTACACCTCGAAGAGATTAATCTTCAGCTTTGAAAGCAAAACCCACTTTGGGGATACTTGGTGCTTTAAAAAAAAAAGATAGGAAACATAATCTCATCATGACAAACATATTTTTCTATTAATTAATTAAAATCTTCTACAAATAATCAGCTGTCATCAAAATTAATTTAACATAAGAAATTTAAAAAGGAAAAAAAGTTAATCAAAGAAGAAAATCCCCAAATTGTCCTTAAGATTATAAATTTCTAAGATGTAATTATAAATTTCTTAAATTGAATTGTAAAAAATATACCTCTTGAGAATATATTGTAAATGCCCAAAAACTAATTCTAAATTCAGAATATTAAATTGTAAAATTTGAAGATGTAGTTATGATGAATTTCTTAAATCAAGTTGTAAATAACATACCCGTTTATTTAAAAAAGAATTATAAATGTCTAAGAACTAGTTATAAATTTTGAAGAGAGAGATATAAATTTCTAAGATTTTTTTTAAAAGAAAATTCAAATGTTCAAGGGCAATTTGGGAAACATTTTTTTCTTCCTTTTGAATAAAAAGGACCTGGGTTTTTCTTCATTGTTTTCAAAATTATGGGTCCTCCTCGGTTTTAGACATTCTCCCTAAATTGGTGGTATTCGTGATGAATCCATGATCACAGAACCTTATGATTCCGAGTTCATATAACTGTATATATCATGCATCAGTCGTCACCTGCCACTGATGTCTTCAATAATTTTCTTATTATATATAATAATTTAATTTTAATTAGATTTAGGAACATTTTAATCATCAGTCCTTTGATATAAATATTGATAAATATCAGATTTAAAATTAACTGAAACATTCAATCATTATATATCAGTTTATTTAATTTGTGGGCTAATTACTTCTGTTTTTCAGTTTAATTTGTTTAAAAATTAAAACAATCAAAGCCATGAGTGAAAACCTTCTACCTTTTCCTATAATTGAACTATGAAATTAAGCATATATATATAATCAATATTAATTCAATTGGAAAAAATGATATATAAATATGTTTGATAAACCTTTCAATAACTTATCTCTTTATATATTCAGTATTTAAAGATCTCTTCAAATTAACCGTATGATGTACGGATACTTGTGACAGACCATTTAAAAAATATTATTGAAATTAAAAAAATAAAATACAATTTTCATGAATCTAAATAAACTTAGAAAAGATATACAAAAAATGGGTTACTGACTACTAATAATGAAAATGATTAAAATTTGCTAATTATTAAGATAAGACTAATTATCTAGCCTAGATTTATGGTGAGTCAAGTCCAAATAATTTTTGAAAGTCTAATGAATTTTATAAAGCATATCTAAAAATTTTAAAGTCCTAAAAGTAATTATTGGTGGTATTTATCAACATAATATAATAAAAATTCTCAAAAGTAAAACCAAGTCAAATAAGTGAGAATTGAAGAACTATTATTAGGGAAACATGGATTGTGGTTAATGAGCGTGTGCAAAAAGGTCACATGATGTACATTATAGTTTAGTAAACGGGAAGTTAGATTCTCAAAGAACATTGTCACATTGGCTGGAGAACTAGGAACCCAGAAAGTGGCTGCATAAAAACACAACACGTTTAAGAAGTGGAGACTGGAAAACTATCACCTGATTACCTATAAATATAGCAACAAGCATTCTAGGATGGACACACAGAGTTGACAAAACGGGCTACATCCAATGGGCTAGCCCACCAAAAATGGCGGGACGGGTTGAAAAAAATCAATAGGCTTCTTAATGGGTGGAAAATTTTGAACCCACAATGCTAGCTCGCCAAATAAAAAGGTCCAGCCTGCATAGCCAGTGAGCTGGCCCTTTTTTCTTTTTATTTTTTCGGTACTTTTTCATTTAACAAAAACTAAAAATAAAAAGTGGTCCAAGTCCCTTTCCCAAAACTTTACCTTAACTAGTCCAGTTAACCTTACCTTCATCTTTGTGAACCGTGACCCTGCCCCAAATCCCACTCAGCCACTCCTATCCAAATTCCAATAGTCCCAATCTCAGCCCACGTCCGTCCACTCTAGCATCCACATTCGCGACTTTGTTCCCTCCAAATCTCTGTCTCAGTCTCACCATCGGCAGCTCGGCCTCTTGCCTCTCTCCTTTCACTTTAATCTTTGATTTCGATCCATATCCTTCCAGTTAGTCATCGATGTTGCAGTCTTACTCTCATAGATTTGAGATCCCTCCTCATATAGGTATCGCTTGCATCCGACGTTCATGTCTACTGTCATCTTTAGTCCTTCACCCATGCAGCCAACCACGCTCATGCCCAAACTCAATCCTTCTCCTCAGTCCTCCTGAGCTTGATTGTTGTTCAAGTGTTCAATGTGCTCTCTCAATCTCTCCTCTCTACTCTAGATTTGTAGCACTACACCTGTAACAGTATGTTTCTTTTTTGTATTCTCCATTTGATACTGAAATCTATGGACTATGTTTGATGCCTTGGACTTAATATTTGAGTTGGTTGGACTAGAACTATTGTGTTGTTATAATGGTGTATTATTTTTCTTACTCGTAGATTAAAATATGTCTAATGTTAATATGGATGATACTAGTAATTTGTCGGTTGATAATGTGAATGCTAGTGATAATGTTGAACCCTAAATTGGACCTAAAAGATCTTATGGTAGTTCTGTGCATAATAAAGAATCTAAAAAGAGTAAAACTTGCACAACTGATTGTTGGAATTATTTCACTAAAGCTAGACATAATGCTAAGGGACAAGAAGTAGCGAAATATAATGATTGTGGAAGACAATAGTGAGCGGTAAATGATGGTACTTCACATCTCAATTGTCATATAAAAGTTATGTCCAACTCTTGCAAAATTTCATGATGTTGGTGTGTTGTTGATGGACCAAGAAGGAAATGTGAGGTCCAAGAAAATTGATCAAATGCGTATATGGGAGGCCATTGCAATGGCAATAATTACACATGATCTTCCTTATTCCTATGTTCAATATAAATAGATTAGAGAATTCCATGCATTGTTGAATCCTGATGTTAAGCATATATGTAGGTAAACAGCTGTGGCAGATGTGTTAAAATTCTATTTGAGTCAAAAGGAAAAGTTGAAACAAATTTTATCAAAGATTTCTAGTAGAATATGCTTAACATTTGATTGTTGGACTGTTGTAACTTATGAATGATATCTTTGCCTAATTGCTCATTTTGTTGATGAAACTTGGAAACTTAATAGTAAAATTCTTGCTTTCTGTAAGATTGAGCCTTCACATTCGGGGGTTGAATTATTGAAGAAGGTGTATGATTGCTTGATAGATTGGGGGATTGAGAAAAAAGTGTTTTCAATTACTTTGGACAATGTCTTGGCCAACAACAATATGCAAGATATTTTGTAGGAGAAGTAGTTTGCATAGCAACTTAATACGCAATGGGGAATTTTTTCATGTTTGGTGTTGTACCCATATCTTGAACCTTATAGTTCAAGATGGCTTGAAGATAACTAGTGATGTTTTGCAGAAAATTTTGAAAGCATTAAATATGTGAAATCATCAAAGGCAAGAATGATTAGTTTCAAAGAATGTGTTGATGAAGTGGGTAGCATTGATACCTCAATGGACTTGTGGTTAGATGCACAAACTAGATGGAATTCCACCTATGCAATGCTTGAAAGTGGAATTAGATATTGTCGTGCATTTTCTACCTTGTCTTTAAATAATAGACATTACAAGTTTTTCCAATCACATGAAGAGGAAGGAGAGTGGAGCTAATGTGTAATTTCATGGAGCCATTTGATGTTATTACAAACTTGATTTCCAGGTCATCTTATTCTACCTCCAATATGTATTTTAGTCAAATTTCCAAAATTGAGTTGTTGTTGAAAGAAAACATGGATAATGATGATGATGATATTCGAAAAATGACTCAAAGAATGAAAGGAAAATTTGACAAGTATTGGAGTGACTACAACATGATACTTATACTTGCGAGTGTTCTTGATCCTCAAATGAAGTTTGCAATGATAGAATATTCTTATTCATTACTTGACCTTAACTCTGAGACTTGCCAAGATAAAATTGAAGCAATTAAGAGCAAGTTATATTATATTTATGGTCAATATAGAGATGTGGGTACTTCATCTTCATCTAATGATATTGGTCTTGGACGAGGAACAAGTTTAAGTTTTCTAACAGTATCAATTCACCCACATATGGTGTAAGGAATAATACCATGGTTAAGAAAGATGGCTCCAAAGCTTTCACTGAAACTCTTGGTGTAAATTTCAAATTATTTAA
The DNA here is from genome assembly GCA_026686845.1 of Adenanthera pavonina. Lineage (NCBI taxonomy): Eukaryota > Viridiplantae > Streptophyta > Magnoliopsida > Fabales > Fabaceae > Adenanthera > Adenanthera pavonina. The sequence goes on from JAIVEN010000011.1 coordinate 20,868,059, forward strand.
GACAAATTTTTATTTGTCTTCTTTTTATCTTCCAATTGGTACTTTATAATTTTTTTATGATATAGGGCTATATTAATTTTAGGAGCAGAGGTACTTCCATTACAAAGTTTGAATTGGATTATTATTTGAATGAAGCACCACTTGAGCCTCAATTATTTCTAGAGTTAGATATCTTGAATTTTTGGAAGACTAATAAAGATCGATTTCCTATTCTTTCAAGGAGCCAATGTGATATTCTTAGTATTCCACTCACCACTGTGGCTAGTGAATCGGCTTTCAGCATTGGCTCATGTGTTCTCACAAAATATTGATCTTCCTTTCTTCCAAATAATGTTCAAACTTTTATTTGTACTCGTAGTTGTTTGCTTAGATTTGAAACTAATATTAATATATTAATATTGTCATCTCATTTATCTTACATATTTATATATATTTATCAAAAGCATAAGTATTAAAGAATACCAAATAATATTTAATAATATGTATCTTTATTTTTTTGTTTGCTTCAGATGATGATAGAGATAATGATGATGATTTAAAGATTGATGTTCATCCTGATCAAGCAGCTTCAAATGTGATCTTTGATGAATGAATTGGATGATCATTTGTGTTATTATGTATGAAGACTCGATGTTGCTTTGGATTTGGTCATTTGGACATTTGGTCTTATAATTTTAGTTATTATGAATTAATATATCATGGTTTAAGACTTTAAGTATCAACAGGCAAAAAAATTTCATAGATGTTGTTATTTAGTTTTTGGTAGTAAATAGGAAGTTGATGGTTTAACCAAATAGTGAAAAAAGACAACAACAAAAAATGGGCTGGCCTGTATGGTCTGCCAGCCTATGTATGGCAAGGTGCTTGGAGATTTCACGGCTCGCTCTTATAGGTCTCCCAGCCGGCCCTGCCCTGCCAAAAAAGGGGCCCATGGTGGGCCAGCCCATTTAAGGAGGGTTGGCCTACTTTAGCAGCTCTAGACACACATCTTATCTCTCAACAGACAATCAAACATCCAATCTACCATATAATCACACATTCAATAATTCTTCTTCAACATATATACTCAGACAGTGCATCAACTTTTCTTATTCTGATTTAATTTCTTTTAGCTTTCTACTTCATATTTTTCTGTTAATATAGCTAGAATGCCCAAAAGAGGGTTGAATTTGGCTATCAAAATTTTTTGCAAAAAGCAATACAATAGAACCAATATTTTAAAAATCAGACTGGATATTGAACTGAAAATGTCTCGAGTTCTCAATTTTTATAGTTTAATTGGTTGAATCGATGGTTGAACCGGTGACATAATAGTTACATAAAAATAATATTATATGTATAAGAAATAAAAAATATCAAATTCTTAAACTTTAATAAATACTCTAATAATATATGTATATGGAGATTTGGAGTGATAGAGGAAGCCAATAAAAAGAGTTGAGTTTAATTGAAACTTGAAAGGCAATGAAGATAGAGGATAGCAAGGGCTACAATGATCGAAGTGGGAATTTCAGAATTTGGTTTCAATTAGATTACATTTTCTTTTTATTTCACCATTAGTTTGTTTATTTATAAATTTTATATTATTATAATAATATAATTATAACATATTATAATAATATAATGATTTAAATTTTTTTAAAAAATTAAAAAAGGGTTAAACATAGAACTAGCTGATTTTTTAAAAACCACTCTGGTTCTCGACTTAATGTTGGGTTCTGATTCAAAAGCCGGTTTCTTTCCTACTCAACCCCAAAATGGCTCAACTCTGTAAAATGAGCCGGAAAGCTATCTGGGCAATGGTCCGACTAGTTCAACTATTCGGTCTGATCGCAAACATATTGAATAGAATAGTACAAGAACACCAAAACAAAACAAGAACTTTGAAGTAAAAAGAGTAAGAAAAGAGAAGATCAAACTCCAAGATTTTTCCTAGTTCGGCCACACCATTTGGCCTATGTCTAGTCCCCAAGCTATCACTTAAAATTTCTCCACTATATCAGTAAGATTGATCTGGGTTCTTGCTAAACCTCAGTACAATACCAAGCTCTTCACTTTAGTTGGAAATCTCTCTCTCAAACCCTTACAAAGTGTGTTTACAAAGCTTCCCTTAGTTTATGCCCACACTAAGATTTCTACTAAATGTAGAAATAAAGTTTACAACAATCAATCTCTCTCAAATAGTAGATATAGACATGTAGCTTACTTTTTCACTCTAAAAAGTGGTTGGTAGGGCTTTAATAAACAAGAGATAAGAATTTTAATGATTCAACAAAGTTTTGGCTCAATATCACTTAATGTTCTTGCCAACCAACTTAAATGTGGTCCTATTAATAAATTTCAGCTTAATCTAGCCGTTAGAGATAAGAATTAGCTGTTACTAAGTAGATATAACATTTACCTGCAACATCAAATGTGTTGTTAGAGCTTAGTTGACAAAGCAGGCAGGTTAGTGCACTATCCCAGCTAGGCATTTGACCTATCTCATAATGTTGAACCATGATTATTCACAAAGGTGAACCCTTAGTTGACTATCGAGTTTCAAAGTTAATTTTGGTAACTTAACTCAAACACGATTTGATGAAAACCTATAAGGATGGACGACGAAGCTACTTAAACTAAGAAAACCCAAAAGCTTGTGTTTTGGAATAGAAGATAAAGCTATCTAGGATGTTATTGCTTACATTACAACAAAATAGGCAATTTGCGATGGAAAATGCTCCATCCCAAACCTGTGGCAAGTTTGTCACAAATTCTATCGCAAACTTTTGTCATGGTGTTTGTTATAGATAGACTTTGTCTAAAAAATTTGTGACGGGATTTTTGATGGAATTGTCCACCACAAAATATATCCATCGCAAAGTTGTCACAACTCCGTCACAAAATTTTAACATTTAAAAAAAAAATTGATTCCAATTGTTTGGGACAGACAATTTTGTTGCAAATACTGTTACTATATTTTGGGTATAACTTATCCTTGATTTGTGGTGGAATTTGCGATGGATTTGCAACAGATTTGTGATGGAAATATTGTCATCACAAATGTTCATCACAAAATGATTAAAAATATTTAATATTAATTATTTAAAAATATAGTATTAATTGCAATTTGTGTAATTATATTTCATATGCTCAAAATTATATATTTATGTAAGCATATTTATCAACATAATATACAAAATTATATATCTATGATTTTAGTTTTATATAATTGAATATTATATAATCACATATACATATATGTAATTTTATAATTATTCTTAATTTATTTTTGAGGGCCTAAATGATAATGATATTTACTAAATTGAGTATAAGTATATGGTTAGAATTTTTTCCCTGAGGGAATTGTTTTTTACCCTTGAACAAAGAAACTCTAACTTCCAAATTTTAGTTTTCACCTTCAATTTGTTTGGCTCTTAGTTAACTCTATCTCTTGAATTCCCATATTCCCAAACTCTCTTGACCACTCTTGCAATCCCAATCTCTTTTCTCTCAATCTCTCAGACTTAGATCTCATTTGTTTCTTTAACCAACAGGTTCTTATTTGACTCATCTTAAACAAAAACAATTGATCACCATTTTGAATCCCAGCAATATTCTTTGTCTAAAAGCAATCCATTTTATTATTAATATATTATTACTATATACTATAATCATAATTTATACATAATTATTAATACTGAGGCATTATATATCTTCTCTAGGTTCGACTTAGTTCTTGCACCTTGGATCTGGGAGTAACTTTTTTATATAAAGGATATCTTTATTTTTTAAATATAAATTCCTATACTTCTATTAACATATCAAACACCATAGATGGATGGAGGAACAATATAAGTGGTCCCTCCAACTTTCTAGGTAGTATATACACCCCTTCGCCCCTTCACACAATATATATACATATATGTATGTGAATATATATATGTATCTTTTATTGATATATTTAAATAAAAATAAAATATATTTTTATTAGTTTATTAAAACGTTTCCATTATTATTAGTATTAACTTTTTATTCCCCACTGAACAAAATATTAACTTTTTTATTAATAAAAAATGACACTTAATATTTATATTATACATATCAATCCATTTTCTTAGTTCTTAAAAAAATTGAGCATTTGCATGAATATAGATTTGTAGTTCTTATACAATGGCATATGTAAATGTATTAAAAATATTAATTTGTCATATATTTTTTATCTAAAATAAATATTTTAGATATTTTTAATTTTTTAAAAATATACAATAATATTAATAATTATATATAATTTGTCATCGAATGATCTTTTTAAGAGTATAAATAAAATTTTTCAAAAAAAATTAATTACGATATATATTTATTCTTTATTATTTGTTTAATTAATTATGAATATGAATTTCTTTATTTGTTTATTTGAATAGGTCTTTATATCCTTCAAAGACAAAACAATGTGGTCCCATTTTCATTCTTTCCCTCTCTTTTTTGTTTGTTCCATCTCAACCATTTCTTTTATCAAATTCCCAAATAGAAAAACCTAACCCTTTCCTCTTATCCTCACAAAAATTCATGTGTCTCATAATCTCACTTGCTACACAATTCATTGTTCCTTCACCTTGCTCAATCTATCATGCTTGAAGCTTGTCCGTCTTCCTTGCAGCTTAAAGAGACAAAGATTGAAGCTTGCTCAGATTCTGTCTCCTCCTCTAATGTCTCCTCTTATTATTATAAGTTTGCTTCTTTATGTAGTTAGCTTTTAGAGATTTTGTTCTATGGTGGATGAAAAATAGGTTTCATGCCTCTCAAAGTGGCTAAAAGTGGGTGAAAGGGGGAGTGAGATTGCCTTTGTAGGTAAAAAGACTAAACTAACTTTAATAGAGGCATGAGTCTACTACTCATTAGATTTTCCCCTTCAGAGAACAAAGAGGACAATTTTAGGGTTCTCCTAATCTAATATGTTGAAAAGCTTTATATAATAAATTCTACTTTGCTCTGTGATGATACTATTAGTGTATATTTTTTTAATGTAAGTCATTGGGTTCGTAGATTACTTTGGTAATCTCTAAATCGTTATCCCTACCTACAATTTCTTTTTTTCAACTATCCAGATAGGCCTTCTGGAGAATGCAAGTCTTGTTTTATGAGTCATAAAGAAATAGAAGCTGCTACAAGATATGTTCTTATGAACTGTGGTGAGGTACAACCTTATATCAAGTAAGTGTTGTTGAATAGGAAAACCTCACATTGTTTATTTGTATATATGGTTAACATACTCCTTAATGCAACTTATTTGTTGAAAAGTTGAATTCATATGACCCTAAAATTGTGGATGTTGAGATAGAAGCTCGAATTGAAGCACATTTTTCATACTGGTTTCGTGTAAGTAGTTATTTGTTTTTGTATTTTGTAGGATAATTCAAATCTTGAACCACATTAAAAATTGTGACACAGGTTCTAAACCCAATCAACAATGTTGTTGACCCATTTTACATGACATTGCTCAAGGACCAAAGAGAAAAGTTAGGACATGGCTTATCTACTTCATCAATGGTTACAAGTTTCATATACCCATCAGAAGTCAACTATAAATAGTGAATTTAGTGTCAAGGAATATGACTATGGCCAATCAAAATGCGAATATTATGGCATCTGCAAGAGATTGTGCAAATAGAATATACCGAGTCTCTTATAAAGTAACTAGTGTTGTTCAATTGTGAGTGGTTTGATCCAACACCTAACCATGGTATAACAGTCCATGGACAATTTAAGAGTGTTGAACTTAATGCATCTAGGAGGTACAACAAGTATGATCCTTTCATTTTTGCACAACAAGTAATGCAAGTATACTATGCACCTTATCCCAGTGGTTGTAAGAATGTTAACAAGTTAGTTGCCATTAAGTGAAAGCTTGAAGCACTATTGATGCTCCCACATCAACAGCTAACATTGAGCCATTTCTAAAGGATGCATTACAAGTGATATTACCCACAATTGTTGAGAATAATGAAATCTATGACCTAATAGACATTAAAGGAGGTTATGTTGAAATAGATAGGTCAATTCCTAATGATGAATATGAAGAAATTTCAGAAGATGATGAAGATGGTGGTGAAGATGAAGAAGAAGATTGGCATTCAAAAGATGATAAAGATGGTGATAAGGAAGAAGAAAAGGATGATTCAAAAGATAACATATGAAGGATTGTGAGCTTTCATTAATTTCTAGCATTTATGTTAACTTGTTCTACAAGTTCGAGTCATCATGTTCTATAAATTTAAATATGCTAATTTAAATGTTATTCTTGTGCTATTAAATATTTATATGTTCATGTCATCTTGTTCTATAAATTTTTATTTTATTTATAAGTGTAATCATCTTACAAATGGCAGGTCATGGGATAAAGCGAGCTAGAGGTCAAGTTATGCCACCACAGATTGATAATGGATCATCCTCTCTTGTTCCTCTTCCACCTTCCTCTACTCCCACACATATCCCCTCTGGAGGATCTAGAACAAGGCTCATCATGCCATCATCTAGCCCACCCTTGCACTCACTAGCATGATCTCCCAATCTCACTCCAGAGCCATCCCTACGTTCACTAGCAAGATCTGGTAGTTGTGAGCTGTAATATCCCAAAAATTTACTGGATACTAAGTAATGAAAGAGTAAGAAATGAATGATAGTATGAAATGTACAAGAAATTCATGAAAATGGACAGACACTATTTTGCGTGAATAAGGGTAAAGAGATCATTTTTTTCCAATTGGATTGAAAAATGAGAAAATTATATTTTTACCCCTAAAAAATTATAAAAATGACATGTAAATCCCAAAATATATAAAAATTACGTGGAAAAGGAATAGAAAAGTCATTGGAAAAAGTTACACCTAATGACCCAAAAGTTTTAGAAATTATAATTTAACCCCGGGTCAAGGACAATTTTGTAAATATGTAAAATTACTGTCAGAACGAAGCCCTCGACGAGAGATGTCCAATGGTTTATGGCACTGAGGGTTAATGTTCAAGAATAAAGAAATAATTAGTACCGAGTGTCTAAAAGTAACAGTAAACCGATAAAGTAAACTGTGGGTCTTACCGATGGTTAAAAGGTAATTGGGATAGGATATGAGCTATACACAGATATTATTTGGGACAGGATAATTAGGGAAATATGAAAATAAAATTAGAACAATTCTGTAGCCCAAAAATGCTAAGTTACTGTAAAAGGTGATTTTTTTGTACTGCTAAAATGTACCTGAATTAAGATATATTTGGATCAGGAAAAATTGGAAAATTTTTGGACACACTTCCCTCTCTCCCCTGCGTGAATTGCTGCAGCCCATGGAGCCATCCAATCATCTCAAAAGGTTGGAAAAATACTTCCTAAAGAAGGTTACGAAAAGTAACCTCGGTTTGGTAAAATGCTAACTATGATTAATTGCCTAAATTAATCACTTAACTCATCTCTTTCCTCACCATTCTTCACGAGTTGCATCAGCTGAAATAGGCCAGAAAAAATGCAAGAAAAGGGAGGAAGAAGGAAGGGAAAAAAGGAAGAAAAATTAAGGGAAAATTGAAGCACAAGTTGGTAAGATTCCATACTACCACCTTAAGTTTATTATCTGTGGCTTTTGAAGCATGTTTTATGAATTAAATTTTCTCCTCCGTCCTCTTAGATTTTCGTCCAAAATGTGATTTAGTATGGAGATGAGTTTTTGAACCAATATACTTAGGGAAAAGCTTAGATTAACCACTAGAAGCATGAATCCATAGATGATTTGAAGTGATTTGAAGGAAATCTCTTCCAATCACTTGGAGCAGATTTCAGTCACAAACAAGGGGAGTATTTAGAGTTGTAATTTCATGATTTTGGCCTCAAAAATGGATTCCTCATGTTCAAAACCTTAAGAACAAGTGTGTTGTACAAAGAAAGATCAAATGAGAGTTAAGTGAAAAATTTGGGTTTTAGTGAGTAATGTATTATGTAACTCATGAATCCAATGGCTAAATCCCCATACTTGCAATATGTTATCATACTTATTTTCAATGTGTTTCTTGCTTTGCCATGTGTTTAAAATGATGTTTTGTGATGAATTATATGTATTGGTTGAGTTGATTGAGGGGCATTGTGACCCTGGAATGTCCAATTTCCAAATATTACTCTGTCAAAATTTTTATGAAATTATGTGATACAAATATGATAATGTGTTTCAAACATGTTACCTTGATGCTATATGCTTAATGTGATAATATGATGTCATGTTTGGGTGTTAACTACTTAGATTCTTTGAATCTCATCCTCCCATATATTAACCATGAATAGGTAGTAACAATAGCAAGACCACCAAGGAAGAGAAAGGAAAGGAGAAAACATTTGCTCATTAGCTTGATAATGCCAGCATGGGCTATGAATCTAGAACTTTTATGTAAATTTGTAAAGATAATCTTGAAAATGTTTCTTTAAGTTTTTATGTTACTTTAAGTCTTAATGAGTGCATGGCATGATATGAAGGGGAATTATGGTCATGTAAATGCCATCACTTTTGTTTTGCTAAGCATTAGGATATAAATAGTTATTTTGACCTCTATGGAGAAAACCCACTACTGTTGAGATAGCTGTAATGTGAAGTATGAATGATATACATATGGTTTAAAAGTAGATAAGAAGAGATTTCCAATGATCTAAAGAACACTCAAATTGGTTGCGTGTGCAATATTTGGTGGATTTTTATATTGAATTTTAATTAAAATGATTATTTTGAAGTTTTCGTATAAATGGTGAAATTTGACAGAGTTTGCTATATAGATTAGTATAATCATTGCTCTGATTTATATTTTTTTCATGTAGACAAAGTTATAAGCTATTACTAGAGACTTGAATCACATGCATACGATTTTTATTGATTTAGTTATGATTTTCCAAAATTTGGTTGGAATAAATAAATTCTATTAAATGAATAAAAACAAAAGTTGGAAAAATTTTATTATGGCATTTATTGTGATTCAAGATTCTAATATGATACAAATGGACTTTAAAAGGATTAAATACATGGAAAATGGGCCCAAAAAGAGGTGTTACATGAGCCTCCTAATGGTAGGATTTGGATGGAACCTGACAATGATATGTAAGTTCCCATCATTTGATCAAAATTTTGAATTGTCATATAAGTATTTCATAACATGTCAATTTTAAACTATTCTAACATGTGTAATTAATAATATAAACGAAGGTTTAATCCTATTTGGGTGATTAGGGATATATTTCCTATCATTCAAACCAAATTTGAACACCCTTGTTATATAAGGAAGACAACACCACCTAAGATCTAGGGTGAATGGTTCTATGAATGGGCAGTAAGTCTAATAATACATTTTTTTGTCAAGATTATGTTTTCACCTTAAATATAAATCAAATTTATGAATATTTTATTGTTTATGTAGAAAAAGTATCAATGTCTACCACATCATGATCAAAAAATAAAATCTAATTGGAAGAAAAAGTGTGATGAGATCCTTCAACAACGTATGGTGAGAGTTAGGGAGGATATGAAAAAGAAGAATTTAGCTAGATTGGATTCCAGCAACTTCGTGGACAAAATTGGTCCGATATGAACAAGAGCCCAATATGGGGCAAAACAAGTAATTGCTAAAGTGAATCGGGGCTTCTACTAAGGGAGGCATGAAAAATAAATGTGGTAGCATTCCTTCACCTAAGCACAAAAGGAGGATGGTAAGCATTCATTTCAAATTATGCATTGTTTCTCATTTTTTATGAATGTTCTCATCTTTATTTATCATTTGTAGACTGAACAGCTCGGGAGGGTGCCCACATTACTTGAAATGTTTCAGCACCAACATTATAATGAGAATACCAAACAATTTGTTGATGATAGGTTAGCCAAAACCTATGTAAGTATATATTTTTCTAATTCTTTTGGACTTATTTGTCATTAGGAATGAGCTAATAGCCAAAAGGCCTGATTAGTTGTAGTGCTAGTCATGCATTTTCTTATTTTGAAGAATTTTTTGTTTGATGACTTCATATTGAAAATTATATGTGCTATAAGAATGAATCTATTCTCTATGTTCTTTGAGATATTGTTTGTGTAATCAGCTTTGGTAATTCTCATATTGTGAGTTTATAATAAAGTCTAAACTCAATAAACTATTTAGCAAAAGGTTAGCAATTAAATATAAAGTGTAGCAAACTAGAGATGAATTCTTGTTAAGTTTGCAATTATGTATAAAGCCAAATTTTAAGTAATGTCAAATCTTATTAATAAAGCTCATTATAGTTGTACTATTGCAATTAAATATAAGATATAGCAAGCTATGTATGCATAGGTATTTGATAAGTACCTTAAGCTAATCCTCACTTACTCAGTGTGAATGAATATGAGGGAAACGACTAGTTTAATTATGAAACATATGGGAAATATGCATATTGTGGCAGTTGCACATGAGGAAGTTTAGATGAGATATTTTAGCAGCTATTTTATTTTCTGTAGCTAGAATTTTGTTGATTTGTTTTAGATTGATTAATTATTTTATCTTCTCATTCTTGCTATAAATAAGGCAGTCGCCACTAGGTTTAGTCACTTAAGTATTATTCCTTGTATGTTCACTTGGAGATTCTCCCTTTGCTATTAGTGACTTTGTTAGTGAGATCCTTGCTTTCTTGTTACTAATAGATTTTTCCTTCAATAAAATTTCCCTATATTTTTAGTGTATCTATCAGTAATAAAGTATAGTTCTATAAATACAATGATTTTATTTTCAGCTTTGTTGACTTGTATATTTTGGACAAATATGGATTGAATGTTTGTTGACTTGTATATTTTGCTTCTATTTTATAGGAAAGTCTTTAGTAATTCCAGTGTTACTTAAATTAGATCATCTTCTCCCTCTCCCTCTCTCTCTTGCCTCTATATCTTTTATTCTTTATGAGATCATCTGTGTAATTAGTTTTCGTAATCCCAATATTAGGAATTTCTTGTATTCCAACAATAGATCTTTTGCTTCAATGCTATATTTTATCACAAATTATTATAGGGGTTGTAACTATTTTATATAATTAAGTGTTGTGTCCAACTCCTTGTATTCTATGTAATTCTTGTCACAATATGTGATTATTATATCCTAATTAAACTTAATATTAGTTTCTTCTATAGGTTGATTTCATGGATTTGTTGTTAGCTTAAGGAGACTTTTGCTGATGAAATAGAACTATGGTTAAGGGTTGTTGTAGGTTGGAATAAGAAGAGTCAGATTTTTGGTCTTGGATCTGAGGCTCCCTCCATTTATGCCTCTTGTTCTGCTAGGATGCCCAACTCCTCTGATATGAAACTTAATCTTGATGTTGAGACCGAGCTACTGAGATGTCTTGATGTTATGATAGATCAACAAGAGAGACTTATGTTTCTTTTACATGATGCACAAGAAGAAATTTAGTGACAAAGATATGAAATTAATAATTTGAAGATGCATGTGCATCCAGACTTGGCAACTTAGCATGCTAATCATGAAGATGAACCAAACAATGAGCGTCATTGTCGTCTTGCTTAGTAGTTATTCTATTTTATTTTGTTGGATTTTTGGGTTTTTTGTAGTTATGATGTGAATCATACATTTACATTGATATTTTGAACGTGGAACCCTACTAATATTTGTTAGATTGATCGATTTTATGGGATGAATTGATATGAAAAATGTTTGTTTCATATTATCATTGCATTCAAGTTGTTCTAGTTTATAGGTTTCTTCATATGATTTTGTAGGTTTTAGAAATAGTTAAAATTGCAAAACAGGTTTAAAAATATAATTAAGATTATTAAATTTGCAATAGAATTTTCCATCTCAAATTCTCTCGCAACATTTGCCATGAAGTTTGTGAACGAGTTTGCCACAAATTAATATTTGTTGCAAATTTCATCTCAAGAAATGCAATAGCATTTGTGACAGAACTTTGCCACAAGTCTTGTGACCGAATTGTCCATCACAAGTTTCGTTGCAAAGTTAGAATAGACCATTCTTGGAACTTTGTGACGAAAATAATTCAGTCACAAAATTCCATCACAAAGTTGGGTATGTTATTCCAAAAATTTTGTGACGGAATCAAATCCATCACAAACTTTGTGACGGAATGCTTTTTCCTATGGCAAAGTGTTTGCAACAAGCTTATTTGCCACAAACAATATTCCATCTCAAACTCTGTGGCAACATGATCTGTGATGGAGTTTTTTTCAAATTCTGTCTCAAATTCCATCACAAATCACCTATTTTGTTGCAGTGTTAGTTTACAAAGCTTAGAGTCCACCATACCTAGTTTTTTCAGAAAACATACTTAGTCTACTAAGTTCTAGGGCTTAGTCGACAAAGTTATCCTTTCCAAAAAGTAGGTCTCTCAAGTTCACCCCAATAGAAGACAATCCTCCTAGGATAGTCGACTATTGTATTGTCTTCTATTGTGCCTTGACAAAAAGGCACTCTTGTTCTGCACAGTAGCTTTTCTTTCTAAGATGGGTAAGATAGTCCACTAAACTATTATATAGAGAGGAATATCCAAAACAAAACCCACGATAATCTTTTAATCTATCACCCTTAGTCTACTAAACTTATTGTCAAAAGCAAGAACTTTATTAGACAAGGAGGTTAGTCGACAATCCAACCTTGTTTAGTCAATTAAGGTAACTTTGACATAAAAACAACTTTAAAAAACCTTGAGCAAGTTACTAAAACTCAATTGAGAGCTCATCTAAGAGTAGTGGTATCATAAATTAAGAAAATTTCAATCTTTGACTACCACTTAACCTAGGTGAAAGATAAAATTACAATGATATTGAGTGATTTTCAATTTTTGCTCCATAGTTCACTTGGTCAACCTCTTTTTTTTCAACTTGTACTCCCTTTATAAGAACTTCATAGTTCTAAGTGTTTTGTAATCTATCAAAATCTTCTTTTATCTAACATTTTCATCATTGATGTCATTTATTTTTCAATTCTAGACGTAATTATTGTTATTTCTTGGAGTTATTAGCAATCTTTTGTAGTTACATTCCTCGCAAGCTTTAAATTTCTAAACTCATTTTGATTTTCAATACTCGTATTCTGGGAAATTGTGGAAAATGACTGTAGAGCTCACAGCTATTTTGATTAAAAGCCAAATTTTCAAAAAGTTGAAGTGTTAACCTTTGGCGTTCTTGGATCGTGTGAGAAAATATTGATTTATTTACAATACTAATTAAAGGTAATTAAAGTTACTATAAATCAATTTTGGATTAATAATATTTTTTTCAATACAATATAGCACATGAACAAGGTGATCAATTGATCACATATATGACACTTAAAAGTATATTAAGGTCAATCACAATAATAACTTACTTGAAGCATTCCATGTTTGAATCAACTTAAAGGTTTATAATGGGATGAATTGATTAAATTTTCTATTAATCTAATTGTATGAAATGAGTGAAATAATTGCCCCCCAACAAATGAGGACAATGCTAGAAAATTATGATTTACTTTCTAGGGGAGACTAATCCTTCATCTAAGCTTTGACTCCTTCAATCACAAAAGTAATATTTATTAATATACCTTGATGATCCATCAACTTATCAGGTTTATCTATAATAATTCATCATTTAATTACTAACTTTAATTCCTCACAACCACCTAAATTTATGTGTAGTCTATGTTCTTTATATATGTTGTTTGTGTATAGTTTATGTTGTTTATATGTTGCTTTACCAGTCAATATATTACACACATCCTATAGAGCACATTCGTTACTCATCATGATCTAAATCGTCCAGATTAAAATTGGGCAATCTAGATTTAATTTTATTTTATTATTATATTTTGAAAATATTTTTATTTTATTAGATGAAAAATGTAAAATAAAGATAATGTTATAACTGTCACTTTTTTTTAAAAAAAATGATATTATTATTTAAAAAATAAAATAAAATAATTTAAATTTGGATCATCCAAATTGAAACTAGATGGTGCAAATTTCATCACATGCTTATTGCTGCGGTGAACATATCAAATGATGGTCCTATATCTTATGATCAAACCATGTGGTGGTCGATCATATAGTCAAAAAGAAAAGCGAGGAAGATAAATATAAAAAAGAGTTTATTGCATATTCATATATACATAGTAAAAATGATAGAATTTAGATTAGCCTATCCTAGGCTAAGCTCTAGTCTGGGAGTTTAGTAATACATCAATGAAAAGAACAATTTAATTGCATACTAAGATTCCTAAGCAACAAATCAAAGGGAGGAATTATGAGAAACTCGATTCGAAATCCAAACTGATTTTTCCTCAATCCTCTACCTTCAATATCACCTTCTCCTTGATATTCTCCTCAAAAGAGCTCTTAGAATTGTGTGCCTTAGAATTGTGTTCTGCAACTTCTTGTATGCAAATATCAGATCCCTCCTCTTTTGGAAACCCTAGTTGTCTATTTATTATTTCATTTGTGGGTTCAATTTTGTATCAGCACTAATCGTAACTCATCTCTCCACCTCTTCATCAAAGTTTAGCAATGGTCATATATGGTTGGTCAAGAGTCGATCAATTTTGGGGCACTGCAAACATTGGAGGCATGTACTTTTGTTCCTTCTGCGTGGCTTGATCTGAAAGGGGTCCTAGAACTCTAGAAGCATAAAAGAGGACAAATGTGTGAAATTTATCCAATTAATACCAAGAGAGTCATGATTGATATCTTGAAAGAGTTAGTTAACCTTAATTTAGCCACTATGCTAGATTCTCCAACTACTAGCAGTGTTGGTGATTATGGAACCACAATATTTCGAGCAGCTTTCCAGTGCTAGCAACACTAGTGATTGTTTCATAACTGCCAACATGTTCATAATCATTTTTTTCATATTTGATATATTTTAAAAATACAAATTTTGTGTAAAAATTTTAGTTTCTTAATTAATTTTTTTAAATTCTAAAATTTTCAATGTTGAATACATACATAAAAATATATTAATTTCTTAGTTTTAATATTTTGTACAGTAACTAATTGAAAAAAAATTAATTAAAAGAATAAATATTTAGTGTACGTTAATAAAAAGTATGTAACAAACATATACTTGTGAATTATGAAAAGTAAGAGATAAATTTAAAAATAAGCATAATTTACATCTAGAAAAATAACCATAAAAATATTGTTGATAAATCTTGCTAATAAACTTTTTCAGTCTTGATCCATGTGCTTCTAATTTAGTAGTAATATCAAGCTTGGAGGATTGAGAAGAGGAGAAAGGAAAATGGAAATGGTGTGATAATGGTGGGGAGAGTGGTGATAATTTATAATGAAAACATGACAATGGTGATGGCTTTTTTTTTCCTTTTTATTTTAGTGGATGGTTTAAAACCTCCAGAAAATCTCAAAAAAATTTCAAACAAGTGCCAAATTATATTTTAAATTTAAGTTTTTAAAATGATGTTATTATTAAAAATATGTTTAACAAATAGTTTTGAATAACAAAGTTCATAATTAATATATTTCTTTTAAAAATTAATATTAAGACTACTATTTAAAAGCATTCATTTAAATATAAAATCCAACAAACCTAATGATCTCAACAAAAATTTGATCGTATAAAAGCATACATTAGCATGATAACAAAGTCCGTGCAGTAGGGGAGTAATAAAGTTTACACGTTAAGATAAATAATAAACAGGTCCAGCATTTATAACAAACTAATGCTGCGAATGCTTGGAACTAGGTGATATTCCGTAGATTATTAGGACTAAAATGTTGTTGCCTTGGGCGGAACTAGAGGAATCAAGTAAAGAGGGCCAAACTATTACATGCTGTAGTGTTATGTATAAAATCTGCCATTATAAAATATAATATTTTTTTTTAGTACAAAGGGTATCCCCCAGTCGATAGTCGAAAACTAATATCTTTAAAGTGTAGAGATAATTGAAGTGGGTTTTGTCTCTCCCAACAAAGCCTTTTCCAAATACAGGGTTAAGAAATAAAATATAATGCTTGAATGATGCAAGTCAGTAGTTGGTTTGAAAAAATACCAGTTCATTAAAAATAATGTGACCTTCTTCAATAATCCCCTCTAAATCACATAACTGATTATTTAATAAAATAATTAATTAATATAACAAAAAACTCTCATTATCCAAAACTAGTCAATATTGTGATAGGCTCTATCCAATAGGCTTGTATGTGATATGACCTATCGCAAATTACAAATGTTTATTTAAGGTCCAATAAATAATAGTAGTAATTACTTAATTAAATTTATAATTATTATACTAATTAATTAATATCTATAGAATGTTAGGGGCAAAAAAACAAAAAAAAATAGTCCAATAAGAACATTTAGTGAGAACAGAAGCATTAGGTGTTGGATGAAGTTCACCATTATCATTGTGCAAAAGGAAGCCAGTTGCAGACTCCATATTCATTGCATGGACATATCTTAGCACCCATGTAATGTCACCTTAAACAAATAATAAAAGACATCCCATATTATATTGTCTATTTTATTCTCTCAAGTATTTGACAGAATCCAAATTTTGGGAATCTGACATGTTTTTTCTCTCAACCTTACTGAATTTTTAACAAAATGGCATAAATAGCAAAATTCACAATTTATAAGGCATATCCATTACAAGGACGCTGTTTGGGGAGAGATACTCCCAAATAATATCATCATACTACAAAATAGAACAAATAGCTAGAGGGAGATGAAGGAGACAATAAAGTCCTAGGGGAAGTTGTAATAGGTGATTGGCAATTGCTGATTTTTTTGTTTTTTGATTAGAAAAGGATGGGTATAAACCCATAGAAGATTGCATAGGAATTCTATCCCAATCCACTAATTCCCAACACCCCGCAAGAGGATTAGTGAAACACATGTAGTCCACATTTAAAGCTTGAGAAGCCTTTGTTAGATTGGCTGGTCACCTAAGAAGATTATGAATTCAGTGTTACAAATTGTTACCTTTAAGAAGAACAACCCAGCAACACAATAAGAAGAATAAAAACAGGGATAAATAGAGTAAGATGAAGATATGAATCTTGAAGTAGAGAAGAAGATCAAAACACCAAAATCACCTGGTTTATATTCAATCCCTAAGCAACCTGCTCGAGATTTTTTGTAATATCCATAAAAAGTTATATAATTAAAAATGCATAGAGAATTTGTAAAAATGATAGACACCGTCTTGCGTGAAATATGGCAAAGAGATATTTTTTCCGGTTAAATGAAAAAATGAGAAATTATATTTTTACCTCTAAGAATTATAAAAATTATATTTATGTTCCTAAGTCTAAAATATTTGCATCCGGAAGAAAGTAGCAAAGATTTTGGAAAAAATTACAGCTGATAACCTGAAAGTTTTATAAATTATAAATTTACCCCAAGTTAAGGGTAATTTTATAAATATGAAAAATTACTATTAAAAAAATCTCTCGATGAGACAAGTCCAATGATATATGGTATCAAGGATTAATATTTAAGGATAAAGAAATAATAAGTACTGAAGGTTAAAAAGTAACTTTTTACCGATAAAGTTGCTTTTTAATTTGCAAAAGTTAAAAAGGTAAAAAGAAAAGTTATTGGACACTGCAAAAGGAGCTTTTAGGAGACATAATAATAAAATAATTCCAAATACAAGTTTACTTTATTCCTGTACTCATACAGTTAATTTATACTGCAAACAGTAATTTTATTGGTCTAAGTATAAAAGTAACCAATACATGGTATTACTGGACTCGGAAAAAATATGCAATATTTTAGAGATAAGCTCCCCTCAAGTTGGTGCCACTTGGCAACTCCCATATGACCATATGGGAAGTCTTAATGGTTAAGGAAAAAAGACTTAATGCTTAAGATAGCTTAATGACTAAGATTAGCAAAAAGTAAATTTAATTAGTTGATTATATATGCTCCCTCCTCTCATTACACGTACAAACATTTGAAAAAGAAGAGAGAGAGAAGCTGCAGCAATTATAAGAGGAAGGAAAGCACGTGAGGTGAAGAGAAAATGGAAGAAAATAGGAAGGAAAATCAAGAAAAACTGATAAGTGTCCAACTTTCAACCCTTGTGAATTCTAGCTTGGATTCTTGGTTAGTTGGGTTGGTTTTCTTGAGATTTCTTCTCTTCCCTTTACTGTCTAGTTTTGGTTTAAGTTTGTGTAAGGGAGGGATGATGTTTTTAAACCATAAAATTATGGTTAAGCATGAGATTTAGCAAGAGGAAGCAAACTAGACATGATTTGAAGCAAGTTTGTGACACCCACTTTTCCACCTAGGGTCTGGTTTTCAGCCAGTCCAAATGAATGTCTTAGACTGGAAATTTCATTTTTTGATGCCAAAAATAAATTTCCCATGGCCAAAAACCTTAGGAACAAGTATATGTTTCATGATATAAACTAAGGTAGCCAAAGTGAATTTTCAAGGGTTTATAGGCTTTTATATGAACTCTATACCTCATGCTATGAAATCAATGGCTTGAACCATAGTTTATTGATGTCTAGGGACTTGAGGAAGCTTGAGAAAGCTAGAGGAATCATTGGTTTCAAGAGGAAAGCCAAATGATATAAGTGGTACGTTAAGAGGTAGCTAAGTTTCTTATCTTTGTTTTATATTCTTTCATTGTCTTACTATGATTAAAATGTGTTTCCATATTGTAATAGTGATTTCTTTAATTGGTTTTGGCTATAAAATGAGGGGTTTTATTACCTAGGATATCCATTTCTAAGCCATTATACTGTCAAAATTTTTATAACCAATGTGGCAATTTATTATTTAATTGTGGTTGATGTGATTAAATGTAATCAAATATGAGTTTATTTGATATGATTGACATAATTGCATGAAATGTAACTTGCTACCGAGATTCTCTCAATCTCATCCCCTCAAGTATCTCAAATGACTAGGCATAAGCGACGGTAATGAAGATCAAGGGGCCAAAGAGAATGAAGGAGAGAATAATGCTTGAATCAATAATTCAAGCTATGAATGTGCATTTTGAAGAATGTTATGTAATATTGTATGAGGTTTTACAAGGCTTTGTATCCCTATAATCATGTTCTTATGTGTTTCTTATAATGCAATGAATGTAATTTGGACAAATATGAAGCATGTATATAGTGTAAAGTAATGGTTTTGAAGCTTCAAAGGCAAAGTTGTCCAAAATGACCAGTTATGAAAGAAACAAGGTAATCTATTGGAAATAGAACATCTAGTGTAAGTGCTATATATGCTCTCAAATTAAACAAAACAGGCTTTAAAAAAAGCTAAAGAACACCAAAATTGGGCATGTGTACAATTTATAGTTAATTTTTGAAGATAAGGGTTGAAACTAGACAGTGCTGAGAAAATTATGATTCTTACCATATGTACTATTTATTTTAAAAGGTAGTATAAATTCATACAAAGTTCCAAAAATTAAGTGGTTTACAATTATAATATATATATATATATTGACTTTAATATGCCACTAGTTTGAGTTCAATTGCAGTTGTACAATGAGAGATATACAAGTTTTTCTAAAACTGTTTCAATAAAAGTGATGTTCTGACTCTTAGTAATTCAAATTGATGTTGTGCCCTATTTATATTGAATAAATATATAAGAAAAATATGACTATAAGTATACATACAAGCTTTCGAATGACATATAGAATGCATGATTTGACTCAGTATAGAATTAGATATGAATTTTTAAAATTATGGCTAAAATCCTAGAAAAGAGAAAAATGACCATTTGAATAATGAAAGTTTAAGCAATATACTGTATGAATTGGTTCAGACAAATGCAAGTTTTATATTTTTTCCTTGTAGACCATGTTTCTTTCTTCATTTAGAGACTAAATCACATCAATAGGATTTTTTTGGAATTAGTTATGATTTTTCAAAATTTGTCCAGAAAACTTTGGGTACTAAATGAATAATAACATGTTTTTTTTATTTTAATTATTTTGAACCCTTTAATAATTCACGCCTCTAATATGACTTAATTAAATATTAAACATGCTTGAATACTTGGAAAAATATATACTAAAGTAAGGCGTTATACTTTTCATTATCTCTTATTTGATACAAGTACTTGTAGAGTCACTATATAACACTAGAGATATCACAACTTTAAATATCTCTCCTCACACCCTTAGAAGATATAATTACAATGCTCATTTAGAGTTTCCCTACTTTAAGCAATTTACCCAAGTAGAAAAGAAATGTTTATAGAAGAAATCTCTTACAAGGTGTAGAATGATATAATGAAACCCATAACTATTCCACTAATTAATTAATACCTATAGAATGTTAGGGGCAAAAAAAAAACCTCCACTAATTAATTAAATAAAGAAATCATGCATGAATATTTTTTGGAAATTTGACTTTCCAAAAAAGTATACTAGAAGATATACCAAGCGAACTGTGGAATTTGTCAAGCGACTCCTAAAATCACGATAATCTTTGGAATCTTCTCCTACTCTATCTCTTCATTTTTTTTTTGGCTTTCTTCAAATTGGATTTCAGTCAAACAAACTAATCAACTAGATTAGTTAAAATCTTCTCTCTTGCTTCATTTATATTTTCACTGCATTAAGTTTCAGCCCACTACTGTATTCACTTTGACTAAACTAAAATTTATTCGACACACTAATTTTCAAATTCTACTTACATTTATTCCACTATCTCTTATTCGATACAACATAAGAGATACTGCACCCTTGAATATCTCTCCTTACAATGTTATTACAATGCTCTCTTAGAGTTTCCCCACTCTAAGCAATTTACCCAAGTAAAAAACAAGTGATTACAAAAGAAATCTCTTACAAAGAGTATAATGATACAATGAAACTTTAAGAACTCAAACAATAGAAATTTTGCAAGATATGGCTTAAGATTTGTGTTTCACTCTTTGAAAGAATCAAACTCACATCTATGATTCACATTCTAGTTCAAATATATTTAAAACATCTTGGAAATGAGTTTGAGAGGTCATATTTATAGGAAAAGATTAAATATAGCCGTTACATACAAAACTAGCCATTATAAACTCATGGTACTATCTTAAACAAATAGGAGATTCTTCCTTAAATGTTCAAGAATCATTCTAGAGCCACTAAAGCTTCAAGAATGTTTAAGAGGCATGTCTATAGATGTTCAAGCTAGAGTAAAAAACTTGTAGACAATGTAACATCTAATCTTAAGGCCTTCTTAGTATTTCTTTCCGCAAGCCCAAACAAACCATTCTTATCTCTAGTGACCTTTCAACTGGGCCCTTAGAAGCATCTAGCCCAAAGTTAGAAGCCCTCACCTTCTCTATCTTTCTTTTTCTCTTTAATAACCCACCTCAAAGTGATAAGGGCAAGATAGGAGAAACGATGAACCATGGACAAATTCAATACTCACTTCAAGGCGTTGGAGGACCAATGACTAAAGTTAGAGCCAAAGCCATGAAGTAAGCTATGAATGGGTTGATCTAAAGTATGATTAATATGGAACCATTGTATTTGAATGATTTTGAGGCCTAAAACAAAAAAAGAGACAAGTTGAAAATATGGAACCAAATTACAGTCAAAGAACCAAACTTGGAGAAAGTCCAACAAGGAGAATTCACTTAAAATCCATATGTTTCTCATGTGGTCACTAAAAGTGACATTTTAAATAAGTTTTTATTATGATTATTTTAGTCAATTTGTTTCCTTTTGAATAAAGAGTATGTAATGATCTGATTTGTTCTCCCTTTTATCTAGGAATAGAATTTTAGCATATTCTCTTCCTTTTGACATTAAAGAGGAGCGAACTATTTGACAGTCAAAATTAGAATTAATTGCTCCTTTTTGTTTTAAGATTTCCTTTTTGCATTAATGAGTTAAACTTTGGCTAGGTTTGTGAGTAAAACTACAGTTAGTTGTGAGTTAATATTTGCCTATAAATAGGTACTTCTTGTATAATATGAATGAATAAATTTCTTTTCAACAACTTTATTGATATTCAGTGAGTTATTTCTTGCTCATCCTTGAGTGCCAGAAAGAATGAGGACTTATCAAGGAGCGGTGATCCTTTGGCGTCCTGAAGTTAGGATTCAAGAGGCGGGTTCTTCTGAAGCTTTTTTCCTTTGACCAAATTTTTATTTTTTTTCTTCTTATTTTTTATCGTCTCTATTTTTCAGTTTTTTGTTCATTGTTGTTCTTTATTGTTCTTGTATTCAATTCATGTTTCCTTGAGTTGCACGATTCCTAACTCAAAGAAGGCTCTTAGGACGGGTTCCTAAATTGTCTCCTATCACAAAGCCTTGCTTGCCTTTGCTTGCCCTTGCTTGCCCCCTATCCATTTTCCTTCTAATCTCTCCATCTTCTCCTTGAGCTTATCCAATGTAATCCGCTTCTGCTATATTGTAGGGACAAGGGGTGTGATACCGTCTCACAATCCTCTTCAATATTCAGATTCACTAGGGCGTCAAATATGGAGTTAGAGATGTAAAAGCCTCTTGGGTAGCGGGTTTCCACCTTTCCTCCGTACCTCTATAAAATTTTCCTATTGAGTTCCTTGGAAATTGTGATTTAGCCAATTGTTTGACAAGCATCCTTAGGCCAAACTCATTTTCCTCAAGCATGTGACTCACTAAGTTATTTCTTTGCTATGGTGAGTCAACGGGTTGCTGAGACTTGTTTCTGGGTTGTTGCGTTTCTTGCTTTGATGAACTTCCCTCCACTTGTACTCTTTCTATGCTCTTGTCTTGATTTTCAGAAGAAGGATCCGTGCATTGAATTTGTGGGCATTGCTCCTTGTTGTGACCATAACATCCACATAGAAAGCATGTATGATTAAGCCGTTCTGTTTCCTTGAGCCCCGGGATGGTGACCACTAAAGTCTCTTTCCAAGTTTCATAGTACTTCTCCCATTTGTCATCTAAAATTTTCATAGTGGGATAGATTTTCATTAACTTTTTCATCTACTTATATAGTTACTGCTTCTTTTTCCTATTCAAATTACACATGTTTGCTGCCACCCTTGGCTGTGAATTAGTTCCTAATATGAACTCCTTAAAAGATTTTTGCTTGTTGTGTTGAACTCAATGTTAAAGAAAACTAGATTGGATCTGCGGGTTCAACCGATTGGATTGAGAATCTATGTTAGATCCGATCCGGTCATATATCTTGATCAGCTATTTTTAGAACTGATGAGAATTGATGGAAAACGGTCGAATTGGTATTAATCTGGTACAAAACTGGTTGAATCGATCTAATTTTTTTAAAATTTTTTATTTTTAAGATAAAATAATATTATTTTTAGTACTAAATGTATTATTTTTGTATAATTTTTTTATATTATAATATTATGTAAGTATTATTGTGATACATAATTATTAATCATAATAAATTTACTTAACAAATAATATTCAAAAAAATATTAATGGATTATTCTGAATTCAAAATATAATTAGAGATAAATATTAACTTGTTTAGATTTTAATATAATGTTGTGAAACTTATTAATAATATTTTTAATTCTTTATATAATATATAAAATTAAAAAATTATTAAATTTATCATCACCAGTTTAATTTTGGTTGAACTATTGAACCTTAAATCAATATCTTAACAGGTTCAATGTTTGGTCTGATTTTTTAAACATTAGTTGAACTCCTCGTTTCTCCTAAGGATCTTGGTCAAGATGCATTTCAAGATTCTCTTGAGAAACCCCAGTTTTTGTGGACCATTTGAGAAATTGATAATTTAGAATCAAGCATCTCATTTTTCATTTATTTTTATATTTCTTCCTAGGATCTCATCTTCCTCCTTAGGGATAGGAGATTCGTTTGCTTCAATCTCCATGAACAATGATGATAACAGGCTATAGGAACAGAAAAGAAAGTAGAAAGAAGCAGAGAACTAGAGAACCGTTGGTCTTGATTGCAATTGCTAATCTTTAATGCATTGATTGTTGTCTTTAAAGTTCACCTTTTGTGGTTTTGTGTGTGTTAAATGTTGATTGGACCGAACCAGCCGGTCAAATAAGGTAACCAATGAATCGGTCGTTGGTTTGATCCAAATAAAAAGAACCATTGATTGAAAACTGGTCAAAAACCAATAAAACTCATGGTTCAACTCATTGAACCAATTGAATATTTTTTTTTAGTCTTCTAATTTAAATCATGTTCTAAACTATGATTTATGCATACTATACCTAATATGCATTGGGAAAGGAAGACTAATGAGCAAATTGCAAGAAATATGTATATATATTGCAAATTATAAATTATAAAAATAAGTTTATACATTATAGATATCTTACATCACATAATTATTTTATTTTTATTTTTAAATTATAAAATATTTATTAACTTTTTGAATTATTTTTTACTTTTTATCTTTTATCTTATTATTGTTTTTTAATTTGAAATCAAATTTTTTATATATTCTTGTTATTATTATTTTTTTGTATTTCTTATCCAAAATAGATAGTATATAATTAAAAATACATTAATTTAAACACTTGGACACAGTTCAACTACATTTTAACTATTAAATCATGAATTATTGTTTTCACTGATTTAAAGGTTAGTCCAATTTTTGATACCTTGCTATGAAGTATTTGAGGGAATCCAAATTAATTTGGGAATGCAACCTATTGCTTTTATTCTCTAGCCGGTTGATCCCTATTGCACCAATTGCTGTCCTTAAAGTCCACGTTTTGTGGCTTTGTTGTGTGTTGAATGTCGATTGTGAAAACTGACTGATCATTGTTTGTTTGATTATTGGAGATGCATGTTGAATATGAAGGAACACTGCCATGTGAGAAAACAACTCATGTAAATTTTGAAGAATTGGTTTTTGTTTTCTTTAATTGTCATGTGGTATAGGAATATTTTTATTGGTAGTAAAGACTAATATTTTTTAGGATAATGAAGTTAAAAAATGGATCTTTTTCAATTAGATTTACTATATACGCAGAAGATGAAAATCAATTATTTAATTATTTATTTAAGGGATAAAATTTCTAACCATCCACATTAATCTAAATTGTTGAATTGATTCTTTATTTACTTTGGAAAAAAAGGGTACTTTTTTTGTTCATCATTCATACCACATTTGAGGGATTGCTTGGTCAATCTAGACTTCATACGATATAGATAAATGACTTTTATTTGATTAGTAAAGATGTAGAACTTCACGTGAAATTGAGCAGTTTAACTTAAGAAGTTGTATTTATCAAGCAAAATCTTAAAAAAATCTACTTTTTAAGTGTTTTATAATAATTTTCTTGAAAAAATCCTTAATTTATTTTAAAAAATTATGAAATAAAGAAGACATTTATGTCATTAATATTAAAATATAATATATTTATTTAAAAAATAATTTAAACTTATGAGAAAATAAAAAGTTAATGTCATCAACTTCCCAAAAAAATATACGTTCCAAATAGGTATGTCCTGAAATGTACACTAAGCCACTCCTAAGCCCTGAATATACAAATTGAATAACAGCTGCAGTCTTATAAAATTTCATCGGAAGAAATTACTTTAGAAAAAAGAAATATTGATCGAAGCCGCAAATCAAAAGAGTCCCAAATAAATCACAAAAAAGCCATCTATCCATTTTTGGTAACTTATTATTATGATAAGACAGGCTACCGACTGCTAGCATCATCTCATTCTATCTCTTCTATAATTTTCGTATTACATTCTAAGCAGATTAAATACTGTTTTTTAAAGTATTTTTTATTATCAATTTTTTAATAAAAATAATTATAAAATATTATTTGAACTTAAATTTCAGTTTTTTAGTTATAATAACTTATATTTTTCTATTTATTTCACATTTAACCTAAAACAAATTTCCGAATCGGATATTCACATTCAATATGACATTTCAAGTACATTTATTATATAGAATGAAAAATAAATTGAAATTAAATAGGTGATGTTGAAGACCAAAACTAACTTATCTTTGATATGAAATAAAATAGTTAGATTTATTTAGTATGTTGTCTTGGATTTAATTACTAACCATGTATATAAAAAAAGATATGTTAAGAAAAACAAAAAATAAACTCTAAATTTCAAAAAGATTAATTTTACTTGTCCGCAAGGTATGCCTATGTACTAAAAAAAGCATTGAATAATAATTATAATTATAAATTAAAAAGTATTATATAATAAATATTATAAATAAATTATACCCTTCATAAAGAGGGACACCAATGTTTTCTCTATATATATTTTTCCTCTTGTCTTGAATATCAGATACTTCTAACTAATTCAAACTAATTCATGCTAATTAAGAAAAGCTAGTTTTTCTTTACTTTTTTTTTAAAAATTGTGTATATTTCCAATTTTACCTTTAACCACAATTAATGTTTAAAATTACATTAATTAATTGTAAATAGCCCTATTTGAAAATCTAAAAAAATTGGCCAATAGTAGTCAATATCTTTTTAGATTAAAGACTACATGGGTAAAAGATTAATTAAGAGAATCAGATTTTCTATAATGCATTCCTCAGCTCATATTAATCAAAATAAGGATAAAGTTGAAAAAAAATTAAGTACTACAATATATCCTACATTTTGGGCCATAAATTTTTTCTAAAAAATGTCTAATAATTAAGACAAGAGGCAATGTATATGTATCTGTCTTTTATTCCATTTTTTAGACTTTGCTTGGTTTGAAATAATTGGAGTTTTTTAAGGGGAGGAGACGAAATTGAAGGGGATTAAATCTTGTCCTCTTATTTAGCTGAGAAAATTGGACGAAATTGAGGAGACTAAATTCTTCTCAATCCCCTCCCTTTTCCCTTTATAAATTCCCTCTAAATTGGGGTTTTTTTTTGGAAGAGTATTTATTACTCAATCCCCCTCCAATTTCCTCAAATCTCCTTCTAAACTAAATAAAATTTCATTAAAATTCCTCTAATTTTCTCCCCTCCAATCCCACTAAACAAGAAAATTATAAAATTCCTCTAATTACTTCCCCTTCAACTCCCTCCATTAAAATTCCTCTAATCTCCTCCCCTTCAATTCTTTCAATTGAACCAAACAAAGCCTTAAAGATTTATTTTGGAGTAAACTAGCAATGGAATAATTGGAAGGTAATTCTTTTCTTGTACAAAACACAATCATAATATTATGCACTCATATGATCAATATCAATTCAATTTAATAAAAACAAACATAAGAAATCTAGGTTGCTCTTTTTCTATTAAATAATTAAGAAAAATGTTTTTTCATTGTCACTTTCTAATTTTCTTCATTACTCATAATACATTCGTACTTTTAATTAACTATGCTATTAATAATCAATCAAATTAAGAAAATGAAATCTCTCTGAATCGTTAATTAAAATTAAAAATACATATTGAAAAATATTAATTAGTTTGACTATAGACTGAACTTGTAGTGACAATGCCAGCTCAAGAAGTAAATTTTTCTCGATACTAGTGTTAGGGGATATATATAGTAACGCAAGTGGGTTAGATCATGATGCAAAGAATTATTCTAATTAATAATAATTATGGGGCCTCAATTCTTAATTTCTTATATGAAGAATTCTAATATTAAAATGATAAAGAATTAAACTGGCTTAGCTTGGAAATATTGGTGCATAAAATCCTCGAAAGAAAAAGCTGTCCGAGATAAAATTCTAAAAATATTATGACCGAAATAATTAATACAAACAATCACTATAATCCTACTTCTACATATTTGTCATTTTTAAATATTATTTTTGATATTTTTAAAAAGAAATGATTTGTTTTAAAAAAATGAAAAATTAAATTACAATGACACCTTTTTCTTAAATATGACTAAAATATTAGACTTCGATGTTGCTTAGATCTTTGCTGAAAGATTATTTATGTATTTTGTTATAATTTCTGTTGTTTACTCAGATTATGGTTCCTTTATTCCCCCTAGTTTAGAGGGATGGCCTTTACCTTGTAAACTATCCTTCTAATCAATAATATTTGATCCTCCATAAAAGAAAAGAAAAACAATTTGTGTTTACCAATATAATATAACATAACATATAAAAATTTTATACAACTATTTAATTATTATTTATTAAAATAATTATTTCCTTAAATGTAGGAAATTAATTATTTCTTAAATTGAGTGTTTGTATAAATAAACTGAATTTTTTTTTTGCACAAATAAATTGAAATTATAAAAGTTGGTACAATGTAGGAAAAAGGGTTATATTATTTATGACCAAGGAACCACTAGATATAAATTTTATATTTTAAAATGATATATACTTAAGTGATTATTGAAAATTAAAAACGAGAATGATACATTGAGTTTCTTTCTTTTTTTTCCCCCTCTTTTTTAACTAAAGGATTTGTTTGGAAAAGATTTTGTTGAGAGAATTAAAACCCAACTTAAATGATATCTATGCCTCAATCAATTTATATCTATAAAAATATTTTTTAGGAAAAATCACAGAAATTTTTCAAAATATAAAAATAGTTATTAAAAAATTTCAAAATCGTAAAAGTTATACCCAGGTTTTATTGGTGTAAAATCTTAAAAAATAAATATAAAAAATTTCATTATTGAATATAAAATCATGGAGTATAAATATAAAATATTGAAGCACGGTTTTATATTTAACAATGAAATTTTTATACTTATTTTTTTCAGGATTTTATATCTATAGGATTTAGATGTAGCTTAATATTGAAACATAATTTTATACTTAATAATAAAATTTTTTATTCCTGTTTTCTAAGGTTTTTTACCAATGGGATTTGTGTATAATTTTTAGGATTTTTTGGTATTTTTAATAAGTATTTTCATATTTTATGATTTTTTGGTGATTTTTCCTATTTTTAATTCAATTTTCTGTTTTCTTTTTTTTTTTTCGGCGTACCAAACTGAATGTTTTGTAATTAGAATATAAAATTGGAAACATATACGTAAGCATCACAATACAATAGAGATACCGTCGCACAGCAGTTCACCAAAAACAAATAAATAAACTGAAGACAGTATTACAACTGTGATACTCTCATCTTTGTATATATACGTTTCACAGTTTCATACTCAACCGGGGAAGCTATACCTATATGTCCTCCTCCCACTCTCTCTCTCTCCTCTAATATCACTCACGAGCCCAGCACCGTGGCGCGTATCTCTCACTTGCTTCTATGTATATTATATATATACCCCTCGAAAATCCTCACTCTCTCTCTCTCTCTCTCTCATGAAGTGAGAGACGAAATTAAGCTCTCTAACACAAACCACAATGGCGAATTGCCTCTTTCTTCTTCGCAATTGGACATCGAGGAATCCTAACAGATTGCTTCTTAATCTCCCAATCGTCGTCATCACCACCGTCTTGTGCACCGTCTTCTACCTCATTGGCCTCTGGCAGCATTCCTCCGGCCGCGTCGCCATTGACGCCGGCTACGTCGTCGCCGATTCCCTCTGCATCGACCGCAATTCCACCTCCTCCTCTCCTTCGCCTTCACCTCCCACCAACCTCGACTTCACCGCCCACCACTACACCTCCGACCCGCCTCCTGCTCTCGAGGCAGCGCCTGATTTGCATTTCCCGCCCTGCGACGCCTCGCTCTCCGAGTACACACCCTGCGAGGACGTCAAGCGGTCGCTGAAGTTCGACAGACACCGGTTAATCTACCGAGAGAGGCACTGTCCGGAGCCGGAAGCGGTGCTGCGGTGCCGAATCCCGGCACCGTACGGTTACCGAGTTCCGGTGCGGTGGCCGACGAGTCGCGACTGGGTTTGGTTCGCGAACGTCCCTCACAAAGAGTTGACTGTGGAGAAGAAACGGCAGAACTGGGTTCGGTTTGATGGAGACAAGTTTCGATTCCCCGGGGGAGGGACCATGTTTCCTCGCGGTGCAGATGCGTACATCGACGACATCGGGAAGCTCATTAACTTGAGGGACGGGTCCATCAGAACCGCCATTGACACCGGTTGTGGGGTAAGCTTTCTTTTCGGTTTTTTCCCGTATTATTTGAACCGGTACACCGGTTCATTCTTTTCTTGAACCAATTTCACACTCTCTGCTTTTCATTCGATTGATATTCATTCTTTTCTTTTATTTTGGCCGAGATTGATATTCATTCAAATAATCAAATGTGCTATGCATTTATTTTCTCATTTTCGCTCATTTCCGATGAAAGTACTTTTTTCGGTTTTGTTGACCGCTCGGTTTTCTTTCGTTGACCAGGTGGTTTGCTTCTCTCCTGCATTATTATTATTATTATTATTATTATTGCTACTCTCTTCACTTTATTATTATTATTATTATTATTATTATTATTATTACGAGTTGGTTCAATCGAATGAAATGGATTGGATTTGGACATGTTGTGTTTAGATTTCTCCTTTTGACTTTTTTTTTCCCAATTTCATCTCTTGACCTATTGAGGATTAAATAAAATTTTTAAAAGATAAAATCAGCCTCTATTTACCTTTTGAAATCTTTTAGTATTATAATGTGTTTGAATTTTTTTTTTGAAATAATTTAATGTATACTTCATTGAAAATTCAGCTGAAAAATGTAGGAGAATTAGACTGAATCTTACAGCTCACTATGGCAAATTCGTTTTAATGATTCTTTTACTCCATTTAGTCATAATTATAAGAGCTTTTTTTTAATTTTTCATAATTCTTCATATAAGATTATTTTATGTGAAATATTTATTAAACTTTTTTTAAATATGTCCTTCATAATTATTGCTTTGAAAACAGGATTTTTTACTTTCACTTAATAGAGCCACTTTTGGTGATTTTAATAAAATATAATTTTAAAATATTGTGATAATTTTTTTAAATATCATGACATTAACTAATTTTGTCCACTTTTGCAATGGATTTGATTTGAAAAAAAATAAAAAAATTTTATAAATAGACCTAGACGGAGTTTTTCTTTTTTTTTCTCAAAGATAAATTTTTTTTTTAAAAAAAAAAGTTCATTAGAGTCTTGGAGTTTCGTTTTAGGTCGCTTTTGCTGTACTGTGCGTATGGGTTGTTCAACGACCTTATATAACATTAAAAAGGGTGTAAGTATGAATTTGTTAAGGATTTCAATGTTCATGAAACATTTTACGGTTCACAGAACATGATGAATGTTCTTTTCTATAATTTTTAAAAAAGAAAATTTAAATGTCTAATAGAAAATTTACTTTTACGTGACCAATTGCGAAGTTTCCTGTTCTTTTCTATGTTTTGTTTTCTTCTCATTAAATTATTTTAGCTTTTAAAGGCGCATTTAGTAACTTGTTTGAGTTGGAATCTTTAAGAGTTTATATGCCATTTCAGGGTAGAATGAGATTGAAAATAGAAATTCACCTTCTTCCTTTGTTTTTATTTTTTAAAAAATGTGTCTGCATGTAAATATATAATTAATTTTATTGGACTAATGAAGGAAGTGCCATGTTGTCTCTTTTCGTTGTCTTGTTCTTTAATTTATTTAATATATTTTAAAATAATAATCTCCTTGTTCATTTGCTTGTTTTTTTTTAATCTGCAATTTCCATTTCTAGAAACTCACTAGCTACACGAAATTTCCCATAATAGATTAGTAAAAATTATTAATATATTACTATTCATAATATCTGTTTTACATCCTTGTTTGATTCCAAGGAGTGAAAAAAATTATATTGAATAATATAAAAAATATTCATGTCTTTTTTATATTATATTGATTGATTTGTACACTTATATCATAAATATTTGAAGTCTGGTTAGTGAATTTTTTATCACTATTTGAAGTGTGGTTAATGTATCTGTTTTTTGAACTGAAATGTGGTCAATGTGTCCAAGATCTAAAGGCACTATGAATTTGTCCCTTATATGGAGAGTAAAAAGTGAAAAGGAATAATCTAGAATTGCTTCGGCCACACTCTATTAAATTCTTCAAATTGAAGGTGGCCACAAATAAATAAATTCTTCAAATTGAAGTAAACTAGTTAGTGAATTAATATATATATATATATATATAGACACACAGACGCACACTCGAAGGTTTTATTAGAGTTTGAATTATTAGAGGCAATCAAACTTTGGGGATCGTTTGATACGGAAAATCGAAGCTTATGAAATTAGAAAAAAAAAATGAAGGGAATAAATTGTAATGAATTATATTAATATAGCTATAGAATTTATAGAAAATTACAGTATTTATTAGCTATAAATATAAATAGTGTGGTTCATTTCACATTTTATGCAAAGGACATAATTTGCTTTTAGAATTTAGTAGTAATAATAATACTCGAGGGCATATTCAATAATTTATCTCTTATTTAGACCGCAACAAGTAGATAAAGGGGAAGGAGGGGAAGCTTCTGTAGTCGAGGGCATATTTGATAATTTATCCCTTTTTCATCCTCCTATTTCATATATTGGAGCCAAAACATACAGAAAATAATTTCTCATTCTCGTTTTTCTTTTTTTTTTTCTGTCATTGGTGTTGGGGCATATTATTATTAATTTTTTTTTGTTGGTGTTGGGACATATTATTATTAATTTTTTTTTCTGTCATTGTTGTTGGGGCATATTATTATTAATTTTTTTTCTGTCGTTGGTGTTCGGGCATATTGTTATTAACAAATGCATAACAGACATGTTGTACCTATGAATTTTCTTTCTATTTTCCGTTTTTTATGCCAAACGGGGTCTTACTTTCAGCGGACTTTATGGTGATGGCTGTATATTGTTTTTTTTTGACGTGAATGATTATATCTCGTTGGAAGCTTATGCTATTTTTCGTTAAAGGAATCATAGTATATGGAGGTAGGTCGCGCACTTCTCAAACGTCTCAATCAGGTTTTTATTTGCTGATTTTGTGAGTGACTTCATTACCCTTTCATTAAGTGGAAAGACATTTTTGTAACCAAAAAAAAAAAAAGTGTTAACATGTTCCATGTGCTCTGTGGCGTTCTATCCAAGTTATATCTATTTCTAGGATGGTACTGACCCAGCCAAGTAAATATTTTCATTTTTCCCGATTCCTTTTTTTTTTTGGATAAATTATCTGAAATTTGATATTACTGACTAATTTAAAGTTAAATTTAAACTGGACTAGACTTCAATTAGGAGAAAACACGCCCAACATAAATTTTTTTCTCGTCTACCATGTTTAAATTCGAGGCTTTGCTTCATAATGTTCAATCCCTAGATTTAATTTGAAGAAAGGATATTTTCCACATTTTTTGTCATCAAAGTTTTTTAAGAATTATGTGGATGGGAGAGAATGTGTATGAATTCCATTTAATGAATCTCATTTTTTTTCTCTTGTAATTCACCAAAACCAAATTGAAAATGCTCTGTTTTAATTTATTATTAGCTGTTATTTATTTTATTGCTAGAGATTTGTAGGATGAGTACTATGTATTACAATAATCTAATTTGAACCATTAAATCAAAATTAAATGATTCAAGACTTACCAAATAGTCGGAGATTGAATGTGTGTTTCCAAGACTGAGCTCTTACTTGAAAATTTTTTAGGTCTGTGTAAAGTAATCTTTTATTGAAGTGATGTAATTATTTTATACATACATAAATTTGCAAATGATGCAATATTGAAATACTCAACTTCTCAAAAAGTCAAACTTCTTATAATGATTGATTAGGTGGTGTCTTAGTCTAAAGATTTGTGATTGCTCCTGATAGATTTTTTTATTTTACATTGATATATTAATTTATATTAATTGATTGCAAAGTAATTCTTGTGTAAGTTATGAATTTAAGTAACTATGTACTAAAATATTCTTTATATCATGGACCGACAAAAGACAGTGTTACATTGCAGGATCCAAGGGTTGTGTTACACATAGAACGCAAGCATATTATAAAAAAGAAGAATAGTCTATCGTTTACTTTAATAAAACTTTCATATTTTTTTCCATAAAAAAAATTCATATTTTTCTTCTCTATTCCACATCAAGCGAGACATGTATAGCTTTGGTCCTAACGTACTTTGTAAGTTATCAGTCTAAATTTATTAGAAAAGATTTCTAAAATATTTTTTGATTTATCATTTATTGTCAAATCATTTATTATACTAAACAGAATAATGTCATTTTAAAACATCGGAACATGTATTAGTATGATTTAGAAGAGAAATTTTTTTTGTATGGGTGTGTGACAAATGAAACGTTGAAATGAATGCAGGTTGCAAGTTGGGGAGCATACTTGATGTCTCGTAACATATTAGCAGTTTCATTTGCACCAAGAGACACACACGAAGCTCAGGTCCAATTCGCCCTTGAACGAGGAGTTCCTGCATTGATTGGAGTTCTTGCCTCTATCAGACTTCCTTACCCTTCCAGATCCTTCGACATGGCTCACTGCTCTCGTTGCCTCATTCCTTGGGGCCAACAAGGTACATCCCAAAATCCTAATGGTCTTACTTTCGTATATGTAGGTCTCATAGTAGCATGTATAGATTCCTTTAACTAACTTTTATCAGTAAGGTCGGGGTACAGCTGATGAATAGATGGGTTCCTTAATAATGCTATATTGGATTCGATTCTTAGCTGTAGTATGTATGGAAAATATTTTGTTGAGAGAGTCAAAACTCACTTCAATGATTTCTATGTCTCGAAAGGATCAGCCTTCGACTGTTTATTAGGGATACTCTTAGTGCTCACCCAAAAAAATTTAGATGAAGTAAGGGGAGAAATTGACACAAAATGGAATCCATATAATCAAAAGTGGGACCTTACTTTTGTGAGACTTACATGTTAAAAATAAAGTTTGCGCATTATGTGTCTATTTCTCCAATTCTCTGTTCACTTCACCTGGAAATCCTTTCAGGGATCCATATTTGTCTCACAGAAATGATGCTCATCTCTTTTTCTTTATCTCCCGTCACTTGGGTAATAGTAAAGTTCAAGGAATTCAATCTACTACAAGTAATTTTAGAGGGAGTTAGGAGAGATATAGAGAGAGGCGGAGAGATAAGGACTAAGTTAAATATTTTAAAACTTTAGAAATCATATTACAAATTTTTGGAAACCAACGTAGTAATTTAACTCTTTCCATCCAAGTAGATACAATAGCGGTTCCATGGTACCACCATTGTGTCTATCAATCTCAAGTTACAGAGAGTAAATGGTTGGAAAGAATCTATAATGTCTAATTATTTATAATCCTTTACAACCAGTGATGGCCCCACCTATCAAATGAGACTCATCAATGTGTCCATTTTTCTAGTTGCACAGGCCGGCCAGTTGGAGAGAATTCGAGTTACATGTCTAAAATAAAATTTGTATTTGACAAACATGACTCTATTTTTTCACGTTGGTGTTTGAAAGCTATTTTGAGATCTTCTAGCAGCAACCATGGAAAACTTGAGAAACTAATTGCTTTGAATTTGCAATTGTGATGGAGCAGAAGGGATATACTTAACTGAAGTGGACAGAGTTCTACGTCCTGGAGGGTATTGGATTCTATCAGGGCCGCCAATCAACTGGCCGAAACACTGGAAAGGCTGGGAGAGAACTCGTGAGAGCCTCAAAGAAGAACAAGATGGAATCGAGGGTGTGGCTAAATCACTTTGCTGGAGAAAACTGGTCCAGAAGGAGGATCTTGCGATATGGCAGAAACCCACCAATCATATTCACTGCAAAATCACCAGAAGACTCTTCAAGAATCGACCCTTCTGTCAGTCACAGGATCCGGACAAAGCTTGGTAGTGTATTACATTTTCTATCACTTTCTTGGCACAACTAATTTTCTCAGAAAATGCATGTTCTTTTCACTCGGTCACTCAATAACACAAATTCTTTTCAACCGCACAATCTATGCGAGAGAAAAACACAATTCTGACTTTCATTTAACAAGTGGGACTCACTACTTCTCGCAGAAAAAGTTCTAATTAGCATGTTTGCTTTAACTTGGTATTGATTATTAAAATATGCTTTTGAAAATTCTATTTTCTCTGTTTTGTTTTATCTCTCATATCTGAAGAAAATTTTTATTTTTTTTATCTGTTATTTTAAAATTTTAAAATAATATTAATTACTATTTTTCTATTTATTCTTATCTATCATCTTAAAAGTCAAATATAATATTAATTGCTCATTTTTATCTATTCATTTTTATAAAAGCATATTAGTAAATTTAAAAGAAACTCTAACATATTAATTATATTTCTTAATTTATATGAAAATCTTAAAACAAATGGAGGTAATAATTACCAACTAAATTGTGCAACATTTCTTGCTTAATTCTTTCTTTGTTTTTTATAAATCCCATTTGATTCTATGCATCTAAACCTACCGTAGAAGTTAGAATATCTTTTTCCCACACAAATTCTCTCCAAGTGGGACCTGGTTTCTTGCTGTGGAAAACAGTAGCACCTAGTAACAGATCTATGGACCGTCCTGATTTTATTTTACATTTTTATTATTAATTATTATTTTTTTGAAATCAGATTATTTTTATTTTGTGTTTTTTTACTTTTTTGAAAAAATTATATAAAAAATTTTGGACCGTCTATATCCTCTGCTGCCAACAGAGGATCTGTTTCCCTCTAGGTGCAAGACCCTTCGGATGCAGAGAGTAGTGGGGCCCACCAAACCTTTGTCTCTTTCTCTTTCCACCCATAGTTCCTGCCACCTAGAAAGAAACTCTCCTCATCCTTTTCGGACCCTCAAATAAATGTGTCATCCTCATGCTCTGCTTTCCTTCGTCAACTCACCCTGATGAGAACTGAATTTCAGGTACACTAAAATGGAGACCTGCTTGACCCCACTACCAGAAGTATCTGACATAAAAGAGATCAGCGGAGGAGAACTGGCAAAATGGCCAGAGAGGCTGAACTCAATCCCTCCAAGGATTGGCAGTGGAAGTTTGAGAGGAATCACAGGAGAAATGTTCAAAGAAGACAGTGAATTGTGGAGAAAGAGAGTGAAACACTATAAGACTCTGGATTATCAGTTAGCAGAACGAGGAAGGTACAGAAATCTGCTTGATATGAACTCTCACTTGGGAGGTTTTGCTGCAGCATTAGCATTGGTTGGTGATCCTGTTTGGGTCATGAATGTTGTTCCTGTTGAGGCTGAGGTAAACACACTTGGTGTCATTTTTGAACGCGGCTTGATTGGTACCTACCACAACTGGTATGTTCTTCTTCCCTTTTTGCTCAGGCAAAAACTTGAGTAGAGATTCTTAGGTGTTTGTTAGGGAGCGTTTGAAATTGAACTACTCTGGTTGAATCAACTCAAATGGAATCAAAACAATTAAAACCAACAAAATTGGGAAAAAAATTAAGTCAAAATTGGTTTTCCACATGTCAAAATCAATTACACTGGTTTAGTTGTTGGCTTCACAGTTAAAATTTATTCATAATGAACCAATTGTGAGATATTTTTTTTGAAACTTTCTTGGAATAGGCAAACTGACCAAAATGTAAAATCAAATGAATCACTGATAAAAATTGATTGGGTCAGTTCGAATCCGAATCCTCTCCAATAGCGTTATTTGTTAATTGGAAAGAGATATAGTGGTAGATTTCATGTTATTTGTTAATTGGAAAGAGATATAGTGGTAGATTTCATTTGATAGTTAAAATCCATTACAGTATCTATATCTCTTCAATTATATGGACTTCATGAATAGAGAGAATTTTACTCATTTTTTTTTTAGTCCAGAATTTTGCCAAATTGAGTCTATAAACATATGGGAAGCTATTCTGCTTACACATACTATCTGGTTTCCCTTGGGTTATGTTCACAACATGAGGCATAAGGCATAAAACTAAGGCTAGTTATTAATATTTACGATCAAGTTCTTTGTAAGGGCATGGTTTTTTTTTTCGTTTTCATCGAAACAGGTTTTTAGTAAATTTTTCTAATTTTATTTAAATTTTATTTTTATAAACTGTGGTTATTCTAAAAGTAATTTTATAAAAAAGTAAGCTAAACAGGTACTAAGTGTTGAAAAAAAGTCAATTATAGAATGCTATTTGTCTTGGAAATTTGATAATTTTAATTTCTTGATATGCTTGACATGTTAACGTGGAAATGACCTGATTAATTTTTTAAGGTAGGCTGTGTCCAAAACGGCTAATTAATTTTTGGATATGGTTCCAGCCTTAGACCTAAACCGAACTTTTTTTTTTTTATTTCAAAGGAGATATAAAGCCCATTGTCAAAACTTGTAGAAAGCCTACACTTGATTTATATTTGTTCGTACGTAAGATTAAAGTGGCTCGAATTTCGAGACCATTAGTTGACCGAAAATAGCTTTTTAATGACCAACTGACCAGCTGATTGAAAATTGAAGACTTTTTTAAGGAGCAATAAAGATGATCACTTATTATATTATACTATTTGACTATTGGATAAATTCTAATTAAATTGTACTTTTCCTATTTCAAATATAAGTTGTTTAGGAAAAAATTTTTATTGTCTAAAATATAAATTGTATGTAATTAATTATTACATAATTTTTTTATAAATATTTTTTATTAATTAGATAATGAGAGAAACTAGAGAAAATATTAAAAATATAATTAAATTTATGATTAGAAAGATAAAATATTTAATTAGAAATAAATTGAGAAACTAAATTAAATTTGAGACAAATCTAAGAAATTTAACTTGTCTTAATATCTGTAAAATAGTTAAAAATAACTTACATCAAATTTTTGTCTTTTAGTAGACTTTGGATAGAAATCTCTTACATATGCTTATTCTCATCTTTACTTAATTACTATTAAATGAAAACTTATAGCACATTTGTCTTTGTATGCTTTTGTGCACACGGTAGTTAAACTGTATTACCAACAACTTTTGTCCTCTCTCTCTCTTTCTCACAGGTGTGAAGCCATGTCCGCTTACCCAAGAACTTATGACTTCATTCATGGTGCTTCAGTTTTCAGCCTCTACCAAGATAGGTAACCTCAAATTTGTTCAGCTCAAGTCGCTTGTTTTCTCGATAAATTTTTATTTGAATTTCCTATATTTTAAAAAATAATTACATATAATGCATTTGAAAATAGCTAAAAAAAAAATAATTGTAAAGATGAAGGTTCCATATACAATAATGTTATTTTATGTTACTCACTTTCCGAATACATAAATTCACGAATATGAGAGATCTAATTTGAAAATAAATATATATGTCAAGATGTCAAAGTACCAAGTTATGAAGTACTGGCCAATATTTTCCAAAAAAAAAAAAAGAATCATATTACCACGTTAAGACACTTCAAAGTCTATAAATATGTGTCATGACATGTTTAAGATATCAAACACAAAATGGTTCCGTTGTTATCAAAATATTTGTGCTTGACAAAGTTATCCACTAAATGAATATATAAATTAATTAATATGACAAAAGTTTGAATTATGAAGTATTAATACATTAAAACAAAGATTTATTATCAAACACCTTACCTCAAGACACTTTATAGGCTGTTTGGTTAATCTTTTCTAAAAAGAAACTATGTTTTTCACCATGATTTTTCAAGAAGATGTATTTGGTCAAACACAAACTGCCTTTTTTAAAAATGAAAAGTGAGTTAAACTATGGTTTTGAAAAAGAAGGGAAATAGTTACTTTTCCTTTTTTTAAACCATGATTTTAGAAAATGAGATGAATACTGACTTTATATTATACGTCTAAAATTACTTTTAACTCTTATAATTCAAATAGATTTTTTTGTTAAACTATTCTTTTACAAAAAGAATATCTAAATATAACAAACTTATTTTTACTAAATTTTATTTTTACAAATTTCATTTATTCTAAGTTATGTTTACAAAACTAAGAACCAAACGGACCCTTATACTTCACTCCAAACAATGTATCTTTCCATGTCAGAATATCTATATCTTGTCGTATCCTATACCCATGTTAGTGATTTTATATATATATATATATATATATATATCTAATGGATGTGCTGACAGATGTAAAATGGAAGAGATTTTGTTGGAGATGGATAGGATTTTGAGGCCTACAGGAAGTGTGATTCTAAGAGATGATGTGGATGTGTTGTTGAAGGTGAAGAGCATAGCAGAAGCAATGCAATGGGAAACAAGAATAGCAGACCATGAGAATGGACCTCTTGAGAGAGAGAAGATTCTCTTGGCAGTGAAGCAGTATTGGACAACTCCACCACCTAACCAAAATCAACCAAGCTAATTTTAGTATATATATATATATATAATACTAATAATTAATGCTTTTTTTTAATATTTCTCAATTCTTGTGTCAAAAATTTTCTCAGAAATTATATTCTTTTACAATCACCCCCGAAATTTTTGTGGGTGCTGAGTAAAATTATTTATGCAACAATTAATGCCCTTGCAATATTTTTTATTACCAGTTATGCATAGCATCAGATGTATATAATTCAACCGTTTGATAAAATATTTTTTGCAAAAGTATTCTCTCTCTATTTTTTTTGGTATTCTTTTTTTATTGTAACAAATTATATATGTAGTGCTCCTTTTTAGAGTTAGGAACACAGCTTACTACTTGCAAATTAGCTCGTTTAATCTGTGAAAATGTGTGAATTGAATTGCAAAATATGTAACCCGTTTAAAATAGGCAAGAATCAACCCGGACCATATAACCCGCAGGTTAAACGGGCTAACCTGTAGGTTATATGGGTTGGCCCCTTTTTGTTTTACATTTTTTAGTAGTTGCCAACCAATCAAAGAAAAATTTGAAGTAAGTCCAAAATAAAAAAGAAACCCTTCATAACTTGCAATAACACATAAAAAAGCTGGATAAATAATAACACTAAAAAAGAACCCACAAAGTGTAAATGTGAAATCAAAGAATAAACAAAAATTTGAAAAACCCTATTATAAATAGTAATGACAGATTTTTCATTAAATTGTTAACTCAAAAATTTAAATTACTATATATATGATTTATTACACATTTGTCAACATAAGCTTATAGAAAACACTTTTTATCCAATTTTTAAAAGTTTAGATTGATTTATGTTAAAAGTTTTGGGAAAAAAATTATGTTGGTGGGTTGACTTGTATAACCCGCCAACTCACCATTGATAGATTGGGTTGAGATTTTTTCATCCCCTCAGAAAAATGAGTTGGCCTAACCCAACCTATTTTCTGTATTACCCGGTATGGGCCACTAGCCTGTTTTTCCACCTCTCCTTTGAGCACAACTAACTCCAAAATCCCTTCTCCTGAGGCTTGTATTTGGGCCCCTTCTTGTTTCAAGTCTAATTTTCTACTATTTTCGGCCTATAAATCTGACCCACACCAGATGGACGTCCTTGCACTGTTAGGAAGACGTTTAGGCTAACTTCTTACATGAGAGCTCGTTCTGGTTTGTTATGTTAGGCCACGTGTTCTTGGCCCATTACATTCACTCAGGCATTTTTCGATCGTTTGTTCATTGGGCCTTGGTTTAATTTCCTTCTTAATTTGGGCTTCCATGGCTGAACTGAATTCTTTGTGGTTTTTGGGTTGCTGTAAGGACAAGATGGGTGATATGGCCATCTTGGACTAGACTTCAAGCAAACAAAAAATCATAGTGAAAGTCTTTACCCACGGATAAAGCAATGGTAGTGATCATTGTTAGAACCCAAGGAACTCATTTCTAAGCCTCCAATAAAATAACACCTACATGAGTGATCACTCCAAATGGTAGGTCAAAAATTCTCAAGAGAACACATGAATTCAAAAAATAATACTCACTAAATAAAAATGAAAATATTAATGAATTCTTGCTGAATAATAGTGTTATAATAGGTATATATATATATAGGACTCAATAAAACCATTTAAAAGATTAATACAATTTAACAAATTAGGAAATTACTTAGTTTGTGACTCAAATTTGAATGAGATTGAAAGAATTTCATTTATTTAGAAATTTTTAAGTATTAAAACACTCTAGAACATTCTAACTTATTAACCAAGTAAGAACATTATAGAAGACACTAGATGACAACAAAAAAATATGAAAACTAATTAAAAAATGTTACTTTATGGGAACTACAAAGAGGGTGGCCTTTCAACACAAAACTTATTTAATTTATGAACTATTTGAATATTAAGTAGTCGTAAAAGACCTTAAGACTCTTAAGACACTAATTTGGGTGCTTGAAAATACAATTAAAAATCTAATAAAGACTCAACAAATGTGTTTATTTAAATAGATAAAATTCTGCCCAACAAACACTTGAAATAAATAAACTTAATTAAGCCCCAAATATTACAATAACATTAAGAACATTTGGCTCATATGGTATCACACATGGATCAAGTAAGTTCTTCAATCTTAACACCACTTGAAGTTTGATTCTCTTGGACTTGGGCTTGCAACACATTCACCATGCATCTTGAAAAGGAAAAGAGTAATAAAAAGAGAAAGAGAGAGGCTTAGGTTATAGAATGAGCCACTTAGTCATATATAATGTGTTATTTTGTGGGATCACTAATTCCAAAAATTAGTTTGTGAGTTGGGATCTTTTCTACAATAGTTAAAATTGAATATTCCAACTTATTATAATTTATTAAATCAAATAATGATCTAATTTATCATAATAAAGTGTCAAACATAATTATTTAATATTAATGGTTTTATCTTTAGGCCAAAAAATATTATTAGTTTTTATCTTGATAGTTAATTTGACTTTTGATTGTTGGGAAAAAAAGACTATTGATTGATCCTAACATTGCCTTCTTTTGTGTTCTAATTGTAGTCAATTCAACACATCTTCCTTTCTAGTTTTTAGATTGATATAATCATATATGACAACCACATCATGATTCGTTTAAAAATTCAAATACAATTTATCTGCCATCATGCTACGTGGACATTTAAGAGTTATAGTTTAGCAGTTAAAAATATATAGATTGATAGAGTACAATTGAGGCATGAAGCATTTGGAGTCCTTGGACATGGCAATGAGCTTGGAAAAAGAATGAAGCCCACCTATTTGAATCAAGCTGCATCCCCAAAAAAAAGAGCTAATGATTCAAGCCCAAAAGAAGCCCATTTGGGAGATATAACTTGAAGATAATGTGTGCTTCTCATGTGACAATTAAAAGTGACGTTTTTTATGATTAATATTCAGGTCAAAAGTTTCCTATTTTAATTAGGCTACTTTTTGTTGGTTTCTTTTTGAGTTTGTTTCCTAATTTGAAAAAGGTGATAGGAGCCATTTTTGGAGAATTAATTCAGCACCTTATGTCCAGATTCATTGTAAAATGAGTTGTCACCTTTTAGGAACATTTAATGCTTATTATTCCTAGGGATTCTTGTTAGCTTTTTTCCATCTATAAATAGGCACTACTTTGTAAGGTTTTCCACACAACATGAATGAATGAATGAATTTCTTTTCAGCAACTTTGTTGTTATTCAGTGAGTTCTTTCTTGCTCATCCTTGAGTGCCAGAAAGAATGAGGACTTATCAAGGAGTGGTGATCCTTGTGGCGTCCCGGAGCTAGGATTCAAGAGACGGGTTCTCTTGGAGTCTACTTCCTTCGACTAACATTTTATTTCAGTTTTCTTACTTTCATCGTCACTATTTTTCAGTTTTTGTTCAATATTGTTCTTCGTTGTTCTTGGGTTCAATTCATCTTTCCTTGAGTTGCACGATCCTTAACTCAAAGAAGGCTCTTAGGACGGGTTCCTAACGTGTCTCCCATCATAGATAAATACCAGATTGTTCATGCCAAGTACTTTTCCCTCTTTCGTTTGTGTGCAGATCCATTTGCCGTCTCATTATCTTT
This sequence comes from Adenanthera pavonina, assembly GCA_026686845.1. Classification (NCBI taxonomy): domain Eukaryota; kingdom Viridiplantae; phylum Streptophyta; class Magnoliopsida; order Fabales; family Fabaceae; genus Adenanthera; species Adenanthera pavonina. The sequence goes on from JAIVEN010000011.1 coordinate 20,911,745, forward strand.
CAAGAACCTAATTATTCATTTTTCTTTTTTCAAGTTAAAAAAATACCGACATTTATATATTTTTGTTAGCGTAATTGATAGAAAACCCGTGTAGAACTTGTCTCACGAACCTTCAATCGAATGGAAAACGTAAGGATCGTGCTAGGATCAAAGAGAAGCAAATAAAAGACCAAGAACACATTAAACAAACAGAAAAGATAAACAGAAGAATGCATGAATAGGAAGAATAGAAGATATTAGTCAAGAAGCAAGACCCCAAGAAAACTTGTTTCTTGAAACCTTAGCTATAGACACCACAAAGAGAAGGCCACTCTCTTTGATATGCCAAAGAGTCTCTCAAGCTCACCAAGAGAACAAGAAAACTCACAAAGTTTTTGTCAAAAACGCACTATTCATTCATCTCTGCTTTGCCAGTATAAAAGTGACGTTTTTAAAGGAAAAGAAAGCAAAAACCCTAGCCTAATTTACTAAAAATAGTTTGGATCCTAAATCTCTTAGAATGGCACCACCTTACACAAAAATAAGACTAGATACATGCTGAATAAGTGGTGCCCAAAAATAGGAAACAAAATCAAATCTAAAGAGATCCTCACAAATAAATTCAAAATAGGAAACTAATTGTCAAAACCTTATTTCTAAATTAAGTAATAAAAAAAACGAAAATTACTAATTTATTTAATTAAAGAACACTACTTAAAAGGTCACAAGCTTGGCACATGCTCCCTTAAGTGAGTTCTTCTATTTCAGCCTTGTTTGTTGGGCTTGGATCAGTTTCTAGCATACTAGCCATGAAGAACACACCTCTTGAAGCCTTTTGAGCTGAAAGTTGAGCTAAGTAGATGGGCTCTTGTTCAATTACTTCTTGGATCAATCCATTGAGAGCTTGCTTCATTGCCTTAGTCTTTGCTCTTGTCATGGGCCCACCCATTCCTTGCAAAGGAGTCACATAATCATGCCTTCCATGTCCACTAAGCTCTTGAAACTCCTCCCCTTTAATAAACCTAGCTCATGCTCCATCAGTAATAATAAGCTCTAATAAGATTCAAAATTCACAATTATATATAGACTCTGTAATTTAATTTGTCATATCCAGTTTTGGTGAACATCCTCACATCCTTGAGAATGTGTACCATGCACATCTAGGGGAAGATAAACAGAATAAGTCTTCCATTGTTGTATTCCAGATGTCAAAGTTGACGGGGGACTATATTATTTGTTTTGTATCATGGTTGTGCATGATTGGACAAATGATGTAATGTTTTTTTTTTAACACCAAAATGATGTAATACGGTTGGATGATGATATTTAGCTAGATGTTATTGATCACAATATTTACCTAAATGGAAGAATTTTGCTGTATTATGTATATAAATAAATTATACAGTTGTAATAATATTTGCATTTCAAAAGACAAGGATGAGCTGCTCATTATTCGGGAGACATTCATATTAAAATGGGATGTTCAAGATTTGATTTGATTTGATTTGATTCTTATATTTTTAATATTTTTGATGAATATATAATAAAGATATTATTCTAATTACACTTTTTTTTTAAAAATAAATTATTATTTTAAAAAAATTAAAAACTAAAAATTTTAAATGTAGACCATTTAAATTAGATTTGGATGATTATAATCTCATGTTTATGATCAACATGCGCTCGTCACTAAGATGGACACCAAATCAAAGGCCCCGTTTGGTTTGATAAAACCAGAAGGAAAGCAAGGGAAAGGAGACAAGTTTCTGGGGCTCAAACGTTTGGTTGGCATCGAAGGAATGAGCAGTGACGGAGAAGCACGAGGGAGAGATGTCTCATCCCATAAATAATGGGAGAGACGTTTCTTGGAGAGAAAAGGTTGGATGAAATGACTCAAATACCCAAAATTTTCACTGCTCATACAAGAAAAGATGGAGATGAGACAAATGAATTTCACAAGTCCAGATTCGCAGTTCGAGATGCTAATCCAGTGATTTCCTCTCACCTTTAGTGCCACAATATCTCCAGCATCGATTCACTCTCCTCCATCATTTGCCTGAAAAAGCTCTGGGCCTCTTTGGTCCTACTTTGTGTGCTTTGTCTTTGGAGATGATGGCAGAACAGTGATGATAGGAGAACAACGATAACATATGTTTTTGTTTTTCTTGGTATATTTTTCATAGTTTTGGTATAGAGAAGCTAATGCATTTATTCATTAGAAAAATTAAGAAGAATCTAGAATAAATAATATTTTGGGGAAATGACACTTGAGGACCAAAACTTTCGATTAATACCATTTTAGGACAAAAAAATTTAAAAATACCAGAAAAGGAACATGGCCTCAAATTGATCAAAATTCTAAATAGGAAATGACCTAAATGCCCTTGTTAAAATGTTTTACACTCAACATCTATTTTTTATTACTCTTTTTCTGAAATTTGACACTGAACTTCCTCGATTTTATATACTAGACAAAATAAAGAATTCAACTATAAGAATTTTACACTCATTTTCCGTGTTTTACTACTCATATTTCACAATTTGACATTGAAGACCCCCGATTTTACATTGGATAAGTCTCAGAATTTTATACTCAACTTCCACTTTTTACTACTCATATTTCACAATTTGACACTCAACTTCTTTAATTTTACACTAAACTTCCTCAATTGAATTCTTTCATTATGATAATGTGTCATGTGTAAAATTGAGGAAATTTAGTGTCAAATTTTGGAAGAAGAGTAGTAAAAAGAAGATGTTAATTGTAAAATTTTTTAATAAGGGCATTTAGGTCATTTTGTATTTAAATTTTCAATTAATTTGAGACTATAGTCATTTTTTGGAATTTTCAAATTTTTTGATTCTAAAATGGTATTAATTGAAAGTTTTGGTCCTCAAATCTCATTTGCCCCTAAAAATTATATCATAGTTAAGAAAATAGACAATATCATAATATGGTTTTAATGTATCTAACACAAGTGAACAACGGAACAATCCACTAAATCAAGCATTTTTTCATTTATTTATTTTCATGTAATTAAAAATCTATTTTGCGTTTATTTTTATATTATTAACTATTATAATAATTTTTAAATGAAAAAAATTGGAAGTTTTCAAAATAAATAATATTAATTTATTAATAATGGTGAATTGAAAAATAGAATAGAACTTGTTTAAGTACAAAGCTATTGTTTATTTTTTATGGTTAGGGGCATTTTTGACTTTTTTTAATTTTTATTCTCCCTTCTTTTTCATCTTTTGTACAAACCGAACATTTTTTCTCTCATCAAACATGTCTTCTTTCCTTGGCCAACTAAACATCTTTTTAAATCATGTCTTTCCTTTCCTTACCTTTTCTTGCTGTACCTCTCCTCTCCACTCCTTTCTCTCAATCTTGTTTCCGTGAACCAAATGGGACTTGGTCCTGAATGTCTTCCATATATTGCAAGGAGCCTAAAAATGAGTTATAATTGAGCCTAATAAGGAGTTCAGGTGGTGAGGATAGTAAAAATATATAACGTGATATAGATAAATGTTTAGGTTCACATTTTTCTGATGTAATAGATAAATGTTTAGGTTCACATTTTTCTGATGTAAAATAAACTATTCATATTTTATAAAAAACAAAATTTTTCTTCCCATGTTTGAGTATCTTGCAAATTAAATTGGTTTTTTATTTGTTGTTTAATAGTTGTTTTGACTTGTAGAAGTAAAATGTGAAGAAGTTTTTATGATGAGTATGTAAATGCTATTTAAAGTTAAAGTATTTATTTGTATATGGTAATTATTGGAGTTGTAAATGCTGGAATTTTAATTTTGTTCATAGAGCATTTTCAATCGTCAATATAAAATTGGAGAAGTAACTAGTAAATTAATTAATATTATGGCCTTATTAGTCAAGTAATGATATTTGCATTTCTTATTTTTTAGGTGTGTGTTTTTGCTTGATTAATGCACAGGAGAAGTTTTTGGAAAGTAAAAAGGAGAGAAAAAAAAAAAAAGTAAAACGGTACATGTTGATATTAATCTATATAGATAGCTACAAAAGGGTATTTTCATACAATGAGCTAAAAAGGCAACAAATGGTTTCAAACAAGAGTTAGGTAAGGGATCTTTTGGACAGTTTACAAAGGAACTTTACATAAATTAAGGAAGAAGATTGATTGTAGTAACAAGACTAGAGTAGCTGAAAAAGGAGAGAGAGAATTTCAAGCTGAAATGCAAGCCATCAGAAAAACTCACCACAAAAACTTGGTTCGCTTGCTAGGTTGTTGTGCTGAGGGATCTAAAAGGCTTTTTGGTTTGAGAGTACATAAGCAATGGTTCTCTTGGAAAGTTTACCTTTGGTGACAGCACTAATCGTCTACATTAGGAACAAAGAAGAAGAATAGCAATTGACATTGCAAGATGGTTACTGTATCTCCTTGAAAAATGTGAGACTCCAATCATTCATTGTAACATAAAGCCTCAAAACATATTAGGGTAATACTCCATTCATAATCGTGGTTTAAGTTGTTGATACTAAAAATTCAAAAACACTTCATATTATGTTTTTTAAAATATCTTAAATTCATTGAAGCTTAAGTTTTCTTATGCAACTATTTTGTATCCAGTTCTACCATGTGATATTTGAGCATCAACCAGCCTAATTAGGGTAGCTCTCTTAATATTAATTTTTCTATCCATAAGGTATAATAGTAGACCCAAACGCCGTTATTTAGTTAAAGCTTAAGCCGATATAAGTAATATAGGGATGAAAATTAAATAGTCTTCAGATTTATATAAAATTAACCTCAATTGAAAGAATGTATTTTGATGATTCAAATGCAAGAAATTTGAGATTGGTGATTTTCGTCTTTATAGAAAATATAGTAATGGAAACATTATATGGCAATATAAACAGAATAGGAATAGATATATTTACAAAAAGGATATAGTTATAATTTAATTAAATGATGAAAATTGGTTAGCACACACATATATATATATATATATATTTATTCTTGACCTACCTCACTTATATTGGACAATTTATAGTGCGTTTGGTAGTGCTTAGCGTATTTAACAACAATAAAAGTATCATTTATGTTACGTGGTTGTTAATTGTTACTGTTAGGAAAAAGTGGTTGTCACTTTAATTGCATTTTACAAAAAAAAAAAAAAGTGGTTGCTACTTTAATCACTCGTTACCTAGGGAAAAAGAAAAGTGCTTGTTCCTTTTTTTTTTGTTTGCGCCATCAAAAGTGGATGTTATTTTGAGAAATACCAAAAAAGAAAAAGAAAAAACAACATATAAAAAAAGTTGACCAAAACATAAGTTCATGTAGCTTTTGCGCCTATTCATTAACACCAAAAATCATACGCATTAGGTTGTTAGTAATTTGCAGAAGTTAGATCAATCAAGGAGATTAGTTAAGAAATACTAGTTAAATGACAACACGTATTCGAAATTTCCATTTTGTCTTTCATATTTTGAAAGAGGGCAAGCAAATTTCCTTTGTTTCACCTGATTTTAAATCCATCTATTTTCAAATCATTTCCCCTCTTACACCTCACCATATCGCCACGCCATGGCTTCCATAACTCCGTTCTTTTTGTTTGTAATGCTATTTGCAAACCGAGTTATTGCTCAAAAGAATGATCCCAACATCATAAGTCTGGGTTCTTGTGATAGAATAAGGGCTAGGCATGAATTGCAAGAGTTTGGAGTGGAGCATAGAGAGCTTGGAAGACTTGATCAAGGTGTTGAACATAAAGCCCAAGCTTAAGTGAGATTATCAACTCCAAAATATAAGTTTCAGATCCAAGCCCAAGATAAGCCCATGGGAGGAGGTCATTAAAAGATCATGTGCTTCATTAAAATAGCATGTGACCTAAGTATTAATGGGCCTAATTAGTATTAATTTCATTTTTATTAATTATAGGCTGAACTTTGTTAATTAATAAAGCCCAATTAGTTAATTAGTAGTTTTTTTGATAGCCCACCTTGTAAATAAGCATGTCATGTGCCAAACATGTGATTTCATTAATGTGGTGGCATGTTTATAAGGGCTTAGGTCTTATTTTATTATTTTCTTATGAATTTTCGTTATTTTATTTTAGAATTTTATTTTACTAGTTTCGTAGGTCCAATAGGAGTGTTGTTTGGGCCTAAAGTCTCCTAATCCTATTAGGATTACTTGAACCCAAATTAATTAGGGTTTCTAGACTTATTATGTTAGATTTTACCTTGCCTATTTAAGGCTAACTTTTATGTACATTTTTAAAAGATTTGAATGATTAAAGTTTCAAACTTTGAGTTTCCTCTTGCGATTCTTTGAGTGCTAGAGAGAATACTATGACTTATCAAGGAATTGGTCAATCCTTGTGGCGTCACCGGAACTAGGGTTCAAGAGACCGGTTCTCTTGGGTTCTAATTCACTAAGACCAACATATCTTTTGTGTTTTCTTCTTACTGTTTCTATTTCTCAGTTTTTCGTGTTCCTTGAAATTGCAACGATCCGAGTGTCTTACATATCAAAGTGGGTTCTTTGGATTGATTCCATAAGGGTTCACTTATCATCTTGGCTCTCCACAAATTCAAACTCTCCTTCATGGGTATCACCCTCTGGACTTTTTTCCTTCGGCTTTTATCCACAAGGTCACGGCTTTGCTGTTGGGATATGGCTTAAGGGTGAACCTCGAAACACAATTGTCTGGACAGCTAACCGCGACAATCCACTAGCGTCTTCTGATTCTGTAATCATATTAACCAAAGACGGTTTGATGCTGCTTCAAAGTGGGAAAGAGACAGAAGTGCTCACGGTTGATTTATGAGAGCCTGTGGCTTCAGCATCTATGCTTGATTCCGGCAATTTTGTGCTTCACGCTAAAAATCATAGTGGTATCTGGCAAAGCTTTGATTTTCCCACCCACACCATATTAGGAGGTCATAATTTATCGGCTGGAAATGAACTGGTCTCTGCTTCGTCCAATTTGGTAGAATTGTTCAAAATGAATCAGGCACTGCCATCTTCAAGTTGCCTATAGTAAATAAAAGCACTCCAAAGCACGCCATCCCATCTGCAAGGAAGCCGAATGTCCTAGTTGATAACAAGACAAGTTTGATTTTGACTCTAGTCTGGACTTTTGGTTCAATTTTATTCGTTTGCTTAATCTTTACCATGTCTATTTCTTTCTTCCACAAGCGTCAAGTTTATTCATACAAAAGGCTGTTAGCAAGTGCGAATCTAAGATTCACTGAGGACTGTAGTTTACGAACATTTTCCTTTGATGAATTGGTGAGTTCAACAGAGAACTTCAAGGAAGAGATTGGTAGAGGATATTTTGGAGTGGTTTATAAGGGTACAATATGTGGAAGTAACAAAAGGATTGCTGTGAAGAAACTAGATGTAGTTGATGAGAGGGAGAGGGAATTTCAAGGTTGAATTACTGCAATTGCTCGAACTCATCACAGAAATTTGGTTCAGCTATTAGGTTATTGCATTGATGGTTCCAGAAAGCTTCTTGTTTGTAAATATATGAGCAACGGGTCGCTAGCAGATTTTCTGTTCAAGGCTGAGATGCGGCTGTCCTGGAAAGCAAGAGTGAAAATCGCATTGGATGTAGCGAGAGGAGTCCTGTATTTGCACGAAGAGTGTGAGGTTTGGATTGTCCATTGCAATATCAAGCCCCATAACATACTCATGGACGAAATGTGGACTGCAAAAATATCTGATTTTGGACTTGCAAGGCTCTCAATGCCAGAACATTCAAGAACTGCAACAAGAAATGAAGTAACAAGTGGTTACGTGGCACCTGAAAGGCAGAAAGATGTACCAGTCTCTGCAAAAATTGACATCTACAGTTATGGCGTGGTGTTGCTGGAGATCATATGTTGTAGAAGGAATACAGATATAAAGGTTTCCTCAGCCGAGGAGATAACGCTTTCAAGTTGGGTATATAATTGCTTTGTGAGAGGGGAATTGAATAAACTGGTAGCAGATGATTATGAAGATGTAGACTGGAGAACAATGGAAAGAATGGTAAAGGTAGGGTTATGGTGTGTCCAGGAAGACTTAAGGTTGCGTCCTTCGATGAAGAATGTGATACTGATGTTGGAAGGGTTTAAAAGACATTCCAGTTCCTCCATCTCCAACCCCTCTTGTTTGATGATCTTGAAAATTATGGAGCTCTTAGTACATAAGCATCCATGCATCCTGGTAATTGAGCATTATTTAAGTTTTTATTTATCCATCTGTCTGCTACTACAAGTTTATTTATCTTATATTAGTGTATACACAATAGCAAGTTAGTTTCCGGATGCATTTTAGTTATGAAAGGATTTAAGTTCTTCATGGTAAGCAAAAACGTTTTATTCCAGTTGTGATTTGTTCCGTCAAAGAGCCGAGATAGACTATTCCTCTTCCACAGTGTGCAGTACTCTTCTTTTCCTTACGCTTCTTTTTTCCCCTTTTTATTGACCTTCTCCTGACTGTTAAGGTTTAACCGTCTTCTCCCTCTAACCCCTAATTTATCGGGATATTTCATAAATAATCATTATGGAGTATCGCACTCTTTTTGCTTAATCCCTGATTTTTCGTCCTTCAGTTATGATTCCGTAATGGTTATTGTTCCCATAATCGTTACTCCCAGCCGGGTATTTTTGGAACAATACAATTTTTGTAGAGAAACCCGTAGTTGGTCTTATGACCGAGATGTTGTTTAGTCATACGATCATTTGGCCGTACAATTACTCGGGCTTATCACTTGATAACCGATGTAAAACTCGGATCATTGCGCTTAAGCTCGGTGTATATGAGCTCGGAGAGTGGTACATTAAATGGGCGTTTATCTACCTCGGGCTTATAAGCTCGGCCTGCTCATCCCGGCCCGTACACTAGCCCCCCGAGCCTCGAGTCCAATTTGGACGAAAAGGCTCTGGATCACGTGACCAACTAAAGACTGGTTTTCGAATTTTGAACCGTTTCAGTATCCTAGGGATTCGAGAACCTTCCCTAAGGCTCCTTGACGTTTCGGTTTCTGAGACGGTAATGCACTTATACGTACGGCTACACGCGGCGTTATTTAATGCTGCGTCTTTTCGTCAGTTGGAGCACGTTCCCCAATGGTGACAATTTGTTGCCCAAGGTCATGATTAAATTGCTCGTTTCGAGGAGGGGTTTCACAATATACGTGTAGGACTTAAGTGCTCATCCTTTCACTTTAAACTCCATTTACTTTTCGTTCCTTCTGAATCTTTCTGTCGTTTCTAACCTCCTTTTTCTCGCCCTTTTCGTCATTTTTCTAGGTACGCCCTCTTCTATCCTTCCCCTTTTTCTCAGTTTCTACGCTCTATTCCATATTTTTCCCAATCATTATGAGTTCAAACCGAGGATCTGAGACGTCGGCTGGATCGTCCTCTCATCGAATCCTGGTTGAGAGGGAGGTTATGGGCATCGGAGAAGATCCTTCGCCATCAAACTCTTCCTTTCCCAGCGTGGAGCTGAATTTTCGTCTGGCCGACCTCCCGACTGAAAGGGAAGCTTCATCTTCGGCTACTGCCATGCAAGTAACCGTACCAAACCCATGAAAAATCATTTCAAGGGTTCAAAAAGACCCAGTTCCCGACATTCAACTTCCGAGGTATTATTGGGTTAAGGGAGAAGTTGGATCTTACCACTCTAGATTTTGGACTGCTGAATCGATCATGGAAATGAGGAAATCCATCTCTCTGCTAGCATACAAACAGAGGAGGCCGTGATTGCCGAGCCATGTACAGAAGATGAGCATGTTTTCATGTCGGTGCAACTAGGGCAAATACATTTTACTTATATGTATAAAACATTATTTGAGTCGCTGGGAGTTGGCATTCCTTTCTCGGAGTTTGAGTGCGCTGTTTTAAGGGCGTTGAACGTCGCTCCGACTCAGCTTCATCCCAACAGCTGGGCGTTTTTAAAGGCTTTCAAAGTCCTGTGCAGAAAATTGAACATGACACCAACCGCCCCAAAATTTCTCTACTACTACCAGATCCGATTTGGAAATAAGATCGGCTGGATTTCTCTTAGTGGTATGAATAAAAGGGGAATAATCGGTCTTTATACCTCATCCTACAAAGATTTTAAAGGAAGTTTCTTTAAGGTGCGCCCAGCCGAGGGTTACTCGGAGATGTTTTTCGATGAGGAGGGACGACCCAGGTTTCCTCTATATTGGACTCGGACTCCGATCAAATTCCAGTCTTGGTACTATGAGGATATGTTGGCATCCGAAAAAGCGGATGTCGACAAGTTAAATAAATTACCTCGCCCCTTGAACTGCAAAATCTTACTTAGGCTCCCTTATTCTTCAACTCCTAATAAAGATTTTACACGTGAGTGCCGAATTTCTTTTTTCTTCTGCTGCCATACTTGTCTGAGTTTTTAATATATATTTTCTATTTTGCAGTGGTGATGGGGAAATTCAACTAGCGTTCAATAAAGAACATGGCCCCATCAGCAGGACCTTCTACCGAGAACCTGCAGACTCGCCCTGATAAAGAGGAGAGAGGACGTGTCGAGATAATGACGACAACGGAAGTTGTTGAGATCACCTCCTCTCCACACAGCCCCCCAAGCAAACGTGCTCGACTTCCGGCCACCGACGAGGAGCCTGTTTCTTCAGTTCGCTCACCTCTCCTGCCGTCTCCCGCTAGACGCTCGCCTTCGAGCACTGACCTGAACATTGCCAAGTTTTTTGGGAGCGGCATCCAGGAAGTCGGGGACAAGGAAGCTTTGTAGCAGTTTGGTCCCAAGGCTGTTTTGGAATCCATGTCGGCTATTTTCCTGCGAGCCGCGACCATGGCCTCGCTCTGTGGGGAGGAGTTTGAGGAGAGTGACCATCGCCTGAAAGCTGTTAAGGCCGAGCTTCTGGAAGCAACCAATGCGAAAGACAAGGCTTCTTCAGAGTTCGCCGAGGCTTCAAAGTCTCAAGCAGCTCTCCTTCTGCAAGTGGAGGAGCTGAAAGGATCCCTTGCTGATGCCGAGATGAAAGTGCAATCAATCGAGAAGGAGTGGGATGCCCTGACGGCTGAGGTTGCTTGGGCAAGGAGCGCTGAAGCTGAATCCTCGGCCCTCGCTACTAATTTGCAGCAGGATTTGGAACAAACGAGGAAGAAACAGGCCGAGCTCGAGGCTGACATTAAGGAAGCCGTGCAACAGATAATGAAAGAGCATGTAGAAGGCTTCCATAAAGCACTTCGTCAGGTGCATCTCTTCCTGCCGAAAATTGAGCTCTCGGCATTTGATGTAAATAAAAACGTCAAAGATGGTGCGCTTGTTGATGAGGAGGAATTGTAGGACTAAAAAGCAAACGGCCCATCTCCTTGATTGTCTATTTATTTTTGATGTCTTACTCAGAATTGTTTCTAATTAATGATAACAATCTTTCTTTTCTTCTCGGTTCCTAACAACCTGACCGCGTTCAATTTTTTTGACTAAATTTAACATCATCTCTCAGTTCGATCTCGACTAAGATTTAATTCAGCCTCTTGGTTCATACTTGACCGAGTTTTAATTGGAGACCTCGGTTCATACTTGACTGAGTTTCAATTCCTCGATTCATACTTGACCGAGTTTTAACTGGAGACCTCGGTTCATACTTGACCGGGTTTCAATTCCTCGATTCATACTTGACCAAGTTTTTAACAAATTTTTGGTTCAAACTTGACCAAGTTTAATTCTAATGCCCGGTTCATACTTGACCGAATTTTAACTTAACACCTCGGTTCATACTTGACCAAATATTATCCACTTCCCCGATTCATACTTGACCGAGATATAATTCTGTTTCTCTCGGTTCATACTTGACTGAGGCTTAAAATGAATGAAATCATGACAAAGAATTTCCTTTATTGAAGTAGGTAGGCGTGCCTCGTTAAAACCTTCTCGGCCAAAACCCTTTTTTGCATATCCTTTGGGACAAAAGACCAAGTTAGGAAAAAGAGTACACCGCCTTCTTTGTATACATCAACTAACTGAAATAAATTTTGAGGTGAGAAGCATTCAATGTCCTAGGGATTGCTTCCCCTGACAACTTTTCTAATCTATATGCTCCATTGCCCAACGCTTCAGTAACTCGGTAAGGCCCTTCCCAGTTTGCAGCTAGCTTTCCCTCGCCGATGTTCCTCGTTGCTTCACTCTGCTTTCTCCAAACAAGATCTCCACGATCAAAACTCCTTGGTTTAAGTCGAGAATTATAATGCCGAGCCACTCTTTGCTTACAAGCTTCTTCTTGTATACGTGCATTTTCCCTGACCTCCTCAGATAGATCTAGTTCGACTTCCATGTTTTCCTGGTTCATATATTGGTCAGGGAGTGTTCGCCTAAAGGACGGCTCTCCCACTTCCACCGGGATCATTGCGTCAGCTCCAAAGGTCAACCTAAAAGGAGTTTCCTTGGTGCTTGACTGAGGCATGCAACGATAGGCCCAGAGGATGCTCGGTAATTCTTCTGCCCAGGCCCCCTTTACTCTTCCCAATCTCTTCTTGAGTTCCCCGAGGATAACCTTTTTCGCTGCTTCTGCCTGTCCATTTGTTTGAGGATGCTCGACCGAAGACACTCGATGCTTGATACCGAGCTATTCATAGAATTGCTTCAGGTTTCCATCAACAAACTGCCTCCCATTATCAGTAACCACCGAGTGAGGAATCCCATACCGACAGACAATATTCCTCCATACAAATTTCTGTACTTGCTGTGCCGTGATCTTAGCTAATGATTCCGCCTCAATCCATTTAGTGAAGTAGTCTATGCCAACTATTAAGAACTTGACCTGCCCTTTACCCATCGGGAAAGGTCCGAGAATATCCATTCCCCAGACCATGAATGGCCACGGAGACGTTAGAGTGTGCAATTCTTCCGGCGGTGCATGGCGTAGACTACCAAACCTTTGGCACTCATTACACTTCTTACTATACTCGGTGCAATCAGCTCGCATAGTGGGCCAATAATAGCCGGCTCGAATTACTCTTGCTGCCATGGATCTTCCACCAGTATGCATCCCACACACTCCTTCATGGATTTCACTCATAACATATTTCGCCTGTTCAAAAGTGAGGCATTTTAAGAGGGGGGTTGAGAATCCTCGCCTGTATAAGTCTTTTCCCATTATTATGTAATGGGAGGACTTCAGCCTCAGTCTCCTTGCTTCGTTCTGGTCGTTGGGCAAAATCCCTTCTGCTAGATAGTTCCAAATAGGGGTCATCCAATCCTGGTCCGAGCTACTTCCGACCATAATCTTCTCAAGATCAATACTGGGCTGATATATTGTCTCCCTAATGATCGTCTCATGTTGCCTGAGCCTTTTGACATTAGCCAGTCTGGATAACATATCAGCTCGGGAGTTCTCTTCTCTTGGAATATGCTCAATCACGAATTCATCAAAGTATTCAACCAAATGTTTCACTTTGTTCAAGTATTTTGCCAACTGTGGGTCTTTGGCCTGGTAAGCTCCCGAGACTTGTTCAGAAACCAGCTGTGAATCACTCCAACACCTAATTTGACTCGCTCCTACTTTTCTAGCTAAATTTAACCCAGCAATGAGAGCTTCATAGTCGGCCTGGTTATTCGTGACTGGGAAGTCGATCTTAAGAGACTGCTCCAAAGTTACCCTTCCGGGGCCTTCCAAAATGATTCTCGCTCCACTCCCCTTGGTATTGGACGAGCCATCCACATAAAGTATCCATTGGTCCCCATCTTTGGAATTTTCAGGTGGGGTAAGTTCGGCGACAAAATCAGATAGGCATTGCGCCTTAATTGGCCCTCTCGACTCATATCTTATGCCGAACTCTGACAACTCAACTGACCACGAGATCATTCGGCCTGCTAACTCAGGTTACCTTAGGACCTGCTTTACGAGGTTATCAGTTTTTACTACAACCTCGTGACTTTGGAAATAAGGTCGCAACCTTCTCGCCGAGATGACCAAAGCCAGAGCTAACTTTTCAATAGTCTGGTACCTCGATTCTGCGTTGTGCAATACTCGGCTGATGAAATATACCGGTATTTGCTGCCTGCCTATTTCCTGTTCCATCACCGAACTAATTGCATGCTCGGTCACCGACATATACAGCAGCAACTCCTTGTTAGGAACCGGCCGATTAAGGATCGGGGGTGCCGAAAAGAAACCTTTGAAACTCTGAAATGCTTGCTCACATTCCTCACTCCACTCATACCGCTCAGCCTTCTTGAGTAACTTTAAGAACGGCCTAGCTTTCTCCGCTAACCTCGGTATGAAGCGGGATAGTGAAGCTAATCGCCCTGTCAGTTTCTGCACTTCCTTTATGTTTTGGGGGCTTCTCATGTCAATAATAGCTCGACATTTATCAGGATTGGCTTCAATACCTCGATGTGTTAGCATGAATCCTAAAAATTTTCCCCTGTTGACTCCAAATACACACTTCTCAGGATTTAACCTCATGTTGTACTTCCGTATTCTTCCGAACACCTCGCCAAGGTCGGCAACATGCTTGGAGGGATCTTTGGACTTCACTACCATGTCGTCAACATATACTTCCAGGTTTCTCCCAATCTGTTCCTGAAATATTTTATCCATCAACCGCTGGTAGGTAGCCCCAGCATTCTTCAGTCCCGAACGGCATCACCCGATAGCAATAGTTAGCGTTCTCAGTCATGAACGCGGTTTTCTCCTCGTCAGGGGGGTACATCCTTATCTGATTATACCCGGAGTAAGCGTCCAAAAAGCTGAGTAGGCCACAGCCTGACGCTCCATCAACAAGCCGATCTATGCTGGGGAGAGGGTATGTATCTTTCGGGCATGACTTATTTAGGTCAGTGCAATCCGTGCAAATTCTCCACCTTCCATTAGCCTTTTTAACGAGCACCACATTGGCCAACCATGTTGTATATTCAATTTCTCGAATGAACCCAGCATCACTCAGCTTTACCGTTTCTTCCCTCATTACCTTCCGCCTTTCCTCGCCTACCCGCCTCTTCCTTTGCGCTATCGGCTTAGCTTCAGGGTATATCGCCAGTTTGTGGCATAGAAAATTTGGATCAATTCCCGGCATGTCTGAAGAAGTTCATGCGAACAAATCAGCGTTGTCCTTCAACATCCTTGTTATCTGCTCCTTTGTCTCTCCTCTGAGTTGACTTCCGAGGTTAGTGCACCGATCTTCACCAGCGAGCTGAAATTTCTATAATTCTTCAATGGGTTTTGGCCTTTGGTCCTGTACATCAAGTCGGGGATCAAGCTCCACCAAATTTACTGATGTGATATCCTTCTTCGTCTGTGTACTACTATCGACTACCCCTCTCCTGGTGACTTTTAGACTATTTACATAGCATTGTCTTGCCACCTTCTGATCAGCCTTCATTGCGATTATATCCCCAGTAACCGAGGGAAACTTCATCATGAGGTGTGGAGTGGAGACCACGGTGCCGAGCTCATTTAAAGCCGGTCGACCTATCAAGATATTGTAAGAAGTTATTGCATCAATAATAAGGTACCTGATCATGATGGTCCTTGACCCAAGGTCTCCCCTGAAAGTGGTCAACAGCTCCACATATCCTCGGGTATGGACCTGTTCTCCTGCGAAGCCAACCAGCTGATCATGATAAGGCTTGATCATCTTGTCAGGTACCCGAGCTTCTGGAAAGTGGTATAATACAAGATATCCGTTGAGCTTCCTTGGTCTATCAGCGTCTTCCTTATGACGTAATTCGCCACTTCCACCGAAACCACCACAGGGTCGTCCTGATTAGGATCGACTCCTTCGAAGTCCTCATTCGAGAAGGTGATGGAACGAGAACTTCGGGGTGCTCGGTGCATTGTCGCATTCACTGTCCGAATGGCCCTCAGGTGCCTTCTCCGGGCCGAACTGGTTGCTCCTCCCCCAGCAAACCCACCTGCTATAGTATTGATTACCCCTTTTATTCTATTTTCCTCCCTGTTTTGAGTGTCGTCGGGTTGTCTTCTTTCCTCATTTGGCCGTCGAGGCCTTTCTAGATCTCGGGACTGACCTCTACCACGTCCTCGTCCATTGTAGGGTTGATGATTACCGTGATTTCTTTGTACAAAGTTGCCGAGATGCCCGGCCTGAATTAATTCCTCAATCTTATCCCGTAGCGTCCAGCATTCCTCCGTGGTGTGCCCATAGTTACGATGGTACCTGCAATGCTTTGATTGATCTGCCGTTTCTGGGGTATGTCCGGGAGGTGGGAGCCGTATCAATTCAGTATTGCAAGCTTCTTCCAGAATTCAAGCTCGGTGGGCGTTTAGCAGAGTGTAAAGGTCATACTTCGGCCCTCGACTAGTTCCTTCTCTTTTAAACTTTCCCTTCTCTAACATCGGCCTTATACTTCCTCGATTATTTGACTCCGTCCGCCTATCTAGATCAGTCCTGACTTTATTTCTGAACTTGGACACTTCCTCCATTTGTATGTATCCGGCTGCGCGATTTCTAAGCTCATCCATGTTGACAGGTGGTTTCCGACATAAATGATCAGCGAACGGTCCCGGCTTGAGGGCCATCAGCATCGTGTGCATTGCCACTTCAGGGTTTAGATCCCGTATCTTTACCGAGACTGATGAGAAACGCTCCATGAAACTCCTTAAGGACTCATCCTTCTCTTGGCGTAAGTTCACCAATGCAGCCAAAGTGAGCTGGTGGGGTCGGCTGGTAGCGTACTGCGCGCTAAATTTTTTGATCAAGGTTTCAAAGCAATCGATAGATCGTAGTGGGAGCCGAGTGTACCAACTCAAAGCTGCTCCTTTCAAGGACGTAGGGAAGACCCTACACAAAACTGCATCCTCATTTGTGAACAGATTTACCTGCGTGACATACGCATCCACATGCTCATCAGGATCGGTAGTACCGTCATACCTTTCCAGGTTTAAGCCCTTCCATCCTTTTGGCAACGGCGTCTCCATGATGCCATCAACGAACGGATGTCTCCGGATGGCCTGCTTATCCCCTCGCCAATTTTCAATGTTCATCTCTGAATGGTATATTTCCTCACGTCGACTTCCCTCTTGATGTGACCGCTGAGTATCCCTGTTGGTATTTCCCCATTCCCCTCATCGAGGAGGAGAAGTACCTTCATGATAGCGTTCCTGCTCCAACTGCCTATTCCTTTCACGCATCTCCTCGTTCTCCTTTCTTAACACCTCCATCTCCTCACGCATTGCTCAAATGACAGGGTGGTCCTCCAAAGAAGTCCTGTCTTCGAAGCGTTGTTCTCCTGCACTCGCACTGCTCCTGGTTCGCACCATGATTATTGGTGGTGGTGGTGGGATAGTTTTTCTCGGCCCCACGGTGGGCGCCAAAATGTTCCGTCAAAGAGCCGAGATAGACTATTCCTCTTCCACAGTGTGCAGTACTCTTCTTTTCCTTACGCTTCTTTTTTCCCCTTTTTATTGACCTTCTCCTGACCGTTAATGTTTAACCGTCTTCTCCCTCTAACCCCTAATTTATTGGGATATTTCATAAATAATCATTATGGAGTATCGCACTCTTTTTGCTTGATCCTTGATTTTTTGTCCTTCAGTTATGATTCCGTAATGGTTATTGTTCCCATAACCGTTACTCCCAGCCGGGTATTTTTGGAACAATACAATTTTTGTAGAGAAACCCGTAGTTGGTCTTATGACCAAGATGTTGTTTAGTCATACGATCATTTGGCCGTACAATTACTCGGGCTTATCACTTGATAACAGATGTAATACTCGGATCATTGCGCTTAAGCTCGGTGTATATGAGCTCGGAGAGTGGTACATTAAATGGGCGTTTATCTACCTCGGGCTTGTAAGCTTGGCCTGCTCATCCCGGCCCGTTCATGGATGAATATGTTGTTAATTTGGCACAAGAAAGAAAAAGAAAAGTTGATCCAAAATCAAGATCATACGATTATAATAAAATTGCTGCGAATGTCGGACTTGGACCATAACATTTCGTTGAGTTAGAAGTCATTTTCTGATATGGAAGGAAGTCATTAAAGTTAGGAAATAACTGATGGCAATTTCCTTCCCTTTTCTTGGAAAGAAAACAGGAGCAAGGGGAGAGTAGTTGTGGCTGCCTTTTTTTTTTTTTAATGTGTGTGTTTTTTTCGATGTTCAGATTCCAGATAATGACGAAAGCAACTTTTGGTCCCAACTCAATTTCTTCTATTGCGTGTTTGGTTTAACATATGTGAGGAGAGGGATATGAATATATTTTATTTTTAATTTTTTTTTTCATTTAGATTTCAACTAAAATGGAGGGGAGGGGAGGGAGGAGAAGGCCCGAAAGATGAGATTTTAATGTTATCCTATTTGGTTTAGGAGGTCAGGAATGTAAAATAATAATATATGAACAATTATACTTTTATTTATTTTAAGTGATTTTTTATTTCTTTTTTTTAAATTACAATTTATCTTTATTTTAGTTTAAAAAATAAACAATTTTCACTATACTTAATACACAAATGGCATATATATTATTTTTTCTTCAAAAAATCTTATATATTATTCATTATAACTCAAAAGGCATTTTTTGAAATAATAAAAAATGAGGATAGTTTAGTTATTAATATTTTAATTATCCATTTTCTCTCTAAATCCTCAACTTTTGAAGGATAGGGGGGAAAAATCCCTACTATCAAGTAAATTAAACTAAATAAGAGAAAATCTTAATTTTTCCTCCCACCAAACATTATTAGAATCTCGGCACCTCTATGAGGTGGATTTGGATTCCTGCGTTGAGTGCAAGGAGCCCAAACAAATGCGTTTTGAGACAAGGTTGAAGCAAGGGCAACAAACACAATAGGGACTTGGGTTACAATTATAATCTTTTTCAAGTTAAACAAACGCGTTTTGAGACAAGGTTGAAGCAAGGGTCACAAACACAATAGGGACTTGGGTTACAATTATAATCTTTTCCAAGTTAAACAAACGCGTTTTGAGACAAGGTTGAAGCAAGGGTCAAGCATTTTGGACTCCGTGCAAAAATATGAAACTCATGTCTATGTTTCTTTTAATATTTGTTCAATTAAAAGCAACAATTTATATGACTCTATATTTATTAAAATTAGATCACCATCTGGATCAAGAGTACATGGATTTCCAACAAAATTTTAAAAATACAATTTTGCTACACAGTTAATGTAAAGTAAATGAGGATTAGTTTTTATATTTGTATGATAATGATTTAAAAGTGAAAACATACTCTCTCTGTTCTTTATTATATGGCACTTTTTAAAAGAATTTATATATGCAAAATATAAGTCAAATTTTGAGTATTAAATGTTATTTTCTATGTTTGCCTCTTATTAAAAGTTATGGTGAAGAGATATTAAGAAAGATATAAATAATATGAGTTATAATTAATGATGGTAATATTGGAAAGTTATGGTAAATTTAACAAATTTCAAGAATTTTAATTACTTTTAATTTAACCACTTGTCTTGATATATATATAAATTAGTTAAAAGTGTCGTAGAATAGGGAATAAAGGGAGTAGTCAGTAAATAATAATTAAATAAATACAAACTAAATATTTAGTAAATACAAACTTTTTATTGTACTCCCTCTAGTTCACATAAATAGTCACTACCGGACTTTTGTGATCTTTTTTTAAATATTTACTACTTTAAAATTTCAATAAAGCATTGATTATATTTTTTTTATTATTTTACCCTATATTAATATAAAATATTAAATTTAAATTAAGGGTATTTTAGTAAAATATCACAAAATTTTATAATAATCTAAGTTATTTATGCTTAATTTATTTGGATAAAAAGAAAAAATGGAAGAAAAAGAAAAGTGAAGAGCCAATATTTTCTCTCATTTTGTTTGAGTGAACAAGAAAAAGAAAATTTTGGAAAGGGAGTGTGTGGGTTTTATGTTTCTTTTCCTTTTGGAAATCTTTTAACTTTGAGAAGAAAATATATGGGCTCCACACCTTTTTTTACCTCACTTTTTTCTATTTTAATAGCGGAAAATCTATTTTTCTCACTTGTTTTTTTCTTTTAATTTTCTTTTCCTCTATTTTTTCATTCATCCAACTGTATGGTTAATAATTATATTAATATGTGCGAAAGATCATGAATTAAAAACTGGACCGGATCGGCCGACTTGACCGGTTCGATTGGGAATCGACCCTTGATCTAGTCCGGTAATAGATGTAGACCGGTGGTTTCCATAACCGATATTAACTGGTAAAGGACCGGTCAAACCGGTAAAAATTCAATACAAAACTAGGTTGAACCAGTCCTGGCTTTCTTTTCTTTTCTTTTTTTAATTTTTAATTTTTTTGAAATATTTTTTAAAAATAAAATAACATTATTTTTAGTACTAAATATCATTATTTTTGTATAAATTTTTTTCTTTCTATATTAAAATATATTATAAGTATTATTATAATACATAATTATCAATAATGATAAATTTACTTAAAAAATAAAAAAGAAAAGAAAATATTAATTGACTATTTTGAATTCAAAATATAGTTATAGATAAATATTAACTTGTTTATATTTTAATATTAGATTGTAAAACTTATTAATAATATTTTTAATTTTCTGTATGTTATTAAATTTACTTTTTATCCTAGAATGAATATTAATTTTATGATCATGGATAAGTATTTTTTATATTTTTTATCTACATATTTCAAAATATATTAATTTATTCACAACCTGTCAGGCTCTGATTCGATTATTGAACCTTAAACTGTTATCTTATCTGATTCAATGACCGGAATGATTTTTAATGACTTGAGGAAAAATATCAAAACCACGATTTATGGAATTGAATAAAGGAATATTTGACATTTACAGGCGTTTAGTCACCTCACTCTTGGGGCATTATGCAAGGCTATTGGACAGACAAAAGGCAGGAGACATTGCTTTATCAAAAGTTGACCTTTTTCTTTTGCTTTTTTAATAGGCTGTTAAGTCAAGTCAAAAAGTTGAGACATGAAGGCGAATATCATAATTTGGGCTTGGGGGGTGGGCAGGGCGGGCTCTAAGCCTTGACATTTATACCAGTGGGTTCATTTTCTTGTCTAGATGACATCATTTCTAGGAAGGATTCCAAAGAGCAGAGACAGTGGAGTAGTTATGGCTGCCTACATAAATCCTTTTATTTTTTAGGATGCGAGTATGTGTATTGGCGATTCTACTTCTCTCTTAGTGGAGTGGTTATGGCTGACATCGTATCAAACATTTACTTCCTGCTCTTATTATCTTTTATTTGTGGAAGAGCCGAAACAATATTTGCAATGCAAATTAAACTTGGCTTTTCACTTTCCCCCATTGCTCATCCCACCTCATGGCCATCCCCTTTAGGCCGATTTGCATTTGGCTTTTATCCGCAAGCCAATGGCTTCAAAGTTGGAATTTGGCTTATTGGCATTACTAACACAATCGTATGGACTGCAAATCGTGATGATCCTCCTATCACCTCAAATGCAAGGCTACAACTAACCATGAATGGTGTGCTTCTTCAGCAAACAGGTCAAGGGTAAGAAAAACGTATTGCTTATAGTAACAATGGAACTGTTTCCTCTGCCTCCATGCTTGATTCAGGAAACTTCATGCTCCACGACAAGGATTTCAGGATCCTTTGGCAGAGTTTCGATTACCCTACCGATACCATGTTAGGGGGTCAAGTTCTACCTCCTGAGGGAAAACTGCTCTCTAGCTTATCAAACACCAACCAATCATCTGGAAGGTTTCAGCTTGTGATGCAGGGTGATGGAAACCTTGTTTTGTATTCAGTATATTCATCAACTAATGCCTCATGGGAAGCCTACTGGGCCTCCGATTCTTATAAAGGCATTGGTGCTAAATATTATCTTTTCCTCAACATTATAGGTCCTCAGCCTTTGCGTATCCTAGATGGCAATAGTTCTAATGCGGTCTCAATCTGGGAAGTAAATGATTGGTCGAATTTAGATAGCATTGGAAACAACATCATTTATCAAGTAACCATCGCTTTTGATGGATTTTTCCGACTCTATGCTCATTTTGCTGATAAAAATGGCAAACGCCAAGTTAAAAATTTGTGGTAAGCATTTGATAATTTGTGCGACGTGAAGACTTTTTGTGGCTTCAACAGCTATTGCACCTACAATGACGACCAACCCTACTTCAATTGTCTTCCTGGAACTAACTTTATAGATCCAAGTCAAAAGAATCTTGGTTGCAAAAGGAACTTCTCAGAAGTTGAATGTAGAGATGGGAAAGCAAATGAAGCCTTGTATAACATGTTTGACATGGCCAGTATGACCTTGAGTGGTATTCCTTATGCTGAGGAGAATATTCCTCGGGACGTGATAGAGGATGGCTTGGACAAATTCAGGAACATGGTAGGAGACCTTATCACTTGGAAAGATTCAAGCCCAAGAGAAGCCCATTTGAAGAGAATACTTAAGATCATGTGCTTCACTAAAATAGCATGTGACTTAAGCAGTATTGGGCTTAATTAGTATTAATTTCGTTTTTATTAATTATGGGCTGAACTTTGTTAATTAATAAAACCCAATTAGTTAATTAGTAGTCTTTTTGATAGCCCACCTTGTAAATAAACATGTCATGTGCCAAACATGTGACTTCATTAATGTGGTGGCATGTTTATAAGGGCTTAAACATTATTTTTATTATTTTCTTATGAATTTTCGTTATTTTATTTTAGGATTTTATTTTACTAGTTTCCTATGTCCAATAGGAGTGTTGTTTGGGCCTAAAGTCGCCTAATCCTATTAGGATCACTTAAGCCCAAATTAATTAGGGTTTCTAAGCTTATTAGGTTAGATTTAATCTTGCCTATTTATGGCTAACTTTCATGTACGTTTTTAAGATTTGAATGATTAAAGTTTCAGACTTTTGTGAGTTTCCTCTTGCGATTCTTTGAGTACTAGAGAGAATACTATGACTTATCAAGGAATTGGTCAATCCTTGTGGCGTCACCGGAACTAGGGTTCAAGAGACCGGTTCTCTTGGGTTCTAATTCACCTAGACCAACATATCTTACGTGCTTTCTTGTTCATTCTCTTCTTTGTGTGTCTTTCTTCTTGCTGTTTTCAATTTTCCAGTTTTCATGTTCCTTGTTATTGCAACGATCCGAGTATCATTCGTTTCAAGTGAGTTCTTTGGATTGATTCCATAAGGGTTCACTTATCAGGACGAATGCCGATCTTCTTGTTTGGAGGATTGTTACTGTGGAGTGGCACTTCATGAAGACAATGGATGTCGAAAACAACAACTTCCACTTAGATATGTCATAAGAAATATGCCAGGGTCTTCCATATTATTCTTAAAGGTGGGAATTAGAAACCTCAAAAATAGGAGCCATACATATACACTCGAGCCTGACTAGCCACCTCACATTAAGACTACTAGCAAGAAAGCAATTATACTGATTGTTCTGGTCATCTTAGGTTTTGCTACTTCTTTGGGTTTGATTGTTGTAATCTCTAGTCGTTTAATTTACAAGATTGGAGTTTTGAGCTACAAGAGGTTGCTGGAAATTGGAAATTTGGGCTTGAACAAAGGGATCACTCTAAGGGTATTTTCATACAATGAGCTGAAAAAAGCAACAAATGGTTTCAAACATGAGTTGGGTAAGGGTTCCTTTGGATCAGTTTACAAAGGAATTTTACACAAAGTGAGAAAACCTATTGCAATAAAAAGACTAGAAAAGTTAATTAAAGAAGGAGAGAGAGAATTTTGAGCTGAAATGCAAGCCATTGGAAAAGCCCACCACGAAAACTTGGTTCACTTGCTTGGATATTGTGCTGAGGGATCAAAAAGGCTTCTGGTTTATGACTACATGAACAATGGTTCCCTTGGAAAGTTTATCTTTGGTGATAGTGCTATCCGTCCAGATTGGGATCAAAGAAGAAGAATAGCAATAGACATTGCAAGAGGTTTACTGTATCTTCATGAAGAATGTGAAGCTCCCATAATTCATTGTGACATAAAACCTCAAAACATATTGATTGATGAGTTCTGGACGGCTAAAATATTAGACTTTGGGCTACCAAAACTTTTGATGCTCGACCAAACAAGGACCTTCACTCAAGTTCGAGGGACAAGAGGATACTTGGCTCCAGAATAGAATAAGAACACTCCTATTACTGTGAAAATAGATGTTTATAGCTATGGAATTATGTTGTTGGAAGTTGATAAGTGAACCCTTATGGAATCAATCCAAAGAACCCACTTAAAACGAATGACACTCGGATCATTGCAATTGCAAGGAACACGAAAACTGAAAAATAGAAACAGCAAGAAGGAAACAGAAAAGATATGTTGGTTGAGGTGAATTAGAACCCAAGAAAACCGATCTCTTGAACCCTAGTTCCGGTGACGCCACAAGGATTGACCAATTCCTTGATAAGTCATAGTATTCTCTCTAGCACTCAAAGAATCACAAGAGGAAACTCACAAAAGTCTGAAACTTTAATAATTCAAATCTTAAAAACGTACATGAAAGTTAGCCTTAAGTAGGTAAGGTTAAATCTAACCTAATAAGCCTAAAAACCCTAATTAATTTGGGCTTAAGTGATCCTAATAGGATTAGGAGACTTTAGGCCCAAATAACACTCCTATTGGACCTAGGAAACTAGTAAAATAAAATCCTAAAATAAAATAATGAAAATTCATAAGAAAATAATAAAATAATGTTTAAGCCCTTATAAACATGCCACCACATTAATGAAGTCACATGTTTGGCACATGACATGTTTATTTACAAGGTGGGCTATCAAAAAGACTACTAATTAATTAATTGGGCTTTATTAATTAACAAAGTTCAGCCCATAATTAATAAAAACGAAATTAACACTAATTAAGCCCAATAATACTTAGGTCACATGCTATTTTAATGAAACACATGATCTTTTAATGACCTCCTCCAATGGGCTTATCTTGGGCTTGGATCTGAAACTTATATTTTGGAGTTGATAATCTCAATTAAGCTTGGGCTTTATATTCAACACTTTGATCAAGTCTTCCAAGCTCTTCATGCTCCGCTCTAAACTCTTGTAAGTCATTCCTAGCCCTTATTCTATCATTCCCTCCCTCCTCGAAAGGATTCGTCCTCGAATCTCCATAATCTACGTGGAAAGAAAGGGAACGATTAAAAGCATCAAATAAATAATAAGGAGTATACTTACCTTTTAGAATTAATTGATGCTTTGTGACTTTAATCTTCAAATAAACTTGAAAGACAATATTCTCCCTCGGCTGCAAATTTGTTTTAAATATTCCTCTAAGCTTTTGCAACCAATCGCTAGGATCAAAATTCTTCCAACCATTATGTCGAACAAGGGACTATTTTCCAGCATTGGTGCACAAAATTTGAAATGGAACCAGACATCTTGCCACAAAGAACTAGACACATACTCTACATAGCTAGACTCAAATGGAACCAAAGGGTTAGGGAAAATATGAAGGATGAAATTAGGACAAAACATGACACAAAAAGACTCAAAAGGGACTAAGGTGATGCAATGATCATATGGAAAGAAATTTGGACAGATTTGGATGAATTCATTAAATTCAAAATCTGGACAGATTTGACACATGTAAATGATGCATAATGATAGAATAAAGATGGAGAAGAAATGACTAAAGACACACACACTAACATAGAACAAGAAGAAGAGAATGAGTTGAATAGAAAATGGAACACAAAAGACTCATAAAGGTGAAATGGAATGACATAAAAGGATAAACAAGAGAAAGAAGGCACAAAAGTAACTAATGAACTCATTATTGACTCATGCAATTTAAACTCAAAAGAAATTGCGGATTCATGCAACAATGATGGATGACATAATTTAAAGAAATTAGAAACATAATGAGAAGGAAGAAGAAAATACAATGAAAACACATAAGAAAGATGAGATGAAGAAGGAAGGAATTTTGTATAAACTACTTTAAGCTCACTTTCACTCTCATTCTTCCTCAAATTCTCTTTTTCTTTTCTCTTTTTCCTCTTTTTCTTCCTCTTTTTTACTCTTTTCTCACTTCTCTTCTCTGTTACTCTTTTTGCATTCTTTTTATTTTTCTGGACATTTTCTCTCCTACATCTCTCTTTTCTTCTCTCATTTCTACCACTCTCATTTTCCCACTCTAACTCACTCTTCAAGTTTTCATGATTTTCACACAAATGAATACATGGCAATAGTTCACGAGATTTTTCCAAAACATTATAATAGTTTCTATCATACCCATTCAAGCTAACATCATAGTCTAAATCTCCAATCACCATGTTAATATGCTCAATCTCATCAATGCAATCATAAGATCTAATTTCCAAAGGAATCACACTATTAGCACTACTTGAAAGTAGCATGCTACTATCCAAAGAATTTTCCCTCAAATCATTAACAACAAATAAATCATGTTTCTCTTCTAAAAGTTGCACGCAGTCATGGTTAATTTCATTAGCACAATCATGAAATTCATTTTCCAATTGATGCAAATTAGAAACGCCACTAGAATCAAAAGTACTAGCAACCTCTAGATCAATATTCTCCTCTAATTGATGCAAACAATTAATCTCTTCAACATAAACAACATTATCAAAATTATTGATATTTTCAAATTCAACACATTTATACTTGCATTCCAATTCGATTGATCCATTACAAGAGATATCATCAATGCAAACAACATCAATATTCTCATCAGAATTATCACATCCTAAATCACAAGAGATATCAGTATTAGAATTTTGAGGTTTAGGCATACCTGTAGCGAATTCTCTCATTACATCATCAATTGTTGAAGTGGTAGCAATATCATTATCCATTTGATCATCTTTCTCCATGTGGGAATCACATGAATCTTGGACTATGGGTATTTGCATCTCCTTGGAATGTTCAACCACACTTTTAGCTTTGGATGGCATGTATTTTTGCCTCAAGACTGCTCTCATTTCATTCCATATTATAATGGAAGGTTCACCATTTGTAGCTCGTCTAGTTTCCATCCGTTTCCACCAAGCAGTAACCTTTTTATCCAATCGAAGGTAAGCACATTGTGCCTTCTCTATTTCGGAGTAGTTGCAACTTGTGAAGGCTTGTTCAACTTTTTTTTCCCAATCCAAGTAAACATCGAAATTTTTCTCACCGTAAAATAATGGAATCTTCAGTTTGATGTTGCTAAGAACATCCGTGTGAGCAGAAACCTTTGGATTACGCCTTCCTTTAGTTTTAGAAAGAAACTCCAGGCGATCTAATTTTACATTCACTTCCTTAATTTGATCATTGAAAGTCCTTAATAAGACCTTAAAATCAACTTCTCCAATAGTCATATTTATAATTTGAAATGTTAGTGTAAAACAAAGAGAAAGAAATAGGGACCTCACACACTCTCTCATGTGTTTCACTCAAATAATGCAAATACACTCGTGTTTCACTCTTTATCAAGGCTTTTTCAAATATGATGCAATTTCTCTCTTGCCTTTTTCCACTCAAAACTTATTTTCTTATGAGAGTGCTAAATTTAAACCACAACTTCAATCAAAAGGAAATTAGTTTTTAAAGAAGTGGCAATCACAGAAAACAAAAGTTCAAAATTAAAGTTCTCAAAGATGCTAATTCGATTAAATAATAACCAACACAAAATGAGCACAAAGAAACTGAAATTTTCATCAAGAGAAATCTGAAGGAAATAGATTAAAGAAGGATGAAAATTTGTAGGAAATTAATAAGGAAAGAAATTAGAAGGAAAGACAACTTATAGAGAAACAATCCCATATGATCAAATATATAATTTTTTTTTTGCTGCTAATTTTTTTTTTATTTTTTTTCAGCAACCAATCTCTCTCTTTTTTTTCATATTTTTTTTTCTTTTTTTTTAAATGCTTTTTTAGCAATCAACCTCTCTTCTTTTTTCAGACTTTTTTTTTAATTTTTATTTTTCTTTAAATTCTGGGCAACTTACAAGAATCAAAACTAAAACAATATGGTGAACAGTAGCCACAAACAGCGATGGTTAACAGTAGCTGCGCACAGTGCTGCACACCGTTACGGTGAACAGTGATTATCGTACGGATAAACAGTGACAAATTTTCTCGAAAAGCAACGAAAATAGAATGAAACTAGGAGCAAGAAGCAAAAACAGAAAAAACACACCTTGGTTTGCAAACCTAAGCTCTGATGCCAAATGATAAGTGAACCCTTATGGAATCAATCCAAAGAACCCACTTGAAACGAATGACACTCGGATCATTACAATTGCAAGGAACACGAAAACTGAAAAATAGAAATAGCAAGAAGGAAACAGAAAAGATATGTTGGTCGAGGTGAATTAGAACCCAAGAGAACCGATCTCTTGAACCCTAGTTCCGATGACACCACAAGGATTGACCAATTCCCTGATAAGTCATAGTATTCTCTCTAGCACTCAAAGAATCGCAAGAGGAAACTCACAAAAGTCTGAAACTTTAATAATTCAAATCTTAAAAAACGTACATGAAAGTTAGCATTCAGTAGGCAAGGTTAAATCTAACCTAATAAGCCTAAAAACCCTAATTAATTTGGGTTTAAGTGATCCTAATAGGATTGGGAGACTTTAGGCCCTAACAACACTTCTATTGGAGCTAGGAAACTAGTAAAATAAAATCCTAAAATAAAATAACAAAAATTTATAAGAAAATAATAAAAATAATGTTTAAGCCCTTATAAACATGCCACCACATTAATGAAGTCACATGTTTGGCACATGACATGTTTATTTACAAGGTGGGCTATCAAAAAGACTACTAATTAATTAATTGGGCTTTATTAATTAACAAAGTTCAGCCCATAATTAATAAAAATGAAATTAACACTATTTAAGCCCAATAATACTTAGGTCACATGCTATTTTAATGAAGCACATGATCTTTTAATGACCTCCTCCAATGGGCTTATCTTGGGCTTGGATCTGAAACTTATATTTTGGAGTTGATAATCTCACTTAAGCTAGGGCTTTATGTTCAACACCTTGATCAAGTCTTCCAAACTCTTTTCATGCTCCGCTCCAAACTCTTGTAAGTCATTCCTAACCCTTATTCTATCAGAAGTTGTATTTTGTAGAAGAAACATAATGGTTAATATCTCACATCCAGAGCAAACTGTTCTGTCCAGTTGGGTATACAAGTGTTTTGTTGGGAGAGAGCTGAACAAGCTTGTTCTCGGGGAGGAGGTGGACCACACGTTGCTGGAGAATATAGTGAAAGTGGGATTATGGTGTATTCAAGATGAACCATTTCTTCGCCCATCAATGAAGAGTGTGGTGTTGATGCTTGAAGGAGTTACTGAAGTATCTATTCCTCCGTGTCTGTCTACAAATTTTATGTGACATTTCTATGCTAGAACACAAAACAAAAAAAGATTGAAGCCCCATGTAGTTTTCATTTGCTTTCTTTCTTTTTTTATTTTTTTTATTATGGGTTTGTGCGATTTGATTTTCTACTTGTTTATGCACATAAAAGAAGGAAGGATTTGAGATTGAATTCATTTCATTTGTTAAATCATGCATTTACGGCAGCCTAGTATCCCTCATTTAAAAGATTGTTAGGTTTAATATAATCTAAGTTTCGATAATGACAAATGTAGAGTAATAAAAAATAAATTCATCATATTTGTCTAACATATATTTTGTTCTTAAAAGAAATAATATGTGCATTAACATATGTTTAATTATGTTTATAATACATATATCATACTATGTATTAATATATCTACTATGTTTTTATGTCTTATAATACAAGTTAAATATATAAATTGGACTAACTACTTGGTTTGTAAGTATAATACATTAAATATAGGATTGTCCAAAAAGGAAGAGTGAGCATTGGAATAAAGAAAGGAAAATCAATATCATGTCTCACTCAAAGAAGAAGAAGAGAAAGGATGCTCCAAGAATTGAAGATCAAAAGGGAGCATACCAAGAATGAAATGATCAAGTGAAAGTGAAGCTCAACTTTTGATGACCTGGCTAATAGGTATATTTTGTTTTCACTTAGGTTTTGAGGTGGTTTAATATTTGAAATTTACTTAATCTTGTTACCATATGTCTTAAATGAGTCAAATTAAGTAAATTTGAATGTTAACATGAGTTTGAGCTTATTAGATTTGAACATTCTAGGCTAACAGATGAATTTTGCTTATAATTCATATTTATTTTGTGCAAAATTCACAATTTACTTGTTAAAGTTCGAAGGTACAAAGGTTTTATTTTTTATAGACAAATTTTGGTTCTAAAATTTAAATTTCGAGCTAAGCATAATTAGTGAAAGTGTGTAAAATTCATATGAATCCTGGTTAAAATTTGACTATTGGTGAAGTTCAAAGTCACAACCTCTGACAAGCGAACTTTGAGCTTCAAAGTATGAACTTCAAAGTGAGAACTTTTGTGTTATGTTGAATATAACTCTGATAGACAAATTTTAATTTCTGAAATTTGAATTTTGAAGTGTATTATGAAAACTTGAAACAACTGTTCAAACCCAACAAATACACTTCCAATATGAAAATTCACAAAAACTAACATGAGGTATCTTTTGTAAACTTGAAATTTGAATGTTACTTAGTAACAGACAAATTTTGAAGTTCAACATTAAACATATAACTATGTGGACAAGGAGGACTAGATACTTAACTCTTCCAGCACCAACAACATCCTCTTTCGCGTTGATGGATGAAGAAAAGTTTCATCTTAAATACACCATAATCCCACTTTCCCCATATTCTCCAACAACGTTTGGTCCACCTCTTCCCCAAGAACAAGCTTATTCAACTCTACAACATCGCATTGTTATAGACCCAATTACACAGAACAATTCACTTTAGATATGACATATTAACCACCTTGCTGCTTCTACAAAATACAATTTCAAAAAGCGTAATTCCAACCATTGAGCACTTGGTTCAATTGGCAAGGGGTTGTATCAGTTTAACCAGAGGTCTTGAGTTTAAGTCTTATGAATACAGCCATATTACATACTTAGTGGTAAAGCTTGCCACCTGAAAAGAGTTATATATAGTTTGATCCAGATCAATCTGGATCCTAATAAATTCTCTACTTGAAGTGGAGTAAGTCTAAGATACTAGATACACAAAAAAAAAATCATAATTCCATAACTATAAACATATGCTTTCATTGTTATTGGATTCTTCTTACACATTCCATTTTGGAGCCAAGCATCTTGTTCCTCTCTAGCCTGAGTAATTAAAGGTCCATGTTTGATCTAGCATTAGAGGTTTAATTAGACCAAAGTTTGATATTTTAGCTATCCAGAACTCATCCATTAATATGTTTTGAGGCTTTATGTCACAATAATGGGAACATCACAATCTTCCATTAATCCCTGCCAATTTCAGCTACTACTATAAATTTTGATTAATTAGAGTTCGAAAACACTAAAAACCTGCAAAATAACCAACTATATAAAAAACAAAAAAATAAACCAAACCAAACATCCAGGGGTGAAGCTAGGATTTAATAATGGGAGGGGCTGAGAAACCATATATAATAATTGAAGAAAAGCTTAACAATTATAGTACAGAACAAATTATGATATATAAATATTTCAACATATCCATAGTCAATTTTTCAAATATATAATCAAAATAAACATGTACTTTTCACCAAAAAATAGAAAAACATATACCTTCATTTCTTAAGTTGTGCATGTTGATATTTCATGACATAAAAATCTTCAATTATCATATATGTGATAAATTGTTTAGCAATCTTTTTCTCAATATAAACAATCATATAATCATTGACAAAATCATCTTTCATCTTATAGCAAAGCCTTGTTTTAATAATTTTCATGGCTGAAAAAACTCAATTGATGGTTGTTGATACTGGAAGAGTCAAAACTTGCCGTAGTAATCTATTAATCAAAGGATAAAAAGTAGACTTTCCAATCTCTACAAACTTTTGACATAATTCACTAATAGTAGACAAGTTTCGAAAATTTGGATCTTTGAGTACATCAAACTCATAATGCTGCAACTCATATTCCAATTGAATCTTTTCATGGTCAGAAAAATCTAAAGAGTAAAATTTTTCAATAAGATTGCAAATGTTCCTAGCATTAAATGACTTTAATGCATCCTTAGGGTCCAAAGCTGTACTCAATATAAGAAGTTCAGTTGCTTGTTCACTGAATCTACTATTCAATTCTTTCAATTGATAATCTATAACAGTAGTAAATATATCAACATGATAATGATGCTCAATTGTCATAGTATCTTTTTGTCGGCAAGATCGAATCATGTCAAAGTAAAAACCATTCATATTAGGAATTTCAATACCTTGGCTTCTACAAAAAGAAGTAACTTTTTCTAGAAGAGTATTCCAACCAAAATCTCTTAATTTTTGAATTAATGATTTTGTGGTAGAGACTAAGAACATGGCATCAAAATATCTTGAGACTTTTGTTGCAAAGATATTTTGTTGCAAAGCTTGACAGAGTTTGTCAGTAATTCCCATAATTTCTTTCATCACATGTAAAATGAAAACAAAATCAAATGACATCAATGCTTTAAGGGTATATGTAGCATCACCTCGTTGACAGTAAGTAGATCTCTTAACAGCTAAATCTTCAAGAACTAAAGTAGTTGCATTATACATGCGTAAAAGATTGCATATAGAATTTGATGGGAGACACGTTAGGAACCTGTCCTAAGAGCCTTCTTTGATATAAGGATTGTGCAACTCAAGGAAAGATGAATTGAGCACAAGAACAATGAAGAACAACAATGAACAAAAACTAAAGAAAATAGACACGATGAAATAAGAAGATTGAACAAAATGTTGGTCGAAGGAAGTAAACTCCAAGAGAACCCGTCTCTTGAATCCTAACTCCGGGACGCCACAAGGATCACCACTGCTTGATAAGTCCTCATTCTTTCTGGCACTCAAGGATAAGCAAGAAAAAACTCACTAAACAACAACAAAGTTGCTGAAAAGAAATTCATTCATTCATGTTGTGTCTACAAAAGTACAAGAGGTGCCTATAAATAGGCAAATATTAACCCACAAACTAACTCTAGTTCAGCCTACAAACCTATCCTTATTAATGCTAATTAATACAAAAAGGAAACTCTAAGCAAAAAGGAACATTTAATTCTAATTTTGAATTTGAAAAGGTTGGCTCCTCTTAAATGCATAAAGCAAAGCAAATCAGATCATTATTTGCCTTTTATTGAAAAGGAAACAAATTGACTAAAATAATCCTAATAAAACTTATTAAAAACGTCACTTTTAATGGTCACATGAGAAGCACATGTTGTCTTCAAGTTATATCTCCCAAATGGGCTTCTTTTGGGCTTGGACCATTCGCCTATATGATTGGAATCATTTTCCATACTTTTTAGCTCTTTTTTTTTTTGGGGGCTGCAGCTTGATTCAAATAGTTGGGCTTCATGCTCTTTCCGAGCTCATTGCCATGTCCAAGGACTCCAAATGCTTCATGCCTCAATCGTACTCTATAATTCTCTCCCTCCTAGAAATGATTCATCCTCGAATCTCCACAATCTATATGGAAAGAAAGAGAACGATTAAAAGCATCAAATATAAAATAGGGTGTATACTTACTTTTCGAGCATGATTGATGCATCTTCTCTTCAACCCTTGATTGAACTTGCGATGTAATAATGACTCTTGGTTGCAAATTCATCCCTTTTAATGTTTCATCTTTACATTCTTGCATTCCAAACCAATCTCTGGGATCAAAAACCTTGTAATGACCATTAGTTTGAGTTGCATATAACTTGTTGTCATGCATTAGTGGATCAGAACTTGATTTTCCTTCCATAACATTCACACTAATAACTTGCAACAAAAAACTAGGGGTAAATTTGACACAACAAGACTCAAGGAAAATTGAGATTTTAGAGTAGACATATGGGATGAAAGCTGGGCAGATTTTCACATTATTTGCTAGGTTCAAAATTTGGAAAGATTTGACACCTGTGGATGGTGCACATTGACAAGACACGGATGGAGCATAGGTCACAAGAGGAATATATATGGATGAAAACAAAGTATCACAAAGTTGGATGGAATAAGAAGAGAATGGGTTATTGGATAGAAAATGGAACACACAAGATTCATGAAAATGAGATGGAAGAAACCAATACAGAACAAAAAAGACGCATGACTTATGAGACACACAAGAGACATAAAATATAAAATGAGTAAAGACTACTTCACAAATGAATTGACAATGCTTTTGATGAAAATGAAATGAAGTGACATAGATGGATAAACTAAAGAAAGAAGACACTAAATGATCAAACTGACTTTCTTTCACACTAGATTCAAGAGGAATTGAGGACTCATAACACATGGATAGACTAAATAATTATAAGAATCAGAGATAAAGTAAGAAGGATTGAGAAGATGAAAAGAAGGAACATATGGAAGATATGAAGGAAGGAGTTGTAAAGAAACTACCTTAAACTCTCCTTCACTCAAATAACTCACAATTGCTTTTGCCTCATTATTCTCATCTTTTCTCAAACTCTCTTTTTCTTTTCTCTTTTCTCTCTTTTTCTTTCTCTTTTTCATTCTTCTCTCAAGTTTCTTTTCACTCATTTGTATTCCTCTTTTTTCGGTTTTCTGCACTCTTTCTTTTCTCACTTGTTTTTCACTCCTATTTTTACCACTCATATTCTTCTCACATCCATTTTTCCTTTCAAGCTCACTTTTGATTTTCTTGTGATTTTCATACAATTGAATACAACGCATTTCATGGGCTTTCTTTACTTCAAAAGAATAACTATCATCAAATAACCATGGATGCCCAAACACCATATCAACATGTTCAACTTCAGCACATCCATGAGAACTAGTTTCTAATGGCATAACAATGTGAGTATCACTAGAAACATGCACACCACTATCAACAAAGTTCTCTATCACCTCACTAGTAACATCTAGAGTAGTTGACTCCACTAACGGTGGTAAATGATCATGACCAATCCCATCAACAATGATAGAAAACCCGTGTAGAACTTGTCTCACGAACCTTCAATCGAATGGGAAACGTAAGGATCGTGCTAGGATCAAAGAGAAGCAAATAAAATACCAAGAACACGTTGAACAAACAGAAAAGATAAACAGAAGAATGCACGAATAGGAAGAATAGAAGATATTGGTCAAGAAGCAAGACCCCAAGAAAACTTGTTTCTTGAAACCTTAGCTATAGACACCACAAAGAGAAGACCACTCTCTTTGATATGCCAAAGAGTCTCTCAAGCTCACCAAGAGAACAAGAAAACTCACAAAGTTTTAGTGAAAACGCACTGTTCATTCATCTCTCATTTGCAAGTACAAAAGTGACGTTTTTTAAGGAAAAGAAAGCAAAAACCCTAGCCCTAATTTGCTAAAAATAGTTTGGATCCTAAATCTCTTAGAATAGCACCACCTTACACAAAAATAAGACTAGATACATGCTGAATAAGTGGTGCCCAAAAATATGAAACAAAATCAAATCTAAAGAGATCTTCACAAATAAATTCAAAATAGGAAACTAATGGTCAAAACCTTATTTCTGAATTAAGTAATAAAAAAAAACGAAATTGCTAATTTATTTAATTAGAGAACACTACTTAAAAAGGTCACAAGCTTGGCACATGCTCTTTTAAGTGAGTTATTCTATTTGGGCCTTGTTTGTTGGGCTTGAATCAGTTTCTAGCAGACTAGCCATGAAGAACACGCCTCTTGAAGCCTTTTGGGCTGAAAATTGAGCTAAGTAGATGGGCTCTTGTTCAATTACTTCTTGGATCAATCCATTGAGAGCTTGCTTCATTGCCTTAGTCCTTGCTCTTGTCATGGGCCCACCTATTCCTTGCAAAGGAGTCACATAATCATGCCTTCCATGTCCACTAAGCTCTTTAAACTCCTCCCCTTTGATAAGCCTAGCTCGTGCTCCATCATTCCCTCCCTCCTCGAAAGGATTTGTCCTCGAATCTGAAACATCAAAAAGAGAGAGGTCAGCTACATTAAAAGTGGCACTTACATTGCTATAAGAACTAGGCAAATCAATTCTATAAGCATTATCATTGATCCTTTCCAACACTTGAAATGGACCATTCCCTCTTGGATGAAGCTTGGATTTTCTTTGCTCAGGAAATCTCTCTTTCCTCAAATGCACCCACACCCAATCTCCAGGCTCGAACACAACCCTTCTTCGGCCTTTATTAGCTTGTTGAGCATATTGTTCATTCTTCCTCTCAATGTTTGCTCTAACCTTGGTATGAAGTTCCTGCACAAACTTAGCTTTCTTTTCACCATCAAGATTAGAAAACTCATTAGAAGGCAAAGGAAGAATATCCAAAGGAGTCAATGGGTTAAAGCCATAAACAATCTCAAAAGGAGAAAAACCAGTAGTAGAATGCACAGTACGGTTATAAGCAAATTCAATGTGAGGCAAACACTTTTCCCAATTCTTAAGATTCTTTTGAATTATAGCACGCAACAAAGTAGAAAGTGTTCGATTCACAACCTCAGTTTGTCCATCCGTTTGGGGATGAGCAACCGTAGAAAACAACAACTTAGTGCCTAGTTTGTTCCATAATGTCCTCCAAAAGTGACTTAGAAACTTAACATCCCTGTCACTAACTATAGTTCTAGGCAATCCATGCAATCTTACAATCTCCTTGAAAAACAAATCAGCAATGTGGACAGCATCATGAGTTTTAGCACAAGCAAGAAAATGTGCCATTTTACTAAATCTATCCACAACAACAAAAATGCTATCTTTTCCGCCAGGGGATCTAGGCAAACCCAAAACAAAATCCATAGATATGTCAATCCAAGGATGAGAGGGAACAGGTAATGGGGAATACAACCCATGAGGATGCACTTTAGATTTTGCATGTCTACATGTAATGCACTTTTCACACATAGCAACAACATCTTTTCTCATGTGAGGCCAATAGAAATGCTCATGCAACATGGTTAATGTCTTTTCCACACCAAAATGACCCATTAAACCACCACCATGGGTCTCTTTCACAAGCAACTCACGCATAGAGCAATGAGGAACACACAATCTATGTCTCTTGAAAAGAAATCCATCAAAGATATAATAATCATCAAATCCATGTTTCTCACATAATTTCCAAGTCTTAGCGAAATCAACATCATTCTCATACAAGCTTTTCAACAAATCAAAACCAATCAACTTAGCCTGCACAGAAGTAATCAAAGAGTACCTCCTAGACAAAGCATCAGCAACAACATTCTCTTTGCCCTGTTTATGCTTAATGACATAAGGAAATGTTTCAATAAACTCAAGCCATCTAGCATGCCTCTTATTCAACTTATTTTGAGATTTCAAGAACTTAAGACTCTCATGATCAGAATGAATGACAAATTCTTTGGGCCACAAATAATGTTGCCAAGTCTCTAAAGTTCTTTTCAATGCATACAATTCCTTGTCATAAGTTGAATAGTTCAAACATGCACCACTTAGTTTCTCACTAAAATATGCAATAGGCCTAGAATCTTGCATTAACACAGCACCAATACCAATTCCAGACGCATCACATTCAATCTCAAACACCTTAGAGAAATCAGGAAGTACAAGAAGAGGGGCATTTGTTAATCTATCTTTCAAGGTATTGAAAGCCACCTCTTGGGATTTACCCCACTTAAAAGTTACATTCTTTCTTACCAAATCATTCAATGGGGCAGCAATGGTTGAGAAGTCTTTAACAAACCTCCTATAGAAGCTAGCAAGTCCATGGAAACTTCTCACCTCGTTGGCATTCTTTGGTGTAGGCCACTCACGTATTGCCTTAACTTTCTCCTCATCCACACGCAAGCCATCAGAACCTACAACAAAGCCAAGAAATACAACAGTATCCAAGCAAAAAGTACACTTCTCTAAATTTCCAAAGAGTCTATTTTCCCTCAAAATCACAAACACATCATGCAAATGTATCACATGCTCATCTAGACTCTTAGAATACACAAGAATGTCATCAAAATAAACAACAACAAACTTGCCAATGAAAGGACGAAAGATATGATTCATAAGACTCATAAAGGTACTAGGAGCATTGGTTAACCCAAAGGGCATAACCATCCATTCATACAAACCAAATTTAGTCTTAAATGCAGTTTTCCACTCATCTCCCTCTTTCATCCTAATCTGATGATATCCACTCCTAAGATCTATTTTGGAAAATAAACATGCACCATGCAATTCATCCAACATATCATCTAAACGAGGAATGGGATATCGATACTTAACTGTGATTTTATTGATGGCACGACAGTCCACGCACATCCTCCATTTTCCATCTTTCTTGGGCACAAGTATGACCGGAACGGCACAAGGACTTAGGCTCTCTCTCACGAAGCCTTTCTTCATCAATTCCTCAACTTGCCTTTGTATCTCCTTGGTTTCTTCTGGATTTGCCCTATATGCAGGCCTATTTGGAAGTGCAGCACCGGGGATGAAATCAATCCTATGCTCAATACCCCTCAATGGTGGCAAACCATCAGGTATCTCTTCCGGGAACAAATCACCAAATTCTTGCAACAAAGCTAACACACTAGAGGGCAAAGAGTTATGTAGATCATTCACAGTCAAATACACATCCTTATACAATAGAATCAATGAATTTTTATCAAATAGAGCTTCCTTGATCTCACTTCTTCCACAGAACAAGCTCACTATCTTTTCTTCACTCTTTTTATTTTCTCTCTTTACTTCATCACTCACTTCTTTTCTCTCTTTTTCACCTTTCTCTCTGTTTTTCTCTCTCTTATCCTTTTCCCTCATCTTACACTCTTGAGTGATTCTTTTCTGATCTTCAAATGCTTCCAATGGACGAATAGGTGTTAGTACAATGGTTTTATTATTGAATGGGAAATAGTATCTATTGCTATAACCATCATACCTAACTCGTCTATCAAACTGCCATGGTCTACCTAACAACAAGTGTCCAGCATACATAGGTGCCACTTCACACAAAACCTCATCATGAAAATTACCTATGGAAAATGCTACAACTACTTGTTTAGTGACTTTAGCATCCCCACTATCATTAAACCATAACAAATTATAAGGCTTGGGGTGCTTTTTAGTAGGTAAACCTAGCTTTTCAACTAACAAGGTACTAGCAATGTTCGTACAACTACCATTATCAATGATAAGATTACATACCTTGTTATTGACAAAACACCTAGTATGGAAGATATGCTCACGTTGTTCCTTTTCAAGCTCATCTCCTGGTTGAATGTTGAGAGCTCTTCTTGACACTAGTGCTTGCCCATGCACAGGCTCCACAATCTCCATGTCGGAATCATCTGTCAAAGGGGGCATAGATCCACCCTCCTCAACTTCCTCATCACTACTACTAGCTACATCACCATTCTCAAGCAAGATCATAGTTCGCTTATTTGGACATTGAGAAGCAATATGACCAAAACCTTGACATTTAAAACATTTAATTTTTGAAGAAGAATTAGAAGAAAAAGGTTTAGAATCAATTTTACCTTTCGGAGTAGAGGGCTGCACCTTCATCTTTTTGTCCTCCTTTGGCTTGGTCTCTCCCTTAGGCTTAAAAGGGAATCTTGCTTCCTTGCTTGAGCCTCCAAAGGCCTTCAACTTTTGCTTGGCTTTCAAGTTCTTTTCCACTTTGATGGCCTTATGCAATAACTCATCCATATCGAGGTAGTTTTGCATCTCAACCTCAGCAGCAATCTCTGGATTCAATCCTCCAAGGAACCTTGCCATTGTTTGCTCAGGATCTTCTTCCACTTTTGCTTTAATCATGGCAATCTCCATTTCTTGATGATATTCTTCAACACTCATAAATTTTTGTTTCAGTTTCTGGAGCTTTGTATGAGCATCCCTAAAATAATGATTAGGGACATGTCTCTTTCTCATGATGGCCTTCATTTCATTCCAAGACCGAATTGGACCTTCACCTGTATGTCTTCTGGTGGTAAGCAATTGGTCCCACCAAATGCTTGCATAATCTGTAAATTCCACCGCAGCCAATTTCACTTTGCTCTCCTCTGAATAAGAATGACACTCAAAGACATGCTCCACCCTTCTTTCCCATTCAAGATATGCATCGGGATCGGCTTTTCCTTGAAAGGAAGGGATTTTCATCTTTATGTTACCAAGAGGATCCTTTTTATGATATGATGCTTGTCTAGTCCTTCTTGATTGAGACACTTCTACTTCACTAGATTCATTTTCATCTTCACTCATCATATTTCTGTTTCGGCCTCTTTTGGAATTGGAAGATGATT
The DNA here is from genome assembly GCA_026686845.1 of Adenanthera pavonina. NCBI lineage: Eukaryota > Viridiplantae > Streptophyta > Magnoliopsida > Fabales > Fabaceae > Adenanthera > Adenanthera pavonina. The sequence goes on from JAIVEN010000011.1 coordinate 20,951,974, forward strand.
CCATGCCATCTAATCTTGCATTTAACCTCTTAAATTGCTCATGGACAGATTTGATGAACAACTTAAGATCAACTTCACCTTCATCATTAGACATGATTTCTACCTGAAATTGTTAGTGCAAACAAAGGAAAAGAAAGTAATGGAACCTCACACACTCTTCTCACGTGTTTACACTCAAGAATGATATGCAATTTCACTCGTGTTTCATGCACAAAATGTGGCTTTTTCTATAATGCAAATCACTCTTGCCTTTTTCCGCTCAGTTGCTCTCTTTAGTGTTCTTAAATCAACTCCAGCAATTCAAAAGAGAGAGTGATGTAAAAATTAGTGGTGACACAAAGCTAAAGCCCAAAATTCAAGTTTCAAAGAATCAAACTTGAGACCAAAAAAATCAACTAAAATTCGTGCATAAAAATGAGACCAAAAGAGATGGAATAACTGTAGCACAAATTAGGAAAGAAATTGAACAATATGAATGAATGATTATGGAGAAGTGGCGTGAAAAACAAGAAAGAAAGAAAAGGAAAGAAATCTGGACAGCTAATCAAATAAAGCAAGGAAAATCAAAATGAACAATTTAGGAAACTAAGAAAGAAGAGAAAAGGAAGGTAGAACAATAGAGGAAAAAGGAAACAAGTTGCAGCACAATGATAAATTAGGAAACAAGATAATGAAATAAGATTAGGAAAGTAGCAATCTACACAAGAGTTTGAAACTTGCCAATCAAGTTTGTTGAATTTAGTAATTTCCAATGTGACTTGAAGAGCAAGAAGAACAAAAGAAACAACTTTTTTTTTTTAACTTGCAATCCACTCAATAAAATAGGAAACTATATGAACTAGGAAAGCAATCAATCAATCAATCAATCAAGAAAGATTCTATCTTGACCATCAAGTAGTTGATTGATATTGTAAATCTGAAAAGTCCAGCACTAAATTTCTTTTTTTTTTTTTTTTAAATTTTTTTTTCGTTTTTTTTTTTTAGCTGCTTCTCTTTCTCTTATTCTTCTTCTTCTTTTTTTTTTTTTTAACAGCAGCTAATAAATTTTTTTTTCGAATTTTTTTTTAAAACTGGACACACACAAATTCAAACTTTCTGGACAATACTGAAAATTGCAACAACAAAAATAATTCGAATTTTTTTTTTTTAAGAAAATTCAAATCTGGACAGAAGACAACAAGAAATAGGAACAAGTCACAAGGAAGAGATGATCCAACAAAAAGATAACAAGAACAAACAACTTATGAAGATGCCACACACAAGAGACACAAAGTGAGAAGAATCACGCCACAAAAAATAGAATAGAAGCACAAGAACAAATTTGGACAGAAGAAAGAAGCAACCTTGAAACTAGCAAACTGGGGCTCTGAAACCAAATGATAGAAAACCCGTGTAGAACTTGTCTCACGAACCTTCAATCGAATGGGAAACGTAAGGATCGTGCTAGGATCAAAGAGAAGCAAATAAAATACCAAGAACACGTTGAACAAACAGAAAAGATAAACAGAAGAATGCACGAATAGGAAGAATAGAAGATATTGGTCAAGAAGCAAGACCCCAAGAAAACTTGTTTCTTGAAACCTTAGCTATAAACACCACAAAGAGAAGACCACTCTCTTTGATATGCCAAAGAGTCTCTCAAGCTCACCAAGAGAACAAGAAAACTCACAAAGTTTTAGTGAAAACGCACTGTTCATTCATCTCTCATTTGCAAGTACAAAAGTGACGTTTTTTAAGGAAAAGAAAGCAAAAACCCTAGCCCTAATTTGCTAAAAATAGTTTGGATCCTAAATCTCTTAGAATAGCACCACCTTACACAAAAATAAGACTAGATACATGCTGAATAAGTGGTGCCCAAAAATATGAAACAAAATCAAATCTAAAGAGATCTTCACAAATAAATTCAAAATAGGAAACTAATGGTCAAAACCTTATTTCTGAATTAAGTAATAAAAAAAAACGAAATTGCTAATTTATTTAATTAGAGAACACTACTTAAAAAGGTCACAAGCTTGGCACATGCTCCTTTAAGTGAGTTCTTCTATCTGGGCCTTGTTTGTTGGGCTTGGATCAGTTTCTAGTAGACTAGCCATGAAGAACACGCCTCTTGAAGCCTTTTGGGCTAAAAATTGAGCTAAGTAGATGGGCTCTTGTTCAATTACTTCTTGGATCAATCCATTGAGAGCTTGCTTCATTGCCTTAGTCCTTGCTCTTGTCATGGGCCCACCCATTCCTTGCAAAGGAGTCACATAATCATGCCTTCCATGTCCACCAAGCTCTTGAAACTCCTCCCCTTTGATAAGCCTAGCTCGTGCTCCATCAAACAATATCATTAACATTTTCCTCCTTGGGATTCTCAAGAATATCATACTCTAATTCATTAGAAACATCATCAACACAAGGATTTTGAGAATTAGTACCTTCGAGAGTAGTTGATGTTGATGAAGATATCTCCTCCATTTGATTTTTTTTTGCTCCAAATGAGAGTCACTAGAACTTGGAACTAAAATTTGTACCTTAGAAGTTTGCTCTTTTCTACAAGTTGGAAGATACTCATAGAAGTAGTGGTATGGTGCATACTTTTGCTTCAAAATAAGCTTCATGCTATTCCAAGTATCACACTGTTTCTCTTCGCGAAGATGCTTTCTTTCAAATCGTTCCCACCAGATTTTGGATTTTCCTTCTAAGTGAATAGTAGCTAATTTCACTTTCTCATACTCGGAGTACTGGCAGTCTTCAAACCATTGTTCAATTCTTCCTTCCCACTCCCAGTACATATCAGGATCATTCTCTCCACAAAATTTTGGGATGTTCAATTTAACATCCTTTTTGCATGAAGAAAGTTGCATGCTATCCAATTTCACATTCAACTTTTGGATTTGATCATTAAAAGCTCTCATTAAAACTTTAAGATCAAGTTCATCACTAGCCATGTTTAAAACCTAAAACGTTAGTGAATAGGAGACAAAGAAAGGACCTTGCACACTCTCTCTAGTGTTTCACTCAACAATGATACAAATTCACTCGTGTTTTGCACACTTTAAAGACTTTTTCTAGAAATGATATAATTACACTCTTGCCTTTTACCACTCACTCTTGCTTCTTATGAGAGTGCAAAATTGAATTTGAAATCAAAATCAAGAAGTAGTGTTTTAAGTGGCAATCTCAAAGTCAAAGATCCAAAATTCAAATTCTCAAAAGAGTTTAAAATGATGGTGATCAACAAACAAAGATGGGTTTTCTATTTTCAGCAAAAGAAATTGAATTTTCCAGCCAAGAAAAGAAAAGATAATGCTGGAAATTAAGATAATGAAACGCACCAAAAGAAAGGAATTGGCATCAGAGATTTGAACAGAACAAAAGGACAACAACAAATTAGGAAAAATAAGATAGGAAGGGATTTGGATAGAATTTACTAGAAGAGTAAAATTCTAAAAAGTAATATGAAAGCAACTTACCACCCAAGTGAAATGCATATAGACTCCTGTTGTGACTTGGGAACAAAACTTCAAATTTGGTAACTCAAAAACAAGCAACCCACAAATCAAGAGATGCAATTGCAGCAATTAATGCAAATCAATCCCAATGAAATTCAATTGGTAAATTCAAACTTCAAAGGTGCTCAATTCTGAAATTTTTTTTTTCAGCCATCAAATTTTCTCTTTTTTTTTGTACGCTTTTTTTTTTCACAATTGTTTCCTTTTCTTTTCTTTTTTTTTTTGCAGCACCCACAATTTCTCTTTTTTTTTTTAATTTTTCTTTTCGAATTTTTTTTTGATTTTTTTCTTGAATAATTTGAACTAACACACAATGGACAGAAGCTATCAAATTGTAGCAACAATATATATATATATATATATTTTTTAATGAAAGACTCAAATCCGGAAATCACAGATTCTGGACAACAAAATAAAAATGGAGAAAGATAACCAACCCACCAAGAGAATTGACATGAAAATCAAGCCACAATATCAGAAGCAATGAACAAACTCAGATCTGACTAGAAAAGAGAAGAACATAAAAGAAAAATCTGGATGGCAAGCATGAACAAAGGCAAACAGTACGGATGAACAGTGCTATGATTTTCTGGAAAGCAAGGAAAAAATGGAATGAAACAACAGAAACACACCTTGATTTGCAAGCCGAAGCTCTGATACCAAATGATGGGAGACACGTTAGGAACCTGTCCTAAGAGCCTTCTTTGATATAAGGATTGTGTAACTCAAGGAAAGATGAATTGAGCACAAGAACAATGAAGAACAACAATGAACAAAAACTAAAGAAAATAGACACGATGAAATAAGAAGACTGAACAAAATGTTGGTCGAAGGAAGTAGACTCCAAGAGAACCCGTCTCTTGAATCCTAACTCCGAGACGCCACAAGGATCACCACTGCTTGATAAGTCCTCATTCTTTCTAACACTCAAGGATCAGCAAGAAAGAACTCACTGAACAACAACAAAGTTGCTGAAAAGAAATTCATTCATTCATGTTGTGTCTGCAAAAGTACAAGAGGTGCCTATTTATAGGCAAATATTAACCCACAAACTAACTCTAGTTCAGCCTACAAACCTATCCTCATTAATACTAATTAATACAAAAAGGAAACACTAAGCAAAAAGGAGCATTTAATTCTAATTTTGAATTTGAAAAGGTGGGCTCCTCTTAAATGCATAAAGCAAAGCAAATCAGATCATTATTTTCCTTTTATTGAAAAGGAAACAAATTGACTAAAATAATCCTAATAAAACTTATTAAAAACGTCACTTTTAATGGTCACATGAGAAGCACATGTTGTCTTCAAGTTATATCTCCCAAATGGGCTTCTTTTGGGCTTGGACCATTAGCCTATATGATTGGAATCATTTTCCATACTTTTTAGCTCTTTTTTTTTTTGGGGGCTGCAGCTTGATTCAAATAGTTGGGCTTCATGCTCTTTCCGAGCTCATTGCCATGTCCAAGGACTCTAAATGCTTCATGCCTCAATCGTACTCTATCAAAATTGAAATGAGAACTCCATCTAGTGTCTCCTGGTCTTTGTAATGTGTCAATTTGCTTAGCTCCTCTTCCAGTCTCAATCTCATCATTTGCAATCAAATTAGCAATTTCATATGCATAAGTAGCTTGTAACCCATTATTTCACTTACAAGAAGAGCACACAACATTAACAATTACATTTAAATTTTGAAAGAAAGCATGAACATCAACTGCTTGTTTAGCTTTAGCAACAAGAGCCAATTGTAATTGATGAGCTAAACAATGTATGCAATATCCCCATTTTTCATGGATGAATATTATGACTAGATAATGTTACAAATGATTTTAAATTATTCTGGATTAATTTATAATGATTGGGGAAATTTGAATATTTAATTAAATAGGTTTAAGGTTCAAAATATTATAGAAATATAAACAAGGGGCTTAAAATGGCAAAACGATCATTTTGTAAAAGGTAAGGGCAAAATGGTTATTTTATAATAGAAGAAAGAGAAAATATTAATATAATACTCCGGTGTAACCTAAAAGTATAAGTGATATTGGATATGTGGGTCCGGAGAGGAAAAAATATAAGTCTGGTAAAATGTGGCTCCCACGTGAATAGTAAATACCGGGGGAGATAAATAGTAAAAAGTAAACAAGATAGGTGGACCTCACATGAAATAGTAAAAGAAAAAGGTAATAAGTCCCAGAGATAAAGTAAATAGAAAGGCCACTAAGTATAATAGAAAACCTAGATAAAAAAAATACTCAAACCAGAGCCAAATTTATCTATAAAAGTAAAAAGTGCACTATCCTCTTTTCTTGATGTGACATAAATTTAGGAGGGAAAGGTTAGACATTGTTGCCCTTCCCTACTATCTCACAAGCTAAAAAACATCTAAGGGTATAATAAGTAATTGATATATAAAATGTGAGAATAATTGTGAGTCCTCGGATTAAATCTTGATTTGATGGTATATAATCCTCAGCCCTTCCTATAAATACCCCCTCCCCTTTAGCTTTTCCCAGACACACAAGAGAAAGAGAGAGAAGGCGTAAAGAGAGAAGAGGAAGAACGAAGAAGAAAAAGAAGAAAAAAGGAAGGAAGGAGGAAGGAAGGGAAGGCAAGTAGAGGTCTTCCAAGGTAAACTCCTACTCTAAATCTCTTCTAGATTTCTTTTTCATTTATTTAGTTTAAGAGTAGTTAGAGTTTAAACTATTTTCCTCCTCCCTCTTATTCCTCTTTTTGGATCAAGACATGATTTTAATGGAAGAGTTTATAGTTCATGGTTGAGTTGGGTTTATATGATGATAATAAATTATTAAGTAAGGTTTAATGATGCTCTAGGCTTCAATCAAGTTAAGGAAGTGATCTAAAGTTAAGTGAAAGTAAGGTTCAAAGAAAAGTTAATAAAACTCTAAAGTAGTCTCTTACCCTTACTTAATATTATTGCTTATGAATGTTTATATGTTATGATGATACCATGTTAATGTTATGAATGTTTTTCAATGATTAGTGGCTATTTTATGTTAAGGGATAAGCCTCGAGATACTCATTTACTGAACCGTTATGCTGTTGAAAATTTGTTAAACAACATAGAAGTTTTAATGATTTAATAAAAATATATTATGTTTTATATGCTTTCAAATGTTTTTGTGATGACATGATACCATGTGCAAGTTGACTACTGAGATTTCTCAATCTCACCCCATAGTTAACCAATGATAGGGTCAAATCATGGCAAAGGGAAGCATGTGGAGTATAAAGAATAGTGTTGATGGAACCTTGCTGAAAGCTGTTAATATTCTATTTGGTACAGTCTGATTCAAACTATTGTTAAAATCAAATATATATCTAGAAATTTTGGTGTCTACATGTATGGATAGATCTGTGTCTCAGGAGCAAAATGACACTAGTTTAGCTATATTTGGATTTATATAATGGTAGTTATTGAAGTTTTACTAAAACTGCTCTAGTAGACCTTATTTCTGACCTCTGAAGATTTATATTGATGCTTTGACCAGTACAAGTAGAATAAATGTACGAAAATATGGTTAGAAAAGAGACAATAAAGATTTCCAATGATGCTAACTATGAAGCAAATGGCTTTGTATATTAAGAGAAATGAATTTTCAAAGTTAAGGTTTAGTTTTCGGACAGAAACAGGGGCGTGAAAATGAACAGTAATGTTTATGTAATAAACTGTGCAAATATGTGCGTTCATTTCCCAGTTTCTGATTTTTCCCTGAAAATTCAAGATGTGAGAGATTTTTAGACATTTTATCATATGAGAAATGATTTTTCTATATTCAAATATAATTTTTGAAAAAGTTCTGTGCAGTGAGTTGAAAAACTGTAAGAAACAGTTTTAGGAAGTTTTAAAGTTTTAACTGGTTTAAGTTTTCTAACACTATTTTATTATATTAAAACCAAGCAGGTTTCATGAGAAAAACTTTAAAATGTAAGATGTAACCTTTTTTATATCAGAGCAGAGATTCGGGCAATCTTTGCAATTGGAAAGTCTTTAAGTAATAGTTTCCCCTTTGGATATGAAGTATATTAAGAGATCTACAGTATTCCTTATAGAAGTATGGCCTGAGAATGTTCTAGTGGCAGCAAAGATAAGTCTCGATAATAACTTGAGATAGTTGTTGTATTGGATGAGAGGTCATTTTATAAATTTATTTTCCCTTAGGTTGTGAAATTTTTCAGAGTTGGATCATAGTAGATTCTAATAGTAAAGTGGGATTGCAGTAAATCCCAATGATCGTAGAAGATCCTACTAGGGTTCAAAAATCACAGTATATCTAATGATTGCAATAGACCAAGTGTCATGTCGCAGTAGACTTCAAGAAAGAATGAGATGATAAGGGAAAGGTTACTGAGCCCTAGAATTATGATAGTACTATGAGAGATGATGGCCAAAGATAAATTTAAAGTGAAATTTTTTTTAATGTTAGACCCTCATTAATTTAGCAGCTAGTACGAAAGTTTACCTAAAAACGTTTCTCATATGCCAAGCCACTAATTAGAAGAGCATTGATAGAATAAGGGCTAAGCATGAATTGCAAGAGTTTGAAGCGGAGCATGGAGAGCTTGGAAGACTTGATCAACGTGTTGAACATAAAGCCCAAGTTTAAGTGAGATTATCAACTCTAAAATACAAGTTTCAGATCTAAGCCTAAGATAAGCCCATGGGAGGAGGTCATTAAAAGATCATGTACTTCATTAAAATAGCATGTGACCTAAGTATTAATGGACCTAATTAGTATTAATTTCGTTTTTATTAATTATGGGGTGAACTTTGTTAATTAATAAAGCCCAATTAGTTAATTAGTAGTCTTTTTGATAGCCCATATTGTAAATAAACATGTCATGTGCCAAACATGTGACTTCATTAATGTGGTGGCATGTTTATAAGGGCTTAGGTTTTATTTTTATTATTTTCTTATGAATTTTCGTTATTTTATTTTAGGATTTTATTTTACTAGTTTCCTAGGTCCAATAGGAGTGTTGTTTGGGCCTAAAGTCTCCTATTCCTATTAGGATTGCTTAAGCCCAAATTAATTAGGGTTTTTAGGCTTATTAGATTAGATTTAACCTTGCCTATTTAAGGCTAACTTTCATGTACGTTTTTAAGATTTAAATGATTAAAGTTTCAAACTTTTGTGAGTTTTCTCTTGCGATTCTTTGAGTGCTAGAGAGAATACTATGACTTATCAAGGAATTGGTCAATCCTTGTGGCGTCACCGGAGCTAGTGATAAGTGAACCCTTATGGAACCCGTCCAAAGAACCCACTTTGAAATGTAAGACACTCGGATCGTTGCAATTTCAAGGAACACAAAAAACTGAGAAATAGAAACAATAAGAAGAAAAAAACAAAAGATATGTTGGTCTTAGTGAATTAGAACCCAAGAGAACCGGTCTCTTGAACCCTAGTTCCGGTGACGCCACAAGGAAGGACCAATTCCTTGATAAGTCATAGTATTCTCTCTAGCACTCAAAGAATCGCAAGAGGAAACTCACAAAAACTGAAATTTTCATTCATCTAAATCTGAAAAACGCATATGAAAGTTAGCCTTAAATAGGCAAGGTTAAAATCTAACCTAATAAGCCTAGAAACCCTAATTAATTTGGGCTTAAGTGATCCTAATAGGATTAGGAGACTTTAGGCCCAAACAACACTCCTATTGGACCTAGGAAACTAGTAAAATAAAATCCTAAAATAAAATAACAAAAATTCATAAGAAAATAATAAAAATAATGTTTAAGCCCTTATAAACATGCCAACACATTAATAAAATCACATGTTTGGCACATGGCATGTTTATTTACAAGTTGGGCCATCAAAAAGACTACTAATTAACTAATTGGGCTTTATTAATTAACAAAGTTCAGCCCATAATTAATAAAAACGAAATTAATACTAATTAAGCCCAATAATACTTAAGTCATATGCTATTTTAGTGAAGCACATGATCTTTTAAGTAATCTCTTCCAATGAGCTTCTCTTGGGCTTGAATCTTTCCAAGTGATAAGGCCTCCTCCCATGTTCTTGAATTTGTCCAATCCATCCTCTATCAGCTAGGGTTCAAGAGACCGGTTCTCTTGGGTTCTAATTCACTTAGACCAACATATCTTTTCTGTTTTCTTGTTTATTCCCTTCTTCTTGCTATTTTTCTATTGTTTTGTTTTTGTGTCCCTTGTAATTGCAACGATCCGAGCGGCTTACACATCAAAGTGAGTTCTTTGGATGGGTTCCAAAAGGGTTCACGTATCATTTGGTATCAGAGCTTAGGTTTGCAAATTAAAGTGTGCTTTCTGTTTTCCTTATTTCCTTGTTTCACATCTTTGTTGGCTCTGGAAAATTTTCCGTCACTGTTCATCCGTACGCGCAACTGTTCACCGACTGTTTAACTGTTCATCATACTGTTCTGGTACTGTTACACTGTTCCCCGTCACTGTTCATAGTGCTGTTTTTTTGTTTTCCAAAGTAAAAAAAAAATCATCATATATTCTTCTGTGAGTTGCCCAGATTTGAAAAAAAAAGAAAAAAGAAATATTAAAAAAAAAGAGAGAGATTGATTGCTGCAAAAAAAATATATTTATATATAGCAGCAACAACAAAAAAATAGTAAGAAAAAAAATTGAAAAAAAAAAGAGATTTGGTTGGGCTAAATTCAGAATTTTGTGATTTGATTGAGGAATATACTTTCTTAAGCTCAATCTTGTTAAAAACAACAATCATAGATTTGATCATTGGGATTGTTTCCTAATTTATTGAGCTTAAACCTCTATAATTTGTCTTTCCTTCATATTTCTTTCCTTATTAATTTCATACAAATTTTCATCCTTCTTTGTTATATTTTCTTCAAATTTCTCTTGTTAAAAATTTCAGTTCCTTTGTGTTCATTTTGTGTTGGTTACTGTTTAGTTAAATTAGGATCTTTGAGAACTTCACTTTTGACCTTTTGTTTTCTGTGATTGCCACTTCTTTAAAAACTGATTTCCTTTTGATTGAAGTTGTGGTTTTAATTTAGCACTCTCATAAGAAAGCAAGTTTTGAGTGAAAAAAGGCAAGAGAGAAATTGCATCATATTTGAAAAGGCCTTGATAAAGTGTGAAACACGAGTGCATTTGCATTATTTGAGTGAAACACGTGAGAGAGTATGTGAGGTCCCTATTTCTTTCTCTTTGTTTTACACTAACATTTCAGATTATAAATATGACTGTTGGAGAAGTTGATTTTAAGGCCTTATTAGGGACTTTCAATGATCAAATTGAGGAAGTAAATGCAAAATTGGATCGCTTGGAGTTTCCTTCTAAAACCAAAGCAAGATCAAACTGAAGATCCCACTATTTCATGATGAGAAAAATCCTGATGGATACTTGGATTGGGAAAGAAAAGTTGAACAAGCCTTCGCATGTTGCAACTACTCTGAAATAGAGAAGGCACAATGTGCTTACCTTCGATTGGGTAAAAAGGTTGCTGCTTGGTGGAAACGGATGGAAACTAGACGAGCTATGAATGGAGAACCTTCCATTATAATATGGAATGCAATGAGAGTAGTCTTGAGGCAAAAATACATGCCATCCAAAGCTAAAAGTGTGGTTGAACATTCCAAGGAAATACAAATGCCTGTGGTTCAAGATTCATGTGATTCCTACTTAGAGAAAGTAGATCGAGTGGATGATAATGTTGCTACCACTTCAACAACTAATGATGGAATGAGAGAATCCACTACAGGTATGCCTAATCCTCAAAACTCTGATATTAATGTCTCTTGTGATTTAACATGTGATAATTCTAGTAAGATAAATGATGTTGTTTGGATTGATGATATCTCTTGCAATGGATCAATTGAATTGAAAAGCAAGTATGAATGTGTTGAACCTAAGAATATCAATAATTTTGATGATGTTGTTTATGTTGAAGAGATTGATTGTTTGCATCAACTAGAGGAGAATATTAATCTAGAGGTTGCTAGTACTTTTGATTCTAGTGGCGTTTCTAATTTGCATCAATTGGAAAATGAATTTCATGACTGTGCTAATGAAATTAACCATGATTGCGTGCAACTTTTAGAAGAGAAACATGATTTATTTGTTGTTAATGATTTGAGGGAAAATTCTTTGGATAGTAGCTGCAAAAAAACAAATATATATATATAGCAGCAACAAAAAAAATAGTAAAAAAAAATTATTTGATTGGATTTGATTTGAAACTTGATTGACTTAATTTGTCAACTTTGGTGGCAAGTCTCATTAAAATATCTATAATTTGTCTTTCCTTCAGATTTCTTTCCTTATCAGTTTCCTACAAATTGTCATCCTTCTTTGTTCTATTTCCTTCATATTTCTCTTGTTGGAAATTCCAGTTCCTTTGTTCTCATTTTATGTTGGTTATTGTTTAATTAAATTAGATCTTTGAGAACTTTAATTTTGAACTTTTATTTTCTGTGATTGCCACTTCTTTAAAACTGATTTCCTTTTAATTGAAGTTGTGGTTTTAATTTAGCACTCTCATAAGAAAGCAAGCTTTAAGTGGAAAAAGGCAAGAGAGGAATTGCATCATATTTGAAAAAGCCTTGACTTAGTGTGAAACACGAGTGCATTTGCATTTTTGAGTGAAACACGTGAGAGAGTGTGTGAGGTCCCTATTTCTTTCTCTTTGTTTTATACTAACAATTTCAGATTATAAACATGGCTATGGGAGAAGTTGATCTTAAGGCCTTATTAAAGACTTTCAATGATCAAATTAAGGAAGTAAATGCAAAATTGGATCGCCTGGAGTTTCCTTCTAAAACTAAAGCAAGGCGTAATCTAAAGGTTCCTGCTCACACAGATGTTCTTAGCAAGATCAAACCGAAGATTCCACTATTTCATGATGAGAAAAATCCCGATGTTTACTTGGATTGGGAAAGAAAACTTGAACAAGTCTTCGCAAGTTGCAACTACTCCGAAATAGAGAAGGCACAATGTGCTTACCTTCGATTGGATAAAAAGGTTGCTGCTTGGTGGAAACGAATGGAAAATAGACGAGCTACGAATGGTGAACCTTCCATTATAACATGGAATGAAATGAGAGCAGCCTTGAGGCAAAAATACATGCCATCCAAAGCTAAGAGTGTGGTTGAACATTCCAAGGAGATGCGAATGCCCGTGGTCCAAGATTGTGATTTCCACATGGAGAAAGATGATCAAGTGGATGATAACATTGCTACCATTTCAACAACCAAAGATGGAATGAGAGAATCCACTACAGGTATGCCTAATCCTCAAAACTCTGATATTAATGTCTCTTGTGATTTAACATGTAATAATTCTAGTAAGATAAATGATGTTGCTTGCATTGATGATATCTCTTGTGAGGGAACAACTGAATTGGAATCCGAATTGGGATGCGCTGAACTTGAGAATCCCAAGGAGTTTAATGTTATTAATTGTGATAATGGGATTGAACATGATATCTTGCTAAATCTTGAAGAGAGAATTAGTCCAGATGTTGATAGTGTTGTGTTAGAAGGCTTAGATGATTCTAGTTGTGCTTCTAGTATGCAAATTGAAAATAATGTTGTAGCACAATTGGAAAGTAAATTTCATAATGTTGCTTGTGCTTCTGAGCAAAATTATCACTGTTTGCATCCTTTAGTTGAAAATCATGATTCATATGTTAATGATTTGATGGAAACTTCTTTGGATAGTAGCATATTAGTTTCAAGTAGTGCTAAATTTAGATCTTATGATTGCATTGATGAGATTGAGCATATTGACATGGTGATTGGAGATTTAGACTATGATGTTAGCTTGAATGGGTGTGATAGAAATTGTTATAATGTTTTGGAAAAAGTCCATGAACTATTGCCATGCATTCATTTGTGTGAAAATCATGAGAACTTGAAAAGTGAGCTAGAGTGGAAAAATGAGAGAAGAAAAGAGAGATGTATGAGAGAAAATGTCCAGAAAAATAAAAAGAATGCAAAAAGAGTAAGAGAGAAAAGAATGAAAAAGAGGAAGAAAAAGAGGAAAAAGAGAAAAGAGAGTTTGAGGAAGAATGAGAGTGAAAGTGAGCTTAAAGTAGTTTGTACCAAACTCCTTCCTTCTTCATCTCATCTTTCTTATGTGTCTTCATTGTGTTTTCTTTTTCCTTCTCATTATGTTTCTAATTTTTTTAAATTATGTCATCCATCATTGTTGCATGAATCCGCAATTTCTTTTGAGTTTAAATTGCATGAGTCAATAATGAGTTCATTAGTTACTTTAGTGCCTTCTTTCTCTAGTTTATCCTTCTATGTCATTCCATTTTACCTTTATGAGTCTTTTGTGTTCCATTTTCTATTCAACTCATTCTTTTCTTCTTGTTCTATGTTAGTGTGTGTCTCTTTAGTCATTTCTTCTCCATCTTTGTTCTATCATTATGCATCACCTACATGTGTCAAATCTGTCCATATTTTTGATGGAATACGAGCTAGGCTTAATCAAGGGGAGGCGTTTCAAGAGCTTGGTGGACATGGAAGGCATGATTATGTGACTCCTTTGCAAGGAACGGGTGGGCCTATGACAAAAGCAAGGACCAAGGCAATGAAATAAGCTCTCAATGGATTGATCCAAGAAGTAATTGAACAAGAGCCCATCTACTTAGCTCAATTTTCAGCCCAAAAGGCTTCAAGAGGCGTGTTCTTCATGGCTAGTATGCTAGAAACTGATCCAAGCCCAACAAACAAGGCCCAAATAGAAGAACTCACTTAAAGGAGCATGTGCCAAGCTTGTGACCTTTTAAGTAGTGTTCTTTAATTAAATAAATTAGTAATTTTCATTTTTTTTTATTACTTAATTCAGAAATAAGGTCTTGACAATTAGTTTCCTATTTTGAATTTATTTGTGAGGATCTCTTTAGATTTGATTTTGTTTCCTATTTTTGGGCACCACTTATTCAGCATGTATCTAGTCTTATTTTTGTGTAAGGTGGGGTCATTCTAAGAGATTTAGGATCCAAACTATTTTTAGCAAATTAGGGCTAGGGTTTTTGCTTTCTTTTCCTTTAAAAACGTTACTTTTGTACTGGCAAATTAGAGATGAATGAACAGTGCGTTTTCACTAAAACTTTGTGAGTTTTCTTGTTCTCTTGGTGAGCTTGAGAGACTCTTTGGCATATCAAAGAGAGTGGTCTTCTCTTTGTGGTGTCTATAGCTAAGGTTTCAAGAAACAAGTTTTCTTGGGATCTTGCTTCTTGACCAATATCTTCTATTTTTCCTATTCATGCATTCTTCTGTTTGTTTAACGTGTTCTTGGTATATTATTTGCTTCTCTTTGATCCTAGCACGATCCTTACGTTTCCCATTCGATTGAAGGTTCGTGAGACAAGTTCTACACGGGTTTTCTATCATTTGGCATCAGAGCTCCAGTTTGCTAGTTTCAAGGTTGCTTCTTTCTTCTGTCCAGATTTGTTCTTGTGTTTCTTTTGTGTTTTGTGGCGTGATTCTTCTCTCATTGTGTCTCTTGTGGCATCTTCATAAGTTGTTCTGTTCTTGTTGTCCTTTTGTTGGATCATCTTTTCCTTGTGACTTGTTCCTACTTCTTGTTGTCTTTTGTCCAGATTTGAATTTTCTAAAAAAAAAAAATTCGAATTATTTTTGTTGTCGCAATTTTCAGTATTGTCTAGAAAGTTTGAATTTGTGTGTGTCCAGTTTTAAAAAAAATTCGAAAAAAAAATTTATTAGCTGCTGTTAAAAAAAAAAAAAAGAGAAGAAGAATAAGAGAAAGAGAAGCAGCTCAAAAAAAAAAACGAAAAAAAAATTGAAAGAAAAAAATAATAAATTTATTGCTGGACCTTTCAGATTTATTATATCAATCAACTACTTGATGGTGAAGATAGAATCTTTCTTGATTGATTGATTGATTGCTTTCCTAATTCATATAGTTTCCTATTTTATTGAGTGGACTGCAAGTTGAGAAAAAAAAAATTGTTTCTTTTATTCTTCTTGCTCTTCAAGTCACATTGGAAATTACTAAATTCAACAAACTTGATTGGCAAGTTTCAAACTCTTGTGTAGATTGCTACTTTCCTAACCTTATTTCATTATCTTGTTTCCTAATTTATCATTGTGCTGCAACTTGTTTCCTTTTTCCTCTATTGTTCTACCTTCCTTTTCTCTTCTTTCTTAGTTTCCTAAATTGTTCATTTTGATTTTCCTTGCTTTATTTGATTAGCTGTCCAGATTTCTTTCCTTTTCTTTCTTTCTTGTTTTTCACGCCACTTCTCCATAATCATTCATTCATATTGTTCAATTTCTTTCCTAATTTGTGCTACAGTTATTCCATCTCTTTGGGTCTCATTTTATGCACGAATTTTAGTTGATTTTTTTGGTCTCAAGTTTGATTCTTTGAAACTTGAATTTTGGGCTTTAGCTTTGTGTCACCACTGATTTTTACATCACTCTTTCTTTTGAATTGCTGGAGTTGATTTAAGAACACTAAAGAGAGCAAGTGAGTGGAAAAAGGCAAGAGTAATTTGCATCATTGAAAAAGCCAATCTTTTTGTGTGAAACACAAGTGCTTATAAAATTTGAGTGAAAAAAACACGTGAGAAGAGTGTGTGAGGTCCCTATTTCTTTTCTCTTTGCTTTACAATAACATTTCAGATTATAAATATGGCTATTGGAGAATTTGATCTTAAGGCCTTGTTAAGGACTTTTAATGATCAAATTGAGAAGGTGAATGCAAAATTGGATCACATTGAGTCTTCCTCTAAAACTAAAATAAGGCGTGATCCAAAGGTTTCTCCTCACATGGATGTTCTTAGCAACATCAAATCAAAGATCCCATTGTTTCATGGCGAGAAAGATCTTAATGTTTACTTGGAGTGGGAAAGAAGAGCTGAACAAGAATTTGGATGTTGTAGCTACTCTGAGCTAGAGAAGGTGCAATGTGCTTATCTTCGATTTAGTAAAAGGGTTGCTGCTTGGTGGAAACAAATTGAGTGCCGACACACTGTTAGAGGAAAGCCTTCTATTGCAACATGGAGTGAAATGAAAATGGTCATGAGGAAAAAGTTTGCATCATCTCATGAACAACACCCTCCCAAAGTTAAGAATGGTAATGAACATTGTGAAGAGGTGCAAGTTTTAGTGGTTCAAGATTCATGTGATTCCCACTTGGAGAGAGTTGATCAAACGGTTGAAGAAGTTGTTGCATTGACAGAGGTTGTTGCGACTAGAGAGTTATTTGTGGCTAAAGGTATGTCTAATTCTCAAACCTCTTGTGATGATATCTCTTGTGTTGCAGTAGATGATTTACGATGTGTTGAGCTTGAGAATCCCAATATGTTTAATGATATTGATTGTCTTAATGGGATTGATAATAATATTTTACTAAGTCTTGAGGAGAAAATTGTGTTAGACATTGATGAGTTAGATAACTTTGATGATTCTAGTTGTGCTTCTAGTGTGAAAATTGAAAATAATGTTGTATTACAATTGGAAAATGAACTTCATGATGTTACTTGTGCTTATGAGCAAAATTATCATTGTTTGCATCCTTTAATGGAGAATCATGATTCACATGTTGTTGATAATTTGATGAAAAATTCTTTGGATAGTAGCATGCTAGGTTCTAGTGGTGCTAATGGTGTGATTCCTTTGGAAATTAGATCTTATGATTGCATTGATGAGATTGAGCATGTTGACATGGTGATTAAAGATTTTGATTGTGATATTAATTTGATTGGGCATGATAGCAATAGTTCTTTTGTATTAAAGATAGCCCATGAATCATTCCCATGTGAAAGTCATAAGAACCTGAAGAGTGAGGAAGAGTGGAAAAATGAGAGTGGTAGAAATGAGAGTTATAAGAAAGGAAATGTCCAGAAAATTGTTGTAAGTAGAAAAAGAGTGCGTGAAAAGAAGATTGAGAGAAGAGTGAAAAAGAGAAAGAAAAAGAGAGAAAAGAGAAATAAAAATAAGAGTGAGCAAAAAGTTAAGAGTAATGAGGTGAAAAGCATTCTGAGTTGCTCTTTGGGTAAGAATGTGATAAAGGTGAGTTTCTCTAATCTTCTTCATCTCCCATATGTTTCATCATTTCATCTTCTTTGCCCATCATACATCATTTCAAATTTTCATAATTTATTTAATCCATCTTCATTGCATGAGTCTTTGGTTCATCAAGAGTCCATTGTGAAATTGAACCAAATTCATAATTTGGTGTCTTTCTTTAGTCCATGCATTCATGTCTTATCCTCTCATTCTCATATTGTGTTCTTTTCTCATGCTTCTTGTGTGTTCCATCTTCTATCTAGTAAATTATTTTCATATGTTTGGATTTGTGATGCCTTGTTCACTGTGGTAATACGTGTTCATCTAGTTCATTATTCTCCCTCTTTGTTCTACCATCTACATGTGTTTTGTTCATCTCCTTTTTGTTGCCATCAATTCACTTCCTTCATGTTTGTTTTTATCTATCATGTTTAGCCATGTGCATCAATACATTTCTTCTCCATCATTATTCTTTCAATATGCATCATCAGGAAGCGTCAAATCTGCCCACATTTCAAATTTAATGAACATTGTTCAAATCTGTCCAGATTTTGTTTTCCTTAGTTTTTTCTAATGCTTTGGTTTTAATTGAGTCTTATTGTGTGCCATTTTGTTCCCATTTCTTTTTCTCTGTGTTCCCTAACATCTTTGTTCCATTTGGGTTTTGTTGGGTCAAGTTTGTTCCTAGTTATTTGCTACAGGAAGTTGGAGAGATTGATTTAAAGGGGAGTTCAAAATTTTCTTCACTAATGCTTGAGAATAAAATTTTTGACCCCGGAGCAATGTTATGGTTGCAAATGCTTAGACAAATGTTTAAAACAAATTTGCAGCCAAAGGAGAATGATTTCCTTCAAGTTTATGGACGGATTAAAGCAAAGATGCATCAATCAAACTTGAAAGGTAAGTATACTCCTCATGATCTATTTGATTCTTGTAATCGTTCGCTTTCCTTTCATGTAGATTATGGAGATTCGAGGGCGAATCCTTTCGAGGAGGGAGGGAATGATGGAATACGAGCTAGGCTTAATCAAGGGGAGGCGTTTCAAGAGCTTGGTGGACATGGAAGGCATGATTATGTGACTCCTTTGCAAGGAATGGGTGGGCCTATGACAAAAGCAAGGACCAAGGCAATGAAATAAGCTCTCAATGGATTGATCCAAGAAGTAATTGAACAAGAGCCCATCTACTTAGCTCAATTTTCAGCCCAAAAGGCTTCAAGAGGCGTGTTCTTCATGGCTAGTATGCTAGAAACTGATCCAAGCCCAACAAACAAGGCCCAAATAGAAGAACTCACTTAAAGGAGCATGTGCCAAGCTTGTGACCTTTTAAGTAGTGTTCTTTAATTAAATAAATTAGTAATTTTCGTTTTTTTTTATTACTTAATTCAGAAATAAGGTCTTGACAATTAGTTTCCTATTTTGAATTTATTTGTGAGGATCTCTTTAGATTTGATTTTGTTTCCTATTTTTGGGCACCACTTATTCAGCATGTATCTAGTCTTATTTTTGTGTAAGGTGGGGTCATTCTAAGAGATTTAGGATCCAAACTATTTTTAGCAAATTAGGGCTAGGGTTTTTGCTTTCTTTTCCTTTAAAAACGTTACTTTTGTACTGGCAAATTAGAGATGAATGAACAGTGCGTTTTCACTAAAACTTTGTGAGTTTTCTTGTTCTCTTGGTGAGCTTGAGAGACTCTTTGGCATATCAAAGAGAGTGGTCTTCTCTTTGTGGTGTCTATAGCTAAGGTTTCAAGAAACAAGTTTTCTTGGGATCTTGCTTCTTGACCAATATCTTCTATTTTTCCTATTCGTGCATTCTTCTGTTTGTTTAACGTGTTCTTGGTATCTTATTTGCTTCTCTTTGATCCTAGCACGATCCTTACGTTTCCCATTCGATTGAAGGTTCGTGAGACAAGTTCTACACGGGTTTTCTATCAATTTTGAATTTAATGAATTACATCCAAATCTGTCCACATTTTTTTCCATATGATCATTGCATCACCTTAGTCCCTTTTGAGTCTTTTTGTGTCATGTTTTGTCCTAATTTCATCCTTCATATTTTTCCTAACCCTTTAGTTCCATTTGAGTCTAGCTATGTAGAGTATGTGTCTAGTTCTTTATGGCAAGATATAAAGAAAGATTTCAAATTTTGTGCACCATTGCTGGAAAATAAGTCCCTTGTTCGACACAATGGTTGGAAGATTTTTGACCCTGGTGATTGGTTGCAAAAGCGTAGAGGAATATTTAAAACAAATTTGCAGCCAAGAGAGAATGGTGTCCTTCAAGTTTATGGAAGGATTAAAGAAAAGATGCATCAATCAAGCTTGAAAGGTAAGTATACTCCATATAATTTATTTGATGCGTTTAATTGTTCCCTTTCCTTCCATGTAGATTATGGAGATTCGAGGACGAATCTTTTCGAAGAGGGAGAGAATGATAGAGGATGGATTGGACAAATTCAAGAACATGGGAGGAGGCCTTATCACTTGGAAAGATTCAAGCCCAAGAGAAGCCCATTGGAAGAGATTACTTAAAAGATCATGTGCTTCACTAAAATAGCATATGACTTAAGTATTATTGGGCTTAATTAGTATTAATTTCGTTTTTATTAATTATGGGCTGAACTTTGTTAATTAATAAAGCCCAATGAGTTAATTAGTAGTCTTTTTGATGGCCCAACTTGTAAATAAACATGCCATGTGCCAAACATGTGATTTCATTAATGTGTTGGCATGTTTATAAGGGCTTAAACATTATTTTTATTATTTTCTTTTGAATTTTCGTTATTTTATTTTAGGATTTTATTTTACTAGTTTCCTAGGTCCAATAGGAGTGTTGTTTGGGCCTAAAGTCTCCTAATCCTATTAGGATCACTTAAGCCCAAATTAATTAGGGTTTCTAGGCTTATTAGGTTAGATTTTAACCTTGCCTATTTAAGGCTAACTTTCATATGCGTTTTTCAGATTTAGATGAATGAAAATTTCAGTTTTTGTGAGTTTCCTCTTGCGATTCTTTGAGTGCTAGAGAGAATACTATGACTTATCAAGGAATTGGTCCTTCCTTGTGGCGTCACCGGAACTAGGGTTCAAGAGACCGGTTCTCTTGGGTTCTAATTCACTAAGACCAACATATCTTTTGTTTTTTTCTTCTTATTGTTTCTATTTCTCAGTTTTTTGTGTTCCTTGAAATTGCAACGATCCGAGTGTCTTACATTTCAAAGTGGGTTCTTTGAACGGGTTCCATAAGGGCTCACTTATCATTTGGCATCAGAGCTTAGGTTTGCAAATCAAGGTGTGTTCTTTATTTTTCCTTATTTCCTTGTTTCACATCTTTGTTGCTTCTGTAAACTTTTTTTTTGCGTCACTGTTCACCCGTATGCGTCACTGTTGCGACTGTTCATCATACTGTTTCAGTCACTGTTCCACTGTTCGGGTCACTGTTCGTATTACTGTTCATTGTCACTGTTTTTCGAGTACTGTTCATGGGGTACTGTTTCGGGTTACTGTTCAAAAAATCTGAAAAAAAAAGATAGATTGATTGCTGAAAAAAAAAAGGAATATAGCAGCAACAAAAAAAAAAGTAGCAGAAAAAAAAATTAGAAAAAAAAATCTGAAAAAAAAAGGGTGAGATTTACTGCTGCAAAAAAAAATATATATATATAGCAGCAACAAAAAAAATAGTAAAAAAAAATTATTTGATTGGATTTGATTTGAAACTTGATTGACTTAATTTGTCAACTTTGGTGGCAAGTCTCATTAAAATATCTATAATTTGTCTTTCCTTCAGATTTCTTTCCTTATCAGTTTCCTACAAATTGTCATCCTTCTTTGTTCTATTTCCTTCATATTTCTCTTGTTGGAAATTCCAGTTCCTTTGTTCTCATTTTATGTTGGTTATTGTTTAATTAAATTAGATCTTTGAGAACTTTAAT
Organism: Adenanthera pavonina; assembly: GCA_026686845.1. Classification (NCBI taxonomy): domain Eukaryota; kingdom Viridiplantae; phylum Streptophyta; class Magnoliopsida; order Fabales; family Fabaceae; genus Adenanthera; species Adenanthera pavonina. Next base: position 20,973,416 of record JAIVEN010000011.1, read on the forward strand.
TTTGAACTTTTATTTTCTGTGATTGCCACTTCTTTAAAACTGATTTCCTTTTAATTGAAGTTGTGGTTTTAATTTAGCACTCTCATAAGAAAGCAAGCTTTAAGTGGAAAAAGGCAAGAGAGGAATTGCATCATATTTGAAAAAGCCTTGACTTAGTGTGAAACACGAGTGCATTTGCATTTTTGAGTGAAACACGTGAGAGAGTGTGTGAGGTCCCTATTTCTTTCTCTTTGTTTTATACTAACAATTTCAGATTATAAACATGGCTATGGGAGAAGTTGATCTTAAGGCCTTATTAAAGACTTTCAATGATCAAATTAAGGAAGTAAATGCAAAATTGGATCGCCTGGAGTTTCCTTCTAAAACTAAAGCAAGGCGTAATCTAAAGGTTCCTGCTCACACAGATGTTCTTAGCAAGATCAAACCGAAGATTCCACTATTTCATGATGAGAAAAATCCCGATGTTTACTTGGATTGGGAAAGAAAACTTGAACAAGTCTTCGCAAGTTGCAACTACTCCGAAATAGAGAAGGCACAATGTGCTTACCTTCGATTGGATAAAAAGGTTGCTGCTTGGTGGAAACGAATGGAAAATAGACGAGCTACGAATGGTGAACCTTCCATTATAACATGGAATGAAATGAGAGCAGCCTTGAGGCAAAAATACATGCCATCCAAAGCTAAGAGTGTGGTTGAACATTCCAAGGAGATGCGAATGCCCGTGGTCCAAGATTGTGATTTCCACATGGAGAAAGATGATCAAGTGGATGATAACATTGCTACCATTTCAACAACCAAAGATGGAATGAGAGAATCCACTACAGGTATGCCTAATCCTCAAAACTCTGATATTAATGTCTCTTGTGATTTAACATGTAATAATTCTAGTAAGATAAATGATGTTGCTTGCATTGATGATATCTCTTGTGAGGGAACAACTGAATTGGAATCCGAATTGGGATGCGCTGAACTTGAGAATCCCAAGGAGTTTAATGTTATTAATTGTGATAATGGGATTGAACATGATATCTTGCTAAATCTTGAAGAGAGAATTAGTCCAGATGTTGATAGTGTTGTGTTAGAAGGCTTAGATGATTCTAGTTGTGCTTCTAGTATGCAAATTGAAAATAATGTTGTAGCACAATTGGAAAGTAAATTTCATAATGTTGCTTGTGCTTCTGAGCAAAATTATCACTGTTTGCATCCTTTAGTTGAAAATCATGATTCATATGTTAATGATTTGATGGAAACTTCTTTGGATAGTAGCATATTAGTTTCAAGTAGTGCTAAATTTAGATCTTATGATTGCATTGATGAGATTGAGCATATTGACATGGTGATTGGAGATTTAGACTATGATGTTAGCTTGAATGGGTGTGATAGAAATTGTTATAATGTTTTGGAAAAAGTCCATGAACTATTGCCATGCATTCATTTGTGTGAAAATCATGAGAACTTGAAAAGTGAGCTAGAGTGGAAAAATGAGAGAAGAAAAGAGAGATGTATGAGAGAAAATGTCCAGAAAAATAAAAAGAATGCAAAAAGAGTAAGAGAGAAAAGAATAAAAAAGAGGAAAAAGAGAAAAGAGAGTTTGAGGAAGAATGAGAGTGAAAGTGAGCTTAAAGTAGTTTGTACCAAACTCCTTCCTTCTTCATCTCATCTTTCTTTTGTGTCTTCATTGTGTTTTCTTTTTCCTTCTCATGGAGTATTTGAAAAATACCCACTAACAGACGCATCTGTTGACTAACCAAAATTTGAACTTTGAGTGTCAGATGCATTAAATGCAGTTGATGAATGGATAATTTTTCAGAGTAATAATTGGGTAACGTCTCTAATGGCTAGATCTTGTCTCTAACGTATAGTTAAGACATAAATCTATAAAGAGAACTTTATTTAAAGATGTGGGTAATTATTTTATATTGTATATACAAAAACTCTGCTAAATTCTTAAGTCAAAGTCTCTTACTCTCACATACTTCATTCTCTGTACTTCAACTTTCATATACACTCTAAATTAAATTGTTCAATCATTATAATCAATCTTATCTTTATCTGAAAGAAAGATTTTCTTGTGAGGGGATATCACAAAGGATTTGGGAAGCACTTAGCTAGAGTGCAGAGAGTGAGATTGTAAGCTCTAAGAACAGAGCATCAAGTTGTACTGAGGCAATTGCAAGAAGCCCACTTGATAAAGGATGGTTTGGACAAATTCATGAACATGGTAGGAGGCCTTATCTCTTGGAAAGATTCAAGCCCGAGAGAAGCCCATTGGAAGAGATTACTTAAAAGATCATGTGTTTCATTAAAATAGCATGTGACTTAAGCATTATTGGACTTAACTAGTGTTAATTTCATTTTTATTAATTATGGGCTAAACTTACGTGATTAGTAAAGCCCAATTGGTTCATTAATAGTCTTTTTGATGGCCCAACTTGTAAATAAACATGTCATGTGCCAAACATGTGATTTCATTAATTTGGTGGCATGTTTATAAGGGCTTAGGTATTATTTTATTATTTTTTTCTTTAAATTCTGGGCAACTTACAAGAATTAAAACTAAAACAATATGGTGAAGAGTAGCTGCGCACAGTGGTGGTGAACAGTAGATACGAACAGTGACGGTGAACAGTATTGAGCACGATGACACTGAACAGTGATTAAACCACCACCATGGGTCTCTTTCACAAGCAACTCACGCATAGAGCAATGAAGAACACACAATCCATGTCTCTTGAAAAGAAATCCATCAAAGATATAATAATCATCAAATCCATGTTTCTCACATAATTTCCAAATCTTAGCAAAATAAACATCATTCTCATACAAGCTTTTCAACAAATCAAAACCAATCAACCTAGCTTGCACAGAAGTAATCAAAGAGTACCTCCTAGACAAACCTTGAAGCCAGCAAACCTAAGCTCTGATGCTAAATGATGAAAGACCCAAGCGGAACTTGTCCGATTGAACCTCCAATGACTCGGAATGAACCACGAATCGTGCTAGAATCAAATAAGGACACACGAACAGCAAAGAAAGTACGAGAAGAGGAAATATGTGAATATGAAAATAAAGAAGAAAATAATGCACAAAAATAACTAGAAAATAAGAAAGATATGTTGGTCAATGTGGTAAGACCCTAAGAGAACCCGTCTCTTAGAACCCTAGCATTAGGACGCCACAAAGGAAAACCACTCCTTTGATAAGTCTAAAAATTCTCTCAAGAACACAAGGGATACAAGAGAAAAACTCACAAGAAAGAACATAAGTTCTAAAAATTCATTCTCATTAATCTGTCTATATCAAAAGTACATAGGTGGCTCCTTATATAAAGGAATAAGGCAACCAAAACCCTAGGCTAAAATAAAAAACGAAAATTACAATGAAAATAAAGAAAATAATCAAATCTAATCAATCCTAAAGAAGATACCACAATCTAAATGAAAAAGGAAACAAAATATTCCTCAAATCAATCAAAAGGTGGTACCTTTCTTACTTTAACTAATAGAAAATTCTAGAACCTAATCTTTAAAATTTAGGAAACAATCAAAACTTAATATCCAAGACAATCTTTGACCATATGCCTTATTCTGAAAATTAAATAATTAAAAAAAACGAAAATTCTAAATAAATTCGAATAAAGAAGACTCCTTTTTAGTTGATCACATGAGTGGCACATGATCACTTAAGTAATAATCTCCTCTAATTGGGCTCTCTTTGGGCTTGGATCTGTAACTTGCAAGGAAGAGAACATAATCAAGCTTTTTGGACTTCTTGGGCTGGATCATCTATGCCTTGCAATGGAACTATAGCCTCCTAAGCTTGATTTCCAAGTGATGAAGCTTCCTTTTTGTCCAAGGACCCTCAACGTTTCATGCCTCAAGCGTACTCTATCACTGAGAATATTAATAATTTTGATGATGTTGCTTATGTTGAAAAGATTGATTGTTTGCATCAAATGGAGGAGAATATTGATCTAGAAGTTGCTAGAACTTTTGATTCTAATGATGTTTCCAATTTGTATCAATTGAAATTTGAATTTCATGATTGTGCTAATGAGATTAATCATGATTGCGTGCAACTTTTAGAAGAAAAATATGATTTATTTGTTGCTAATGATTTGGTGGAAAACTATGTGGATAATACTATGATTCCTTTGGGAATTGACTCTTATAATTGCATTGATGTTGAGCAAATTGACATGGTAATTGGAGATTATGCTTTTGATTCTAACTTGAATGGGCATGTTAGTCTCTATTCTTTTGTAGTGAAAAAGGCCCACGCATCATTGCCATGTAATTTAGGTGAAACTCTTGAGAAAATAAAAAGTAAGCTTAAGTGGAAAAACATGAGTGGGAAATCTAAGAGAGAAAGAGTCCACAAAAATGCAAAGAGTGCAAAAAGAATAAGTGGGAAAAAGATTGAGATAAGATTGAAAAGAGAAAGAAAAAGAGAGAAAAGAGAAAAGAAATGAAGAGTTTGAGGAAGAATGAAAGTGAAAGTAAGCTTAAATTAATTTATACAAAACTTCTTCCTTCTTCACCTCATCCATCTTATGTGTCTTCAGTGTATTTTTTTTTTGGTCCTTCTCATTGTGTTTCTAATTTCTTTGAATTATGTCATCCATCATTATTACAAGAGTCCGCAATTTCTTTTGAGTCCAAATTGCATGAGTTAATAATGAGTCCATTAGTTACTTTAGTGCATTCTTTCTCTAGTTCATCCATCTATATCATTCCATTTCATCCTTATTATGTTTTATCTCCTCAAATTGTTTCTTGTATCCCTCCAATTCGTTTCATATTTTATGTGTTATGTGAGTCTCATGAAATATATGTTTCTTTCTTAGCTGCTTGTGTGTTTCATAAGTCATGTGCTTTCATGCTCCATTGTTGGCATTGTGTCCCTTCTCATCCACATAAGTCTATTATGTTCTATTCTCTTTCTAGTTCATTCACATTTGGTTTTATGTTAATATGTGCTTCTTTAGTCATTACTTCTCTATCTTTGTCTTATTATGGTACATCATCATCTAATGTTAAATCTGTCCAAATTTTGTGTTTATTGCATTATGTTCAAGTTTGTCTAGATTTCATCCCATATGATCTTTCTCATGCCTTGGTTTCAATTAAAGTCCCTTTGTGTCAAGTTTTGTCCTCATATCATTCCCCATGAATCCACTAATACGTTGGTTCCATTTAAATTTTATTGTTTCGAATTGGTGTTTAGCTATTTGTTATAGGTTTTGAGTGAGGTTGATGGAAGCTCTTGTTTTTGAATCCATGAAAATGTGTTGTATGTGATTCAAACAAATGGATTGCATAGTAAGGTTTTTTTATCCTGGAGATTGGTTGCAAAAGCTTAGAGGAACATTTAAAACAAATTTGCAATCAAGGGAGAATATTGTGTTCCAAGTTTATGTGAAGAGATCTAAGCCACAAAGCATCAATTAAGTATACTCCTTATTATCTATTTAATGCTTTTAATTATTCCCTTTCTTTCCATATAGATTATGGAGATTCGAGGATGAATCCTTTCGAGGAGGGAGGGAATGATAGAATAAGGGCTTGGCATGATTTGCAAGAGTTTGGAGCGAAGCATGAAGAGCTTGGAAGATTTGATCAAGGTGCTAAATATAAAGCTTAAGCTTAACTGAGATCATCAACTCTAAAATACAAGTTTCAGATCCAAGCCCAAGATGAGCTCATTAGAGGATATTACATAAAAGATCATGTGTTTCACTAAAAGAGCAAGTAACTTAGCCCAATTGATCAAATAATAGTCTTTTTGATAGCTCACCTTGTAAATAAACATGTCATGTGCCAAACATATGATTTCATTAATGTGTTGGCATGTTTATAAAGGCTTAAGTCTTATTTTATTATTTTCTTATAAATTTTTATTATTTTATTTTAGCGTTTTATTTTACTAGTTTCTTAGGTCCAATAGGAGTGTTGTTTGGGCCTAAAATCTCCGAATCCTATTTGAATTACTTGAGCCCAAATTAATTAGGTTTTCTAGGCTTATTAGGTTAGATTTTACCTTGCCTATTTAAGGTTAAATTTTATGTACATTTTTCAGATTTGAATGATAAAAGTTTCAGACTTTTGTGAGTTTCTCTTGTGTTCTTTGAGTGCTGTAATGAAACTATAACTTATCAAGGAATTGGTCAATCCTTGTGGCGTCATCGGAACTAGGGTTCAAGAGACCAGTTCTCTTAGGTTCTAATTCTCAAGACCAACATCTATTCTTCTTATCATCTCTATTATTGTTTTCTTGTGCTACTGTTTTTGTCCGTGTTGTTCATTTTCTTTGGGTCAAGTCTTTGTGTTCCTTGTTTCACAACGGTTCGAGTGTCTTATGCATCAAAGTGAGTTCTTTGGACAAGTTCCATAAGGGTTCACTAACCAACTGGGCTCCAACTTGATGGGAAACACGTTAGGAACTCATCATAAGAGCCTTTTTTGAGTTAAGGATCATGCAACTCAAGGAAACATAAATTGAATACAAGAGCAACAATGAACAAAAACTGAAAAAAAAAATAGAAATGATGAAAAAAAAGAAGACTGAAACAAAAATGTTGGTCGAAGGAAATAGACTCCAAGATGACTCATCTCTTGGACGCCACAAGGATCACCACTCCTTGATAAGTCCTCATTCTTTTTGGCACTTAAGGAGCAAGAAAGAACTCACTAAACAACAACAAAGTTGATGAAAAAAATTCATTCATTCATGTTGTGGTTTACAAGAGTACAAGAGGTGCCTTTAAATAAGCAAGTATTAACCCACGAACTAACTCTAGTTCAGCCTATAAACCTAACCTTATTAATGCTAATTAATACAAAAAGAAAAACCTTAGCAAAAAGGAGCATTTAATTCTAATTTTGACATTGAAAAGTTGGGTCCTCATTACTACAAAAAGGAAGAGAATATGCTGAAATCCTATTCCTAAATAAAGGGAGGTCAAATCAGATCATTATATGCTTTTTTTTTTCAAAAGGAAACAAATTGACTAAAGTAATCCTAACAAAACTTATTAAAAATGTCACTTTTAGTACCACATTAGAAGCAGATGTATTTTAAGTGAATTTTCCTTATTGGACTTTGTCCAAGTTGGGCTTATTGACTATAATTTGACGCTATATTTTCAGCTTGCCTCTTTCTTTGTTTTAGGCCTCAAGATCATTCAAATACAATGGTTCCATATTAATCATATTTTGGATCAACCCATTCATGGCTTGCTTCATGGCTATGGTCCTAGCTCTGGTTGATGTGAGACACGTTTGGAACCTGTCCTAAGAGCCTTCTTTGATATAAGGATCGTGCAACTCAAGGGAAGATGAATTAAACACAAGAACAATGAAGAACAAAAACTAAAGAAAATAGACACGAAGAAATAAGAATACTAAACAAAATGTTGGTCGAAGGAAGTAGACTCCAAGAGAACCCGTCTCTTGAATCCTAACTCCGGGACGCCACAAGGATCACCACTCCTTGATAAGCCCTCATTCTTTCTGGCACTCAAGGATAAGCAAGAAAGAACTCACTGAACAATAACAAAGTTGCTGAAAAGAAATTCATTCATTCATGTTGTGTTTGCAAGAGTACAAGAGGTGCCTATTTATAGGCAAGTATTAACCCACAAACTAACTCTAGTTCACCCCACAAACCTAACTTTATTAATGCTAATTAATACAAAAAGGAAATCCTAAGTCAAAAGGAGCATAATTCTAATTTTGAATTTGAAAAGGTTGGCTCCTCCTAAATGCAAAAAGCAAAGCAAATCAGATCATTATTTGCCTTTTATTGAAAAGGAAACAAATTGACTAAAATAATCATAATAAAACTTATTAAAAATGTCACTTTTAGTGACCACATGAGAAGCACATGTATTTTAAGTTAATTCTCCATATTGGGCCTTCTCCAAGCTGGGCTTGTTGACTATAATTTGGCTTCACATTTTCAGCTTGCCTCTTTCTTTGTTTTGGTCCTCAAAATCATTCAAATACAATGGTTCCATGTTAATCATATTTTGGATCAACTCATTCATGGCTTGCTTCATGGCTTTAGTCCTAGCTCTGGTCATTGGTCCTCCAATGCTTTGAAGTGGGTCTTGAATTTGTCCACGGCCCATTGTTTCTCTTAGCTTTCCCTCATCATCAAATGCTTCATTCCTCGATTGTACTCTATCACTGGTTATTGGTCCTCCCATGCTCAACAAGGAGGATTCACTTAAAATTCATGTCCTTCTCATGTACTTACTAAAAGTGACGTTTTTAAATATTATTTTAGTTAATTTGTTTTCTTTTTGAATAAAGAACATACAATCATAAATCTGATTTGTTTTGCTTTATGCATTAAAGAGGAGCCAACTTTTTCAAATTTAAAAATAGAATTAAATGCTACATTTTGCTTAAGGTTTCCTTTTTGTATTAATAAGCATTAATAAGGTTAGGTTTGTGGGCTGAACTACAGTTAGTTTGTGGGTTAATATTTACCTATAAAAGAAACTCATTCATTCATATTGTATTTGCAAGAGTACAAGAGGTGCCTATTTATAGGTAAATATTAACCCACAACCTAACCTTATTAATGCTCATTAATACAAAAAGGAAACCCTAAGCAAAAAGGAGCATTTAATTTTAATTTTGAATTTAAAAAAGTTGGCTCCTCTTTAATGCATAAAGCAAAAAAAATCAGATTTATGATTGCATATTTTTTATTCAAAAAGAAAACAAATTAACTAAAAGAATATTTAAAAACGTCACTTTTAGTGAGTACATGAGAAGGACATGAATTTTAAGTGAATCCTCATTGTTGAGCTTTCTTCACGAACAAGTGAACTCTTAATCATTGAGATCCTATGTGCCCAAAGACCCTCTTCGAGGAGTAGGAGGTCCAATGACAAGAGGTACGACAAAAGCCATGGAAGAGGCTTTGCAAGGATTGGTCTGAGAGCTTAAGAAGAAAGAGCCCATCTATTTGAAAGGTTTAAAGCAAATGACACCACCTTTTAATCCAAAAAGATTGATTATTTATTTGGAGGTCCAATTTGAAGATCTTAAAGGCTCAACCCAAGTCCAAGTAGAAGAGCTTGATTAAAAGAAGTCATATGTTTCATTAATGAGTTATGTGACTTTAGGATTAGATTTATTCCTTTTCAATTTATTTTGAATTTTCGTTTTATTTTTTATTTGATTTTTTCCAGATTAGTTTAGATCAGTTTTGATTGATTCTCACTTGTATTTATGAGGTCAACTTAAGATTTAATTCAAATTTGAATTTAAAATTAAAAAATAAAAGGATAAGCCTAATCTATAAGGAATCACTTATCCTATTAGGATTATTATTATGATTTCTATTATTATTTAAAGACCATATGGTGCCACTTTGCAAATCATATATGAATAATATTTTGAGTGCTTTTTCTCTTCAATTTCATGTGAGATTGTTAGGGTTCTTCATGTTCTTCCTTCCTAGAATACGGATTTGACTTATCAGGAGAATTGACCAACTTTTGTGGCGTCTTGTGTTTGGGGTTGCTAGAATTCTTTCTAAAGGTTCCATTCAGTCTCTCAATTGCATTGGATTGCTTTCATTGTTTTTCGTTATTACTCTAAGTTCTTGAGTTGCCTAAGACTTGTTCATGGGAGGTTCACCCTGCTTCTATCAAATTGGTAATTATACCAAAGGCTGAGTTCAGGCATTCTATCCTGTTGTTTACCTTCTAAACACCTAAGAGTTTGAACGCATCAAAACGTCCTATATCCTTTGAGTTTTGGGACGAAGTATATGTCTATCTTGAAGTTCAGAATCTATGCTTTCACCTCGTTTTAACGGAGTACCAATCCGAGTTTCTTGCAAAAAGTTATAGTTGATTAGATCCAAGACGTCATCTCCTTGTAACCAACATCTGTTTCATTCTTCTCAAATCTCCAAATCTATCAATAATTTGTTTCTTTGGTTCTTGATCATAAAAAAAAAAAAAGGCAAGGAAGAAAGATTGCTGAAAAAAACAAAAGAAAAAGGCCTTAAAAAAAGAGAGAAAAGAAAGGTCAACAAAAAAAAAGAGAGAAAAGATTTGATCTTGACCAGCAAGAATCAATTTTGAAATTTTGCTCACCCTTTAATTGATTTATCTTGTGTCTAGTGTGCTAATTCTCATATCTTGGTAAGAAAAGTTTTTATCTTGCACCATTATTTTTTAACTCCTCTTTGAGTCTCTCCTATTTGTGTCTAGAGGTTTGAGTTTTTCCCTCATTTGAATTCTTAAAGGTACTTTGCTATCTTGACCATTTGATTGCTACTCAAACTAACTTGATTCTCTTGACAAATCATCTGATTCCATTAAGAGCACCATAAGCACTGATGGAGCACAAGCTAGGCTTGTCAAAGGGGAGGAGTTTCAAGAGCTTGGTGGACATGGAAGGCATGATCATGTGACTGAATAAGGACTAAGACAATGAAGCAAGCTCTCAATGGATTGATTCAAGAAGTAATTGAACAAGAGCTCATCTACTTAGCTCAATTTTCAACCCAAAAGGCTTCAAGAGGCGTGTTCTTCATGGCTAGTATGTTAGAAACTGATCCAAGTTCAACAAACAAGGCCCAAATAGAAGAACTCACTTAAAGGAGCATATGCCAAGCTTGTGACCATTTAAGTAGCGTTCTTTTACTAAATTAGCAATTTTCATTTTTTTTATTATTTAATTCAGAAATAAGGCTTTTGACCATTAGTTTCCTATTTTGAATTTATTTGTGAGGACTTTTCAGATCTGATTTTATTTTCTATTTCTTGGGCACCACTTATTCAGCATGTATCTAATCTTATTTTTGTGTAAGGTGGTGCCATTCTAAATCTGAATGTGTTGATCATAAGAATTCCATTGAATTGATTGAACATGATGTCTTGCTAGATCTTGAAGAGAAAATTGTGCTAGATGTTATTAGCAATGATAGCTTTGTTGAGTCTAATTATGCTGCAAATGTAGTACAATTAGAAAGTGATTTTCATAATGTTGAGATTAACCCTGATTGTGAGCAACTTTTATATGAGAATCATGATTTACATGTTGCTAATGATTTGATTGAAAATTCTTTGGATAGTCGCATGCTAGTTTCAAGTAGTGCTAATAGTGTGATTCTTTTGGAAATTAGATCTTATGATTGCATTGATGTGATTGAGCATATTGACATGGTGATTGGAGATTTAGACTATGATGTTAGCTTGAATGGGTATGATAGAAACTGTTATCATGTTTTGGAAAAAGCCCATGAGCTAGAGTGGAAAAATAAGAGTTGCAGAAATGAGAGAAGAAAAGAGAGAAATAAGAAAGTAAAAGTCCAAAAAAATGTCAAAAGTGCAAGAGGAGTGAGTGAGAAGAAAAGTAAGAAAAGAAAGAAAAAGAGGAAGAAAAAAAGAGAAAAGAGAAATGAGAGAGAGCAAAAAGATAAGAGTGGAAAGATAATTGAGAGTTGTTTGAGAGAGAGTGAGAATAAGGTTAGTTTCACTAAACTTATTCCTTCTTCTTATGTTCCTTCACTTCATCTTCTTTGTCCTTCTTACTTAGTTTATGATTTTTGTAGTTTGTTTCGTCCTACTTTGTATTATAAAACCTTAGTTCCTCTTGAGTCCAATGTGATAATAAGTCCATTTGATAATTTAGTGTCTTCTTTCTCTAGTTCATCCATCTATGTCTTTCCATTTCATCCTTATTATGTTTTGTCTCCTCAAATTGTTTCTTGTATCCCTCCAATTCGTTTCATATTTTATGTGTTATGTGAGTCTCATGAGATATGTGTTTCCTTCTTTACTGCTTGTGTGTTTCATAAGTCATGTGCTTTCATGCTCCATTGTTGGCATTGTGTCCCATCTCATCCACATGAGTCTAGTATGTTCCATTCTCTTTCTAGTTCATTCCTTTCTTTTGGTTTTGAGTTAGTATGTACTTCTTTAGTCATTACTTCTCTATCTTTGTCTTACCATTGTGCATCATCATCTAATATTAAATTTGTCCAGATTTTGAGTTTATTGCATTATAATCACATCTGCCCAAATTTCATCCCGTATGATCTTTCTCATGCATTGGTTTTAATTAAGTCCTTTTGTGTCAAGTTTTGTTCCCATACCATTCCCCATGAATCCGCTAACACCTTGATTCCATTTAAGTTTTGTTGTTTCGAATTTGTGTTTAGCTATTTGTTACAGGTTTTGAGTAAGGTTGATGAAAGCTCTTGTTTTCCAATCCATGAAAATGAGTTGTATGTGATTCAAACAAATGGATTGCATAATAAGGTTTTTGATCCTGGAGATTGGATGCAAAAGCTTAGAGGAACATTTAAAGCCAATTTGCAACCAAGGGAGAATATTGTCTTACAAGTTAATGTGAAGATCAAAGCCACAAAACAACAATTAACTCTAAAAGGTAAGTATACTCCTTGTTATCTATTTGATTTTTTTAATCGTTCCCTTTCTTTTCATGTAGATTATGGAGATTCGAGGACGAATCCTTTAAAAGGGGGAGGGAATGATAGAATAAGGGCTAGGCATGAATTGCAAGAGTTTGGAGGTGAGCATGGAGAGCTTGGAAGACTTGATCAAGGTGTTGAACATAAAGCCCAAGCTTAAGTGAGATTATCAACTCCAAAATACAAGTTTCAGATCTAGGCCCAAGATAAGCCCATGGGAGGAGGTCATTAAAAGATCATGTGCTTCATTAAAATAGCATGTGACCTAAGTATTAATGGGCCTAATTAGTATTAATTTCGTTTTTATTAATTATGGGCTGAACTTTGTTAATTAATAAAGCCCAATTAGTCAAATAGTAGTATTTTTGATAGCCCACCTTGTAAATAAACATGTCATGTGCCAAACATGTGACTTCATTAATGTGTTGGCATGTTTATAAGGGCTTAGGTATTATTTTTTATGAATTTTCGTTATTTTATTTTAGAGTTTTATTTTATTAGTTTTCTAGGTCCAATAGGAGTGTTATTTGAGCCCAAAGTCTCCGAATCATATTAGGATTACTTGAGCCCAAATTAATTAGGGTTTCAAAGCTTATTAGGTTAGATTTAACCTTGCCTATTTAAGGCTAACTATTATGTACGTTTTGAAAGATTTGAATGATTAAAGTTTCATACTTTTGTGAGTTTCCTCTTGCGATTCTTTGAGTGCTAGAGAGAATACTATGACTTATCAAGGAATTGGTCAATCCTTGTGGCGTCACCGGAACTAGGGTTCAAGAGACCGGTTCTCTTGGGTTCTAATTCACCTCGACCAACATATCTTTTGTGTTTTCATCTTACTGTTTCTTTTTCTCAGTTTTTCGTGTTCCTTGAAATTGCAACGATCCGAGTGTCTTACATATCAAAGTGGGTTATTTGGACAGGTTCCATAAGGGTTCACTTATCAAATATTCTCCCTCGGCTGCAAATTTGTTTTAAATATTCCTCTAAGCTTTTGCAACCAATCGCTAGGATCAAAATTCTTCCAACCATTATATTGAACAAGGGAGTTATTTTCCAGCATTGGTGCACAAAATTTGAAATATTTCTTCATATCACTTTCACCAATATCCTGCCACAAAGAACTAGACACATACTCTACATAGCTAGACTCAAATGGAACCAAAGGGTTAGGGAAAATATGAAAGATGAAATTAGGACAAAACATGACACAAAAAGACTCAAAAGGGACTAAGGTGATGCAATGATCATATGGAAAGAAATTTGGATAGATTCGGATATAATTTATTAAATTCAAAATCTGGACAGATTTGACACATGTAGATGATGCATAATGATAGAACAAAAATGGAGATGTAATGACTAAAGAGACACACACTAACATGGAACAAGAAGAAGAGAATGAGTTGAATAGAAAATGGAACACAAAAGACTCATAAAGGTTAAATGGAATGACATAGAAGAATAAAGTAGAAAGAAGGAACTAAAGTAACAAATGGACTCAATATTAACTCATGCAATTTGGACTCAAAAGAGATTGCGGACTCTTGCAACAATGATGGATGACATAATTTAAAGAAATTAGAAACATAATGAGAAGGACAAAGAAAATACAACAAAGACACATGAGAAAGATGAGGTGAAGAAGGAAGAAGTTTTGTACAAACTTGATGAAAGACCCAAGCGGAACTCGTCCGATTGAACCTCCAATGACTCGGAATAAACCACAGATCGTGCTAGAATCAAATAGGACACACGAAATAACAAGAAAACACAAGATAGATGAACACGTTAAACTAGAAAAATATTATAATAATTATGAACGAAAATGATAAGAAAATAGGAAAGATAGGTTGGTCAATGGGATAAGACTCTAAGAGAACCCGTCTCTTAGAACCCTAGCCTTGGGACGCCACAAAGGAAAACCACTCCTTTGATAAATCTAAGAATTCTCTCAAGAACACAAGGGCTACAAGAGAAAACTCACAAGAAAAGAATATAAGTTCTTAAAATTTATTCTCATTAATCTGTCTTTCTCAAAAGTACATAGGTGGCTCCTTATATAAAGAAATAAGGCAACCAAAACCCTAAGCTAAAATTAAAAATGAAAATTACAATAAAAATAAGTAAATCTAATTAATCCTAAAGAAGATACCACAATCTAAATGACAAAGGAAACAAAATATTCTTGTAAATCACTCTAAAGGTGGAACCTTTTTGCTGAAAAGAAAAGAAAATCCTAGATTCTAATATTTAAAAATTAGGAAACAATTAAAACTTAATATCCAAGACACAATCTTTGACCATAGGACTTATTTCTGGATATTAAATTAAATAAACGAAAATTTCTAATAAAATCATATTAAAAACGTCACTATTCATGGTCACATGTAGAGCACATGATGTCTTCAAGTTAGCTCTTCCAAATGGGCTCCTTTTGGGTTTGGATCTGGACCTTGTATGGATAAGAGCATTATCACGCCTTTGGGCTCCTTTTGGACTGTAACTTGAACTAAATAACTGGGATTCAAAAATAGCAACTCTTACTCTATCATTTACAAAATTAGGAAGCTTTTTGTGACTTGGAGGCTAAGAACCTCAAAATAGGCAACTTTTTTCAACTTGCATTGCAATCATTCAAAATAGGAAACTAAATTGATTGATAAAGAAATCAATGCCCAAGAACAATTTTGACTTTTCTTTTCTTTTTTTCTTTTTTTTTTTGTTTTTTATTGGCGCTGTCACTATTGCCTTTTTTTTTGTCTTTTTGCAGCAGCCACTCAAGTTTTTTTTTTTGTTCACGAAATTTTTTTTGTTTTTTTTTTCAATTTTCTGGGCAACACTCACACAGGATAGAACACTAAAATAAATAAATAAATAAATTCAAATTTTTTTTAATTTTCAGAATTTTATCTGGACAACACAAACAAAAGTAGGAAACAAGGAAGAAAAGATGAACAAGTCACAAAAGGAAGAAACAAGATGGTAAGACAAGAAATTAATGGAAAAGCCACAAAGAAGAACAAGGGATAGATCTGAAACAAGAAAGGGATGGACGAAATAGAAAAGAAAGGACAAACCTTGAAGCTAACAAACCAAAGCGCTCTGATACCAAATGATGAAAGACCCAAGCGGAACTCGTCCGATCGAACCTTCAATGACTTGGAATGAACCACGGATCATGCTAGAATCAAATAGGACACATGAAATAACAAGAAAACACAAGATAGATGAACACGTTAAACTAGAAAAATAGGATAATAATTATGAACGAAAATGATAAGAAAATAGAAAAGATATGTTGGTCAATGGGATAAGACCCTAAGAGAACCCGTCCCTTAGAACCCTAGCCTTGGGACGGCACAAAGGAAAACCACTCCTTTGATAAGTCTAAGAATTCTCTCAAGAACACAAGGGATACAAGAGAAAAACTTACAAGAAAAGAACATAAGTTCTAAAAATTCATTCTCATTAATCTGCCTTTCTCAAAAGTACATAGGTGGCTCCTTATATAAAGAAATAAGGCAACCAAAACCCTAAGCTAAAATAAAAAATGAAAATTACAATAAAAATAAGTAAATCTAATTAATCCTAAAGAAGATACCACAATCTAAATGAAAAAGGAAACAAAATATTCCTCAAATCAATTAAAAGGTGGCACCTTTCTTATTTTAACTAATAGAAAATTCTAGAATCTAATCTTTAAAAATTAGGAAACAATCAAAACTTAATATCTAAGACAATCTTTGACCAAAAGCTCTTATTTCTGAAAATTAAATAAAATAAACGAAAATTATAAATAAATTAGCTTAAAGAAGATACCTTTTTAATTGATCACATGAGTGGCACATGATCACTTAAGTAATCTTCTCTAATTGGGCTTCTCTTGAGCTTAGATTTGAAACTTGTATTTTGGAGTTGATGATCACACCTACAAGCTCCTTTTGGGCTGCAACTTTAATCAAGTGAATGGGCTCTAATCCGTAGAGCTCTTGGATCACTTCAATGCTTTGATTCCTTACTCTTAACTTTGAACTCTTGCAAGCCATTCCCAGCCCTTACTCTATCATTCCCTCCCTCTTCGAAAGGATTCGTCCTCGAATCTCCATAATATACATGGAAGGAAAGGAAACGATTAAAAGCATCAAATAGATAATAAGGACTATATACTTACCATTTAAGCTTAATTGATGCATCTTTGCTTTAATCCATCCATGAACTTGAAGGAAATCAGTCTACCTTTGCTGCAAATGTTCGTCCAAGTCTTTGCAACCATAACATTGCTCCAGGGTCAAAAATCTTATTTTCAGTCATTAGTGAAGAAAATCTGGAAGCCTTCTTTGTATCATTTTCACCAATATTCTGCCACAAAGAACTAGACACAAACAGACTCAAATGAAACCAAAGGGGTAAGGAAAAGATGAAGGATGAAATTAGGACGAAATATGACACAAAAAGACTCAAAAGTGACTAAGGTGGTACAATGATCATATGAGAAGAAATCTGGACAAATTTGGATATAATTCATTAAATTCAAAATCTGGACAAATTTAACAAATATAGATGATGCGTAATGATAGAATAAATATGGAGATGTAATAACTAAAGGAACATATACTAACATAAAACAAGAAGACGAGAATGAAGTAGAAAGAGAATGGAACATAATAGACTTATATGGATAAGATGGGACACAATGCCTAAAATGGAGCATGAAAACACATGACTTATGAAATACACAAGCAACAAAGAAAGAAACACATATCTCATGAGACACTAAGTTATCAAATGAACGTGTTATCACATTGGACTCAAGAGAAATTAAGGTTCATAACACAAAGAGGGACGAAATAAACTACAAAACTCAGAAACTAAGTAAGAAGGACAAAGAAGATGAAGTGAAGGAATAAAAGAAGAGGGCAGAAGTTTAGTGAAACTAAGCTACACCTCACTTTCTCTCAAACAACTCTCAATTATCTTTCCACTCTTATCTTTTTGCTCTCTCTCATTTCTCTTTTCTCTCTTTTTCTTTCTTTTCTCACTTTTCTTCTCACTCACTCTTTTTGCATTCTTTGCATTTTTCTGGACTTTTTTTCTCTTGCAGCTCTTCTTTTTCTCGCTCATGCTTTCTCTCTTTCATTTGTCCTCTTAAGCTCACTCCTCATTCTCTCACAAATTTCATTCAAATGAATACATGACAATGGTTCAAGGGCTTTTTCCAAAACCAAAGAACAGTTTCTAACATGTGTATTCAAATCAACACAATCAAGGTCTCCAATCACCATGTCAATATACTCAATCTCATCAATACAATCATAAGAACCAATTTCAAAGGGAATCACATCATTAGTGCTACTAGAAGCTAGCATGCTATTATCCCTCAAATCATTAACAACATATGAATCATGATTGTCAACTAAAGGATGCAAACAATGATAATTTTCCTCATAAGCATAAGCAACATCATAAAATTCACTTTCTAATTGTGCTACAACATTAGATTCAACTTGCATACTAGGAGCACCACTAGAATCAAAGCTATCTAATGCAATACTAACAACATCTAGCTCAATTTTCTTCATTATAGGGTACAAACATTTAATCTCATCATCACATTCAACATTATTTGCAACACTATCCAAATCTAATGACTGATCATAAGAGATGCCATCACTAAAAGAGATTTGAGAGTTAGAAATACCTGTAGTGGATTCTCTTGTCTCATCATCACTTAGCTGAAGCCACAACTTCTTCATCCACTTGATCAACCTCCATCAAGTAGGCATCACAAGAATCTTGAACCACTGGAACTTGCACCTCTTCATAATGTTCAACAACATTCTTAGCTTTGGGAGGGTGTTCATGTAAATGAGATGATGCAAACTTTTTCCTCATGACCATTTTAATCTCACTCCATGTTGCAATAGAAGGCTCTCCTTTAATAGTGCGTCGGCACTCCATCCGTTTCCACCAAGAAGCAACCTTTT
Organism: Adenanthera pavonina; assembly: GCA_026686845.1. Classification (NCBI taxonomy): domain Eukaryota; kingdom Viridiplantae; phylum Streptophyta; class Magnoliopsida; order Fabales; family Fabaceae; genus Adenanthera; species Adenanthera pavonina. Next base: position 20,991,868 of record JAIVEN010000011.1, read on the forward strand.
TACCCAATCGAACGTAAGCACATTGTACCTTCTCTAACTCAGAGTAATTGCAACACCCTAATGCAAGTTCAACTTTTCTTTTCCAATCCATATAAACATCAAGATTTTTCTCGCCATGAAATAGCGGGATCTTCGGTTTGATGTTGCTAAGAATATTTGTGTGAGTATGAACCTTTGGATTGCGCCTTGCTTTAGTTTTAGAAGGAAACTCCAGGCGATCCAATTTTGCATTCACTTCCTCGATTTGATCATTGAAAGTCCTCAATAAGACTTTAAGATCAAATTGTCTACCAGCCATGCTTATATCCTGAAATGTTAGTGAAAACAAAGAGGAAAGAAATATGGACCTCACAAATCACTCTTTGATGTGTTTCCACTCAAAAATTTATTAGCACTCGTGTTTCACACAAAAAGATTAGCTTTTTCAATGATGCAAAACACTCTTGCCTTTTACCACTCAACTTGCTCCCTATGGTGTTCTTAATCAAATTCCAACAAATCAAAAGGAGAAGTATGTATGAAGTGGCAATCTCAAAACTAAAGTTCCAAAATTCAAAGTCCTCAAAGAATCAGATTTTAGGCCAACAATCAAGAATAAAGCGTGCACAAATATTGACCACTAGAAAGATTTTTATGGAAAGAAAAGGAAGGAAAATGTTGGTGATGAATTTAGGAAAGTGGTATGACAATTATGGAAGGAAAGGAAAGCACAAAATCTGGACAAAATCAAGAATAAAGCAAGATAGACACAAACAACAATTTAGGAAACTAAGAAAGAAAGGAAATAGGAAAGTAAAATCAAAGAAGGAAATAGGAAGTTAATGTCCAGCAAAAGAAAGAAGAATTTAGGAAACAAAGGGAGGAAGCAAAATAGGAAATTAGCAAATCCAATCAAATCCTTGTAGCTTACCACCCAAGTGTTGAAATTAGGAAACCTTATTGTGACTTGTATTGCAAGAACTACAAAATTAAGCAGCTTTCTCAACTTGCAATGCACTTAATCACAAATTAGGAAACTTTTAGCAATTTGTATCCAATAAAGATTCAAACTTACAATCCAAGTGCTAGAAAAAATCTGAAAGCAAATCTGATTTTTTTTTGGCTGTCACTCTATTTCTTTTCTTTTTTTTTTTTGCAGCCACTAAATTTCTTCTCTTTTTTTTTTGCACGAATTTTTTTCTTTCTTTTTTTTTTTTTTCAATTTTCTGGGCAACACTTACACAAGACAGAAAACTAACAATTTGAGCAAAAAAAAATAAATAAAGAAAGAAATTCGAATTTTTTTTTAATTTTATCTTAACACAATCACAATACAAAAATAGGACTAAGAAGAAAGAAAGGAGAAAAAGTCACAAAAGGGATAGATCTGATGGTAAAGCCACAAACTTTGAGAGATAAGAAAGAATCAAGCCACAAAGAAGAACAAGGGATAGATCTGAAACACAAGATGGAAATATGGATAGAGGGACGAAATAAAGAACAAGAAGAGAAAAGCACAAACCTTGAATCTAGCAAACCTAAGCTCTGATACCTTTCTTATTTTAACTAATAGAAAATTCTAGAATCTAATCATTAAAAATTAGGAAACAATCAAAACTTAATATCTAAGACAATCTTTGACCAAAAGCTCTTATTTCTGAAAATTAAATAAAATAAACCGAAAATTATAAATAAATTAGCTTAAAGAAGATTCCTTTTTAATTGATCACATGAGTGGCACATGATCACTTAAGTAATCTTCTCTAATTGGGCTTCTCTTGGGCTTGGATCTGAAACTTGTATTTTGGAGTTGATGATCACACCTACAAGCTCCTTTTGGGCTGCAACTTTAATCAAGTGAATGGGCCCTAATCCGTAGAGCTCTTGGATCACTTCAATGCTTTGATTCCTTGCTCTTAACTTTGAACTCTTGCAAGCCATGCCCAGCCCTTACTCTATCACAACACCTTGATCAAATCTTCCAAGCTCTCCATGCTCCGCTCCAAACTCTTGTAAGTTATTCCTAGCCCTTATTCTATCAGTTCCATTGTAAGAAATAGATGGTCCAACCTAAGAAGTCCAAATAGCTTGATTATGTTCTCTTCCATACAAGTTACAGATCCAAGCCCAAAGAGAGCCCACTTAGAGGAGATTACTTAAGTGATCATGTGCCACTCATGTGATCAACTAAAAAGGAGTCTTCTTTTTTCTATTTTATTTAGAATTTTCATTTTTTTTATTATTTAATTTTCAGAATAAGGCATATGGTCAAAAATCGTCTTGGATATTAAGATTTATTTGTTTCCTAATTTTTAAATATTAGAATATAGGATTTTCTTTTCTTTTTAGCAAAAAGGTGCCACCTTAAGGAGTGATTTCCAAGAATATTTTGTTTTCTTTTTTATTTATATTGTGGTGCCTTCTTTAGGATTAGATCTAATTATTTTCTTTGCTTTTATTGTAAATTTCATTTTTTTATTTTAACCTAGGGTTTTGGTTACCTTATTTCTTTATATAAGTAGCCACCTATGTCCTTTGGAGGAAAACAGATTAACGAGAATGAATTTTTAGAATTTATGTTCTTTTCTTGTGAGTTTTTCTTTTATATCCCTTGTGTTCTTGAGAAAATTCTTAGACTTATCAAAGGAGTGATTTTCCTTTGTGGTGTCCTTGGGCTAGGGTTCTATCATGATCCGTGGTTCATTCCGAGTCATTGGAGGTTCAATCAGACGAGTTCCGCTTGGGTCTTTCATCATTTGGTATCAGAGACAGGTTTGCTAGGTTCAAATTTTGTTCTTTCTTTTCTTTTCATCATTATTTCAACCATCCATTCCTTGTTTCAGATTTGTTTCGTCCTCCCTTTGTTGTTTCATCCCCTTCTATTTGTTCCATCTTCATATCTGTTTCCATATTGTTTTGTTCTTTTCTCTTCTTGTTTGTGGCATGATCTTCTTGTTTGTCCTCCATAGTTTGTGGCATCTTCATCTTCTTGTCTTGCCATCCTTTGTTCATTCTTTTTGAGATTTTGGAATTGCGTTTTTTTTTCTGTCTAGTTATTAAAAAAAATCAAAATATTGTTGCTGCAAATTAAGTGATTCTAGAATTGTGTTCTAGTTGAGTATTTCCATAAAAAAATGTGCTCAAAAAATAAATAAAAAATAGTGTTGCAGAAGTCTGATTAGTGGATCAAAAGTTCAGAAAAAAAATTCGATAAAAGAAAAAACTTGTTGCCATTGCAAAAAAAAGAAAGAAGAGCAAAAAAAAAAAAAGAAAGGAGCTTAAGAAAAATTAAAAAAACAAGAAAAAAAAGTGAAGAAAACTTGAATTTTTTTTTTGGTGGCTGAAAATTTCAGATTTGTTTTAAGATTTTCTCATGTACTTGATTTGCAAGTTAGAATCACTTTTGGATGTTAATTGTTTTCCCAATATCTAAAGTTTCCTATTTTGAAAGTTTGGGATTGCAAGTTGCCTAAATTAAGGTTCTTGGTCTCCTAATTTTTAAGAACTTGGGTGGTAAGCATCAAGGAGTTGCCTATTTGGTCCAATTTCCTATTTCTTTTTTAGATCCTAGTTTCCTATTTTATTTCTTTCTTTGTTTCCTAATTTCTCTTTGTACTGAATCATTAGTTTACTATCTTCTTCCTTGATTCTAATTTCCTATTTCCTTCCTTTCTTAGTTTCCTAATTTGTTGCTTGTGTCTATTGTCCAGATTTTGTGCTTTCCTTTCCTTCTATAATTGTCATGCCACTTTCCCAAATTCACCCCTAGCATTTTCCTTCCTTTTCTTTCCATAAAAACATGCTGCACATTTAATCTTTCTAGTGGTCAATATTTGTGCACGTTTTTACCTTCTTCAATACCATATTACATGCTCATTGTAATCAAACTTGCTGCACATTATCCTTCTTGATTGTTGGTCTAAAATCTGATTCTTTGAAGACTTTGACTTTTGGAACTTTAGTTTTGTGATTGCCACTTCATATATACTTCTCCTTTTGATTTGTTAGAATTTGATCAACAACACTATATGATGGGAGACACGTTAGGAACCTGTCCTAAGAGTCTTCTTTGATATAAGGATCGTGCAACTCAAGGAAAGATGGATTGAGCACAAGAACAATGAAGAACAACAATGAACAAAAACTAAAGAAAATAGACACGATGAAATAAGAAGACTGAACAAAATGTTGGTTGAAGGAAGTAGACTCCAAGAGAACCCGTCTCTTGAATCCTAACTCCGGGATGCCACAAGGATCACCACTCCTTGATAAGTCCTCATTCTTTCTGGCACTCAAGGATAAGCAAGAAAGAACTCACTGAACAACAACAAAGTTGCTGAAAAGAAATTCATTCATTCCTGTTGTGGTTTGCAAGAGTACAAGAGGTGCCTATTTATAGGCAAGTATTAACCCATAAACTAACTCTAGTTCACCTCACAAACCTAACCTTATTAATGCTAATAAATACAAAAAGGAAATCCTAAGTCAAAAGGAGCATTTAATTCTAATTTTGAATTTGAAAAGGTTGGCTCCTCTTAAATGCATAAAGCAAAGCAAAACAGATCATTATTTGCCTTTTATTTAAAAGGAAACAAATTGACTAAAATAATCATAATAAAACTTTTTAAAAACGTCACTTTTAGTGACCACATGAGAAGCACATGTATTTTAAGTGAATTCTCCATATTGGGCCTTCTCCAAGTTGGGCTTGTTGACGATAATTTGGCTCCACATTTTCAGCTTGCCTCTTTCTTTGTTTTGGGCCTCAAAATCATTCAAATACAATGGTTCCATGTTAATCATATTTTGAATCAACCCATTCATGGCTTGTTTCATGGCTTTAGTCCTAGCTCTGGTCATTGGTCCTCCAATGCCTTGAAGTGGGTCTTGAATTTGTCCATGGTCCATTGTTTCCCTTAACTTGCCTTCATCATTCCCTCCCTCCTGAAAAGGATTCGTCCTCGAATCTGAAATGTCAAAAAGAGAGAGGTTAGCCACATTAAAGGTTGCGCTTACATTTCCATAAGTATGAGGCAAATCAATTTTATAAGCATTATCATTTATCCTTTCCAAAACTTGAAAAGGACCATCGCCTCTTGGGTGCAATTTGGATTTCCTTTGTTCAGGAAACCTCTCTTTCCTTAGATGAACCCACACCCAATCTCCAGGCTCGAAGACAACCTTCCTGCGACCTTTGTTAGCCTGTTGAGCATATTGCTCATTTTTCCTCTCAATGTTTGCTTTTACCTTAGCATGTAAGTCCTACACAAACTTAGCTCTCTTTTCAGCATCAAAGTTAGCAAACTCAGTAACAAGCAAATGAAGAATATCAAGTGGAGTCAAAGGATTGAACCCATAGACAACTTCAAAAGGAGAATAACTAGTAGTAGAATGCATAGCTCGGTTATATACAAACTCCACATGAGGTAAACACTTTTCCCAATTTTTAAGATTTTTATGCAATATAGCACGAAATAAAGAAGAAAGTGTTCGATTTACTACCTCTGTTTGCCCATCCGTTTGGGGATGTGCAACTGTTGAAAACACAAGCTTAGTTCCCAGTTTAGTCCATAAAGTTTTTCAGAAATGACTCAAGAATTTAACATCACGTTCACTAACAATGGACCTGGGTAAACTATGCAATTTAACTATCTCCTTAAAGAACAGATCAGAGATGTTAACAGCATCATGTGTTTTAGAACAAGCAATGAAATGAGCCATCTTGCTAAACCTATCCACCACAACAAATACACTATCCTTACCAGCAGGGGACTTAGGCAATCCAAGCACAAAATCCATAGAAATGTCCACCCAAGGATGTGAAGGAACAGGCAAAGGTGTATATAATCCATGGGGATGCACTCGAGATTTAGCATGCTTGCACACAATGCATTTATCACACACGGAAACAACATCCTTGCGCATATATGGCCAATAAAAATGATCTTTCATCATAGCCAAAGTCTTATCAACTCCAAAATGACCCATTAAACCTCCTCCATGAGATTCTTTAACCAAAAGCTCACGCATAGAACATGCAGGAACACATAGCTTACTTCCCTTAAACAAGAACCCATCAAATCTATAAAAATCATCAACACCATGATTCTCACACAATTTCCAAGTTTCAGCAAAGTCAACATCACATTCATACATGCTTTTCAAGGATCCAAAACCAATCAACTTAGCTTGCATAGATGTAATGAGACTATATCTCCTAGACAATGCATCGGCAACAACATTTTCCTTACCATGCTTATGTTTCAAAACATATGGAAAAGATTCAATAAACTCAAGCCAAACAGCATGTCTTTTGTTCAATTTGTTTTGGGTCTTAAGGTATTTTAAACTTTCATGATCAGAATGCAAAACAAATTCATTAGACCACAGATAATGTTGCCAATGTTCTAAGGTTCTTTTTAGTGCATACAACTCTTTATCATATGTAGAATAATTCAAGCATGCACCACTAAGCTTCTCACTAAAATATGCAATTGGTCTAGCCTTTTGCATCAAAACAGCTCCAATTCCAATACCGGAAGCATCACATTCAACTTCAAAAACCTTAGAAAAGTCAGGAAGAATAAGTAGAGGAGCATTGGTTAGCTTATCTTTTAGTGTTTGAAAAGCCCTCTCTTGTGCCTCACCCCATTTAAACACATCATTGTTCTTTACCAGTTCATTTAGAGGTGTAGCAATGGTTGAGAAGTCCCGCACAAATCTTCGGTAGAAACTTGCAAGTCCATGGAAACTCCTCACTTCATTTGCATTCCTTGGTGTAGGCCAATCGTGGATAGCTTTCACTTTCTCCTCATCCACTCGAATCCCTTCAGCACCTACAACAAACCCAAGGAAGACAACAGAATCCAAACAAAAAGAACATTTCTCTAAATTGGCAAAGAGTCTATTTTCACGTAAGATATCAAATACAGCACGCAAATGTTCAGCATGCTCATCAAGACTCTTAGAAAACACCAAAATATCATCAAAGTATACGACCACAAACTTTCCTATGTAGGGACAAAAAACATGATTCATAAGACTCATAAATGTGCTAGGAGCATTAGTCAAACCAAACGGCATAACTAACCACTCATACAACCTAAACTTAGTCTTAAAAGCAGTCTTCCATTCATCCCCTTCTTTCATCCTAATCTGATGATATCCACTCCTAAGATCTATCTTTGAAAATAAACAAGTACCATGCAGTTAATCTAGCATGTCATCTAACCGAGGAATGGGATATCGATACTTAATTGTAATTTTGTTGATGGCACGACAATCTACACACCTTCTCCACTTGTCATCTTTCTTGGGCACCAAAATGACTGGAACAGCACATGGACTAAGGCTTTCTTTCACGAACCCCTTTTTCAGTAGTTCCTCAAATTGCCTTTGAATTTCCTTAGTCTCCTCTGGATTTGCCCTATATGCAGGCCTATTTGGAATAGATGCTCCAAGGATGAAGTCAATCCTATGCTCAATGCCTCTTATTGGGGGCAACCCATCTGGTATCTCCTCTGGAAATAATTCCTTATATTCCTACAACAAGCTCAAAACACTAGAAGGAAGAGAGTTATCTAAATCAGAAATAGTTAGATACACTTCCTTATACATAAGTACAAAGGAAGGTTCACAAAACAAAGCTCTTTTGATTTCTCCTCCTCCAACAAACAAAGTTACTTTTGTTTCTTCACTCTCATTCTTTTTCAGAAAGCTCCTTTGCTCTTTTCTTTTGAGCTCACTTGCTTTTCTTTCTTTCTCATGCTCTTTCTTTTCTTTTTCTTTCATTTTACTCTCTTGCGTAATTCTCCGTTGGTCTTCAAGAGCCTGCACTGGACTAAGAGGTGTTAGCACAATGGTCTTATTATTATACTCAAATGAGTACCTGTTAGTGTAACCATCATACTTAATCCTCCTATCATACTGTCATGGCCTACCAAGTAACAAGTGTCCAACATGCTTACAACATCACATAAAACCTCATCTTTATAGCTACCTATGGAAAGTGCTACAATCACTTGTTTAGTTACCTTAGCATCCCCACTTTCATTAAACCACAGCAAATTATAAGGTGTAGGATGCTTCAAAGTTGGTAAACCAAGTTTCTCAACTAACAAGGTGCTTGCTACATTGGTACAACTACCATTATCAATGATAAGATTGCATACCTTATTATTAATGAAACATCTAGTATGAAACAAATTCTCGCGTTGCTCTCTCTCATGGCCCACCTTTGGCTGTATGTTAAGAGCACGCCTGGATACCAATACTTCTCCTTCAACGGCCTCAGCTATCTCCACATCAGAATCATCTTCACTAGAGTTTAACTCGGCCTCCTTCGTCTCTTCATCACTGCTTTCACTAGTCACACAACCATTCTCAAGAGCAATCATAGTTCTTTTAGTGGGACATTGTGAAGCAATATGACCAAAACCTTGACATTTAAAACATTTAACTTTAGAAGAATTAGAAGAAGAAAATTTAGAAGACTTACCTTTAGAACTAGGAATCTGTTCTTTCAACTTGTTCTTTTCCTCAGGTTTGGGCTCTCCTTTCCATTTGGAAGGCACATTATATTCCTTTGATCTGCCATAGGATTTATATTCCATGTTTGAACTCCCATATGACTTCACTTTCTGTTTTGCCTTCAAGTGCCTTTCAACTTTAATGGCTTTGTTTGCTCAGGATCTTCATCTACATGGGCCTTTATCATGGACATCTCCATCTCCTGGTAATAACCCTCCACACTCATGGTTCCTTGTTTTAGTTTTTGAAGCTTCATGTGTACATCCCTATGGTAATGATTTGGCACATATCGTTTTCTCATAATTGTCTTCATTTCGTGCCATGTCCTAACAGGACCCTCTCCAGGTCTTGATAGAAGTTAGAAGTAGGGTGAACCTCCCAAGAACAAGTCTTAGGCAACTCAAGAACCCAACCAAAAATAACGGAAGCAATCCAATGCAATTGAGAGACCGAATGGAACCTCTAGAGAGAACTCTAGCAACCCCAAACACAAGACGCCACAAGAGTTGGTCAATTCTCTTGATAAGTCGAATCCGTATTCTAGGAAGAACACGAAGAACCCTAACAATCTCACACGAAATTGAAGAGAGAAATCACTCAAAATATTATTCAAATCTGATTTGCAGTGTGGCACCATATGGTCTATAAATAATAATAGAAATCCTAATCCTAGTCCTAATAGAATAAGTGATTCCTTATAGATAAGGCTTATCCTTTTGTTTTTTTACTTTTAAATTCAAATTTGAATTAAATCTTAAGTTGGCCTCATAAATACAAGTGAGAACCAATCAAAAACTGATCTAATCTAATCTGGAAAAAATCAAATCAAAAATAAAACGAAAATTCAAAATAAATTAAAAAGGAATAAATCTAATCCTAAAGTCACATGACTCATTAATGAAGCACATGACTTCCTTTAATCAAGCTCTTCTATTTGGACTTGGGTTGGGCCTTTAAGATCTTCAAATTGGGCCTCCAAATAAATGATCATTCTTTTTGGATTAGAAGGTGGGTCCATTTGCTCTAAGTCTTCCAAATAGATGGGCTCTTTCTCCTTAAGCTCTTGGACCAATCCTTGCAAGGCCTCTTTCATGGCTTTTGTCCTACCTCTTGTCATTGGGCCTCCTACTCCTTGAAGAGGGTCTTTGGGCACATTGGATCTCCATGATTGAGAGTTCACCTGTTCTCTATCAGTTCTCCTCCTAGTACTACACAACTGGTTCCACCAAATACTAGCATAGTCAGTAAAGTCAACAGCAGCCAATCTTACATTGCTTTCCTCATAATATGAATTGCATTCAAACACGAGCTCCACGCACCTTTCCCACTCTAAGTAACCATCAGGATCAACTTTCCCTTGGAAGGAAGGAATCTTCATTTTTATATTGGAAAGGGGATCCTTCTTATGCTCTTGGTTATGTCTAAATGTATGCCGGCTTTGTCTAGTTCTTCTTGGTTGCAACTCTTCCTCCTCAAATTCAGTTCCCACCTCTTCTTCACCATCATCAGAATAGATCATATGGTGCTTTCCTCGACTTGTTTTAGAATGAGAAAGGGAAGCTTCCATCACATCTAATCTCATACTCAATTTCTTGAGCTGATCATTTATGGAGTCCATAAAGAGCTTCAAATCTGGCATTTGAGTTTCACTACCACCAGACATGTTTCCAAGAACCTGAAATGTTAGTGCAAATTCAAAGAGCAATGGACCTCACCACTCTCTCACGTGTTACACTCAAGAATGATGTAAGTTCACTCGTGTTTTACACACTTTAAAGGCTTTTTCCAGAAATGATATAATTACACTCTTGCCTTTTACCACTCACTCTTGCTTCATATGAGAGTGCAAAATTGAATCTGAACTTAAATCAAGAAGCAATGTTTTAAGTGGCAATCTCAAAGTCAAAGATCCAAAAATTCAAATTCTCAAAAGAGTTTAAAACAATGTTGACCAACAAACAAAGATGGATTTTCTGTTTTCAAGAAAAGAAACCGAATTTTCCGGTCAAGAAAAGAAAAGAAAATGTTGAAAATTAAGATAATGAAGCACACCAAAAGGAAGGAACTGATTTTAGAGATTTGAACAGAATAAAAGGACAATAACAAATTAGGAAAAATAAGATAGGAAGGGATTTGGATAGAGTTTACTAGAAGAGTAAAATTCTAAAAAGTAATATGAAAGCAACTTACCACCCAAGTGAAATGAATATAGACTCCTTTTGTGACTTGGGAACAAAAGCTTCAAATTTGGTAATTCAGAAACAAACAACCCACAAATAAAGGGATGCAATTCCAGCAATTAATGCAAATCAATCCAAAGGAAATTCAAACTTCAAAGGTGCTCAATTCTGGAAAGTTTTTTTTTGTACGATTTTTTTTTCACTATTGTTTTCTTTTTTTTTTTTTTTGTTGCAGCACCCACAATTTCTCCTTTTTTTTTCGAATTTCGTTTTTTTTCTTTTGAATACTCTTAACTAATACACAATGGATAGAAGCTAACAAATTGCAGCAACAATATTTTTTTTTCTTTTGAAAGACTCAAATCTGGAAATCACAAATTCTGGACAACAAAATAAAAAAATGGAGAAAGATAACCAAGCCACCAAGAGAAAGAAGATCAATAAGGATGGTAAGTGATAGAATAAGGGCTAGGAATGACTTACAAGAGTTTGGAGCGGAGCATGAAGAGCTTGGAAGACTTGATCAAGGTGTTGAACATAAAGCCCAAGCTTAAGTGAGATTATCAACTCCAAAATACAAGTTTCAAATCCAAGCCCAAGATAAGCCCATTGGAGGAGGTCATTAAAAGATCATGTGCTTTATTAAAATAGCAAGTGACCTAAGTATTATTGGGCTTAATTAGTGTTAATTTCGTTTTTATTAATTTTGGGCTGAACTTTGTTAATTAATAAAGCCCAATTAGTTAATTAGTAGTCTTTTTGATAGCCTATCTTGTAAATAAACATGTCATGTGCCAAACATGTGACTTCATTAATGTGGTGGCATGTTTATAAGGGCTTAGGTCTTATTTTTATTATTTTCTTATGAATTTTCGTTATTTTATTTTAGGATTTTATTTTATTAGTTTTCTAGGTCCAATAGGAGTGTTGTGTGGGCCTAAGTCTCCTAATCCTATTAGGATTACTTAAGCCCAAATTAATTAGGGTTTCTAGGCTTATTAGGTTAGATTTTACCTTGCCTACTTAAGGCTAACTTTCATGTACGTTTTAAAGATTAGAATGATTAAAGTTTCATACTTCTGTGAGTTTCCTCTTGCGATTCTTTAAGTGCTAGAGAGAATACTATGACTTATCAAGGAATTGGTCCTTCCTTGTGGCGTCACCGGAACAAGGGTTCAAGAGACCGGTTCTCTTGGGTTCTAATTCACCTAGACCAACATATCTTGTGTGCTTTCTTATTCATTCTTTTCTTTGTGTGTCTTTCTTCTTGCTATTTTCAATTTTCCAGTTTTTGTGTTCCTTGTTGTTGTAACGATCCGAGTGTTATTCGTTAAAAGTGGGTTCTTTGGACGAGTTCCATAAGGGTTCACTTATCATTTGGCATCAGAGTTTTGGTTTGTAAATCAAGGTGTGTTCTCTATTTTGCTTGTTTCCTTGTTTCAATCCATCTTCGTTGCTTAAAACAAAAAACAAAAATTTCACGTCACTGTTTATCGGCACTGTTTCATTTCACTGTTCACTAAACACTGTTTTCGATCACTGTATATCGTACTGTTCCGAACTGTTTTTTCGTGATTAGTGTTCATCATCACTGTTTATGCATTGTTCACCAAAACTGTTTTCGAGTACTGTTCACGGATACTGTTTCGGGTTACTGTTCAAAAATCTAAAAAAAATTAGATTGATTGCTGCCCAAAAAAAAAAAAGAATATAGCAGCAACTAAAAAAAAATAGCAGAAAAAAAATTAAAAAAAAATTCTGAAAAAAAAAGTGAGATTTATTGTTGAAAAGAAAAATATATATATATATATAGCAGCAACAAAAAAAAAGGTAGTAAAAAAAAATATTATTTGATTGGATTCGATTTGAGGCTATTGACTTAATTTATCAACTTTGGTGGCAAGTCTCATTAAAATATTTATAATTTCTCTTTCCTTATCAGTTCCTACAAATTGTCATCCTTCTTTGTTCTATTTCCTTCATATTTCTCTTGTTGGAAATTTCAGTTCCTTTGTACTCATTTTATGTTGGTTATTGTTTAATTAAATTAGGATCTTTGTTTTACACTAACAATTTCAGATTATAAACATGACTGTTGGAGAAGTTGATCTTAAGGCCTTATTAAGGACTTTCAATGATCAAATTAAGGAAGTAAATGCAAAATTGGATCGCTTGGAGTTTCCTTCTAAAACCAAAGCAAGGCGTAATCCAAAGGTTCCTGTTCACACAGATATTCTTAGCAAGATCAAACAGAAGATCCCACTATTTCATGGTGAGAAAAATCCCGATGTTTACTTGGATTGGGAAAGAAAAGTTGAACAAGTCTTCGCAAGTTGCAACTACTCCGAAATAGAGAAGGCACAATGTGCTTACCTTCGATTGGATAAAAAGGTTGCTGCTGGTGGAAACGAATGGAAACTAGACAAGCTACGAATGGTAAACCTTCCATTATAGCATGGAATGAAATGAGAGCAGCCTTGAGGCAAAAATACATGACATCCAAAGCTAAGAGTGTGGTTGAACATTCTAAGGAGATACAAGTGCCCATGGTTCAAGATTCATATGATTCCCAACTTGAGAAAGTCAATCAAGTGGATGAACAAGTTGCTACATTGACAAATGTTGTGACAAGAGAGTTAACTATGCTTAAAGGTATGTCTAATTCTCGAATCTCTTGTGATGATACCTCTTGTATTGAAGTAGATGATTTAGGATGTATTAGTCCTAGTAAGTTGAATCATGTTGATGATATTTCTTATGTTAGATCAATTGAGTTGGAAATTAAATCTAAATGTGTTGATCATAAGAATTCCATTGAATTGATTGAACATGATGTCTTGCTAGATCTTGAAGAGAAAATTGTGCTAGATGTTATTAGCAATGATAGCTTTGTTGAGTCTAGTTGCCCTGCAAATGTAGTACAATTAGAAAGTGATTTTCATGATGTTGAGATTAACCCTGATTGTGAGCAACTTTTACATGAGAATCATGATTTACATGTTGCTAATGATTTGATTGAAAATTCTTTGGATAGTAGCATACTAATTCCTAGTAGTCCTAATGATGTGATTTCATTGAAAGTTGGTTCTTATGCTTACACTGATGAGATTGAGCATGTTGACATGGTGATTGGAGATTTTTATTGTGTTGATTTTAATGGGCATGTTAAAAACTGTTCTTATGTTTCCGATAAAGCCTATAAACCATTACCATGTATTCATTTGTGTGAAAATCATGAGAACTTGAAGAGTAAGCTAGAGTGGAAAAATGAGAATGGTAGAAATGAGAGAAGAAAAGAGACATGTAAGAGAGAAAGTGTCCAGAAAAATGAAAAGAATGCAAAAAGAGTATGAGAGAAGAGAAGTGAGAAGAGTAAAAAAGAGGAAGAAAAAGAGGAAAAAGAGAAAAGAAAAAGAGAGTTTGAGGAAGAATGAGAGTGAAGGTGAGTTTAAAGTAGTTTATACAAAGCTCCTTCCTTCTGCATCTCATCTTTCTTATGTGTCTTCATTGTGTTTTCTTCTTCCTTTTCATTATGTTTCTAATTTCTTTAAATTATGTCATCCATCATTGTTGCATGAATCCGCAATTTCTTTTGAGTTTAAATTGCATGAGTCAATAATGAGTTCATTAGTTACTTTAGTACCTTCTTTCTCTAGTTTATCCTTCTATGTCATTCCATTTCACCTTTATGAATCTTTTGTGTTCCATTTTCTATTCAACTCATTCTCTTCTTCTTGTTCTATGTTAGTGTGTGTCTCTTTAGTCATTTCTTCTCCATCTTTGTTCTATCATTATGCATCATCTACATGTGTCAAATCTGTCCAGATTTTGAATTTAATGAATTACATCCAAATCTGTCCAAATTTCTTTCCATATGATCATTGCATCACCTTAGTCCCTTTTGAGTCTTTTTGTGTCATGTTTTGTCCTAATTTCATCCTTCATATTTTCCCTAACCCTTTGGTTTCATTTGAGTCTAGCTATGTAGAGTATGTGTCTAGTTCTTTGTGGCAGGATATTGGTGAAAGTGATATGAAGAAATATTTCAAATTTTGTGCACCAATGCTGGAAAATAAGTCCCTTGTTCGACATAATGGTCGGAAGATTTTTGATCCTAGCGATTGGTTGCAAAAGCTTAGAGGAATATTTAAAACAAATTTGCAGCCGAGGGAGAATATTGTCTTTCAAGTTTATTTGAAGATTAAAGTCACAAAGCATCAATTAATTCGAAAAGGTAAGTATACTCCTTATTATCTATTTGATGCTTTTAATCGTTCCCTTTCTTTGCATTCTTTCAAGTTTATAAGGATCGTGCAACTCAAGGAAAAATGAATTGAGCACAAGAACAATGAAGAACAACAATGAACAAGAACTAAAGAAAATAGACACGATAAAATAAGAAGGCTGAACAAAAAATTGGTCAAAGGAAGTAGACTCCAAGAGAACCCGTCTCTTGAATCCTAACTCCGGGACGCCACAAGGATCACCACTCCTTCATAAGTCCTCATTCTTTCTGGCGCTCAAGGATAGGCAAGAAAGAACTCACTGAATAACAACAAAGTTGCTGGAAAAAAATTCATTCATTCATATTGTGTTCAAAACCTTACAAAGTGGTGCCTATTTATAGATGGAAAAAGGCAACCAAGAATCCCTAGGAATAATAAGCATTAAATATTCCTAAAAGGTGACACCTCATTATACAATGAATCTGGACATAAGGTGCTGAATTAATTCTCCAAAGATGGCTCCTATCACCTTTTTCAAATTAGGAAACAAACTTAAAAAGAAATCAGCAAAAAGTAGCCTAATTTAAATAGGAAACTTTTGACCTAAATATTAATCATATAAAAACGTCACTTTTAATGGTCACATGAGAAGCACACATTGTCTTTTGGGCTTGGACCATTAACTTATATGATTGAAAGTATTTTCCATACTTTCTAACTCTTATTTCATCGTGTCTATTTTCTTTAGTTTTTGTTCATTGTTGTTCTTCGTTGTTCTTGCGTTCAATTCATCTTTCCTTGAGTTGCACGATCTCTGATACCAAATGATGGGAGACACGTTAGGAACCCGTCCTAAGAGCCTTCTTTGATATAAAGATTGTGCAACTCAAGGAAAGATGAATTGAACGTAAGAACAACAATGAACAAAAACTAAAGAAAATAGACACGATGAAATAAGAAGACTGAACAAAATGTTGGTCGAAGGAAATAGACTCCAAGAGAACCCGTCTCTTGAATCCTAACTCCGGGACACCACAAGGATCACCACTCCTTGATAAGTCCTCATTCTTTCTGGCACTCAAGGATAAGCAAGAAAGAACTCACAGAACAACAATAAAGTTGCTGAAAAGAAATTCATTCATTCATGTTGTGGTTTGCAAGAGTACAAGAGGTGCCTATTTATAGGCAAGTATTAACCCACAAACTAACTCTAGTTCACACCACAAACCTAACCTTATTAATGCTAATTAATACAAAAAGGAAATCCTAAGTAAAAAGGAGCATTTAATTCTAATTTTGAATTTGAAAAGGTTGGCTCCTCTTAAATGCATAAAGCAAAGCAAATCAGATCATTATTTGCCTTTTATTGAAAAGGAAACAAATTGACTAAAATAATCCTAATAAAACTTATTAAAAACGTCACTTTTAGTGACCACATGAGAAGCACATGTATTTGAAGTGAATCTCCATGTTGGGCCTTCTCCAAGTTGGGCTTGTTGACTATAATTTGGCTCCACATTTTCAGCTTGCCTCTTTCTTTGTTTTGGGCCTCAAAATCATTGAAATGCAATGGTTCCATGTTAATCATTTTTGAATCACCCCATTCATGGCTTTTGTTCTAGCTCTAGTCATTGGTCCTCCAATGCCTTGAAGTGGGTCTTGAATTTGTCCATGGTCCATTGTTGCTCTTAGCTTGCCCTCATCATCAAATGCTTCATGCCTCTATCGTATTCTATCATATATGGAAAGAAAGTGAACGATTAAAAACAACAAATAAAGAATAGGGAATATACTTACTTTTCAAGCCTAATTGATTCCTCTTCTCTTCAACCCCTGCTTGAGCTTGTGGTGTAATAATGATTCTTGACCACAAATTCATCCCTTTCAAGGTTTCATCTTTACAATCTTGCATTCCAAACCAATCTCCGGGATCGAAAACCTTGTAATGACAATTCGTTTGGATTGCATATGACTTGTTGTCATCCATTTGTAGATAAGAACTGGGTTTTCCCTTCATAACATCTACAATAATAACATGTAACAAAGAACTAGAGGCAAATTCGACACAACAAGACTCAAGGAAAATTGAGATAGTAGAGTAAACATATGGGATGAAAGCTAGGTAGATTTTCACATTATGTGCTAAGTTCAAAATTTGGAAAGATTTGACACCTATGGATGATGCACATTGACAAGACAAGGATGGAGCATAGCTCACAAGAGGAATACATAAGGATGAAAACAAAGCATCACACAGTTGGATGGAATAAAAAGAGAATGGGTTACTGGATAGAAAATGGAACACACTGATACGTGAACCTTTATGGAATCAATCTAAAGAACTCACTTTGATGTATATGACACCTGGATCTTTGCGAAACAAGGGACACAAAGACTGGAAAATTGAAAAACAGTAAGAAGAAAGACACAAAAAGAAGAGAATGAACAAGAAAGCATACAAAATATGTTGGTCTAGGTGAATTAGAACCCAAGAGAACCGGTCTCTTGAATCCTAGTTCCGGTGACGCCACAAGGATTGACCAATTCCTTGATAAGTCATAGTATTCTCTCTAGCACTCAAAGAATCGCAAGAGGAAACTCATAAAGGTCTGAAACTTTAATCACTCAAATCTTCAAAAATGTACATGAAAATTAACCTTAAATAGGCAAGGTTAAATCTAACCTAATAAGCCTAGAAACCCTAATTAATTTGGGCTTAAGTGATCCTAATAGGACTAGGAGACTTTAGGCCCAAACAACACTCCTATTGGACATAGGAAACTAGTAAAATAAAATAACGAAAATTCATAAGAAAATAATAAAAATAATGTTTAAGCCCTTATAAACATACCAACACATTAATGAACTCACATGTTTGGCACATGACATGTTTATTTACAAGTTGGGCCATCAAAAAGACTATTAATTAACCAATTGGGCTTTATTAATTAACAAAGTTCAGTCCATAATTAATAAAAATGAAATTAATACTAATTAAGCCCAATAATGCTTAAGTTACATGCTATTTTAGTGAAGCACATGATCTTTTAAGTAATCTCTTCCAATGGGCTTCTCTTGGGATTGAATCTTTCTAAGTGATAAGGCCTCCTCCCATGTTCTTGAATTTGTACAAGCCATCCTCTATCATTCCCTCCCTCTTCGAAAGATTCGTCCTCGAATCTCCATAATCTACATGGAAGGAAAGCGAACAATTAAACGCATCAAATAAATTATATGGAGTATACATACCTTTTAAGCTTGATTGATGCATCTTTTCTTTAATCCTTCCATAAACTTGAAGGACATCATTCTCCCTTGACTGCAAATTTGTTTTAAATATTCCTCTACGCTTTTGCAAACAATAGCCAAGATAAAAAATCTTCCAACCATTGTGTCGAACAAGGGACTTATTTTCCAGCATTGGTGCACAAAATTTGAAATCTTTCTTCATATCTTGCCATAAAGAACTAGACACAAACTCGACACAGGTAGACTCAAATGGAACCAAAGGGTTAGGGAAAATATGAACGATGAAATTAGGACAAAACATGACACAAAAAGACTCAAAAGGGTAGGTAATGCAATAATCATATGGGAAGAAATCTGGACAGATTTGGATGTAATTCATTAAATTCAGAATCTGGACAGATTTGACACATGTAGATGATGTATAATTATAGAACAAAGATGGAGAAGAAATGACTAAAGGGACACATACTAACATAGAACAAGAAGAAGAGAATGAGTTGAATAGAAAATGGAACACAAAAGACTCATGAAGGTGAAATGGGATAAACCAACAAACAGCCAAAAAGACACATGACTTATGAGACACACAATAAACATAAAACATAAAATGGATAGGAACTACTTCACTAATACATAAGAAATACAAAACACTATGATGATGAGATGGAATGACATAGAAGAATAAACTAGAGAAAGAATGCATTAAAGTAACTAATGAACTCATTATTGACTCATGCAATTTGGACTCAAAAGAAATTGCGGACTCATGCAACAATGATGGATGACATAATTTAAAGAAATTAGAAACATAATGAGAAGGAAGATGAAAACACATAAGATAGATGAGGTGAAGAAGGAAGAAGTTTTGTACAAATTACTTTAAGCTTACTTTCACTTTCATTCTTCCTCAAACTCTCCTTTTCTTTTATCTTTTCTCTCTTTTTCTTTCTCTTTTTCAATCTTCTCTCAATCTTTTTCTCACTTATTCTTTTTGCACTCTTTGCATTTTTGTGGACTCTTTTTCTTTTAGTTTTCCCACTCATGTTTTTCCACTTTAGCTTACTCTTTATGTTCATATGAGTTTCACCTAAATTACATGGCAATGATTCATGGGCCTTTTCCACTACAAAAGAACAGAGACTAATATGCTCATTCAAGTTAGAATCAAAAGCATAATCTGATAGAATACGATAGAGGCATGAAGCATTTGATGATGAGGGCAAGCTAAGAGCAACAATGGACCATGGACAAATTCAAGACCCACTTCAAGGCATTGGAGGACCAATGACTAGAGCTAGAACAAAAGCCATGAATGGGGTGATTCAAAAATGATTAACATGGAACCATTGCATTTCAATGATTTTGAGGCCCAAAACAAAGAAAGAGGCAAGCTGAAAATGTGGAGCCAAATTATAGTCAACAAGCCCAACTTGGAGAAGGCCCAACATGGAGATTCACTTAAAATACATGTGCTTCTCATGTGGTCACTAAAAGTGACGTTTTTAATAAGTTTTATTAGGATTATTTTAGTCAATTTGTTTCCTTTTCAATAAAAGGCAAATAATGATCTGATTTGCTTTGCTTTATGCATTTAAGAGGAGCCAACCTTTTCAAATTCAAAATTAGAATTAAATGCTCCTTTTTACTTAGGATTTCCTTTTTGTATTAATTAGCATTAATAAGGTTAGGTTTGTGGTGTGAACTAGAGTTAGTTTGTGGGTTAATACTTGCCTATAAATAGGCACCTCTTGTACTCTTGCAAACCACAACATGAATGAATGAATTTCTTTTCAGCAACTTTATTGTTGTTCTGTGAGTTCTTTCTTGCTTATCCTTGAGTGCCAGAAAGAATGAGGACTTATCAAGGAGTGGTGATCCTTGTGGCGTCCCGGAGTTAGGATTCAAGAGACGGGTTCTCTTGGAGTCTACTTCCTTCGACCAACATTTTGTTCAGTCTTCTTATTTCATTGTGTCTATTTTCTTTAGTTTTTGTTCATTGTTGTTCTTTGTTGTTCTTGCGTTCAATTCATTTTTCCTTGAGTTGCACGATCTTTATATCAAAGAAGGCTCTTAGGACGGGTTCCTAACGTGTCTCCCATCATAATCTCCAATTACCATGTCAATATGCTCAACATCAATGCAATTATAAGAGTCAATAACCAAAGGAACCATACCATCCACAGAATTTTCCACCAAATCATTAACAACATATGAATCATGGTTTTCAGCTAAAGGATGCAAACAGTGAAAATTTTGCTCATAAGCACAAGTAATATTATGAAATTTATTTTCCAATTGTGCAACAATATTATTTTCAATTTGCACACTAGAAGCACAACTAGAATCATCTAAGCCTTCTAACACAACACTATCAACATCTGGACTAATTCTCTCTTCAAGATTTAGCAAGAT
The DNA here is from genome assembly GCA_026686845.1 of Adenanthera pavonina. NCBI lineage: Eukaryota > Viridiplantae > Streptophyta > Magnoliopsida > Fabales > Fabaceae > Adenanthera > Adenanthera pavonina. The sequence continues at coordinate 21,012,443 of JAIVEN010000011.1, forward strand.
ATCATGTTCAATCCCATTATCACAATTAATAACATTAAACTCATTGGAATTCTCAAGTTCAGCACATCCCAATTCAGATTCCAATTCAATTGTTCCCTCACAAGAGATATCATCAATGCAAGCAACATCATTTATCTTACTAGAATTATCACATGTTAAATCACAAGAGACATTAATATAAGAGTTTTGAGGATTAGACATACCTGTAGTGGATTCTCTCATTCCATCATTAGTTGTTGAAGTGGTAGCAACATCATCATCCACTCGATCTACTTTCTCTAAGTAGGAATCACATGAATCTTGGACCACGGGCATTTGCATCTCCTTGGAATGTTCAACCATACTTTTAACTTTGGATGACATGTACTTTTGCCTCAACACTGCTCTCATTTCATTCCATGTTATAATGGAAGGTTCTCCAATCGTAGCTCATCTAGTTTCCATCCATTTCCACCAACCAGCAACCTTTTTACCCAATCGAAGGTAAGCACATTGTGCCTTCTCTATTTCGGAATAGTTGCAACATGCGAAGACTTGTTCAAGTTTTCTTTCCCAATCCAAGTAAACATCAGGATTTTTCTCACCATGAAATAGTGGGATCTTCAGTTTGATGTTGCTAAGAACATCCGTGTGAGCAGGAACTTTTGGATTATGCCTTACTTTGGTTTTAGAAGGAAACTCCAAGCGATCCAATTTTGCATTTACTTCCTCAATTTGATCATTGAAAGTCCTTAATAAGGCCTTAAAATCAACTTGTCCAATAGCCATGTTTATAATCTGAAATGTTAGTGTAAAATAAAGAGAAAGAAATAGGGACCTCACACACTCTCTCACGTGTTTCACTCAAATAATGCAAATGCACTCGTATTTCACACTTTGTCAAGGCTTTTTCATATATGATGCAATTTCTCTCTTGCCTTTTTCCACTCAAAACTTGCTTTCTTATGGGAATACTAAATTAAAACCACAACTTCAATCAAAAGGAAATCAATTTTAAAGAAGTGGCAATCACAGAAAGCAAAAGTTCAAAATTAAAGTTCTCAAAGATCCTAATTTAATTAAACAATAACCAACATAAAATGAGCACAAAGGAACTGAAATTTCCAACAAGAGAAATATGAAGGAAATAGAACAAAGAAGGATGACAATTTGTAGGAAACTGATAAGGAAAGAAATCTGAAGGAAAGACAAATTATAGATATTTTAATGAGACTTGCCACCAAAGTTGATAAATTAAGTCAATCAAGCCTCAAATCAAATCCAATCAAATAATATTTTTTTACTACCTTTTTTTTTGTTGCTGCTATATATATATATATTTTTTTTTTGTAGCAATAAATCTCACTTTTTTTCTTTCAGAATTTTTTTTCTTAATTTTTTTTTCTGCTATTTTTTTTTCAGTTGCTGCAATAGTCTTTTTTTTTGTGCAGCAATCAATCTTTTTTTTTTTTCAGATTTTTGAACAGTAACCTGAAACAGTACCGCGAATGTGAACAGTGAAAATGAAACAGTGCCGGTGAATAGTGAAATACGTACGGTATGAACAGTGCGCGCGAAATTTTTTTTTTTAAGCAACTACTAAGATGGATTGAAACAAGGAAACAAGCAAAATAGGGAACACACCTTGATTGATTTGTAAACCAAAGCTCTGATGCCAAATGATAAGTGAACCCTTTTGGAATCAATTCAAAGAACCCACTCTTATGTGTATGACACCCGGATCTTTGCGAAACAAGGGACACAAAGACTGGAAAATTGAAAAACAGTAAGAAGAAAGACACACAAAGATGAGAATAATCAAAAAAGCACACAAGATATGTTGGTCTAGGTGAATTAGAACCCAAGAGAACCGGTCTCTTGAACCCTAGTTCTGGTGATGCCACAAGGAAGGACCAATTCCTTAATAAGTCGTAGTTCGCTCTAGCACTCAAAGAACGCAAGAGAAACTCACAAAGTCTGAAACTTTTATCATTCAAAATCTTCAAAAAACGTACAAGAAAGTTAGCCTTAAATAGGCAAGGTTAAATCTAACCTAATAAGCCTAGAAACCCTAATTAATTTGGGCTTAAATAATCGTAATAGGATTAGGAGACTTTAGGCACAAACAACACTCCTATTGGACCTAGGAAACTAGTAAAATAAAATTCTAAAATAAAATAAGGAAAATTCATAAGAAAATAATAAAAAAAAAAAAACTAAGCCCTTATAAACATGCCACCACATTAATGAAATCACATGTTTGGCACATGACATGCTTATTTACAAGGTGGGCTATCAAAAAGACTACTAATTAACTAATTGGGCTTTATTAATTAACAAAGTTCAGCCCATAATTAATAAAAATGAAATTAATACTAATTAGGCCCAATAATGCTTAAGTCACATGCTATTTTAGTGAAGCACATGATCTTTTAAGTAATCTCTTCCAATGGGCTTCTCTTGGGCTTGAATCGTTCTAAGTAATAAGGCCTCCTCCCATGTTCTTGAATTTGTCCAAACCATCCTCTATCACTGTAGCTTGATTCAAATAGTGGGGCTTCATGCTCTTTCCAAGCTCATTGCAATGTCCAAGGACTTCAAATGCTTCATGCCTCAATCGTACTCTGTCACATTGATAAAACTTTAAGTGTGTTGCATGAACATTTCTTTTGGCCTATTTTGAGGCGTGATGTTGTTGTTTTGTGTGATAAATGCATAACATGCAAACATGCTAAATCAAAGATTATAAATTGCATGGATTGTATTCTCCACTCTCTGTTCCTAACCAACTTTCGACTGATATATCTATGGATTTTGTGTTAGGGCTCCCTAGATCTCAAAGTGGAAAAGGTAGCATCTTTGTTGTTGTGGATAGATTTAGTAAAATGGCACATTTTATTGCATGCTAATAAGACTAATGATGCTATTCATATTGCTAATCTATTCTTTGAAGAGATTGTGTGATTACATGGTTTACCAAGCACAATTGTAAGTGATAGGGATGTAAAGTTTCCTAGTCATTTTTGGAGAACTCTTTGTAATAAACTTGGAGCTAAACTTTTGTTTTCTATAACTACACATCCACAAACTGATGGACAAACAGAAGTAGTAAATAGGACACTCACTACTTACGTACAATCATTCAGAAGAATTTGAAAAACTAGGAGAGTTGCTTGTCTCCTATTGAATTTGCATACAATAGAGTTGTTCATTCCACTACATCTTAGTCTCCTTTTGAGATTGTGTATGGATTTAATCCTTTGACTCCCTTAGATCTTTACCTTTGCCTATGCATAAAAGAACTAACCTTGATAGCAAGGAAATTGCCAAGTTTGTGTAGGAACTTTATGCTAAAGTTCGAGGCAATATAGAAAGGAGGAATGAACAATATGCTCAGCAAGCAAACAAAGGCCGAAGGCGAGTTGTATTGAACCCTGGAGATTAGGTTTGGGTACACTTGAGAAAGGAAAGGTTTCCAGCGCAAAGGAAATCTAAGCTGCAACCAAGAGGAGATGGCCCTTTTCAAGTCTTGGAAAGGATTAATGACAATGCCCACAAGATTGACTTGCCTAGTTCCTATGGCAATATTAGTGCTACTTCCAATGTTTCAGACTTGTCCTTGTTTGATGCTGCAGATTCGGGGATGAATCCTTTTGAGGAAGGAGGGAATGATAGAGAATAAGTGAACTCTCAATCATGGAGATCCAATGTGCCCAAAAACCTTCTTCAAGGAGTAGGAGGCCCAATGACAAGAGATAGGACAAAAGCCATGAAAGAGGCATTGCAAGGGTTGGTCTTAGAGCTTAAGGATAAAGAGCCCATCTATTTGGAAGACTAAAGCAAATGGTGCCACCTTCTAATCCAAAAAGAATGATTATTTATTTGAAGGCCCAATTTAAAGATCTTAAGGCCCAACCCAAGTCCAAATAGAAGAGCTTGATTAAAAGAAGTCATGTGACTTTAGGATTAGATTTATTCTTTTTTTAATTTATTTTGGATTTCCATTTTATTTTTTATTTGATTTTTTCTAGATTAGATTATATCAGTTTTGATTGGTTTTTACTTATATTTATGAAGCCAGCTTAAGATTTAATTCAAATTTGAATTTAAAATTAAAAAATAAATAGATAAGCCTTATCTATATAAGGAATCACTTATCCTATTAGGATTAGGATTAGGATTTCTATTATTATTTAAAGAACATATGGTGCTACTTTGCAAATCAGATTTGAATAATGTTTTGAGTGATTTCTCTCTTTAATTTCGTGTGAGATTGTTAGGGTTCTTCGTGTTCTTCCTAAAATACGGATTCGACTTGTCAAGAGAATTGACCAACTTTTGTGGCATTTTGTGATAGAGGATGGCTTGAACAAATTCAGGAGCATGGTAGGAGGCCTTATTACTTGGAAAGATTTAAGCTCAAGAGAAGCCCATTGGAAAAAATTACTTAAAAGATCATGTGCTTCATTAAAATAGTATGTGACTTAAGCATTATTGGGCTTAATTAGGGTTAATTTTGTTTTTATTAATTATGGGCTAAACTTAAATGATTAATAAAGCCCAATTGGTTAATTAATAGTCTTTTTGATGGCCTAACTTGTAAATAAACATGTCATGTGCCAAACATGTGGTTTCATTAATGTGGTGGCATGTTTATAAAAGGGCTTAGGTATTATTTTATTAATTTTTATGAATTTTCATTATTTTATTTTAGGACTTTATTTTATTAATTTTCTAGGTAGAGTGTTATTTGAGTCCAAAGTCTCCTAATTCTATTTGGACTACTTGAGCCCAAATTAATTAGGATTTCTAGGCTTATTAGGTTAGATTTTACCTTGCCTATTTAAGGCTAACTACTATGTACGTTTTTCAAATTTGGATGAATAGAATTTTAGACTTTGTTTCTCTTGTGTTCTTTGAGTGCTAGAGCGAACTACGACTTATCGAGGAATTGGTCCTTCATGTGGCGTCATCAGAACTAGGGTTCAAGAGACCGGTTCTCTTGGGTTCTAATTCACCTAGACCAACATATCTTGTGTGCTTTCTTGTTCATTCTCTTCTTTGTGTGTCTTTCTTCTTACTGTTTTTCAATTTTCCAGTCTTTGTGTCCCTTGTTTCGCAAAGATCTAGGTGTCATATACATCAAAGTGAGTTCTTTGGATTAATTCCATAAGGGTTCACGTATCATTTGGTATCAGAGTTTTGGTTTGCAAATCAAGGTGTATTCTCTGTTTTGCTTGTTTCCTTGTTTCAATCGCTTCAAGAAAAATTTCGTGTCACTGTTCATTCCATACGGATTTCACTGTTCACTGGCACTGTTTCGTTCTGTTCCGTTTTGCCGGCACTGTTTTGAATATTCATTATATTGTTCACATCACTGTGTTCGTTTTCACTGTTCACCAAACACTGTTTCCGGTCATTGTGCATTGTACTGTATCGTGATTACTATTCATGTCGATGTTTGTATTACTGTTCACCAAATTGTTTTCACTGTTCATCGTACTGTTCAGAATAGTGTTTACATCACTGTTTCCTGTACTGTTCACACTGTTCCGGTGACTGTTCACCGCCGCTGTTCGGTCACTATTCATGGCACTGTTTTCATTTATCCAAATTAAAAAAAAAAATTCATCCTATATTCTATTGTGAGTCCCCAAATTGAAAAAAAAAATTTGTTTTGCTGACAAAAAAAAAGGTAGCAGAAAAAAAAAGCATTTAAAAAAAAAGAGAAAAAAAATCTCTAAAAAAAAACAGAGAGAGATTGATTGCTAAAAAAAAATAGCAGAAAAAAAAATTATATATTTGATCATTTGGGATTGTTTCTCTATAATTTGTTTTTCCTTCTAATTTCTTTCCTTATTAATTTCCGACAAATTTTCATCCTTCTTTGATCTATTTCCTTCAGATTTCTCTTGTTGGAAATTTTAGTTCTTTTGTACACATTTTGTGTTGGTTATTATTTAATTAAATTAGATCTTTGAGAACTTTAATTTTGAACTTTGGTTTTCTGTGATTGCCACTACTTTAAAAACTAATTTCCTTTTGATTGAAGTTGTGGTTTTAATTTAGCATTCTTATAAGAAAGCAAGCTTTGAGTGGAAAAAGGTAAGAGAGAAATTGCATCATATTTGAAAAAAAAAGCCTTGATTTAGTGTGAAACACGAGTGCATTTGCATTATTTGAGTGAAACACGTGAGAGAGTATGTGAGGTCCCTATTTGTTTCTCTTTATTTTACACTAACAATTTCAGATTATAAACATGACTGTTGGAGAAGTTGATCTTAAGGCCTTATTAAGGACTTTCAATGATCAAATTAAGGAAGTAAATGCAAAATTGGATCGCTTGGAGTTTCCTTCTAAAACCAAAGCAAGGCGTAATCCAAAGGTTCCTGTTCACACAGATATTCTTAGCAAGATCAAACCGAAGATCCCACTATTTCATGGTGAGAAAAATCCCGATGTTTACTTGGATTGGGAAAGAAAAGTTGAACAAGTCTTCGCAAGTTGCAACTACTCCAAAATAGAGAAGGCACAATGTGCTTACCTTCGATTGGATAAAAAAGTTACTGCTTAGTGGAAACGAATGGAAACTAGACGAGCTACGAATGGTGAATCTTCCATTATGACATGGAATGAAATGAAAGCAGCCTTGAGGAAAAAATACATATCATCCAAAACTAAGAGTGTGGTTGAACATTCTAAGGAGATACAAGTGCCCATGGTTCAAGATTCATATGATTCCCAACTAGAGAAAATCAATCAAGTGGATGAACAAGTTGCTACATTGACAAATGTTGTGACAAGAGAGTTAACTACGCTTAAAGCTATGTCTAATTCTCAAATCTCTTGTGATGATACCTCTTGTATTGAAGTAGATAATTTAGGATGCATTAGTCCTAGTAAGTTGAATCATGTTGATGATATTTCTTATGTTAGATCAATTGAATTGGAAATTAAACCTGAATGTGTTGATCATAAGAAGTCCATTGAATTGATTGAACATGATGTATTGCTAGATCTTGAAGAGAAAATTGTGCTCTATTATTAGCAATGATAGCTTTGTTGAGTCTAGTTGTGCTGCAAATGTAGTACAATTAGAAAGTGATTTTCATGATGTTAAGATTAACGCTGATTGTGAGCAACTTTTATATGAGAATCATGATTTAGATGATGCTAATGATTTGATGAAAAACTCTTTGGATAGTAGCATGCTAATTCCTAGTAGTCTTAATGATGTGATTTCATTGAAAGTTGGTTCTTATGATTACACTGATGAGATTGAGCATGTTGACATGGTGATTGGAGATTTTTATTACTTTGATTTTAATGGGCATGTTAAAAACTGTTCTTGTGTTTCTAATAAAGCCTATAAACCATTACCATATGCATTCATTTGTGTGAAAATCATGAGAACTTGAAGAGTGAGCTAGAGTGGAAAAATGAGAGTGGTAGAAATGAGAGAAGAAAAGAGAGATCTAAGAGAGAAAGTATCCAGAAAAATGAAAAGAATGCAAAAAGAGTAAGAGAGAAGAGAAGTGAGAGAAGAGTGAAAAAGAGGAAGAAAAAGAGGAAAAAAAGAAAAGAAAGAGAGTTTGAGGAAGAATGAGAGTGAAGGTGAGTTTAAAGTAGTTTATACAAAGCTCTTTCCTTCTTCATCTCATCTTTCTTATGTGTCTTTATTGTGTTTTCTTCTTTCTTCTCATTATGTTTCTAATTTCTTTAAATTATGTCATCCATCATTATTGCTTGAGTCTGCAATTTCTTTTTAGTCCAAATTGCATGAGACAATAATGAGTCCATTAGTTACTTTAGTGCATTCTTTCTTTAGTTTATCCTTCTATGTCATTCCATCTCATCATCATAGTGTTTTATATTTCCTTTGTATTTGTGAAGTAGTCCCTATTCTTTTTATGTTTTATGTTTATTGTGTGTCTCATAAGTTATGTGTCTTTTTGGTTGTTTGTTGGTTTATCCCATTTCACCTTCATGAGTCTTTTATGTTCTATTTTCCATTCAACTCATTCTATTCTTCTTGTTCATCATTAATGTTAGTGTGTGTCCTTTTAGTCATTACATCTCCATCTTTATTTTATCATTGTGCATCATTAATGTTATCAAAATCTTTTCAGGTTTTGCATTTATTGCATAATGTTCAAATATGTCTAGATTTTGTCTTCCTTAGTTTTTCTAATACTTTGGTTTTAAATGAGTCTTCTTGTGTGCCATTTTGTCCCTATTTGTTTCCCTATGTGTCCCTTAACATTTTAGTCCCATTTAAGTATTCTTTTGTTGAGTTTGTGTCTAGCTATTTATTGCAGGTCATTGGTGTACATGCTATGAAGAAAAGTTCAATTTCTTATCCACCAATGCTTGAAGATAGGTCTTATGAAATTTAAATTAAAGGTGTGAAGGTTTCTGATATTGGAACAATGTTTTGATTCAAAAAGCTAAGGATGAATGTTTTTCTTCACATTCATGCAAGGAATAAAGCACAGATGCATCAATCATGCTTAAAAGGTAAGTATACTCCATATAATTTATTTGATGCGTTTAATCGATCCCTTTCTTTCCATGTAGATTATGGAGATTTGAGGACGAATCTTTTCAAAGAGGGAGGGAATGATAGAGGATGACTTGGACAAATTCAGAAGCATGGTAGGAGGCCTTATCACTTGGAAAGATTTAAGCCCAAGAGAAGCCCATTGGAAAAAATTACTTAAAAGATCATGTGCTTCATTAAAATAGCATGTGACTTAAGCATTATAGGGCTTAATTAGTGTTAATTTCGTTTTTATTAATTATGGGCTAAACTTAAATGATTAATAAAGCCCAATTGGTTAATTAATAGTCTTTTTGATGGCCCAACTTGTAAATAACCATGTCATGTGCCAAACATGTGGTTTCATTAATGTGGTGGCATGTTTATAAAAGGGCTTAGGTATTATTTTATTAATTTTCGTTATTTTATTTTAGGACTTTATTTTATTAATTTTCTAGGTCCAATAGGAGTGTTATTTGAGCCCAAAGTCTCCTAATTCTATTTCGACTACTTGAGCCCAAATTAATTAGGATTTCTAGGCTTATTAGGTTAGATTTTACCTTGCCTATTTAAGGCTAACTACTATGTACGTTTTTCAGATTTGGATGAATAGAATTTTAGACTTTGTTTCTCTTGCGTTCTTTGAGTGCTAGAGCGAACTACGACTTATCGAGAAATTGGTCCTTCATGTGGCGTCATCAGAAATAGGGTTCAAGAGACCGGTTCTCTTGGGTTTCAATTCACCTAGACCAACATATCTTGTGTGCTTTCTTGTTCATTCTCTTCTTTGTGTGTCTTTCTTCTTACTGTTTTTCAATTTTCCAGTCTTTGTGTCCCTTGTTTCGCAAACATCCGGGTGTCATATACATCAAAGTGAGTTCTTTGGATTGATTCCATAAGGGTTCACGTATCATCTTGTGTTTGGGGTTGCTAGAGTTCTCTTTAGAGATTCTATTCGGTGATGCAAGCATAGTAGGAAGCATGGAGCAAGCTCAAAACATTGGAGAAAAGGAGACTAAACATGTAATCTAAAAGTTGAAGACAATTGATCCATTACAAGGCATGGGAGGCCCAATGACGATATCAAAAACTAAAGCAATGAAAGAGGCCGTGAATGGTGTGGTTAACAAGTAACTTGAGATGGAGCCTTTGCACTTAAGTTAATTTGAAGCCCAAGAGCAAAATAATGGCATGATTATGTTATCATATATAGAAGTTCAGATTTAAGCTTAAAATTAAGCCCAACATGTGAATCTCTTAAACAGCATGTGACTTGAGGATTAATGGACCTAATTAGTATTAATTTCATTTTTATTAATTATGGGCTGAACTTTGTTAATTAATAAAGCTCAATTAGTTAAATAGTAGTCTTTTTGATAGTCCACCTTGTAAATAAGCATGTCATATGCTAAACATATGATTTTTTTAATGTGGTGGCATGTTTATAAGGGCTTAGGTCTTATTTTATTATTTTCTTATAAATTTTCATTATTTTATTTTAGGGTTTTATTTTACTAGTTTCCTAGATCCAATTGGAATGTTGTTTGGGCCTAAAGTCTCCTAATCCTATTAGGATTACTTAAGCCCAAATTAATTAGGGTTTTTATGGTTATTATGTTAGATTTTACTTTACCTATTTAAGATTAACTTTTATGTACATTTTTCAGATTTGAATGATTAAAGTTTCAGACTTTCGTGAGTTTCTCTTGCATTCTTTGAGTGCTAGAGGGAACTGCGACTTATCAAGGGATTGGTCCTTCTTTGTGGCGTCATCGGAACTAGGGTTCAAGAGACCGATTCTCTTGGGTTCTACTTCTCAAGACCAACATCTATCCTTCTAATCTTCTTTATTATTATTTTCTTTTTCTACTGTTCTTATCCAATTTGTTTATTTTCTTTGCGTCTAGTCTTTGTGTTCCTTATTTCTCAAAGATCCGGGTGTCATACACATCAAAGTGGGTTCTTTGGATGAGTTCCAAAAGGGTTCACTTATCATTCAGTCTCTGTCAATTGTATTGGGTTGCTTCCGTTGCTTTTGGTTATTACTCTGAGTTCTTGAGTTGACTAAGATTTGCTCTTGGGAGGTTCACCCTATTTCTATCAGATTGAATGATAGAAAACAAGTGAACTCTCAATCAACACTCTTCAAGTTTTCATGATTTTCACACAAATGAATAATACATGGCAACGGTTTATGGGCTTTATCCAAAACACAGAAATAGTTTTTAACATGCCCACACTAGTACAAAAAAGCTATTCTAGGATGACATACGAGAACGGTTGTGTAGGAAACGTCCTCTAAAATATGACCTGTGGCATTTTTATAAATATGTTGTGATGATTTGGACTTAAGCCGTCCCCTCAAGTATACATATGAGAATGGTTTCAATAGGAACCATCCTCTTAAGTATCATATAATTTTATAATAATATTTTAATATATTATAATGATCCATTGTGTTCAGATTTTACAATTTTTGGCCTCCCTCTGCCCGAAAACCCAAAGCCCACCTCATTTTGCACTGAAAAAAAAAGATATAAAAGGACAGTGTAGTTTAAATAGGAACCGTCCATTTAAATCATCCTCGCAAGTATTATATTATTATATAATTTTATAATGATCAATATTGCTCAGATTTGCCAATTTCCGGTCTCCCTCCACCCGAAAACCCCATAGCCCACTATTTCCTCCACTCTAAAACCCATAGACCTCTTCATTCGGGCAATCTGGCTTCATTCCAACAAATACCCGTGTGCTCTAGCAAGTCTTCTTCAATCCAACAAGAACCCACCGTGCTCCACCATAGGTCCACTCAAAAGCCCAAGGTGTCTTTATTATGGTGAAAACCCACTGCATCGGTTATCTTCTTCAGCTCTTCTCTCACTCCGTCATGATTGCCATGCTCTATCTGCTTCGTTTCAATTTCTTTCTAGCTTCTCTCTCCCTCCTTCTTTGATTTTCAGCTTCCTCGATTTTTAGCTTCACTCCCTCCATCGGCTATTGTCTTTGGAGGACACATTGTAGAGCTTTACACATCGAAGAAGGTAATGGTTTTAAAGCTATCACTGAGTACTCTATTTCTGATAAGTGAACCCTTTTGGAATCAATCCAAAGAACCCACTTTTATGTGTATGACACCCGGATCTTTGTGAAACAAGGGACACAAAGACTGGAAAATTGAAAAAATAGTAAGAAGAAAGACACACAAAGATGAGAATAATCAAGAAAGCCCACAAGATATGTTGGTCTAGGTGAATTAGCACCCAAGAGAACCGGTCTCTTGAACCTTAGTTTCGATGACGCCACAAGGAAGGACTAATTCCCTGATAAGTCACAGTTCGCTCTAGCACTCAAAGAACGCAAGAGAAACTCACAAAGTCTGAAACTTTAATCATTCAAATATGAAAAACGTACATGAAAGTCAGCCTTAAGTAGGCAAGGTAAAATCTAACCTAATAAGCCTAGAAACTCTAATTAATTTGGGTTTAAGTGATCCTAATAGAATTATGAGACTTTAGGCCCAAACAATACTCCTATTGGACCTAGGAAACTAGAAAAATAAATCCCTAAAAATAAAATAACGAAAATTCATAAGAAAATAATAAAAATAATGTTTAAGCCCTTATAAACATGCCAACACATTAATGAAATCACATGTTTGGCACATGGCATGTTTATTTACAAGTTGGGCCATAAAAAAGACTATTAATTAATCAATTGGGCTTTATTAATTAACAAAGTTCAGCCCATAATTAATAAAAAAAAAATTAATACTAATTAGGCTCATTAATCCTCAAGTCACATGCTCTTTAAGAGAGTCACATGTTGGGCTTGATTTTGGGCTTAAATCTGAACTTCTATATATGATAACATAATCATGCCATTGTTGTGCTCTTGGGCTTCAAGTTCAGTTAAGTGCAAAGGCTCCATCTCAAGTTGCTTGTTGATCACACCACTCAAGGCCTCTTTCATTGCCTTAGCTCTTGATCTCGTCATTGGTCCTCCCATACCTTGTAATGGATCAACTGTCTTCCACTTTTGGATTACATGTTCAGCCTCCTTTTCTCCAATGTCTTGAGCTTGCTCTATGCTTGCATCAATTTCTCATTCTTGTTCCCAAGATCTCTTTCTTGTTCTCGTTCCCATTTGGGGCTTTCATTACCATTCTTGTTTCTTTGCCATTCCTTTGTAATGTTGCTACTAACTTGTTCTCGTTCTAGTGCTCTCTTGCTTTATGGTGGTGATTAGTGAAAGGTTCAGTTGTAGTGATTAGTGAATATTTAGTCAATTTCATTCCCATGCTTTGCTCCTCTGTTTTATGGTGTGGTGCTTTTCTTGTTGAATAATGCTTGAAAAGTTTAATGTTATGTTTTTCTATGATTTCATCTTCTTAGAAATACATGAAGTTGTTGGCTCCTTGGTAAAGAATTTAGGATTCCTCCTATTTGTTCACTCGCTAGATACATCATGAGTTTTATTGTTAATCCTATCTGTAGGAATGGCTTTCGTTCTATGTAGTGAAGCTTACTTGTTTGTTTGTCTCTTCATTTATAAAAAAAAAAAACAAAAGGAATAATGAGTTAATGCTTAGTTTGTTCATATTTGTGAAGGTATATATGATGAAAGACCCAAGCAGAACTCATCCGATTGAACCTCCAATGACTTAGAATGAACCACGGATCGTGCTAGAATCAAATAGGACACACGATATAACAAGAAAACACAAAATAGATGAACACGTTAAACCAGAAAAATAGCATAATAATTATGAACGAAAATGACAAAAAAATAGGAAAGATATGTTGGTCAATGGGATAAGACCCTAAGAGAACTTGTCTTTTAGAACCCCAGCCTTAGGACGCCACAAAGAAAAACCACTCATTTGATAAGTCTAAGAATTCTGTCAATAACACAAGGGATACAAGAGAAAAACTCACAAGAAAAGAACATAAGTTCTAAAAATTCATTCTCATTAATCTGTCTCTCCCAAAGTACATAGGTGGCTCCTTATATAAATGAATAAGGCAACTAAAACCCTAGGCTAAAATTAAAAACGAAAATTACAATGAAAATAAATAAAATAATCAAATCTAATCAATCCTAAAGAAGATACCACAATCTAAATGAAAAAGGAAATAAAATATTCCTCAAATCAATCAAAAGGTGGTACCTTTCTTACTTTAACTAATAGAAAATTCTAGATCCTAATCTTTAAAAATTAGAAAACAATCAAAACTTATTATCCAAGACAATCTTTAACCATATGCCTTATTTCTAAAAATTTAATAATAAAAAACGAAAATTCTAAATAAAATAGAATAAAGAAGATTCCTTTTTAGTTAATCACATGAATGGCACATGATCACTTAAGTAATCTCCTCTAAATGGGCTCTTTTTGGGCTTGGATCTGTAACTTGCATGGAAGAGAACATAATCAAGCTATTTGGACGTCTTGGGTTGGACCATCTATTCCTTGCAATGGAACTTTAGCCTCCCAAGCTTGATTTCCAAGCGATGAAGCTTCCTTTTTATGCTTTGCAATTTGTTCAAGGACCCTCAATGTTTCATGCCTCAAGCGTACTCTATCATTCCTTCCCTCCTCAAAAGGATTCGTCCTCGAATCTCCATAATCTACATGGAAAGAAAGGGAACGATTAAAAGCATCAAATAGATAATAATGACTATACTTACCTTTCAGCTTTAAATGATGATTTGTGGCTTTGATCTTCACATAAACTTGGAAGACAATATTCTCCCTTGGTTGCAAATCTGTTTTAAATGTTTCTCTAAGCTTTTGCAACCAATCTCCAGGATCATAAATCTTCCAACCATGATTTTGAACAAGGGACTTATTTTCAAGTATTGGTGCACAAAAGTTGGAATCTTTCTTTATATCAACTTCATCAATATCTTGCCACAAAGAACTAGACACAAACTCGATACAACTAGACTCAAATGGAACCAAAGGGTTAGGAAAAATATGAAGGATGAAACAAGTACAAAACATGACACAAAAAGACTCAAAAGTGACTGAGGTAGTACAATGATCATATGAGAAGAAATCTGGACAGATTTGGATATAATTCATTAAATTCAAAATCTGGATAGATTTAACAAATATAAATGATGCGTAATGATAGAATAAATATGGAGATGTAATAACTAAAGGGACATATACTAACATAAAACAAGAAGAAAAGAATGAAGTAGAAAGAGAATGGAACATAATAGACTTACATGGATAACATGGGACACAATGCCAACAATGGAGCAAGAAAACACATGACTTATGAAACACACAAGCAGCAAAGAAAGAAACACATATCTCATGAGACACTAAGTTATCAAATGAACGTGTTATCACATTGGACTCAAGAGAAGCTAAGGTTTCATAACACAAAGAGGGACGAAATAAACTACAAAACTCAGAAACTATGTAAGAAGGACAAAGAAGATGAAGTGAAGGAACAAAAGAAGAGGGAAGAAGTTTAGTGAAACTAAGCTTCACCTCACTTTCTCTCAAACAACTCTCAATTCTCTTCCAACTCTTATCTTTTTGCTCTCTCTCATTTCTCTTTTCTCTCTTTTTCTTCCTCTTTTTCTTTCTTTTCTCATTTTTCTTCTCACTCACTCTTTTTGCATTCTTTGCATTTTTCTGGACTTTTTTTCTCTTGCAGCTCTTATTTTTCTCACTCATGATTTTCTCTCTTTTATTTGTCCTCTTAAGCTCACTCCTCATTCTCTCACAAATTTCATTCAAATGAATACATGACAATGGTTCAAAGGCTTTTTCCAAAACCAAAGAATAGTTTCTAACATGTGTATTTAAATCAACACAATCAAAGTCTCCAATCACCATGTCAATATACTCAATCTCATCAATACAATCATAAGAACCAATTTCAAAGGGAATCACATAATTAGTTGATAGAATAAGGGCTAGGCATGACTTGCAAGAGTTTGGAGTGGACCATGGAGAGCCTGGAAGACTTGATCAAGGTGCTGTAAAGCCCAAGCTTAAGTGAGATCACCAACTCCAAAATATAAGTTTCAGATCCAAGCCCAATAGGAGGTTACTTAAAATATTATGTGCTTCATTAAAAAAGCATGTGACTTAGACATTAATGGGCTTAATTAATGTTAATTTCATTTTTATTAATTATGGGTTGAACTTTGTTAATTAATAAAGCCCAAGTAGTGAAGTAGTAGTCTTTTTGATAGTCCATCTTGTAAATAAACATGTCATGTGCCAAACATGTGACTTTATTAATGTGGTGGCATGTTTATAAGGGCTTTGGTCTTATTTTTATTATTTTCTTATGAATTTTCGTTATTTTATTTTAGGATTTTATTTTAATAGTTTCCTAGGTCCAATAGGAGTGTTGTTTGGGCCTAAAGTCTTCTATTCCTATTAGGATTGCTTAAGCCCAAATTAATTAGGGTTTCTAGGCTTATTAGGTTAGATTTAACCTTGCCTATTTAAGGTTAACTTTCATGTACGTTTTGGAAGATTTGAATGATTAAAGTTTCAGACTTTTGTGAGTTTCCTCTTTCGATTCTTTGAGTGCTAGAGAGAATACTATGACTTATCAAGGAATTGATCAATCCTTGTGGCGTCACCGGAACTAGGGTTCAAGAAACCGGTTCTCTTGGGTTCTAATTCACCTCGACCAACATATCTTTTCTGTTTCCATTTTTCAGTTTTCGTGTTCCTAGCAATTGCAACAATTCGAATGTCATTCGTTTCAAGTGGGTTCTTTGGATTGATTCCATAAGGGTTCACGTATCATTAGTGCTACTAGAAGCTAGCATGCTATTATCCACATAATTATCCATCAAATCATTAACAACATATGAATCATGATTTTCAACTAAAGGATGCAAACAATGATAATTTTCCTCATAAGCATAAGCAACATCATAAAATTCACTTTCGAATTGTGCTACAACATTAGATTCAACTTGCATGCTAGGAGCACCACTAGAATCAAAGCTATCTAATGTAATACTAACAACATCTAGCTCAATTTTCTTCATTATAGGGTGCAAACATTTAATCTTATAATCACATTCAACATTATTTGCAACACTATCAAATCTAATGACTGATCATAAGAGACATCATCACTAAAAGAGATTTGAGAGTTAGAAATACATGTAGTGGATTCTCTTGTCTCATCATCACCAGCTGAAGCTACAACTTCTTCATCCACTTGATCAACTTCCATCAAGTAGGCATCACAAGAATCTTGAACCACCAGAACTTGCACCTCTTCACAATGTTCAACAACATTCTTAGCTTCAGGAAGGTGTTCATGTAAATGAGATGATGCAAACTTTTTCGTCATGACCGTTTTCATCTCACTCCATGTTGCAATAAAAGGATCTCCTTTAATAGTGCATCGGCACTCCATTCGTTTCCACCAAGCAACAACATTTTTACTAAATCTAAGGTATACACATTGCATCTTTTCCAACTCAGAGTAGTTATAATATTCAAATGCTTGATGAACTTTTCTTTCCCACTCCAAGTAAACATCAACATCTTTCTCACCATGGAATAGTGGGATTTTTTATTTAATATCCTTGAAAGAAGAAACTTGCTTCTCTTTTTGGATGGATTTCTTTAATGATTACTTTATCGCGCCATTTATGAGGCTTGGAATGAGACTCCATGCTATCCAATTTAGCATTCAACTCATTGATTTGATCATTGAAAGCTCTCATTAAAACTTTAAAATCAATTGCACTTTCTTTTCTTGCCATACTCAGAACCTGAAATGTTAGTAAAAATAAAGAGGAAAGAAATATGGACCTCACAAATCACTCTCTGACGTGTTTCCACTCAAAAATTTATTAGCATTTATCAAATAAAACTTTAGTTTCAAATAAAATAAAGAAAGTCAATTCCTCGAAAGTTTCTTCATTTATCATATATGATGTGGAGCCCTCAATTATATCCAATCATTTTATGGTTTATTGTGCTTTAACTGGTATGGGTTCTATAAACTATAAAATAAAATTATAGAATCATTTCGTGAATTATTTTACCCTTGATTTATGGTCATAATGAACATTTTTTAATACTTGGTCATGAACCATGATAAACCAAATTGTTGCCAAGAATGCAATCGATCTGTCACTAGCTAGTCCCAAATGATCAAGTTTTGTCATGTTTAATTCAAGATTAACTATCTTGCCCATATTGAAAGCATGTCAGCCATTGTTTCTCGATCTATTTCTTGTGTTAATTCTTCCTTTTAAACTATCCTAAGTTTAGGTAAAAACAAAAACCAAAAAAGGAAAAAAAAACTAACTTGTTTTTTCTATTGTAAACTTTAGTACCACTAGGCCCATCAATGAATAGGAAATTAGCTTGAGATTTTTTTCCCAAAATTCAAATCTATGGATGTGGTGGTCTCTCTCTCTCTCTCTCTCTCTATTTTTTTAAAAAAATTTTTACCATTGCTTTTCAAATTTCCCTTTTCATGTAATATAGAGTTGAATTTAGGTCAAGATTAGTTACACCGCAAATCCATCAAAGTGGGTGTGCAAAAGCTTTTCAAATGTTTATTATAAAAGTCACTTTTAATTACTTCACATGATTAAGAAAATTAATTAAAAGTAGGTTTTATCATTAAATTTCATAGAAGTCATGACATTGCTTTCTTTCAACGTGTAGGGCACCAGGTTCGAAAACATTCCAGTTGCTTGAGACTATACACCATTCTAGTAAAGGCAAGAACAAGGTAATTTCTCTCCATGTTAAACTTGTTCAAATAGTAGTTGTATGTAGTAATTGGTGGTTGTTTAGTGCTAAATTGATGCTACATTATGGTAAAAGTTGGGTATGGCAGTAGGATTTTCTATTAAGTATTACTTTGCCATTGAAATTACATGTTTCTCTCAATTTAATGAAGTTGTAATGACAGATTTTTCTCACAGCCTTTTAAATTAGTCTCTAATTAGTCTATTTTCTAATTAGTTGGCAATGGGTCAAGTTACATCTTTTTTTTCCTAATGAGCTGCATTCCTACTAATTAGTGGTTGTTTAAATAGTCATTGATCGTAGTTGGATGAATGCTCAACAAACAAGTAATGAATATGAGAATGGGTTGGAGGAGTTTCTAGCATTTGCTCAAAGAAATGTTTCTAATAGCAATGGGAGGTTTTTTTTGTCCTTATGTCAACTGTTTGAATGAGAGGCGACTGAGTGTTGCACAAATAAAAGAGCATGTACTCTGTGATGGGTTCAACAAGAGGTGTATACACAATGGAATGGCACAGTGAATTACTAGAAATGCCAATTGTATCTCAAACGGGAGAAGTTGATATGGATATGGATGATCAACTAGAGGACATGATTTGCGATGTTGGAGTAGAGGCCTTTAAGCGAGCACATATATATGATATCCTATGCAGTGATGCAGAGAAGCCTCTGTGATAGAGTAAGAGTTACACATGACTTGTAAGAATTCAAAGAAGAGCATGGAGAGCTTGGAGGGCTTGATCAAGGTGTTAAACAAGAACATGGAAAGCAAGTTTTGGAGCCCAAAGATCTATTGCAATACTCGATAAGCCCAAGATTGGAGCAAGGTCCAAAACATTGAAGAAAGCTTTAAATGGATTGATCCAAGAATTACTACTTTTGGAGCCCACTGATTTAGTTCAAGTTATAATCCAAAAAAAGGAGCCCAAGGGAGTGATAATGGTCCTAGCTATACAAGGTCCAGATCCAAACCCAAAAGGAGCCCATTTGGAAGAGCTAACTTGAAGACATCATGTGCTCTACATGTGACAATGAATAGTGACGTTTTTAATATAATTTTATTAGAAATTTTCATTTAGTTAATTTAATTTCTAGAAATAAGTCCTATGGTCAAAGATTGTGTCTTGGAGATTAAGTTTTAGTTGTTTTCCATTTTTAAAACGTAAGCTCTAGAATTTTCTACTAGTTTTCGTAAGAATGGTGCTACCTTTTTTATTGATTTGAAGAATATTTTGTTTCCTTTTTCATTTAGATTATGATATCTTCTTTAGGATTGATTAAATCGTATTATCTATTTATATTTTTTTTATTTAATTTAATTTTTTTAATTTTAATCTAGGGTTTTGGCTGCCTTATTCCTTTATATGACGAGCCACCAATTTACTTTTGTGAGAGGAGATTACTAAGAATGAATTTTTAGAACTTATGTACTTTTCTTGTGAGTTTTTTCTTTTGTATCCCTTGTGTTCTTGAGAGAATTCTTAGACTTATCCAAGGAGCGGCTTTCCTTTGTGGCGTCCCAAGGCTAGGGTTCTAAAAAACATGTTTTCTTAGAGTTTTATCCCATTGACCAATATATCTTTCCAATTTTCTTATCATTTTCGTTCATAATTATTATCCTATTTTTCTAGTTTAATGTGTTCATCTATCTTGTGTTTTTCTGTTATTTCGTGTGTCTTAGTCATTGGAGGTTCAATCGGATGAGTTCCGCATGGGTCTTTCATCATTTTGCACCCAGGGTGCACTAAATTTACACGACTATCAACAGTGTTGAGATTGTTCAAATTGAAAGTGAAAAATGGGTGGAGTGATAAGAGTTTTACGGATTTGCTAATCTTGTTGAAGATTATGCTTCTAGAAGATAATAAACTATCGAATCGTAACTATGAGGCAAAGAAAATCTTGTGCCTGATGGGTATGGAGTACAAAAAGGTGCATGCTTGCCTTAATGACTGCATATTGTATAGAAATGAGTATGAATTGATGCTTGTGTGTCCGAAATGTGGGGCATCATGCTACAAAGTAAAGGACAATGATGGCACTAGTTGTGATGAAATCACTAAGGGGAGGGCGAAGGTGTTATGATATCTTACAATAATGATGAAAGACACTTTAGGAATCCGTCCTAAGAGCCTTTTTTGAGTTAAGGATCATGTAACTTAAGGAAAGATGAATGTTCAACAAGAATAATGAAGAAGAACCATGAACAAAAACTGAAAAATAGAGACGATGAAAATAAGAAAATTGAAACAAATTGTTGGTTGAAGAAAATGGACTCCAAGAGAACCCATCTCTTGACTCCTAACTCTGGGACGCCACAAGGATCAACACTCCTTGGTAAGTCATCATTCTTTCTGACACTCAAGGATAAGTAAGAAAGAACTCACTGAACAACAACAAAATTGTTGAAAAGAAATTCATTCATTCATGTTGTGGTTTATAAGATATAAGAGGTGCCATAGGCAAATATTAACCCACAAACTAACTCTAATTCAGCTCACAAACCTAACTTTATTAATGCTCATTAATACAAAAAGGAAAACCCGAAGCAAAAAGGAGCATTTAATTCTAATTTTGACTTTGAAAAGTTGGCTCCTCTTTAGTGCAAAAAGGAAGAGAATATGCTGAAATCATATTCCTAAATAAAGGGAGATCAAATCAGATCATTATATATCTTTTATTCAAAAGGAAACAAATTGACTTAAATAATCCTAATAAAACTTATTAAAAACGTCACTTTTAGTGACCACATGAGAAGCACATGTATTTTAAGTGAATTCTCCTTGTTGAGCATTTTCTAAGTTAGGCTTGTTGACTATAATTTGGCTCCTCTTCCGTTGTTTTGGGCCTCAAAATCATTCATATACAATGGTCCCATTTTAATCATATTTTGAATCCACCAATTCATGGCTTGCTTCATGGCTTTGTGATAGAGTACGATAGAGGCATGAAGCATTTGATGATGAGGGCAAGCTAAGAGCAACAATGGACCATGGACAAATTCAAGGCCCACTTCAAGGCATTGGAGAACGTATGACTAGAGCTAGAACAAAAGCCATGAATGGGGTGATCCAAAATGTGATTAACATGGAACCATTGTATTTGAATGATTTTAAGGCCCAAAACAAAGAAAGAGGCAAGCTGAAAATGTGGAGCCAAATTATAGTCAACAAGCCCAACTTGGAGAAGGCCCAATATGGAGAATTCACTTAAAATATATGTGCTTC
Organism: Adenanthera pavonina; assembly: GCA_026686845.1. NCBI lineage: Eukaryota > Viridiplantae > Streptophyta > Magnoliopsida > Fabales > Fabaceae > Adenanthera > Adenanthera pavonina. The sequence goes on from JAIVEN010000011.1 coordinate 21,033,957, forward strand.
TCATGTGGTCACTAAAAGTGACGTTTTTAATAAGTTTTATTAGGATTATTTTAGTCAATTTGTTTCCTTTTCAATAAAAGGCAAATAATGATCTGATTTGCTTTGCTTTATGCATTTAAGAGGAGCCAACATTTTCAAATTCAAAATTAGAATTAAATGCTCCTTTTGACTTAGGATTTCCTTTTTGTATTAATTAGCATTAATAAGGTTAGGTTTGTGGGGTGAACTAGAGTTAGTTTGTGGGTTAATACTTGCCTATAAATAGGCACCTCTTGTACTCTTGCAAAACACAACATGAATGAATGAATTTCTTTTCAGCAACTTTATTGTTGTTCTGTGAGTTCTTTCTTGCTTATCCTTGAGTGCCAGAAAGAATGAGGACTTATCAAGGAGTGGTGATCCTTGTGGCGTCCCGGAGTTAGGATTCAAGAGACGGGTTCTCTTGGAGTCTACTTCCTTCGACCAACATTTTGTTCAGTCTTCTTATTTCATCGTGTCTATTTTCTTTAGTTTTTGTTCATTGTTGTTCTTCGTTGTTCTTGCGTTCAATTCATCTTTCCTTGAGTTGCATGATCTTTATATCAAAGAAGGCTCTTAGGACGGGTTCCTAACGTGTCTCCCATCACTTTGGTCCTAGCTTTGGTTATTAGTCCTCCAATGCCTTGAATTTGTCCATGTCCTATTGTTTCCCTTAGCTTGCCCTCATCATTCCCTCCCTCCTGAAAAGGATTCATCCTTGGATCTGAAATGTCAAAAAGATAAAGGTCAACCACATTAAAGGTTGCACTTACATTTCCATAAGCATGAGGCAAATCAATTTTATAAGCATTATCATGTTGATAGCTCGGCAATCCACACACATTCACCATGATCCATCTTTCTTAGGAACTAGGATGACCGGTACAGCACAAGGGCATAAACTTTCACGCACAAAGCCTTTTGTCATGAGCTCCTCTTCTTGTCTTTGGATCTCCTTAGTTTCTTCAGGATTGACTCTATATGCTGTTTTATTTGGAATGACAGATCCAGGGATGAAATCAATTCTATGTTCTATGCCACTTAGAGGAGGCAAACCATTTGGAATTTCTTCTGGAAAAAGATCACCAAATTGCTGCAAAAGAAAGATAACACTAGAAGGCAAAGAAGTATCAAGCTTGTTAGTAGAAAAATAGGTGTCCTTGTACAGAAGCACAAAGACTTCTTGTCTTGCCATTAGTGCACTCTTCACCTCTTCTTTTTCTATGAATAAGCTCAAGCTCTTGTTTTGTTCACTCTCTCTTTCTTTTTCGGCAACTCTTTTTCTTTTCTCTTACATTCTTTCCACTCTTTTCATTTTTCTGCATTTTTCCTTTCTCTTTCTCTTCTTTTTTCCTTTCTCTTCTTTTCTCATTATGCTCCCTTTTCTCTCTTTTTCTTTCTCTTTTTCATTCTTCTCTCAAGTTTCTTTTCACTCATTTGTTTTCCTCTTTTTGCATTTTTCTGCACTCTTTCTTTTCTCACTTGTTTTTCACCCTTGTTTTTACCACTTATATTCTTCTCACATTTATTTTTTCTTTCAAGCTCACTTTTGATTTTCTTGTGATTTTCATAGAATTGAATACAACACATTTCATGGGCTTTCTTTACTTCAAAAGAACAACTATCATCAAAAAACCATGGATGCCCAAACACCATATCAACATGTTCAACTTCATCACACCCATGAGAACTAATTTCTAATGGCATAACAATGTGAGTATCACTAGAAACAAGGACACCACTATCAACAAAGTTCTCTATCACCTCACTAGTAACATCTAGAGCAATTGTCTCCACTAATGGTGGTAAATGATCATGATCAATCCCATCAAGAATATCATCAACATTTTCCTCCTTAAGATTCTCAAGAACAATTTAAAGGCTTTTCCCAGAAATGATATAATTACACTCTTACCTTTTACCACTCACTCTTGCTTCTTATGAGAGTGCAAAATTTGAATTTAAACTTAAATCAAGAAGCAATGTTTTAAGTGGCAATCTCAAAGTCAAAGATCCAAGAATTCAAATTCTCAAAAGAGTTTAAATTGTTGGTGACCAACAAAGAAAGATGGGCTTTCTGTTTTTAGCAAAGAAACAAATTTTCCAACCAAGAAAAGTGAAAAGGAAATGCTGGAAATTAAGACAAGAGGAAAGATGTGGTGTGTATACCAAAGGAAGGAACTTTTAGATGACTATTAATTATGAAGGAAACAGAATTAAACTAGAAGAGTAAAATTCTGAATAGAAAATAAAAGACAAGAATGGAAACTTACCACAAATGAGAAATTATGAATGGGTATTCAAAAGATGATTCTCCTTTAATGAGATCAAAAAAGGGAGCAATAACATTAATTGATACGTGAACCCTTATGGAATCAATCCAAAGAACCTACTTTGATGTGTATGACACCCGGATCTTTGCGAAACAAGGAACACAAAGACAAGACACAAAGAAAGTAAACAAAACGGACAAAAACAATAGCAAAAGAAAACAATAATAGAGTAGATAAGAAGGATAGATGTTGGTCTTGAGAATAAGAACCCAAGAGAACCGGTCTCTTTAACCCTAGTTCCGGTGACGCCACAAGGAAGGACCAATTCCTTGATAAGTCGCAGTTCACTCTAGCACTCAAAGAACGCAAGAGAAACTCACAAAGTCTGAAACTTTAATCATTCAAATCTTGAAGTCACATGTTTGGCACATGACATGTTTATTTACAAGATGGGCTATCAAAAAGACTACTAATTAACTAATTGGACTTTATTAATTAACAAAGTTCAGCCCATAATTAATAAAAACGAAATTAATACTAATTAAGCCCAATAATATTTAAGTCACATGCTATTTTAGTAAAGCACATGATCTTTTAAGTAATCTCTTCCAATAGGCTTCTCTTGGGCTTGAATCTTTCCAAGTGATAAGGCCTCCTACCACGCTCTTGAATTTGTTCAAGCCATCCTCTATCATTAATGCGCAATCACAAAAAGGAAATTTGTATTTCAAAGTATCACCTTGATTGAAAGATCTCAAAGTGGGAAAGAAAATAAGATCTCCTTAATTTTTGGAATTTGCCTAGGCAGCCATATTCCTATTTCTTTCTTTTCTTTTTTTTATTTTTTTATATATGATTTTTTTTTCTAGGCTGCAATCAATTCTTTTTTTTTTCTTCCTTCTCTGTTTTTTTTTAAAATCAATTTCGATTTTTTTTTGGCAAATTCACAACACGAAATCTAGGCAGCAACTAAATTATTTGGGTAGATAACAAGCAACTTCACAATCTCAATGGAAACAAGAATCAAATATGGTAAGATCATTTAACAAAGAAAATGGACAATGAAATTAGAATAGAGTACGCCACAATAAGAATGAAACGAAAGATCACAAAGTCTGGAAAAAGGATTAAGAACATAGAACAAAAACAGCAAGGCAACAACAGACGAACAATGACAAATAGTATGATGAATAGTACGGATAAAGTAGTATGCGATTTTCTGGACAGCAAGGAAAAAATGGAATGAAACAAAATAAACACATCTTAATTTGCAAGCCGAAGCTCTGATACAAAATGATGCGAGACACGTTAGGAACCTGTCCTAAGAGCCTTCTTTAATATAAGGATCGTGCAACTCAAGGAAAGATTAATTGAGCACAAGAACAATGAAGAACAACAATGAACAAAAACTAAAGAAAATAGACACGATGAAATAAGAAGACTGAACAAAATGTTGGTCAAAAGAAGTAGACTCCAAGAGAACCCGTCTCTTGAATCGTAACTCCGGGACGCCACAAGGATCACCACTCCTTGATAAGTCCTCATTCTTTCTGGCACTCAAGGATAAGCAAGAAAGAACTCACTGAACAACAACAAAGTTGCTGAAAAGAAATTCATTCATTCATCTTGTGCTTTTGTAAGAGTACGAATGACAATATTTATAAATTCAAATTTTGAAGTTAGTCTGAAAAGAGGTCTCTTTGACAGACGAACTTTGACATTTGAAATATTGAACTTTGAATTATATGAGCTACTGTGACTTACGAACCAGCTACAGACAGACGAATTTTGGGGTTCCAAATTTCGAATTTCGAAGGCACTGTAGCAAATTGAAAATACTGTTCACACTTAACAGAAAAACTTTCAAAATGAAAATTCGTATGTTCCAACGAAGAAACATTTTTCAAGTATCAAAATTTGAATTTCACTTCATGACAGACAAATTTCGGGCTTTCAACGTTGAAGCTGTTAACCTTCAGTTTCTGCGAAATTCATCTGTTGACCAACCGAAATTTGAATTTCAGTATGTCAGAAGCATTAAATGCGGTTGGTTAACGGATAGTTTTTTAGAGTAACCGTTGGATAAATTCTCCAACGGATAGATTTGGTCTCTAACGGATAATTGAGACCTAAATCTATAAATATAACATCATTTGAAGTTATGGGTAACAATTCTAACATTGTATATACTGAAACTCTGCCAAATCAATTACTCAAAGTCTGTTACTCTTTCACTTCAATATTTTATACTTCAACTTTCTTATTCACTCTATTTAAGAGAGTTTAATCTTTGTAAACAATCTTTTCTTCATCTGGAAGATAGATTTTCTTGTGAGGGGATATCACAAGGGATTGGGGAGCACTTTGTAAGAGTGCACAGAGAGATAGAGTGAGCTCTAGAAACAGAGCAGCATCTTTGTACTGAGGCATTTGCAAGAAGCCCACGGAATTCTTGCAGAATAGTGGAAAATCTCAAGTGGTGACTTGAGGACTGGACGTAGGTCAAGTGGAGAGACCGAACCAGGATAAATTTCTGAGTCTTCTTCTCTTTACTGCCATCTTTACAGTTATTTGGTTATACTCTGTTTTACCTTCATATATTACTTTCTTCACCTTCTTGATATTTTGCAGAAAATTTTTAATATTCCCAATTCACCCCCCCTCTTGGTAAGCCAGCTAATCTAACAAGTGGTATCAGAGCCCGGATTCCCAATCAAAGGATCTCACAGTCCGGGAATTACAATGGCTAGGTTTGGAGAAAGTATATTATCAAAAGGCAACAACACAAATAGACCACCTGGCTTCAGTGGAGAACACTATGGGTACTGGAAGATGAGGATGCAAATCTATCTTCAGTCAATTGATCTGGACATCTAGTCAGTCATTCAGAATAGAGATTTTGTCCCAATGGCTTTCGAAGATGATAAAAGTACAGAGAGAAGCCAGAAGCTGAATGGAATGAGGAAGACAGAAGGAGAGTCTTGTTGAACTTCAAAGCAAAACACTGTCTAGTCAGTGCCTTGAATCAAGACGAATTCTATAGAGTCTCACAATGCTCCACTGCCAAGGAAATGTGGGACACCCTGCAGATTGCTCATGAAGGAACAACTGGAGTCAAGGAAAATAAACTGAATACCTGTATTGGAGAATATGAAAGCTTCAAAATGGCTGAAGGAGAATCTGTAAAAGAGCTACAAAAGAGATTCACTCTCATTGTGAATCAATTAAAGAGCCTGGGAAAGGAGTACACTCAAACAGAGAAAGTGAGGAAGATTCTCAGAGCTCTCCCTCTGGAATGGCAACCCAAAGTAACAGCAATAGAGGAAGCCAGGGGAGAATCAATGGCCTCTGTCACAGCTCTATTCGACAGCCTTGAGGAATATGAAGGAAAAATGAAAGCTCTCAAGGAAGCTGGACAAGACAGAAAGAAGAAAGGTCTTGCTCTCAAAGTTGCTGAAGAAAAGAAAGAAGAATCTGACGATGGAGATGAGCTAGATGAAGAAACTCTGGCTATGATGGTCAGAAAATTCGGAAGATTCTACAGCAAGAAGAGAAACAAGAAAATCTTCAAGAGAGGAGTAGTTGGAGACAGTAAAAAAGAAGCAAAAGAACCTGTGACCTTTTATGAGTGCAAAAAGCAGGGACACATCAAATGGGATTGTCCACAATTCCTCAAGAAGCAAGAGAAAGAAAAGAAAGCTGCTGACAAGGGCAAGAAGAAGAAAGCCTACATCTCATCAATATGGGGCAACAGCTCAGATGAGGAAGAAGATGAAGAAGATGAAATTGCCAACATATGTCTGATGGCACTTGCCCCTGAAGAAGCTGAAATTTCATGTAGCAGTGATCAAGAAGAAGAGGTATATGAATCTGAACCTTCCTATTCTGAATTACTGGATGCATTTCATGAGTTGCATGATGAGTTTGTTAAGGTTGCTAAAGAACTGAGACTAGCTAAGAAAAAGATTAACAAACTAGAATCTCAAAGCAACATCTCTGAAATTGCTCCTCTACCTATTGTTGAATCTGTCTGCTGTAAATCATGCACTGATCTAAAGCAAACCAATGAATATTTAGTGAAAAGCATGTCTAGGCTTGCTAGAGGAAAAGATATGTTGTTTGCTTTAATGGGGAGCTAAAGAATATCACAAGGAAAAACTGGACTTGGCTATGATCCATGTGCTATTAAAGAAAAGATTAGGAAGAAAAAACAGAATGTATACATGAGACATTTTGTGCATGCTGATAGAAATAGAAAGAAAGATCATATGTCACATTAGATTGAATCATATAATCAATCAAGGCATGCAAAACAAAAATATTATCTGCATTATTTTCTTCCTGCCTCTTAATCTAGCAGTCCCTTTACCACCTGTCATTTCTGTAATAAAAAGGGACATATTTCCAGTTCCTGTGCTAAAAAGAAAAATGAACTTGACAGGCAGGTTAAATGGGTTCCCAAAGGTACATCTGTATCTAGGGAAAAGACTACTGACAGAAAAGGACCCAAACAAATTTGGGTACCTAAAAGGAAAATATGAATCTTGTTTTGCAGGTCTATCTCAAAGCTAAAAGGAGCAACAAATGGTACATGGATAGTGCCTGCTCAAGTCACATGACTGGTGATAAGGAGAAGTTCATCACCCTTAGAGACAAGAAAGGAGGAAAGGTGACATTTGGAGGTGATCAGTATGACAGAATAGTTGGCATTGACATTGTGGGCAAAAATCTTGAAACATCTATCGAAGAGGTGCTGTTTGTGATAGGCCTCAACAACAATCTGCTGAGTGTGAGTCAGACATGTGACAGAGGAAACTGGGTGCTGTTTGACTCAAAGTTCTGCCTGGTCATCGGAAAAAGTGATCACAAAGTAATCCTCAAAGCTCAAAGGGATGGTAACTGCTATACTATTGATCTTGATGAACTTCCTCCCCTAGATTCTGTTTGCTTAATTAGTCAGGACAATGATAGTTGGCTATGGCATAGAAGATTAGCTCATGTTAACATGAATCAGCTTTCAAAATTGGTTAAAAAGGAGTTAGTTACTGGCCTGCCAAAAATTGCTTTTGAAAAAGATAAAGAATATGATGCATGCTTAAGAGGAAAGCAAACTAAATCTTCTTTTAAATCCAAAAACGTAGTCACCACAACTAGACCACTTGAACTACTGCATATGGACTTAATTGGACCATCTAAGGTAAAAAGCCTTAGTGGTAATCTGTATGTGCTTGTAATTGTGGATAATTACTCTAGATTTACATGGACATTATTTCTTTCCTCTAAAAGTGATACGTTTGATGCATTTGTAACCTTAGCTAAGAAAGTGCAAAATGAGAAAAGTATTTCCATTGTGTCTATCAGGTCAGATCATGGAGGAGAGTTTAAAAACTCATACTTTCTGGAGTACTGCAATGAGCATGGAATTGATCACAACTTCTCAGCTCCAAGAACTCCTCAACAGAATGGAGTGGTAGAAAGAAAGAACAGAACCATTGGAGAGATGGCTAGAGCTATGCTGAATGAAAAGAACTATCTCAAGTGTTTTGGGCTGATGCAGTAAATACAGCAAGCTACATCATAAATAGAGCCTACATCAGACAAATCCTTGGGAAGACTCCATATGAGCTGTATAAGGGAAGGAAGCCAAATCTGTCACATCTCCATGTGTTCGGGTGCAAATGCTTCATTCACAACAATGGGAAAGAAAATATGGGTAAGTTTGATCCCAAATCCGATGAAGGTATATTTCTGGGCTATTCTAGTAGAAGTAAAGCATACAGAGTTTTTAATAAAAGGTCTAATTTAGTAGAGGAATCTGTGCATGTAGTATTTATTGAAAATGAAACTGCTTCTAAACATGTTACTGATGAGGATGATCTTGTTTCAAACTTTAAAAAGTTAGGTATCTCTAATGAAGGTATAATTGAGCCTCCAAAAATATCCGAATCTATTAATATAGAGGAAGATATTCAGGAGAAAGATTTTGAAGAAGAAAATGAAGAAATATCTCAAGAACTCCCTAGAGCTTGGAGATATCAAAGGAATCATCCTGTTGATCAAGTGATAGGGAATGTTCAAAAGAAAGTTAAAACCAGAAAACAGTTAAGGGATCAAATGATTAATTGTGCTTTCATATCACAAATTGAACCTAAATGTACTGAGGAAGCCTTAACTGATGAGTACTGGATTCTAGCTATGCAGGATAAATTAAATCAATTTGAAAGAAATCAAGTCTGGGATTTAGTGCCTAGACCCAAAAATCATCCTATCATAGGCACCAAATGGGTTTTTAGAAATAAACTCAATGAATCAGGATCAATCATCAGAAACAAAGCTAGACTGGTTGTTAAAGGTTATAATCAAGAAGAAGAAATTGATTTTGAGGAAACCTTTGCTCCAGTAGCTAGATTATAAGCAATTAGAATTCTATTGGCATATGCGTGCATGAAAAATATTTTGTTATATCAAATGGATGTGAAGAGTGCATTTCTAAATGGATATATCATGGAAGAGGTTTGTGTAGACCAACCTCCAGGTTTTGAGGACTCTACAAAACCAAACCATGTTTACAAACTTAAGAAAGCTCTTTACGGTTTAAAACAGGCCCCTAGAGCATGGTATGAAAGATTGAGTAATTTTCTAACTGAAAAGGGATTTAACAGAGGAAAAGTAGATACAACTTTATTCAGTAAGAAAGAAAATAAAGATTTACTGATTGTTCAAATCTATGTTGATGATATTATATTTGGTGCTACTTATGAATCTCTTTGCAAGAATTTTTCTAAGTTAATGCAGGGGGAATTCGAAATGTCCATGATGGGTGAACTCAACTTCTTCCTTGGACTGCAAATCAAACAGTGTGATGATGGTATCTTTCTCAATCAATCCAAGTATCTGAAGGAATTGCTGAAGAAGTTTGGAATGGAAAATGCCAAGCCAATTAGGACACCTATGGCTACTACAACCAAACTGGACATGGATGAGAAAGGGAAAATGTTTGACATAACTCAGTATAGGAGAATGATTGGATCCCTACTGTACTTAACTGCCAGCAGACCTGACATTATGTTTAGTGTTTGTATGTGTACAAGGTTCCAATCATGTCCCAAAGAAACCCATGCAACTGCTGTGAAGAGAATCTTCAGATATCTGATTGGAACATCACAGATGGGTCTTTGGTATCCAAAGGGCAATGGAAAAGATCTCAAAAGGATACACTGATACTGATTTTGCAGGATCCAAAACTGACAGAAAAAGCACAAGTGGAACTTGTCAGTTTCTTGGAGGATCCTTGGTTTCATGGTTTAGCAAAATGCAAAACAGTGTGGCCCTATCCACGGCAGAAGCTGAGTATGTTGCAGCTGGAAGCTGTTGTGCCCAAGTCATCTGGATGAAACAGCAACTTGAAGATCTTGAGGATTAAATGAAGGAAATATCAATCATGTGTGACAATCAAAGTGCCATTAATATCACAAAGAATCCTGTCATGCATTCAAGGACAAAACATATTGAAGTTAGGCACCACTTCATGAGGGATCATGTTTTGAAAGGAGAAATCAGACTAGAGTACATCCCAACCGAAGATCAAGTTGCAGATATCCTGACAAAGCCTCTGTCAGAAGACAGACATTACAAAATCAGGAGAGAATTGGGTATGGTAAATCCCAATGAGCTGTAAGTAATTCTTGTGCAATTCTGTTTACAGAATTTTCAACTTTAAATTAATTCTAGCTTTAGCATCGGAGTATGTTTAATTTAAGTTGCAGATGTTCCTCATGAGATTCATTGGCAATAAATCTGAAAAATGGAGCACACTTGAATGGAACAATCAGAGAGTGAAGAAAAGGGCAAAAATTCTGAGTTTCTGGATCTATTCTGATCCATTCTGTAAGTTTTCAAAGTTGAAATTCGTATATTGATTATGTGTTAGTCGAATTTCCGTGAAAAACTAAGTTTCTGAGGAAGTCAGCATGATCAACATTCGAATATGGGATACCCAACAGACAAACTTCAGCCTGCTATTAGAAGGAACAGTTCTCGGTGATACCTTGAAATTCGTCTGTTGATCCTTCAAAATTTGAATTTTCAAGAACAAAATTTCAAAGTTATGACTGTCCAACATAATGATTATACTAATGTTTATCTCTTAACATACGAATGTTGGAAAACCTTTACAAAATAGAAATTCGAATTTATGACTTAAAATTCATCTATTGAAACATGCTCCTCAATGTTGAATCTTTGAAAGATGAAGTTTTGTATGCTTAATTTGTCTGTTGTTTGGTGGTTTGTTTGCTGCTTGGTGTTTGCTCTTGAAAATTCGAACTTTGTTAGAACAAAGTTCGTCTGTTCATCATGTGTTATCTTAACCAAGCCTCTGTCAGACGAACTTCCACAAGAAAATTCGTCTGTCAGTAAGCTTTGCAGAACGGTTTAACTTGTAACTGCCCAAAGTTCAAATTTTGACCCTCAAAATTCATCTGTCAGACGGTTACATACGTTAAAACCGACGGTTTTCATTTGAACAGATGCAACCCTATTTCTATTCTATCTGAGTCTGTTCTAATCCTCCATTCAATGCTCTTCAATTCTGACCAAAAACCTTCATTACCCACCGTTTAAACTTCCTTTCGCATCCTTTAAACCCACTCTCTGCTCCATTCTGCAACATTCATCCGCGAAAATGACAAGAGTTAAAAATCCAGAAGCTGGAAAAGGAGAGGCTCGGCCAAAATGTTCAGTTAAATCCCAATATGCCATGAAGGAAGGAGAAAAACCAAGGAGAAAGGCTGAATCCAGCAAGGGAACTTCTTCCAAACGCCAGAAAACTACACCCAAAGGAGAATCAAAGAAAGCTGGACCCTCTTCCTCGAAGATAGCAGAACCTTCGGTCCCTGTTCCTGTTGCTGCTGAAAATTTTGCTTCCACTTCATCCTCAAGTACTGAATCTGGAGAATATGAGCTTACCACACTGCCATTATGGAGCACTCCACAGATTCAAGAGGAATACTCCACCAAGTTTGCCAATAAAAAGGTAATCAAGCCTCATTGTGTAAACTTGGAAGATTTCTTGGTCTCCAATAGCTTTGATGCTGGTATATGGATGTTGAGATACAAGAATTTGTTGGAAGTATTGGAGAGATATGATGATGAAGTGATTAAAACTTGGTATGCCTCCTTAAAGTACAACAGCAAAAAGAAAAAGTGGGAGGTTAATTTGAGATCAAGGACCATCTGGCTCTCAGATGAAACCTTAAATGAAGTGCTGGAAATCCCAGGACAATATGGCCTCAAGATTGACATCACTACCTCTGGTTACATGGATGAGGTTGATACTGCTGATCAAGAAGGTGGCCCCTTTCTGAACTACAAGGAGAGCACAATTTTGAGCACATTGTTCAGAAGAAGGGAAAACTGATCATCCATAAATGTGTTGAAGCCCACAGACCTCAGTGCTCAAGTGAGGATCCTACACTACATAGTGTATAGGATCATATTCAACAAAGGAGGCAGCTTCAATCTGATAACAAGGGCAGAGGCACATGTCATGGCAGCAATCATGTGTGGAAAACTGATCAACATGGGACACATCATACTTTAATGCATGATTAAGGCAAGAGATCAGAGGAAGGACTCCACACTCCCCTATGCAGCCATCATTTCCAGAATTCTGCAATATGCTAGGATTCAGCATCTTGAAAAGGGGAAAGGGAAACCCACTGAGATCTTCAAGGAGGAAGAACTTCAGAGAATGGAAATTGAAAGGAGTGAAGGAAGATGGATTGGAAAGAGAGCAGGAAGAACTGAAGATCTATTCTTTGTTGAAGGTGCCTCCCTACATCAAGAGGGTACTTCTAAGGCTCCTGCCATACCTACTCCTCAACCCTCTGTGCCTATCCCATCTCCCTCCAAGCCCACTCATATTCCATCCACTCCCTCCTCTCGTGCCAAGCCAACCAAGATCACTGAGTTGTATGACAGCCTGTCTACACTCATTCTTAGCATCAGGGATGAGCAAAATTCCAAATTTTGCTCATCTGCAAGATCAGATTCATCAGTTGGCAAAGAACATGAAAGTGGTTGCTGATGCCTGTGAAGAAATTCGAAGTGCAATTCCTACCACATCAGCTCCACCTCAACCAGGGTTCTCTGTGCCTGTTTAGTCTCCAACCCCTGAGCCTCCAAGCCCTTTCGAGCTTGCCTCCTCTGACCATGATAATGATATAGATGGTGCTGAGCCTGCTGGTGCAATGAGGACACCTAGTTCTGGTCCACCTCTGGACTATGGTTTGGAAGAAGAAGGACCTCAAGAAACAAGCCCTCATGAACCTATTCAAGAAGATGCTCAGGATTCAATTCTTTCCATTCAAGAATCTGAGCAAGTTGACAGACTGGTGGCAGACATTTCAACTTCTTCCATGCAGGAGGGTGCCAGCAATGAGGAGAGAAGCATTGTGCCTGTTGTTGATTATGAAGTTATTGCTCACAATGCTCTGCTGCAAGCTCAGAGAAGAAGGCTTGAGGAAATGTTTCGCTCTGATGAACCAGCTCCTTCTTCTCTCGCTACTTATGGACTTTCAGAGGAACAGAGAGCTCAATTGGCTCTTTCCAGGCAGGCAATGCAGGAGTTGCTTAAGGTCTCTGATGATGATGAAGAACCAAGTCCTGAGCCTCCTGCACCAGTTGAACCCGAAATCCCATTTGCTCCTGTGCCTCTCAGAGCTATTCCAGTCTCTCAGATCCCTCCTCCAGTTGATTTTGTTGGCCTTCCTGATGATGCCAAAAAGGGGGAGAAGAGTAAGCAAACTAGAAAGCCTACTACTGAGCCATCTGGGAAAACTTACAGCAAGAAGACCAAGCGCAAGCCGAAGAAGAAGTGATTAGATTTTAGGCTTGAGTTTTCATGTAGTGCTGTACTGTGTTTCTGTTGTTTGTCTGATGATTGTACTTTGTGTTTTGAAATTGGTTTTTGAAGTATTTTTTTTTACTTTAATTGGTTTCTGTAAAGCAACAATTATTAAAATAAATGAATTCCTTGGTTACAATGATTTGTACTTATCACTTCTTGAATCTCTTCACTGATGTGCTATATATGATATCTTTTGAAATATAATGCATATGCTAAGGGGGAGCTTGCTAAAGCAAACCCAAGTACTAATCCAGTTTGAAAGTTATTTTGTCATCATGAAAAGGGGGAGAATGTTGAATCTAGAGTTTAAATGATTCCAAACCAACATTCAAGAGCTTGGAATGAAGATGTTAAAGGAGTTCAAATTGTTTCAAGTGAAGAAGTTCTGAGTAATCTGTGCAAAATTTGTTGTAGGATCATTAGTTATGTTTAAATACGGGTAAAAGACTTTGATTTGGTGGAAAGATGTTTTAAAACCTTGATTTTAAGTTAAATCATGAAATCTTTGAAAAATACCCACCAACAGACGAAGTTTGAAAAGCTTACATTGAACTGTCATGTTGGAAATTCGAACTTTGGCTTTGAAAATTCGAATTTCAAGCTAAAACTGAATAAGTCTGAAGATATGCTTCTCTGACAGACGAATTTTGATTCTCCAAAATTTGAATTTTCATAAGTGTCTAAAAGAAGCTTTTGAGCAACAGACGAACTTTGAGTTTTGAACATTCGAATTTCAGACAAAATGAAACTTATGAAAATTGAAGATATTCGTCTGAAACAATGTTAAAGTTCATCTGAAATCAAGATTATATTGAGTTTCAAAATTACTCACTGACAGATGAACTTTGAACATGAAAATTTGAATTTCAGAAGCTAAAGTTGAGTCTGTTGAAATGATATAATGACATACAAAGGATAGTGTTTACAAATTCGAATGTTGATGTGAATCTGAAAAGAGGTCTCTCTGACAGACGAACTTCACTCTTTCAAAATTCAAATTTCGAAAGAAAATGAATTACTGTGCTTCTTGAGCATACTACGGACAGACGAATTTTGAGGTTTCAAAATTCAAATTTCGAGGGCACTGTAGCAAATTGAAAACACTGTTCACACTTAACAGAAAAACTTTCTTCTTGAAAATTCGTATGTCATAACATGAAAACATTTTCTAAGTTTCAAAATTCGAATTTCACTTCATGAACAGATGAACTTCAGTACTTCAACGTTGGAAGCTTTAACCCTCGGTTCCTTCGAAATTTGTTTGTTGACCAACCGAAATTCGTCTGTTGACCAACCGAAATTCGAATTTCAGTATGTCAAAAGCATTAAATGAGGTTGGTTAACGGATAGTTTTTCAGAGTAACCGTTGGATAACTTCCCCAACGGATAGATTTTGTCTTTGACGAATAGTTGGGACCTAAATCTATAAATACAATATCATTTGAAGTTGTGGGTAATGAATCAAACTTTGTATATACTGAAATTCTGCCAAATTTTCTACTCAAAGACTTTTACCCTTCTACTTCAATACTTGTACTTCAACTTTCATATTCACTCTATTCAAGAGAGTTTCATCTGTGTAAACAATCTAATCTTCATCTGGAAGATAGATTTTCTTGTGAGGAGATATCACAAGGGATTGTAAAGCACTTTGTGAAAGTGCAGAAAGAGATTAAGTGAGCTCTAGAAAATAGAGCACTGACGTTGTACTGTGGCAATTGCAAGAAGCCCGTTGAATTCTTGCTGAATAGTGGAAAATCTCAGGTGGTGTCCTGGGGACTGGACGTAGATCAAGTGGAGAGACCGAACCAGGATAAATATCAGAAAAATTTTAATCTTCCCAATTCACCCCACCTCTTGGGAAGTCAGCCTAACTAACAAATGGAAAGGCGAGGGCCAAGCGGTGAGGGCTTTGTGCGGCACGATGGGGGAGAATTTGTGCAGAGTAGCAAGGGTAGCTCAAAAATGAAAATGGGATTTGAGCTGAACAGTAAGGAGCAGAGCCACAAAAGGGACAACAAGGTGCGAATGGAATGATGAAGGTGAGCCACAAAAGGAATGATAATGGTGAGCCTCGAAGGGATCGATGCAGTGAGGAAGAGTGAGGTGTGAAAGAACAAAGAGCTTGAGGTTTTTTTTTCCTTTAAAACAACGACACAAGGAATAGACAGAGCACATGGAATGGGAGCTAAGTTAAGGGATTATATTTTCTAGGCCAGGTGTTTAAATAATCGATTTAGAAATTAAAAATTATAATTTTTATTTACAAAAATACCACCGGTCATATTTTCTATATCAGTTCTTTAAATAATCAATCTAAATTGTTACTGTGGAAAGGATATTTTATACTAGTCGATGCTTTAAATACCACATGGTATGCTGATTCACTAAATAGAACATAAAACCGTATGTTCAAGCGGTAAGGCTTGTGGTATCCCTATCACTTAATAGTCGTCATTTTGCAGACAGGCTCATGTGACTGTGGATTAGGAGTGCACCTTCTCTAAATAGCCACCAGTTTGGGTGGTTCAAGGGAAAGAGCGTCATAGTCCAACCTTTAGTTTAGTGGCCTTTGGCTGAGTCATGACTATTGGGAGGAGAGTTTGGTCGTAACCCTGGAATCAGCCATCACAGGCTGTTGGAAGGGGGCTACCTATTGGTATTACCTTGTGATAGTAATTAGCCCATGGTTCTAGCCATGTATCATTGGGAATTGCATTGTCTATCATGTACATAGCATTTATCCTGAGTAATTGCATATGAATATAGCCTTAGGACCTTAAACTGTTGTTATTGTAAAACACCTAGTTACTGGGATGTATGTCTCACCCTGTTGCTAACAATTCTAGGTGAAGGATCCAGTATTTGCAAGGAGCAGGCTAAGGAGACTTAGCTCTCTTGGAGATTTGAGAGTGTTGTTGTTGTTGCTGTTATCCTGAGGGTAGAAACCCTTTATGGACTTTTGATGTTTTAAGTGAAGTGTCAAGTGTAGTAAACATGTGATACCTTGTGTGATTTAGCTGTGTATTTGTGGCTTCTGCTAGACTTGCATGGTATGTGACTCGGTTAGATTTCTTTCGACTTTATGGATTGATGGATATGTTGGTTAAAGGTTTTGAAAGCATGTGTTTTCTTGTGTAGTACTTGTATTTTGAGAATGAGCATTGATGTCCAATCTTGTCACCATGACATTTTGGGGCGGGATTTGTTGTCACATGCTCCTTTTGACATGTTTGGTTGATTCCATAGGCCACTTATGTGTCAATTGGGTATGTGATCCATTAAGGGGGTCAAAACCTAAAGGACTAGTTTGTAACAACCCTGATTACATTGTCCCAAACTTAGTCTCTAGCTAATAAAGTACAATTGACGATGTGTGTAGGACCAAAGGAACTTGGGTGGAGAAAAAATTATAGTGGAGGGAGAGAAGCTCCACGCCGCAGCTAGACACAGAGCTACTGCAGCAAACAAACTTCAACTTTGGAAAACTTTTGAGACAAAAAGGGTTTCACACCACGGCGAACTTACCCCCCACCACGGTGTAATATCTCTACATTTATGGGATATTATAAAATAAATAAAAGATGAGAAACGAAGTGAGACGAAAAGGCTATAAATAATTGGGTTTTAAAAGAAATTAATTTCTCATCTAATTTTCAGAAAAAGTTATGTTTGGTCCTTAACTGGAATTAATCTTTCATAAGGTTTTTAGCAGAAATTAATTCCAGAACTTACCCCGAAAAATATGCAATATACCACTTGAATGAAAACTCACTCCAAGCTGAGTACAACGGTATAAGTATTGCATTCCCGGGAGGTCCAAGTTAAGAGATAGACCAATTTGAAGTTAATGTGAATAGTGAAAAAGAAATAATAAAAAATTGATCTTTGGGTAACTTTACAAGAAAGTGCCCAAAAGAATGAATAATTACATTCTTACCCGGTTCAGGGGCAAAACAGTCATTTCCTAAATTAGAAGTAAAATGTGAATAATGAATTGAAGGCCCAGAAATGAAAAAGTTGACATTGTAAAATGTAAAAGGAGTTGGGAAAAATGGAGAGATACCGTTAAGCGTGAAGAAGGGTAAAGAGGTCATTTTTTCTAGTTAAATAGAAAAATGAGAAAATTATATTTGGACCCCAAGAATCAAGAATCTTTGCAATTTAGTCTCTTTAGAATGATTTCAACTTGGAAGGGGAAAAAGAAAGAAGTTTGGGGAAAATTATACCTAATGACTCGAAAGTTTTAAAAATTATAAATTTACCCCGAGTCAAGGGCATTTTTGTAAATTTGGAAAATTATAGTCAAAATGAAGCTTTCAATGAGTTAGGCCCAATGGAAATAGCAAGGAATCTATTAAGATCAAAATAATATTTATTGGGTAATTAGGGTTTAATATTAATATTTTACCCGATAAAGGTCAGTTTAGACAGTAAGAAAAGGCAGTATTGATTCAAGAACAATGATTGGAACTTTTTAAAATATATTTTGGATCAAAATAATTATTTTGGACTCAAAATAATTTTTGGATAATCCTGTACCAATTTAATGACAATTTTGGTAAAAATACTCAATCGGTACGAGTAAATTTAATCGGTAAAGGGTATTTTGGTCCATTAAACTTTATGAAGTAATTTTTGGCTAAAAAGGGAGTGAATCACGTTGGAATTCAGGTATGGACACATGTGAAATTTTTCAAAAAGTTTTTTAAAAGAAAAAGTAATAAAAGTAGATAGAAAAGTTAACTAGATAATTATATAACATAATCATCATTTGAAAACATAACACTTCATCTCCCTCACGTCTCAAACACGCTGAACCAGTGAAGAAAAGAGAGAAGAAGGCGTAGGAAAAGAAGGGAAAAGAAGACCAAGCTAGAGGACTTGTTTGGACCTAAAACTCTCAAGGTAGATTTCTATAGTTATCCTCTTGTACATACTTGAGTATTATGATGTTTCCTGAAGTATTTCTTTCCATTTTCTCACTGAAAGTTTCAGCCTAGAGAGAGAAAAGAGAGAGAAAATGGAGTTTTGAAGAAACTAAACCATAGAAATGCTTAGAAATGCTTCAAGATGCAAGAATATGGCATTTGATTTCAAATTGATTGGGTAGTTTTTTTTCTACATTTTTCTGAAATTTTTTGCCTATTTAGGGTTTGAAAAGGAAAGGTAATTTTATGGTTTTGAACCCAAAAATGGATTTCTTGGGTCCAAATTATGTAAGAACAAGTATGTTGTACAAGAAAAGCCAAGTAGTAATCAAGTTGAAAATTTAAGGTTCCAATATGAGACTTTGTGAAGGAAGTTATGTAATCAGTGGTTAAAGACCTTGTTTTATGATGTAATAGGGTTCCAAGAAGTGTTTTAAGATCAATGGAAGTTTCCACAAAGTATAGAGATCATTGGAAAGTAAGAATGTAGTTATTTTCCCTATTATGCTTAATGTTGTCATACTTTATTTCCATGATAATATGACTATGTCATATAGTTGTTTGAATGCTTTATGATGTATTTTCATTGTTGGCTGAATGTTTGAAGGGTTTTATGACCCTAGGATATCCATTTTACAAAGTGTTTCCATGCCAAAATTTTCATGGAATTGTATGGCATAATATGAAATTATGATTTTCATTGATGATTTTATGAAATGATATGATGATGTGAATGCATAATTGGGTGTAACTATTGAGATTCTTTGAATCTCATTCCTTTCCAAATATTAACTATGTTAGGACAAAGACATAAAAGTATTCAAACAAATGCAAGGGAAATGAAGAAGACGATGGAGAATTACTTGATTTTGCAAGTTATAATGTTAAATTGAGAAAATATGTATCATGTATGTATGAGATGAAATTCTTTAATTATACATAATTATGTTCCTTAAAGTCCTCTTATGATGTTATGTGTGGATTTGGAACAATAAATATTGATGCATGAGATTTATAAAGTTTATTATATGAGTTATGGTGTAATTATGAACAAGATGACCACTATTGATTTGAGCTAGGAAACTCTAGTTGAAACAGAGTATCCTATAGAAGTGTTATACATTCTCTTAAACTAGACAGAACAAGCTTTTCATAGAGCTATAGAACACCTAAATTGGATAAATGTATGAATTATAATGAATTTTTGAATTTAGGATTCAAAACTAGACAGTACTGGAAAAACTGGAACTTACACCATGAACACTGGATTTTTCAAAAAGCACTATAAAATTGTGTATAGCTCCAAAAATTTAGTGATTTGCATTTCTAGAAAGCTCCAAATATTAGGAAACGAATACCACTAGTCTGAAACCATTTGGAGCTATAAAGAAGGAGTTATGTAATTTCTCCTAAAACTGTTCCAGTAGAGGTAGTATTTTGACCCATAATAGTTAAGTTAATGTCATGCCCTGTACAAGTTGAATAATGTACAAGAAAAATATTTCTAGAAAGTAGACTCATAGGGATTTCATATGACATAAATAATGTATGATTTGGCTCAGGATATAATGAGATATGAATTTTTAAATATAAGGCTAAAATCCTGGGGAAGAGAAAATGACCAAAGATATAGTAAATATTTGAGAAATAAACTGTATAAATTGGTCAATAGAATGCTCTGTTTCATATTTTTCTCATGTATAAAAGCTTTTTATCTATTTTTGGAGACTTGAATCACTATGAAATGATTTTTCTAGAATTAGTTATGAATTTTCAAAATTCAGTCGGCAAAGTGGAAACTACCATATGAACAGTAACCGAAAATTTTAGAAATTCTGATTTTCATTCTCATGTGATTCAAGCTTAGAATCAAGTATAATTAGACTTAAAATGAGTTTAATTCATGGAAAATGAGTCTAAAAGTAAGGTGTTACACGTGGCGCCAGACTTCGAATTCTTATAAATTAGAAATATTTCAGTCAACAAAGCATAACTGGAGGAGCAACATTAGGGCTAAAGAAATCTGACCAAGGGAGATCATTCTCAAACTCTAAGAGCTTGATTACAAGTTGGTAAATGGTTCTTGCTCTTTCCTATCCATTTTTCTTCGATTTTTTAGTTGGATTTTCAGATATATGTTGGAATTTTCTGTTTTGGCCAAAATCTACCGATTAAAATGGATGAAATAAGATTAATGAAGTGTTATTTAATGTTAGGAAGTTTTGGCTTTGAGTTTTGAATGGACTATGGTGACACTATGCCAAAAATAACCTTTCTTAGCGCTTAATAGTTGGTAGTTGGCGGTTATAGGGGAAAACGTCAATAAAAATGACGCGGAGGCTTTTCTTGGCGGTTATTTCTTTTCTTGGCGGTTCTCCAAATAACCGCCAAGAAAAGTCAGACTTTTCTTGGCGGTTATTTTTAGAACCGCCAAGAAAAGTTTTTACAATTTTTTAAAAAAAAAAAACACAAGGCACGGATCAGTAAACAAGCCATGGATCAATATTTATAACCATTAATAAAAAAGATCTAACGGCCTTCCTTTCTTTCCATCTCTTTCCTTAACACATCTCTTTTTACATCCACTCATACATTTTCATGTCACGCATCAAACTCCATCACTTTCATATATTTGAATTTTTTCTCTCTCCACACCTAATCACTTTCGTTCCCTCTCTTTCTCTCTCCACACCCAATCTCTTTCTTCTTTGATCTGTAAGCTCTCTCTCCCTTACATTTCTTCTTCCTCTTTCATCAGATTCAGATCGTCGTTCTTACTCTTTCAATCAAATTTTATCATTCTCTCCTTTTCTGTTTTCTTTTATTCTCTTCTCCCTCAGTCAGATTTTCAAAGCTTGGTCAAGATTTTGTACAAATCTCGAAGCATGGTCCACATCTCATCTTGGCACCAACAGATTACAAGCTTCTTCTTCATCGGTGACTTTGTCCACTGCCTTCATCGCTGACTACAGTGTCTGTGTCTACCTCCATCGACGGCTTCATTCTCTCTCATCTCATCTTGGCTTTGAAGTAAGAAAATGAATCTTGAAGATGGAAGAAATTTTAAAGCTTGTAATTTTTTATGACTTAAGGTATAAATATTGATTTTGTGGCAAAATTTTTTCTTCTTCTTTTTTATTTTGATTTTTTTGTTACGGTGTGGTTATGTAAAATTTCAATTTGATCTATCTATAATTTATGTTGTACATTTTTTTGACTTTTGGATAATTCTGGATTACTTATTAAGGATGATTGTAGTTGTGATTACTTTTTTTTTAAAAAAATAAATTACCCTTGAAATAACCGCCAAGAAAGGTTATTTTTAATAAAAAATTTACCCTTTGTTGGCGGTTATTTCACCGCCAATAAAAGTATATTTTTGTTGGCGGTTATTTCAAACAACTGCCAACAAAAGGTAAATATTTTATTAAAAAATATACCTTTTGTTGGTGGTTATTTGAAATAACCACCAACAAAAGTCTATTTTTGTTGGCGGTTAATTACCGCCAACAAAAGTTACCCCTTATATTGGCGCTCAAATAGTTGACGGTTTTAAACCACCAATAAAGACCAAAATAACCGCAAAAAAATCACATTTTTGGTGTAGTGTGAGTTTGAGTTGAACCCTAGGTTGATTTTGGTTAAAGGAGTATGGAATCTGAATTTGTATGTGTTGGTGCATGTTTAAATGGTTGTATAAGGTTCATTGATGTATGAAATTGTGGTTGGAACCTTGGGTTAAGTATAATTGGTTGAATTATGAATTTTGGATAATTATGCTATATGTTAATGAAAGATGTTGTGGTATTGTAGTGATTGTTTAGTTGATTGGAGGAGTCAAGTCACAAGTTAGCAGTTTGAGAAGCTTGTAGGATCCGTGTGTGCGTGGTATTAACAACCTAAGATAACCAAGTGTTCATATTGTGTGTATTATTTGTTAGTATATATATGTGTATATATGCTTGTTTCCGTTCATACCACGATATTGTTATGTGTGCATATGGTTTTCCACATATTGTGGTATGCACATGACTAGACGATATAGTAAGATGATGATGAATATGATGATGATTATATATGATGATGTGACATTACATGATTGCATAGCATGACATTGAAGAATATGATAACAATGATGATTGTATAGTGACATGGCATGAACATCACCATCATATGCACATTGTGAGGAAAGGTGAATCGGGTGGTGATGATGATATATGATATGATATAATGATATATGATATCACAATGATGATTGTATAGTGACATGGCATGAACATCACCATCATATGCACATTGTGAGGAAAGGTGAATCGGGTAGTGATGATGATATATGATATGATATAATGATATATGATATGATAAAATAAGGAAGGGATCCCTGTCGTTAAATCCTCTCCTATGGTCAAGAGAGCAAGACGACAGTGGATTGCACCTTCCCTAAATCACCACCAATTCACGGTGGTCTAGGGGAAGGAGAACCATGATCCACGCATTGGTGTTACCTTTGGCCGAGTGCACTAGTGTGAGGTGAGCTTGGTGATATCCCAGAATCAGTATTTATTAACTGTTGGAAGGGAGTCACCTATATAAAATGTCCTGTGATGATATTAGCTCGTGGTTCTAGTTATGTGCAAGGGAGACATGCATTCCATTAGATTTTGCATTCATGACACCATGCTCATTAGTGTATGAATTATATATATATATATATGTTGCCTGTGGTTGTTCCCAGTTACTAAAATTTTATCTCACACCCTTTTCCCATGAACTAACGTTTCAAGTGAAAGCTCTAGTACTAGTCTGGAGAAGACAAGGGAATCATAGTGTCTTGGATGGGGGAGTATTCAAGTCACGGTAGTATGTTTGCATTGTCTATGTGTGCATTGTGCCAAGTAGGATAGCATGTTTGTAATCTATATGATAACAACGATGCTGCGATGATGATGAATTACATGTGATGGTAATGTGATATGGTTATGTACCTGAGAGGTTGTATGTGTGTGGTGATGAGATGAACCCAGGTATGGGTCATTGTTGTTGGTACATGTGGTTGAGAGTCAAATTGGTTGTAGGTGCAAGCCCAAAGGGGATTTTGGGCCATGTGTGTGAGTTTTGGACATATAGCCCATTATGTGAATTTGGGGTTCAAGGGCGTCAAATCTCCTTTGAGGTGAAACCTCTTTGAATAAGTTGGTTGAGTCAATTAGGACCTGTGTGAATGGTTCATAATAGTCAAACTGTCTTTGGTGGCAATTGGAGGAGGTAAGTTGTGAGTTTTGGCCAAAAGTGGCTAAAACTGTGTCAGGTACCCAAAATCTCCATACACAAATGGATTTGAGTGAAACCAGCGTCTATGGATAGAATAGGGTAAAAGTGACCTATAGGAGTTGGAATCAGGTCAATCGGAGGTTGGAGCATAAAGTTATGAGCGTCGGAAGTTTGCCCCAGAAAGTTGGAATTTGTTGATATGGTATCAACCAAGGGGTAAAGTGGCGCCAAAAGCTAGGTTACGGCGCCACTAGCTACTGCCTCTTTGAGACCGCAGCGCCACTATAGTTGGCCATGGGCCCAGCCCTGTTTTGGGTGTTTTGATGTTCCTTTAAGGTTTTGATGTTTTAGGAGTTAAAATTGGGGTGTTCTAGCTCAATTTGTTTATTTTTCGAAATTTTTGGTCAAGATTGAAGGTGTGTTGGTGTAGGATGTTACATAGTTTCCTTGGGGTGGAAGAATAGTTTAGAGGTTAAAAGTTGGTCAGAATTTGGATTTCGAGTTGTTGGCAACCTTTGTTGGTCTAAAAACAACCATTTTGGTCTTGAATGGCCAAAATCTTCACATGGAAATATTTTGAGTCGTGATTTGTGCCTGTAGTTAGATGAGTAGTATGGTGACTTGTAGGCTTTGAAATCAGGTCAATCGGAAGTTGGAGTGAAGAGTTATGCGCATCAGAAGTTGGGCAAAAATATCAGCAAAAAGCTAATAGAAATTCTGTGTGGGGCGCTGCAATGCCATGCCATCTTGCTTCTTCTCCAAGTCTTCCTAGAATCGCCTCATGCCATGGTGCCCAATGTCCATGCTAGGGCGATGCCCCCATTCTTGGTTCTCTTGTGCCGTGTTATCGAGTCTTAGGTTCTGGGTTGGTATATTTTTGTAGGATGTTACACTTTCTCATTCCCCCTTCCTTTTTCTTTGTTTTGAACTAAATTATGATCTAGTTTTTAAACAAGATTTTTGAGCTGCACCCCAGCCCCAAATCATGGCGTCGTGGCAAATTTCAAAAGCTGTTCAATTTTGTAATTCCTTTATAAATAAATCCTACAACTACTTGAACTTTACTAAAACCATTCAAATTTGTTATTATTCCATATTAGCACTTGATTATTCTTTAACTAAGCTTTTTAAATATGTGGGATGTGACACTTGGGCTCCGGAAATTGAACCAAATGTGCCCTTAATTAACAATATATCATGGAAATATTATATACAGTTTTTGTCCGATGGTTTCACGCATTGTCTTTTACATTATTATTGAACTTAAGCATTACGTGGTAAATGATAATAGGCACATTTGATAATATTATCAATATAAAGTATTCAAAATATAGGCAGCTATACTATTTATAAACCATGTGACTTGGGTTAAGTTCCTTATAAATATGTGGAGTTGACTCTAATTATAATTAATAATATGTACTAAATTTTCACAAGATACGTATTTCTCCTATATGTACTTGCATGTGTAAAATTTAAGGAATGAAATGCACTATTTATAGCTTGTCATAGATATGATTTTATTTATATTTTGATATTGGACTATTCAACCCACGTGAATTAAAACAAAAGATTCAATATCAATTAAGGTCAATATTGCGGAAAAAAAGGTCAATAATTTTCTTAAAATAATTTCTATGTTAATGTAACAAAAACTAAAGTATAAAAGTACAATGACAACAAAATTCTTGTAATAGAGACGTAAATCAATATTTAATTCATCCGCTAGCGATCTTTGGAAACGTTCTTCCACATTGCATATGCTATCCGGTTATAAAAAAAATTCAATTCTTCGAAATGCTAACCCTTGATTTTAAATCTGATCACGCATCCTTAATGAAGCAGATCTTAAAAACTGTTAAAATATTTTAAAATAATTATTTTCAAACATTAAAATTATTATAAAGTTCTACCAAAAAAGAAGTTATTACTATAAGGATCTTAATAAAAATTTTGATCTTTAAAAAAAATTTTTAACATCATTTAATTAAATTTAATTTTTCAGGGTAAGAATCTTTAAATCTAATTAAGTTTTATCTAGTCAAAACCATGCTTGCATCATACTATCTCACAAGATTACAAACCAATTAATATAATCCATACGTCATGCGTGAGCACGGTGTACGGTTAATGTTTCCAAAAGTGAAAGTGACCAGTGCCTTGATATAAAACATATAGTAAGATAATTAATCATTCAGTCGCGAGGCCTTTGAGAAATGGTAATATGAACATGAGTTTTGAATATTTTTTTAAATGAATTGTTAAATTAAAAAAAAAATGTTGAGAACGAAAGGGGAAAAAACTATAAGTGAGCAAGTCATAATTGGTTTCCACATTGCAAAGTTGAAATTTTGCTTCTTCCTCTTATATTCTTCTGCATTTCTTTGATGTTAAGTGAATAAAATAAAATCATTGTGATTAGGTTGAGTAGAAGGGGTGGGCTCAATATCCCTCAGATTATGATTGTGAGTTCAAACCATGTTGATGAAAAAATTACGTTGAAAGAGTTATCTCTAAGTAGAATCTAACAATACTTGAATTTGGATTAATTTGGTAAATGATGAATTTTTTCTAATATACCTTTAATTTCCAAGAAAGTTGAGAAGGAAAGAGACAGATGGAACAAAGTAAGCAAGTCACATTTGGTTTCCATGTGAATTGCAAAGTTGAATGTTGCCTTCTTCCTCTCTTAAATAGAATAGTAAGCAGGTCTGTTTCTTGGCAGTTAAGAAAATTTAAATAGAATAATTATGAAAAGGCGTAAACATAAACAGTCAAGTTCAAGTGTGATTTAATTAGGATAGCCACCTCCCTTTAAAAAAATATAAAAAACAAAGCTCTGTGATACGTATTAATTTTTTCCAAGAAAAAAAATTAATCTATTCCCCTTGAGTTTTTTTGTCTATCCCTTTAACCCTTTAATTTTTTTAAAGTCTCAAATAATATAATTGACTTTACATTGATAGTAAAAATAAATTTTTATTTGATTTCAATTTTTCAAAAAAAAATCTATTCATCTCGAGTTTTTGTCTATCCCTTTAATTTTTTTTATGTCTCAAATAATATAATCGATTGATAATAAAAATAAACTTGATAAATAAGACAAATGTAAATTCTGTTGTAAGACACATAAAAATATTAATTAAGTAGACATTCAAGCTATTAACTTGTCGCTCAAGTTAGATGATTTTAACCTTTAGTCTTTGTTAGAAAAAATAGCGTTATATAACTATTGAAATATAAAGAATTTGATAAGAATAAGAGAGAATTTTAGAATGAAAAATGCAAGAGAATATTTCTCATTCACTTGATCGATGGGGTGTGTAATACATTGTATATAATCTCTATTTATTAGTCTCAAATGCTTAAACACTTCCGGCCAAAAAAAATCCTAAAAACACTAAATCAAGAGTAACAAATGATATAAATCTACGTAATTGTATAATACATAACCTTTAGAGGTTATAAATATTAATTATAAAAAAACTCCTTAAAAATTATTCATTTTGAAGGTTATGAAGCTTTAAATATAGAATTCTAAAAAGAAGTTACGAACATCCACATAATAATATAATATTTTATAACACAAAAGCTTTTCTGAATCTTAATTCTAAGCATTTCCTTTTGGGAATCATAAGTTTATGTTTGAGATGATTTTCAGCATTCTTAAGTTTTTACCTTAAGGAGTTGGTTTCTCTAGTTTTAAACTCTTCCATCTTAACAAGTTGACTATTCTTGGTTTTGTAATTTATTTCTTCAACATGCTTCACAAGGTACAAGTCCGCTAGATCTGGTAATAAAGAATGAATATATATATATGTGTGTGTGTGTGTGATATGTACTCCGTCTAGTCTAAAATATAATAAGTGGCTTAAGAAGAGTTATCATAGTTAATCATTTTGAACTAGTATTATGTATACAAGAGTTGCTTTAATTTAAAAAAAAATAACATTTTAAATCATTTTGGACTTGTATTTTCATATGAGTAAAGTTTAAGTTTTAATAATATATGGAAAACCAAATGCGTAAATGCCTCTTATTTCTAATTCCAAACAAAAGAAAAAGAAAAGAAAGAACGAGCTTAGATAATTTTATTTCAATTTCTCCTGTTTCTTTCTACTTCAAAGAACGTATAAAAAGGAAAAAGAGCTCAGATACATCCTCCGGTCCAAAATATAAGGAATTTTTAACTATTTCATACATATTAAGAAAAAGTGATTACATTCTTAAATTTTTCAAAAAAAAAACTCAACATTCCATTTTTACTCTTATTAATTACCAATAATTAAAATTGTTTCTACTCTATTCTATTATAAATTATGAGACTGGTCATCAATATATAGGGAAAAAAAGATAAACTACTATTAAATATTACATAACACTTTATATTATGGATAAAAAAAATTTTTAAAAATTCTTTATATTTTAAAACGGAGGGAGTAATTTTCAATTTCTTTGCGGTTTGTTTCTGAGTTCAAGGAACCTACAAAACTTGTTGAATTATTTATTGGGGTTCGATTATGTCACAAGCTGCAAATCCCAAATTAGTGACGTGGGTTTCATTGATCTTTGCGGTTCAACAGTCAAGCAAAAACTGCAAGCTTTGATTTTTCTAAGAAAAATTTTCCAGCAAAACTTAATCCTCTCCCAGCAATATGGCGATTATTGAGGATCCGGTTCAGATAACTTAAATTTTTATTTTGTTATAGAATTTAAAAATTAAAACATAACTGTAAATCCAAAAATATTTAATTATAATATATATATTTTACAAATAATAATTGCAATATAATAGAATTTTAACATTTAATAAAAAAAATTAACATTTAATTTTTCATAATTATAATTTTCTTTACCGGTCAACCCAACCAGCTCCTGTTGAAGCAACCTTTCCACGATGGAGAAGTCAAGTCTAACGATCATAATGGGTCAACTCCGATATTAATAATCTCTTCCATTAATTAATTTTGTTGTTTAAGTGTGAATGAAGATTGAGTTTGTAATCTAACTTTTATCTTTCTAAGTTCTATAACATGAGCTTACATGAGCTTGTTAATCTCAAGTGGTCCTAATCTCAGGTGGTCTGTTCATTAAAAATGGTTTAAAAATGGCATACAGCATTTCATTAATTAATCTGACGCATTCCATTTGAACCGTCCAAGTTTTTTATATTTTATTAATTTCTAATAATTTTTGTCTCAAATAAAATAGAATACAAACAAAAATATCAACCTTGTA
Source organism: Adenanthera pavonina (assembly GCA_026686845.1). NCBI lineage: Eukaryota > Viridiplantae > Streptophyta > Magnoliopsida > Fabales > Fabaceae > Adenanthera > Adenanthera pavonina. Next base: position 21,062,597 of record JAIVEN010000011.1, read on the forward strand.
TCTATCAACTTAAAAAATAATATTTTAAATTAAAAACAAAATATAAGATATGGATAATCCAATTCTAGGTCTCATCTCAAAGGTTTGAAATAAAACATGCACGGACCATTTTTCCTTTTTTCTGGGTTAACTGGACGAACCGAATTTGTCTTGTAGCATTTTTAGAATATAACAAACTATATTTTCTCGTATATACACGAAATATATATATAGGAGTATATATTACAAATATATATATATATATGTATTACACGAAATATATATATATATATATATATAACACAAGTGGCCCACATCTTTGTTTTCGCACTTCCGGTCTCCTGTTGTTCGTCTATATGTATTTTCATTCATATTACTCCATGCAATCCTTATTGTGAGAACTTTTTAATGAAATTACAGAGATAAGAAAAATCAGTTAAAATTGGTTAATGTTAATAAATTTGTTAGAAATTTCAAAAAAGTTCTCAATTTACCCTTAATGAACTCATGAGATCAAATGCCCAATACATTAACTGTGCTTGGATGGAGAAAAAATAAAAAGAGGAAAGAAAAGTAGGGAAGAATACAGGAGGAACATTGCATTTTCCTCTGCTTGCATATGGGAAGAAAAGTGGAAAGGAGAGAAAATTGGAAAGGAAATAATATGTAGATCTTACATGTTTTTTCCCACTTTTGTTTCTAAAAATTGAGAGATTTTAGAGAGAAAACTCTTATTTCAAAATTATTCACTATTTTATAATTTTTAAATGTATTTTATAATTTTTGAAATATGTTTTAATTTCGTTCAACAATATATTATAAATTAATTTCATTCAAAAGAAAAAATATATTTTATAATTTTTTAATAAAATTTAAAATTGGATAAAATAATTATAAATTAAGATTAAAATTAAAATTGTATTTTAATCTCATTGAGTAATATTTTATGAAAAGTATATAAATAATAGAGTAGAATAAAAAATTTTATTATATACAAACATTTTTCTAGAAATAATGACGATATTATTATCATTGTGAAATTAGTTAGTTTTCTATCATTTATTTTCTTCCATTCATCCAAACATTGAGAGAGAATCTTTACTCCTCATTTTTCTCCTCTCCACATTCTCTTCCCCCCATTTTCTCTTCCCATCCAAGCCAAAGATAAATGTGAGAACCTCAAATCATATATGGACATATAGGGGGAAAAAGAATAATTAATATGTCTTGTAAAATGTGCAGGTATGGTACTTGCAAGGTTTCTAAGAGGATCCTTATCATAAAGATAAGAAGTTTGTTCTTTTTATACTCTTTCATTATATATTATAAAATAATGAGAGGAATTTTATATATATTAAGAAATATTTATTGTATTTTCAAAATTTTAAAAAATAAAATTTTTAATTTTATCCATATTAACTCCACTCCTTTTATTAAATAATAATACAAGTTATACTAATAATAATACAATAAATGAAAGATATATATAATAAATCACTACATATTATCTTATACTCCCTCCGGTCTCATTTATAAGAAAAAAAAGATTACTTCACATATATTAAGAAAAATAATTTTAATTAGTTAAAATTAATTAAGTTATCTCATATATTAAGTTTCTTCCAAAATTACTTTTACTTAATTTAATGCTAATTTCAATCCCTAATATATTTAATATCTCTTACATAATCAATGAAAGGTAATTTTTGAAAAAAAAAGTTTAATGCACTATTAACTCTTTTTTTCTCTTATATTTAAAACTAAAAAAAAAAATTTTTCATTAATAGGACCATAAGGAGTATTGTGAAATAAAAAAATCTTCTCATATTTTTTTATAATATAAGAAGAAGTGAGAATAACAAAATATTCATTGGTATTTATTGGGAGAAAAAAGCTCACTTTCCAAAATTTTAAACATTGAACACTTCAATATTCTATAATTTTTTGTTACTGGCCGACAACATTCGACCATTGATGAACCGTACATCAACAACAATATTCTACCAAGTCAACATTCAAGTAATACTATTGTTAATTCAATATTCTATTATCTCTTATTTTAAATATAAATTTTTTATTTTAATTTTAGATATAAGATCCTTTAAAATATATGATATAATATTTATTATATATTTTAAAAAATTATTTATATTTAATATATCTCAAAAAGAAAGAAAAAACTTAATAAGAATAATTTTAAAAAAAATATTATAACTTTTAAAAAAATTAATATAATTAATTAATTTTAATTCTATTCTTAATCCATATACTTTAATTAAAAAATTTTATATTAAAAATCAGGTAGCTTGTGAAAGCGGCTAATGTAGCTTGCGAAAGCGACTCATAATATTAATGCCTATCTTTTGAGTTTCACTGATACTCTCAGGATGCAAGGAATTGGTTACTAAGGACAGAAGAGGAACCTAGTTGGTTGCCCTTTCTTTTGTTTAGTTTGTTGTCCCTTCTCTTTTCATTTAAAAATAAAAATCCCTCACCAAGTTCGGGTTATAATTTTTTTTTTTAAAAGAGTATGACTTGACATACCACCTATTTTATAAACAATATATATCATTAATATATTTTATATTTTACATATCTTTCATAAAAATTAAAATATATTTTACGTATCTTATGTGTTTATTTATAAAGTTTTTATTCTAAAATTTCTCTATTTTTAAACAAAAAAACTAAAAAAAATATCTATATGAAATTCACATATTTTTTTAATTCAAAATATAAATCATTTTTTTATAAAGTGTACACAAATCAAGAAAAAAAATTAAATTACTTAAATTTATCAAAAAATTTATATTATTTTTTAATATTATTCTTAATAAATATAATTATTAAAATAACTTTGTATCTTATGAGCTAATTAATGATAAGAATAAATTAAGAAAAAAATTATTAATATTTTTAATTTTATCTAAAGATAATTTATATTTTAATTCAAAAAAATTTTAAAAAATAATTTATATTTTAGCCTAGACGGGCTATATTTTTTTCACCTAACCTTTTTCTCTCTCCTACTTTGCTATCAACATCTGAGCGGGAAAAAAATACATTTCCTCAATTTGCCCTTTTCCTACTTTACTCACTATCCAAGCATAGGGTAGAAGGTTGGTATGAAGCATAGTCTAAAAGGTTGGTATGGAGTGTTTACACCTGAATCAATATTTAATTTATCCACAAGTGATCTTAAAAATGTTCCCTACACGTTGCCTATTGCCTAAACGTTTAATCAATATTTAAATCTGATCACGCATCCTTGTGTATAGAGCCATCAAAATGGGCCAAGTCCAACGGGCCGGCCCAAAAAGCCCAAAAAAATGAGCGGGCTCGTGTCTCAATTTCGGGAGTAAATATATAATCCAAACTTTTTGAGCTCGGCCCGTGGTGGGTCGGCCCGAGCGGGACATGGGCCGACCCGAAACCCGAGACTTTTTTCTTTTTCTTTTATTTTTTATTTAAAATATTAAAAAATACATATTATTTTATTAATTAGTGATATATAAATTGTAAAATTTAAATATTATGTTAGTTTTTTATGAATTATAATGATAATTAGTTGTATTAATTTAAATTATAATGATAATTAATTGTATTAATTTAAATAATTATATAAAAAATTTATTAAAAAAATACTAAAAATTTAAAAAAAGCCCACGGGCCGGCCCGTAGGCCCGATCCCGTGGGCTTGGGCTTGGAAAACCAAGCCCGTTTTCAATTCGGGCTTTTTGGCCCGGCCCTATTTGGGCCCAGCCTGAGGCAGGCCGGCCCGAATTGACAGTTCTACTTGTGTAAAATTTAATACAATAACATATATTATCTGTGGTCAAACAAAAAATTACATGGAATGATGCAGATTTTAAAAGAAAAAATCGTAAAAAAAATTGAAAATAATTATTTTCAAAAATTAAAATTAATATGAAGTTCTAAAAAAATTATGAAAGTTGTTTTAAAAATTTTTGGAAATAAGATTTAATAATAATTTTGATCTTTAAAAATAATTATTTTAACATCTTTTAACTTTTATTCGGATCAGAATCTTTAGATATAAATTTTATCTGGTCAAAGCATGCTTGCATATATCATATTATCTTAAGATTACGAGCCAATTAATATAATCCATATGCTATACGTGAGAATGGTCCACGGTTAATATTTCCTTGAGTGAGAGTGATTGCCTTGGTATAAAAACATGTAGTAAGATAATTAATCATTCAGTAACGAGGCCTTTGAGAAATGGTAATATGGACATGAGTTTTGAACATTTTTTTAATAAATTAAAAAGCTCAAAAAAATGTTGAGAACGAAAGAGAAAGGAGAAAAACTACAGTAAGCATGTCACAATTGGTTTCCACGTGAATTGCAAAGTTGAAATTTTGTTTCATCTTCTTATATTCATGTATATCTTTCTTCGATGATAATTAAGTGAAATAAAATAAAACCAATTGCGATTAGGTTGAGTGGGAGTTTTATATCCTTCAAATAAAATTCTGGATTTGAATCATGTCAATGAAAAAATTATGCTAAAAGAGTTATCCTCAATTGAGAAGTGACAATATTCGAATTCGGATTAGTTGGTAGACTATGAATATTTTTTAATAATTTGCTTAATTTGGTTCGAAGGATTTTGAAAGAGAGGAGAGGAGAGAAAAATTATTTTATTTTATTTTTTTCTCAAATTAAATAAGGGGATGTAACACTTTTCCTCCTGTCTTAATATAGAAAAGAGATAAAGTGACAGGAGAAAAAATACTCATTTTTCTTGTTTTGTTTAAAAATAATAAGATAAAAAATTTTCTCTCCTCTATCCTCCAAAATCCCTTAAACCAAACAAAGGGTAAATTCCAAGAAAGTTGAGGGTAAAAGAGACAGATGGAACAAACTATAGAAACCAAGTCACATTTGGTTTCCATGTGAATTGCAAAGTTGAAGGTTTCCTAGCTTCTTCCTCTCATATATGAAGGCTAGGTCTATTTCTTGGCAGTTAATTAAAAAAAGAGAATAACTATGAAAAGGCGTAAGTATAAACTGTCAAGTTCAAGTCATATGTATTAATTTTTTTTCAAGAAAAAATAATTAATCTATACTTCTTTAATTTTTTTTTTGGTCTATCCCTTTAATTTTTTAAAGTCTTAAATAACAGAATCGACTTTAAATTGATAATAAAAATAAATTTTACAAGTTTAATAAATGTAATAAATTATGCCTTTTTGTTTGTTTTGGTGTAACAAACACAAAGTATTAAATGAGTAGACATTCAAGCTGCTTACTTATCATTCAAGTTAAATGATTTTAATCTTTAGTTTTTGACCAAAAAAAAAATACAGAAATTATTACTTAGTTGATGACACTAAAAATTAATTAAAATTAAAATTTATAAATTAATGTAACCTTTGTTATATTATTTTCTCATACAAGTGATATATATAAAAATAAAGATGAATTAATACCTTTAAAAAATATATATAGATATTCAATATCTACATTTGATTCGCAACGGAGTTATTGTTGCAAAATAGTGACAGATTTGTAATGGAATACTAAATCCATCATTAAACCGAAATATTCTTCACTCCAAAATTTAGCAACGAATTTTTTTATGGCAAAAAAATTTGTTGATAATTTACACAAAAAAAAATAGTGACACTCAAATTAATAAAGAATACTTTTCAGTTGTACAATAATTAATTAATGATGAATTTATCATTAATTAGCAATGAATTTTTCTGTCGTTAATTTATATTTTTATTGCAGTGTCAATGCAATCTTAACATTAAAAAATTTATGTATAATATCATTTTTTTAAAGTAATAACCAGCTACAACTAATTTATCGAGGGGAAAAAAAACTAGAGCTACAATGCGACTAAAGGTGGTCCTTGACCTATGCAGTTCAGTTGGCAAGCATATATATATATATATATATATATATCTCTCTCTCTCTCTCTATTACTTGGTAAGTTCAAATTGAATAAATGGGAAGAGGAAATAATAACCAAGCAAGCTAGCTACATATAATATAAGACCTACTTTAATTCACAATAAAAAAATTTTAAATTATTTTGAAAACTTGTATATTTTCATATGAGTTAAGTTCAAATTTAAATTTTAATAGAATATATGGAAAAATAAATGCGTAATTGCCTCTCTTTTCTTATTCTGGAATGGAGATGCCAAAGCATTATGAATGTTGACCAGGAACATACCACGAAGCCGCAGTACGTAGAGACTAGCCTTCTTATTTTTCTAATTTCTAATTCAAAAAAAAGAAAGAGCTGAGATATATAATTTTCAATTTCTCTCCTGTTTGTTTCTGAGTTCAAAGAAGTGAAGAACCCAAGCAACATGTTGAATTTTTTATTGGGCTTCAATTAGTGTGACGTGGACTTCATTTATTTTAGCGATTCAACAGTCAAGCAAAAACTGCAGCTTCTTCTTCTTCAAGCTTTGATTTTTCTAATATAAATTTTCCAGCAAAACCGAATCCTTTTCTCCATGCATTATGGCGATCATAGAGGATCCGTACATATATTAAATTTTTATTTTGATATAGAATTTAAAAAATAAAAATATACTCATTGTGAATTAATCCAAAAAATTAAGTTAATAAGAAACATATTTTCAAAATAATAATTGTAATATAATTAAAATTTTAACATTTAATAAAAAAGATTTAACACCACCGAACACTTGGTTGTACCCTCTTATCCTTGATAAATCATCATCTAGAGAATATCGGGTGTATATGGGAAAAAAAAAAGATTTAACATTTAATTTTTTATAATTATAATTTTCTTAACCGGTCAACCCAAACCAGCCACGGTTGAGCCACCTATTCACGATGGGGAAGTCAAGTCTAACTATCATAATGGGTCAACTCCCATATTTACAATCTCTTCTTTTAATTAATTTTATTGTTTAAGTGTTAACAATGAGGATTGTGCTTGTAATCTAACTTTTGTCTTTCTAACAACATGAGCTAATCTCAATTGGACTTAATCTCAGGTGGTCAGTTGATTAATTTATTGTAAAATTATAAGATTTAGAGAAAGTTTAAAAATGTTTTATAGCATTTCTTTCTTTCTTTTTTCTTCCTTTTTACTCCTTTTAATTTTTAATATAAAATTATTTTAACTTAATCACGTGAATTAACAAAAAATTAAAATTAATTAATTATCTCAATTTTTTAAAAAATTTTAATATTTTTTTAAATTATTTTTATTTATTTTTTCCTTTTTTCTCGAATACATTAAATAAAAATATTTTTTAAAAATATATAATAAATATCATTTTATAGTTTAATATTTAGAATAAAAAAGGTGTTATAAGAGTAGAGGGAGTAATTTTTAATGAATGGTTTAGCATTTCGGTAATTAATCTGATACACTTCATTTGTACCATCCAATTTTTTTCATTTTTTAGTTAAATTTCATAAGATTTGGATTGCTCAGTTCCACCCAATCCTCTCAAAACTAGATCAATTGGGACCCGTGTCAGATCTGGTCCGAAAGAAGGGATAACTAGGCATTAGAAAAACCAGCGGTAAACCAATAAAACCGGATGGTTAAGGGGTTGGCGTGGGTCGATGCTTTTTTTTTTTTTCATTTTTTCCTCTGAGATAGAACATGAACGCAGAATTTTCTTTACTTTTCAGCAAAAAGGTTCCACCTTTAGGAGTGATTTGCAAGAATATTTTGTTTCCTTTTTTAGTTAGATTGTGGCGCCTCCTTTAGGATTAGATATGATTATTTTCTTTATTTTTACTATAATTTTCGTTTTTTATTTTAGCCTAGGATTTGGGTTGCCTTATTCCTTTATATAAGGAGCCACCTATATACTTTTGAAGGAGACAGATTAATGAGAATGAATTTTTAGAACTTATGTTCTTTTCTTGTGAGTTTTTCTCTTGTATCCCTTGTGTTCTTGAGAGAATTCTTAGACTTATCAAAGGAGTGGTTTTCCTTTGTGGCGTCCCAAGGCTAGGGTTCTAAGGGACGGGTTCTCTTAGGGTCTTATCCCATTGACCACAATATCTTTCCTATTTTCCTATCATTTTCGTTCATAATTATTATCCTATTTTTCTAGTTTAACGTGTTCATCTATCTTATGTTTTCTTGTTATTTCGTGTATCCTATTTGATTCTAGCACGATCCGTGATTCATTCCGAGTTATTGGAGGTTCAATCGGACGAGTTCCGCTTGTGTCTTTCATCATTTGAAGTTTAAATTTGCTAATTGGATGATAGAATAAGGGCTATGCATGAATTGCAAGAGTTTAGAGCGGAGCATGGAGAGCTTGGAAGACTTGATCAAGGTGTTGAACATAAAGCCCAAGCTTAAGTGGGATTATCAACTCCAAAATACAAGTTTCAGATCCAAGCCCAAGATAAGCCCGTGGGAGGAGGTCATTAAAAGATCATGTGCTTCATTAAAATAGTATGTGACCTAAGTATTAATGGGCCTAATTAGTATTAATTTCGTTTTTATTAATTATGAGCTGAACTTTGTTAATTAATAAAGCCCAATTAGTCAAATAGTAGTCTTTTTGATAGCCCACCTTGTAAATAAACATGTCATGTGCCAAACATGTGACTTCATTAATGTGTTGGCATGTTTATAAGGGCTTAGGTATTATTTTATTATTTTTTATGAATTTTTATTATTTTATTTTAGAGTTTTATTTTATTAGTTTTCTAGGTCCAATAGGAGTGTTATTTGAGCTCAAAGTCTCCTAATCATATTAGGATTACTTGAGCCCAAATTAATTAGGGTTTCTAGGCTTATTATGTTAGATTTTACCTTGCCTATTTAAGGCTAACTTTCATGTACGTTTTTAAAGATTTGAATGATTAAAGTTTCAGACTTTTGTGAGTTTCCTCTTGCGATTCTTTGAGTGCTAGAGAGAATACTATGACTTATCAAGGAATTGGTCAATCCTTGTGGCGTTACCGGAACTAGGGTTCAAGAGACCGGTTCTCTTGGGTTCTAATTCACCTAGACCAACATATCTTGTGTGCTTTCTTGTTCATTCTCTTCTTTGTATGTCTTTCTTCTTGATGTTTTCAAATTTTCAGTTTTCGTGTTCCTTGTGATTGCAACGATCCGAGTGTCATTCATTTTAAGTGGGTTCTTTGGACGGGTTCCATAAGGGTTCACTTATCATTTGGTATCAGAGCTTAGGTTTGCAAATCAAGGTGTGTTCTTTGTTTTTTCCTTTTTCCATGTTTCACATCTTTGTTGCTTCTGGAAATTTTTTTGCGTCACTGTTCACCCGTACGCGTCACTGTTACTGTCACTGTTGCGCACTGTTCATCATACTGTTTGGGTCTTTGTTCGTACTGTTCATCATCACTGTTTTCAAGACTGTTCACGGGGTACTGTTTCGGGTTACTGTTCAAAAAAATCTGAAAAAAAAAGATAAATTGATTGCTGAAAAAAGAAAGGAATATAGCAGCAAAAAAAAAATAGCTGAAAAAAAAAATTAAAAAAAATTCTGAAAAAAAAAAGTGAGATTTATTGCTGAGAAAAATATATATATAGCAGCAACAAAAAAAAGGTAGTAAAAAAAAACATTATTTGATTGGATTTGATTTGAGGCTTGATTGACTTAATTTATCAACTTTGGTGGCAAGTCTCATTAAAATATCTATAATTTCTCTTCCCTTCAGATTTCTTTCCTTATCAGTTCCTATAAGTTGTCATCATTCTTTGTTCTATTTCCTTCATAATTCTCTTGTGGGAAATTTCAGTTCCTTTGTGCTCATTTTATGTTGGTTATTGATTAATTAAATTAGGATATTTGAGAACTTCAATTTTGAACTTTTGTTTTCTGTGATTGCCACTTCTTTAGAAAACTGATTTCCTTTTGATTGAAGTTGTGGTTTTAATTTAGTACTCTCATAAGAAAGCAAGTTTTGAGTGGAAAAAGGCAAGAAAGAAATTGCATCATATTTGAAAAAGCCTTAATTTAGTGTGAAACACGAGTGCATTTACATTATTTTGAGTGAAACACGTGAGGGAGGGTGAGGTCCATTTTCTCCTTTATTTTCACTAACATTTCAGATTATAAATGACTGTTGGAGAAGTTGATTTTAAGGCCTTATTAAGGACTTTCAATGATCAAATTAAGGAAGTAAATGCAAAATTGGATCGCCTAGAGTTTCCTTCCAAAACTAAAGCAAGGCGTTATCCAAAGGTTCCTGCTCAAACGGATGTTCTTAGCAAGATCAAACCGAAGATCCCACTATTTCATGGTGAGAAAAATCCTGATGTTTACTTGGATTGGGAAAGAAAAGTTGAACAAGTCTTCGCAAGTTGCAACTACTCCGAAATAGAGAAGACACAATGTGCTTACCTTCGATTGGGTAAAAAGGTTGCTGCTTGGTGGAAACGGATGGAAACTAGACGAGCTACGAATGGAGAACCTTCCATTATAACATGGAATGAAATGAGAGCAGTCTTGAGAAAAAAATACATGCCATCCAAAGCTAAAAGTGTGGTTGAACATTCTAAAGAGATGCAAATGCTCGTGGTCCAAACTTCATGTGATTCTCACATGGAGACAGATGATCAGGTGGATGATTACATTGCTACCACTTCAACAACTGATGATGTAATGAGAGAATCCACTACAGGTATGCCTGATCCTCAAAACTTTGATATTATCTCTTGTGATTTAGGATGTAATAATTCTAGTGAGTTGAATGATGTTGCTTACATTGAGGATATCCCTTATGTTGGATCAATTGAATTGGAAATTAAATTTGAATGTGTTGATCATAAGAATTCCATTGAATTGATTGAACATGATGTCTTGCTAGATCTTGAAGAGAAAATTGTGCTAGATGTTATTAGCAATGATAGCTTTGTTGAGTCTAGTTATGCTGCAAATGTAGTACAATTAGAAAGTGATTTTCATGATGTTGAGATTAACCCTGATTGTGAGCAACTTTTATATGAGAATCATGATTTACATGTTGCTAATGATTTGATTGAAAATTCTTTGGATAGTCGCATGCTAGTTTCAAGTAGTGCTAATAGTGCGATTCCTTTGGAAATTAGATCTTATGATTGCATTGATGTGATTGAGCATATTGACATGGTGATTGGAGATTTAGACTATGATGTTAGCTTGAATGGGTATGATAGAAACTGTTATCAATTTTTGGAAAAAGCCCATGAGCTAGAGTGGAAAAATAAGAGTTGCAGAAATGAGAGAAGAAAAGAGAGAAATAAGAAAGTAAAAGTCCAAAAAAATGTCAAAAGTGCAAGAGGAGTGAGTGAGAAGAAAAGTAAGAAAAGAAAGAAAAAGAGGAAGAAAAAAAGAGAAAAGAGAAATGAGAGAGAGCAAAAGGATAAGAGTGGAAAGATAATTGAGAGTTGTTTGAGAGAGAGTGAGAATAAGGTTAGTTTCACCAAACTTATTCCTTCTTCTTATGTTCCTTCACTTCATCTTCTTTGTCCTTCTTACTTAGTTTATGATTTTTGTAGTTTGTTTTGTCCTACTTTGTGTTATAAAACCTTAGTTCCTCTTGAGTCCAATGTGATAATAAGTCCATTTGATAATTTAGTGTCTTCTTTCTCTAGTTCATCCATCTATGTCTTTCCATTTCATCCTTATTATGTTTTGTCTCTTCAAATTGTTTCTTGCATCCCTCCAATTCGTTTCATATTTTATGTGTTATGTGAGTCTCATGAGATATGTGTTTCCTTCTTTACTGCTTGTGTGTTTCATAAGTCATATGCTTTTATGCTCCATTGTTGGCATTGTGTCCCATCTCATCCACATGAGTCTAGTATGTTCCATTCTCTTTCTAGTTCATTCCTTTCTTTTGGTTTTGTGTTAGTATGTACTTCTTTAGTCATTACTTCTCTATCTTTGTCTTACCATTGTGCATCATCATCCAATATTAAATCTGTCCAGATTTTGAGTTTATTGCATTATAATCACATCTGCCCAGATTTCATCCCGTATGATCTCTCTCATGCATTGGTTTTAATTAAGTCCTTTTGTGTCAAGTTTTGTTCCCATACCATTCCCCATGAATCCACTAACACCTTGGTTCCATTTAAGTTTTGTTGTTTTGAATTGGTGTTTAACTATTTGTTACAGGTTTTGAGTAAGGTTGATGAAAGCTCTTGTTTTCCAATCCATGAAAATGAGTTGTATGTGATTCAAACAAATGGATTGCATAATAAGGTTTTTGATCCTGGAGATTGGATGCAAAAGCTTAGAGGAATATTTAAAGCCAATTTGCAACCAAGGGAGAATATTGTCTTCCAAGTTAATGTGAAGATCAAAGCCACAAAGCAACAATTAACTCTAAAAGGTAAGTATACTCCTTGTTATCTATTTGATGCTTTTAATCGTTCCCTTTCTTTTCATGTAGATTATGGAGATTCTAGGACGAATCCTTTTGAAAGGGGAGGGAATGATAGAATAAGGGCTATGCATGAATTGCAAGAGTTTGGAGCGGAGCATGGAGAGCTTGGAAGACTTGATCAAGGTGTTGAACATAAAGCCCAAGCTTAAGTGGGATTATCAACTCCAAAATACAAGTTTCAGATCCAAGCCCAAGATAAGCCCATGGGAGGAGGTCATTAAAAGATCATGTGCTTCATTAAAATAGTATGTGACCTAAGTATTAATGTGCCTAATTAGTATTAATTTCATTTTTATTAATTATGGGCTGAACTTTGTTAATTAATAAAGCCCAATTAGTCAAATAGTAGTCTTTTTGATAGCCCACCTTGTAAATAAACATGTCATGTGCCAAACATGTGACTTCATTAATGTGTTGGCATGTTTATAAGGGCTTAGGTATTATTTTATTATTTTTTATGAATTTTCGTTATTTTATTTTAGAGTTTTATTTTATTAGTTTTCTAGGTCCAATAGGAGTGTTATTTGAGCCCAAAGTCTCCTAATCATATTAGGATTACTTGAGCCCAAATTAATTAGGGTTTCTAGGCTTATTATGTTAGATTTTACCTTGCCTACTTAAGGCTAACTTTCATGTACGTTTTTAAAGATTTGAATGATTAAAGTTTCAGACTTTTGTGAGTTTCCTCTTGCGATTCTTTGAGTGCTAGAGAGAATACTATGACTTATCAAGGAATTGGTCAATCCTTGTGGCGTCACCGGAACTAGGGTTCAAGAGACCGGTTCTCTTGAGTTCTAATTCACCTAGACCAACATATCTTGTGTGCTTTCTTGTTCATTCTCTTCTTTGTGTGTCTTTCTTCTTGATGTTTTCAAATTTTCAGTTTTCGTGTTCCTTGTGATTGCAACGATTCGAGTGTCATTCATTTCAAGTGGGTTCTTTGGACGGGTTCCATAAGGGTTCACTTATCATTGGATTTGGTTTGGATTGATTTACATTAATTGCTGGAATTGCACCCCTTAATTTGTGGGTTGCTTGTTTCTGAATTACTAAATATGAAGGTTTTGTTCCCAAGTCACAAAAGGAGTCTATATTCATTTCACTTGGGTGGTAACTTTCATATTACTTTTTTAGAATTTTACTCTTATAGTAAATTCTATCCAAAATCCCTTCCTATCTTAGTTTTCCTAATTTTTTGTTGTCCTTTTGTTCTATTCAAATCTCTAACGTCAATTTCTTCCTTTGTTTCAGATTTGAGAGTCATCTAAAAATTCCTTCATTTTGGTGCGCTTCGTTATCTTAATTTCTAGCATTTTCTTTTCTTTTCTTGGCTGCAGAATTTGATTTCTTTTGCTAAAAACAGAAAATCCATCTTTGTTTTTTGCCACCATCATTTTAAACTTTTTTGAGAATTTAAATTTTGGATCTTGCACTTTGAGATTGTCACTTAAAACATTTCTTCTTGATTTTAAGTTCAAATTCAATTTCGCACTCTCATAGGAAGTAAGAGTGAGTGGTAAAAGTGTAATTATATCATTTATGGAAAAAGCCTTGAAAGTGTGCAAAACACGAGTGAACATACATCATTCGTGAAAGAGTGTGCAAGGTCCTTTCTTTGTCTCTATTCACAAACATTTTAGGTTCTAAGCATGGCTAGTGATGAACTTGATCTTAAAGCTTTAATGAGAGCTTTCAATGATCAAATTAAGAAGTTGAATGCCAAATTGGATGGCATGCAAGTTTCTTCATACGAAAAGGATGTTACATTGGACATCTCAAAATTCTATGGAGAGAGTGATCGTGATATGTACTTCGACTGGGAAAGAAAATTGAACAATGGTTTGAGGATTGCCAATACTCCTAGTCTGAGAAAGTGAAATTAGCTGCTTTTCACTTAGAAGGAAAAGCCTAAGTTTGGTGGGAACGATTTGAAAGAAAGCATCTTAGTAAAGAAAAACAATGTGATACTTGGAGTAGCATGAAGCTCATTTTGAAGCAAAAAGTATGCACCATACCACTACTTCTATGAGTATCTTCCAACTCATGGAAAGGAGAAAACTCCTAAGATGCAAATTTCAATTCCAAGTTCTAGTGATTCTCATTTGGAGCAAAAAGATCAAATGGAGGAGATATCTTCCTCAACATCAACTACTCTCGAAGGTACCTCTAATTCTCAAAATCCTTATTATGTTGATGATGTTTCTAATGAATTAGAGTATGATATTCTTGAGAATCCCAAGGAGGAAAATGTTAATGATATTGTTGATGAGATTGGTCATGATCATTTACCATTGTTAGTGGAGACAACTGCTCTAGATGTCACTAGTGAGGTGATAAAGAACTTTGTTGATAGTGGTGTGCTTGTTTCTAGTGATACTCACACTGTTGATAGATGCTATTAGAAATTAGTTCTCATGGGTGTGATGAAGTTGAACATGTTGATATGGTGTTTAGACATCCATGATTATTTGATGATAGTTGTTCTTTTGAAGTAAAGAAAGCCCATGAAATACGTTGTATTCAATTCTATAAAAGAATAAGGGTTAGGCGTGATTTGCAAGAGTTTGGAAAAAAGCATGGAGAGCTTGGAAGACTTGATCAAAGTACTAAACATAAAGCCCAAGCCTGGAGAGATGAAGATCCATTGCAAGGTTTAGGTGGGTCAAAGTCAAGAGCAAGGACCCGAAGCATTAAAGTGATCCAAGAGCTCCATGAATTAGAGCACATTCACTTAATTAAAATTATAGCCCAAAAGGAGCTTGAAGGTATAATCATCAACTCCAGAATACAAGTTTCAGATCCAAGTCCAAGAGGAGCCCATTAAAAGAGGCTTAAAATATCATTTGCTTCATTAAAATTAAGAGAAATTCATATTTTTCATTCATCTGAATAATTCTTGCTACATAATGCCTTATTTATATAGAAAAGAAGAACAAAGAAACCCTAGACTTAGTTCTAAAATATTCATAACTAAAAAAGGCACCTCCTTTTGTGATATAATAGTAAATAATTGATTCTAAACAATCCTAAAAGATGGTGCCACTACTCCTAAAGAAAATGGGAAATAAAGTAAATCTGAATAAAATCCCCACAAATAAATTCAAAATAGGAAACTAATGGTCAAAAGGCCTCATTTTTTAATTAACATAATAAAAAGCAAAAATTGCTAATTTATTTAATAAAAGAATATTACTTGAATGGTCACAAACTTTGATAGAGTAAGAGTAATGATAGAGTAAGAGTTGAAATTTTTGAAGCCCAGTTATTTAGTTCAAGTTACAGCCCAAAAGGAGCCCAAAGGCGTGATAATGCTCTTATCCATACAAGGTCCAGATCCAAACCCAAAAGGAGCCCATTTGGAAGAGCTAACTTGAAGACATCATGTGCTCTACATGTGACCATGAATAGTGACGTTTTTAATATGATTTTATTAGGAATTTTCGTTTATTTAATTTAATATCCAGAAATAAGTCCTATGGTCAAAGATTGTGTCTTGGATATTAAGTTTTAATTGTTTCCTAATTTTTAAATATTAGAATCTAGGATTTTCTTTTCTTTTCAGCAAAAAGGTGCCACCTTTAGGAGTGATTTACAAGAATATTTTGTTTCCTTTTTTTATTTAGATTGTGGTGCCTTCTTTAGGATTAGATCTGATTTTTATTATAATTTTCGTTTTTATTTTAGCCTAGGGTTTTGGTTGCCTTATTCCTTTATATAAGGAGCCACTTATGTACTTTTGAAAAAGACAGATGAATGAGAATGAATTTTTAGAACTTATGTTCTTTTCTTGTGAGTTTTTCTCTTGTATCCCTTGTGTTCTTGAGAGAATTCTTAGACTTATCAAAGGAGTGGTTTTCCTTTGTGGCGTCCCAAGGCTAGGGTTCTAAGAGACATGTTTTCTTAGGGTCTTATCCCATTGACCAACATATCTTTCCTATTTTCTTGTCATTTTCGTTCATAAATATTATCTTATTTTTCTAGTTTAACATGGTCATCTATCTTGTGTTTTCTTGTTATTTCGTGTGTTCTATTTGATTCTAGCACGAGTCGTGGTTCATTCCGAGTCATTGAAGGTTCAATCAGATGAGTTCCGCTTGAGTCTTTCATCAAGCTTGACACATGCTCCTTTAACTGAGTTCCTCTATTTGGGCCTTATTTGTTGAGCTTGGATCAGTTTCTAGCATACTAGCCATGAAGAACACGCCTCTTGAAGCTTTGTGGGCTGAAAATTGAACTAAGTAGATAGTCTCTTGTTCAATTAATTTTTGAATCAATCCATTGAAGGCTTGCTTCATTGCCTTAGTCCTTAGTCTTATCATAGGCCCACCCATTTCTTGGAAAGGATCGTTCTTGTTTCATACATGGGTTCCTTGTCTACCCACTTGTTCATGCTTTCTAAGTCCTTTACGCTCTGAATATTTCGTTCAAACTCCTCCTCTTGATCAAACCTAGCTTGTATTCTATCATTTGGCAAAAATGAGATCAAAATGAAACTTGATTAAACTCAATTCCTTTGACTAGGCTCTAATGGTTGTGATTATATCAGGTGAACACATTAGCTCAATTATAGTTGCAAATTTCAAGGGATTTTCTTGTTTGAAGCTTTTTGATGCCTTTTCAGAAACTTAATGCTTTTGGTCATTATGAAGTCAAAAATAATCCATTGAGCTAAATTCTTGCTTGTAGGCTCAAATTGTTGTGAAGATGTTAAATGATCTCACCAGCTCACTCAAAGTCATAAATTTCCTAGGAATTTCTAGTTTTAAGCTTTTCGATGCTTCATCAGAAACTTCAGTATTTTGGCCAAAATGAGGTTAAAACAGAATCTAATCTTGCATTATATGGTTATATAGTTGCAATGGTTTTAATGTTATACCAAATATTTGCAATAATGTTATGTGATGATTTATTGATATTGGTTGAGTTATTTGAGGGGTTTTGTGATCACGGGATGTCCAAAATGTAAGGGAAAACTATGTCCAATTTTCTATAAATGTTTAAGCATAAATGATTCTAAATATTTGAATGATGACTTGATGAAGTGTACTTACATTATATGATGATATATGCTTGATTAGTAGTAACTACTTAGATTCTTTGAATCTCATCCATTCCAAATGCTTACCATGTTTAGGGCCAATCAAAGCAAGGAACCCAAGAAGAGCTAAAGGAAAAAGTGAAACGTGAACCCTTATGGAATCAATCCAAAGAACTCACTTGAAATGAATGACACTCGGATCGTTGCAACAACAAGGAACACAAAAACTGGAAAATTGAAAACAGTAAGAAGAAAGACACACAAAGAAGAGAATGAACAAGAAAGCATACAAGATATGTTGGTCTAGGTGAATTAGAACCCAAGAGAATCGGTCTCTTGAACCCTAGTTCTGATGACCCCACAAGGATTGACCAATTCCTTGATAAGTCATAGTATTCTCTCTAGCACTCAAAGAATCGCAAGAGGAAACTCACAAAAGTCTGAAACTTTAATCATTCAAATCTTAAAAAACGTACATGAAAGTTCGCCTTAAATAGGCAAGATTAAATCTAACCTAATAAGCCTAGAAACCCTAATTAATTTGGGCTTAAGTAATCCTAATAGGATTAGGAGACTTTAGGCCCAAACAACACCCCTATTGGACCTAGGAAACTAGTAAAATAAAATTCTAAAAATAAAATAACGAAAATTCATAAGAAAATAATAAAATAAGACCTAAGCCCTTATAAACATGTCACCACATTAATGAAATCACATGATTGGCACATGACATGCTTATTTACAAGGTGGGCTATCAAAAAGACTACTAATTAACTAATTGGTCTTTATTAATTAACAAAGTTCAGCCCATAATTAATAAAAATGAAATTAATACTAATTAGGCCCAATAATGCTTAAGTCACATGCTATTTTAGTGAAGCACATGATCTTTTAAGTAATCTCTTCCAATGAGCTTCTCTTGGTCTTGAATCTTTTTAAGTGATAAGGCCTCCTCCTATGTTCTTGAATTTGTCCAAGCGATCCTCTATCAAAAAGAGGAAGAGAATGATAAATAATATTATTATGCAAGTCTTAATGTTATGTTTTGAGAATTTGTATAAGTTTGTATGAAAGAGGTAAATCCTGTGATGCCCTGAATATATTCTTTTAAGTCCTCTATGATATTATGCATGAAATTGGAGCAATAAATGTCAATGTAAATGTGTTGTGAAGCTTATTATGTAAGCTATGGCATAAGTTTGTTTGAGATGACCAGTATTGATTTATGCAAGGGAACTCTATTTGAAATAGAGCATTCTATATAAGTGTTATACATGCTCTTAAACTAGATAGAACAAACTTTTCATAGAGCTAAAGAACACTTAAATTGGATAAATGTATG
The DNA here is from genome assembly GCA_026686845.1 of Adenanthera pavonina. Lineage (NCBI taxonomy): Eukaryota > Viridiplantae > Streptophyta > Magnoliopsida > Fabales > Fabaceae > Adenanthera > Adenanthera pavonina. The sequence continues at coordinate 21,081,346 of JAIVEN010000011.1, forward strand.
AATTATAGTGATTTTTCAAATTTAGGGTTCAGAACAGAGAAAGATTGGAAAAATTGGAAACTGAAAGTTAGGTATTGAAAAATTAAAAAAATGATATAAATTGTGCAGAGCCCCAAAAATTCATTGGTCTATATTTATGGAAAGGTCTATGTTTTAAGTTTCATATGCCACTGATTTGGAGGTAATTGGAGCTACATGATAGGAGATATGGAGGTTTTCCCAAAACTGTTCCAGTAAAAGTGGAATTCTGACTCTTTATGATTTAAGTTAACACCATGTCCTGTGCAAGTTGAATAAATATATAAAAAAAATATTTCTAGAAAGTAGACTTACAGGGAGTTCATATGACATAAAGAATGTATAATTTGACTCAGGGTAGAGTGAGATATGAATTTTTAAATATAAGGATAAAATCCTGAGGAAGAGAAAATGACCAAATATACAGTAAATATTGGAGAAATAAATTGTATAAATTGGTTAAGATAATGCTATGTTTCATATTTTTTCCATGTATATAAGGTTTTTATCTATTGTTAGAGATTTGATTTACTATGAAATGATTTTTCTGTAATTAGTTATGAATTTTCAAAGTTCAGTAGGCGAAGTGGAAACTACCATATGAACAGTAATCGAAAGTTTTGAAAATTCTGATTTTCATTCTTATGTGATTCAAGCTTAGGATCAAGTATAATTAGACTTAAAAGGAGTTTAATTCATGGGAAATGTGTTTAAAAGTAAGGTGTTACAAACATGGAGTCCGATTTAGGTCCAATCTTTCAACAGGGCTCCACCTATTGCAAGGTCACCAAATGAACTCACTTGCTTGATCATTGTTACAAATTTCATGAGATTTTTTGGTTCCAAGCTTTTTGATGCATTTGTAGAAATTTCATGCTTTTGGCAAAAATGAGATCAAAACATACCCGATTGAGCTCAATTCTTCCAACTAGGATCTAATTTTTATGATGATATCAGGTGAACACATTAGCTCCATCATAGTTGTAAATTTCAACAGATTTTCTTGTTTGAAGGTTTTGGTTATTATGAAGTAAAAAAGAATTTGTTGAGCTCAAATTGTTGTGAGGATGTTAATGTTCTCACCAGCTCACTCAAAGTTATAAATTTCCTGGGAATTTCAAATTTTAAGCTTTTCATTACTTCACCAAAAACTTCAAGCTCTTGGCCAAAATGAGGTTAAAACATAATCCGATTAAGTCAAGTCTTCCAACCTTGTAATTGTTGTGAACACATTAGCTAGATCATTGTTGCAAATTTCATGTGGTTTACTTGTTTGAAGGTTCTTGATGCCTTTTAAGAAACTTTATGCTTCTGGTTTAAATGTGGTCAAAATAGAATCTGATTGAGTTCAATTCTTCCTTGTAGCTTTGAATTGTTATGAGAATGTCAAATAAACTCACTAGCTAGCTCAAAGTTGCTAATTTTGTTGGAATTTAAAGTTTTAAGTCAACACAATGAAAGGAATCCGATTGAGCTCTATGATATCAAAATTTCTAGGGCTATGTTTTAAGCATGATAATATGATGTGTTTTGCATGATAGTGCTAAAAAGTAGATCAGAAAAGATATTGTAATTGATATATTGTTTAAATGCTATAAAGGACAAAATTGTCATTTTATAAGTTTGGTCTTTAATTGGAATTAATTCTGTTTAGTAAAAAAATGCAAAGTACCTATCATGTAGAAGTTCTCAACAAGCTGATTCTAACAATATAAGTTTTGTTTTACCGGGAGATCTAGATTGGAAGATAAATTGATTTGAAAATAAAGTGATAGGTGGAGCCACGGAAGTCAAAAGTAAATAGTGAAAGTTTTTGGGCTTTATAAGTAAATATTTTCTAACAAATAAAATAGACAATTAGAAACCTTAAACCTAGTAATAACTTATACTGCATAGAGAAATACAAATAACTGCAATTAATGTAGAAAAAGCCTATCCTATGTAAAAAAAATGTGTAGAATCTATCTAGACAAGTGAAAATTTTATTTCATGATAGGAAAGTTATTTTCTCCTTCTCCTTTCTTTTTGGTAAAATTACATAGGATTTCACCAAGTAATTTTCACATTTTTTTTCTTTCCGGTTTCAACACAAAGGTCAAAAATTTTGGCCAAAAATTTTCATTTGCTCTTCACATGATAGAACAAGTGAGAAGAAGAATTTGACTCGAATTTGCCTTCCTTTGGCTACGTGTTCAGCAAATAAAAAATGGAGAATAATTATACAAATTTATATGATCAGATTTTTAGAGGTAATTAAGTGATGATGCCATAGCTTGTGTCATAGAACAAATCTAGGCCATTGAATTAAATGAAAATGGAAGGCTAGGATTCAATTATTTTCTCTATAAATATAACACCATCCCCCTCCCTATTCAGCACATTTTCGTTCGGCAAAAGGGAGAGGAAGAGAGATAGAGAGTGATGGAATACGAGCAAGGCTTAATCAAGAGGAGGAGTTTGGACGAAATATTCAAGAGCTTGGAGGACTTGGAATTCATGAACAAGTGGTTGGACAAGGAACCCAAGTATGGAACAAGAAAGATCCTTTGCAAGGAATGGGTGGGCCTATGACAAGAGCAAGGACTAAGGCAATGAAACAAGCTCTCAATGGATTGATTCAAGAAGTAATTGAACAAGAGCCCATTCACTTAGCTCAATTTTCAACCCAAAAGACTTCAAGAGGCATGTTCTTCATGGCTAGTATGCTAGAAACTAATCCAAGCCCAACAAATAAGGTCCAGATAGAAGAACTCACTTAAAGGAGCATGTGCCAAGTTTGTGACCATTTAAGTAGTGTTCTTTTATTAAATAAATTAGCAATTTTTGTTTTTTTATTACTTAATTCAGAAATAAGGTTTTAACCATTAATTTCCTATTTTGAATTTATTTGTGAGGATCCCTTCATATTTGATTTTGTTTCCTATTTTTGGGCACCACTTATTCAGCATGTATCTAGTCTTATTTTTGTGTAAGGTGGTGCCACTCTAAGAGATTTAGGATCTGAACTATTTTTAGCAAATTAGGCCTAGGGTTTTTGCTTTCTTTTTCTTTAAAAACATCACTTTTGTACTTGCAAAGGGGAGATGAATGAATAGTGCATTTTTGACAAAAACTTTGAGTTTTCTTGTTCTCTTGGTGAGCTTGAGAGACTCTTTGGCATATCAAAGAGAGTGGTCTTCTCTTTGTGGTGTCTATAGCTAAGGTTTCAAGAAACAAGTTTTCTTGGGGTCTTGCTTATTGACCAATAACTTCTACTCTTCATATTTGGGCATTCTTCTGTTTATCTTTTCTGTTTGTGTAACGTGTTCTTGGTATTTTATTTGGTTCTCTTTGATCCTAGCACGATCCTTACGTTTTCCAAATCGATTGAAGGTTCGTGAGACAAGTTCTACATGGGTTTTCTATCATTTTCCAAGGACCCTCAACGTTTCATACCTCAAGCGTACTCTATCAATGACTTAGGCATTAGTGGGCTTGATTTATTTTAATTTAATTTTTATTAATTATGGGTTGAACTTTGTTAATTATTGAAGCCCAATTAGTTAAATAGTAGTCTTTTTTATAGCCCACCTTATAAATAAACATGTCATGTGCCAAATATGTGATTTCATTAATGTGTTGGCATGTTTATAAGGGCTTAGGTATTATTTTAATTTTTTTTATGAATTTTCGTTATTTTATTTTAGGGCTTTATTTTATTAGTTTTTTAGGTTCAATAGGAGTGTTATTTGAGCCCAAAGTCTCCTAATCCTATTAGGATTACTTGAACCCAAATTAATTAAGTTTTCTAGGCTTATTATGTTAGATTTTACCTTATCTATTTAAGGCTAACTTTCATTTGCATTTTTCAGATTTAAATGATTAAAATTTCAGACTTTTGTGAGTTTTTCTTGCGTTCTTTGAGTGCTACAGCAAACTGCATCTTATCAAGGAGTTGGTCCTTCCTTGTGGCGTCACCAGAATTAGGGTTCAAGATACTAGTTCTCTTGGGTTCTACTTCTCAAGACTAACATCTATCCTTCTTATCTCCTATATTAGTATTTTCTTTTGCTACTGTTTTTTTTCCATTTTGTTCATTTTCTTTGCGTCTAGTCTGTGTTCCTTATTTCGCAAAGATCCGGGTGTCATACACATCAAAGTGGGTTCTTTGGAGGGGTTCCAAAATGGTTCACTTATCAATTGGTCAATCCTTGTGACGTCAACGGAACTAGAGTTCAAGAGATTTGTTCTCTTGAATTCTAATTCTCAAGACCAACATCTATCCTTCTTATCTTCTCTATTAGTGTTTTCCTTTACTACTGTTTTTGTCCGTTTTGTTCATTTTCTTTGCGTCTAGTCTTTGTGTTCCTTGTTTCGCAACGATCTGAGTGTCTTACGCATCAAAGTGAGTGCTTTGGATAGGTTCCATAATGGTTCACTTATCATTTGGTATAAGAGCTTAGGTTTGCAAACCAATGTGTGTTTTTTCCATTTTTGCTCCTTACTTTTCATTTCATTCTATTTTCGTTGCTCTTGGAAAATTTGTGTGTATTGTTTATCCGTATGACTATCACTGTTCACCTTTACTGAGCTCAGTATTGTTCACCATCACTATACGTGCACTGTGCGTAGCTACTGTTCACTGTTACTATTTTTGTGTGGCTACTGCTCACCATACTGTTTTAGTTTTGCTTCTTGTGAGTTACCCAGAATTAAAAAAAAAACAGCAGCAAAACAAATAAAAAGTAAAAAAAATCTGAGAAAAGAATAGAGGTTAATTGCTAAAAAAAAATAACAAAAATCTGAAAAAAAAAGAGGGATTGATTGGTGCAAAAAAAAATTATATATATATATATATATATAAGAAAAGAGTAGTGAAAAAAAGAATTATTTGATTGGAACTTGAGTTGGAACTTGATTGACTTAATTTATCAACTTTGGTGACAAGTCCCATTAAATCTCTATAATTTGTCTTTCCTTCAGATTTCTTTCCTTATCAATTTCCTACCAATTTTCATCCTTCTTTGTTCTATTTCCTTCAGATTTCTCTTGTTAGCAATTTCAGTTCATTTGTGCTCATTTTGTGTTGGTCATTATTTAATTAAATTAGGATATTTGAGAACTTTAATTTTGGACTGTTGTTTTTTGTGATTACCACTTCTTTAAAAAAAAAAACTAATTTCCTTTTGATTGAAGTTGTGACTTTAATTTAGCACTCTCATAAGAAAGCAAGTTTTGAGTGGAAAAAGGCAAGAGAAATTGCATCATATTTGAAAAAGCCTTGACTTAGTGTGAAACACGAGTGCATTTGCATTATTTGAGTGAAACACGTGAAAAAGTGTGTGAGGTCCCTATTTCTTTCTCTTTGTTTTACACTAACATTTCATATTGTAAACATGGCTGCTAGAGAAGTTGATTTAAGGCCTTATTAAGGACTTTCAATGATCAAATTGAGGAAGTAAATGCAAAATTGGATCACTTAGAGTTTCCTTATAAAACTAAAGCAAGGCATAATCCAAAGGTTCCTACTCACACGGATGTTCTTAGCAAGATTTGTAACACCTTAATTTGCAACCATTAAACATGCATGATTTCATGATTAAGGTTCCAAAATAAAGTAATTTGAAAGCAAATGAGCCCTTAATTTCGCATAGACTAAGCTTAGGTTGTAGAATTTTGTCGAACTTTGAAAATTCATAACTAATTTTACAAAAATCATATTGAGGTGATTCCAAGTTCGATGAAAAGCTCATGATGTCTATTTTAAAGTAAAAATGTTGATTCACACTTTTACTGCTACAGTAAATTTCGAATTTTATAGACTCTATCCTATTAATAATGAAACATAAACAAAGAATAGGGAAAATCTCAATGCCAAAGCAGAGGGACATAATATTTCATTATCAAAATGTTGTAATTTACATTATGTAGTGTAATATATTATCTAATCCTATGTAATGTAATACAAAACATAATATGATCTTAAAATGACTTGGACAGTATCTCCTCATAAGTTTGTCATTTCATTTCCTTGGGCAGAACCGGGGCCTAAAAATGTTAGATATTGGGGTGAGATTCGGACAGAATCTTAGTAATATGACAATTCATTTTCCCACACTTAATTTCAGCAGCATAACAGTACAACCATAATTACTAAGAATCAAACTTAAAATCATGTTCTATATGATCATGCATGTTCAAACAACCTTCATGACATTCAAAGCATTATTGAAGCAAAACCTCAACTTTGATCCAATATTTCAGCATGGTAACTCCCAAAACATGTTGCTACTAGCATAATAACTACTCTTGATAAATCAAATAGCTGAACTAAATTATAAATGGAAGAAAAGGAAAAGCATATTACCTAGAAATATTTCTCAGAATTTCAGAACCTCAGATCACCTTCTTTCCTAGAGCTTCTCACTCTAACCTCTCTCTACCTTGAATGAAATTTGATGGCTAAATGGGAGAAGAAGGAGCATCTATTTATAGGTGAGTTGAAGACATAATGGCCCTTGGATTAGATCTTGATCCAATGGCTCTTAATTTTCCATATTAATTTATTTAATTCATCATGTGAGGAAATTTATGAGGCTGCCACCTTGCCCTTTTCTAGAAGTTCTTAGTTGATATTTCTAACTCAAAAATATATTTTATTTAGTTTCAACATGTGTCTTCTTCAAGTGGTGCCATGTGTGTGTTAGAGTTCAATTTGATTTTTGCTTCTTTTTCCTCTTAATTTTCGTCCTTTCTTGTCTAATCAGCCCAAGGGATATACTTTTATGCAATTTGGGCTTTACATATCTCATTTTGGGCCTTAGTTCAAGGTATATGGGTTTTTGGGCTCCTTTTTACCGATTTCAGGTCCAATTCTTCCTTATTCTAGGTTTTAGGATTTAAAATAAATTCAGCAATGTAATTATATATTTTGGGACTTAGAACATTGTTTTGGAATGTCAATATATCCTGATTACTGACTAATTTTATCATACAGAGTTAATTAGATCATAATGTTAGTTTCTAAGTTCATTTGTATATTATTGTTGAAACTAGAGTCATATCAGTTATCTATTACTAAAAATATTCTGGTTGTCTAAAATGAATCTAGACATGTTACTGAGTCATATTCAATCTCTGATTAATCTAGACTTGACATTAAGCTTTATACGTTTTCTAATTCACTAATTAATCCAATTATTCATAGACTGATCCTATAGCTATTTAAACTTCGTAGAAAATCCAGTATCTTATTCTGCATCATAATATATCTGGGTTTTCTAATACATACTTATTTTCTATTTTTTAGAAATTTCTAAATTATAGAACTTCGGTCCTCTTTTCTGTCTAATATATGCATTTTCTAGTTCTGCTTATTAGAGGATAATTTCTAGCGATTATTTTTCTAACTCTATTCCTACATCCGATACTGTCAAATACTGAGCAGATAATTTGTTTGGAAAAATGACATCTATGTCCCATTATTTTGTCTTTTAGTGCCTACTTCATAAATTTTTACTTTGACCCCATGATTTAACTCTCTTTACAATTTGGTCCCTAAGTACCACTATTACCATGTTTCCCCAGGCATAGAATCTCAACCTATAGCTTCACAGGATTTCTAATGTCATACAATATATATTCACAGTTGACTACTAAGTCAAATTTTATCTAGATTTGTATATAACGACATATGAAATTTTAAATGTTCGTAGTTTTTAAATAGCATATCCAACTTATTTAGTTCTTGCTAAAGGTTCCATACGGTCTCTAATGTCATATAATATTATATATGTTCATAGTTAAACCAAAATCCAACTAGAAACATAGACACAAAGCATGTGAAATTCAAGTTATGTTATGAGTTCTATAGTTAGTGAAAATCAAAATGTTACAATTCTTCCCCACTAAAAATAAATTTCGTCCTCGAAATTTAAAATGTACCTTAGAATAATTCAGGATATCTTTCCCTCATGCTATCTTCCATTTCCCAGGTTGCTTCTTCTGAAGAGAAACCTTTCCAGACCACCTTCACCAGAGGAATGTTCTTATTCCTTAATTGTTTGACTTGAAAGTCGATGATTCTCTCTGGTTTTACTTCATAAGAAAGATTATCTTGTAAATCAATTCGTTCATATTCTATGACATGTGATGGGTCTGGTTGGTACTTTTTTAGCTGTGAGACATGGAAGACATCATGGATTTGACTTAAATGAGGGGATAAAGCAATTTTATAAGCAATAGGTCCAATTTTAGCTAGGATTTCAAAGGGACCATTATACTTAGGACTAAGCTTTTTACTTTTAATAGATTTGCCCATTCCAGTCATGGGAGATACTTTTAGAAAAACATGATCTCCAACCTCAAATTCCAACGGCTTTTTTCTCTTATTAGCATAACTTTTCTGCCTACTTTGCACCGTTAGCAATTTCCTCCTTATTATTTCTATCTGTTTGGAGGTTTAGTCTACTAAATCAGGGCCTAATAATTTTCTTTCCCCAAGTTCAATCCAACACACAGGGGATCTGCATTTCCTTCCATACAATACCTCATATGGAGCCATTTGAATACTGGAATGGTAACTGTTATTATAGGCAAATTCTGTTAAAGGTAAGTATGTATCCCAGTTTCCTTTCATTTCCAAAACACATGCTCTCAACATATCCTCTAAGGTTTGAATTGTCCTTTCAGTTTGTCCATCAGTTTGAGGATGGTAAGCTGTGCTAAACCTTAATTTGGTACCTAAAGCCTTTTGTAAGGATGTCCAAAAGTTAGATGTGAACCTTGGATCTCTATCTGATATAATGCTATTGGGTACACCATGAAGTCTAACAATTTCTTTTATATAAAGTTGTGCTAATTTGTCTAAAGTATAAGTAGACTTCATTGCTAAAAAGTGAGCTGATTTTGTCAATCTATCAATAATGACCCAAATAGCATCATAACCTGATGAAGTCCTAGGTAAACCCATTATGAAATTCATTGATATGCTATCCCATTTCCATTTTGGGATTTCCAAGGGTTGTAACAATCTTGAAGGCTTTTGGTGCTCAATTTTCACCTTTTGACATGTTAAGCATTTGGCTACAAACTGAGTAATATCATTCTTTATTCCAGGCCACCATAATATTTTCTTCAAGTCATGGTACATTTTTGTAATTCCTGGATGAATAGCATAATTACTTTGATGAGCTTCAGTTAAAATCTTTTCTTTAATTTCTTCTTTTAGAGGTACATACACTCTTCCTTGAAATCTCATTAATCCATCGTGTTCTGACTTTTCAAATCCTGAGGCCTTTCCTTGCTCCATCCTTTCCTTGATTTCTCTCAAGAATTCATCTTCATATTGGGCTTCCCTTATTTCTCTCCATAATTCCATTTCAATCTTAGTTCTGCCAAATTGTCTTTCATCCATTATCATTTCACCAGAAAGAGCTAAGTTTCTAAAATTTTCTATTAATTCTTGCTCTTTAATCATCATCTTGGCTATATGAATAGATTTTCGGCTTAAGGCATCGACTACTACATTAGCCTTGCCTAGATGGTAATATATAGTAGGATTATAATCCTTTAGTAATTCCATACATCTTCTCTGCCTCATATTCAACTCTTTCTGCTCTTGTAAATATATGAGACTCTTGTGGTCACAGTAAATTTCAACTTTAGCGCCATAAAGATAGTGCCTCCATATCTTGAGAGCATAAACTATAGCTGCAAGTTCCAAATCATGTGTGGGATAGTTTTCTTCATGAGGTTTTAATTGTCGAGAGGCGTAGGCTACAACTCTTCCCTGCTGCATTAATACACATCTTAAACCATGCTTGCTCGCATCACTATATATCGTATAAGACATATGTGGTTAAGGTATGAGCAAGAAAGAACTCACTGAATAACAACAAAGTTGCTGAAAAGAAATTTATTCATTCATATTGTGTAGAAAACCTTGCAAAGTTGTGCCTATTTATTGATGAAAAAGGCTACTAAGAATCCCTAGGAATAATAAGCATTAAATATTCCTAAAAGGTGACACCTCATTATACAATGAATCTAGACATAAGGTACTGAATTAATTCTCCAAAGATGGCTCCTATCACATTTTTCATATAAATAGGAAACTTTTGACCTAAATATTAATCATATAAAAACGTCACTTTTAATAGCACATGAGAAACACACATTGTCTTCAAGTTATATCTCCCAAATGGGCTTCTTTTGGGCTTGGACCATTAGTTTATATGATTGGAAGCATTTTTCATACTTTCTAGCTCTTTTTTTAGGTTGCAGCTTGATTCAAATAGTTGGGCTTCATGCTCTTTCCAAGCTCATTGCCATGTCCAAGGACTCCAAATGCTTCATGCCTCAATTGTACTCTATCACTAACCCTTTGGTTCCATTTGAGTCTAGCTGTGTCGAGTTTATGCCTAGTTCATTGTGGTAGGATATGAAGAAAGATTTCAAATTTTGTGCTCCAAATTTTGCAGCCAAGGGAGAGTGATGTCCTTCAAGTTCATTGAAGGATTAAAGAAAAGATGCATCAATCAAGCTTGAAAAGTAAGTATGCTCCTTATGATCTTTTTGATGCTTGTAATCTTTCCCTTTCTTTTCATGTAGATTATGGAGATTCAAGGATAAATCCTTTCGAGGAGGGAGGGAATGATAGAATAAGGGCTAGAAATGACTTGCAAGAATTTGGAAAGGAGCATGGAGAGCTTGGAAGACTTGATCAAGGTGCTAAACATAAAGCCTAAGTTTAGATGAGATTATTAACTCCAAAATACAAGTTTCATATCCAAACCCAAGAGAAGCCCATTGGAAGAGATTAATTAAAAGATCATGTGCTTCATTAAAATAGTATGTGACTTAAGCATTATTGGGCTCAGTTAGTGTTAATTTCATTTTTATTAATTATGGGTTAAACTTAAGTGATTAATAAAGCCCAATTAGTTAATTAATAGTGTTTTTGATGGCCTAACTTGTAAATAAACATGTTATATGCCAAACATGTGATTTCATTAATGTGTTAGCATATTTATAAGGGTTTAGGTCTTATTTTTATTATTTTCTTATGAGTTTTCATTATTTTTTTTTTTAGGATTTTTGATAGAGTAAGGGTTAAGCATGACTTGTAAGAGTTCAAAGAAGAGCATGGAGAGCTTGGAGGGCTTGATTAAGGTGCTAAACAAGAACATGGAAAGCAAGTTTGGGAGCCCAAAGATCCATTGCAATGCTCGACAAACCCAAAGATTGGAGCAAGATCCAAAACAACGAAGAAAGCTTTAAATAGATTGATCCAAGAGTTACTATTTTTGAAGCCTAGTTATTTAGTTCAAGTTATAGCCCAAAAGGAGTCCAAAGGCGTGATAATGATCTTATCCATACAAGGTTTAGATCCAAACCCAAAAGGAGCCCATTTGGAAGAGCTAACTTGAAGACATCATGTGATCTACATGTGACCATGAATAGTGACGTTTTTAATATGATTTTATTAGGAATTTTCGTTAATTTAATTTAATTTCCAAAAATAAGTCCTATGGTCAAAGATTGTATCTTGGAGATTAAGTTTTAGTTGTTTACTACTTTTAAAATTTAGAATAGTTGTTTCCAATTCCTTCATTAAGAGAATAGAAGTTTCATTTTTAGTTTAGCTTATTTGTTGGCGAATATAAAAATATCCCGGTTCATACAAATTTATTACATATATAAAGTTAGGTGGAATTGGAAGAAATGTGTGAAGCCACCTCAACATGGACTCAAAAAAGGGAAGATTGATTATACTCTAGCCATGTGGCATCTGAGGTGCACATATGGATGTTAATTTATAATTTTTATATTAATTACATTAATATGGTCAATCATGTAGTACCTGCAATTTTTAAAAATTATGTAACTACTAAGTTTTAAAAAATATTTTTTTCATCCTATATATTATAAGGCAACAAATGAGTTTTTTTTTATTTCATACAACATGGTCATATTTGTCACTTTTACTCCAAATGAATGTAATATATAGTATTGTAAATTATGTTGGAATTATAAAAAGAGAAGTATTTAATAGGGGTAAAATAGGAATATTTAGGTTTTTTTTAAAGAATTTAAGGATATTATTTTCATTTTTTAATATGTTTAAAACCCCAAATGTTGCCTTATCATATGAGATGAAGGGAGTAATTTTACTATATGACCAAAATTCCGAGATGTTGTAATTTCTGTTCAATGAATATTTATCCCTCAAATTTATTTATATTATTTGAAAGGTTGGTTTTATCTTCAAATAAGTACACGAACCCTCATTTATCATTTGCATTTATATTTGTGAATTATTTTCATTAATTGTTAATTGTGCGGCTTTTAGGGGCGGGATGATACTCATGAAATAGTAATTCAAATATAAATCCTTATTTGACCTACTGAATAATAATCCATGATCATTTATATTTGCCAATTAATGTCGGTTACATTTATATTTATGAAATATTTCTTAATAATGAATATTTAATTATTTTCAAATTAATCATCAATGTCATAAAGTTTTTCCTTTTTGTCATCAAATAGAATTGATGGGAATCATCTCCAGTCAATATGCAATTAAGGAAAATTAATTGCCTTTGCTAAATAGTCTTCCTATTCCTTTATATAAGTCACATTCTAAAAAGATTCCATGGTTCCAAATATAACTCACTTTACAAAAGTTTATAAAGTATTAATTACTTTATTCTAAGAATGCTATTCTTGAAAATTGTTTTATAGAGTATTAATTACTTTAGAAAGTTCAAATATATTATATTAATTAAGGATAAGGATGGAAACCAAAGCAAATATTAGACAATTTTATTAATGTAATTAACCTTTATTGGTTTTTGTGAGTTAGTTGAAAGTGACTTACATTAAGGACCAAAGGGAGTATGTAACTATTATGTTCTATATTTCACACTATATATACATTTTGTGAATTCTATTGCATTACTCACATCCATTTACAATACCCATGTATATGCGAAATGATTGGAAATAATTCCTCCTAGGAATCATCAAGGAATCTCACACTGGCGGTGAATGGGGGCTACTCCGGCCAGGGAAGCTGTGGAAGATTGGAGGAGCATAAAAACAAGCTAGTTTTAATTATTTTTTTGTCTCCTATATTGATTAATTATATTAATATATAATTCAAGTTTTTTTAATCTAATTTTGATTACATTTGTTTTGGCCAATATATTTTTTGGATAAGGAGGAGAATACAAACAAGCACCAGATTACAGGTCAGCGGCTACAAAATGTTCTGAAAACAGCATATCCCTCCACATCCTCGCAAGAGATTCTGGGACACCAGATTCCAAGCCAGTGGCTCTGTTTGTTATGGCCGATATTATTTTGATAAATGACAATATAATTTGATAAGGTAGGATATCTAACACTAAAGTTTTGTTGCTTCTCAGCTATGGTATTTTTGTTTAAATATTTCTTGCAGGTACTTATCATTCATCAGTGTTACCTAAAGTATATCAGTTTGTTCATTAGTCAATGTTGGGCTTAAAATTTCCATGGGAATGTGGTGTTCGAAAGCAGTGATGAGAGACTGATTCCATTATGATATCTTGTAGGTTATTTTGAAAACATTGGGAAGAAGAGTAAATTGTGGAAGTCAAAAATATTATTGAGACTCGGAGGTATCTTTGCACTTTATCCCTATGAAGCAAAACTTTGATGCTGATGAACTAGCGAAGGTAAATTGTATTGTATTATTTATCTTTTGATTAACATTTAATAGTATGATAAACTTTAAACATAATGGATTATATTTTTCAAAATGTAAAATAATAATGTGAAAATTATTTTATTAGATTTGAAATTATTTATTAAAATTTGACTTAAATAATCATTAATTTGAATCAATAAAGAGTTGGGAAAGAAGAATTAATTGAGCATTTTTATTTATCGTTTTTTACCAACAACAAGCATTTTTTGTTGAAAAAAATTTGAAGTTGATTATTTACAATTTACTATGGATTCATAATTTATTGTGAACAGGTAAATATTAATTTGTAATAATGTAATTAATGTAAAACTACTCCCTCCGTCCCAAAACTATTAATTATAATTTAATGTTGTGATACGCACGTTAAGAAAGCTATAATTCATGTAAAATAATATTATGTAATAACTAAAATACTCTTATTTAAAAATGTTGAGATTGAGGTAAATTAAAAAAGAGTATGTAAAAGATAAAAGAGAGAGAAAATTGAAATTAACAAATGGGGTATGGTTAGAAAAAATTAATTATGCATTGATTTCTAAAACAATAGTTTTTTGGGAGATAATAGAAATTCCAACACAACAATGGTTTTGGAACTATATGTTTTTATTTTCACTATAAAAATTATTTTAAATAAACATGCTGAAATAATTTATGCATATTTATTATCAAGTGTGATATAGTGACTAATTTCTGCATATTTATATTAAAATATTCTCTAGAAATTTTAATTAAATATATTCACTAATATCCATTCTCCAACAAAAAAAATTCTTACTCATCAAATTGCCTCATTAGCTGGAGTTGATAGATTTAAGTAAAATTGCACTTGATAATATTAAATTACTATGTATACCTTCAATAAGTCATATTGTTTTTTCTGGACACATAGACGGGTATATGAAAATTACTATTATAAATTGAGTCAAGGCTTCCATTTAGTATGTGGTGAAGGCAATTTCCTATATTCGGGTTAAAAATTAAAGAAGGTTATTCCCTATAAATAAAAGTCAAGGCTAAATTAATTATGTTTGTTGTGTCCCGTGTTTAAAGTAGACAATATTTGAAAAATCTTGTAATAATTTAGAGTAATAACTTTTCATTTTATATATACTTTGAATTAAGTCATATTGTTTGATTATGTGGTATATTCTTTTATCAAGTTTTGTCAAAAATAATTTTACTTACCATTAAATTGTTTAGTATAACAACCCTCATTACACTATTCTGAAATTAGTCTTGAGCTAATGAGAAGTGTACTTGATGATGTGTGTAGGACCGGAGAAATCACGATCAAAATGGCACAAATATGAAATTGGAAACAGAGAAGGGTCATGCCATGGCAAGGTGCAAGGTTGCTGCGGCAAGACACTTGTGGCAACTTGAAAAATATTAGGACCGATAGCACTCGCGTTGCGGCAAACTTATTGACTCCATGGCGGGAATCATAAAATCCGTTTATGTTGGACGAAGGAGGAAAGAAAAATGGAGGGAGAACGAGGGAAACTCTGCTAGGGCTTCAGTTATCCAGCCTCTAGGGGTGATTTTCGGACCAAGAAAGCTTGATTAATTGTTGGTAAGTGAATCTTGCTTCCTCTCCTCTCTTTTCCTTTCAGTTTTGGGTTGAAATCCATGGGTGTATGTGGGATCTCAGTTGGGTTGCATTTTCTAACGATTAAAATGCTTGATCTAGTGTTGTAGAAGTATTATGTAGTGTTAGGAAGGTATGTGTATGAGTTTTGGTTGGATTGTGATGGATTTGAGTAAAACCCTGGGTTGAAATTGGGGAAGAGAAGTGGAAATCCGAAGTTGTATGTGTTGGTGTGTGTTTGAATGGTTGTATCAGGTTCATTGGTATATTCGTATGTTGTTAGAACTCTGGGTTAAGCTTGAAAAGCTAGATTGTGAATTTTAGTGTTATGGGAGTTATGTTAATTAAAGGTATTATGATGCTGTATTGGTTGATTAGCTAATTGGAGGCATATAGTTCATGATGGGTGCTCCAGAGGCTTGCCTAAGCCCTTGTGTATGTGGTGTCAGTATTAATAACTTGAGATAACCAAGTGTTTGTATTGTGTGTATTATATATAAGTATATATATGTGTATATATGCATGTTTCCGTTCATATCATGATATTGTTATGTGTGTGCATGGTTTTTTTATATATCATAGTATGCACACAGCTAGACATTAGATTACATGATGATGATTATGACAATAATTATATATGATGATGATATGACATTTCATGAGTTCATGACATTGAGAAACATGATGAGGAAGATGATTATATGATGATATGACATGAAAATCACCACATGACATTATAAGGAAAGGTAAATCGGGTGGTGATGATGATATATGATATAGGTGAAATAAGGAATGGATCTCTGTCACTAAATCGTTTCCTATGGCCAGGAGAGAAACGTGGCAGTGGACTACACCTTCTCTAAAATCACCATCAATTTGTGGTGGTCAAGGGGAAGGAGAGCCACGATCCAAACATTAATGTTACCTTTGGTCACGTGCACTAGTGTGAGGTAAGCTTGGTAATGTTCCGAAATCAGTCTTCATTGACCGTTGGAAGGGAGTCACCTATACAAAATGTCCTGTTATAACAATAGCTCATGGTTCTAACTGTGTGCGAGGGAGACATGCAATCTATTCCATTTTGCATTCATATGCACTATTGTATGAGATATATATATATATATAATATATTGCTTGTGGTTTGTCCCTGGTTACTGAGACATTGTCTCACACCCCCCCTCTCCATGACTAACCTTTTAGGTGAAGATTCAATTACTAGTTTGGAGAAGGCCATGAAGTTGTAGGCCTCTCCGCATTTGGGAATTTAAAGTAGAATTCTGATAAAAGTAGGGTGAACCTCCCAAGAACAAGTCTTAGGCAACTCAAAAACCCAACCAAAAACAACGGAAGCAACCCAATGCAATTGAGAGACCGAATGGAACCTCTAGAGAGAACTCTAGCAACCCCAAACACAAGACGCCACAAGAGTTGGTCAATTCTCTTGATAAGTCGAATCCGTATTCTAGGAAGAACACGAAGAACCCTAACAATCTCACACGAAATTGAAGAGAGAAATCACTCAAAATATTATTCAAATCTGATTTGCAATGTGGCACCATATGGTCTATAAATAATAATAGAAATCCTAATCCTAGTCCTAATAGAATAAGTGATTCATTATAGATAAGGCTTATCCTTTTGTTTTTTTACTTTTAAATTCAAACTTGAATTAAATCTTAAGTTGGCCTCATGAATACATGTGAGAACCAATCAAAAACAGATCTAATCTAATCTGAAAAAATCAAATCAAAAATAAAACGAAAATTCAAAATAAATTAAAAAGGAATAAATCTAATCCTAAAGTCACATGACTCATTAATGAAGCACATGACTTCCTTTAATCAAGCTCTTCTATTTGGACTTGGGTTGGGCCTTTAAGATCTTCAAATTGGGCCTCCAAATAAATGATCATTCTTTTTGGATTAGAAGGTGGGTCCATTTGCTCTAAGTCTTCCAAATAGATGGGCTCTTTCTCCTTAAGCTCTTGGACCAATCCTTGCAAGGCCTCTTTCATGGCTTTTGTCCTACCTCTTGTCATTGGGCCTCCTACTCCTTGAAGAGGGTCTTTGGGCACATTGGATCTCCATGATTGAGAGTTCACTTGTTCTCTATCAAATTCGGTAGTTGTTATTTAGTTTATGTAATATTGTGCCAAGTAGATTATCATGGTTAGTTGCCTATATGTGTATTCTGGGAGTATAGAGATGTATGTGGTTATGCATGTATAGGAAAAGTGATGATGTTGCATAGATATTGTTGGGGGAAGATGAGTGGTGTAGTTATAGTTGTACGCCGAGTTTGTGGTTCACCAGCATGCGACATAGTATGACTGTGGACCCCAGTATGGGTCACTATGGTTAGAATGTGTGTTTGTGAGCCAAAATGGCCATATGTAAGAGCCCAAAGGTTGTTCAGGGCCTTATATGTGTGTTTTTGGCATATAGCCCATTGTGTGATTGGGGGTTCAAGGGAGTCAATTACCAGAGGAGAGGTTTTCCCGAGGTAAAACCTCCTTAGACAAGTTGGTTGAGCCAAATGGGATTTGTGTGGATAGTCAATAGTGGCCAAAGTACCTTTGGTGGCAAATAGAGGTGGTAAGTTGTGAGTTTTCACCAAAAAATGGCCAAAACGGTGTTGGCTGTCTGGAATCTCTATATGGAGTTGGATTTAAGTGAAATTGGTGTCTATGATTATATTAGGATAAGAGTGACTTGTGGGAGTTAGAATCAAGTCAATCGGAGATTGAAGCATGAAGTTATACGCGTCGGAAATTCACCCCAAAGAGTTGCAAATTGCTAATATTGTATCAGCAAGGGGCGCTATAGCGCCACTCGTTACTGCTTCTCTTAGGCCACGGTACCACTGTAGCTGACCGTGGCCCCATCCCTATTTTGGTGTTATGGTGTTTTTCTGCTACTTTGATGTTTTGGGAAGTAAAGTCAATGTGTTTTGGTTTTGTTTGGTTGGTTTTGAAGTAATTGATCAAGTATGGAGATGTGTTGGAGTAGGGTGTTACATTTAGTTATGCCCTCTAATATTATGTAGAATAAAAAAATAAATATAGATTAATAATTGAGTTGAACAATACTAATATATAATTTTATGGATAAGCATCCATAAATATAATCAAATAATTATGTTCTCCAATATTATATCCCATACTTTTAGTTTTTATACAAGTGAAGCAGTAACCCGTACATCGCACAAGTCTCATAATAGTATATTATAAAGTAATGATCTAAAGGATGATATGTTGTGATATTAGCATTCCACATCATCCTGGTTATTTGAATTCCTTCAAGGACCCATCTTGTCAACTATTTTTATCCTTTCCATTGTGTGATTGGATTTTTCTTAAATGTTTTCTCAATAAATTATTTTTGCATTTTGGTATGCTACACAATTTTTTTCAAAATCATGCATATTTTCTTTCCATTTATTCCACAATCTCCAAATATTAGAATTATTTGCATTCTATCTTCAATTAAATTATTATGAATTAATTTGAATTAACTCATATATGATCTTCTACATATATATACAAGGACAACAAATATTGAGAAACACCAAATTTTATTTTTATATTAATATTAATTAAATTATATTAAATTAATTACATACTAAATTCAAACTTATACTGGATTGATTAAAATCAAATAAAATTGAAATTTAAAAAAAATAATAACATGAATTGTTACTATTTTAGGGTATCACTTATTACAAATGAGTAACAACACTTATATAGTATATAAATAAGATATAGATGCATTGCTAGTTACAACCATGATTATCATAACCGGATCGCACCTACCGGTTCAACCAGAAACTGGTGCTAGGTCCGGTCTGGACAAACATAGGAACCGGGAAAAAAGTGAACCGGTGAAAAACTAGATAAATCGGTATTAAACCAAACAGAATTGATAAAATTGGGCCGGTTCAAGAGTAGCGATGGTTCAATTTTTTTGCCGTTGCCTTGTTAAAGATCAAGAATCGGCAAACAAAATACAACTAGCTAGAAAAAACAAAAGCATCCAAGTCAGCAAGAAGAAGAGGAAGAAAGAAGGAAAAAAGAAGAGGTGAAGAAGAAGAAGATCTGACAATCTAAAGATGAGGGAAGAACAAGACAAAAGACAAATGAAGATGAAAGAAGACTGGAAGAATGAAGAAGAGCGAAGAAAGAAGGGTAAAGATACTTAACATTTTTGGGTGAGTTCTTGTTCTTCAAGTACAAAAAAGAAGATTGAAAGAATGAAGATGAAAGATTCAGATCTTCAGATGAAACGAATCTTGATAGTTTTCCATATCGCAGCCAAAATGAAGAAATCTAAAAAAAAATAAAAAAGTGAGACATTGGGTATCAGTTCCGAAATAGAGAAACCTTGGGAGTGTGACCAAGCGTGATCTACACTCTTTAGTGCCTCTTTCGAAACAAGATTATAATCATTTATGGATACTGATACGTGAACCCATATGGAATCAATTCAAAGAACTCACTTTGATGTATATGACACCCGGATCTTTACGAAACAAGGGACACAAAGACTGGAAAATTGAAAAATAGCAAGAAAGACACACAAAAAAAGAGAATGAATAAGAAAACAAACAAGATATGTTGGTCTAGGTGAATTAAAACCTAAGAGAACCTGTCTCTTGAACCCTAGTTCTTATGACGCCACAAGGAAGGACCAATTCCTCGATAAGTCATAGTTCGCTCTAGCACTCAAAGAATGCAAGAGAAACAATGTCTAAAATTCTATTCATCAAATCTGAACATATAAAAGTTAGCCTTAAGAAGGCAAGGTAAAATCTAACCTATTAAGTCTAGAAACCCTAATTAATTTGGGCTTAAGTAATCCTAATAGGATTAGGAGACTTTAGGCCCAAATAACAATCCTATTAGAACTAGGAAACTATTAAAATAAATCCCTAAAAATAAAATAACGAAAATTCATAAGAAAATAATAAAAATAAGACCTCAGCCCTCATAAACATGCCACCACATTAATAAAGTCACATGTTTGGCACATGACATGCTTATTTACAAGGTGGGCTATCAAAAGGACTACTAATTAACTAATTGGGCTTTATTAATTAACAAAGTTCAGCTCATAATTAATAAAAATGAAATTAATACTAACTAGGCCCATTAATCCTCAAGTCACATGCTCTTTAAGAAAATCACATGTTGGGCTTGATTTTGGGCTTAAATCTGAACTTCTATATATAATAACATAATCATGCCATTGTTGTACCCTTGGGCTTCAAATTCAGTTAAGTGCAAAGGCTCCATCTCAAGTTGCTTGTTGATCACACCACCCAAGGCCTCTTTCATTGCCTTAGCTCTTGATCTCGTCATTGGGCCTCCCATGCCTTGTAATGGATCAACTGTCTTCCACTTTTGGATTACATGTTCAGCCTCCTTTTCTCTAATGTCATGAGCTTGCTCCATGCTTGCATCATTCCCTCATTCCTGAGAAGGATTCGTCCTCGAATCTGAAATGTCAAAAGGAGAAAGGTCAGCGACATTAAAAGTTGCACTTATGTTACCGTATGAACTAGGCAAGTCTATCTTGTAGGCATTATGATTTATCCGCTCCAAAACTTGAAATGGCCCATCACCATGTGGGTGCAATTTGGATTTCCTTTGTTCAGGAAATCTCTCCTTGCGCAAGTGAAGCCACACCCAGTCACCGGGCTCAAAAACAACCTTCCTTTGACCTTTGTTAGCTTGGCGAGCATATTGTTCATTTTTCGCTCGATGTTTGCCTTAACTTTAGCATGCAAATCATGCACAAATTGAGCTTTCTGCGCACCATCAAGGTTAGTAAACACATGGGATGGTAAAGGAAGCAAATCTAATGGAGCCAAAGGATTAAACCCATATACTATCTCAAAAGGAGAAAAAGCAGTGGTAGCATGCATAGTACGGTTGTAAGCAAACTCAACATGTGGCAAACATTTTTCCCAATTTTTAATATTCTTTTGGATTACAGCACGTAATAGAGAAGACAGAGTTCTATTAACAACCTCAGTTTGCCCATCAGTCTGGGGATGTGCAACAGCAGAAAACACAAGCTTAGTACCCAATTTAGCCCATAAAGTTCATCAAAAATGACTCAAAAACTTAACATCACGATCACTAATAATAGACCTGGGTAAACCATGCAATCTAACAATCTCCTTAAAGAACAAATCAGAAATATGCACAGCATCATGAGTTTTTGCACATGCAATAAAATGAGCCATCTTACTAAATCGATCCACAACAATAAAGATACTATCCTTTCCTGTGGAGGACCTAGGCAATCCAAGCACAAAATCCACAGAAATTTCCACCCAAGGATGCGAAGGAATAGGTAATGGAGTATATAAATCATGCGGATGCACTCTAGACTTAGTTTAGCATGCTTGCACAAAATGCACTTATCACAAATAGAAATGACATCCTTTCTCATATGTGGCCAATAGAAATGCTCTTTCAAAATAACTAAAGTCTTTTCAACCCCATAATGTCCCATTAAACCACCCCCATGGGACTCAAGAACCAACAATTCACGCATAGAACAAACAAGAACACACAGTTTATTCCTCTTAAATAGAAAACCGTCAAAACAAAAATAGTCATCAATACCATGCTTTGCACAAAGTTTCCAAACATCAGCGAAGTAAATATCACATTCATACATGCTTTTCAAAGATTCAAAACCAATCAATTTAGCTTGCATAGATGTAATGAGACTATACCTCCTAGACAATGCATCAGCAACAACATTCTCTTTTCCATGCTTGTGTTTCAAAATGTAAGGAAATGATTCAATAAATTCAAGCCACACAGCATGCCTCTTATTGAGCTTATTCTGAGTCTTAAGGTATTTCAAGCTTTCATGATTAGAATGCAAAATAAATTCCCTAGACCGCAAATAATGTTGCCACCAATGTTCTAAGGTTCTTTTAAGCGCATACAACTCTTTATTATAGGTAGAATAATTCAAACATACACCACTCAACTTTTCACTAAAGAATGCAATCGGTCTAGCATCAAGATAGCACCAATTCCAATTCCAAATGCATCACATTCTACCACAAAAACCTTAGAAAAGTCAGGAAGAACAAGTAAAGGGGCATTGGTTAACTTATCTTTCAAAGTTTGAAAAGCCCTCGCTTGTGCCTCTCCCCATTTAAACACAACATTATTCTTTACTAGCTCGTTTAAAGGTGCAGCAATGGTTGAGAAGTCTCGAACAAATCTCCGATAGAAACTAGCTAACCCATGGAAACTTCTAACTTCATTTGCATTTCTCGGTATAGGCCATTCACGGATTGCTTTCACCTTGTCCTCATCCACGCGGACACCATTAGCACCTACAATAAAACCAAGGAAAACAACAGAATCCAAACAGAAAGAACACTTCTCTAGATTTGTAAAGAGTCTATTCTCACGTAAAATCACACAAACAACACGCAAATGCCCAATATGCTCATCTTAAACTCTTGGAAAACACAAGGATATCATCAAAGTAAACTACAACAAATTTTCCTATGTAAGGGCCAAACACATGATTCATAAGACACATAAAGGTACTTGAGGCATTAGTCAAGCCAAAGGCATGACTAACCACTCATACAAACCAGATTTGATCTTAAAGGCAGTCTTCCACTCATCCCCCTCATTCATGCGAATCTGGTGATAGCCACTCCTAAGATCTATTTTAGAAAAGATACATGCACCATGCAACTCATCTAACATGTCATCAAGTCTAGGAATGGGATATCTATACTTAACTGTGATTTTGTTGATGGCTCGACAGTCCACACACATTCGCCATTTGCCATTCTTTTGGGCACAAGAATTACTGGAACAGCACATGGACTAAGGCTTTATCTTACAAACCCCTTTTTCATCAACTCATCAACTTGCCGCTGAATCTCATTAGTCTCCTCAGGATTTGCCTTACATGCAGGTCAATTTGGAATTGCTGCTCTGGGAATGAAATCAATTCTATGTTCAATGCCTCTAATGGGAGGCAACCCATCCGGTATCTCCTCCTGGAACAAGTCATTGTATTCCTGCAACAAACTTAGGACACTAGATGGGAGAGAGTTGTCAAGGTTAGAAACAGTCAAATACACATCCTTATACATCAATACAAAAGATGTCTCACAAAACAATGCTACCTTCACTTGTCTAGTTACCTTAGCATCCCCACTTTCATTAAACCATAACTAATTATAAGGTGTGGGGTGCCTCATAGTCGGCAAACCTAGCTTTTCAACTAACAAGGTACTAGCTAAGTTGGTGCAACTACCATTATCAATGATGAGAGTACATACCTTGTTGTTGATAAAACATTTGGTGTGGAACAGGTTCTCACGTTGCTGTCTTTCTAGATCCTCCTTTGGATGTATGTTAAGAGCTCGCCTAGAAACCAACACTTCACCAATGACGGCATCAGCTATCTCCACATCAGAACCACCATCTCCATGAGAGCTCCTCTCGACCTCATCTTCTTCTCCGCCGCTGCTTTCACTAGTCACATAACCATTCTCAAGAACCATCATAGTCCTCTTATTGGGACATTGTGCAGCAACATGACCAAAGCCTTGACATTTAAAACACTTAATTTTAGAAGAATTAGTAGAGAAAGGTTTAGAAAACTTACCTATAGATTCCTTTGACTTGCTTTCCTCCTTGGGCTTGGTCTCACCTTTGGACTTGAAAGGCGTTTTATAGTCTTTGTTGGATCCAACAAATGGTTTCACTTTCTGCTTTGCCTTCAAGTGCCTCTCTACTTTTATAGTCTTATGCAATAACTCCTCCATATCGAGGTAGTTTTGCATCTCAACCTCAGCAGCAATCTCGGGATTTAATCCCCTTAGGAATCTCGCCGTTGTTTGTTCAGGATCTTCATCCACATTGGCTTTTATCATAGAAATCTCCATCTCCTGGTAATACTCCTCCACACTCATGGACCCTTGCTTGAGTTTCTAAAGCTTCATGTGTACATCCCTATGGTAATGGTTAGGCACATATCGTTTCCTCATAATTGTTTTCATCTCGTGCCATGTCCTAACCAGACCCTCTCCAGTTCTCCTCCTAGTAGTACACAATTGATTCCACCAAATACTAGCATAATCAGTAAACTCTACAGCAGCCAATCTTACCTTGCTTTCCTCAGAATATGAATTGCATTCAAACACAAGCTCCACACGCCTTTCCCACTCTAAGTAGGCATCAGGATCAGTTTTCCCTTGGAAAGAGGGAATTTTTATTTTTATATTGGCAAGAGGATCCTTCTGGTACTCTTGATTATTTCTAGTTGCATGTCGGTTTTCTCTAGTTCTTCTTGGTTGTATCTCTTCCTCCTCAAATTCAGTTCCTACTTCTTCTTCCCCATCATCAGAATATATCACATGGTTCTTTCCTCTTCGGCTTGTTTTAGAATAAGAAGGAGACGCTTCAATCATATCTAATCTTGTGCTCAACTTCTTGAATTGATCATTTACTGAGTCCATGAAGAGCTTCCAATCTGGAATTTGAGGTTCGCTAGCACCAGACATGTTTTGAGGATCTGAAATGTTAGTGAAAATAAAGGAGAAAATGGACCTCACCACTCCCTCACGTGTTTCACTCAAAATAATGTAAATGCACTCGTGTTTCACACTAAATTAAGGCTTTTTCAAATATGATACAATTTCTCTCTTTCCTTTTTCCACTCAAAGCTTGCTTTCTTGTTAGAGTGCTAAATTAAAACCACAACTTCAATCAAAAGGAAATCAGTTTTTAAAGTAGTGGCAATAACAGAAAACCAAAGCTCAAAATTAAAGTTCTCAAAGATCTAATTTAATTAAACAATAATTAACACAAAATGAGCACAAAAGAACTGCAACTTCCAACAAGAGAAATCTGAAGGAAATAGATCAAAGAATGATGAAAATTTGTAGGAAATTAATAAGGAAAGAAATTAGAAGGAAAGACAACTTATAAAGAAACAATCCCAAATGATCAAATATATAATTTTTTTTTTTGCTGATAACTTTTTTTTTCAGCAATCAATCTCTCTCTGTTTTTTTTCTCTTTTTTTTAAATGCTTTTTTTTTCTACCTTTTTTTTTCAGCAAACAAAATTTTTTTTTTAATTTGGGGACTCAAAATAGAATATAGGATGAATTTTTTTTTTAATTTGGATAAATGAAAATAGTGCTGTGAATAGTGATGAACAGTGCCATGAACTGTCACCAAAACAGTGTGAACAGTATCAGAAACAGTGACGTAAACAGTATTCGAACCAGCATGATAAACAGTAAAAACAGTTTGGTGAACAGTGACAGTAATAGTGACGCGAACTGTAATCACGATACAGTCGATGCACAGTGACCGAAAACAGTGAAAACGAAACAGTGACGGCAAACGGAACAGTACGAAACAGTGACGGGAACAGTGAAATCCGTACGATCCTTATGAAACAGTGACGGCATTCTTCTGTTTGTTTAATGTGTTCTTGGTATTTTATTTGCTTCTCTTTGATCCTAGCACGATCCTTACGTTTCCCAATTCGATTGAAGGTTCGTGAGACAAGTTCTACACGGATTTTCTATCATTTGGTATCAGAGCTCCATTTTGCTAGTTTCAAGGTTGCTTCTTTCTTTTGTCCAGATTTGTTCTTGTGCTTCTATTCTATTTTTTGTGGCGTGATTCTTCTCACTTTGTGTGTGGAATCTTCATAAGTTGTTTGTTCTTGTTGTCTTTTTGTTGGATCATCTCTTCCTTATGACTTGTTCCTATTTCTTGTTGTCTTCTGCCTTGATTTGAAGTTTTCTAAAATAAAAAAAAATTCAAATTATTTTTGTTGTTGCAATTTTTAGTATTGTCCAGAAAGTTTGAATTTGTGTGTGTCCAGTTTTAAAAAAAAATTTGAAAAAAAAATTTATTAGCTGCTGTTAAAAAACAAAAAGAAGAGAAAGAGAAGCAGCTCAAAAAAATGAAAGAAAATTGAAAAAAAAAAAAAGAAATTTATTGCTGGATCTTTCAGATTTACTATATCAATCAATTACTTGATGGTCAAGGTAGAATATTTCTTGATTGATTGATTGCTTTCCTAATTCATATAATTTCCTATTTTATTGAGTGGACTGCAAGTTGAGAAAAAAAAAATTGTTTCTTTTGTTCTTCTTGCTTTTCAAGTCACATTGGAAATTACTAAATTCAACAAACTTGATTGGCAAGTTTCAAACTCTTGTGTAGATTGCTACTTCCCTAATCTTATTTCCTAATTTATCATTGTGCTGCCACTTGTTTCCTTTTCTTTTTCTCTATTGTTCAACCTTCCTAAATTGTTCATTTTGATTTTCCTTGCTTTATTTGTTGGCTGTCCAGATTTCTTTCCTTTTCTTTCTTTCTTGTTTTTCATGCCACTTATCCATAATCATTCATTCATATTGTTCAATTTCTTTCCTGATTTGTGCTACAGTTATTCCATCTCTTTTGGTCTCATTTTATGCACGAATTTGAGTTGATTTTTTTGGTCTCAAGTTTGATTCTTTGAAACTTGAATTTTGGGCTTTAGCTTTGTGTCACCACTGAATTTTATGTCACCCTCTCTTTTGAATTGCTGGAGTTGATTTAAGAACACTAAAGAGAGCAACTGAGTGAAAAAAGACAAGAGTGATTTGCATTATAGAAAAAGCCACATTTTGCGTGTGAAACATGATTGAAATTGCATATCATTCTTGAGTGTAAACACGTGAGAAGAGTGTGTGAGGTTCCATTACTTTCTTTTCCTTTGTTTGCACTAACAATTTCAGGTAGAAATCATGTCTAATGATGAAGGTGAAGTTGATCTTAAGTTGTTCATCAAATCTGTCCATGAGCAATTTAAGAGGTTAAATGCAAGATTAGATGGCATGGAATCATCTTCCAATTCCAAAAGAGGCCGAAACAGAAATATGATGAGTGAAGATGAAAATGAATCTAGTGAACAAGAAGTGTCTCAATCAAGAAGGACTAGACAAGCATTATATCATAAAAAGGATCCTCTTGGTAACATAAAGATGAAAATCCCTTCCTTTCAAGGAAAAGCCAATCCCGATGCATATCTTGAATGGGAAAGAAGAGTGGAGCATGTCTTTGAGTGTCATTCTTATTCAGAGGAGAGCAAAGTGAAATTGGCTGTGGTGGAATTTACAAATTATTGCATTTGGTGGGACCAATTGCTTACCACCAGAAGACATACAGGTGAAGGTCCAATTCGGTCTTGGAATGAAATGAAGGCCATCATGAGAAAGAGACATGTCCCTAATCATTATTTTAGGGATGCTCATACAAAGCTCCAGAAACTGAAACAAAAATTTATGAGTGTTGAAGAATATCATCAAGAAATGGAGATTGCCATGATTAAGGCAAAAGTGGAAGAAGATCCTGAGCAAACAATGGCAAGGCTCCTTGGAGGATTGAATCCAGATATTGCTGCTGAGGTTGAGATGCAAAACTACCTCGATATGGAGGAGTTATTGCATAAGACCATCAAAGTGGAAAAGAACTTGAAAGCCAAGCAAAAGTTGAAGGCCTTTGGAGGCTCAAGCAAGGAGGCAAGATTCTCCTTTAAGCCTAAGGGAGAGACCAAGCCAAAGGAGGACAAAAAGATGAAGGTGCAGGCCTCTACTCCGAAAGGTAAAACTGATTCTAAACCTTTTTCTTCTAATTCTTCTTCAAAAATTAAATGTTTTAAATGTCAAGGTTTTGGTCATATTGCTTCTCAATGTCCAAATAAGCGAACTATGATCTTGCTTGAGAATGGTGATGTAGCTAGTAGTAGTGATGAGGAAGTTGAGGAGGGTAGATCTATGCCCCCTTTGACTGATGATTCCGACATGGAGATTGTGGAGCCTGTGCATGGGCAAGCACTAGTGTCAAGGAGAGCTCTCAACATTCAACCAGGAGAGGAGCTTGAAAAGGAACAGCGTGAGCATATCTTCCACACAAGGTGTTTTGTCAATAACAAGGTATGAAATCTTATCATTGATAATGGCAGTTGTACGAACATTGCTAGTACCTTGTTAGTTGAAAAGCTAGGTTTACCTACTAAAAAGCACCCCAAGCCTTATAATTTGTTATGGTTTAATGATAGTGGGGATGCTAAAGTCACTAAACAAGTAGTTGTAGCATTTTCCATAGGTAATTTTCATGATGAGGTTTTGTGTGAAGTGGCACCTATGTATGCTGGACACTTGTTGTTAGGTAGACCATGGCAGTTTGATAGACGAGTTAGGTATGATGGTTATAGCAATAGATACTATTTCCCATTCAATAATAAAACCATTGTACTAACACCTATTCGTCCATTGGAAGCATGTGAAGATCAGGAAAGAATCACTCAAGAGTGTAAGATGAGTGATAGCATAAGGGCTAGGCATGACTTGCAAGAGTTTGGAGCGGAGCATGGAGAGCTTGGAAGACTTGATCAAGGTGCTGTAAAGCCCAAGCTTAAGTGAGATCACCAACTCCAAAATATAAGTTTCAGATCGAAGCCCAATAGGAGCTCATTGAAGGAGGTTACTTAAAATATCATGTGCTTCATTAAAAGAGCATGTGACTTAGACATTAATGGGCTTAATTAATGTTAATTTCGTTTTTATTAATTATGGGCTGAACTTTGTTAATTAATAAAGCCCAATTAGTTAATTAGTAGTCTTTTGGATAGCCCACCTTGAAAATAAACATGTCATGTGCCAAACATGTGACTTCATTAATGTGGTGGCATATTTATAAGGGCTTAAACATTAATTTTATTATTTTCTTATGAATTTTCGTTATTTTATTTTAGGATTTTATTTTACTAGTTTTCTTGGTCCAATAGGAGTGTTGTTTAGGCTTAAAGTCTCCTAATCCTATTAGTATTACTTAAGCCCAAATTAATTAGGGTTTCTAGGCTTATTAGATTAGATTTTAGCTTGCCTATTTAAGGCTAACTATTTTGTACGTTTTTGAAGATTTGAATGATTAAAGTTTTAGACTTTGTGAGTTTCCTCTTGCGATTCTTTGAGTGCTAGAGAGAATACTATGACTTATCGAGGAATTGGTCAATCCTTGTGACGTCACCGGAACTAGGGTTCAAGAGACCGGTTCTCTTGGGTTCTAATTCACCCCGACCAACATATCTTTTCTGTTTCCTTCTTACTGTTTCTATTTTTCAGTTTTCGTATTCCTTGCAATTGCAACGATCCGAGTGTCATTTGTTTCAAGTGGGTTCTTTGGATTGATTCCATAAGGGTTCACGTATCAATGAGGGAAAAGGATAAGAGAGAGAAAAACAGAGAGAAAGGTGAAAAAGAGAGAAAAGAAGCGAGTGATGAAGTAAAGAGAGAAAAGAAAAAGAGTGAAGAAAAGAAAGTGAGCTTGTTCTGTGGAAGAAGTGAGATCAAGGAAGCTCTGTTTGATGAAAATTCATTGATTCTATTATATAAGGATATGTATATGACTGTGAATGATCTGCATAACTCTTTGCCCTCTAGTGTGTTAGCTTTGTTGCAGGAATTTGGTGATTTGTTCCTGGAAGAGATACCTGATGGTTTGCCACCATTGAGGGGTATTGAACATAGGATTGATTTCATCCCCGGTGCTGCACTTCCAAATAGGCCTGCATATAGGGCAAATCCAGAAGAAACTAACAAGATACAAAGGCAAGTTGAGGAATTGATGAAGAAAGGCTTCGTGAGAGAGAGCCTAAGTCCTTGTGCCGTTCCGGTCATATTTGTGCCCAAGAAAGATGGCAAGTGGAGGATGTACATGGACTGTCGTGCCATCAATAAAATCACAGTTAAGTATCGATATCCCATTCCTCGTTTAGATGATATGTTGGATGAATTGCATGGTGCATGTTTATTTTCCAAAATAGATCTTAGGAGTGGATATCATCAGATTAGGATGAAAGAGGGAGATGAGTGGAAAACTGCATTTAAGACTAAATTTGGTATGTACGAATGGATGGTTATGTCCTTTGGGTTAACCAATGCTCCTAGTACCTTTATGAGTCTTATGAATCATGTCTTTCGTCCTTTCATTGGCAAGTTTGTTGTTGTTTATTTTGATGACATTCTTGTGTATTCTAAGAGTCTAGATGAGCATGTGATACATTTGCATGATGTGTTTGTGATTTTGAGGGAAAATAGACTCTCTGGAAATTTAGAGAAGTGTACTTTCTTCTTGGATACTGTTGTCTTTCTTGGCTTTGTTGTAGGTTCTGATGGCTTGCGTCTGGATGAGGAGAAAGTTAAGGCAATACGTGTGATAAGTGAACCCTTATGGAACCCGTCCAAAGAACTCACTTTGATTCGTAAGCCGCTCGGATCGTTGCAATTACAAGGGACACGAAAACAAAACAATAGAAAAATAGCAAGAAGAAGGGAATAAACAAGAAAACAGAAAAGATATGTTGGTCTAACTGAATCAGAACCCAAGAGAACCGGTCTCTTGAACTCTAGTTTCGGTGAAGCCACAAGGATTGACCAATTCCTTGATAAGTCATAGTATTCTCTCTAGAACTCAAAGAATTGCAAGAGGAAACTCATAAAAGTCTGAAACTTTAATCATTCAAATCTGAAAAACGTACATGAAAATTAGCCTTAAGTAGGTAAGGTAAAATCTAACCTAATGAGCCTAAAACCCTAATTAATTTGGGCTTAAGTGATCCTAATAGGATTATGAGACTTTAGACCCAAACAACACTCCTATTAGACCTAGGAAACTAGTAAAATAAAATTCTAAAATAAAATAACGAAAATTCATAAGAAAATAATAAAAATAATGTTTAAGCCCTTATAAACATGCCATCTGATGAAAAACCCAAGCGGAACTCGTCCGATCGAACCTTCAATGACTCGGAATGAACCACGGATCGTGCTAGAATCAAATAAGGACACACGAACAGCAAAGAAAGCACGAGGAGAGAAAATATGTGAATCTGAAAATTAAAAAGAAAATAATACACGAAAATAACTAGAAAATAAGAAGGATATGTTGGTCAATGGGGCAAGACCATAAGAGAACCCGTCTCTTAGAACCCTAGCCTTGGGACTCCACAAAGGAAAACCACTCATTTGATAAGTCTAAAAATTCTCTGAAGAACATAAGGGATACAAGAGAAAAATTCACAAGAAAAGAACATAAGTTCTAAAAATTCATTCTCATTAATCTGTCTCCTCTTCAAACTTTTGCAAGCCATACCCAGCCCTTACTCTGTCACCATCACATTAATGAAATCACATGGTTGACACATGACATGCTTATTTACAAGGTGGGCTATCAAAAAGACTACTAACTAACTAATTGGGCTTTATTAATTAACAAAGTTCAGCCCATAATTAATAAAAAATGAAATTAACATTAATTAAGTGCATTAATGTCTAAGTCACATGCTCTTTTAATGAAGCACATGATATTTTAAGTAATCTCCTTTAGTGGGCTCCAATTGGGCTTGGATCTGAAACTTATATTTTAGAGTTGGTGATCTCACTTAAGCTGGGGCTTTACAGCACCTTGATCAAATCTTCCAAACTCTCCATGCTCCGCTCCAAACTCTTGCAAGTCCCTAGCCCTTATTCTATCATTCCCTCCCTCCTCGAAAGGATTCGTCCTCGAATCTCCATAATCTACGTGGAAAGAAAGGGAAAGATTAAAAGCATCAAATAGATAACAAGGAGTATACTTACCTTTCAAGTTTGATTGATGCATCTGTGCTTATTCCTTGCATGAATGTGAAGGATAACATTCTTCCTTGGCTTTGTGAACCAAACATTGTTCCAATATCAGAAACCTTCACACCTTTAATTTGAATTTCATAAGACCTATCTTCAAGCATTGGTGGATAAGAAATTGAACTTTTCTTCATGGCATATACACCAATGACTTGTAGTAAATAGCTAGACGCAAACTCGACACAAGAATACTTAAATGGGACCAAAATGTTAAGGGACACATAGGGAAACAAATAGGGACAAAATGGCACACAAGAAGACTCAATTAAAACCAAAGTATTAGAAAAACTAAGGAAGACAAAATCTGGACATATTTGAACATAGTGCAAAAAATGCAAAATCTGAAAAGATTTTGACAACATTAATAATGCACAATAATAGAACAAAGATGGAGATGTAACGACTAAAGGGACACACATTAACATAGAACAACAAGAAAAGAATGAGTTGAATAGAAAATTGAGCATAAAAGACTCATGAATGTGAAATGGGACAAACCAACAAACAACCAAAAAGACACATGACTTATGAGACACACAATAAACATAAAACATAAAACGAATAGGGACTACTTCATAAATGCATAGGAAATACAAAACACTATGATGATGAGATGCAATGACATAGAAGGATAAACTAAAGAAAAAATGCACTAAAGTAACTAATGGACTCATTATTGACTCATGCAATTTGGACTCAAAAGAAATTGCGGACTCGTGCAATAATGATGGATGTCATAATTTAAAGAAATTAGAAACATAATGAGAAGGAAGAAGAAAACACAATGAAGACACATAAGAAAGATGAGATGCAAAAGGAAGGAGCTTTGTATAAACTACTTTAAACTCACCTTCACTCTCATTCTTCCTCAAACTCTCTTTTTCTTTTCTCTTTTTCCTCTTTTTCTTCCTCTTTTTCACTCTTTTCTAACTTTTCTTCTCTCGTACTCTTTTTGCATTCTTTTCATTTTTTTGGACACTTCCTCCCTTACATCTATCTTTTCTTCTCTCATTTCTACCACTCTCATTTTTCCACTCTAGTTCACTCTTAAGTTCTCATGATTTTCACACAAATCACTTTCTAATTGTACTACATTTGCAGCACAACTAGACTCAACAAAGCTATCATTGCTAATAACATCTAGCACAATTTTCTCTTCAAGATCTAGCAAGACATCATGTTCAATCAATTCAATGGAATTCTTATGATCAACACATTCAGATTTAATTTCCAATTCAATTGATCCAACATAAGAAATATCATCAACATGATTCAACTTACTAGGACTAATACATCCTAAATCATCTACTTCAATACAAGAGGTACCATCACAAGAGATTTGGGAATTAGACATATCTTTAAGCATAGTTAACTCTCTTGTACTGTATGAACAGTGATGCGAAATTTTTCGTGAAGCAACAAAGATGGATTGAAACAAGGAAACAAGCAAAACAGATAACACTCCTTGATTTGCAGACCTAAGTTCTGATACCAAATGATAAGGGAACCCTTATGGAACCCGTCTAAAGAACTCACTTTGATGCGTAAGCCGCTCGAATCGTTGCAACAACAAGGAACACAAAAACTGAAAAAATTGAAAACAGCAAGAAGAAAGACACACAAAGAAGAGAATGAACAAGAAAACAGAAAAGATATGTTGGTCTAATTGAATTAGAACCCAAGAGAACCGGTCTCTTGAACCCTAGTTCCGGTGACGCCACAAGGATTGACCAATTCCTTGATAAGTCATAGTATTCTCTCTAGCACTCAAAGAATCGCCAGAGGAAACTCATAAAAGTCTGAAACTTTAATCATTCAAATCTAAAAAACATACATGAAAATTAGCCTTAACTAGGCAAGGTAAAATCTAACCTAATGAGCCTAGAAACCCTAATTAATTTGGGCTTAAGTGATCCTAATATGATTATAAGACTTTAGGCCCAAACAACACTCCTATTGGACCTAGGAAACTAGTAAAATAAAATTCTAAAATAAAATAACGAAAATTCATAAGAAAATAATAAAAATAATATTTAAGCCCTTATAAACATGCCATCACATTAATAAAATCACATGGTTGACACATGACATGCTTATTTACAAGGTGGGCTATCAAAAAGACTACTAACTAACTAATTGGGCTTTATTAATTAACAAAGTTCAGCCCATAATGAATAAAAAATGAAATTAACATTATTTAAGTCCATTAATGTCCAAGTCACATGCTCTTTTAATGAAGCACATGATATTTTAAGTAATCTCCTTTAATGGGCACCAATTGAGCTTGGATCTTAAACTTATATTTTGGAGTTGGTGATCTCACTTAAGCTTGGGCTTTACAGCACCATGATCAAGTCTTCCAAGCTCTCCATGCTCCACTCCAAACTTGATGAAAGACCCAAGCGGAACTTGTCTGATTGAACGTCCAATGACTCGGAATGAACCACGGATCATGCTAGAATCAAATACGACACACGAAACAGGAAGAAAACACAAGATAGATGAATATGTTAAAACAGAAAAATATGATAATAATTCTAAAGGAAAATAACAAGAAAATAGAAAAGATATGTTGGTTAATGGGATAAGACCCTAAGAGAACTTGTCTCTTAGAACCCTAGCCTTGGGACGCCACAAAGGAAAACTACTCCTTTGATAAGTCTAAGAATTCTCTCAAGAACACAAGGGATACAAGAGAAAAACTCACAAGGAAAGAACATAAGTTCTAAAAATTCATTCTCATTCATCTGTCTTGTGTTTTCTTCCTGTTTCGTGTGTCGTATTTGATTCTAACACGATCCGTGGTTCATTCCGAGTCATTGGAGGTTCAATCGGACGAGTTCTGCTTGGGTCTTTCATCATTTGGTATCAGAGCTCCAGTTTGCTAGCATCAAGGTTGTTTTTCTTTTGTCCAATCTTGCTGTTTCGTCTCATCTTTCTTCTATCCAGATTTGTTCTTGTGCTTCTTTTCTATTTTTTGTGGCTTGATTCTTATCACTTTGTGTCTCTTGTGTGTGGCATCTTCATAAGTTGTTTGTTCTTGTTATCTTTTTGATAGATCATCTCTTCCTTATGACTTGTTCCTATTTCTTGTTGTCTTCTGTCCAGATTTGAAGTTTTCTAAAAAAAAAAATTGGAATTATTTTTGTTGTTGCAATTTCCAGTATTTTCTAGAAAGTTTGAATTTGTGTGTCCAGTTTTAAAAAAAAATTCGAAAAAAAACTTTATTAGCTGCTGTTAAAAAAAAAAAAAGAAGAAGAAGAAGAGAAAGAGAAGCAGCTCAAAAAAAAACGAAAAAAAAAAGAAATTTATTCCTGGACCTTTCAGATTTACTATATCAATCAACTACTTGATGGTCAAGATAGAATCTTTCTTGATTGATTGCTTACTTTCCTAATTCATATAGTTTCCTATTTTATTGAGTGGACTGCAAGTTGAAAAAAAGAAAATGTTGGTTCTTTTGTTCTTCTTGCTCTTGAAGTCACATTGGAAATTACTAAATTCGACAAACTTGATTGGTAAGTTTCAAACTCTTATGTAGATTGCTACTTTCCTAATCTTATTTCCTTATCTTGTTTCCTAATTTATCATTGTGCTACAACTTGTTTCCTTTTTCCTCTATTGTTCTACCTTCCTTTTCTCTTCTTTCTTAGTTTCCTAAATTGTTCATTTTGATTTTCCTTGCTTTATTTGTTGGCTGTCCATATTTCTTTCCTTTTCTTTCTTTCTTGTTTTTCACGTCACTCCTGAATCATTCATTCATATTTATTCAATTTCTTTCCTAATTTGTGCTATAGTTATTCCATCTCTTTTGGCCTCATTTTATGCACGAATTTTAGTTGATTTTTTTTTTGGTCCCAAGTTTGATTGTTTGAAACTTGAATTTTGGGCTTTAGCTTTGTGTCACCACTAATTTTTACATCCTCTCCCTTTTGATTTGTTGGAGTTGAATTAAGAACACTAAAGAGAGCTAGTTGAGTGATAAAAGGCAAGAGTGTTTGACATCATTGAAAAAGCCAATCTTTTTGTGTAAAACACGAGTGCTTATAAAATTTTTGAGTGGAAACATGTGAGAAGAGTGTGTGAGGTCCCTATTTCTTTTCTCTTTGCTGTACAATAACATTTCAGATTATCAACATGGCTGTTGGAGAATTTGATCTTAAGGCCTTGTTAAGGACTTTTAATGATCAAATTGAGAAGGTGAATGCAAAATTGGATCGCAATGAATCTCCTTCTAAAACTAAAACAAGGCGTGATCCAAAGCTTTCTGTTCACATGAATGTTCATAGCAACATCAAATCAAAGATCCCATTGTTCCATGGCGAAAAAGATCTTAATGTTTACTTGGAGTGGGAAAGAAGAGTTGAACAAGCATTTGGATGTTGTAACTACTCTGACCTAGAGAAGGTGCAATGTGCTTACCTTCGATTTAGTAAAAAGGTTGCTGCTTGGTGGAAACGAATTGAATGCCGACGTACTGTTAAAGGAAAGCCTTCTATTGCAACATGGAGTGAAATGAAAATGGTCATGAGGAAAAAGTTTGTATCATCTCATGAACAACACCCTCCCAAAGTTAAGAATGTTAATGAACATTGTGAGGAGGTGCAAGTATTGATGGTTCAAGATTCATGTGCTTCCCACTTGGAGAGAGTTGATCAAACGGTTGAAGAAGTTGCTGCATTGACAAAGGTTGTTGTGACTAAAGATTTATTTCTGTCTAAAGGTATGTCTAATTCTCAAACCTCTTGTGATGATATCTCTTGTGCTGAAGTAGATGATTTAGGATGTGTTGAGCTTGAGAATCCCAATATGTTTAATGATATTGATTGTGTTAATGGGATTGATAATAATATTTTGCTAAATCTTGAGGAGAAAATTGTGTTAGACATTGATGAGTTAGATAACTTTGTTGATTCTAGTTGTGTTTCTAGTGTGCAAATTGAAAATAATGTTGTACAATTGGAAAATGAACTTCATGATGTTACGTGTGCTTATGAGCAAAATTATCATTGTTTGCATCCTTTAATGGAGAATCATGATTCACATGTTGTTGATAATTTGATGAAATATTCTTTGGATAGTAGCATGCTAGTTTCTAGTGGTGCTAATGGTGTGATTCCTTTGGAAATTAGATCTTATGATTGCATTGATGAGATTGAGCATATTGACATGGTGATTAGAGATTTTGATGTTAATTTGATTGGGCATGATAGCAATAGTTCTTTTGTATTAAAGATAGCCCATGAATCATTGCCATGTAATCATTCATGTGAAAGTCAAAAGAACCTGAAGAGTGAGCAAGAGTGGAAAAATGAGAGTGGTAGAAATGAGAGTAATAAGAGAGGAAATGCCCGAAAAATTGCTGTAAGTAGAAAAAGAGTGCATGAAAAGAAGATTGAGAGAAGAGTGAAAAAGAGAAAGAAAAAGAGAGAAAAGAGAAATAAAAATAAGAGTGAGCAAAAAGTTAAGAGTAACGAGGTGAAAAGCATTTTGAGTTGCTCTTTGGGTAAGAATGAGATAAAGGTGAGTTTCTCTAATCTTCTTCATCTCCCATATGTTCCATCATTTCATCTTCTTTGCCCATCATACTTCATTTCAAATTTTCATAACTTATTTAATCCATCTTCATTTCATGATTCTTTGGTTCATCGAGAGTCCATTGTGAAATTGAACCAAATTCATAATTTGGTGTTTTTCTTTAGTCCCTGCATTCATGTCTTTTCCTCTCATTCTCATATTGTGTTCTTATCTCATGCTTCTTGTGTGTTCCATCTTCAATCTAGTAAGTTATTTTCATATGTTTGGATTTGTGATACCTTGTTCACTGTGGTAATATGTGTTCATCTAGTTCATTATTCTCCCTCTTTGTTCTACCATCTACATGTATTTTGTTTATCTCCTTTTGTTGCCATCAATTCACTTCCTCCATGTTTGTTTTTATCTATTATGTTTAGCCATGTGCATCAAGACATTTCTTCTCCATCATTATTCTTCGAATATGCATCATTAGGAAGTGTCAAATCTGCCCAAATTTTAAATTTAATGAACATTGTTCAAATCTGTCCAGATTTTATTTTCCTTGGTTTTTCTAATGCTTTGGTTTTAATTGAGTCTTATTGTGTGTCATTTTGTTCCCATTTCTTTTTCTCTGTGTTAACTAACATCTTAGTTCCATTTGAGTTTTTTTGGGTCAAGTTTGTTCCTAGTTATTTGACCCCGGAGCAATGTCATTGCAAAAGCTTAGACAAATGTTTAAAACAAATTTGCAGCCAAAGGAGAATGATTTCCTTCAAGTTTATGGACGGATTAAAGCAAAGATGCATCATTCAAACTTGAAAGGTATGTATACTCCTCATGATCTATTTGATTTTTGTAATTATTCCCTTTCTTTTTATGTAGATTATGGAGATTCGAGGACAAATCCTTTCGAGGAAGGAGGGAATGATGGAATACGAGCTAGGCTTAATCAAGGGGAGGAGTTTCAAGAGTTTGGTGGACATGGAAGGCATGATTATGTGACTCCTTTGCAAGGAATGGGTGGGCCTATCACAAGAGCAAGGACTAAGGCAATGAAGCAAGCTTTCAATGGATTGATCCAAGAAGTAATTGAACAAGAGCCCATCTACTTAGCTCAATTTTCAGCCCAAAAGGCTTCAAGAGGCGTGTTCTTCATGGCTAGTATGCTAGAAACTGATCCAAGCCCAACAAACAAGGCCCAAATAGAAGAACTCACTTAAATGAGCATATGCCAAGCTTGTGACCTTTTAAGTAGTGTTCCTTAATTAAATAAATTAGCAATTTTCGTTTTTTTTATTACTTAATTCAGAAATAAGGTTTTGACAATTAGTTTCCTATTTTGAATTTATTTGTGAGGATCTCTTTAGATTTGATTTTGTTTCCTATTTTTGGGCACCACTTATTCAGCATGTATCTAGTCTTATTTTTGTGTAAGGTGGTGCAATTCTAAGAGATTTAGGATCCAAACTATTTTTAGCAAATTAGGGCTAGGGTTTTTGCTTTCTTTTCCTTTAAAAATGTCACTTTTGTACTAGTAAATAGCAAAAGAATGAATAGTGCGTTTTGACAAAAACTTTTTGAGTTATCTTGTTTTCTTGGTGAGCTTGAGAGACTCTTTGGCATATCAAAGAGAGTGGTCTTCTCTTTGTGGTATCTATAGCTAAGGTTTCAAGAAACAAGTTTTCTTGGGGTCTTGCTTCTTGACCAATAACTTCTGTTCTTCCTATTCGTGCATTCTTCTGTTTGTTTAACGTGTTCTTGGTGTTTTATTTGCTTCTCTTTGATCCTAGCACGATCCTTACGTTTCCCAATTCGATTGAAGGTTCGTGAGACAAGTTCTACATGGGTTTTCTATCAGTTGATCACACCACTCAATGCCTCTTTCATTGCCCTAACTCTTGATCTCGTCATTGATTACATGTCCTGAGCTTGCTCCATGCTTGCATCATTCAGTTTAGCCTCCTTTTCTCTAATGTTCTGAGCTTGCTCCATGCTTGCATCAGATACCGTATGTGATTATATGTCAGAGTTGCAAAATAAAAACGGCTTTTTAATAAGTAGTTATGCCTCAAATAAGTACTTATGGAAGAAACTAATTTTTTCTACTTATGATAATCATTTATTCTCCCAAAATCACTTATTTCACTTTTCCTTCTCATTATCCACCCAATAATCACTTAAACCCTAATATCCAAACACATTTCTATTCTTAAAATCAATATCCAACAAAAATCACTTTCAACATAATTACTTATTCTCATAATATATAATAAATAAGCATTTATCTTCATAAGTACTTATACATAAGTCAATCCAAACACACCCTTGATTGAAAAGAAATTAGGTTGCTTTAAAAAAAAAAAGGAGTGACACAATTTGAATGAACCTCTTGGCTTTTCAATATTACTTTGGAAAAAGAGAACTAAAGTGACCAAAGGTTAAAATTACATTTGTTATATTCATGGTGTAAAAGTAAAATTATAGAAGATTTATACTAGAAAGTTAGTCAAAATAATTTATATTAGAAAATTGTAGTTATTATTTTAGATAAAAATTAATACAAAGTTTTAAAATATCCATTATTAGACATGTTTTTAATTTTTTCCTTAGTTTGTATTTGATATTATTGTTATTTAAGTTGTTTATTTTGATGTAATACATATAAATGTACTTTATTCATTCCAAATATAAAGCATTATTACACACCTCACACAAATCAATTAAAATTAAAATAATTTAAATTAGTTAAACTAAAAAAAATTAATTTATTTTACGTAGTTCTATTTCATTTTATTATCACATTGCAAACTTCAATTATGAAAAAAAATTGGGAAAGGCTTAAAGTGAGTAGTCTAAGTCTCTTTTATTTTTTATATGTATTATTTAAAATATATTATTTTCATTATTACTGGTCTGACCCCGGTTGAACCATTAAACCTTAACCTAGTATTTTATCCAATTTAGTGTCCAGTCCAATTTAGACAACATTGATTACAACTATAGGAGCTTGGTTATACCGTGCTCAAATGCCTTAAAATCCCCTAAATATGTGAATTTATTTTGGGTCACAAGATCTCACTATTGGATCAGTCATCATGGATTTCCCATTTCTCAGAGGACCATATAACAAGTAGCTAATCTCCTCTATCTTTTTCCATAGTAAAAATATGTACATTTTCATAAAAATTAAAAATATGTATATTTTATTGGTCTGTTTTTAAATTTCTTATCAAAATTATTTTTCACATATTTTTTGAGATAAAACATTTATTTAAATTAATTAGAGTTTAAATAATTATTTATAATTAATCAATAATATAAGATAACTTTTTAGGGAATGTCTGTAGATAATTTTAACATAATAAAATCTGAAAAAATCAGTTGAACAGAGATAAATTTGAGCATTAATACTTTACCATTATAGTACTAAAGAATCATAAATTAAATCAACTCATCACAGAGGAAAGAGACTTTTTTTTTAGCCCTTCTTGTGTTTCAGTTTCTTTCAATACAAGAGATTAATCATTATTTTTTAGAATTCAAATTTTATTAGATATTGATTGCTTGCTCTTTTTCTTTTGGCCGCATATTGATTGCTTACTTTGATTTTTTGAAATTAATAAATTGAAATTTACAATAATCTTGATATAATTGATATCATTAATTATTTATTAAATTTTAAAATTTATCATGTACATTAACATCATATTAATATTATATATGTAGTGCTTCAATGCTTCTGAATGCCGGTTAATTTCTAAATTTTCTAAATATACTTATATATATATATATTATGTATGAACTAACATAAATTTAATGACTAACTAAAATATTTATGATATATATTTCTAAATTTTCTAAAGGATAGCTTTAACTAATTTTTATTGAATATATATTTTTTTAATTGAATTGATAGATTCAATAATCAAATTGATTATACTTATCTTTGAAAAAAAAATTAAGCTATTTAAATCTCATTTGAATGAGGTAAAAATAAGAAAAATTACATTTGAATTACTTATATCGCATATCTTATTTCTTAATTAAAATTATTTTTTAAAAAAATTTCTAGTTAGCTAACTACTATGTTTTATATTCTATTTCTTTTGAAATAAAAATATTAACAAAATAAATAAAAACTAAACTGTTGAAATTAAACTAATATGATTTAAACCATAAAAATAGAAAAAATAAAGTGCGAAAGCAATAATTGGTAGTAGGTGAATTTGAGAATTGTTTAAATTAATTAATTGATGCCATGTATGCCTTTTATAGTGGTTAATCAGTAAATTTATTGTAAGATTCGTGGAATTATTATTCACAATGATAATTAGTTTAGTAGTCTTAAATTATCAATTAAAAATTATATATCTTTTAAATTTTTTAGATAGATTCACAATTTTGTGATTGAAATAATTTCCAATTGAAGGTTTTTTTTCAAATTAATGGGTTGAAATTTCTTTTAAATGAATATATATGATATATAATAATTATCAATTACTAGATTAAAATTTATCATAATTTCAAAATAAAAAAATTGATGATATATATAAAACTAAAAAAACTAAAAAAATTGTCTCGTCTTATGCACGGGACATATAAAACTAAAAAAATTCATGATATATATATATATATCTAACATTAAGTTTATAAAAAGATAATGATACAAAATTTATAAAATTTGAGTAAAAAAATAATAGAGTTAAATGATTTAAAATTTAAATATGAAAAGAGATTTTATTTATTTGAGAGGAAATGATAAAAAAAAGCCATAAACTGAATGTGCAAAGTATTTTTTTGTTGCACATTTGATATAATTTGATATAATCATATGGAAGAGAAGTTAAATTAATAATAAAAGAATGAGTAGAGAGAAAATAAAACATTGCTTATTATATGCGATGAGGCATTAATAACACACAAACATTATTTTGAGGCTCTTGATTGGACCATGAGGGATATTGTTAAGCACCAAAATACAAATTGTTCTATCATGCCATTTCAAGGGAAGATCATTGTGTTCAAAGGAGATTTTAGACAAATATTTCTTGTTATTTCATGAGGGTCAAGAGAGGACATTGTATTTGCAACCCTTAATTCATATATAGATATATTGTAAAATGTTGAGATTGACAAGAAACATGAGATTATTGGCATCAACTTCATAAGCCTATGCTAGAGAAGCAAAGTAGTTTTTATTAAGATTAAAAAAATTGGACAAAACATTGAATCGGTCAAGGCATTGATTTAAAATTCAATGGTTCAAATGTGGTTCAACCAGAATTAAACTGGTGATAATAAATATAATAATTTTATATACTAAGTAAAAATTAAAAATATTATTAATAAGTTTCACAACTTAATATTAAAGTCTAAACAAGTTAATATTTATCTGCAATCATATTTTAAATTCAAAATATTCAATTAATGTTCTCTTTTCATATTATTTGTTAATTAAATTTATCATTATTAATAATTATATATCATAATAATGCTTCTATAATATTATAATATAGAAAAAAATTATACAAAAAAATGCCATTAAGTACTAAAAATAATTTTATTTTATATTAAAAATAATAAAATAAAATAAAAAGTTAATTGGTTCAATCAGTTCAACACCAGTTCAACCAGTTTTTTACTGGTTCTAAGCATAGCTGGTCATAATCTATAGCCGGATTGAATATGGCACTGGTTCCCAGTTCAACCAATCGAATCGACCAGTTTGATCTGATTTTTTGTTCCTTAATTTTTATATTGGATAATTTCTATAGGTGATGGAACTATTGAGACAAATAATGAAAAATAATTGCAAGTTACAATTCTACTAAATCTTACTATGATATGTTATAACAATAAATAAAAGTCACAGCCAAATTTAAGAGTTATTGTGACAATAAATAAAAGTCATGTTGTTTGATATTTGTTTAAGTCAGTTTTCACACATGGACAACTATATATTATTGTCATGTGTGAGAAATAGAAATGATTTGAAAATCTTGATTTTAGATTATGATAGTAGACCAACAAACAAAAATTAAATGTAGTTTACATGAAAATCTTCAATAATATATACGGATAATATTTACTTTTGTATACATGCATCTCTAAGTATTTGATTATGCACTATTCTTCCCATATAATTTTGAATATATTTACTGATAATTAAATTCTTTTATATGATGCACAATTATATTACTTTTCACATAAAATTAATTTTTTGTTGCTAATGCAATTATAA
Source organism: Adenanthera pavonina (assembly GCA_026686845.1). Lineage (NCBI taxonomy): Eukaryota > Viridiplantae > Streptophyta > Magnoliopsida > Fabales > Fabaceae > Adenanthera > Adenanthera pavonina. The sequence continues at coordinate 21,125,190 of JAIVEN010000011.1, forward strand.
TTGTTGAAAATTTTATAAAAACTGATAATTGGTTTAATAAATAAGCTTACGTATGATTTAGTGTTTCTCATTATATGTACATATAATAATTTTTATTGAAGTGTATATAAGAAAGCATCCCGTGTGATTGCATGGGTGCTATACTAGTTTTAAATAGAAAAGCACAATACTTACATGGAATTAACTTGAATGGTGAATTCAAGTTAAATTAAATGGATCCGGTGCATTGCATAGTGAATTCAAGAATCAATATATATATATATAATGAACTAAAAATTATAAAAGCCACACTATTAATGGTACAAATATTTTGCTTTGGTCTCGTGCAAACGAAGTCCATGTCTAGGTATAAATAATATATATAATAAATTTTACATTTTACATTGATTAATTGATGCTGATGATATTAAAATATCTATATGAGTGGCCTACTTTTATGTGTTAGATTAATTGATTAGTATGCTTGCTTATGGTTGGCCTTTTTTTCTTCTTAATTTTTCAAGAAAATAGAGTATTCATTTCCAATGATTACAACATTTAAAATTATTTTTCTAAATATTTTTCTTTAATTCTTTTGTTAGTTATTTGTTATTTAATAAAGTTTATTTGGTCTAAGAATTTAATTAAATTATTGACCAAATTTAAGAATTAAGATACGTAAGTGATCTGAAAGGCTTGTTAGTTATTTGTTATTTAATGAAGTTTATTTGGTCTGAGAATTTAATTAAATTATTGACCTAATTTAAGAATTAAGATAGGCAAGCAATCTCAAAATCTCAAAGGTTTGCCAATTATATCTTTTTTTCTCTAGATGAATTAGATCTCCAAGGTTCACCAATTATATCTATCTCTCTCTCTCTTTTTGGTGACACTAATTATGTCCATCTTTAATAGAATTATTTCCTACGATGTATATATATGATACTGTTAGGTTTGATGACCAATATAATTAGTTTTGATGATATTAAATAATAGATCAATTAAAAAGTTTGCATGATATGTGTATTTAGTGTTTATTATATTACTTATATTATGCTTATCATTAAAGTAAAATTGAACTAACTATACTTGAAGTGAGTTATATTCAATCTAGGTTGTCCAAAGAAAAGGAAGAGTGAGTCTAGTAAAGAAATTGATTATCAAAATTATACTCAACTTAGTTACAAAAACAAAAATTGCTCCAAGAATTGAAAGATGTAAAGATGAAGATATCAAGAATGGAGTATATGTCAAAGAGAATCCAAAAAAAGATTAAGCTTAAATGATGTATTATTTATCTCTCTTAGAATGTATGGTGGTTTAACTTTTGAAACTTACTTAATCTTCTTACCACTATTTTTAGATGAGTTTTAGATTGAGTCTTAGTAGTTAGCTCATTGTTTTTTAATTTTTTTATGTTAAAGTTATGTAGTGGACTAAGCATTGAGGTTTGTGGACTAACCTTCTATGTACATTAATATTCTTGCCTTTGAAAAAGACGTTAGTGGACTAAGGATGATAGGTTAGAAAGAAAATGTTAAGTTTTAGAAATGATTGTCTCTCTGTCAAGGCAGGATAGTTGACTAACACCTGAAGTTTGCCTTCTAACCTAGCTAACCCAAGAGCAACTTTTTTTTTTTTGAAAGTTAGCTTTGTGGACTAACCTCTTCAATTGTTTATTAACCTTATTTTCTAGAAAACCAAGTATAGTAGACTTGAAGCTTTATGGACTAAGGTGACAACTTTGTCTTCTAACCTACAAGTTTTGTGTACTAATCTTGGAGGTTTTCATGCAATTGTGGCTGAGCAAAGCTTCTAAAATCAACATCACAGCTCGATAGTTGACTAACTCCCTAGGTGTGTTGACTAACCTAGTCCAATGTTATGAGATGTGTCTAAAGGTTAGTTGAGATTTGTAACACTAACCTACTAACTTTGTGGACTAACCTGCAAGCTTTTTGGACTAACCTATGTGGTTTTGTGAACCCCTGACACACATTTAATGCTACAAGTTAACGTTATGTCTCATTTAGTAATGGCTAGTTCTTATCTCTATCGGCTAGATTAATCTGAAATAGGACTGAATTTAAGGTGGTGGATAACAAAATTAAATATTTTAGAGCTAAAATGTTGTTATATTAATTCTTTGAGCTTTAATGTTTATATCCACTCTTTGTAAATAAGAGTTTATCATTTTTAATCATCCTTGCTCTGTAAGAGAGATTTCTCTTGATGAGATATCTTAGAGGGATTATTCAGGGTTGGGTTACCTTGAAGGGATTTGTAATCACACTAAATAAGGTACGTGAGAGTGTAATCACACTAAATAAGGTATGTGAGGGTGTAGACTTGTGAGATATAGTGGAAAATTTCAAGTGAATTGTTTGGGGATTGGATATAGGTCAAGTGGTTGGATTAAACTAGTATAAATCTTACTATCTTGATCTTATTGTCTACCTCAAGCTTCACTTTCTCACTATACTCTGTTTACCCCTGTTTTTGTATTTCATATTCATACATTGGGTTATTCTTCACAAAGATAAAAATTTTGCAACACCTAATTTACCTCATTTGGGTGACTAACCAATTTAACATATATGAGTATTAGGTACAATAAGATTTAGTATATCAGATATTAATATGAAAGATATACATATAAATTTATGTATACATACTGATAGAGTACGATCGAGGCATGAAGCATTTGATGATGAGGGCAACAAGCTAAGAGAAACAATGGACCATGGACAAAATTCAAGGCCCACTTCAAGAGAGAGATTGATTGCTGAAAAAAAATAAAAAAAAATTAGCAGCAAAAAAAAAATTATATATTTGATCATTTGGGATTGTTTCTCTTTAAGTTGTCTTTTCTTCTAATTTCTTTCCTTATTAATTTCCTACAAATTTTCATCATTCTTTGATCTATTTCCTTCATATTTCTCTTGTTGGAAGTTTCAGTTCTTTTGTGCTCATTTTGTGTTAATTATTGTTTAATTAAATTAGATCTTTGAGAACTTTAATTTTGAGCTTTGGTTTTCTGTTATTGCCACTACTTTAAAAACTGATTTCCTTTTGATTGAAGTTGTGGTTTTAATTTAGCACTCTAACAAGAAAGCAAGCTTTGAGTGGAAAAAGGAAAGAGAGAAATTATATCATATTTGAAAAAGCCTTAATTTAGTGTGAAACACGAGTGCATTTACATTATTTTGAGTGAAACACGTGAGGGAGTGGTGAGGTCCATTTTCTCCTTTATTTTCACTAACATTTCAGATCCTCAAAACATGTCTGGTGCTAGCGAACCTCAAATTCCAGATTGGAAGCTCTTCATGGACTCAGTAAATGATCAATTCAAGAAGTTGAGCACAAGATTAGATATGATTGAAGCGTCTCCTTCTTATTCTAAAACAAGCCGAAGAGGAAAGAACCATGTGATATATTCTGATGATGGGGAAGAAGAAGTAGGAACTGAATTTGAGGAGGAAGAGATACAACCAAGAAGAACTAGAGAAAACCGACATGCAACTAGAAATAATCAAGAGTACCAGAAGGATCCTCTTGCCAATATAAAAATAAAAATTCCCTCTTTCCAAGGGAAAACTGATCCTGATGCCTACTTAGAGTGGGAAAGGCGTGTGGAGCTTGTGTTTGAATGCAATTCATATTCTGAGGAAAGCAAGGTAAGATTGGCTGCTGTAGAGTTTACTGATTATGCTAGTATTTGGTGGAATCAATTGTGTACTACTAGGAGGAGAACTGGAGAGGGTCTGGTTAGGACATGGCACGAGATGAAAACAATTATGAGGAAACGATATGTGCCTAACCATTACCATAGGGATGTACACATGAAGCTTTAGAAACTCAAGCAAGGGTCCATGAGTGTGGAGGAGTATTACCAGGAGATGGAGATTTCTATGATAAAAGCCAATGTGGATGAAGATCCTGAACAAACAACGGCGAGATTCCTAAGGGGATTAAATCCCGAGATTGCTGCTGAGGTTGAGATGCAAAACTACCTCGATATGGAGGAGTTATTGCATAAGACTATAAAAGTAGAGAGGCACTTGAAGGCAAAGCAGAAAGTGAAACCATTTGTTGGATCCAACAAAGACTATAAAACGCCTTTCAAGTCCAAAGGTGAGACCAAGCCCAAGGAGGAAAGCAAGTCAAAGGAATCTATAGGTAAGTTTTCTAAACCTTTCTCTACTAATTCTTCTAAAATTAAGTGTTTTAAATGTCAAGGCTTTGGTCATGTTGCTGCACAATGTCCTAATAAGAGGACTATGATGGTTCTTGAGAATGGTTATGTGACTAGTGAAAGCAGCGGCGGAGAAGAAGATGAGGCCGAGAGGAGCTCTCATGGAGATGGTGGTTCTGATGTGGAGATAGCTGATGCCGTCATTGGTGAAGTGCTGGTTTCTAGATGAGCTTTTAACATACATCCAAAGGAGGATCTAGAAAGGTAGCAACGTGAGAACCTGTTCCACACCAAATGTTTTATCAACAACAAGGTATGTACTCTCATCATTGATAATGGTAGTTGCACCAACTTAGCTAGTACCTTGTTAGTTGAAATGCTAGGTTTGCCGACTATGAGGCACCCCACACCTTATAATTTGTTATGGTTTAATGAAAGTGGGGATGCTAAGGTAACTAGACAAGTGAAGGTAGCATTTTCAATAGGTAGTTTTAATGATGAAGTATTGTGTGACGTTGCACCTATGAATGCTGGTCATTTGTTACTTGGTAGGCCTTGGCAATTTGATAGGAGGATTAAGTATGATGGTTATACTAATAGGTACTCTCTTATGTATAATAGCAAGACCATTGTACTAACACCTCTTAGTCCAGTGCAGGCTCTTGGAGATCAAAGAAGAATACGCAAGAATGTAGCGTGAGAGAGAAAGAAAAGAAAGAGCGTGATAAAGAGAGAAAAGAGAGTGAGATGAAAAGAAAAGAAGAGAGAGAAAGTAAGAAAAAGAAAGAAAGTGTTGAAAGTAAAGTAACATTATTTGCAGGAAGAGGAGAGATTAAGAGAGCATTGTTTCGTGAGACATCTTTTGTATTGATGTATAAGGATGTGTATTTGACTGTTTCTAACCTTGACAACTCTCTGCCATCTAGTGTCCTAAGTTTGTTGCAGGAATACAATGACTTGTTCCAGGAGGAGATACCGGATGGGTTGCCTCCCATTAGAGGCATTGAACATAGAATTGATTTCATTCCCGGAGCAGCAATTCCAAATTGACCTGCATATAGGGCAGATCCTGAGGAGACTAAGGAGATTCAGCGACAAGTTGATGAGTTGTTGAAAAAGGGGTTTGTAAGAGAAAGCCTTAGTCCATGTGCTGTTCCAGTAATTCTTGTGCCTAAAAAGGATGACAAATGGCGAATGTGTGTGGACTGCCGAGCCATCAACAAAATCACAGTTAAGTATAGATATCCCATTCCTAGACTTGATGACATGTTAGATGAGTTGCATGGTGCATGTATCTTTTCTAAAATAGATCTTAGGAGTGGTTATCACCAGATTCGCATGAATGAGGGGGATGAGTGGAAGACTGCCTTTAAGACCAAATCTGGTTTGTTTGAGTGGTTAGTCATGCCCTTTGGCTTGACTAATACCCCAAGTACCTTTATGTGTCTTATGAATCATGTGTTTGGCCCTTACATAGGAAAATTTGTTGTAGTTTACTTTGATGATATCCTTGTGTTTTCCAAGAGTTTAGATGAGCATATTGGGCATTTGCGTGCTGCTTGTGTGATTTTACGTGAGAATAGACTCTTTGCAAATCTAGAGAAGTGTTCTTTCTGTTTGGATTCTGTTGTTTTTCTTGGTTTTATTATAGGTGCTAATGGTGTCCACGTGGATGAGGAGAAGGTGTGATGAAGGCAAGTTAAGGGAAACAATGGGCCATGGACAAATTCAAGACCCACTTCAAGGCATTGGAGGACCAATGACCAGAGCTAGTGATAGAACAAGGGCTAGGCATGAATTGCAAGAGTTTGGAGCGGAGCATGGAGAGCTTGGAAGACTTGATCAAGGTGTTGAACATAAAGCCCAAGTTTAAGTGCGATTATCAACTCCAAGATACAAGTTTCAGATCCAAGCTCAAGATAAGGCCATTGGAGGAGGTCATTAAAAGATCATGTGCTTCATTAAAATAGTATGTGACCTAAGTATTAATGGGCCTAATTAGTATTAATTTCGTTTTTATTAATTATGGGCTGAACTTTGTTAATTAATAAAGCCCAATTAGTCAAATAGTAGTCTTTTTGATAGCCCACCTTGTAAATAAACATGTCATGTGCTAAACATGTGATTTCATTAATATGTTGGCATATTTATAAGGGCTTAGGTATTATTTTATTATTTTCTTATGAATTTTCGTTATTTTATTTTAGGATTTTATTTTACTAGTTTTCTAGGTCCAATAGGAGTGTTGTTTGGGCCTAAAGTCTCCTAATCCTATTAGGATCACTTAAGCCTAAAATAATTAGGATTTCTAGGCTTATTAAGTTAGATTTTGCCTTGCCTACTTAAAGCTAACTTTCATGTACGTTTTTTAAGATTTGATTGATTAAAGTTTCAGACTTTTGTGAGTTCCTCTTGCGATTCTTTGAGTGCTAGAGAGAATACTATGACTTATCAAGGAATTGGTCCTTCCTTGTGGCGTCACCGGAACTAGGGTTCAAGACACCGATTCTCTTAGGTTCTAATTCACCTAGACCAACATATCTTGTGTGCTTTCTTGTTCATTTTTTTTTACTACTCTCATAAGAAAGCAAGTTTGAAAAACAATAAGAAGAAAGACACACAAAGAAGAGAATAAATAAGAAAGCACACAAGATATGTTGGTCTAGGTGAATTAGAACCCAATAGAACCGGTCTCTTGAACCCTAGTTCCGGTGACGCCACAAGTGATAGAGTACGATCGAGGCATGAAGCATTTGATGATGAGGGCAAGCTAAGAGAAACAATGGACCATGAACAAATTCAAGGCCCACTTCAAGGCATTGGAAGACTAATGACTAGAGCTAGAACAAAAGCCATGAAGCAAACCATGAATGGGGTGATCCAAAATATGATTAACATGGAACCATTGTATTTGAATGATTTTGAGGCCCAAAACAAAGAAAGAGGTAAGCTGAAAATGTGGAGCCAAATTATAGTCAACAAGCCCAACTTGGAGAAGGCCCAATATGGAGAATTCACTTAAAATACATGTGCTTCTCATGTGGTCACTAAAAGTGACGTTTTTAATAAGTTTTATTAGGATTATTTTAGTCAATTTGTTTCCTTTTCCATAAAAGGCAAATAATGATCTGATTTGCTTTGCTTTATGCATTTAAGAGGAGCCAACCTTTTCAAATTCAAAATTAGAATTAAATGCTCCTTTTGACTTAGGATTTCCTTTTTGTATTAATTAGCATTAATAAGGTTAGGTTTGTGGGGGTGAACTAGAGTTAGTTTGTGGTTAATACTTGCCTATAAATAGGCACCACCTCTTGTACTCTTGCAAAACACAACATGAATGAATGAATTTCTTTTCAGCAACTTTGTTGTTGTTCAGTGAGTTCTTTCTTGCTTATCCTTGAGTGCCAGAAAGAATGAGGACTTATCAAGGAGTGGTGATCCTTGTGGCGTCCCGGAGTTAGGATTCAAGAGACGGGTTCTCTTGGAGTCTACTTCCTTCGACCAACATTTTGTTCAGTCTTCTTATTTCATCGTGTCTATTTTATTTAGTTTTTGTTCATTGTTGTTCTTCATTGTTCTTGTGCTCAATTCATCTTTCCTTGAGTTCCACGATTCTTATATCAAAGAAGGCTCTTAGGACAGGTTCCTAACGTGTCTCCCATCAACAAGGAAGGACCAATTCCTTGATAAGTCATAGTATTCTCTCTAGCACTCAAAGAATCACAAGAGGAACTCACAAAAGTCTGAAACCTTAATCAATCAAATCTTAAAAAAAGGTACATGAAAGTTAGCTTTAAGTAGGCAAGGTGAAATCTAACCTAATAAGCCTAGAAACCCTAATTAATTTGGACTTAAGTGATCCTAATAGGATTAGGAGACTTTAGGCCCAAACAACACTCCTATTGGACCTAGGAAACTAGTAAAATAAAATCCTAAAATAAAATAACGAAAATTCATAAGAAAATAATAAAATAATACCTAAGCCCTTATAAACATGCCAACATATTAATGAAATCATATGTTTAGCACATGACATGTTTATTTACAAGGTGGGCTATCAAAAAGACTACTATTTGACTAATTGAGCTTTATTAATTAACAAAGTTCAGCCCATAATTAATAAAAACGAAATTAATACTAATTAGGCCCATTAATACTTAGGTCACATGCTATTTTAATGAAGCACATGATCTTTTAATGACCTCCTCCAATGGGCTTATCATGAGCTTGGATTTGAAACTTGTATTTTAGAGTTGATAATCTCACTTAAACTTGGGCTTTATGTTCAACACCTTGATCAAGTCTTCCAAGCTCTCCATGCTCCGCTCCAAACTTTGGCAATTCATGCCTAGCCCTTATTCTATCAGCTAGGACCAAAGCCATGAAGCAAGCTGTAACATCCTACCTCCACTACAACCCAAAAAACATCTCACAGCCTCAAACCAGCGGAAACGAACCCCAAAAATACCAAATTTTGGGCTGGGGCCGCGGCCAAAATTTGAAGGAAATCAAATAGATCATGAGGAGTATACTTACCTTTCAAGGTTGATTGATGCATCTTTGCTCTAATCCATCCATAAATTTGAATTAGTTCAGAGTATTCAAAAGAAAAAAAAAGGAGAAATTGTGGGTGCTGCAAAAAAAAAAAAAAAGAAAACAATAGTGAAAAAAAAATCGTACAAAAAAAAAACTTTCCAGAATTGAGCACCTTTGAAGTTTGAATTTCCTTTGGATTGATTTGCATTAATTGCTGAAATTGCATCCCTTGATTTGTGGGTTGTTTGTTTCTGAATTACCAAATTTGAAGCTTTTGTTCCCAAGTCACAAAAGGAGTCCATATTCATTTCACTTGGGTGGTAAGTTGCTTTCATATTACTTTTTAGAATTTTACTCTTCTATTAAAGTCTATCCAAATCCCTTCCTATCTTATTTTTCCTAATTTGTTATTGTCCTTTTATTATGTTCAAATCTCTAAAATCAGTTCATTCCTTTTGGTGCGCTTCATTATCTTAATTTCCAGCATTTTCTTTTCTTAACTGGAAAATTCAGTTTCTTTTCTTGAAAACAGAAAATCCATCTTTGTTTGTTGGTCAACATTGTTTTAAACTCTTTTGAGAATTTGAATTTTTGGATCTTTGACTTTGAGATTGCCACTTAAAACATTGCTTCTTGATTTAAGTTTAGATTCAATTTTGCACTCTCATAGGAAGCAAGAGTGAGTGGTAAAAGGCAAGAGTGTAATTATATCATTTCTGGAAAAAGCCTTTAAAGTGTGTAAAACACGAGTGAACTTACATCATTCTTGAGTGTAACACGTGAGAGAGTGGTGAGGTCCATTGCTCTTTGAATTTGCACTAACATTTCAGGTTCTTGGAAACATGTCTGGTGGTAGTGAAACTCAAATGCTAGATTTGAAGCTCTTTATGGACTCCATAAATGATCAGCTTAAGAAATTGAGTATGAGATTAGATGTGATGGAAGCTTACCCTTCTCATTCTAAAACAAGTCGAGGAAAGCACCATATGATCTATTCTGATGATGGTGAAGAAGAGGTGGGAACTGAATTTGAGGAGGAAGAGCTGCAACCAAGAAGAGCTAGACAAAGCCGGCATACATTTAGACATAACCAAGAGCATAAGAAGGATCCCCTTTCCAATATAAAAATGAAGATTCCTTCCTTCCAAGGGAAAGTTGATCCTGATGGTTAGTTAGAGTGGGAAAGGCACGTGGAGCTCGTGTTTGAATGCAATTCATATTCTGAGGAAAGCAAGGTAAGATTGGCTGCTGTTGAATTTACTGACTATGCTAGTATTTGGTGGAACCAGTTGTGTAGTACTAGGAGGAGAACTGGAGAGGGTCCTGTTAGGACATGGCACGAAATGAAGACAATTATGAGAAAATGATATGTGCCAAATCATTACCATAGGGATGTACACATGAAGCTTCAAAAACTAAAACAAGGAACCATGAGTGTGGAGGATTATTACCAGGAGATGGAGATGTCCATGATAAAGGCCCATGTAGATGAAGATCCTGAGCAAACAATGGCAAGTTTCCTTAGAGGATTGAATCCAGATATTGTTGCTGAGGTTGAGATGCAAAACTATCTTGATGTGGAGGAGTTATTGCATAAAGCCATTAAAGTTGAAAGGCACTTGAAGGCATCAATTCCAATTTTAGATGCATCACATTCTACCTTAAAAACCTTAGAAAAGTCAGGAAGAACAAGTAAAGGGGCATTGATTAACTTATCTTTCAAAGTTTGAAAAGCCCGGTCTTGTGCCTCTCCCCATTTAAACACCACATTCTTCTTTACTAGCTCATTTAGAGATGCAGTAATGGTTGAGAAGTCTCAAACAAATCTTCGGTAGAAAGTAACTAACCCATGGAAACTTCTCACTTCATTTGCATTCCTCGGTATAGGCCATTCGTGGATTGCTTTCACCTTCTCTTCATCCATGTGAACACCATCAGCACCTACAATAAAATGAAGGAAAACAACATAATCCAAACAGAAAGAACACTTCTCTAGATTCGCAAAGCGTTTGTTCTCACATAAAATTACAAAAACAGCACGCAAATGCCCAATATGCTCATCTAGACTCTTGGAAAATACAAGGATATCATCAAAGTAAACTACAACAAATTTTCCTATGTAGGGGCGAAACACATGATTCATAAGACACATAAAGGTACTTGGGGTATTAGTCAAGCCAAAGGGCATGACCAACCACTCATACAAACCAGATTTGGTCTTAAAGGTAGTCTTCCACTCATCCCCCTCATTCATGCAAATCTGGTGATAACCACTTCTAAGATCTATTTTAGAAAAGATACATGCACCATGCAACTCATCTAACATGTCATCAAGTCTAGGAATGGGATATCTATACTTAACTGTGATTTTGTTGATGGCTCGGCAATCCACACACATTCGCCATTTGCCATCCTTTTTGGGCACAAGAATTACTGGAACAACACATGGATTAAGGATTTCTCTTACAAACCCCTTTTTCATCAACTCATCAACTTGCCTCTGAATCTCCTTAGTCTCCTCAGGATTTGCCCTATATGCAGGTCGATTTGGAATTGCTGCTCTAGGAATGAAATCAATTCTATGCTCAATGCCTATAATGGGAGGCAACTCATCTGGTATCTCCTCTGGAAATAAGTCATTGTATTTCTGCAACAAACTTAGGATACTAGATGGAAGAGAGTTATTAAGGTTAGAAACAGTCAAATACACATTCTTATACATCAATACAAAGGATGTCTCACAAAACAATGCTCTCTTAATCTCTTCCCTTCCCGCAAATAATGTTGCCTTACTTTCAACACTTTCTTTCTTTTTCTCACTTTCTCTCTTTTCTTTTCTTTTCATCTCACTCTCTTTTCTCTCTTTATCACACTCTTTCTTTTCTTTCTTTCTCACACTACATTCTTGCATGATTCTTCTTTGATATTCAAGAGCCTGCACTGGACTAAGAGGTGTTAGTACAATGGTCTTGTTATTATGCATAAGAGAATATCTGTTAGTGTACCCATCATACTTAATCCTCCTATCAAATTGCCAAGGCCTACCAAGTAACAAATGATCAGCGTTCATAGGTGCAACATCACACAATACTTGTCTTAGAATAAGAAGGGGAAGCTTCAATAATATCTATTCTTGTACTCAATTTCTTGAATTGATCATTTATTGAGTCCATGAAGAGCTTCGAATCTAAAATTTGAGGTTCGCTACCACTAAACATGTTTTGAGAATCTGAAATGTTAGTGAAAATCAAGGAGAAAATGGACTTCACCACTCCGTCACGTGTTTTCTAACACCCTACCTCCTAACACCTCCAAACTTGATCAAAAACTTCAAAATCCAACTAAACACAACCCAAACAACTCAAAACAACTTCTCACAACCTCATAACAGCGGAAATGAACCCAAAAAGGCCAGAAAATGGGCTGGGGCCACGGCCACTACAATATTGCCGTGGCTCCGGCCTCCTATGTTTCTCCCCCGCTTCTGCCTTCTCTAGAACCACGGCATGAACTCCGGAGCCGTGGTGCCCCATGCTGATATCCCATATCACCAACTTCTATACTCCGTGATGAACTTCAGACGCGCATAACTTTAAGCTCCAACCTCCGATTGATTTGATTCTAACTCCTAAGTCAATCTAATCCCAATCTATACATAAACACTACTTTCACCTCAATCCAACTCCGTATGCAGATTCTGGACCCTTAACACTATTTTGGCTACTTATTGACCAAAATTCACCAGTAACCACCTCCAATTGCCACTAAAGGCAATTAGTCACTTAGAGACCAATCATACAGGTCCAAAACCCCCAAACCAACATGTCCAAAGAGGTTTCACTCCAAAGAAACCACTCCTTTGAGATTTGACCCCAAGGAACCCCAACTAGACAAACGGGCTATAGGCCATAAAACACACCAATCAGGCCCAAAATACACCATTCATTACATATAGCACATACACACAACATATATAACCATACATACAAACACAACAAAGTCATACATCCATGACAAACCATTCTATCCTACTTGGCACATGATACATTACCCAAAATACTCATAAACTACATAAACCTAGTATTTCCATGTCCTCTACTAATCCTTCGACTTCTAAGGACAAGTGCCAGAACCATCACCTGAAAGGTTAGTCATAGGATAAGGGTGCGAGACAATGTCTTAGTAACCGAGGACAACCACACACACATATATATGTGCATATATCTCATACAACTCATGAATGCAATGTGAATGAATGGTATGCATGTTCTCTCCCTCATACACGGCTAGAACCATGGGCTGTCATCATCACAAGATATTTCAATAGATGATTCCCTTCCAATAGTCGGTGAAGACTGATTCTGGGATATCACCAAGCTCACCTTACCCTAATGTAACCTGGCCAATGGTTACACTAGAGCTCAGACCGTGGCTCTCCTTCCCGTGGACCATCACGAATCAATGGTGATTTAAGGAAGGTGCATCCCCAAATCCAATGCCACCTGGCTCTCCTAGGGAGAGGATTTAGTGATAGAAATATTTCATCATATCATATTGTCCTCTGCCGCCTGGCTCTCCCATTTAGAGAATTTAGCAACAGGGATCTTTTTCATATCATCATCTCATATCACATTATCTCATCATCACCTTATCATCAATCTCTCACTATGCAGTCATATGGTGATGATGTCAATGTCATGGCAATATGTCTTTACACACATATATACATCATTATCATCACAAGCATCATATGAACATGCTAGCATGCAATGATATGGGGATGCTACACATCACAATATATATACAATCATCATACATCAACTAGCCGTGCATACCACGATATCTAGAAAAACGATACACACACACAATCAATATCGTGGTATGAAAAGGAACATGCATATATACCCAAATATATGTATTGTCATACTATACAAGCAATACAATACAAACATACACTCGGTTACCTTAGGTTGTCAATACCACACACGTGAGTTCCACAAACTTCTTGAATGCCCAACACGCTTGAACCCCTCTTGGTTAACCAAACAATCTTCAAAATACCATAATTCTTCTATTAACACAGTATACCATTAAACCAAATATCACAATTCAACCACTTTAGGCCTAACCCAATGATAAGTGAACCCTTTTAGAACCTGTCCAAAGAACTCACTTTGATGTGATGTATATGACACCTGGATCTTTGCGAAACAAGGGACACAAAGACTGGAAAATTAAAAAATAGTCAGAAGAAAGACACACAAAAAAGAGAATGAACAAGAAAGCACACAAGATATGTTGGTCTAGGTGAATTAGAACCCAAGAGAACCGGTCTCTTGAACCCTAGTTCTGATGACGCCACAAGGGAGGACCAATTCCTCGATAAGTCGTAGTTCGCTCTAGCACTCAAAGAACGGAAGAGAAACAAAGTCTGAAATTCTATTCATCAAATCTGAAAAACGTACATGAAAGTTAGCCTTAAGTAGGCAAGGTAAAATCTAACCTAATAAGCTTAGAAACCCTAATTAATTTGGGCTTAAGTAATCCTAATAGGATTAGGAGACTTTAGGCCCAAATAACAATCCTATTAGAACTAGGAAACTATTAAAATAAATCCCTAAGAATAAAATAACGAAAATTCATAAGAAAATAATTAAAATAAGACCTCAGCCCTTATAAACATGTCACCACATTAATGAAGTCACATGTTTGGCCCATAACATGCTTATTTACAAGGTGGGCTATCAAAATGACTACTAATTAACTAATTGGGCTTTATTAATAAACAAAGTTCAGCCCATATTTAATAAAAACGAAATTAATACTAATTAGGCCCATTAATCCTCAAATCACATGCTCTTTAAGAAAGTCACATGTTGGGCTTGATTTTGGGCTTAAATATGAACTTCTATATATGATAACATAATCATGCCATTGTTGTGCTCTTAGGCTTCAAATTTAGTTAAGTGCAAAGGCTCCATCTCAAGTTGCTTGTTGGTCACACCACTCAAGGCCTCTTTCATTGCCTTAGCTCTTGATCTTGTCATTGAGTCTCCCATGCCTTGTAATGGATCAGCTGTCTTCCACTTCTGGATTACATGTTCAGCCTCCTTTTTTCTAATGTCCTGAGCTTGCTCCATGCTTGCATCACCCAAGGTTCCAACATCACCCCTTTCATGCATCATTAAGCTCTTAGGGACCATTCAAACACTACTCAACCACATACACTTCAGACTACCAAGTGCCCAAACTGAACACAACCTAGGGTTAAGCTCAAATCACACATAAACCCTTTAAAACTCACACCTAATAATGGAGTACAAACTAGGCTTAATCAAGAGGAGGAGTTTGGACGAAATATTCAAGAGCTTGGAGGACTTGAAATTCATGAACAAGTGGCTGGACAAGGAACCCAAGTATGGAACAAGAAAGATACCTTGCAAGGAATGGGTGGGCCTATGACAAGAGCAAGAACTAAGGCAATGAAGCCAGCTCTCAATGGATTGATTCAAGAAGTAATTGAACAAGAGCCCATCTACTTAGCTCAATTTTCAGCCCAAAAGGCTTCAAGAAGCATGTTCTTCATGGCTAGTCTGCTAGAAACTGATCCAAACCCAACAAACAAGGCCCAAATAGAAGAACTCACTTAAAGGAGCATGTGCCAAGCTTGTGACCTTTTAAGTAGTGTTCTTTAATTAAATAAATTAGCAATTTTCGTTTTTTTTATTACCTAATTCAGAAATAAGGTTTTGACAATTAGTTTCCTATTTTTAATTTATTTGTGAGGATCTTTTTATATTTGATTTTGTTTCCTATTTTTGGGCACCACTTATTCAGCATGTATCTAGTCTTATTTTTGTGTAAGGTGGTGCCATTCTAAGAGATTTAGGATCCAAACTATTTTTAGCAAATTAGGGCTAGGGTTTTTGCTTTCTTTTCCTTTAAAAACGTCACTTTTGTACTTGCAAATTAGAGATGAATGAACAGTGCGTTTTCACTAAAACTTTGTGAGTTTTCTTGTTCTCTTGGTGAGCTTGAGAGACTCTTTGGCATATCAAAGAGAGTGGTCTTCTCTTTGTGGTGTCTATAGCTAAGGTTTCAAGAAACAAGTTTTCTTGGGGTCTTGCTTCTTGACCAATATCTTCTATTCTTCCTATTCATGCATTCTTCTGTTTATCTTTTCTGTTTGTTTAACTTGTTCTTGGTATTTTATTTGCATCTCTTTAATCCTAGCACGATCCTTACGTTTCTCATTCGATTGAAGGTTCGTGAGACAAGTTCTACACTGGTTTTCTATCACCTAAGCAACAAGAATACCAAAACACACTTCATTAACCCAATTTCATCCATTTCAATTGTGGATTTTGGCCAAAACTGAAGATCCAACTTCAAAATAGAAAAACCCCAAATTCCAACCGAACAAAATGGAGAGAGAGGAGTAAGAATCACTTACCAACTTGAATCCAAGCTTCTAGAGGTTGAAAACAACTCCCAATGGCCGAATCCAGCAAACCCTAGCAGAGCTCCCTCGGTTCTCCTCCATTTCTTTCTTTTCGATCATCCAAAATGATCCGGATTTAAACAAAAATCCCGTATCTCGCCACGGCCTCAACATACCTCGCTGTGGCTCCACCGTGTTCAGCTGAAACAGTGCCACTGGAATGGTTCTCGCCATGATGGCCTTGCTCCTCACCTCGGCTTGGAGCTCTTTCAGACTCCACATGAGCCTTCCTCTGTCCTGTGGATAGCATGAGGGGTGTTACACTCTCCTGTCATAAAAATTTCGTCATCGAAATCTCAATTCTTACCTCAAGCAAAGATCTCTATATACTTCCTTTGCATATATTCTTCAGTGTCCCATGTGACATCATTGGATGTCAAGCCACTCTGTAGGACCTTTATCAATTTTATGGTCTTATTTCTCAACTACTTTTCTTTAACATCAAGAATTTGCAATGGCGTGACTTCAAAAGTTAGATCCTCTCACACTTGAACTGCCTCATCATCAATTATGTGAACTGCCTCATCTTCTTGAGTTGAGACACATGGAAAACATCATGCAATCTAGCAAGTTAGGTGGTAGCACCACTCGATAAGCCACTGGCCCAATTCGTTGCAAAATTTGGTATGGACCTATATACTACACAGTGAGCTTCTTAGCTTGAATCGATCTTCTAACACCAGTGGTAGGAGTGACCTTCAAAAACACATGGTCTCCAATATCAAGCTCCAATGGTCTCCTCCTCTTGTCTGCATAACTCTTTTGCCGACTTTGAGTGGTAAGAAGCTTTTGATGAATACTCTCTATTTGCCGAGAGGTTTAATCCACAATATATAGGCCCAAAAGACTCCTTTTACCAAGTTCAACCCAACACAATGGTGATCTACACTTTCTACCATACAATGCTTCATATGGAGGCATTTACAAACTCAAGTGGAAACTATTGTTGTAGGCAAACTCAACCAACAGCAGAAACTAATTCCAATTGCTTTTATTTTCTAGAACATATGCTCGCAGCATGTCCTCCAAAGTCTGAATAGTCCTTTCAGTCTGCCCATCAGATTGAGGGACTCAAATTCAATTTTGTACCCATGGCCTTCTGAAGAGATCTCCAAAATTTGGATATAAACCTAGGATCTCTGTCCGACACAATATTTATCAGGACTCCATGCAGCCTTACAATCTCATTCACATACAACTGAGCCAACTTCTCCACTGAAATAGTTTCCCAAATTGGAAGAAAATGTGCCGACTTCATCAACCTGTCCATAGTGACCTATATTCCATTGTGTCTTGAAGAGGTCCTCGGTAATCCCATCATAAAATCCATGGAAACGCTATCCCATTTCCACTCCGGGATCTCCAAAGATTGCAACGTACCTGCAGGCAATTGATGCACAATCTTTACCTTCTGATAGATTAGACATCTTGCCATAAACTCTGCGTTGTCCTTTTTCATACCTGGCCACCAATAACCATGCTTTAGATCTTGGTACATCTTAGTGGTACCTGAATGAATAGTATACCTACTCTTATGAGCTTCTTCTAGTATAATTTCTCGAACCCCGCAACATTTAGCACACATATCCAACCACGATACCGGATGATACCATCCTCCAAAATATCAAAGTCCTGGGTCTCCGCTATTTTAATTTGTTCCCGAATATCTAAAGATAGTCATCCTCCATCTGAGTATTGCAAATGTTCCTCAATAAATCACTTGATACACTGATAGAACTTATTACTAGTACTCCAGGATGGAAATTAATGGATAACTTCAAATCTCTTAGGCTTTCCAGTAACTGTTGCTCCCTTATCATCATTGTAGCCATATGGATCGACTTTCTACTCAATGCATCCACCACAATGTTGGCTTTCCCAGGATGATACTTCAAAGCAAACTTGTAGTCCACAAGGAACTCAACCCAATGCGTTTGCCTCATGTTCAACTCTTTCTGATCAAACAAATACTTCAAACTCATGTGATCACTGAACACCTCAAACTGAGTGCCATATAGATAATGCCTCCACAATTTCAAGGCAAACACTACAGCCGCTAGCTCAAGGTCGTGAGTAGGATAGTTTCCTCATGAGGCCTTAACTACCTTGAAGCATACGCCACAACTCTACCTTGCTGCATTAATACACACCCTAAACCCTTCTTAGAGGTGTCCGTATAAACAGTGAATAGCTATGATAGGTTAGGGATAATAAGCACTAGGGTAGACGTTAGACAAACCTTCATGATAGAGTACGATTGAGGCATGAAGTATTTGGAGTCCTTGGACATGGCAATGAGCTCGGAAAGAGCATGAAGCCCAACTATTTGAATCAAGCTGCAGTCCCAATAAAGGAGCTAAAAAGTATGGAAAATGATTCCAATCATATAGGCTAATGGTCCAAGCCCAAAAGAAGCCCATTTGGGAGATATAAGTTGAAGACAACGTGTGCTTCTCATGTGACCATTAAAAGTGACTTTTTTAATAAGTTTTATTAGGATTATTTTAGTCAATTTGTTTCCTTTTCAATAAAAGGTAAATAATGATTTGATTTGCTTTGCTTTATGCATTTAAGAGGAGCCAACCTTTTCAAATTCAAAATTAGAATAAAATGTCCTTTTTGCTTAGTGTTTCCTTTTTGTATTAATTAGCATTAATAAGGATAGGTTTGTAGGCTGAACTAGAGTTAGTTTGTGGGTTAATATTTGCCTATAAATAGGCACCTCTTATACTTTTGCAAAACACAACATGAATGAATGAATTTCTTTTCAGCAACTTTATTGTTGTTCAGTGAGTTCTTTCTTGCTTATCCTTGAGTGCCAGAAAGAATGAGGACTTATCAAGGAGTGGTGATCCTTGTGGCGTCCCGGGGTTAGGATTCAAGAGACGGGTTCTCTTGGAGTCTATTTCCTTCGACCAACATTTTGTTCAGTTTTCTTATTTCATCGTGTCTATTTTCTTTAGTTTTTGTTCTTCGTTGTTCTTGTGTTTAATTCATCTTCCCTTGAGTTGCACGATCCTTATATCAAAGAAGGCTCTTAGGACAGGTTCCTAACGTGTCTCCCATCACTTCAGCTCTTGGAATGTTCTCTCATACTTGTCATCCCAAATGAAAGATCAATCCATACGGGTGAGTCTAGTCAATGGCATAACAAGCTGAGAGAATCCCTTAATGAACCTTCGGTAATGTCCAGCCAAACCTAGAAAACTCCATGTTTTAGTCACCATTCTCGGTCTCTCCCAATTCAACACTGCTTCAACTTTACTAGGATCTACTGCCACTCCTTCTGCATAAATCACATGACCCAAAAATTTCATCTCCTGTAGCCAAAACTCACATTTACTGAGCTTAGTTGGTGATCTTGCAATACTTGCAACACAATCTAAAGATGGAGTGCATACTCTTCCTCACTCTTGAAGTAGATTAGAATATCGTCAATAAACACTACCACAAATTTATCCAAATATGGCCGAAACACCCTGTTCATATAATCCATGAAGATTGTCGGGGCATTGGTCAACCCGAATGGCATCACAAGAAACTCATAATGACCATATCGAGTTTGAAATGCCGTTTTAGGCACATTTTCAGCACGCACTCACAATTGATGGTATCCTGAACTCAAATCAATTTTAGAGAATACAAAGCTACCTGCCAACTGATCAATCAAGTCTTCAATCCTTGATAAAGGATATTTATTCTTGATCATCACTCGGTTTAGTTCCCTATATTCAATGCACAATCTGAGGCTACCATCCTTCTTGTTGACAAACAGCTTTTGAGTTCCCCAAGGTGAGACACTATGTCTGATGAAACCCCTTTTTAACAAATCCTCAATCTGTTTCTTGAGCTCTTTCAATTCAGACGGCGCCATTCGATATGGAGCCTTTGAAATAGGACTCGTCCCAGGCATCAAATCAATGGAAAACTCCAGTTCTTGTGGTGGTGGTAAACCGGTGTTCTCCTCTAGAAACACATTAGGGAATTCATTCACAAACGGATATCTTTCGACACCTCCTTCCACATCCACATTCATAGAGAAGAAAACTAGAAGCCCTTAACATCCGTTCTACAGATACCTGTCAATTTGGGCAAAGGATAAACAAACATTCTCGTCCCCTTCCTCACTAGGGATGTTCATAAGCAAAGACACCGTCTTTCGAGCATAGTCAAGAATGATATTATTCGCCTCCAACTAGTCCATCCCAATTATCACATCAATTTCTTGCAATGGAAAATAAATTAGATCCAGGGTAGTGCTTCGGTGTTCAAAACGAACCACACAGTTAAGACAAGCTTGAGTAGTTCTTATTGAAACTCCCATGGGTGTGGACACCGACAACTCAAAAGGCAACCCCATTGCCACAATACCCAATCTCCGAGCACAATCAAAAGAAATGGAGGAATGCGATGCACCTAAGTCAAACAAAGCATGAATAGAGTAACCATTGAGTTTGAGTTTACCTCTAATCAAATTAGGCGCTACAACTGTTTTTTGTCGGGTGATAGCAAAAACTCATCCGAGCATCGTGGGCCTCATCATCGCATCTTCATGCCTTGGCTTATGACAACCACGAGCAATATGTCCTAGTCTCCCACAATTAAAACAAAACATGCACAGACGGTCACCATGACTCAACCCATACTTTGTGCACGGATTTGATACACTACATGAACTATACTGAGATGGAGCGAAGTCCCTTCTTGCTTACTCACTCTGACTAGAACTCCGCCATTCAAACCTCCTCAATAAAAGGGTCATCTACCAAATCGACCTCTATTGAACTGATCTCTGTCGAACCTGCCTCTACCTCTACTATGACGGCCTCTATTATGACAACTTCTTCCTCCGCTACAACCTGTACTACCACAACTGCTACCACTACCTGAACTACTTCCTTTACTGATTCCTCCTACAGGTCCTAGGTATGAAAAGGCCCGAATCATGGAATTCCTTCTATGCTCCTCAGCCTCCTTCATCCGTCTATATAGGGCACGTATCTTCGCACACAAGTTCTCAAAGGTCACATGATAGAATAAGGGCTAGGCATGAATTGCAAGAGTTTGGAGTGAAGCATGGAGAGCTTGGAAGATTTGATCAAAGTACTGAATATAAAGCCCAAGTTTAAATGAGATTATCAACTCCGAAATACAAGTTTCAAATCAAGGAAGTTACTTAAAATATCATGTGCTTCATTAAAAGAACATGTGACTTAGACATTAATGGGCTTAATTAGTGTTAATTTCGTTTTTATTAATTATGGGCTAAACTTAAGTGACTAATAAAGCCTAATTGGTTAATTAATAGCCTTTTTGATGGCCCAACTTGTAAATAAACATGTCATATGCCAAACATGTGATTTCATTAATGTGTTGGTATGTTTATAAGGGCTTAGACATTATTTTATTATTTTCTTTGAATTTTCATCATTTATTTTTAGAATTTTATTTTATTAGTTTTATAGTTCCAATAGGAGTGTTGTTTGGGCCTAAAGTCTCCTAATCCTATTAGGATTACTTAAGCCTGAATTAATTAGGGTTTCTAGGCTTATTAGGTTAGATTTTACCTTGCCTATTTAAGACTAACTTTCATGTACGTTTTTAAGATTTGAATGATTAAAATTTCATACTTTTGTGAGTTTCCTTTTGCGATTCTTTGAGTGCTAGAGAGAATACTATGACTTATCAAGGAATTAGTCAATCCTTGAGGCGTCACCGGAACTAGGGTTCAAGAGACCGGTTCTCTTGGGTTCTATTTCTCACTAACATCTATCCATCTTATTTCTTTATTTTTGGCTTTCTTTTACTGCTGTTATCATGCGTCTTTATTCTTTTCTTTGCTGTTTAGTCTTTGTACTCCTTGTTTAGCAAAGATCCAGGTGTCATTCACATAAAAGTGGGTTCTTTGGACGGGTTCCATAAGGGTTCACTTATCATCACAAACTCTACCACAGATAGCTGCTCCTTTATCTCTGGATGGGCTCCTTCAAACAACCTCTGAGCCATTCACCTATCATCAGGGTAATTATTCAAATAAGTGGAATACTTCGCCAAGTCCGAAAACTGATCAATGTAGTCATCTGCCGACAGATTCCCTTGTTGAAAAGTTAGGAACTCGGCCTCCTTCTGCATCATTAAGTCTGGAGGGACGTAGTGTGCAAAGAACTATTCCTTAAACTGATCCCAATTTATTGGAGGATTCATCGCTTCAACACTTGGGAGAACACTCCTCCACTAATGTTTAGCCTTCTTCTCAAGCTTAAATGCCGCCAATTGCACCCTTTGCTCTAAGGTACAGTCCATCACATTGAAGATGTTCTCCAATTGTTCTATCCAATCTTCAGCCTGCGAAACATCCATGGTACTTTCAAAAGCTAGGGGACTAAACTTCCAAAAGTTCTTCAACTACGAAGAGATACTCCTTCTTCTAACCCTTGGGGCTCTCTCAGGCTCCATCACATTTTCATCCTCTCCTGTATTCAAATCCACAAACATACTGGCCTCTTCATTCCCTTCCTCATCATGCTCTTGTATATCTATTCGCTCTTGCAACCTATTCAACGTTTCCCCCTGAGTATTCACTTGATTACTGAGGCCAGCCAACAGCTCTTGTATTCGCCTCATGAGATCGCTATTACCCGGTCTTTCTCTTTGAGACATTCTTCCTACACACAAGCAACAATACATTCAATTATACAGTTTTAGACTAGCATTGCAGTGAGAATATAGTTTATGTATTTTGAATTGTGCCAAGTAGTACTTCAAGCAAAAACAATGGCCTAAAACCACTGCTCTGATACCAAAATGTAACACCCTACCTCCTGACACCTCTTGACTTCATCAAAAACTTTAAAATCCAACTAAACACAACCCAAACAACTCAAAACAACTTCTCACAACCTCGAAACAGTGGAAACGAGACCAAAAACTCCAGAAAATAGGCTGGGACCGCGGCCGCTATAGTACCACCGCGGCTTCGGCCTCCTCTGTTTCTCCCTTGCTTCTGCCTTCTCTGGTGCTGCAGCCTAGACTCTGGAGCTGCGACGCCCCATGCTGATATCCTATATCACCAACTTCCATACTCTGGGGTGAACTTCCGACGCGCATAACTTTAAACTCCAACCTCCGATTGACTTGATTCTAACTCCTACAAGTCAATATAGTCCCAATCTATACATAGACACTATTTTCACCTCAATCCAACTCCGTATGGAGATTCTGGATCCTTAACACTATTTTGGCCACTTATTGACCAAAACTCACCACTAACCACCTCCAATTGCCACTAAAGGCAACTGGTCACTCAAAGACCAATCATACAAGTCCAAAACCACTAAACCAACGTATCCAAAAAGGTTTCACCCCAAAGGAACTACTCCTCTAAGATTTGACCTCTTGGAACCCCAACTAGACAAATGAGCTACAGGCCACAAAACACACCAATCAAGCACAAAATACACCTTTCATCACATATAGCACATACACACAACATACATAACCATACATACAACCATAACAAAGTCATACATCCATTTCAAACCATTCTATCTTACTTGGCACATGATATATTATCCCAAAATGCTCATAAACTACATAGACCTAGTATTCCCATATCTGCTGCTGCTACTTCTTTAGCTTCTCAGGACTAGTGCCAGAGCCATCACCTAAAAGGTTAGTCATGGGAGAGGGGTGTGAGACAATGTCTCAGTAACTGGGGACAATCACACACACACACATATACATATATCTCATACAACTCATGAATGCAATATGAATGAATGGTATGCATGTTCTCCCTCATACACAGCTAGAATCATAGGCTGTCATCATCACAAGACATTTCAATAGATGATTCCCTTCCAACAGTTGGTGAAGACTAATTTTGGGACATCACCAAGCTTACCTTACCCTAATGCAACCCAGCCAATGGTTACACTAGAGCTTGGACCGTGGCTCTCCTTCCTGTGGACCATCACGAACCAATGGTGATTTAGGGAAGGTGCATTCCCAAATCCAGTGCCACCTGGCTCTCCCAAGGAGAGGATTTAGTGACAGGGATATTTCATTATATCATATTGTCCTCTACAGCCTGGCTCTCCCATGGAGAGGATTTTGCAACAGGGATTTTTATCATATCACATCATTTCATCATCACCTCATCATCAATCTCTCACTATGCAGTCATCTGGTGATGATGTCAATGTCATGCCAACATGCCTCTATACACATATACATCATTATCATCACAAGCATCATATGGACATGCTAGCATGCAATGATATGGGGATGCTACACATCACAATATATATACAATCATCATATATCAACTAGTCGTGCATATGTAGAAAAATGATACACATACACAATCAATATCGTGGTATGAAAAAGAACATGCATATATACACAAATATACATACTGTCATACTATACAAACAATACAATACAAATATACACCCGGTTACCTTAGGTTGTCAACACCATACACGTGAGTTCCATGAACTTCTCAAATGCCTAACGCTTGAACCCCTCTCGATTAACCAAACAACCTTCATAATAACAGAATTCTTCCATTAAAATAGTATACCATTAAACCAAATATCACAATTCAACCACTTTAGGCCTAACCCAAGATTCCAACACCCCTTTCATGCATCATTAAGCTCTTAGGGACCATTCAAACACTACTCAACCATATACACTTCAGATTCCTAAGAGCTCAAACCGAAAACAACCTAGGGTTATTAAGCTCAAATCATACATAAGCCCTTCAAAACTCACACCCAAGCGACAAGAATACCAAAACACATTTCATTAATCCTATTTCATCCATTTCAATTGGTAGATTTAGGCCAAAACCAAAGATCCAACCTCCAAATCGAGAAACCCCAAATTCCAACCGAACAAAATGGAGAGAGAGGAGTAAGAATCACTTACCAACTTGAATCCAAGCTTCCAGAGGCTGAAAACTACTCCCAATGGCCAAATCCAGCAAACCCTAGTAGAGCTCCCTCGGTTCACCTCCATTTCTTTCTTTCTGATCGTTTGAAATGATCTTAATTTAAACAAAAATCCCGAATTTCACCGCGGCCTCAGGTTACCTCACCATGGCTCCACCGTGTTCAGCTGAAACAACGCCACTGCAATGGTTCTCATTGCGGCAGCCCTGCTTCTCACCATGGCGTGGAGCTCTTTCAGACTCCACGTGAGCCTTCCTCCGTCCTATTTTCTCTGGTCCTGAACATAATGCCAAGAAAGATAGCATGAGGGGTGTTACATGTTTCACTCAAAATAATCCAAATGCACTCGTGTTTCACACTAAATCAAGGCTTTTTGAAATATGATGCAATTTCTCTCTTGTCTTTTTCTACTCAAAGCTTGTTTTCTTATGAGAGTACTAAATTAAAACCATAACTTCAATCAAAAGGAAATCAATTTTTAAAGAAGTGGCAATCACAGAAAACAAAAGCTCAAAATTAAAGTTCTCAAAGATCTTAATTTAATTAAGTAATGACTAACACAAAATGAGCACAAATGAACTGAAATTTCTATCAAGAGAAATTTGAAAGAAATCGAACAAAGAAGGATGAAATTGGTAGGAAATTGATAAGGAAAGAAATCTGAAGGAAAGACAAATTATAGAGATTTAATGGGACTTATTACCAAAGTTGATAAATTAAGTCAATCAAATTCTAAATCAAGTTCAATCAAATAATTTTTTTATGGCTCTTTTTTTTTTATTTTACAACAACCAATCTCTCTTTTTTTTCAGATTTTTTTTTAATTTTTTTTTGCTGCTATTAAATTTTTTTCTTTTTTTTTTAAATCTCCTTTAGACTAAACAGAAAAATGAAACAGTGACTATGAACAGGACGAAAAATAGTACAGATGAATAGTACAATGGAAACTGTGATGTGAACAGTACTGATGAAACAGTAGATGATGAACAATAGGGAAAACAATACCGATGAATAGTGATGATGGAAATAGTGACAATAAATAGTACAATAATGAACCATGATTGATAAAAATAGTGATGATGATTTTCTGAACAATAAGGAAAATGGAAAACAAAATGAAAAGAAAGGAAACAAATTAGAAAACACACATTGATTTGCAAGCCTAAGCTTTGGTATCAAATGATAGGTAAACCCCTATGGAATTAATGTAAAGAACTCACTTTGATACGTAAGATACTCATATTGTTGCAATTAAAAGGGACACGAAAACTAAAAAAAATAGAAAAACAGTAAGAATAAGGGAACAAACAAGAAAACAGAAAAGATATGTTGGTCTAAGTGAATTAGAACTCAAGAGAACCGGTCTCTTGAACCCTAATTCTGGTGGCACCACAAGGATTGACTAATTCCTTGATAAGTCATAGTTTCATCATAGCACTCAAGGAACACAAGAGAAACTCACAAAAGTCTAAAATTTTAATCATTCAAATCTAAAAAATGCACATAAAAGTTAGCCTTAAGTAAGCAAGGCAAAATCTAACCTAATAAGCCTAGAAAATCTAATTAATTTGGGTTAAAGTAATCCTAATAGGATTAGCAGACTTTAGGCCCAAATAACACTCCTATTAGATCTAGGAAACTAGTAAAATAAATCCCTAAAATAAAATAATAAAAATTCATAAGAAAATACTAAAAATAAAACCTAAGCCCTTATAAACATGCCACCATATTAATGAAATCACATGTTTGGTACATGACATACTTATTTACAAGGTGGGCTATCAAAAGACTACTCATTAACTAGTTGGGCTTTATTAATTAATAAAGTTCAGCCCATAATTAATAAAAAATGAAATTAATACTAATTAGAGCTATTAATCCTCAAGTCACATGCTCTTTAAGAGAGTCACATGTCTTTTTAAGTAAGCTCTTTATGTTGGGCTTGATTTTGGGCTTAAATCTGAACTTCTATATATGATAAAATAATCATATCATTGTTGTGCTCTTGGACTTCAAATTCAGTTAAGGACAAAGGCTTCATCTCAAGTTACTTGTTGATCACACTATTGAAGGCCTCTTTCATTGCCTTAGCTCTTGATCTCATCATTAGGCCTTCCATGCCTTGTAATGGATTAACTGTCTTCCACTTTTGGTTTACATGTTCAACCTCCTTTTCTCCAATATTTTGAGCTTGCTCCATACTTGCATCATTCTCTTGAGGTTTATGTTTTACTTGTTGAATATCTTTCTTTAGTAACATAGGATATGTGACCCAATCCATGGAAATGCCTTATTTTAGGCCTAGGGTTTGTTTGTTCCACCTGGATTTTGATGTGTTCGGATGGTTTATGAGGTTGATTTAAATCTTAGTTATGATGGAGCACGAGCTAGGCTTATCAAAGGGGAGGAATTTTAAGAGCTTAGTGGACATGAAAGGCATGATTATGTGACTCCTTTGCAAGGAATAGGTGGGCCCATGACAAGAGCAAGGACTAAGGCAATGAAGCAAGCTCTCAATGGATTGATCCAAGAAGTAATTGAACAAGAGCCCATCTACTTAGCTCAATTTTCAGCCCAAAAGGCTTCAAGAGGCGTGTTCTTCATGGCTAGTCTGCTAGAAACTGATCCAAGCCCAACAAACAAGGCCCAAATAGAATAACTCACTTAAAAGAGCATGTGCCAAGCTTGTGACCTTTTAAGTAGTGTTCTTTAATTAAATAAATCAGCAATTTCATTTTTTTTATTACTTAATTCAGAAATAAGGTTTTGACAATTAGTTTCCTATTTTGAATTTATTTTTGAAGATCTCTTTAGATTTGATTTTGTTTCCTATTTTTGGGCACCACTTATTCAGCATGTATCTAGTCTTATTTTTGTGTAAGGTGGTGCCATTCTAAGAGATTTAGGATCCAAACTATTTTTAGCAAATTAGGGCTAGGGTTTTTGCTTTCTTTTCCTTTAAAAACGTCACTTTTGTACTTGCAAATGAGAGATGAATGAATAGTGCGTTTTTGACAAAAAAACTTTGTGAGTTTTCTTGTTCTCTTGATGAGCTTGAGAGACTCTTTGGCATATCAAAGATAGTGTTCTTCTCTTTGTGGTGTCTATAGCTAAGGTTTTCAATAAACAAGTTTTCTTGGGATCTTGCTTCTTGACCAATATCTTCTATTTTTCCTATTCGTGCATTCTTCTGTTTGTTTAACGTGTTCTTGGTATCTTATTTGCTTCTCTTTGATCCTAGCACGATCCTTACGTTTCCCATTCGATTGAAGGTTCGTGAGACAAGTTCTACACGGGTTTTCTATCATTTGGTATCAGAGCTCCAGTTTGCTAGTTTCAAGGTTGCTTCTTTCTTCTGTCCAGATTTGTTCTTGTGCTTCTTTTCTATTTTTTTGTGGCGTGATTCTTCTCACTTTGTGTCTCTTGTGGTGGCATCTTCATAAGTTGTTTGTTCTTGTTGTCTTTTTGTTGGATCATCTCTTCTTTGTGACTTGTTCCTATTTCTTGTTGTCTTCTGTTCAGATTTGAAGTTTTCTAAAAAAAAATTCAAATTATTTTTGTTGTTGCAATTTTTACTATTGTCCAAAAAGTTTGAATTTGTGTGTGTCCAGTTTTAAAAAAAAATTTGAAAAAAAAATTTATTAGTTGCTGTTAAAAAAAAAGAAGAAGAAGAAGAGAAAGAGAAGCAGCTCAAAAAAAATAAAAACGAAAAAAAAAAATTTGAAAAGAAAAAAAAGAAATTTATTGCTGGACCTTTCAGATTTATTATATCAATCAACTACTTGATGGTCAAGATAGAATCTTTCTTGATTGATTGATTGCTTTCCTAATTTATATAGTTTCCTATTTTATTGAGTGGACTGCAAGTTGAGAAAAAAAAATTTGTTTCTTTTGTTCTTCTTGCTCTTCAAGTCACATTGGAAATTACTAAATTCAACAAACTTGATTGGCAAGTTTCAAACTCTTGTGTAGATTGCTACTTTCCTAATCTTATTTCCTAATTTATCATTGTGCTGCAACTTGTTTCCTTTTTTTCCTCTATTGTTCTACCTTCCTTTTCTCTTCTTTCTTAGTTTCCTAAATTGTTCATTTTGATTTTCCTTACTTTATTTGTTGGCTGTCCAGATTTCTTTCCTTTTCTTTCTTTCTTGTTTTTCACGCCACTTCTCCAGAATCATTCATTCAAATTTATTCAATTTCTTTCCTAATTTGTGCTATAGTTATTCCATCTCTTTTGGTCTCATTTTATGCACGAATTTTAGTTGATTTTTTTTTGTCCCAAGTTTAATTCTTTGAAACTTGAATTTTGGGCTTTAGCTTTGTATCACCACTGATTTTTACATCACTCTCCCTTTTGAATTGCTGGAGTTGATTTAAGAACACTAAAGAGAGCAACTGAGCGGAAAAAGGCAAGAGTGATTTGCATTATAGAAAAAGCCACATTTTGTGTGTGAAACATGAGTGAAATTGCATATCATTCTTGAGTGTAAACACGTGAGAAGAGTGTGTGAGGTTCCATTACTTTCTTTTCCTTTGTTTGCACTAACAATTTCAGGTAGAAATCATGTCTAATGATGAAGGTGAAGTTGATCTTAAGTTGTTCATCAAATCTATCCATGAGCAATTTAAGAGGTTAAATGCAAGATTAGATGGCATGGAATCATCTTCCAATTCCAAAAGAGGCCGAAACAGAAATATGATGAGTGAAGATGAAAATGAATCTAGGGAAGCAGAAGTGTCTCAATCAAGAAGGACTAGACAAGCATCATATCATAAAAAGGATCCTCTTGGTAACATAAAGATGAAAATCCCTTCCTTTCAAGGAAAAGCCGATCCCGATGCATATCTTGAATGGGAAAGAAGGGTGGAGCATGTCTTTGAGTGTCATTCTTATTCAGAGGAGAGCAAAGTGAAATTGGTTGCGGTGGAATTTACAGATTATGCAGGCATTTGGTGGGACCAATTGCTTACCACCAGAAGACGTACAGGTGAAGGTCCAATTCGGTCTTGGAATGAAATGAAGGCCATCATGAGAAAGAGACATGTCCCTAATCATTATTTTAGGGATGCTCATACAAAGCTCCAGAAACTGAAACAAAAATTTATGAGTGTTGATGAATATCATCAAGAAATGGAGGCAAAAGTGGAAGAAGATCCTGAGCAAACAATGGCAAGGTTCCTTGGAGGATTGAATCCAGAGATTGCTGCTGAGGTTGAGATGCAAAACTACCTCGATATGGAGGAGTTATTGCATAAGGCCATCAAAGTGGAAAAGAACTTGAAAGCCAAGCAAAAGTTGAAGGCCTTTGGAGGCTCAAGCAAGGAAGCAAGATTCCCTTTTAAGCCTAAGGGAGAGACCAAGCCAAAGGAGGAGAAAAAGATGAAGGTGCAGCCCTCTACTCCGAAAGGTAAAATTGATTCTAAACCATTTTCTTCTAATTCTTCTTCAAAAATTAAATGTTTTAAATGTCAAGGTTTTGGTCATATTGCTTCTCAATGTCCAAATAAGCGAACTATGATCTTGCTTGAGAATGGTGATGTAGCTAGTAGTAGTGATAAGGAAGAGGGTGGATCTATGCCCCCTTTGACTGATGATTCTGACATGGAGATTGTGGAGCCTGTGCATGGGCCAGCACTAGTGTCAAGAAGAGCTCTCAACATTCAACCAGGAGATGAGCTTGAAAAGGAACAACGTGAGCATATCTTCCATACTAGGTGTTTTGTCAATAACAAGGTATGTAATTTTATCATTGATAATGGTAGTTGTACGAACATTGCTAGTACCTTGTTAGTTGAAAAGCTAGGTTTACCTACTAAAAAGCACCCCAAGCCTTATAATTTGTTATGGTTTAATGATAGTGGGGATGCTAAAGTCACTAAACAAGTAGTTGTAGCATTTTCGATAGGTAATTTTCATGATGAGGTTTTGTGTGAAGTGGCACCTATGTATGCTGGACACTTGTTGTTAGGTAGACCATGGTAGTTTGATAGACGAGTTAGGTATGATGGTTATAGCAATAGATACTATTTCCCATTCAATAATAAAACCATTGTACTAACACCTATTCGTCCATTGGAAGCATTTGAAGATCAGAAAAGAATCACTCAAGAGTGTAAGATGAGGGAAAAGGATAAGAGAGAGAAAAACAGAGAGAAAGGTGAAAAAGAGAGAAAAGAAGTGAGTGATGAAGTAAAGAGAGAAAAGAAAAAGAGTGCAGAAAAGATAGTGAGCTTGTTCTGTGCAAGAAGTGAGATCAAGGAAGCTCTATTTGATAAAAATTCATTGATTCTATTGTATAAGGATGTGTATTTGACTGTGAATGATCTACATAACTCTTTGCCCTCTAGTGTGTTAGCTTTGTTGCAGGAATTTGGTGATTTGTTCCCGGAAGAGATACCTGATGGTTTGCCACCATTGAGGGGTATTGAGCATAGGATTGATTTCATCCTCGGTGCTGCACTTCCAAATAGGCCTGCATATAGGGTAAATCAAGAAGAAACCAAGGAGATACAAAGGCAAGTTGAGGAATTGATGAAGAAAGGCCTCGTGAGAGAGAGCCTAAGTCCTTGTGCCGTTCCGGTCATACTTGTGCCCAAGAAAGATGGAAAATGGAGGATGTGCGTGGACTGTCGTGCCATCAATAAAATCACAGTTAAGTATCGATATCCCATTCCTCGTTTAGATGATATGTTGGATGAATTGCATGGTGCATGTTTATTTTCCAAAATAGATCTTAGGAGTGGATATCATCAGATTAGGATGAAAGAGGGAGATGAGTGGAAAACTGCATTTAAGACTAAATTTGGTTTGTATGAATGGATGGTTATGCCCTTTGGGTTAACCAATGCTCCTAGTACCTTTATGAGTCTTATGAATCATATCTTTCGTCCTTTCATTGGCAAGTTTGTTGTTGTTTATTTTGATGACATTCTTGTGTATTCTAAGAGTCTAGATGAGCATGTGATACATTTGCATGATGTGTTTGTGATTTTGAGGGAAAATAGACTCTTTGGAAATTTAGAGAAGTGTACTTTTTGCTTGGATACTGTTGTGTTTCTTGGCTTTGTTGTAGGTTCTGATGGCTTGCGTGTGGATGAGGAGAAAGTTAAGGCAATACGTGAGTGGCCTACACCAAAGAATGCCAACGAGGTGAGAAGTTTCCATGGACTTGCTAGCTTCTATAGGAGGTTTGTTAAAGACTTCTCAACCATTGCTGCCCCATTGAATGATTTGGTAAGAAAGAATGTAACTTTTAAGTGGGGTAAATCCCAAGAGGTGGCTTTCAATACCTTGAAAGATAGATTAACAAATGCCCCTCTTCTTGTACTTCCTGATTTCTCTAAGGTGTTTGAGATTGAATGTGATGCATCTGGAATTGGTATTGGTGCTGTGTTAATGCAAGATTCTAGGCCTATTGCATATTTTAGTGAGAAACTAACTGGTGCATGTTTGAACTATTCAACTTATGACAAGGAATTGTATGCATTGAAAAGAACTTTAGAGACTTGGCAACATTATTTGTGGCCCAAAGAATTTGTCATTCGTTCTGATCATGAGAGTCTTAAGTTCTTGAAATCTCAAAATAAGTTGAATAAGAGGCATGCTAGATGGCTTGAGTTTATTGAAACATTTCCTTATGTCATTAAGCATAAACAGGGCAAAGAGAATGTTGTTGCTGATGCTTTATCTAGGAGGTACTCTTTGATTACTTCAGTGCAGGCTAGGTTGATTGGTTTTGATTTGTTGAAAAGCTTGTATGAGAATGATGTTGATTTCGCTAAGACTTGGAAATTATGTGAGAAACATGGATTTGATGATTATTATATCTTTGATGGATTTCTTTTCAAGAGACATAGATTGTGTGTTCCTCATTGCTCTATGCGTGAGTTGCTTGTGAAAGAGACCCATGGTGGTGGTTTAATGGGTCATTTTGGTGTGGAAAAGACCTTAACCATGTTGCATGAGCATTTCTATTGGCCTCACATGAGAAAAGATGTTGTTGCTATGTGTGAAAAGTGCATTACATGTAGACATGCAAAATCTAAAGTGCATCCTCATGGCTTGTATTCCCCATTACCTGTTCCCTGTTCCCTCTCATCCTTGGATTGACATATCTATGGATTTTGTTTTGGGTTTGCCTAGATCCCCTGGCAGAAAAGATAGCATTTTTGTTGTTGTGGATAGATTTAGTAAAATGGCACATTTTCTTGCTTGTGCTAAAACTCATGATGCTGTCCACATTGCTGATTTGTTTTTCAAGGAGATTGTAAGATTGCATGGATTGCCTAGAACTATAGTTAGTAACAGGGATGTTAAGTTTCTAAGTCACTTTTGGAGGACGTTGTGGAACAAACTAGGCACTAAGTTGTTGTTTTCTACGGTTGCTCATCCCCAAACGGATGGACAAACTGAGGTTGTGAATCGAACACTTTCTACTTTGTTGCGTGCTATAATTCAAAAGAATCTTAAGAATTGGGAAAAGTGTTTGCCTCACATTGAATTTGCTTATAACCGTACTATGCATTCTACTACTGGTTTTTCTCCTTTTGAGATTGTTTATGGCTTTAACCCATTGACTCCTTTGGATATTCTTCCTTTGCCTTCTAATGAGTTTTCTAATCTTGATGGTGAAAAGAAAGCTAAGTTTGTGCAGGAACTTCATGCCAAGGTTAGAGCAAACATTGAGAGGAAGAATGAACAATATGCTCAACAAGCTAATAAAGGCCGAAGAAGGGTTGTGTTCGAGCCTGGAGATTGGGTGTGGGTGCATTTGAGGAAAGAGAGATTTCCTGAGCAAAGAAAATCCAAGCTTCATCCAAGAGGGAATGGTCCATTTCAAGTGTTGGAAAGGATCAATGATAATGCTTATAGAATTGATTTGCCTAGTTCTTATGGCAATGTAAGTGCCACTTTTAATGTAGCTGACCTCTCTCTTTTTGATGTTTCAGATTCGAGGACAAATCCTTTCGAGGAGGGAGGGAATGATGGAGCACGAGCTAGGCTTATCAAAGGGGAGGAGTTTAAAGAGCTTAGTGGACATGGAAGGCATGATTATGTGACTCCTTTGCAAGGAATAGGTGGGCCCATGACAAGAGCAAGGACTAAGGCAATGAAGCAAGCTCTCAATGGATTGATCCAAGAAGTAATTGAACAAGAGCCCATCTACTTAGCTCAATTTTCAGCCCAAAAGGCTTCAAGAGGCGTGTTCTTCATGGCTAGTCTGCTAGAAACTGATCCAAGCCCAACAAACAAGGCCCAAATAGAATAACTCACTTAAAAGAGCATGTGCCAAGCTTGTGACCTTTTAAGTAGTGTTCTTTAATTAAATAAATTAGCAATTTCGTTTTTTTTATTACTTAAATCAGAAATAAGGTTTTGACAATTAGTTTCCTATTTTGAATTTATTTGTGAAGATCTCTTTAGATTTGATTTTGTTTCCTATTTTTGGGCACCACTTATTCAGCATGTATCTAGTCTTATTTTTGTGTAAGGTGGTGCCATTCTAAGAGATTTAGGATCCAAACTATTTTTAGCAAATTAGGGCTAGGGTTTTTGCTTTCTTTTCCTTTAAAAACATCACTTTTGTACTTGCAAATGAGAGATGAATGAATAGTGCGTTTTTGACAAAAAAACTTTGTGAGTTTTCTTGTTCTCTTGGTGAGCTTGAGAGACTCTTTGGCATATCAAAGAGAGTGGTCTTCTCTTTGTGGTGTCTATAGCTAAGGTTTCAAGAAATAAGTTTTCTTGGAGTCTTGCTTCTTGACCAATATCTTCTATTTTTCCTATTCGTGCATTCTTCTATTTGTTTAACGTGTTCTTGGTATCTTATTTGCTTCTCTTTGATCCTAGCACGATCCTTAAATAGGCATGGTAAAATCTAACCTAATAAGTCTAGAAACCCTAATTAATTTGGGCTTAAGTGATCCTAATAGGATTAGGAGACTTTAGACCCAAACAACACTCCTATTGGACCTAGGAAACTAGTAAAATAAAATTCTAAAATAAAATAACGAAAATTCATAAGAAAATAATAAAAATAATGTTTAAGCTCTTATAAACATGCCACCACATTAATGAAGTCACATGTTTGGCACATGACATGTTTATTTACAAGGTGGGTTATCAAAAAGACTACTAATTAACTAATTGGGCTTTATTAATTAACAAAGTTCAGCCCATAATTAATAAAAACGAAATTAATACTAATTAAGCCCAATAATGCTTAAGTCACATGCTATTTTAATGAAGCACATGATCTTTTAAGTAATTTCTTCCAATGGGCTTCTCTTGGGCTTGAATCTTTCCAAGTGATAAGGTCTCCTCCTATGTTCTTGAATTTGTCCAAGCGATCCTCTATCAGGTTATCCAAATAATGGGTTGTACAGTACCATTTGTCTTCACTATTCACTCCATTATGGGAATAAGGTGCCTTCCTTATCAGGATAACCTCTTGAGAACTTAGTCTTCAAGCTATGTTATGCGGATAACCTCAATCCCTTTTCATGAAATTAAAGAATGGACTTTGGAAAAGCTTTGAGATTGAGTCTTTATCCCCATAACCTTCATTGGTTATGCTAATAAGGTAAAATATGATAGAGTACGATTGAGGCATGAAGCATTCGGAGTCCTTGGACAAAGCATGAAGCACAACTATTTGAATCAAGCTGCAGCCCAAAAAAAAGAGCTAGAAAGTATGGAAAATGCTTCTTAGGCTAATGGTTCAATCCCAAAAGAAGCCCATTTGGGAGATACAACTTGAAGACAACTTGTGCTTCTCATGTGACCATTAAAAGTGACGTTTTTTAAGATTAATATTCAGGTCAAAAGTTTCCTATTTAAATTAGGCTACTTTTCGTTGGTTTCTTTTTGAGTTTGTTTCCTAATTTGAAAAAGGTGATAGGAGCCATTTTTGGAGAATTAATTCATCACCTTATGTCCAGATTCATTGTATAATGAGTTGTCACCTTTTAGGAACATTTAATGCTTATTATTCCTAGGGATTCTTGTTAGCCTTTTTCCATCTATAAATAGGCACCACTTTGTAAGGTTTTCCACATAATATGAATGAATGAATGAATTTCTTTTCAGCAACTTTGTTGTTGTTCAGTGAGTTCTTTCTTGCTCATCCTTGAGTGCCAGAAAGAATGAGGACTTATCAAGGAGTGGTGATCCTTGTGGCGTCCCGGAGTTAGTATTCAAGAGACAGGTTCTCTTGGAGTCTATTTCCTTTGACCAACATTTTGTTCCAGTTTTCTTATTTTCATCGTCTCTATTTTTCAGTTTTTGTTCAATATTGTTCTTTGTTGTTATTATATTCAATTCATCTTTCCTTGAGTTGCACGATCCTTAACTCAAAGAAAGCTCTTAGGACGGGTTCCTAACATGTCTCCCATCAAAATATTTTCTTGAAACAGGGTAAACACTTAGGAACATCTTTGAAATTGAGATATTATCCCCATAAGCTAAAACATGTTTATGAAAACCAATTGAATACTTAAAATCATTTTAAAATTAAAGTTTTATCCTCATAAAATACTTTTCATGAAGACCATTTTGAAATCATGAGCTAATAATTAATTATTCAATTAGTCATCTCATTTAATATTGGGTTAATTGAAATTCAAAGCTCAACTACCTTCTTTTATAGATAATTTCCTTAAGTATGTGAAATAGTTCTTCAATCAATAGCAAACTCTAATTTTGTTCTTCATTTCACTTGTATTCCTTTGATCAAATCTTCCATGCTCATTTATTTTAGAATCATCGAAACATCTAAATTAACATTCTCCCCCTTCATGATGATGACAAAACAACTTAAACTCATTGTTAGTACTTGGGTTTGCATAATGCTCCCCCTCAATACGTGCATAGTTTAACTAGAGTTAAATAATATAGTGCACATTTTCAGAACAAGGAACACCCAGAAAAAAAAAAAAGCAAAGTTCATAGAAAGCGAACGTCAAGGATGAACAAGTGATAGAAAACTCGTGTAGAACTTGTCTCACGAACCTTCAATCGAATGGGAAACGTAAGGATCGTGCTAGGATCAAAGAGAAGCAAATAAAATACCAAGAACACGTTAAACAAACAGAAAAGATAAACAGAAGAATGCACGAATACGAAGAATAGAAAATATTGGTCAAGAAACAAGACCCCAAGAAAACTTGTTTATCCATTTATGTCACTTCATTTCATTTTCATCACAATGTTCTGCTTTCTCAATTCATTTGTGAAGTACTCTCTACTCATTTCATGTTTTATGTCTCTTGTGTAGATTGCTACTTTCCTAATCTTATTTCCTAATTTATCATTGTGCTGCAACTTGTTTCCTTTTTTTCCTCTATTGTTCTACCTTCCTTTTCTCTTTCTTAGTTTCCTAAATTGTTCATTTTGATTTTCCTTGCTTTATTTGTTGGCTGTCCAGATTTCTTTCCTTTTCTTTCTTTCTTGTTTTTCACGCCACTTCTGCAGAATCATTCATTTATATTTGTTCAATTTCTTTCCTTAGTTGTGCTACAGTTATTCCATCTCTTTTGGTCTCATTTTATGCACGAATTTTAGTTGATTTTTTTTTTGTCCCAAATTTGATTCTTTAAAACTTGAATTTTGGCCTTTAGCTATGTGTCACCACTGATTCCCTATATCCCTCTTCCTTTTGATTTGCTGGAGTTGAATTAAGAACACTAAAGAGAGCTAGTTGAGTGATAAAAGGCAAGAGTCTTTGACATCATTGAAAAAGCCAATCTTTTTGTGTAAAACACGAGTGTTTATAAAATTTTTGAGTGGAAACACGTGAGAAGAGTGTGTCGTCCCTATTTCTTTTCTTTTTGCTTTACTCTAACATTTCAGATTATAAATATGGCTGTTGGAGAATTTGATCTTAAGGCCTTATTAAGGACTTTTAATAATCAAATTGAGAAGGCGAATGCAAAATTGGATTGCATTGAATCTCCTTCTAAAACTAAAACATGGCGTGATCCAAATGTTTCTGCTCACATGGATGTTCTTAGCAACATCAAATCAAAGATCCCATTGTTTCATGGCGAGAAAGATCTTAGTGTTTACTTGGAGTGGGAAAGAAAAGTTGAACAAGCATTTGGATGTTGCAACTACTCTAAGCTAGTGATGAGAGACCCAAGCGGAACTCGTCCAATTGAACCTCCAATGACTCGGAATGAACCACGGATCGTGCTAGAATCAAATAGAACACACGAAATAACAAGAAAACACAAGATAGATAGATGAACATGTTAAACTAGAAAAAATAGGATAATAATTATGAACGAAAATGACAAGAAAATAAGAAAGATATGTTGGTCAATGAGATAAGACCCTAAGAGAACCCGTCTCTTAGAACCCTAGCCTTGGGACGCCACAAAGGAAAACCACTCCTTTGATAAGTCTAAGAATTCTCTCAAGAATACAAGGGATACAAGAGAAAAACTCACAAGAAAAGAATATAAGTTCTAAAAATTCATTCTCATTAATCTGTCTCCATTCAAAAGTACATTGGTGGCTCCTTATATAAAATGGAATAAGGCAACCAAAATCCTAGGTTAAAATAAAAAAACGAAAATTACAATAAAAATAAAAAATAATCAAATCAAATCAATCCTAAAGAAGATACCACAATCTAAATGAAAAAGGAAACAAAATATTCCTCAAATCAATTAAAAGGTGGCACCTTTCTTACTAAAGCTAATAGAAAATTCTAGAGCCTAATTTTTTTAAAATAGGAAACAACCAAAACTTAATCTCCAAGATACAATCTTTGACCAAAAGCCCTTATTTCTGAAAATAAAATAAAATAAACGAAAATTCTAAGTTAATTAGCTTAAAGAAGATTCCTTTTTAATTAATCACATGAGTGGCACATGATCACTTAAGTAATCTTCTCTAATTGGGCTTCTCTTGGGCTTGGATATGAAACTTGTAATTTGGAGTTGATGATCACACCTAGAAACTCCTTTTGGGCTACAACTTTAATCAAGTGACTGGGCTCTAATCCGTAGAGCTCTTGGATCACTTCAACGCTTTGATTCCTTACTCTTAATTTTGAACTCTTGCAAGCCATGCCCAGCCCTCGCTCTATCAGCTAGAGAAGGTGCAATGTGCTTACCTTTGATTTAGCAAAAAGGTTGCTGCTTGGTGGAAACAAATTGAGTGCCGATGCACTGTTAAAGGAAAGCCTTCTATTGCAACATGGACTGAAATGAAAATGGTCATGAGGAAAAAGTTTGCATCATCTCATGAACAACACCCTCCCAAAGTGAATGTTAATGAACATTGTGAAGAGGTACAAGTTTTGGTGGTTCAAGATTCATGTGATTCCCACTTGAAGAGAGTTTATCAAACGGATGAAGAAGTTGCTGCATTGACAGAGGTTGTTGTGACTAGAGTGTTAGTTATGCCTAAAGGTATGCCTAATTCTCAAACCTCTTGTGATGATATCCCTTGTGCTAAAGTAAAAGATTTAGAATGTGTTAGTCCTGGTAAGTTGAATCATGTTGATGTTATTTCTTATGTTGGATCAATTGATTTGGAAATGAAATCTGAATGTGTTGATCATAAGAATTCCATTGAATTGATTGAATATGATGTCTTGTTAGATCTTAAAGAGAAATTTGTGCTAGATGTTGTTAGCGATGACAGCTTTATTGAATCTAGTCGTGCTGCAAACGTAGTACAATTAGAAAGTAATTTTCATGATGTTGAGATTAACCTTGATTATAGGCAACTTTTATATAAGAATGATTTACACATTGCTAATGATTTGATGGAAAATTTCTTGGATTATAGCATGCTAGGTCCTAGTGGTACTAATGATAAAATTTCATTGGAAATTGGTTCTTATGATTGCATTAATGAGATTGGGCATATTGACATGGTGATTGGAGATTTAGATTGTGATGTTAACTTGAA
Source organism: Adenanthera pavonina (assembly GCA_026686845.1). Taxonomy (NCBI): domain Eukaryota; kingdom Viridiplantae; phylum Streptophyta; class Magnoliopsida; order Fabales; family Fabaceae; genus Adenanthera; species Adenanthera pavonina. The sequence goes on from JAIVEN010000011.1 coordinate 21,165,281, forward strand.
TGGGCAAGTTAAAAACTGTTCTTGTGTTTTGGATAAAGCCCATGAACCATTGCTTGGTATTCATTTGTGTGAAAATCATGAAAGAGTGAAGATTGAGATTAAGAGGAATAATAAAAGAGAGAAAAGCTTGAGTGGGAAAAATAAGAGAGTAAAAGTCCAAAAAAAAGCAAAAAGTGCAAGTGGAGTGAGTGAGAAGAAAAGTGAGAAAAGAAAGAAAAAGAAAAAAAAAAGAAAAAAAAGAGAAATGAGAAAGAGCAAAAGGATAAGAGTGGAAAGATAATTGAGAGTTATTTGAGACAGAATGAGAAAAATGTTAGTTTCACTAAATTTCTTCCCTCTTCTTATGTTCCTTCACTTCATCTTCTTTGTCCTTCTTACTTAGTTTTTGATTTTTGTTGCTTATTTCGTCCCTCTTTGTGTTATGAAACCGTAGTTCCTCTTGAGTCCAATGTAATAATAAGTCCATTTGGTAACTTGGTGTCTTCTTTCTCTAGTTCTTACATTTATGTCTTTCCATTTCATCCTTATTATATTTTATTTCCACAAGTTGTTTCTTGTATCCCTCCAATTCGTTTCATATTTTATGTGTTATGTGAATCTCATAAGATATGTATTTCTTTCTTTGCTACTTGTGTGTTTCATAAGTCATGTGTCTTTATGCTCTATTGTTGGTGTTGTGTCTCATCTCATCCACATAAATCTATTATGTTCCATTCTCTTTCTAGTTCATTCCCTTCTTTTGGTTTTATTTTAATATGTACTCCTTTAGTCATTACTTCTCCATCATTGTTCTATCATTGTGCCTCATCTATATATGTCAAATCCATCCAGATTTTGAATTTAATGAATTACATCCAAATCTGCCTAGATTTCTCCCCATATGATTGTTGTACCACCTTAGCCCCTTTTGAGTCTTTTTGTGTCATGTTGTGTCCTAATTCCATTCTTCATGTTTTCCCTAACCCTTTGGTTTCATTTAAGTTTTCTTGTGTCGAGTTTGTGTCTAGCTATTTATTGTAGGTTATTGGTGTATTTGGTGTGAAGAAAAGTTCAAATTCTTATCCACCAATGCTTGAAAATAAGTCCCATATTCAAAATAATGCTTGGAAGATTTTTTATCCTAGAGATTGGTTGCTTAGAGGAACATTTAAAATAGATTTGAAGCCAAGGAAGAGTGATTTCCTTCAAGTTTATGGATGGATTAAAGCAAAGATGCATCAATCAAGCTTGAAAGGCAAGTATACTCCTCATGATCTATTTGATTCTTGTAATCGTTCCCATTCTTTTCATGTAGATTATGGAGATTCGAGGATGAATTCTTTCGAGGAGGGAGGGAATGATAGAGCACGAGCTAGGCTTATCAAAGGGGAGGAGTTTCAAGAGCTTGGTGGACATGGAAGGCATGATCATGTGATTCCTTTGCAAGGAATGGGTGGGCCTATGACAAGAGCAAGGACTAAGACAATGAAGCAAGCTCTCAATGGATTAATTCAAGAAGCAATTGAACAAGAGCCCATCTACTTAGCTCAATTTTCAGCCCAATAGACTTCAAGAGGCATGTTCTTCATGGCTAGTATGCCAGAAACTGATCCAAGCCCAACAAACAAGACCCAAATAGAAGAACTCACTTAAAGGAGCATGTGTCAAGCTTGTGACCTTTTAAGTAGTGTTCTTTAATTAAATAAATTGGCAATTTTCGTTTTTTTTATTACTTAATTCAGAAATAAGGTTTTGACAATTAGTTTCCTATTTTGAATTAATTTCTGAGGATCTCTTCAGATTTGATTTTGTTTCCTATTTTTGGGCACCACTTATTCAGCATGTATCTAGTCTTATTTTTGAGTAAGGTGGTGCCATTCTAAGAGATTTAGGATCCAAACTATTTTTAGCAAATTAGGGCTAGGGTTTTTGCTTTCTTTTCCTTTAAAAATGTCACTTTTATACTTGCAAATGGGAGATGAATGAATAGTGCGTTTTTGACAAAAACTTTGTGAGTTTTCTTGTTCTCTTGGTGAGCTTGAGAGACTCTTTGGCATATCAAAGAGAGTGGTCTTCTCTTTGTGGTGTCTATAGTTAAGGTTTCAAGAAACAAGTTTTCTTGGGTCTTGCTTATTGACCAATATCTTCTATTCTTCCTATTCGTGCATTCTTCTGTTTATCTTTTCTGTTTGTTTAACGTGTTCTTGGTATTTTATTTGCTTCTCTTTGATCCTAGCACGATCCTTACATTTCCCATTCGATTGAAGGTTCGTGAGACAAGTTCTACATGAGTTTTCTATCAACAAGTTTCACAGAGGGAAATTTATTGTATTATAAATATGCATTACAAGTTATAGAAGCAACATCATGGCAAAACAACTAATAGAAGACATTAAAATAAAGCAGTATATCAGGTCAAGTCTTGTTCTCCTCAGATTTCCTCTTTTTCTTTTCTTCTTTCTCTTCCTTTTCTTCCTTCTCTTCTTTTTCCTTATCCTCTTCTTTCTCCTTATCCCTTTCTTTCTCCCCCTTTTTGTCATCAGCAATAGGGGAGATTTGAGCAACACCAACATCCATCTTGGCAATATCCTAATCAACCTTAGCCTTCCATTCCCTAATTCATTGAAATCTTTCATCCAGTGAAATAGGAAGTATGGAAGGTTGAGCTGAAACAGTAGATACTGGGATTGGGTGAAGTGGCTCAGTAGTAGGAGCAAAAGGGACAGAAGGAAACACATGAATGTACTGTATAGTAGGCATCATAGGAGGAGGTGAGACAGTGGGAAGTGGTGCAGGAGAGGGTTTAGAATCAAAAGCAATGATTATGATTTCCTGCATAGTAGCCTCAGCAAGATAACTGATGCCCTTAAAAGAGATAAGGTCAGGGGGAGGAGGAAAGAGAGTATTAATCTCGTGTCTTCGGTGATGAAGATAAATTTGGTGAATGAAATCACCTTTAGGCAAGAGAACTGAAGCTCTGCTAGTATCATTGATAGCTTCTTCCTTGAGATCATAGTCCAGGTTAGGGCTTAAGTCCTCTGATAGAGTAGGTGATTGTGCAGAAGCAGTTGGTTTAGTATATATGGGAGGTGGTGGTTGGATTGGTGAAGAGGAAGGTTGAGGAACACCAGAAGTAATTTGCTCACACAGGAGTTGTAACATCTTACTTTTATCTATATTTTCTTATATTATAGTATATACAATGTCCAATTAGATCATATTAAGAACTTAATGATAAGTGAACCCTTTTCGAACCCGTCCAAAAAACTCACTTTGATGTATATGACACCCGGATCTTTGCGAAACAAAGGACACAAAAACTGGAAAAATTTAAAAACAGTAAGAAGAAAGACACACAAAGAAGAGAATGAACAAGAAAGCACACAAGATATGTTGGTCTAGGTGAATTAGAACCCAAGAGAACCGGTCTCTTGAACCCTAGTTCCGGTGATGCCACAAGGAAGGACCAATTCCTTGATAAGTCATAGTATTCTCTCTAGCACTCAAAGAACGCAAGAGAAAACTCACAAAAGTCTGAAACTTTAATCATTCAAATCTTCAAAAACGTACATGAAAGTTAGCCTTAAGTAGGCAAGGTAAAATCTAACCTAATAAGCCTAGGAACCCTAATTAATTTGGACTTAAGTGATCCTAATAGGATTAGGAGACTTTAGGCCCAAACAACACTCCTATTGGACCTAGGAAACTAGTAAAATAAAATAACGAAAATTCATAAGAAAATAATAAAAATAACGTTTAAGCCCTTATAAATATGCCACCATATTAATGAAGTCACATGTTTGGCACATGACATGTTTATTTACAAGGTGGGCTATCAAAAAGACTACTAATTAACTAATTGGGCTTTATTAATTAACAAAGTTCAGCCTATAATTAATAAAAATGAAATTAATACTAATTAAGCCCAATAATGCTTAAGTCACATGCTATTTTAGTGAAGCACATGATCTTTTAAGTAATCTCTTCCAATGGGCTTCTCTTGGGCTTGAATCTTTCCAAGTGATAAGGCCTCCTACCATGCTCCTGAATTTGTCCAAGCCATCCTCTATCATTCCCTCCCTCTTCGAAAAGATTCGTCCTCGAATCTCCAATCTACATGGAAAGAAAGGGAATGATTAAACGTATCAAATAAATTATATGGAGTATACTTACCTTTCAAGCTTGATTGATGCATCTGTACTTTATTCCTTGCATGAATGTGAAGGAAAACATTCAACCTTAGCTTTTTGAACTAGAACATTGTTCCAATATCAGAAACCTTCACACCTTTAATTTGAATTTCATAAGACCTATCTTCAAGCATTGGTGGATAACAAATTGAACTTTTCTTCATAGCATATACACCAATGACCTGCAGTAAATAGCTAGACACAAACTCGACACAAGAATACTTAAATGGGACTAAAATGTTAAGGGACACATAGGGAAACAAATAGGGACAAAATGGCACACAAGAAGACTCAATTAAAACCAAAGGATTAGAAAAACTAAGGAAGACAAAATCTGGACAGATTTGAACATAATGCAATAAATGCAAAACCTGAAACGATTTTGATAACATTAATGATGCACAATGATAAAATAAAGATGGAGATGTAATGACTAAAAAGGACACACACTAACATTAATGATGAAGAAGAAGAAGAGAATGAGTTGAATGGAAAATGGAACATAAAAGACTCATGAAGGTGAAATGGGATAAACCAACAAACAACCAAAAAGACACATGACTTATGAGACACACAATAAACATAAAACATAAAACGAATAGGGACTACTTCACAAATACATAGGAAATATAAAACACTATGATGATGAGATGCAATGACATAGAAGGATAAACTAAAGAAAGAATGCACTAAAGAAACTAATGGACTCATTTTTGACTCGTGCAATTTGGACTCAAAAGAAATTGCGGACTCATGCAATAATGATGGATGACATAATTTAAAGAAATTAGAAACATAATGAGAAGGAAGAAGAAAACACAATGAAGACACATAAGAAAGATGAGATGCAGAAGGAAGGAGCTTTGTATAAACTACTTTAAACTCACCTTCACTCTCATTCTTCCTCAAACTCTCTTTTTCTTTTCTCTTTTTCCTCCTCTTTTTCACTCTTTTCTCACTTCTCTTCTCTCGTACTCTTTTTGCATTCTCTTCATTTTTCTGGACACTTTCTGTCTTACATCTCTCTTTTCTTCTCTCATTTTTCCACTTTAGCTCACTCTTCAAGTTCTCATGATTTTCACACAAATGAATACATGATAATGGTTTATAGTCTTTATCGGAAACACAAGAACAGTTTTTAACATGTCCATTAAAATCAACGCAATAAAAATCTCCAATCACCATGTCAACATGCTCAATCTCATCAGTGTAATCATAAGAACCAACTTTCAATGAAATCACATCATTAGGACTACTAGGAATTAGCATGCTACCATCCAAAGAATTTTTAATCAAATCATTAGCAACATGTAAATCATGATTCTCATATAAAAGTTGCTCACAATCAGGGTTAATCTCAACATCATGAAAATCACTTTCTAATTGTACTACATTTGCAGCACAACTAGACTCAACAAAGCTATCATTGCTAATAACATCTAGCACACTTTTCTCTTCAAGATCTAGCAAGACATCATGTTCAATCAAGTCAATGGAATTCTTATGATCAACACATTCAGATTTAATATCCAATTCAATTGATCCAACATAAGAAATATCATCAACATGATTCAACTTACTAGGACTAATACATTCTAAATCATCTACTTCAATACAAGAGGTATCATCACAAGAGATTTGAGAATTAGACATACCTTTAAGCGTAGTTAACTCTCTTGTCACAACATTTGTCAATGTAGCAACTTGTTCATCCACTTGATTGACTTTCTCTGGTTGGGAATCATATGAATCTTGAACCATGGGCACTTGTATCTCCTTAGAATGTTCAACCACACTCTTAGCTTTGGATGGCATGTATTTTTGCCTCAAGGCTGCTCTCATTTCATTCCATGTTATAATGGAAGGTTCTCCATTTGCAACTCGTCTAGTTTCCATCCATTTCCACCAAGCAGCAATCTTTTTACCCAATCGAAGGTACACACATTGTGCCTTCTCTATTTCGGAGTAGTTGCAACATTCGAAGACTTGTTCAACTTTTCTTTCCCAATCCAAGTAACCATCAGGATTGTTCTCATCATGAAATAGTGGGATCTTCAGTTTGATGTTGCTAAGAATATCCGTGTGAGTAGGAACCTTTGGATTACGCCTTGCTTTAGTTTTAGAAGGAAACTCCAGGCGATCCAATTTTGCATTCACTTCCTCAATTTGATCATTGAAAGTCCTTAATAAGACCTTAAAATCAACTTCTCCAATAACCATGCTTATAATCTGAAATGTTAGTGTAAAACAAAGAGAAAGAAATAGGGACCTCACACACTCTCTCACGTGTTTCACTCAAATAATGAAAATGTACTCGTATTTCACACTAAGTCAAGACTTTTTCAAATATGATGCAATTTCACTCTTGTCTTTTTCCACTCAAAAATTGGTTTCTTATGAGAGTGCTAAATTAAAACCACAACTTCAATAAAAAAAAAAATCAGTTTTTAAAGTAGTGGCAATCACAAAAAACCAAAGTTCAAAATTAAAGTTCTCAAAGATCTAATTTAATTAAACAATAACCAACATAAAATGAGCACAAAGGAATTGAAATTTCCAACAAGAGAAATATGAAGGAAATAGAACAAAGAAGGATGACAATTTGTAGGAAACTGATAAAGAAAGAAATCTGAAGGAAAAACAAATTATAGATATTTTAATGAGACTTGCCACCAAAGTTAATAAATTAAGTCAATTAATCCTCAAATCAAATCCAATCAAATAATTTTTTTTTTACTACCTTTTTTTTTGTTGCTGCTATATATATATATATATTTTGCAGCAATAAATCTCACTTTTTTTTTCAGATTTTTTTTAATTTTTTTTTTCTGCTATTTTTTTTTTGTGCAGCAATCAATCTATCTTTTTTTTTTTCAGATTTTTGAACAGTAACTGTGAACAGTACTCGAAAAACAGTTTGGTGAATAGTGCATGAAACAGTGACGGGGGACAGTAATCGCGAAAAACAGCTTGGAACAGCACGATGCACAGTGACAGAAAACAGTGTTCGGTGAACAGTGAAAATGAAACAGTGCCGGCAAACGAAATAGTATGAAACAGTTCCGCCGAACAGTGAAATCCGTACAGTATGAACAGTGACCAAAGCTTGATTTGCAAACCAAAGCTCTGATGCCAAATGATAAGTAAACCCTTTTGGAACCTGTCCAAAAAACTCACTTTGATGTATATGACACCTAGATCTTTGCGAAACAAGGGACACAAAAACTGGAAAAATTGAAAAACAGTAAGAAGAAAGACACACAAAGAAGAGAATGAACAAGAAAGCACACAAGATATGTTGGTCTAGGTGAATTAGAACCCAAGAGAACCGGTCTCTTGAACCCTAGTTCCGGTGATGCCACAAGGAAGGACCAATTCCTTGATAAGTCATAGTATTCTCTCTAGCACTCAAAGAACGCAAGAGAAAACTCACAAAAGTCTGAAACTTTAATCATTCAAATCTTCAAAAACGTACATGAAAGTTAGCCTTAAGTAGGCAAGGTAAAATCTAACCTAATAAGCCTAGAAACGCTAATTAATTTGGACTTAAGTGATCCTAATAGGATTAGGAGACTTTAGGCCCAAACAACACTCCTATTGGACCTAGGAAACTAGTAAAATAAAATAACAAAAATTCATAAGAAAATAATAAAAATAATGTTTAAGCCCTTATAAATATGCCACCACATTAATGAAGTCACATGTTTGGCACATGACATGTTTATTTACAAGGTGGGCCATCAAAAAGACTACTAATTAACTAATTGGGCTTTATTAATTAACAAAGTTCAGCCTATAATTAATCAAAATGAAATTAATACTAATTAAGCTCAATAATGCTTAAGTCACATGCTATTTTAGTGAAGCACATGATCTTTTAAGTAATCTCTTCCAATGGGCTTCTGTTAATTAATAAAAATGAAATTAATACTAATTAAGCTCAATAATGCTTAAGTCACATGCTATTTTAGTGAAGCACATGATCTTTTAAGTAATTTCTTCCAATGGGCTTCTCTTGGGCTTGAATCTTTTCAAGTGATAAGGCCTCCTACCATGCTCCTGAATTTGTCCAAGCCATCCTCTATCACTTAAACCATTAATAGACCAAAAATATTTAAATAAAAAAAAACTTGGTACTATTCATTTGGTTCTCAAGTTTTCTGGACGAATCTTGAAAAATCATGACTTAATCCAAAAAAATCGTATCAATGTGGTTCAAGTATCTAAATGAAGCTAGAAACATGATATACAAGATAAAAATATGAAAATTCCCTTTAACCTGAAAATTCATACAGTTTATTACTCAAACTTATATTGTCCAAATGGTCATTTCTCTTTTTTTTCAGGATTTTGGCCGTATATTTAAAAATTCACATCCAACTTTGTACTAAGACAAATCATATATTCTATATGCCATTAGAAAGATATATATGTCTACTTACCTTCATATTTTTCTTACATATTTATTTACTCTAGACAAGGCACAACATCAATTTGAATTACTAGGGATCAGAAAATCACTTTTTCCAGAATAGTCTTTGAAAAACTTATATATCTCTCATTGTACAGCTCCAATTGAACTTAAACCAATGGTATATTAACCTCAAAAGATAAATATTTTCATAAATGTAAGCCATTAAATTTTTGAAGCTCTGTACGATTTTATATCACTTTTCAAAAAGAAGTAATATATTAAGTAAAATTCACAGCCTTCATATCACTGTCCAGTTTTGATCCTGAATTTTAAAATTACACTATAAATCGCACATATATCCAAATTTGTGTTCTTTAGCTCATTGGAAAGCTTGTTCTCTCTAGTTTCAGGGAATATATAACACTTGACTTACTTTTCCTGTTTCAGTCAAACAATGTTAACTTTACTTTCATTGCTATAAAATGAACTTCTAGCAATATAATATGGCAAAGTAGACTTCATAACAAACTCACATGATCATTCCATGTTTCAAATCTATGCCAAACATTTCATAATGCTCATAGGGACATAATAGCACAATGGCACAGATCTAAAAGCATATACATGATTTTATACATAATTTCAAAATATACACTTATAGCTTGAAAACACCATCAAGCATCATTCTCTTCTTTATTCTCCTTGCCTTTTCTTTGGACTCCTTTGCCATAGCATGTGCCTATCATTTGGGATACTTGAGGAGGTGGGATTGGGGGACAATCTCAGTAGCAAGTTACATTCCATGCAATTATGTCAATCATGTCAAATAAACTCACATTTGATCACATATAATCACATTTAAATATAAATTGCCACATTGACCATAAAAATTTCGAAAGCATAATGGCTTAGAAAATGAACATCCAAGGGAATAAAACCCCTCATTTTACAGCCAAGACCAATCAAAGAAATCACAATTTCAATATGGCAACACAATTTAATCATAGAAAGACAATGAAAGAACATAAAGCAAGAATATAAAACTTAACTAACTTTGATGCTTGCACTTGGCTTTTCTCTTTAAACTAAAGCTTCCTTTAGTTTTCCCAAGCTTCCTCAAGTCCCTAAATATCATTAAACACATGCTCAGGCCACTGATTTCATGGCTAATTACAAAAAGCTCTCATAAAACTCTTGAAACCCTTAAATTCTCAAACTCTTTATCTTGAGCTCTATCTTCGAGCCAACCCTTGTCTTTAAGGTCTTTCATCATGGGAAATTCATTTTTTCCATCAAATTAATGAAATTCCAACCTTAAGAACTCAAATGACCTGGCCAAAAATCTACTCCAAAGGAAAAAGAATGGTTCTTTCACAAATTTGTTTAAAACATACCATACTTGTTTCCTTTAGAAAAATCTCATGCTTTCTCTAAACTTTATTGCATAAAACCACTTCCTTTCTTAAATCCATATCCAAACTGAAACTAAACAACAAGAGGGAAGGAGGAAAACTCAAAGAAATAGCCATAAACTACTTAGGAACTTGAAAGAAAATCACTTAGAATTAAAAGGAGAATTCTTGCCTTTTTCTTGAATTTTTTTTCTTCTTTTCTTTATTCCTTTTCTCCTTCCCGTTATTTCCTTCTCCTTTGGTGGTTTGCAACTGCCTCTCCTTCCTTTCCCTATGCTAGAGTCAGTCAAGAAGGGAGAGTATAAATAAATAACAAGAATCCGCCAATTGATGCCATGTGTCCATTCTTGAATCTTCATTGAAAAGTTAAGAAAATGTGAGAAAATATTAAAGTAATCTCAATATCCCCATGTGCAGCTTAGGTCACGAAATTGAGCAGCTTTTTTGTCCATAAATTTCAGATTTTTACTTATTCAGATATATCCTGAACCGATCTAGACAAATAAAGCTACTTAACAGTATATTTTACTATTATTGGGACACATGTTTTAACTATATTGGGATATAAAATTATCACAATATAATTATCCCAATTGGTCCAAATATAAAACCCACACATTTTTCTTGAATGAATACTGCCTCTTCCTGTAGTCCAAACTGACCTTTATCAGGTAAGATATTAATATTAAATCATAATTACCCAATAAATATTATTTTGATCTAAATAAATTTCATACTATATTCCATTGATCTTAGCTCGTTAAGAGCTTCATTTGGACTATAATTTTTCATATTTTCAAAAATGCCCTTGACCCGGACAAATTTATAATTTTTAAAACTTTCGGGTCATTAGGTGTAATTGTTGCCAAAATATTTGACTTCTCTACCCCACGCGAATTATTATCTGCTTAGGGGCAAAATTGTCAATTCCATAATTATTAGGGCCAAAAATTTAATTTCTCATTTTTCTGTCCAATTGAGAAAAATAACCTCTTTGCCTTATTTCACGCAAAATGGTGTTTGCCCGTTTTTATAAATTTTCTATGCATTTTTAGTTTTCTAACATTTTAGGGATGTTACAGGAGTTTCACTTCTTGGGTGAGACTTTCAAATTTAGTCTCAAAATTCTCCTGAATGTCAGCAATAAGATATCCAAGATGGATCACATTTACTCTATGTTCTTTCCTGGTGGCCATTGCAATATGGAACAGGTTTTTGTGGAGTATAGGAATGTCTGATGGTGTGGGAAGATCAGTAGCCGGGATTTCATCTGGTTTTCTTGGAGTAAGGGTAGGTGTATGAGGCTCAGGTTGAAAGGGTTGAGGTGGTTCAGAGGGTGAAGATGGAGAGGAACTGGAATCACCAACTGAAGGACTCTTTGAGGCAGATGTGGGCTCAGAACCTTCTTTAGTGTCCCTTTTCTTGTCAACCCATCTCCCATTCTCCAGACTCATTCCCATTTTCTACAAAACTTTCTCACTGAATTCTTTTGGAAGTAATGCAAGGCCTCTCTCAATATGTAGAATGTTGTGAAACTTCATAATCTTGGTTATGATATGCCCATATGGTAGCTGAGAGTCTTGTCTGTAGGTTCTTGTTTTCCACATCCTCTACAAGATGATGTCCACCACATTTACTAGTTTTCCATTTATCAGTAACATCATGACTTGAAATTCCCCTCTTGAAAGGTAATTGAAGCCCCCACTCTTGTTGAAGAACATTCGTGAGACAATGTAGTGAAGAATCTTGTTCTCAACACTCAGGAGAGTTGGGGCTATTTTTCCTTCAGAAGGCACATTTTGCCTTTGCCTAAGCAACCTTGATACAATTGTGTTCCATTTGTAATTGGCTTCTCCCTTAGTGTCTTCATTAACAACTTCATTTTTAGCAGGATACTTTAAGGTCTCAATGTTCACCCTTATTCCTCTAGTAGGCAAACTTAGAATTTCACACAACAAGTCAGGGTGCAAGGCAATCCATCTCTTCCTCAATCTTACTTCATACACCTTTGTGTCATGGTTAATTTTCAAACAATTATACCAAGCACGTATAACCTCCCCATCATAATCTTCCTTCAATTCTATCAGTCCCCTATAGTTCTCTAACAGCCTAGCAGAATCAAATCTGTTTCTTACAAGAAATTCTTCTATTCTCACAAAATGAGGCTTGACTTCCTTACGCTTTTTGAAATCATTCTCATATGATTCTTTTAAAATCCTTATACCAACAGCTTATCTGTAATTTAAGCTCCCTCAGATTCAGTAGCAGAAGAACTTACATGTGCGTTAGCCTGAGGTACTTATTCAGGAATTTCCTTTAGCTTTGGTGTTCTGGGCTTCTTTGTTGAAATACTCGGCCCAGCTTCAGCTTTTCTCTTCCTTTCACTGGTGATTTTGAGGCATATTTTGACTTCACGTTACGCTGTGGACATTACCCTTGATTGTCACCCTTAGTCTTTGCTATATTAGTGATTCCAGATGATTTGGGAAGGTAAAAGAGGTTTAGAATTGGCCGAAAGGAGTTTTGAGAGTAGGAAATTGAATGGGTTTTTGGAGATTTTGGAAAGTTTGAGGAGTGCGATTAGAGGTTTTCAGGATAGGGTTAGGTTTTTCGCATAAAGTTCTATTGAAAATCAGAGGATCCTTTATATAGTCTCAAGGTTATGTGCATAACCTATGGAGGTTATGCGAATAACAAGCTTTATAAATAGTAAACAAGGCTGTAGTTTGCTAGGTTATATGGATAAGGTCCTTAGGTTGTCCGTATAACCAACTTGAGACAGGGGGAGAGAAGAGAAGTTATCTGGACAAGCATACCATGTTATCATGAGAAGTGGTTTAACAAAAGGCACACAAAATGTTGGCAGACAATAGGTTATCTGGATAACCTTCTCCCCTTACACGAATAACGTTCTCACTTTAGGAACTTCTTCTCTAGAAGTAATGTTATGTGTATAGGGTAGGCAGGTTATCCTGAAATCGAATCACATAATACAAATACAAAGGAGCAAACAAAGTAACTTATATGCATAAGGTAGAGACCTTATCCAAATATTGAGTTCCTCAGAGGCTTCGAGGTTCATAAAAGGTCTCATTTTCATGAAAATATTTATACCTTATGCGAATAACCTCAAATACAAAGACTATGCACACTAGAAAATCAACACAATTTCAACATAAGGCTATGGGATTATGCGGATAACCAATTTTGAAAAGCTCATAAACACTTACAGATAGCCGTGTTATTCCCTTAAGCCTCTTTTTTTCATCATAACTTCATTCTTATGTACAAGATACTTCATTTCATCAAATTTTGATTATTTCAAGTCAAGAAGTACCTGCAAAACAAACTTCTAGATACTCCGATACTTAAGTTAATATTGTTATTGATTGAATTATAACCTTAAGAAGAATTTCATAGAACACTTATAACTCATTGGGATTTACAATACCCAATTCTCTTCTAATTTTTCCATGTCTATCTTCTGCAAGTGGCTTTGTTAGGATGTCAGTAAGATGATCTTCAGCAGGAACAAACTCTAACTTGAAATCACCTTTCAACATATGATCTCTTATGAAGTGATGTCTAACTTCGATGTATTTTATCCTTGAATGCATAATAGGATTCTTTGAGATGTTGATATCACTTTGATTATCACACCTTATTGAAATCTCCTTTATCTTAATCTCAAGGTCTTCTAGTTGTTGCTTCATCCAAAGAACTTGTGCACAGCAGCTCCCTGCTGCTATATACTTAGCTTCTGCTATGGCGAGTGCTACACTGTTTTGCTTTTTGCTGAACCATGGTACTAGAGAGCCTCCCAGAAATTGGCATGTTCCACTTATGCTCTTTCTATCAGTCTTAGATCTAGCAAAATCTACATCTGTATAACTTATGAGCTCTTCTCCATTGCCTTTTGGATAACAGAGTCCCATTTAAGATGTACTCAGCAAGTATATGAAAATCCTCTTTACTGCTGTTGCGGAGAACTCTTCAGGACATGATTGGAACCTAGCACACATACAGACAATAAACATGATGTCAAGCCTACTAGCAATGATAAGTGAACCCTTATGGAACCCGTCCAAAGAACTCACTTATAAGTGTATAACACCCAAATCTTTGCTAAACAAGGAGTACAAAGACTAAACAGCAAAGAAGAGAATAAAGACGCATGATAACAGAAGTAAAAGAAAGCCAAAAATAAAGAAGTAAGATGGATAGATGTTGGTCTTGAGAAATAGAACCCAAGAGAACCGGTCTCTTGAACCCTAGTTTCGGTGACGCCACAAGAATTGACCAATTCCTTGATAAGTCATAGTATTCTCTCTAACACTCAAAGAATCGCAAGAGGAAACTCACAAAAGTCTGTAATTTTAATCATTTAAATCTCAAAAACGTACATGAAAGTTAGCCTTAAATAGGCAAGGTAAAATCTAACCAAATAAGCTTAGAAACCCTAATTAATTTGGGTTTAAGTAATCCTAATATTATTTGGAGACTTTAGGCCCAAACAACACTCCTATTGGATCTAGGAAACTAATAAAATAAAATTCTAAAATAAAATAACGAAAATTTATAAGAAAATAATAAAATAAGACCTAAGCCCTTATAAACATGCCACCACATTAATGAAATCACATGTTTGGCACATGATATGCTTATTTACAAGGTGGGCTATCAAAAAGACTACTAATTAACTAATTGGGCTTTATTAATTACAAAGTTCAGCCCATAATTAATAAAAATGAAATTAATACTAATTAAGCCCAATAATGATTAAGTCACTTACTATTTTAATAAAGCACATGATCTTTTAAGTAATCTCTTCCAATGGGCTTCTTTTGGGCTTGAATCTTTCCAAGTGATAAGGCCTCCTACCATTTTCCTGAATTTGTCCAAGCCATCCTCTATCAAGCAATTAAACACAGCAGGAACCAATCATCCTCCTATATTGAGTTATATCAAAGAGTTTTCCTTTTTCAACCATGTCAAGCTAACTACAAAGGCCATAGGAGTTCCCATAGACTTGAGATATTTTGATTGATTGAGAAAAATGTCATCATCACATTGTTTGATTTGCAATCCAAGGAAAAAGTTCAGCTCACCCATCATTGACATTTCAAACTCACTCTGCATTAACTCAGAAAAATTCTTGCACAAAAGTAGCACCAAATATAATGTCATCAATATAAATTTGTACAATAAGTAAATATTTAATTTCTCTTTTAGCAAATAAGGTTATATCAACTTTTCCTCTTTTAAATCCTTTTTCAATCAGAAAATTACTCAGTCTTTCATACCATGCTCTAGGAGTCTGTTTCAACCCATATAGAGCTTTCTTTAGTTTATATACATGATTTGGTTTAGATGAGTCCACAAAACTTAAAGGTTGATCAATATAAACCTCTTCCATGATATACCTATTCTGAAAAGCACTTTTCACATCCATTTGATACAACACAATATCTTTTGTACATGATAAGTGAACCCTTTTGGAACCCGTCCAAAGAACTCACTTTGATGTATATGACACCCGGATCTTTGCGAAACAAGGGACACAGACTGGAAAATTGAAAAACAGTAAGAACAAAGACACACAAAGAAGAGAATGAACAAGAAAGCACACAAGATATGTTGATCTAGGTGAATTAGAACCCAAGAGAACCGGTCTCTTGAACCCTAGTTCCGGTGACGCCACAAGGATTGACCAATTCCTTGATAAGTCATAGTATTCTCTCTAGCACTCAAAGAATCACAAGAGGAAACTCACAAAAATCTGAAACTTTAATCCTTCAAATCTGAAAAACGCATATAAAAGTTAGCCTTAAGTAGGCAAGGTAAAATCTAACCTAATAAGTTTAGAAACCCTAATTAATTTGGGCTTAAGTAATCCTAATAGGATTAGGAGACTTTAGGCCCAAATAACAATCCTATTAGAACTAGGAAACTATTAAAATAAATCCCTAAAAATAAAATAACAAAAATTCATAAGAAAATAATAAAAATAAATCTCAGCCCTTATAAGCATGCCACCACATTAATGAAGTCACATGTTTGGCACATGACATGCTTATTTACAATGTGGGCTATCAAAATGACTACTAATTAACTAATTGGGCTTTATTAATTAGCAAAGTTCAGCCCTATAATTAATAAAAACGAAATTAATACTAATTAGGCCCATTAATCCTCAAGTCACATGCTCTTTAAGAAAGCCACATTTTGGGCTTAAATCTGAACTTCTATATATGATAACATAACCATGCCATTGTTGTGCTCTTGGGCTTCAAATTCAGTTAAGTGCAAAGGCTTCATCTCAAGTTGCTTGTTGATCACACCACTCAAGGCCTCTTTCATTGCCTTAGCTCTTGATCTCGTCATTGGGCCTCCCATGCCTTGTAATGGATCAACTGTCTTCCACTTTTGGATTACATGTTCAGCCTCCTTTTCTCTAATGTCCTGAGCTTGCTCCATGCTTGCATCATTCAGTTCAACCTCCATTTCTCTAATGTCCTGAGCTTGCTCCATGCTTGCATCAGTACAAACATAGGCTAAGAGAATCCTTATTACTTCCAGTCTCGCAACTAGAGCAAAAGTTTCCTCATAATCAATGCCTTCTTCCTGATTATCTTTTAGCCACTAATCTAGCTTTATTCCTTACTATTGTTCCTGATTCATCAAGTTTGTTCTTAAACACCCATTTGATTCCAATAATAGGATGGTTTTTAGGCTTAGGCACTAAATCACAAACTTGACTTCTTTCAAACTGATTAAGTTCTTTTTGTATAGCTAAAACCTAGTATTAATCAGTTAAAGCCTCTTCAGTACATTTATTCACTTGATCCCTACATTGTCTTCGAATTTTAACTTTCTCTTGAACATCTCCAATAATTTGATCAACTGGATAATTCCTTTTATAGCTCCAAGCTCTAAAAAGTTCTTGAGATATTTTCTCATTTATTTCACATTCATTATCTTTTTCCTTGATATCTTCCTCTACATCAGCATATTCAGTTATTTTAGGGGGTTCAGTTTTATTTTCTTCAGACATATTCAAATTTTTGAAACTGGAATTAAATCATCCTCATTTTTAGTATGCTTAGACAGAGTTTCATTTTCAAGAAAGACCACATGCACATATTCTTCAATAGTTCCAGGCTTCTTGTTGAACACCCTATATGCTATACTTCAAATTGAGTAGCCATGAAATATATCTTCATCTGATTTGGCATCAAACTTACCTAGATTATCTTTGTTGTTGTTGTGGACATAGCAGGTGCATTCAAAGACATGAAGATGAGAGAGATTGGGCTTCTTTCCTTTGTACAATTCATCAAGTAGCATGTTGTGCTTACTGCATCAGCCTAAAATAGTTTAGGAATCCTTTTTCATTCAGCATTGCATGAACCATCTCCTCCAACACCCTATTCTTTCTCTCTACAACTTCATTTCGTTGAGGTATTCTTGGGGCTAAGAAGTTGTGCTCCACTCCATTTACTGTCAGCAAATTTTGCATTCTCAAATCCTCCACCATGATCTGTTCTAATACATACCATAGATCAACCTTTCTCATTTTGGATTTTCTTGACTAATACCAGAAAAGCATCATATGTTTCATCTTTAGAAGAAAGAAATAAAGTCCAAGTGAACTTAGAATAAACATCTACCACAACAAGTACATACAAGTTTCCACCAATACTTTTAGGACGATTAGGACCTATCAAATCTATGTGAAGTAATGGTAGAGGTCTTGTTGTAGAAACAATGTTTTTGGTATCGAATGAAGACTTTGTTTGTTTCCCTTTAAGGCAACCATCACATTCTCTATCCTTTTCAAACTTAATGTTGGGTAGAGCAAGCATATAAGTTCATTTTTAATGAGTTTATTCAATTGATGCATGCTAACATGTGCTAGTCTCCTATGTCATAGCCAACTATCATCATTTTCACTTATTAAGCATATATAGTCTAGAGAAGGTAATTCATCTAAATCAATAGTATAATAGTATAACAGTTACCATCTCTTTCTGCCTTGAGAATCACTTTGCGATCACTCTTTTTGATGACAAGGCAGTAGTTGGAATCAAATTCTCCACCATGATGATAGAGTACGATTGAGGCATGAAGCATTTGAAGTCCTTGGATATGGCAATGAGCTTGGAAAGAGCGCCCAACTATTTGAATCTAGCTACAACCTGAAAAAAAAAAAAAGAGTTAGAAAGTATGGAAAATACTTTCAATCATATAAGCTAATGGTCCAAGCCCAAAAGAAGCCCATTGTGGAGATATAACTTCAAGACAACGTGTGATTCTCATGTGACCATTAAAAGTGACGTTTTTAATAAGTTTTATTAGGATTATTTTAGTCAATTTGTTTCCTTTTCTGATAAGTGAACCCTTATGGAACCCGTCCAAAGAACCCACTTTGATATGTAAGACACTCAGATCGTTGCAATTTCAAGGAACACAAAAACTGAGAAATAGAAACAATAAGAAGAAAACACAAAAGATATGTTGGTCTCAGTGAATTAGAACCCAAGAGAACCGGTCTCTTGAACCCTAGTTCCGGTGACGCCACAAGGATTGACCAATTCCTTGATAAGTCATAGTATTCTCTCTAGCACTCAAAGAATCGCAAGAGGAAACTTACAAAGTCTGAAACTTTAATCATTCAAATCTTTTTAAAAACGTACATGAAAGTTAACCTTAAATAGGCAAGGTAAAATCTAACCTAATAAGCCTAGAAACCCTAATTAATTTGGGTTCAAGTAATCCTAATATGATTAGGAGACTTTGGGCTCAAATAACACCCCTATTGGACCTAGAAAACTAATAAAATAAAATCCTAAAATAAAATAACGAAAATTCATAAGAAAATAATAAAAATAAGACCTAAGCCCTTATAAACATGCCACCACATTAATGAAGTCACATGTTTAGCACATGACATGTTTATTTACAAGATGGGCTATCAAAAAGACTACTGATTAACTAATTGGGTTTTATTAATTAACAAAGTTCAGCCCATAATTAATAAAAACGAAATTAATACTAATTAAGCCCAATAATGCTTAAGTCACATGCTATTTTAATGAAGCACATGATCTTTTAAGTAATCTCTTTCAATGGGCTTCTCTTGGGCTTGAATCTTTCTAAGTGATAAGATCTCCTACCATGCTCCTGAATTTGTCTAAGCCATCCTCTATCATTTTCAATAAAAGGCAAATAATGATCTGATTTGCTTTGCTTTATGCATTTAAGAGGAGCCAACCTTTTCAAATTCAAAATTAGAATAAAATGTCCTTTTTGCTTAGTGTTTCCTTTTTGTATTAATTAGCATTAATAAGGATAGGTTTGTAGGCTGAACTAGAGTTAGTTTGTGGGTTAATATTTGCCTATAAATAGGCACCTCTTGTACTTTTGCAAACACAACATGAATGAATGAATTTCTTTTCAGCAACTTTGTTGTTGTTCAGTGAGTTCTTTCTTGCTTATCCTTGAGTGCCAGAAAGAATAACGACTTATCAAGGAGTGGTGATCCTTGTGGCGTCCTGGAGTTAGGATTCAAGAGACGGGTTCTCTTGGAGTCTACTTCCTTCGACCAACATTTTGTTCAGTCTTCTTATTTCATTGTGTCTATTTTCTTTAGTTTTTGTTCATTGTTGTTCTTCATTGTTCTTGTGCTCAATTCATCTTTCCTTGAGTTGCACGATCCTTATATCAAAGAAGGCTCTTAGGACAGGTTCCTAACGTGTCTCCCATCACATGATCTGTTCTAATACATACCATAGAGCAACCTTTCTCATTTTGGATTTTCTTGGCTAATACCAGAAAAGCATCATATGTTTCATCTTTAGAAAAAAGAAATAAAGTCCAAGTGAACTTAGAATAAACATCTACCACAACAAGTACATACAAGTTTCCACTAATACTTTTAGTATGATTAGGACCTATCAAATCTATGTGAAGTAATTGTAGAGGTCTTGTTGTAGAAACAATGTTTTTGGTATCGAATGAAGACTTTGTTTGTTTCCCTTTAAGACAACCATCACATTCTCTATCCTTTTCAAACTTAATGTTGGGTAGAGCAAGCATAAGTTCATTTTTAATGAGTTTATTCAATTGATGCATGCTAACATGTGCTAGTCTCCTATGCCACAGCCAACTATCATCATTTTCACTTATTAAGCATATATAGTATAGAGAAGGTAATTCATCTAAATTAATAGTATAACAGCATCACAGTTACCATGTCTTTCTGCCTTGAGAATCACTTTACGGTCACTCTTTCTGATGACAAGGTAATAGTTGGAATCAAACAGAACGCAATTGCCTCTATCACAGGTTTGGCTTACACTCAACAAGTTATGATTAAGTCTTATTATGAATAGGACTTCCTCAATTGATGTTTTTGGGTTTCTTCCAACAATTCAAATCCCAACTATCTAGTCAGACTGATCACCACTGAAAGTAACCTTTCCTCCTTTCTTATCTCTCACCATAATTGATGAAAGACCCAAGCGGAACTCGTCCGATTGAACCTCCAATGACTCGGAATGAACCACGGATCGTGCTAGAATCAAATAGGACACACGAAATAACAAGGAAACACAAGATAGATGAACACGTTAAACTAGAAAAATAGGATAATAATTATAAACGAAAATGATAAGAAAATAGGAAAGATATGTTGGTCAATGGGATAAGACCCTAAGAGAACCCGTCTCTTAGAACCCTAGCCTTGGGACGCCACAAAGGAAAACCACTCCTTTGATAAGTCTAAGAATTCTCTCAAGAACACAAGGGATACAAGAGAAAAACTCACAAGAAAAGAACATAAGTTCTAAAAATTCATTCTCATTAATCTGTCTATTTTAAAAGTACATAGGTGGCTCCTTATATAAAGGAATAAGGCAACCAAAACCCTAGGCTAAAATAAAAAACGAAAATTACAATGAAAATAAAGAAAATAATCAAATCTAATCAATCCTAAAGAAGATACCACAATCTAAATGAAAAAGGAAACAAAATATTCCTCAAATCAATCAAAAGGTGGTACCTTTCTTACTTTAACTAATAGAAAATTCTAGAACCTAATCTTTAAAATTTAGGAAACAATCAAAACTTAATATTCAAGACAATCTTTGACCATATGCCTTATTCTGAAAATTAAAAAAACGAAAATTCTAAATAAATTCGAATAAAGAAGACTCCTTTTTAGTTGATCACATGAGTGGCACATGATCACTTAAGTAATCTCCTCTAATTGGGCTCTCTTTGGGCTTGGATCTGTAACTTGCAAGGAAGAGAACATAATCAAGCTTTTTTTGGACTTCTTGGGCTGGATCATCTATGCCTTGCAATGGAACTATAGCCTCCTAAGCTTGATTTCCAAGTGATGAAGCTTCCTTTTTGTCCAAGGACCCTCAACATTTCATGCCTCAAGCGTACTCTATCAATAATGAACTTTTTTTTTTGTCTCCATTCATGTGTCTCGAACAAGCACTATCCACGTACCATTTGTATCTCTTTTTGACCTTGAGACATACCTGCAAAACAAGTTTCAGTTCTTTCTTTCTTCTAGGTACCCATATTTGCTTGGGTCCTTTCTTATTAGTGGAGGAATCCTTGGGAACACATTTCAACCTATTTCCATTTCCTTCCTTCCTATATATATAGGTGGAGGATATATAACCCTTCTTATTACAGAAGTGGCAAGTAGAGAAAGGGTTAGAGGAGAGAGATGCATATATGAAATAATGACTATGGTATCTATCCTTTTGATTTTTAGCAGCTGGGAATGACTATGTTCTGAGTTGTTTTAATGTTTCTAGCATGTACAAAGTTTCTCAGGTAAAGATTTTGTTTCTTAATTTTCAATTTCTCCTTGACCGCACATGAGTCATATCCCAGACCAGTTTTGTTCTGACTCACAATTTGATTTCCCAGTAATACTTTTAGCATGTCCTCACCTTTAGTGAGTTTGGTCAAAGTCCTGTGGAGATAATTATTCTTATCTCTCAACTCAATGCATGAGACACAAATAGAGGTGGACCAAGAAGAAAACTGTGAAGTAGTGCAAGATGTATGAGACTCACTTTCAAACTTGTGTTTTTTCTTTTTAGCTTGACTCAGCTGTTTAGACATTTTGAGAAACTCAGCATCATGCAGTTCATTGCAAGAAGGTTTAGAATCACTTACCTCAGAATCACTGTCACTATCAAGGTTGCAATTTTTCTCCCCCTTAGTCTCTTGAGCCATTAAGCATAGGTTAGCAATTATCATCTCCTGCTACTTCCTCTTTATCTAAACTATCTCTCCAAATGGAAGATACGAAAGCTTTTTTCTTTTTCCCTTTGTCAACCTTTTTGTCATTTCCTTGTTTCTTGCTCAGCAAAGAATATTCCCATTTGATATGCCCAGGTTTCTTATATTCATAGCATATGATGGAGTCTTTGTTTTCTTTCTTGCTGCTAGTGGCTCCATCTTTTTTTGCAAATCTTATGAATCTCTTCTTTCCATACATTTTGCCAAATTTTCTCACCAGCATGGCCATCATTTCTTCATTTAGCTCAGCATCCTCCTCTGAATCATTATCATCATTTGATTCTACTTTGAGGGCCAAACTCTTATTCTTGTCAGATGAAGTAGATTCCTTGAGAGCCTCAGCTTCCCTTCATATTCTTCAAGACTCCCAAAGAGGGCTGTGACAGATGTCATAGATTCCCCCTAACTTCCTCTATTGCAGTCACCTTTGATTGCCACTCAATGGACAAGGCTCTAAGAATTTTTCTGACTTTCTCAGACTGGGTGTACTCTTTCCAAGACTCTTAGCTGATTCACAATGAGAGTGAATCTCTTCTCCAGATCCTTGATATTCTCACCCTCTTTCATCTTGAAGTTTTCATATTCTCTAATGAACGTATTCAGTTTATTTTCTCTTATGCCGGTGGTCCCTTCATAAGTAATCTCCAAGGTGTCCCACATGCCTTTGGCTGTTGTACATTGCGATACCCTGTAGAACTTATCTTGATTGAGAGCACTAACTAGACGGTGCTTAGCTTTAAAGTTGAGAAGAACCCTTTTCCTATCTTCCTCGTTCCATTCCTCTTCAGGTTTCTCTCTGCATTTCCCATCTTCTTGTAGTTTCATCAAAATGAAATTTCCTTCTAGATGACTGACCAAATATCCAAATTAATAGATTGAAGGTAGATCTGCATCCTCATCTTCACCCATAATATTCTCTACTGAAACCAAGAGGTCTGTTGGTGTTGTTTCCTTCTAGAAGAATGCCTTCACCAAAGCTAGCCATGTCTTCTCTCGGATTGTTAGATCCTTTAACTGGGAGTTCAAGCTTTGATACCACTTGTTAGTTCAGCTGGCTTCCTAAAAGAGGAGTGAATTGGGAAGATTGAAATTTTTCTGCAAAAATGAAATATAATAGTGGTACTAAAAGATTATTGAAAATAGAGTATAAGAAATAAAGAGCAAAGGGAAGAGAAATTAATAGTTTATCCTGATTCGATTTATTCCTCTTGACCTATGTCTAATCCTCAAGCTATTACTTGGGATTTCTTCACTATCTCTTGCAAGATTTGAATGAGTCTTGCAATGACTGTAGTACAATACCAGCCTGAATTTTGAACTGAAACAAGTTCTCTCACTCTTCTCACTCAAGAGTAACACTATCTCCATTAGTGTAATCTCACACTAAACACTCTCTACAAATATGAAGATATTTAAAAAATGAAAACTTTCTTAAAAGAGTAGATATGAAAGTTAAGATACAATGAATGAGCTAAATAGAGGTAGGTAAGCTTTGAATGAATCAGAAACTAAATCAGCAGAGTTTTAGCGTATTTATTGTTTTTTTCATTACCTAAGAACTTAAATAAGGTCCTATTTATAGTTTTGGGGCATAATTATCCACTGCAAACAAAGATTAATTGTTACTCTCAGCAAAATAGTCGTTCACCTACCGCATTAAATACATCTGACAGAGGTTATGCAGATAACTTGCTTGGGTTATGCGAATAACGAGTAGCTGTTTGCCTTTGTTTTCAACATAGAATGTTCATTATGTAGATAACCTAGTTAGGTTATGCGGATACCGTGCTACCCAGAATGACTAAGTTTTAGCTCAAACTTATTTTCATGAAAACTCACTCAAGTTATTAGGATAACATTAAGTTTTTCTCAAATTGAGTTTTTGTAAAACTTAGGTTATTAAGATAACCTCCCAAGATTATACGGATAACTTGTTTACCTGAGGAAAGTTTAAGTATTCTGAAATATAGGTTATGTGGATAACCTCTCTTAGTTATACGGATAACCTGTTTACCCGAGGAGTCCAAGTACTCTGTTATACGCATTATACAGATAACCTTCCTAGGTTATACAAATAACAGGCTGCACAGTACCACTTGTTTTCACTGTTCACTCCGTTATACGAATAAGGTGCCTACCTTATCAAGATAACCTCTTGAGAACTTAGTCTTCAAGCTATATTATGTGGATAACCTCAATTCCTTTTCATGAAATTGAAGAATAGACTTTGGAAAAACTTTGAGATTGAGTCTTTATCCCTATAACCTTCAATGGTTATGCTAATAAGGTAAAATATTTTCTTAAAAATAGGGTAAACGCTTACAAACATCTTTGAAATTAAGATCTTATCCCCATAAGCTAAAACATGTTCATGAAAACCAATTGAATTCTTAGAATCATTTTGAAATTAAAGTTTTATCCTCATAAAATACTTCTTTTCATGAAGACTATTTTTAAATCATGAGCTAATAATTAATCATTCAATTAGTCATCTCATTATTGAAATTCAAAATTCAACTATCTTCTTTTACAGATAATTTTCTTAAATATGTGAAATAGTTCTTCAATTAATAGGAAACTCTAACTTTGTTCTTCATTTCACTTGTGTTCCTTTAATATTAGACCTTCCAAGCTCATTTATTTTAGAATCATTAAAACATCTGAATTAACATGATAGAGTACGATTGAGGCATGAAGCATTTGGAGTCCTTGGACATGGTAATGAGCTCGGAAAGAGCATGAAGCCCAACTATTTGAATCAAGCTGCAGCCCTAAAAAAAAGAGCTAAAAATTATGAAAAATGATTCCAATCATATAGGCTACTGGTCCAAGCGCAAAAGAAGCCCATTTAGGAGATATAACTTGAAGACAATGTGTGCTTCTCATGTGACCATTAACAGTGACGTTTTTAATAAGTTTTATTAGGATTATTTTAGTCAATTTGTTTCCTTTTAAATAAAACACAAATAATGATCTAATTTGCTTTCCTTTATGCATTTAAGAGGAGCCAACCTTTTCAAATTCAAAATTAGAATAAAATGTCCTTTTTGCTTAGTGTTTCCTTTTTGTATTAATTAGCATTAATAAGGATAGGTTTGTAGGCTGAACTAGAGTTAGTTTGTGGGTTAATATTTGCCTATAAATAGGCACCTCTTGTACTTTTGCAAACACAACATGAATGAATGAATTTCTTTTCAGCAACTTTGTTGTTGTTCAGTGAGTTCTTTCTTGCTTATCCTTGAGTGCCAGAAAGAATAAGGACTTATCAAGGAGTGGTGATCCTTGTGGCGTCCTGGAGTTAGGATTCAAGATACGGGTTCTCTTGGAGTCTATTTCCTTCGACCAACATTTTGTTCTGTCTTCTTATTTCATCGTGTCTATTTTCTTTAGTTTTTGTTCTGATGGGAGACACGTTAAGAACCTGTCCTAAGAGCCTTCTTTGAGTTAAGGATCGTGCAACTCAAGGAAAGATGAATTGAACACAAGAACAACGAAGAACAATATTGAACAAAACTGAAAAATAGAAACGATGAAAATAAGAAAACTGAAACAAAATGTTGGTCGAAGGAAATAGACTCCAAGAGAACCCGTCTCTTGGATCCTAACTCTGGGACGCCACAAGGATCACCACTCCTTGATAAGTCCTCATTCTTTCTGGCACTCAAGGATGAGCAAGAAAGAACTCACTGAACAACAACAAAGTTGCTGAAAAGAAATTCATTCATTCATATTGTGTTTGCAAAAGTACAAGAGGTGCCTATTTATAGGCAAATATTAACCCACAAACTAACTCTAGTTCAGCCTACAAACCTATCCTTATTAATGCTAATTAATACAAAAAGGAAACACTAAGCAAAAAGGAGCATTTAATTCTAATTTTGAATTTGAAAAGGTTGGCTCCTCTTAAATGCATAAAGCAAAGCAAAGCAAATCAGATCATTATTTGCCTTTTATTGAAAAGGAAACAAATTGGCTAAAATAATTCTAATAAAACTTATTAAAAACGTCACTTTTAATGGTCACATGAGAAGCACATTGTCTTCAAGTTATATCTCCCAAATGTCCTTCTTTTGGGCTACAGCTTGATTCAAATAGTTGGGCTTCATGCTCTTTCCGAGCTCATTGCCATGTCCAAGGACTCCAAATGCTTCATGCCTCAATCATACTCTATCATTTGAAGCAAAAGCCAAAATTTGGTGGGAACGATTTGAAAGAAAGCACCTTCGTGAAGAGAAACAGTTTGATACTTGGAATAGCATGAAGCTCATTTTGAAGCAAAAGTATGCACCACACTACTACTTCTATGAGTATCTTCCAACTCGTAGAAAGGAGCAAACTTCTAAGGTACAAATTTCAGTTCCAAGTTCTAGTGATTCTCATTTGGAGCAAAAAGATCCAATGGAAGAGATATTTTCCTTAACATCTACAATAGTTGTTGAACCAAGAGAATCAACTACTCTTGAAGGTACCTCTAATTCTCAAAATCCTTAACATCACGATGATAATGTTTCTTATGAATTAGAGTATGATGTTCTTGAGAATCTTAAGGAGGAAAATGTTGATGATATTCTTGATGGGATTGATCATGATCATTTACCACCATTAGTGGAGACAACTGTTGTAGATGTTACTACTGATAAGGCGATAGAGAATATTGTTGATATTGGTGTGCTTGTTTCCAGTAGTACTCACATTGTTAAGCCATTAGAAATTAGTTTTCATGTGTGTGATGAAGTGAAGCATGTTGATATGGTGTTTGGGCATCCATGGTTATTTCATGATAGTTGTTCTTTTGAAGCAAAGAAAGCCCATGAAACATGTTGTATTCAATTCTATGAAAATACACAATTAAGATCTTATCCCCATAAGCTAAAACATGTTCATGAAAACCAATTGAATTCTTAGAATCATTTTGAAGTTAAAGTTTTATGCTCATAAAATACTTCTTTTCATGAAGACTATTTTTAAATCATGAGCTAATAATTAATCATTCAATTAGTCATCTCATTATTGAAATTCAAAATTCAACTATCTTCTTTTACAGATAATTTTCTTAAATATGTGAAATAGTTCTTCAATTAACAGGAAACTCTAACTTTGTTCTTCATTTCACTTGTGTTCCTTTAATATTAGATCTTCCAAGCTCATTTATTTTAGAATCATTAAAACATCTGAATTAACACCTTCAACTACCTTAATTTCACTTCAGTAACCAAGGGCAACTCAAACAAGTATAAAGTTTCAAAAGACATTTTTACATGCTCAAGTATAAATGAAATAACGCAATACATATAATATGCAATGGAACCTACAACGATCGCGGCTAATGACTCTCTTTCCCTTGGACCACCTAATTGGTAGGGAATTAGAGAAAGTGCATGGTCATATAAGTCTCCTGGCCAAAAGATAAAATGTAGTGGCAATGACATAACACATTTCACCACTTCGACACAAGGTCTCATGTGCCATTTAGTGGATCGGAATATCAAGTGATATTCAACGACATCATCACTAACCAAGCTATGCTCAATCATGCATAATTACCAGTGATAATGCCAAAATGCCATGCGTTAATGTTATTTCAATCTATAAATTATTATGCTAGCATAGTATCATCATGCTTTCCCATAATCATACTTGTACACATTACCATTATATAGCATATATATATATAAAGAGGAAAGAAAGTACCAATGTTTTACTAGTCATGCCAACATGCATATCATGATAGGAAAAGTTTCAAATGTATATAAGTTGTTAGCAAGAGTTACACCCTAGTTACTTCAAGTTGCTGAAACTCTCACAATACACACATAAGAGGGGTCCAATCCAAAAGATTGAGGCCTCTCAAAGCCTAGAGAACATGTCATCCATGCTAGACTTTGGAAACCTAGTAAAGCCACCTAAAATCCAAATTCACTATTTAGATGAGCCCGAAACTGTTTTTTAAAAACTAAATTCGCAACCTAAATTCGCGATTTCACCGTGATGAAATCCTAATTTGAGGCTACAATTGGTGAAATTAGGATACATACCTTTTTCCCAATTCTTGTTGCCAAATCACGATTTCAAGGGTACAAAATCCTGATTTTGCACTAGGATATTAACTTCTACTTCTGAACCCCATATCTTTAACTACAGACCTTAAAAAATTGCAAATATGAACTCTATGGAAAGCTTGAGAAGTGTACTTTTCAATGAAATATTCTCACTTAAAAATAATATCATTTGGTCTCTAAAATTTATCAATTTTGAAAATTGCTTAGTCAAGCTTAGTGAATAATGAAGGAAAACCATTGAAACATATCCATAACTTTGAGTACCATTAATTAAATATGAACATATTTGGATGACTATTAAGCTTCCAAAACAACTCTAAATAATGTGGGATATTACAGATTCCAAACATAGATTCGTCATGGGATATACAATGGCATTCTTTTTTTTTTCTCCTAGAGCACTTGTCAATGATTGTGGGAGAGTATAATCTTGTATCTAGCTCAATTGGCAAACGATATGATAGTAAAGGGACTAATTTCAAAATCAATGCAATTTTATTGTTGTAAGCAAGGAATTTTCACTTTAGGATCTTAATCCCTTATTCTAATTTTGAAATGTTTTAGTCCTAGTTATTTTGTTTAAAAAAGGAATCTATTTCAAGTCAATTGAGAAAAAGCAATAGCCCACTAGGTATTTTACGGAATGAAAATATTGTTTCTTTCATTTTTGAGGATTATTTATCTTTATCATAGAATTTTAAATGAAATTATTTTATTAGGATATTTTGTGATGAAAAATACATAATTAAGATTTTAAAATATATCATTTCATTGGAATATTTAGAATAAATTTTAGATTTAATTTAGGATATATATTTTATCTTTTATTTATTTCCTATTTCATAATTTCTTTTCTTTTAAATTTAAGTTAGAATGTTTTGATTTTTAAGAAATTTCTAAATAAGTGAAATTAGGTCAATTTTTTAGAATCAAATTTATACAAGACAAGATTGAGTGAAATTGAGTTGTTTCAGTCATTTCTTTACCTTGAATTCTTCCCATTCCTGATACGTGAACCCTTATGGAATCAATCTAAAGAACTCACTTTGATGTATATGACACCCGGATCTTTGCGAAACAAGGGACACAAAGACTGGAAAATTGAAAAGAGTAAGAAGAAAGACACACAAAGATGAGAATAATCAATAAAGCACACATGATATGTTGGTCTAGGTGAATTAAAACCCAAGAGAATCAGTCTCTTGAACCCTAGTTCTGATGACGCCACAAGGAAGGACCAATTCCTCGATAAGTCATAGTTCGCTCTAGCACTCAAAGAACGCAAGAGAAACAAAGTCTGAAATTCTATTCATCAAATCTGAAAAACGCATATAAAAGTTAGCCTTAAGTAGACAAGGTAAAATCTAACCTAATAAGTCTAAAAACCCTAATTAATTTGGGCTTAAGTAATCCTAATAGGATTAGGAGACTTTAGGCCCAAATAACAATCCTATTAGAACTAGGAAACTATTAAAATAAAATAACGAAAATTCATAAGAAAATAATAAAAATAAAACCTCAGCCCTTATAAACATGCCACCACATTAATAAAGTCACATATTTGGCACATGACATGTTTATTTACAAGGTGGGCTATCAAAAGGACTACTAATTAACTAATTGGGCTTTATTAATTAGCAAAGTTCAGCCCATAATTAATAAAAATGAAATTAATACTAATTAGACCCATTAATCCTCAAGTCACATGCTCTTTAAGAAAGTCACATGTTGGGCTTGATTTTGGGCTTAAATATGATCTTCTATATATGATAACATAATCATGCCATTGTTGTGCTCTTGGGCTTCAAATTTAGTTAAGTGCAAAGGCTCCATCTCAAGTTGCTTGTTGATCACACCACTCAAGGCCTCTTTCATTGCCTTAGCTCTTGATCTCGTCATTGGGCCTCCCATGCCTTGTAATGGATCAACTGTCTTCCACTTCTGGATTACATATTCAGCCTCCTTTTCTCTAATGTCCTGAGCTTGCTCCATGCATGCATCATTCCCTCCCTCCTGAGAAGGATTCGTCCTCGAATCTGAAATGTCAAAAGGAGAAAGGTCAGCGACATTAAAAGTTGCACTTATGTTACCGTATGAACTAGGCAAGTCTATCTTGTAGGCATTATCATTTATCCGCTCCAAAACTTGAAATGGCCCATCACCATGTGGGTGCAATTTGGATTTCCTTTGTTCAGGAAATCTCTCCTTGTGCAAGTGAAGCCACACCCAGTCACCGGGCTCAAAAACAACCTTCCTTTGACCTTTGTTAGCTTGGCGAGCATATTGTTCATTTTTCGCTCGATATTTGCCTTGACTTTGGCATGCAAATCCTGCACAAATTGAGCTTTCTGCGCACCATCAAGGTTAGTAAACTCATGGGATAGTAAAGGAAGCAAATCCAATTGAGCCAAAGGATTAAACCCATATACTATCTCAAAAGGAGAAAAAGCAGTGGTAGCATGCATAGTACAGTTGTAAGCAAACTCAACATGTGGCAAACATTTTTCCCAATTTTTAAGATTCTTTTGGATTACAACACGTAATAGAGAAGACAGCGTTCTATTAACAACCTCAGTTTGCCCATCAGTCTGGGGATGTGCAACAGTAGAAAACACAAGTTTAGTACCCAATTTAGCCCATAAAGTTCGCCAAAAATGACTCAAAAACTTAACATCATGATCACTAACAATAGACCTGGGTAAACCATGCAATCTAACAACCTCCTTAAAGAACAAATCAGAAATATGCACAGCATCATGAGTTTTTGCACATGCAATAAAATGAGCCATCTTATTGAATCGATCCACAACAACAAAGATACTATCCTTTCTTGTGGAGGACCTAGGCAATCCAAGCACAAAATCCATAGAAATGTCCACCCAAGGATGCGAAGGAATAGGTAATGGAGTGTATAAACCATGCGGATGCACTCTAGACTTAGCATGCTTGCACACAATGCACTTATCACAAATAGAAATGACATCCTTTCTCATATGTGGCCAATAGAAATGCTCTTTCAAAATAGCTAAAGTCTTTTCAACCCCATAATGTCCCATTAAACCACCCCCATGGGACTCAAGAACCAACAATTCACGCATAGAACAAATAGACACACACAGTTTATTCCTCTTAAATAGGAAGCCGTCAAAACAAAAATAGTCATCAATACCATGCTTTGCACAAAGTTTCCAAACATCAGCGAAGTCAATATCACATTCATATATGATTTTCAAAGATTCAAAACCAATCAATTTAGCTTGCATAGATGTAATGAGACTATACCTCCTAGACAATGCATCTGCAACCACATTCTCTTTTCCATGCTTGTGTTTCAAAAAGTAAGGAAATGATTCAATAAATTCAAGCCACACAGCATGTCTCTTATTGAGCTTATTCTGAGTCTTAAGGTATTTCAAGCTTTCATGATCAGAATGCAAAATAAATTCCCTAGACCACAAATAATGTTGCCAATGTTCTAAGGTTCTTTTAAGCGCATACAACTCTTTATCATAGGTAGAATAATTTAAACATGCACCACTCAACTTTTCACTAAAGTATGCAATCGGTCTAGCCTCTTGCATCAAGACAGCACCAATTCCAATTCCAGATGCATCACATTCTACCTCAAAAACCTTAGAAAAGTCAGGAAGAACAAGGGGCATTGGTTAACTTATCTTTCAAAGTTTGAAAAGCCCTCGCTTGTGCCTCTCCCCATTTAAACACAACATTCTTCTTTACTAGCTCATTTAAAGGTGCAGCAATGGTTGAGAAGTCTAGAACAAATCTCTGGTAGAAACTAGCTAACCCATGGAAACTTCTGACTTCATTTGCATTTCTCGGTATATGCCATTCACGGATTGCTTTCACCTTCTCCTCATCCACGCGGACACTATTAGCACCTACAATAAAACCAAGGAAA
Source organism: Adenanthera pavonina (assembly GCA_026686845.1). Lineage (NCBI taxonomy): Eukaryota > Viridiplantae > Streptophyta > Magnoliopsida > Fabales > Fabaceae > Adenanthera > Adenanthera pavonina. The sequence continues at coordinate 21,197,584 of JAIVEN010000011.1, forward strand.
ACAACAGAATCCAAACAGAAAGAACACTTCTCTAGATTTGCAAAGAGTCTATTATCACGTAAAATCACACAAACAGCACGCAAATGCCCAATATGCTCATCTAAACTCTTGGAAAACACAAGGATATCATCAAAGTAAACTACAACAAATTTTCCTATGTAAGGGCGAAACACATGATTCATAAGACACATAAAGGTACTTAGGGCATTAGTCAAGCCAAAGGGCATGACTAACCACTCATACAAACCAGATTTGGTCTTAAAGGCAGTCTTCCACTCATCCCCCTCATTCATGCGAATCTGATGATAACCACTCCTAAGATCTATTTTAGAAAAGATACATGCACCATGCAACTCATCTAACATGTCATCAAGTCTAGGAATGGGATATCTCTACTTAACTGTGATTTTGTTGATGGCTCGGCAGTCCACACACATTCGCCATTTGCCATCCTTTTTGGGCACAAGAATTACTGGAACAACACATGGACTAAGGCTTTCTCTTACAAACCCCTTTTTCATCAACTCATCAACTTGCCACTGAATCTCCTTAGTTTCCTCAAGATTTGCCCTATATGCAGGTCGATTTGGAATTGCTGCTCCGGGAATGAAATCAATTCTATGTTCAATGCCTCTAATGGGAGGCAACCCATCCGGTATCTCCTCCTGGAACAAGTCATCGTATTCCTGCAACAAACTTAGAACACTAGATGGAAGAGAGTTGTCAAGGTTAGAAATAGTCAAATACACATCCTTATACATCAATACAAAAGATGTCTCATAAAACAATGCTCTCTTAATCTCTCCTCTTCCTGCAAATAATGTTACTTTACTTTCAACACTTTCTTTCTTTTTCTCACTTTCTCTCTTTTCTTTTCTTTTCATCTCACTCTCTTTTTTTCTCTCTTTATCACGCTCTTTCTTTTCTTTCTCTCTCACGCTACATTCTTGCGTGATTCTTCTTTGATCTCCAAGAGCCTGCACTGGACTAAGAGGTGTTAGTACAATGGTCTTGCTATTATACATAAGAGAGTACCTGTTAGTATAACCATCATACTTAATCCTCCTATCAAATTACCAAGGCCTACCAAGTAAGAAATGACCAGCATTCATAGGTGCAACGTCACACAATACTTCATCATTAAAACTACCTATTGAAAATGCTACCTTCACTTGTCTAGTTACCTTAGCATCCCCACTTTCATTAAACCATAACAAATTACAAGGTGTGGGGTGCCTCATAGTCGGCAAACCTAGCTTTTCAACTAACAAGGTACTAGCTAAGTTGGTGCAATTACCATTATCAATTATGAGAGTACATACCTTGTTGTTGATAAAACATCTGGTGTGGAACAGGTTCTCACATTGCTGTCTTTTTAGATCCTCCTTTGGATGTATGTTAAGAGCTCGTCTAGAAACCAGCACTTCACCAATGACGGCATCAGCTATCTCCACATCAAAACCACCATCTCCATGAGAGCTCCTCTCGGCCTCATCTTCTTCTCCGCTGCTGCTTTCACTAGTCACATAACCATTCTCAAGAACCATCAAAGTCCTCTTATTAGGACATTGTGCAGCAACATGACCAAAGCCTTGACATTTAAAACACTTAATTTTAGAAGAATTAGTAGAGAAAGGTTTAGAAAACTTACCTGTAGATTCCTTTGACTTGCTTTCCTCCTTGGGCTTGGTCTCACCTTTGGACTTGAAAGGCGTTTTATAGTCTTTGTTGGATCCAACAAATGGTTTCACTTTCTGCTTTGCCTTCAAGTGCCTCTCTACTTTTATAGTCTTATGCAATAACTCCTCCATATCGAGGTAGTTTTGCATCTCAACCTCAGCAGCAATCTCGGGATTTAATCCTGTTAGGAATTTCGCCATTGTTTGTTTAGGATCTTCATCCACATTGGCTTTTATCATAGAAATCTCCATCTCTTGGTAATACTCCTCCACACTCATGGATCCTTGCTTGAGTTTCTGAAGCTTCATGTGTACATCCCTATGGTAATGGTTAGGCACATAACGTTTCCTCATAATTGTTTTCATCTCGTGCCATGTCCTAACCAGACCCTCTCCAGTTTTCATCTCATACACAATTGATTCCACCAAATACTAGCATAATCAGTAAACTCTACAGCAGCCAATCTTACCTTGCTTTCCTCATAATATGAATTGCATTCAAACACAAGCTCCACACGCCTTTCCCACTCTAAATAGGCATCAGGATCAGTTTTCCCTTAGAAAGAGGGAATTTTCATTTTTATATTGGCAAGGGGATCCTTTTGGTACTCTTAATTATTTCTAGTTGCTTGTCGGTTTTGTCTAGTTCTTCTTGGTTGTATCTCTTCCTCCTCAAATTCAGTTCCTACTTCTTCTTCACCATCATCAGAATATATCACATGGTTCTTTCCTCTTCAGCTTGTTTTAGAATAAGAAGGAGAAGCTTCAATCATATCTAATCTTGTGCTCAACTTCTTGAATTGATCGTTTATTGAGTCCATGAAGAGCTTCCAATCTGGAATTTGAGGTTCGCTAGCACCAGACATGTTTTGAGGATCTGAAATGTTAATGAAAATAAAGGAGAAAATGGACCTCACCACTCCCTCACGTGTTTCGCTCAAAATAATGTAAATGCACTCGTGTTTCACACTAAATTAAGGCTTTTTCAATTATGATGCAATTTCTCTCTTGTCTTTTTCCACTCAAAGCTTGCTTTCTTATGAGAGTGCTAAATTAAAATCATAACTTCAATCAAAAGGAAATCAGTTTTTAAAGTAGTGGCAATCACAGAAAACCAAAGCTCAAAATTAAAGTTCTCAAAGATCTAATTTAATTAAACAATAACCAACACAAAATGAGCACAAAAGAACTGAAACTTCCAATAAGAGAAATCTGAAGGAAATAGATCAAAGAATGATGAAAATTTGTAGGAAATTAATAAGGAAAGAAATTAGAAGAAAAGACAACTTATAGAGAGAAACAATCCCAAATGATCAAATATAGAATTTTTTTTTTTGCTGCTAATTTTTTTTTATTTTTTTTTTCAGCAATCAATCTCTCTCCTTTTTTTTTCAGATTTTTTTCTCTTTTTTTTTAAATACTTTTTTTCAGATTTTTTTTAATTTTTTTTCTACAGCTATTTTTTTTTAATGATGAACAGTAACTCGAAAACAGTGATCGTTAAGAGTATTCAAACCAGCCCGATGAACAGTATACGAAAACAGTGATGCTGAACAGTAATCTGAAACAGAACGAGAATAGCACGAAGCAAAGTGACCTAAACAGTTACGGTGAACAGTACCCCTGTCCGGATGAACAGTGCTCAAAATTTTTTGGAAAATAATGAAAATGGAATGAAATAAGGAAAGAAGCAAAACAGATAACACACCTTGATTTGCAAACCTAAGCTCTGATGCCAAATGATACGTGAACCCTTATGGAATCAATCTAAAGAACTCACTTTGATGTATATGACACCTGGATCTTTGCGAAACAAGGGACACAAAGACTGGAAAATTGAAAAGAGTAAGAAGAAAGACACACAAAAATGAGAATAATCAATAAAACACACACGATATGTTAGTCTAAGTGAATTAAAACCCAAGAGAATCGGTCTCTTGAACCCTAGTTCTGATGACGCCACAAGGAAGGACCAATTCTCGCTCTAGCACTCAAAGAACGCAAGTGAAACAAAGTCTGAAATTCTATTCATCAAATCTGAAAAACGCATATAAAAGTTAGCCTTAAGTAGACAAGGTAAAATCTAACCTAATAAGTCTAGAAATCATAATTAATTTGGGCTTAAGTAATCCTAATAGGATTAGGAGACTTTAGGCCTAGGAAACTATTAAAATAAATCCCTAAAAATAAAATAACGAAAATTCATAAGAAAATAGTAAAAATAAAACCTCAGCCCTTATAAACATGCCACCACATTAATGAAGTCACATGTTTGACACAGACATGTTTATTTACAAGGTGGACTATCAAAAGGACTACTAATTAACTAATTGGGCTTTATTAATTAGTAAAGTTCAGCCCATAATTAATAAAAATGAAATTAATACTAATTAAGCCCATTAATCCTCAAGTCACATGCTCTTTAAGAAAGTCACATGTTGGGCTTGATTTTGGGCTTAAATCTGAACTTCTATATATGATAACATAATCATGCCATTGTTGTGCTCTTGGACTTCAAATTTAGTTAAGTGCAAAGACTCCATCTCAAGTTGCTTGTTGATCACACCACTCAAGGCCTCTTTCATTGCCTTAGCTCTTGATCTCGTCATTGGGCCTCCCATGCCTTGTAATGGATCAACTGTCTTCCACTTCTGGATTACATGTTCAGCCTCCTTTTCTCTAATGTCCTGAGCTTGCTCCATGCTTGCATCAATTCCCCCCTCCTTGAGTTATATCTTCTTAAACTTCTCTATATGTGGAGAAAGAATGCAAACTTTGGATAGAGGAAGAAAGACAAACCAAGAGATATCTATCCCTACATATAATTCCTTAGAACCCAAAAGAGACCTTGATTTGTGATTGTATAAGAAGATGACACACTCATCTACGTAGCACAGAAATGAACAATCTCAATATTCTCTAGATTTTGATTCTAAGAGCGAAGTTCCTCAAAAGAAAGATAATAATTATGCTTTTACAGTGATGTCTTTCTTACCTTTGGAAGGTGAAAGTTTAAAGAAAGAATAAGCTCTAAAATAATCTCCACCAGCGAAAGTTGTTTATTGAGATTCTCAATTTCATCTTGTTATTCAACCACCTCATTCATATGTGACATTGCCTATTGTGAAGAAGTAGAATGTTCTCTCACTTAATGGTTCTTTCCATTATTATCTTGTTCGTTGGGAAGGATTTCCCACATTGAATATTACTTGGGTCCATGAAGAAAAGGTCCCTTTCACTTAGGCTCCATGCTTTGCTATCTTGGGTCTATGTGGAGTTTTAATTCTCTCCAATGAGAGGAGTTCTTTTAAGAATGATGAAGAATGAATAATTAAATAAAGTATTAAAATATTTAGAATATATTTTAAATTTAAATTTAATTTATGAATGGTATATCTTTTATCTTTTTCTTCAAATTTAGTTAGAATATTCTAGAATATTTTGTTTTTTATTGTTAGATCCCTAGATTAACTATCATTATAATTCAAATTTAATATACGATTGAGTTAAATTAAGCTGTTTCAATTATTTCTCTCCTTTGAGCCCTTAAGTTGTTATTAGGATAGCTATAGGATTATTCTCTAATACAGATTTCACTTTTTCTCTTTACCTATTGAATGAATATTGAGTATTTTTTAGTGATTTTATATTATAGGAAATTGAAATATATATTATAATTATTAAATTTATTAAATAGATTATGTATTAAATTCAAATTTATTATAAATAATAATAATAAAGTTATTAAATGAAATTATTAATCAATTATTATAGATTATATAGAGAAAACAAGCCATGTTCCTACAGATATTTAGTTTTTCATTTATTAAATGAAATTGGACTTTTAAAAACTATATTTAAAAATTACTATATTGTTAAGTTTTATTAGGATATTTAATTTATCATTTATATTTAAAAATTACTATAGGGTTCCGACAAAGTTTTTGGTCACAAAGAGTATTCTAGAGCTATGATGAAAAGAAACCAAAACTTAGGAGAAAGTAAAGCTAACCTAAACTTAAATAAAATTAGGGAATAAATAAAGATAATATATAAGCTAACCTAAATATTTTAATAAAAAAACTTCATTAAAAATCCTAAACCCTAATTATCCATTCTCTATCATTGACCTATTTTTTGTACAATTAATAATTAATAATTGGGTTCTCTACCTTGAGTGTTTTTTATTTCTCCTTTCTAGGCGATCAAACGAACACCCAATAGACTTTGTGGTTGGACTTTGTGGTTGAATGCAATGGATGACAGGGAAATGAGGGTTTTGGTTGTTAGGGTTTTGGTGAAATTTTCTGACTTTCCGATGATGTAATAAGAGGATTAAAGAGAGGGTAGAGAGGAAGGAGGGGAAAATATAAGAAATAGGAGAATTTGAGGAAAAATATTCAACATTAAATTAATAGAAAAAAAATAATAAACTTGAAGAGAAAGTAAAGCTAACTTCTAATAATTTAAAAGAAAAAAAATATCATAAAATAAGAACCAAATAAAAATAATATAACTTCCAATAATTTCTACAAGATTTTATACCATACGAGCATTGCTTCAATTTTTAATTCAAAATCTAGATAATTTAAAAGTATTGCAAATTACAAAATTTAAAAGCATATATGTATGATGTCTGATGAGCTAAGAGATATATCATCCAAATTCTCAATTCCCTCATATATATTCCCTAAGCAACTGTGTTTTATTATATTTCATAATTTAGATAATGAAGGAAGGAAAATACCAAGATTCAAGTAAAAAAAGTAACATATTATCTATGTAGATAGGAAGGTTACCCAAAGCATCATTTGCAAATTATCTGTCCCTCCAAGAACAAGCCTTAAAAAAAAGCTATAACTTAGAGTAATCTACAAACATAATGCATATCTTCGTGTCTTTAATAGCATAATGGAACTAGAAAATTTAGATTAGCCCTAAGACTATATAAAAGCCTAAGAAGTTGATATTAGGGAGAATTAAAGATACACACTAGATTAATCAAATAAATAATTATTAGAGAGTAATTTACAAACACAATGCATATATTTGTGTCTTTAATAGTACGATGGAACTAGAAAATTTAGATCAGCAATAAAACTATAAAACTACAATGAAGAGCTTAAGAAGTTGATATTAGAGAGAATTAAAGATACACAATGAATGAAATCAGATTGATCAAATAAATACTTATTAGAGAGTAATCTACAAACACAATACATATCTTCGTGTCTTTAACAATAAGAGGATTAGGCAGAGGGTAGAGAGGAAGGAGGGGGAAATATAAGAAATAGAAGAATTCGAGGAAAAATATTCAACATTAATTTAAAAGAAAAAAAAATAATAAACTTGAAGAGAAAGTAAAGCTAACTTCTAATAATTTAAAAGAAAAAAAATATCATAAAATAAGAACCAAATAAAAATAATATAACTTCCAATAATTTCTACAAGATTTTATACCATACGAGCATTGCTTCAATTTTTAATTCAAAATCTAGATAATTTAAAAGTATTGCAAATTACAAAATTTAAAAGCATATATGTATGATGTCTGATGAGCTAAGAGATATATCATCCAAATTCTCAATTCCCTCATATATATTCCCTAAGCAACTGTGTTTTATTATATTTCATAATTTAGATAATGAAGGAAGGAAAATACCAAGATTCAAGTAAAAAAAGTAACATATTATCTATGTAGATAGGAAGGTTACCCAGAGCATCATTTGCAAATTATCTGTCCCTCCAAGAACAAGCCTTAAAAAAAAGCTATAACTTAGAGTAATCTACAAACATAATGCATATCTTCGTGTCTTTAATAGCATAATGGAACTAGAAAATTTAGATTAGCCCTAAGACTATATAAAAGCCTAAGAAGTTGATATTAGGGATAATTAAAGATACACACTAGATTAATCAAATAAATAATTATTAGAGAGTAATTTACAAACACAATGCATATATTCGTGTCTTTAATAGTACGATGGAACTAGAAAATTTAGATCAGCAATAAAACTATAAAACTACAATGAAGAGCTTAAGAAGTTGATATTAGAGAGAATTAAAGATACACAATGAATGAAATCAGATTGATCAAATAAATACTTATTAGAGAGTAATCTACAAACACAATGCATATCTTCGTGTCTTTAACAATAAGAGGATTAGGGAGAGGGTAGAGAGGAAGGAGGGGGAAATATAAGAAATAGAAGAATTCGAGGAAAAATATAATAAACTTGAAGAGAAAGTAAAGCTAACATCTAATAATTTAAAGGAAAAAAATATCATAAAATAAGAACCAAATAAAAATAATATAACTTCTAATAATTTCTACAAGATTTTATACCATACGAGCATTGTTCAATTTTTAATTCAAAATCTAGATAATTTAAAAGTTTTACAAATTGCATAATTTAAAAGCATATATGTATAATGTGTGATGAGCTAAGCCTCCATATATCATCCAAATTTTCAATTCCCTCATATATATTCCCTAATCAATTGTGTTTTATTATATTTCATAATTTGGATAGTGAAGGAAGGAAAATACCAAGAATCAAGTAAAAAAAGTAACATGTAAATAGAAAGGTTACCCAAAGCATCATTCACAAATTATCTGTCCCTACAAGAACAAGCCATAAAAAAAAGCTATAACTTAGAAAAATCTACAAACATAATGCATATCTTCGTGTCTTTAATAGTATCATGAAACTTGCAAACTTAGATCAGCCCTAAAACTATAAAACTACAATGAAGAGCTTAAGAAGTTGATATTAGAGAGAATTAAAGATACACAATAAATGAACCTAGATTAATCAAATAAATACTTATTAGAGAGTAATTTACAAACAAAATGCATATATTCATGTCTTTAATAGTACAATGGAACTAGAAAATTTAGATCAGCAATAAAACTATAAAACTACAATGAAGAGCTTAAGAAGTTGATATTAGAGAGAATTAAAGATACACAATGAATGAAACCAGATTGTTCAAATAAATACTTATTAGAGAGTAATCTACAAACACAATGCATATCTTCGTGTCTTTAACAATAAGAGGATTAGGGAGAGGGTTGAGAGGAAGGAGGGGGAAATATAAGAAATAGAAAGTAAAACTAACTTAAATTTAAACAAAAAAAATCATATCATAAAATAAGAACCAAATAAAAACAAATATAACTTCTAATAATTTCTACAAGTTTATACCATACGAGCATTGTTTCAATTTTTAATTCAAAATCTAGATAATTTAAAAATATAACAAATTACATACTTTAAAAGCATATATGTATATGTATGATGTGTGATGAGTTAAGCCCCCATATATCATCCAAATTCTCAATTCCCTCATATATATTCCCTAAACAATTGTGTTTTATTGTATTTCATAATTTAGATCATGAAAGAAGGAAAATACCAAGATTCAAGTAAAAAAAGTAACATATTGTCTGTGTAGATAGGAAGGTTACGTAGAGCATCATTCGCAAATTCTCTGTAAGAACATGCCTTAAAAAAAAAGCTATAACTTAAAGTAAACTACAAATCTTCATGTCTTTAATAGCATAATGGAACTAGAAAATTTAGATAAGCCCTATGACTATAAAACTACAATGAAGAGCCTAAGAAGTTGATATTAGAGAGAATTAAAGATACACAATGAATGAACCCAGATTAATCAAATAAATAATTATTAGAGAGTATTTTACAAACATAACGCATATCTTTGTGTCTTTAACAATAAGAGGATTAGGGAGACGATAGAGACGAAGGAGGGGGAAATATAAGAAATAGAAGAATTCGAGGAAAAATATTCAATATTCATTTAATAGGAAAAAAAGTAATAAACTTGAAGAGAAAGTAAAGCTAACTTAAATTTAAAAAAAAACAATCATATCATAAAATAAGAACCAAATAAAAATAATATAACTTCTAACAATTTCTACAAGATTTTATACCATACGAGCATTGTTTCAATTTTTAATTCAAAATCTAGATAATTTAAAAGTTTTACAAATTACGTAATTTAAATGATGTGTGATGAGCTAAGCCTCCATATACTATCCAAATTTTCATTTCCCACATATATATTCCCTAAGCAATTATGTTTTATTATATTTCATAATTTAGATAGTGAAGGGAGGAAAATACCAAGAATCAAGTTAAAAAAGTAACATATTGTCTGTGTAGATAGGAAGGTTACCCAGAGCATCATTCACAAATTATCTGTCCCAACAAGGACAAGAACAAGCCTTAAAAAAAAAGCTATAACTTAAAGTCAACTACAAATCTTCATGTCTTTAATAGCATAATGGAACTAGAAAATTTAGATAAGCCCTATGACTATAAAACTACAATGAAGAGCCTAAGAAGTTGATATTAGAGAGAATTAAAGATACACAATGAATGAACCCAGATTGATCAAATAAATAATTATTAGAGAGTATTTTACAAACATAACGCATATCTTTGTGTCTTTAACAATAAGAGGATTAGGGAGACGATAGAGACGAAGGAGGGGGAAATATAAGAAATAGAAGAATTCGAGAAAAAATATTCAATATTCATTTAATAGGAAAAAAAGTAATAAACTTGAAGAGAAAGTAAAGCTAACTTAAATTTAAAGAAAAACAATCATATCATAAAATAAGAACCAAATAAAAATAATATAACTTCTAACAATTTCTACAAGATTTTATACCATACGGGCATTGTTTCAATTTTTAATTCAAAATCTAGATAATTTAAAAGTTTTACAAATTACGTAATTTAAATGATGTGTGATGAGCTAAGCCTCCATATAGTATCCAAATTTTCATTTCCCACATATATATATTCCCTAAGCAATTATGTTTTATTATATTTCATAATTTAGATAGTGAAGGAAGGAAAATACCAAGAATCAAGTTAAAAAAGTAACATATTGTCTGTATATTGTCTGTGTAGATAGGAAGGTTACCCAGAGCATCATTCACAAATTATCTCAAATGATCTGTCCCAACAAGAACAAGCCTTAAAAAAAAGCTATAACTTAGAGAAATCTATAAACATAATGCATATCTTCATGTCTTTAAATACTATAATGGAACTTACAAATTTAGATCAGCCCTAAAACTATAAAACTACAATGAAGAGTCTAAGAAGTTGATATTAGAGAGAATTAAAGATATACAATGAATGAACCCAGATTGATTGAATAAATACTTATTAGAGAGTAATCTATAATGCATATCTCCATGTCTTTAATAATAAGAGGATTAGAGAGACGGTAGAGAGGAAGGAGAGGGAAATATAAGAAATAGAAGAATTTGAGGAAAAATATTCAATATTCATTTAATAGGAAAAACATAATACACTTGAAGAGAAACTAAAGCTAACTTAAATTTAAAGGAAAAAAATCATATCATAAAATAAGAACCAAACAAAAATAATATAACTTCTAATAATTTCTACAAGATTTTATCTCATACGAGCATTGTTTCAGTTTTTAATTCAAAATCTAGATAATTTAAATGTATTGCAAATTGCATAATTTAAAAGCATATATGTATGATGAGTGATGAGCTAAGCCTCCATATATCATCCAAATTTTCAATTCCCTCACATATATTTCCTATTATTATATTTCATAATTTAGATAGTGAACAAAGGGAAATACCAAGAATCAAGTAAAAAAATTAACATATTGTCTGTGTAGATAGGAAGGTTACCCAGAGTATCATTCACAAATTATCTGTCCCCCTTAAAAAAAAGCTATAACTTAGAGAAATCTATAAACATAATGCATATCTTCGTGTCTTTAATACTATAATGGAACTTGCAAATTCATATCAGCCCTAAAACTATAAAACTACAATGAACCCTAAAACTATAAAACTACAATGAAGAGCTTAAGAAGTTGATATTATAGAGAATTAAAAATACACAATAAATGAACCCAAATTGATCAAATAAATACTTATTAGAGAGTAATCTACAAATATAATGCATATCTTCGTGTCTTAGGGAGAGGGTAGAGAAGAAGGTGGGGGAAATATAAGAAATAGAAGAATTCTAGAAAAAATATTCAATATTCATTTAATAGGAAAAAGGTAATACACTTGAAGAGAAGAGAAAGTAAAGCTAACTTCTAATAATTTAAAGAAAAAAAATCATATCATAAAATAAGAACCAAATAAAAATAATATAACATCTAATAATTTCTACAAGATTTTATCCCATACGAGTATTTAATACTATAATGAAACTTGCAAATTTTAATCAGCCCTAAAACTATAAAACTACAATGAAGAGCTTAAGAAGTTGATATTAGAGAGAATTAAAGATACACAATGAATGAACCCAGATTCATCAAATAAATACTTATTAGAGAGTAATCTACAAACATAATGCATATCTTCGTGTCTTTAACAATAAGAGGATTAGGGAGAGGGTAGAGAGGAAGGAGGGGGAAATATAAGAAATAGAAGAATTTGAGGAAAAATATTCAATATTCATTTAACAGGAAAAAAAATAATACACTTGAAGAGAAACTAAAGCTAACTTCTAATAATTTAAAGAAAAAAAAGAACCAAATAAAAATAATATAACATCTAATAATTTCTACAAGATTTTATCCCATACGAGCATTGTCTCACTTTTTAATTCAAAATCTAGATAATTTAAAAGTATTGCAAATTGCGTAATTTAAAAGCATATATGTATGATGAGTGATGAGCTAAGCCTCCATATATCATTCAAACTTTCAATTCCCTCATATATTTCCTAAGCAATTGTGTTTTATTATATTTCATAATTTCAATAATGAAGGAAGGAAAATACCAAGAATCAAGTAAAAAAAGTAACATATTATCTGTGTAAATAGGAAGATTACCTCGCAAATTATCTGTCCATACAACAACAAGCCTAAAAAAAAAGCTATAACTTAGAGTAATCTACAAACATAATGCATATCTTCGTGTCTTTAATAATATAATGGATCTTGCAAATTTAGATCAGCCCTAAAACTATGAAACTACAATGAAGAGCTTAAGAAGTTAATATTAGAGAGAATTAAAGATGCCCAATGAATGAACCAAGATTGATCAAATAAATACTTATTAGAGAGTAATCTACAAAAATAATGCATATCTTCGTGTCTTTAGAAGATTAGGGAGAGGGTAGAGAGGAAGGAGGGGGAAATATAAGAAGTAGAAGAATTAGAGGAAAAATATTCAATATTTATTTAATAGGAAAAAAAATAATAAACTTGAAGAGAAAGTAAAGCTAACTTAAATTTAAAGAAAAAAAAATCATATCATAAAATAAGAACCAAATAAAAATAATGTAACTTCTAATAATTTCTACAATATTTTATAGCATATGAGCATTGTTTCAATTTTTAATTCAAAATCTAGATAATTTAAAAGTTTTACAAATTATGTAATTTAAAATTATCTGTTCCTCCAAGAACAAGCCTTAAAAAAAAGCTATAACTTAGAGTAATCTACAAACATAATGCATATCTTCGTGTCTTTAATAGTATAATGAAACTTGCAAATTTAGATCAGCCCTAAAACTATCAAACTATAATGAAGAGATCAATTAAAATACTTATTGGAAATTAATCTACAAACATAATGCATATCTTCGTGTCTTTAATAATAAGAGGATTAGGGAGAGGGTAGAGAGGAAGGAGGGGGAAATATAAAAAATAGAAGAATTCAAGGAAAAATATTCAATATTCATTTAATAGGAAAAAAAATAATAAACTTGAAGAGAAAGTAAAGCTAACTTAAATTTAAAGGAAAGTAAAGCTAACTTAAATTTAAAGGAAAAACAATCATATCATAAAATAAGAACCAAATAAAAATAATGTAACTTCTAATAATTTCTACAAGATTTTATACAGCATTATTTCAATTTTTAATTCAAAATCTAGATAATTTAAAAGTTTCACAAATTACGTAATTTAAAAGCATATATGTATGATGTGTTATGTACTAAACCTCGATATATCATCCAAATTTTCAATTCCCTCATATATATTTCCTAAGCAATTATGTTTTATTATATTTCATAATTTAGATAGTGAAGGAAGGGAAATACCAAGAATCAAGTAAAAAAGTAACCTAGTCTGTGTAGATAGGAAGGTTACCCAGAACATAGTTATCTGTCCCTGCAAGAACAAGCCTTAAAAAAAAGTTATAACTTAAAGTAATCTACAAACATAATGCATATCTTCGTGTCTTTAATGCTATAATGGAACTTGCAAATTTAGATCAGTCCTAAAACTATAAAACTACAATGAAGAACTTAAGAAGTTGATATTAGAGAGAGTTAAAAATACAAAAGGAATGAACCCAGATTGATCAAATAAATACTAATTAGAGAGTAATCTACAAATATAATGCATATCTTCGTGTCTTTAACAATAAGAGGATTAGGGAGAGGGTAGAGAGGAAGGAGGGGGAAATATAAGAAATAGAAGAATTCGAGGAAAAATATTCAATATTCATTTAATAGGAAAAAATATAACAAACATGAAGAGAAAGTAAAGTTAACTTAAATTTAAAGAAAAAGAATCATATCATAAAATAAGAACCAAATAAAAATAATATAACTTCTAATAATTTCTACAAGATTTTATACCGTGCGAGCATTGTTTCAATTTTGAATTCAAAATCTAGATAATTTAAAAGTATTACAAATTACGTAATTTAAAAGCATATATGTATGATATGTGATGAGCTAAGCCTCCATATATTATCCAAATTTTCAATTCCCACATATATATTCCCTAAGCAATTGTGTTTTATTATATTTCATAATTTAGATAGTGAAGGAAGGAAAATACCAAGACTCAAGTTAAAAAAGTAACATATTGTCTGTGGAGATAGGAAGGTTACCCAGAGCATCATTCGCAAATTATCTGTCCCTGCAAGAACAAGCCTTAAAAAAAAGCTATAACTTAAAGTAATCTACAAACATAATGCATATCTTCGTATCTTTAATAGTATAATGGAACTTTCAAATTTAGATCAGCCCTTAAACTATAAAACTACAATGAAGAGCTTAAGAGGTAGATATTAGAGAGAATTAAAGATACACAATGAATGAAAGAGGTAGATATTAGAGAGAATTAAAGATACACAATGAATGAACCCAGATTGATGAAATAAATACTTATTAGAGAGTAATCTACAAACATAATGCATATATTCGTGTCTTTAACAATAAGCACAATGAATGAACTTGCAAATTTAGATCAACCCTAAAACTATAAAATTACAATGAAGAGCTTAAGAAGTTGATATTAGAGAGAATTTAAGATACACAATGAATGAACCTAGATTGATCAAATAAATAGATGACAAAATGACCCTGCAAATTTGGATCAGCCTTAAAACTATAAAATAACAATGAAGAGCTTAAGAAATTGAACATCCCAACAATCAAAGGTAAATCTCCCTTGCTAAGCAAACAAATACAATGGTTTGACAAGAATGAAATAATGTGAATATTCCCTCACATAGAATTGGTGTTTAACTCTCATCTCTCAAGTATTTAAGGGTAATGTATCACTCAAATTCTACCTATCAAACCCCACTACCATAAGCTTGTCTTCTAAATCTCCACCACATATGTCAAATGCAATGCATAAATGAAAAGGACTAAACAAACAAGCATACATAACAAAAAGCTGGTCTTCTAGGTTGTAATGAACAAGGGACAAAACAAACAATAAGGAAAATGCAATGTAAGAACAATTTGTAGGCCATTCCTATCCACTTCGAAAAGTAATAGATACCTTAAAGGACTATCTATACAAAACACAATGTTCACCCTCCCCTTGCATGCTTTTAGCAATCCAGTCCACACACCGGTTATACTCTCAGACTAGGAGTTTAAATGACAAGCTTTGCATCATCCCAGCATTAAGGATAAGCAGGATAATGGACAGATAAGGACAAAGAGCCAAATGATTAAATAGTAATGGAAATGCATTAAATAAGGTTGGTAACTTCAGTAAAAACATACCCACATAGGTGTTAAATGTGATGGCAATTCATCAAAGAAATGCAAGAAGGAAGGCTTTGAAGGTTTTGATCAAAGTTCCCAATATCTCACCCACCTGGGACAATACACAAATTACATTAAAAGGATGGCCAACAAACATGCAATAAGGAAAAGTATAAATGACATCAAAAGACAAACTTGGTCAAAATGTTCTTCCTCTTGTGCATTTTCTTCTTTAACTGCTCACCATAAAAGTCTTTTGTCTTAGCCCTCTATGCTCTCAGTTTTTTTACTTGAACTTGCACTAATCACCTATTTTATCTCATCCACAATGGATTTGACCAGGCTTTCATTCAAAAGCATCACAGAAATCTACAGAAACATGAGATCAGGTCACATTTAAATGTAGTGAGAGCAAATAGTCAAAGGCGAGGAAGGGGGGATGAATGACAGAAAAAGGTAAATTATTATTATTACATAAATGTCAAAGAACAATAACTTAACCACTCATACATTAGACATAAGTGGTACATTAAAAATATTGCCAGGTAAAAATGTTATTATAACTGCTGTTTTTGTAAACTGCATTTTGTATAGCAACAATAGCTAAAATGTTACTACATAGATTAGTATCTAAAATTACAAAAGTAGATAAAAGGTTAAAAAGATAATATCCAACTCACAGAATATAATAATTACAACTAAAAAGCAGTTGGAGGATCTTTTTAGGTGGTCCATATTTAACATCATTAGAAAACATCCCTGAAAGTGGCTGCTTTTTAAATACATTGGAGGAAAATCATACACAAATTTATAGCTTTAGCTGTTAAAGAGCACCAAAACCAAAAGGCACAATACCTAATATGGCCAAAATAAAAATGTCAAATATCAAGACACATTAGAGAATTATTTAAATTCCATGAAGAGCTTTCATTGCGCAAGAAAAATATCTAATGGCAACAAATTACATACAAATAGTTTAATATCTGAAACAGCTACTTTTCTAACCTCGTCATGGAAGTAAAATTTTAGGAGTAGAACAAATGGAACTAAAGTTCTTGCAACCAACATGCAAATAAATCATCAGGAAAAAAAATGTCCAGTGGGCCTTTAACAAAACCTTAATGAAAGAAGGGGCCCTCAAGATCTAACCTGATCAATCTTTGGAAAGAATCCTTCCTTCAGCTCATCAGCATAGCAACAAAGCATGTTACAAGTTGTAGCTTTCTCCTCCAGGACACTATTCTTGATTCCAATTATTTTGTTCCCAAGAGAGATGGTCTCCATACTGAAATATATAAAATAAAACTTAGATGGGAGGTGAAATTTTATTGATTTGTGCTGCCAATTTTTCAGTCAAGTAATCATGAAGTAAAAACAACTGTATATTTGCATTTTGATCCAATGCAGAAAAGATAATGTAATAGGAAAGTGTGTGGATTTAAGTCTAAACATATGATTCTGACAGAAAAGCGAACACAGGTGAACCATATTAGAAGACTAATAAAGCAACAAATATAAAAAAAAAAACCCCGAGGCCAAATACTTACAAAATATGCAAGACAAGAACAAAAATTATTCTAGCATTATGTAGCAGGACAATTAATAGATTATGACCTGCCACTAACGACAATAGTAAAATTTTATGAAGAAAATGAATGAATCTGAAAACTTTCATAATCAGAATCTTCAATGTCATTGTCTGAAGCTGCTAATGTAATGGTTACATCAGGCTTAAGAAAAGCAAAAACCGAAGTAATGGGGGCATGACAAACTGCATGTAATGAAGGAAATCTTGCCCCAGACACTTGCAGAGTCTAGCCCACGGCTGCAACAAATTAAGTGATTGTAACTTAGCAGAATCTGACTGGCACTATGCTACACATCAATTTAATATTTAATGCATATCTGAAGCATGTAGCTTGTTGTTGGATCATCGTTCTCCGTTTGAGATACTTGCAAGTACATAAGCACATCCATAACCTAATAAGAAACATGTTTTACAAATTCATACAAAGTGCAAAATTCAATTATCCCAAATGCTCAAATCATTTAAGATAACAACCTAACACACACGCACAGAGTAATAACTTATTTCCAGGATAGATAAGAGTCCAATCTGAATTCATTTTTTGAAACAAATAACTTTCTACTTTTCCATTTTAAATATTTTTCCCAATATTGGTAAACAAGTGGTGGTATTGAAAAATGTATCAATAAAAAACTAATTTTTAGCCACAAACTCACAACATATCAATTTCAAAGACTTCTATAAAAGATTTTAAAATGAAAGAAACAAAATGGACACCTGCTTAGCATCATCCCTAAACTTCTCCTCCCCATTCCAACCAGACTAATACACCCCATAGACTTCATACAAAGCATACGGTTAGACTTGTCAGTTGCATTAACCAATTTAAGGTGACAAATCAAGTTAGAAGTTGTCTACAAGAAATCAAACTGTCGATGAAAGCAGGTTATACAAAGATACCTGGGAAGAATCTGCCACTGACGCCGGAGGGCACCCTATTGCACCATTTGCTTCCATTCTGCAGAGCATTCTGAATATAATTAAAGGAAGGAGACACAAAATCACATGAAGATTCAGAAAAGTCATTCCTAGGAATAATATTTCAGTTAAAATACCTAAAGAAGCGCCAGCAGTTTGCTGACTATTCCATCCAAACATGTCAGGAGTACAGTTCTCACTGAAACTGTGCACTGCTGCAGCATGAGCCTATGCAAACAACAGCAAGATAAGATAAATTCATACCTATAATGTACAGACACTTCATAAATAGAGTGCCATGTCCATGTCCAACATATATAGGACACATCATCTAAGAGAAAACACTATGTGACACTTCAAATTTTGTCATGTTATCGGATCTCTATCAGTGTCCTGTCTCATGTCAATGTCAGTGCCTATGCCTCCTAGCTTTATATGACATGAGAAAACAGTTGACCCATGAACAGAAGAATCCTATGAGTTCTATTGAGAGGAAGAACACAGGCCACAAAATATGATACACAAATCTAAAAGCAAAGCAACTTACTCCGCCAAACTTTTTCTTCTCTCTCTATACGCACAAGCAAAATAACACTGCAAAAACCTACTAAAAAACTCAATATAACAGACAATTCCAATTGGAGTAATTCCTTCTTCCTAAATAGTATTCCTATGAAGTAACCAATGGAATGATCATATAGTTTGTGGCACATTATAGTTTACACCCGTTTAGCTTGTTAAATTAACCAATTAACATCAAGTGGTATTTACATACAAATTTTAATCAATTTAATCACCTAAACATTAAAAAAAGAACACTTTCATCATTAATGTTTGTATCACCTAATATCTGTAAAATCTTCATAGCACCCAGAGAGACTTGCTGAGATTAAATGAGCAGTATCAATTTCAAAACATAACATTAATCCCAATAATAGCCTTAAAAGACCATAAAGAAGTTCAAAGTATACTTGTAAAACACTTTCAATCAATAAGCTTTGGCTTAGCAATACAGGAGGTCTTGTTTAGGGCTGAATCAAGTTTGAATCCCAGCCACAGTCAAATTAACTAGGAGAAAAAAGAAGAGAAAAACAAATGCAAAATACTTTAAACAAGAAAGTTAGTCATCACTTTAACATCCAAGGGATCTTTAAAGGTAATATTAAGACCAAAAAAATACCACAACGTTGTGAAGTGGTAGCATGCATAGCACAGAGGAGTTGAACGAGACACATTTAACCATAACAGGGCATTTTGATTACAAGTCAAACAAACCAAGCATACAAATACTAGAACTAGTTCATTGCTTCCAATTTTCCACACTCAATATCCAACTATTTCATAATTTCAAAGCCATCATTATTTACTCCTGAAGTTAGATAAAACCAAATGCTGGCAACACTTTGATGGTATTCAGTTTGCAAATCTGGACTCAAATCAGTTGACAATTGCCTAATTGCATTAATAGCAGCCCACCTCACACGGGGATGTTGATCTTGGAAGGAGTGCAATACCATCGTCACCACTTGCTCTAAATTTTTAGTCATAACCTGCAGCAATTGGAAGGTGGGGGAATAAAAAGGAAAAATATAAAAAGGATGGCAATAATAAGTAGAAAGTGAAAAAGAATAGAAGTTACAGTTGCAACAGACTGCCACAGGAGGAGAAATATTGATAATAGTCAAACAGGATAACAAACATGTAAAACAACTCAAAACATAAGGAATGCTGGAACTGTCACCACCTTTGTGCGGTTCTCTGCTATTTGGGCCACTGCAATCAATGCAGCATGACATTTTTGCCACTCTACAGCAGCCAAGTGAGCAGGTGGTTTTTCAGATACAACAGGAACAATGGTATTACCACCCAATGATAGAGAAAGCCTATCCAAGCACTCTTGGCCCACGCTGTGATTGCTTGTTTCACCAGCATCCTCATCTTTAGTCTCTGCACTACGCCACGCCAGATCATCCTCCATATCCAAAAGCATCTTCATCAATAAAGCAAACAATCTGCTAATGAATTGTGGCAACTTCCTCGTCATCCCTGGTGCCCTCTGCAAGTGTGATCATGAACTCAACCACCAAATGCCTCATCCCTTCTTCCAATGATTCTGCCTCTGCAATATGCAACATTCTCCTGACTACATCAACCAACTGCCTCCTCAAGAATCTAGGCTCAGTTCCAGCCAATTTGATCAGTAATTCAAACAAGTTTCCACCCAAGCTTCACTTTTGTTTCTCAAAAAGAAATAAATAGGAAAAGGCCCAAATCATCATAAAGCACAAGTGAAGATCAGACCAAATGACATGACTGACGAGTACTTATTAATAACCCAAATCATCAGAAAGCACAAGTGAAGGTCAGACCAAATGACATGACTGATAAGTACTTATTAATAACCCAGGGAAATAACTTCTAATAATATATTCAGCACCAGCCTCTTGTACAAATTTCAAATTGGCACAACCAAGATTGGATGAACTAGAACTATAATTACCTTATGTAATGCTTCCACCAGTGTTGGGATAATACTATTTGTCAAAAACTTTAAATAGGATGTATCCTGACCTTGAGATTACCCTTTCTCTATGGCTAACTTTTCAGAATGCAGAAGCTCCAGCGTTGCTAATAATGTGTAGGGGAATTGTCAAATATTAGGACACAAGAAAATTATTCAAATTCCAAAAGAGCTTTCATCGTGCAAGAAAAAATATCTAATGGGAACAAATTATGTACAATTAGTTTAATACCTGAAACAGCTGCTTTTCTAACCTCCTCATGGAAGTAAAATTTTAGGAGTGAAACTAACGTTCCTGCAACCAACATACACATAAATCATCACTAAGAAAAAAGTTCAATAAGCTTTCGGCAAACCTTAATGTAAGAAGGGGCCCACAAAATCTAACCTGATCAATCCAAGAAAACAATCCTTCCTTCAGCTCAGCAGCATAGCAACCAAGCATGTTACAAGTTGTAGCTTTCTCCTCCAGCACACTAGTCATGATTCCAATTCTTTTGTCCCTAAGAATCATGGTTTCCAAACTGAAATACATAAAATATGAAGAGATTACTAGATAATATAGTACTAATTAATAATGTCATTTTTAATTTGAGACTAACATTGCAAGAGATAATATTGAAAGCAACATTGACTCTATCAAGTAATTATATATGAGTCAAAAGATAATAAAAACTCTTACTATTATGTTGGTACTTTTACACAGTTTGTGTTCCTATTGGATCAGAATCTAGAACAACTAAAGCCGTTGCATTGTTTCATTTAGAATTTGTATATTAAGAAGAGGATCATGTGGCCACATGGAAGAGATTACAAAACAACTGTTTTAAATGCAGGAAGTTTACCTTTAACTTTAACACACCTTAAAGTTAGTTCCCTGAGTCATCACTGTGGATCAAATAAACATTGATCTGGAAATATCCTTGACAGGAAAAAGGAAGACAGAACTCAGTATTATCATTTTCTTGGCAAAATAATATATTAAAGTTTCATGATTATAAGATTTATATACACACAAAAAAATTATTGGTAATGCAGACCTAGAAAGAAATTGTGAAAAGCAAAATAGGAGAGTGCAATGAAGGGAAAGGTGAAAACAAATGGAAAAACTAAATATCAATAACAAATTTTCCTTGGCATTCCTAATTGTACCAAGATTAGGAACTAATCTTAATTCCTAAACTGTTTGAAATAAACAAAGCCTATTTGGGATTGCATCAGGCTTTATATAATCAAATTTGCACAATTACCATTAAGCAATTATAGTAGTGTTTGGTGATGATATCATCACTTAGATATTTGCTTGAAGATTATTTCTTTTGAAAGAACAACTAACCCTTTGTAGAGAGAAGGCACTAGAGGGACAAAACCATAAAGAAAGTATGATTAACCTACAAAGACCAGAGGAAAGCAACAAGAAAATATAAAAAGAAAGAGCTGAATGACAACAACGGCTTGGACTCATGGATACCATGCACTCCTGGGCAAAAACTCAAGTCTCAAGACATAAAGCTCAAAACTCAAGACTCAAGACAACAATGAGAAATGTGGATGCCACAAAGTATAAGGACAATACGAGTTCTTAAACATCCCAACAATCAAAGGTAATCTCCCTTGCATCAAGTAAACAAGTACTATGGCAAATCATTTGACAAGAATGAAATAATGTGAATAGTCCCTCACATAGGATTAGTGTTTAACTCTCAACTCTCAAGTGTTTAAGGGTAATGTATCACTCAAATTCCACCTATCAAACCTCACTACCATAAGCTTGTCTATCTTCTAAGTATCCACCACTTGCGTCAAATGCAATGCACAAATCAAAAGGACTTAATTCTAGGTGGTAATGAACAAGGAACAAACAAAGAATAAGGAAAATGCAATGGAAGAACAAAAAAAAGCACCTCAAATATTGGAAAAACATTAAACAAGAATACATGACAAAACAAAAATGCATACACTTGGGCTTTTATTTCCTTTCCAACTCTCTCTCTCTCTCTCTTTTTTTTTTAAACATCTTTTCGATTTTCTTCCTTTTTCTTGCATTTTTCTATTTTTTCTTTCTTTTTCTTGCTCTTTTCTTTTCTTATGGTTGAGTGCGTTTTACGCTCCATCTCAACACTTTTTATTCAATTTTTTAATATTTTTTCTTTTTCAATTTTTTTCATTTTTTCTTGCCCAAGGTAATGCACCAAAAACAAATGCTTACGCAAGTAAAACGCTCTCCAATTCTTGAGGTGAAAAAAAGGTGGGAATTTATTAATTGGCTTTGGCTCACCAAAGGTTCAATATGAAAAATAAAAGGAGAAAAGGCTCGAGGGGCTAAACAATGGATAAAATACGTCAAGGTTGGCTATATGGCTAAGTAGCTAACAAACAAAAGAATGCCTCAATCATTTT
Source organism: Adenanthera pavonina (assembly GCA_026686845.1). NCBI lineage: Eukaryota > Viridiplantae > Streptophyta > Magnoliopsida > Fabales > Fabaceae > Adenanthera > Adenanthera pavonina. The sequence continues at coordinate 21,220,690 of JAIVEN010000011.1, forward strand.
TGTGCATGCAAATGTAATAGTGGTCTCAACAAAGAATCAAGACAAGTTCTAGAGTGAAGGTAAAAATAGGTGAATACACACAAGAAAGGAGCAATATAGGCTCAAATTCTCACAAGCTAATAACTATCACAATTAATTCATTAAAGTCAAAATCATTGCCACATAACTCGAATTCTAAACACAAGGTCAGTTCCCTATCATGCCAAAATGCATCCAAACTAAGGTTGCCTCAACTTGTAACTTCACACAAAAGCAAGACACCAAAAATGAAAACCAACATTTTTATAAGAAAATACAAGGAAGGAGGATGGGATATTGTCCTAAGAAACAAGTGGAATGAGAAGGAATGGAGAAAGAAAGCATACTCCTTTCTGTTTTATTAAAGGTGTTTCTTTTTGATTTTTTTCATTATCTGTCTCCTATTTTGTGGCCACATCATTTCTTGAACTCTATTAATTGACTTCTATTATAAACAAAGCATTATGAATATTGTAATGCATGTTTTGACATAATAAGATGCATCTCATGTCATGTGCAGAATTTTTAAGCAAATTGATGAGTCATACATTTGTTTGTGGCGAGTTCCTTCAAAAAATAAAAGCACAATAAAAAAGATCTTACATCTGCTCCATCAACCATTTTATCAAATGGAGTAATGGACAAACCAAAAAAGAAATCATATCAAATGAAAACATTGAAACTGGTTGACTTTATCCAAAAGAAGTTCATATTTAAGAACATATACATACAGAATTGGGTTGATAAGGAGTACAGCTGCCAGACCAAATAACAAACAGGTATATTATAAATTAGACAAATTCAAACTAAAGCTGATTCACAATATTAATCTCTCTTACCCCTTGCTGGATCTATAGAGATGGAACATCTCAAATGTTTGAACAGAAGAAAACATACTCTCACCAAATTGCTGATTAAATGCTGTGCTATATATATATATATATCTATACAACTTTGGAGAACGCCTCTGTAGTTGGACCAGCTGCAATAACAAAACAAGTCCCCAGTTCAACAACCATATGTCACAGCCAAAAACCAAATAGAAAGATTATTGATTGAAAGGGGAAAAAAACAATCATTATTGGTTCATCACGGCTCCAATCTTCCATTCACACATGGACAAAAAACTTCACTAAAAATCCAATATAACACCAATATTTCCAGACTCTGCTGCAATTGAATATTAAAAAGAATGTAACGCAAATGGAAATTCAGAATTCTGGTTAAACTTCGTTTTGGGTATTACTTCTTCTGGTTAAACTCATACATTTATCTCAAGTATTGGGTCCATTTTTTCATGAATCTCACTTCATCATCATTCATTCACAAAACCTTTAGAAATAGAACCGTTTCAAGCACTCTGTTCAAGATTACTACACATTCTTTGGTTGACAAGAAACAGGAATGAAAAAGAAAAAGAAAAGCAACTAAAAGCCATGTATATATTATTCTACTAATTTCAGTTCTTCTGATTACGTTGTTTAGTCTGATTAAATTTACTCCTACATCTAGACTTAACTAATTCAGAAATTCAAAGACGAAGGTGGATCTTAATTTGTCATTGAAAACACTTTTGCGATCAAAGCATATCAGTACTTCAATTATTAAGATGACTAAAGAGCAACAGAAAATGCACCTAGATAGTCACCAACAAGAAAAGCGGTGGCAGCGGACCACAATCGGAGATTCGAACGAAGGTCCCATCCAGTAGCCCATCGAAGGAGTGGTTAGCTGCACAAACTCATCGGAAAAAAGATCTAAGTGATTATTATAACAGCGATAGCCTTCCCAGCCCATCTTGATCTCACTCCTTCCATTTTTCCTTCGGAAACAAACAGAGAAAAAAGCGGACATTAATGAAACGATTGATATAATTAGATGAACAGAATTTAACACAATCTTGATAAGAAATCCTGCTCGTAAAGTGCCAGGCGAAGTTCTGAATTCATCACTTCTGAAATATTTCCAAATTGAGAATGATTTGGGCAAACGACGTTGAAAATAAAATGCAGGCGGTACTGACGAGAAAATAACAGGGCAAAAGAAAATTAGCATAAAAAAAACCTAATTACAGAACTGAAATCAATTCTTTCAATCAAATCAGAAGAACATTATTCGAAAGATGGAGAGATGCCATCATTTGTCAAATACTACAGAAAGAAACCAGTCTCACATCAGATCTCAAAAAAACAAATGAAGCATCATGAGCAACATATCACTCTTTACAAGACAGAGATTACGAGAAGAATCGACAGAAGAAGAGATGACGGAGCGGTAAGCAAACCTGAAGGAATCAGACCGAGGATTGCAGAGAAGAGGCTTGAGTGCGGGAGACATTCTCAGACAACCTCAGAAGAACGAAAGAAACAATCACGAATGCATCCCAACGGTCACATGGTAATGGTAAAGCCAATAGTATGTTACCATCCCAGCGGTCAGTAATTTTGAAACTTTGAAATACCAATTCCAACTTTTAAAATGACCAAGCACGTCAAAATTTAAAAGTTTCACGAATAAAATAATACAACCCCCGTTGGTATATATGAAGCGTGGGATCACAGAATCCTCCGCCAATTTTATTGTTTTTTTTGTAGTAGTTTGAATTTGAATTTGAACATCGGCCGCGTTTGAGATTAGGTCGGTTTTGGGACGAAGAGAATGGGTATGTAAATTTAACAACATCTGGATGGATTTTAATACACATGGGACAGTAATATTATAATATAATACACGATTTGCTCTTGCAAATTATGCTGCCAATTATAATTATACTATACTCCGTCTATCACATATTATATAAGATAATAAATAAAATTTTATTTATATTAAAAAAAGTATATAACATTCTTAAATTTTTAAAAAAATTTAAAAATTTCTATTTTATCCCTATTAAATATCATTAATTATATAATTTACAATACTAAATATTATATTAATGAGAGGTAAAATTAATAAATAAAACTATGTTACCTTATGATATGAGAAAAAAATTCTACATTTTATCTTATAATATAGGACGAAAAAAATAATAGATATAATTTGCATTTGCAAATGTTGAATATTGAAAAAAAAAATATTAACCATATTTGGATGGATCTTTTTGACATTTAGAGTTGATATAATTGGGATAGATAAATTATTGGCTGGAATTTTTGTTTATTCCATTGTTATAAATACATTTTGAAAATGCTACGGACTTGAGTGTATATTATTAATTTAATAAGAAATCCACTTAAATTTGTGAAATTTTGATGTAGTGTGACTCACATATTGCAAATCATATAACTAATTGTGGATTCAAAGTGAAATTTGGATCATGAAATTAAGGGCTTTTGGCGGGAAAAATTTGTATATAATGTTATTTTACATTATTTTTAGAGTCAAATCTATTTATTTAACTTATATTTTGATTAAAAAAAATTGCCGAAGAAAGAAGTGTAGTTTTTAGGAGAATAAAAGAAATAATTTTGAGAACTGATAATAGGTTCCCATCAAAATTGTTACATGGTAATTTTAAACTTTTGAAATGTCAATACCAACTTTAAAATGTTTATCATCAACAAACCACTACCTTTATTGAAAAAAGTAATAGCCAAGGCAAAATTTAATAGGGAGAATAACATTTAGAGACTACAACTTTCAATTAATGTCACTTGAACTTAAAAATTTTGAAATCACAAAAACATATCAATGGTCCTAAAATCAACAAAATTTGATTTTAAATTAACTAAATGTTCTTTCTGTAATAATAGCATCAAACATTGAAGAAAAGTGTCAAAATTTGAGTGTAAAAGTGTTAAATTCTTGAAGTTAAATGTCAAATTGTAAGAGTGAACAGTTGTAATTAATGAGTAAGATTTTACTACTCAGTGTTAGATGGGGGAATATTAGTGTTAAATCTTGGAATGATAATGTCAAATGGCTGATAGAAGTGTCAAAAATTGGGAATAAGACTTTTAATTCTAGTGAATATAAATTATGCAGTGTAAAATGATTACAAATCAATATCAAATCCTGAAATTTAAATGTTAAATTACTAAAGGTAAGTGTCAAACATTTGACAATCCAGATTTATAAAATTAGAAGCCTCACTTCCAATTGCTGACACTCCTCATCAGCTATTTGGCAGTATCATTTTACGATTTAACACTAATATTCCAATATTTTACATCGAGGGATAAAATTTCATTAATCAATTATAATTGTTAGCTCATATTATTTAACACTCAACTTAAAAATATTTGACACTTTGTGCCCAGGTTTGACACTTTTCTTGAACCATTTGACACTATTATTTTGGAAAGGATATTAAGGTAATTTAATAATCAAATTTTATTAAGTTTAGAACTATGAATTTTTTTTTTCTTATTTCAAAATATTTGAGTCCCTGGGACATTAATTCAAAGTTTTGGTCTTTAAGTGTCACTATCCCTTTTTACTAATAATGTTTATTGTTTCAAAATCATGCTAAATAAGTTAATGTTAAAAAATAATTCACAAAAAATTTTAAAATAATATTTTCATTTCTAATGAAATATTTTCAACCATTAAACTATCTAATTAAAATATAGAATATTTTCTAAGAAGAAATTATGAGACTGTGTGAGTGCGAGAGACATTTTCTATGGGAAGAACTGAAAAGTAGAGACCAAGGGAGGGGGGGACATGGGGAGCCACGGTCCCTCAACCACAAAAAATAGTTATTAACTTCTATTTTATATTATATATATTTTTTTGCCAAATTTTCATATATTATATAGAAATTACGTTTGCCTAGCTTCTCTAAAATTATTTAAAGTATATATCAAACATATATAGGAAAAAATATAATTTCTTAGAGTTTATGTTTTAGATCAGTATAAAATGATATATAAAAATATATCAAAAATATAAATTTTTAATGCATTTTTTTTGTAAAATTTATATAATGTCAAAAAAATTATTTTTTTCAAAAGTTGGCTCTCACCCTATTTATTGTAGCTTCGTCCTTACCAGAGAGAAACAATCAATGTAGATCAGTCAAAACAAAAGAGCTAATAATGGTATGTAGTGTGTTTGTCATCCTAATAGTCATAATTGAAAAGACTTTATTAGGAAAGATAAAACTTATATCAATTATCTCTATATCTTAAAGAGTGTATTTGGTTTAAGGGTATTGTGGATTTTTTAAGGGAATAGGAGGGGATTAAATCTTCTTATCTTGTTTAGCAGAAAAAATTGAAGGGGATTGGGAAAAATTAAATTTCCTCTCCCACTCATTTATAAATTCCCCTCAAATTGGAGTTTTTTAAAAGAAGTGAGAGTATTTATTACTTAATCCCTTCTAATCCCCTTTTAAACTAAATAAAGTTTGAGGGGATTAGTTTTTTATTGTAGAGATAGGGAGTACCTTTTTTTTCACAATGAAAAAAAGAGTTTCATCATATGTAAAATGGTCATTTTTTGTTAAAGTTATCTAAGAGAAAAATAGGAGAAACAATTGATGTTCTACACAAAATTTAAAAAAGTTTGTTCCAAAATTGTATTAAATAAGTTAACGTTAAAAAATATTACATAAAATAATTTAAAATGATATTTAAATTTTTTAATGAAATATTTCCAACCATCAAATTGTATAACTAACTCGTATAAAGATTCAATTAAAATTTTGCTTAATAATTTCAAATCAAATTCATATCTCTAATTTTCGGCCAAAGAAATCCATATCTCTAATTACCTAAAAATCCAAAATTTTAAAATTATAATAACTTTAATTACTTGATTTATCAATTACATTGTATTTCCATCAAATTTTTTAAATTGATAACAAATTATAGTAATCCGTTCAATCAATAAATTTTCTAATTACATTCAATTATTCGGCCAAAAAAATTAAATTGAATTAATAGAGATAAAATTGAGTATTAGTACTTTACCATTACGGTACTAAAGAATCATAAATTAAATCAACTGAGGAAAGAGATTAAGCATTATCTTTTATAATTCAAATTTTATTAGTTATTTTTGAAATTAATAGATTGAAATTTACAACAATCTTGATATAATTGATATCATTAATTATTTATTAAATTTTAAAATTTATCATGTACATTAACATCAAATCAATATCTATATATAATTAAAAGTAGTATAGAGCCGTATTAATGTGGCTCCATTTATTGGGCTCCATGCCCTCCTTATTTTTTTTTCTTTTTTTTTAAGTAAGTCTAATTTTTTTTATTCATTTATTTTTCTTTTACAGATGAGATTTATCTTTTTTCATTATTTTAAGTCAGATTCACTTTCTTTTTTTTATTTTCTTAATTTATATTAATTTTAATTAATGTCATTTTATTTCATTTTGTTGAACGGGGGAGTTAATGATAATATTCTTTTTTTAATTCAATATATATTTTAAAACTAAATAAAATGTTCTCATGTCTGCTTGTGTATCTGCAATTAAAAATTATATATTTTTTAAACCTTTAAGATAAATTCACAATTTTGTGATTGAAATAATTTTAAATTGAAGTTTTTTTTTAAATTAATGAGTCGAAATTTCTTTTAAATGAATATATATGATATATAATAATTAGCACAAATCTCTCTTGCCTTTTACGACTCTTATAAGGTGCTTATGGTGCTTTTAATGGAATCAGATAACCTGTCAAGAGAATCAAGTTAGTTTGAGTGGCAATCAAATGTTCAAGATAGCAAGGGATCTTTTTTGAATTTAAAGGAGGAAAAACTCAAGAACTCTAAACACAAATAATGGTACAAGATCAAAACTTTTCTTATTAAGATATGAGAATTAACACACCAGACGCAAGATAAATCAATTTAAAGGGTGAGCCAAATTTCAAGATTGATTCTTGCTGCTCAAGATCAAATCTTTTTCTCTCTTTTTTTTTGTTCTCCTTTCTTTTCTCCTTTTTTTTTCTTCTCTAGGCCTTTTTTCTTTTTTTTTTCAGCAATCTTTCTTCCTTGCCTTTTTTTTTATGATCAAGAACCAAAGAAACAAATTATGGACAGATTTGGAGATTTGAGAAGAATGAAATAGATGTTGGTGACTGGGAGATGACGTCTTGGATCTGATCAAGTATAACTTTTTGCATGAATCTCGGATTGGGACGCCGTTAAAACGAGGTGAAAGCACAGATTCTGAGCTTCAAGATAGACATACAATTCGTCCTAAAACTCAAAGGATATAGGACGTTTTGATGCATTCAAACTTTTAGATGTTCAGAAGGCAGACAAGAGGACGGAACGCCTGAACTCAACCTTTGCTCTGATTACCAATCTGATAGAAGTAGGGTGAACCTCCCAAGAACAAGTCTTAGGCAACTCAAGAACCCAGAGTAATAACCACAAACAACGGAAGCAACCCAATGCAATTGAGAGACCGAATGGAACCTCTAGAGAGAACTCTAGCAACCCCAAACACAAGACGCCATAAGAGTTGGTCAATTCTCTTGATAAGTCGAATCCGTATTCTAGAAAGAACACAAAAAAACCTAACAATCTCACACAAAATTGAAGAGAGAAATCACTCAAAATATTATTCAAATCTGATTTGCAAAGTGGCACCATATAGTCTTTAAATAATAATGGAAATCCTAATCCTAATCCTAATAGGATAATTCATTCCTTAGATAAGGCTTATCCTTTTATTTTTTTGAATTTTAAATTCAAATCTGAATTAAATCTTAAGTTGGTCTCATAAATACAAGTGAGAACTAATCAAAACTAATCTAATCTAATCTGGAAAAAATCAAATAAAAAATAAAACGAAAATTCAAAATAAATTAAAAAAATAAATCTAATTCGAAAGTCACATGACTCATTAATGAAGCACATGACTTCTTTTAATCAAGCTCTTCTATTTCGACTTGGGTTGGGCCTTTAAGGTCTTTAAATTGGGCCTCCAAATAAATAATCATTCTTTTTGGATTAGAAGGTGACTCCATTTGCTCTAAGTCTTCCAAATAGATGGGCTCTTTCTCCTTAAGCTCCAGACCAATTATTGCAAGGCCTCTTTCATGGCTTTTGTCCTACCTCTTATCATTGGGCCTCCTACTCCTTGAAGAGGGTCTTTGAGCACATTGGATCTCCATGATTGAGAGTTCACTTGTTCTCTATCAATGATGTACATTGACAAGACAAGTGATAGAGGATGGCTTGGACAAATTCAGGAACATGGTAGGAGGCCTTATCACTTGGAAAGATTCAAGCCCAAGATAAGCCCATTGGAAGAGATTACTTAAAAGATCATGTGTTTCACTAAAATAGCATGTGACTTAAGTATTATTGGGCTTAATTAGTGTTAATTTCGTTTTTATTAATTATGGGCTAAACTATGTTGAGTAATAAAGCTCAATTGGTTAAATAATAGTCTTTTTGATAGCCCACCTTGTAAATAAATATGTCATGTGCCAAACATGTGATTTCATTAATGTGTTGGCATGTTCATAAGGGCTTAGGTATTATTTTATTATTTTTTTATGAATTTTCATTATTTTATTTTAGGGTATTATTTTATTAGTTTCCTAGATCCAATAGGAGTGTTGTTTGGGCCTAAAGTCTCCTAATCCTATTAGGATCACTTAAGCCCAAATTAATTAGGGTTTCTAGGCTTATTAGGTTAGATTTTACCTTGCCTACTTAAGGCTAACTTTCATGTACATTTTTTAGATTTGAATGATTAAAGTTTCAGACTTTTGTGAATTTCCTCTTGCGATTCTTTGAGTGCTAGAGAGAATACTATGACTTATCAAGGAATTGGTCAATCCTTGTGGCATCACCGGAACTAGGGTTCAAGAGACCGGTTCTCTTGGGTTCTAATTCACCTAGACCAACATATCTTGTGTGCTTTCTTGTTCATTCTCTTCTTTGTGTGTCTTTCTTCTTGATGTTTTCAAATTTTCAGTTTTCGTGTTCCTTGTGATTGCAACGATCCGAGTGTCATTCATTTCGAGTGGGTTCTTTGGACGGGTTCCATAAGGGTTCACTCATCATTTGGTATCAGAGCTTTGGTTTGCAAATCAAGGAGTGTTCCCTATTTTGCTTGTTTCCTTGTTTCAATCCATCTCCGTTGCTTAAAAAAAAAAATTCGCGTCACTGTTCATACCCGTACGAATTTCACTGTTCACCGGCACTGTTTCGTACTGTTCCATTTTTGCCGGCACTGTTTCGTTTTTCATTGTTGAACACTGTTTTCCATCATTGTGCCTCCGGCTGTTCCGGACTGTTTTTCTCGATTACTGTTCCCATCACTGTTTCATGCACTGTTCACCAAAATGTTTTCGAGTACTGTTCATGGTACTGTTTCGGGTTACTGTTCAAAAATCTGAAAAAAAAATAGATTGATTGCTGCACAAAAAAAAAATAAGAATATAGCAGCAATTGAAAAAAAAATTAAAAAAAACAATTCCGAAAAAAAAAGTGAGATTTATTGCTGCAAAAAAAAAAAAATATATATATATATATATAGCAGCAACAAAAAAAAAGGTAGTAAAAAAAAACATTATTTGATTGGATTTGATTTGAGGCTTGATTGACTTAATTTATCAACTTTGGTGGCAAGTCTCATTAAAATATCTATAATTTGTCTTTCCTTCATATTTCTTTCCTTATCAGTTTCCTACAAATTGTCATCCTTCTTTGTTCTATTTCCTTCATATTTCTTTTGTTGGAAATTTCAGTTCCTTTGTGCTCATTTTGTGTTGGTTATTGTTTAATTAAATTAGGATCTTTGAGAACTTCAATTTTGAACTTTTGTTTTCTGTGATTGCCACTACTTTAAAAACTGATTTTCTTTTGATTGAAGTTGTGGTTTTAATTTAGCACTCTCATAAGAAAGCAAGCTTTGAGTGGAAAAAGGCAAGAGAGAAATTGCATCATATTTGAAAAAGCCTTAATTTAGTGTGAAACAAGAGTGCATTTACATTATTTTGAGTGAAACACGTGAGAGAGTGTGTGAGGTCCTTATTTCTTTTCTCTTTGTTTTAACACTAACATTTCAGATTATAAATATGACTGTTGGAGAAGTTGATTTTAAGGCCTTATTAAGGACTTTTAATGATCAAATTGAGGAAGTAAATGCAAAATTAGATCGCTTGGAGTTTCCTTCTAAAACCAAAGCAAGACGTAATCCAAAGGTTCCTGCTCACATGGATGTTCTTAGCAAGATCAAACCGAAGATCCCACTATTTCATGATAAGAAAAATCCTGATGTTTACTTGGATTGGGAAAGAAAAGTTGAACAAGTCTTCGCAAGTTGCAACTACTCTGAAATAGAGAAGGCACAATGTGCTTACCTTCGATTGGGTAAAAAGGTTGCTGCTTGTGGAAACGGATGGAAACTAGACGAGCTACGAATGGAGAACCTTCCATTATAACATGGAATGAAATGAGAGCAGTCTTGAGAAAAAAATACATGCCATCCAAAGCTAAAAGTGTAGTTGAACATTCCAAAGAGATACAAATGCTCGTGGTCCAAACTTCATGTGATTCTCACATGGAGAAAGATGATCAAGTGGATGATTACATTGCTACCACTTCAACAACTGATGATGTAATGAGAGAATCCACTACAGGTATGCCTGATCCTCAAAACATTGATATTATCTCTTGTGATTTAGGATGTAATAATTCTAGTGAGTTGAATGATGTTGCTTACATTGAGGATATCCCTTGTGTTGGAACAATTGAATTGAAATCTGAATTGAGATGTGTTAAACTTGAGAATCTTAATGAGTTTGATGTTATTAATTGTGATAATGGGATTAAACATGATATCTTTCTAAATCTTAAAGAGAGAATTGATCGAGATGTTGATGGTGTTGTGGTAGAAAGCTTAGATGATTCTAGTTATGCTTCTAATGTGCAAATTGAAAATAATGTTGTAGCACAATTGGAAAATGAATTTCATGATGTTGCCTGTACTTCTGAGCATAATTATGATTGTTTGCATCCTTTAGAGGAAAATCATGTTTTACATATTGCTAACCAGTTGTTGGAAAATTCTGTGGATAATGGTGTGATTCCTTTGGAAATTGGCTCTTATGATTGCAATGATATTGAGCATATTGACATGGTAATTGGAGATTATGCTTTTGATTCTAACTTGAATGGGCATATTAGTCTCTATTCTTTTGTATTGGAAAAGGCCCATGGATCATTGCCATGTAATTTAGATGAAACTTGTGAGAAAATAAAGAGTGAGCATAAGTGGAAAAATATGAGTGGGAAAAATAAAAGAGAAAGAGTCCACAAAAATGTGAGTGCAAAAAGAATAAGTGAGAAAAAGATTGAGAGAAGATTGAAAAAGAGAAAGAAAAAGAGAGAAAAGGGAAAAGAAAAAGAGAGTTTGAGGAAGAATAAAAGTGAAAGTAAGCTTAAAGTAGTTTGTATAAAGCTCCTTCCTTCTTCATCTCATCTTTCTTATGTGTCTTCATTGTGTTTTCTTCTTCCTTCTCATTATGATTATGATTTCTTTGATTTATGTCACCTATCTTTGTTGCATGAGTCCATATTGAATGAGTCCCTTGTGAAAGAGATGCATTGTGATAACTTTGTATCATATTCACCCATTGTTGCTTCATCCTCTATTCCATCTCATGGTCATTGTGTTTTGTTTTCTTATGTCTATCTAAGTCATCACATGTGTTATGTGTTGTATAAGTCTCATGAGTTATATGTTTGTTTGTTTCTTTGCTTGTGGTTTGTTCCATTTCACAAATCTTTTGTGTTCCATCTTTGCGGATTGTGTTCCTTTTTATGTCCTTATTTTCTCCAAATTTGTGATAATTTGTTCAATGTGATCTCTATCCAATCTTTGTTCTCTCATCCTTCTATCAAATTGATTTCTTCATATGTGTTATCTTTCATCTTGTTTCATGATCTTCAAGTCACTTCTTCTCCATCTTTGTTCTATCATTATGCATCATTTACATGTGTCAAATCTATCCAGATTTTGAATTTAATGAATTACATCCAAATCTGTCCAGATTTCTTCCCATATGATCATTACATCACCGTAGTCCTTTTTGAGTCTTTTTGTATCATGTTTTGTCCTAATTTCATCCTTCATATTTTCCCTAACCCTTTGTTTCCATTTGAGTCTAGCTATGTCGAGTTTGTGTCTAGTTCTTTGTGGCAGGATATTGGTGAAAATGATATGAAGAAAGATTTCAAATTTTGTGCACCAATGCTGGAAAATAGGTCCCTTGTTAGACATAATGGTTGGAAGATTTTTTATCCTAGCGATTGGTTGCAAAAGCGTAGAGAAATATTTAAAATAAATTTGCAGCCATGGGAGAATGATGTCCTTCAAGTTCATGGAAGGATTAAAGAAAAGATGCATCAATCAAGCTTGAAAGGTAAGTATACTCCATATAATTTATTTGATGCGTTTAATCGCTCCCTTTCTTTCCATGTAGATTATGGAGATTCGAGGACGAATCTTTTTGAAGAGGGAGGGAATGATAGAGGATGGCTTGGACAAATTCAAGAACATGGTAGGAGGCCTTATCACTTGGAAAGATTCAAGCCCAAGATAAGCCCATTGGAAGAGATTACTTAAAAGATTATGTGTTTCACTAAAATAGCATGTGACTTAAGTATTATTGGGCTTAATTAGTGTTAATTTCGTTTTTATTAATTATGGGCTGAACTATGTTGAGTAATAAAGCCCAATTGGTTAAATAATAGTCTTTTTGATAGCCCACCTTGTAAATAAACATGTCATGTGCCAAACATGTGATTTCATTAATGTGTTGGCATGTTTATAAGGGCTTAGGTATTATTTTATTATTTTTTTATGAATTTTCGTTATTTTATTTTAGGGTATTATTTTATTAGTTTCCTAGGTCTAATAGGAGTGTTGTTTGGGCCTAAAGTCTCCTAATCCTATTAGGATCACTTAAGCCCAAATTAATTAGGGTTTCTAGGCTTATTAGGTTAGATTTTACCTTACTTACTTAAGGTTAACTTTCATGTACGTTTTTTAGATTTGAATAATTAAAGTTTCAGACTTTTGTGAATTTCCTCTTGCGATTCTTTGAGTGCTAGAGAGAATACTATGACTTATCAAGGAATTGGTCAATCCTTGTGGCGTCACCGGAACTAGGGTTCAAGAGACCGGTTCTCTTGGGTTCTAATTCACCTAGACCAACATATCTTGTGTGCTTTCTTGTTCATTCTCTTCTTTGTGTGTCTTTCTTCTTGATGTTTTCAAATTTTCAGTTTTCGTGTTCCTTGTGATTGCAATGATCCGAGTGTCATTCATTTCGAGTGGGTTCTTTGGACGGGTTCCATAAGGGTTCACTCATCAACAAGGATGGAGCATGGCTCACAAGAGGAATACATATGGATGAAAACAAAGAATCACAAAGTTGGATAGAATAAGAAGAGAATGGGTTACTAGATAGAAAATGGAATGCACAAGATTCATGAAAATGAGATGGAAGAAACCAATACTTCTCCAAAAAGATACATGACTTATGAGACACACAAGAGCCATAAAACATGAAATGAGTAAACACTACTTCATAAATGAATTGACAATGCAGAACACTTTGATGAAAATGAAATGAAGTGACATAGATGAATAAATTAGAGAAAGAAGACAGTAAATGGTCAAATTGACTTTTTTTTCACATTTGACTCGAGGAATTGATGACTCATAACACAAGAACGGAATAAACAAATTATAAAAATCAGAGACAAAGTAAGAAGGATGGAGAAGATGAAAAGAAGGAACATATGGAAGATATGAAGGAAGGAGTTGAAAAGAAACTACCTTAAACTCTCTTTTACTCAAATAGCTCACAATTGCTTTTGTCTTATTATTCTCATTTTTTCTCAAACTCTCTTTTTGTTTTTTCTTTTCTCTCTTTTTGTTTCTCTTTTTCATTCTTCTCTCAAGTTTCTTTTCACTCATTTGTTTTCCTCTTTTTTCATTTTTCACTCTTGGTTTTACCACTCATATTCTTACTTTTATTTTTCCTTTCAAGCTCACTTTTAATTTTCTTGTGATTTTCATAGAATCGAATACAACGCGTTTCATGGGCTTTCTTTACTTCAAAAGAACAACTATCATCAAATAACCATGGATGCCCAAACACCATATCAACATACTCCACTTCATCACACACATGAGAACTAATTTCTAATGGCTTAACAATGTGAGTACCACTGGAAACAAGCACACCAATATCAACAATATTCTCTATTGCCTTTCCAGTAGTAAAATCTAGAATAGTTGATAAAGTACAATCGAGGCATGAAGTATTTGATGATGAGGGCAAGCTAAGAAAAACAATGGACCATGGACAAATTCAAAGCCCACTTCTAGACATTGGAGAACCAATGACTAGAGCTAGAACAAAAGCCATGAATGAGGTGATCCAAAACATGATTAACATGAAACTATTATATTTCAATGATTTTGAGGCCCGAAACAAAGAAAGGGGCAAGCTGAAAATGTGGAGCCAAATTATAGTCAAAGAACCCAACTTGGAGAAAGCCTAACAAGGAGGATTCACTTAAAATCTATGTGCTTCTCATGTGCTCACTAAAAAGTGACGCTTTTTAAAGATTATTTTAGTTAATTTGTTTCCTTTATGAATAAAGAACATACAACCATAAATCTGATTTGTTTTACTTTATGCATTAAAGAGAAACTAACTTTTTCAAATTCAAAATTAGAATTATATGCTCCTTTTTGCTTAGGGTTTCCTTTTTGTATTAATGAGCATTAATAAGGTTAGGTTTGTGGGCTGAACTAGAGTTAGTTTGTGGGTTAATATTTTCCTATAAATAGGCACCTCTTGTACTCTTGTAAGACATATTATGAATAAATGAATTTCTTTTCAGCAACTTTGTTATTATTCAGTGAGTTTTTTCTTGCTTATCCTTGAGTGCCAGAAAGAATAAGGACTTATCAAGGAGTGGTGATTCTTGTAGTGTCTCAGAGTTAGGATTCAAGAGATGGGTTCTTTTGGAGTCTATTTCCTTCGACTAATATTTTGTCTCAGTTTTCTTATTTTCATCATCTCTACTTTTCCCTTTTTGTTCATTGTTGTTCTTCATTGTTTTTGTGTTCAATTCATCTTTCCTTGAGTTGCACGATCTTTATATCAAAGAAGGCTCTTAAGATAGGTTCCTAACGTGTCTCCCATCAACAGTTGTCTCCACTAATGGTTGTAAATGATCATGATCAATCCCATCAAGAATATCATCCACATTTTCATCCTTAAGATTCTCAAGAACATCATACTCTAATTCATAAGAAACATTATCAACAAAAGGATTTTGAGAATTAGAGGTACCTTCAAGAGTAGTTGATTCTCTTGGTTCAACAACCATTGTAGATGTCGAGGAAGATATCTCCTCCATTGGATCTTTTTGCTCCAAATGAGAATCACTAGAACTTGGAACTGAAATTTGTACATTAGAAGTTTGCTCCTTTCTATGAGTTGGAAGATACTTATAGAAGTAGTGGTGTGGTGCATACTTTTGCTTCAAAATGAGCTTCATACTATTCCAAGTATCACACTATTTCTCTTCACGAAGGTGCTTTCTTTCAAATCGTTCCCACCAAACTTTGGTTTTTCCTTCTAAGTGAAGAGTAGCTAATTTCACTTTCTCAGACTCGGAGTACTGGCAGTCTTCAAACTAATGTTCAATTCTTCCTTCCCACTCCAAGTACATATAAGGATCATTCTCTCCACAAAATTTTGGGATGTTCAATTTAACATCCTTTTTGCATAAAGAAACTTACATGCTATCCAATTTCACATTTAACTTCTGGATTTGATTATTAAAAGCTTTCATTAAAACTTTAAGATCAAGTTCATCATCAGCCATACTTAAAGCCTAAAATGTGAGACAAAGAAAGGACCTTGTACAATCTCTCACGTGTTTCACTCAACAATGATGCAAATTCACTAATATTTTGCACACTTTAAAGGCTTTTTCCAGACATGATATAATTACACTTTTGCCTTTTACGTACTCACTCTTGCTTCCTATGAAAGTGCAAAATTGAATCTGAACTTAAATCAAGAAGTAATGTTTTAAGTGGCAATCTCAAAGTCAAAGATCCAAAAATTTAAATTCTCAAAAGAGTTTAAAATGTTGGTGCAACAAAGAAAGATGGGTTTTCTATTTTTAGCAAAAGAAACGAATTTTCTAGCCAAGAAAGAGAAAAGGAAATGCTGGAAATTAAGACAAGAGGAAAGATGTGGCATGTATACCAAAGGAAGGAACTTTTAGATGACTTTAAAATCTGAAACAAGGAAGGAACAAGTAAGGGAATTAAATTATGAAGGAAAATAGATAGAATTAAACTAGAAAAGTAAAATTTTGAGTAGAAAATAAAAGACAAGAATGGAAACTAATAGAAGTAGGGTGAACCTCCCAAGAACAAGTCTTAGGCAACTCAAGAACCCAGAGTAATAACCCAAAACAACGGAAGCAACCCAATGCAATTGAGAGACCGAATGGAACCTCTAGAGAGAACTCTAGCAACCCCAAACACAAGACGCCACAAGAGTTGGTCAATTCTCTTGATAAGTCAAATCCGTATTCTAGAAAGAACACAAAAAAACCTAACAATCTCACACAAAATTGAAGAGAGAAATCACTCAAAATATTATTCAAATCTGATTTGCAAAGTGGCACCATGTGGTATTTAAATAATAATGGAAATCCTAATCCTAATGCTAATAGGATAATTGATTCCTTATAGATAAGGCTTATCCTTTTATTTTTTTGAATTTTAAATTCAAATCTGAATTAAATCTTAAGTTGGCCTCATAAATACAAGTGAGAACCAATCAAAACTAATCTAATCTAATCTGGAAAAAATCAAATAAAAAATAAAACGAAAATTCAAAATAAATTAAAAAAATAAATCTAATCCTAAAGTCACATGACTCATTAATGAAGCACATGACTTCTTTTAATCAAGCTCTTCTATTTCGACTTGGGTTGGGCCTTTAAGGTCTTCAAATTGGGTCTCCAAATAAATAATCATTTTTTTTGGATTAGAAGGTGACTCCATTTGCTCTAAGTCTTCCAAATAGATGGGCTCTTTCTCCTTAAGCTCCAAACCAATCATTGCAAGGCCTCTTTCATGGCTTTTGTCCTACCTCTTGTCATTGGGCCTCCTACTCCTTGAAGAGGGTCTTTGAGCACATTGGATCTCCATGATTGAGAGTTCACTTGTTCTCTATCATTCCCTCTCTCTTCAAAAGGATTTGTCCTCTAATCTGCAGCATCAAACAAGGACAAGTCTGAAACGTTGAAAGTAGCACTAACATTGCCATAGGAACTAGGCAAGTCAATCTTGTGGGCATTGTCATTAATCCTTTCCAAGACTTGAAAAGGGTCATCTCCTCTTGGTTGCAGCTTAGATTTCCTTTGCGCTGGAAACCTTTCCTTTCTCAAGTGTACCCAAACCTAATCTCCAGGGTTCAATACAACTCGCCTTCGGCCTTTGTTTGCTTGCTGAGCATATTGTTCATTCCTCCTTTCTATATTGGCTTGAACTTTAGCATGAAGTTCCTGCACAAACTTAGCTTTTTGCTTGCCATTAAGGTTAGTTCTTTCATGCATAGGCAAAGGTAAAAGATCTAAGGGAGTCAAAGGATTAAATCCATACACAATCTCGAAGGGAGAATAAGATGTAGTGGAATGAACAACTCTATTGTATGCAAATTCAATATGAGACAAGCAACTCTCCCAATTTTTCAAATTCTTTTGCATAATTGCACGCAATAAAGTAGTGAGTGTCCTATTTACTACTTCTGTTTGTCCATCAGTTTGTGGATGTGCAGTTATAGAAAACAAAAGTTTAGTTCCAAGTTTATTCCAAAGTGTTCTCCAAAAATGACTAAGAAACTTTACATCCCTATCACTCACAATTATTCTTGGTAAACCATACAATCGCACAATCTCTTTAAAAAATAGATTAGCAATATGAACAGCATCATTAGTCTTAGAGCATGCAATAAAATGTGCCATTTTACTAAATCTATCCACAACAACAAAGATGCTATCTTTTCCACTTTGAGACCTAGGGAGCCATAACACAAAATCCATAGATATATCAGTCCAAGGTTGGTTAGGAACGGGGAGTGGGGAATACAATCCATGCAGTTTAATCTTTGATTTAGCATGTTTGCATGTTATGCATTTATCACACAGAACAACATCAGGCCTCATAGCAGGCTAAAAGAAATGTTCGTGCAACACACTAAAGGTTTTATCAATGCCAAAATGGCCCATTAAAAAACCACCATGAGCTTCCTTCAAAAGTAATTCACGCATTGAACAATAAGGAATACAAAGCTTATCTCTTTTGAAAAGAAAACCTTCAAATCTGAAATAATCTTGAAAACCACGTTTTTCACAAGAATTCCAAATCTTCCCAAAATCAGAATCAAATACATATAATCCCTTAAGCATCTCAAAACCAAGCAATCAAGTTTGTAAAGAAGTAAGAAGAGTATACCTGCAAGATAGAGCATCCGCTACTACATTCTCCTTACCTTGTTTGTGCTTGATCACATATGGAAAGGTCTTAATAAATTCTAACCATTAGGCATGTCTTTTATTCAACTTACCTTGCGATTTTAGGTACTTTAAACTCTCATGATCAGAATGTATGATAAATTCTTTAGGCCAAAGATAATGTTGCCAAGTCTCTAAAATTCTCTTTAAGGCATAAAGTTCTTTATCATAAGTGGAGTAGTTTAAAGTGGGACCACTAAACTTTTCACTAAAGTAAGTAATTGGCCTATTATCTTGCATTAAGACAGCTCCAATACCCAAGCTAGATGCATCACACTCAGTCTCAAAAACTTTGCTAAAATATGGTAAAACAAGTAGTGGTGCATTGGTGAGTTTTTCTTTTAAAGTGTTGAAAGCTTTCTCTTGTGCCTCACCCCATTTAAATGTGACATGCTTTTTAACTAACTCATTCAAAGGTGCTGCTATAGATGAAAAATCTTTAACAAACCTCCTATAAAAGCTAGCTAAGCCATGGAAAGATCTCACCTCATTAGCATTCTTTGGAGTAGGCCAGTCTTGAATTACTTTAACCTTTTCTTCATCTACTTGGATCCCTTGAACGCCTACAACAAAACCAAGAAACACAACCGAATCCATGCAAAAGGAACACTTTTGAATGTTTGCATAAAGCTTATTTGCTCTAAGAGTATTAAAGACTTCACGCAAATGCACTATGTGGTCTTCTAAATTCTTGCTATAGACTAAAATGTCATCAAAATAAACCACAATAAAATTTCCTATGAATGAACGGAAGACATGATTCATAACATTCATGAATGTACTAGGAGCATTAGTTAATCCAAAAGGCATTACCAACCATTCATAAAGTCCAAATTTCGTCTTAAATGCAGTTTTCCACTTATCTCCTTCTTTCATTCGAATTTGATGATAACCACTCCTAAGATCAATCTTAGAAAACAATGCAGAACCATGAAATTCATCAAGCATATCATCTAGCCTAGGGATAGGGTAGTGATACTTAACCGTTATTTTGTTAATAGCTCAGCAATCCACACACATTCGCCATGATCCATCTTTCTTAGGAACTAGGATGACTGGTACAGCACAAGGGCTTAAACTTTCACGCACAAAGCCTTTTGTCATGAGCTCCTCTACTTGTCTTTGGATCTCCTTAGTTTCTTCGGGGTTGGCTCTATATGTTGGTTTATTTGGAATGACAGATCCAGGGATGAAATCAATTCTATGTTCTATGCCTCTTAGAGAAGGCAAACCATTTGGAATTTCTTCCGGAAAAAGATCACCAAATTGCTGCAAAAGAAAGATAACACTAGAAGGCAAAGAAGTATCAAGCTTGTTAGTAGAAAAATAGGTGTCCTTATACAGAAGCACAAAGACTCCTTGTCTTGCCATTAGTGCACTCTTCACCTCTCCTTTTTCTATGAATAAGCTCAAGCTCTTGTTTTGTTCACCCTCTCTTTCTTTTTCTG
The DNA here is from genome assembly GCA_026686845.1 of Adenanthera pavonina. NCBI lineage: Eukaryota > Viridiplantae > Streptophyta > Magnoliopsida > Fabales > Fabaceae > Adenanthera > Adenanthera pavonina. The sequence goes on from JAIVEN010000011.1 coordinate 21,240,714, forward strand.
CACTCTTTTTTCTTTTCTCTTACATTCTTTCCACTCTTTTCATTTTTCTGCATTTTTCCTTTCTCTTTCTCTTCTTTTTCTTTCTCATGCCTCTCTCTTTCTCTTTTCTCTCTATAGTCACTTATAATTCTGTATTAATCTTCATATGCTTACATTGGCCCAAGAGGCCTAAGCACAATGTTACGCCCTTCAAACACAAAGGAGTAGAAATTTCTATAGCCGTCATGAGTCACGCATCTGTCAAATTGCCATGGACGACCAAGAAGTAGATGTCCTGCATGCATAGGTGCTACATCGCATAACACCTTGTCATGGTATTTGCCAATAGTAAATGATATTTGAACTTGCTTGGTGACTTTCATCTCCCCAGAATCAGTTAGCCATTGCAAATTGTAAGGCTTTGGATGTTTTAGAGTAGACAAGTTCAGTTTCTCCACAAGTAAAGTACTAGCAACATTGGTGCAACTACCACCATCAATAACCAAGCTACATACCTTGTCTTGAATGAAGCATCTAGTATGGAAAATCTCTTCTCTTTGCTCATCATCATGTTTCTCATCTTTTGGTTGAGCATTGAGAATTCTTTGAGTAACACGTGACTCATGACGACTTGATTTAGTGTGAAACATGAGTGCATTTATATTATTTTGAGTGAAACACGTGAGGGAGTGGTGAGGTCCTTTTTCTCCTTTATTTACACTAACATTTCATATTGTAAACATGGCTGTTGGAGAAGTTGATTTTAAGGCCTTATTAAGGATTTTCAATGATCAAATTGAGGAAGTAAATGCAAAATTGGATCACTTGGAGTTGTCTTTAAAATGAAAGCAAGGCGTAATCCAAAGGTTCCTGCTCACATGGATGTTCTTAGCAAGATCAAGTCGAAGATCCCACTATTTCATGATGAGAAAAATTGTGATGGTTACTTGGATTGGGAAAGAAAAGTTGAACAAGTCTTCACATGTTGCAACTACTCTGAAATAGAGAAGGCATAATGTGCTTACCTTCGATTGGGTAAAAAGGTTGCTGCTTGGTGGAAACGGACGGAAACTGGAATGAAATGAGAGCAGTCTTGAGAAAAAAATACATGCCATCCAAAGCTAAAAGGATGGTTGAACATTCCAAGGAGATGCAAATGCCTGTGGTTCAAGATTCATGTGATTCCAACATAGAGAAAGATGATCAAGTGGATAATGACATTGCTACCACTTCAACAATTGATGATGTAATGAGAGAATTCGCTACAGGTATGCCTAAACCTCAAAATTCTAATACTGATATCTCTTGTGATTTAGGATGTGATAATTCTGATGAGAATATTGATATTGTTTGCATTGATGATATCTCTTGCAATGGATCAATCGCATTAGAATGCAAATATAAATGTGTTGAACCCGAGAATATCAATAACTTTGATGATATTGTTTATGTTAAAGAGATTGATTGTTTGCATCAATTAGAGGAGAATATTGATCTAGAGGTTGCTAGTACTTTTGATTCTAGTGGTGTTTCTAATTTGCATCAATTGGAAAGTGAATTTCATGACTGTGCTAATGAAATTAACCATGATTGCGTGCAACTTTTAGAAGAGAAACATGATTTATTTGTTGTTAATGATTTGAGGGAAAATTCTTTGGATAGTAGCATGCTAGTTTCAAATAGTGCTAATAGCGTGATTCCTTTGAAAATTAGATCTTATGATTGCATTGATGAGATTAAGCATATTGACATGATAATTGGAGATTTAGACTATGATGTTAGCTTAAATGGGTATGATAGAAACTGTTATAATGTTTTGTGATAGAGTACGATTGAGGCATGAAGCATTTGGAGTCCTTGGACATGGCAATGAGCTTGAAAAGAGCATGAAACCCAATTATTTGAATCAAGCTGCAGCCCAAAAAAGAGCTAGAAAGTATGGAAAATACTTCCAATCATATAGGCTAATGATTCAAGCCCAAAAGAAGCCCATTTGGGAGATATAACTTGAAGACAATGTGTGCTTCTCATGTGACCATTAAAAGTAACGTTTTTTTATGATTAATATTCAGGTCAAAAGTTTCCTATTTAAATTAGGCTACTTTTTGTTGGTTTCTTTTTGAGTTTGTTTCCAAATTTGAAAAAGGTGATAGGAGCCATTTTTGGAGAATTAATTCAGCACCTTATGTCCAGATTCATTGTATAATGAGTTGTCACCTTTTAGGAATATTTAATGCTTATTATTCCTAGGGATTCTTGTTAGCCTTTTTTCCATCTATAAATAGGCACCACTTTGTAAGGTTTTGGACACAATATGAATGAATGAATTTCTTTTCAGCAACTTTGTTGTTGTTCAGTGAGTTCTTTCTTGCTCATCCTTGAGAGCCAGAAAGAATGAGGACTTATCAAGGAGTGGTGATCCTTGTGGCGTCCCGGAGTTAGGATTCAAGAGACGGGTTCTCTTGGAGTCTAGTTCCTTCGACCAACATTTTGTCTCACTTTTCTTATTTTCATCATCTCTACTTTTCCATTTTTGTTCATTGTTGTTCTTCGTTGTTCTTATGTTTAATTCATCTTTCCTTGAGTTGCACGATCCTTATCTCGAAGAAGGCTCTTAGAACGGGTTCCTAACGTGTCTCCCATCATTTGGTATCAGAGATTCGGCTTACAAATCAAGGTGTGTTTCTGTTGTTTCATTCCATTTTTCCTTGCTATCTAGAAAATCGTAGCACTGTTCATCCATACTGTTCATGCTTGCTGTCCAGATTTTTCTTTTATGTTCTTCTATTTTCTAGTCAAATCTGAGTTTGTTCATTGCTTCTGATATTGTGGCTTGATTTTCATCTCAATCTCACATCTTACCATCCTTATTGATCTTCTTTCTCTTTGTGGCTTGGTTATATTTCTCCATTTTTTTTTATTTTGTTGTCCAGAATTTGTGATTTCTAGATTTGAGTCTTTCAAAAGAAAAAAATATTGTTGCTGCAATTTGTTAGCTTCTATCCATTGTGTATTAGTTCAGAGTATTCAAAAGAAAAAGAAAACGAAATTCGAAAAAAAAAATGAGAAATTGTGGGTGCTGCAAAAAAAAAAAGAAAAAAGAAAACAATAGTGAAAAAAAAATCGTACAAAAAAAATACTTTCCAGAATTGAGCACCTTTGAAGTTTGAATTTCCTTTGGATTGATTTGCATTAATTGCTGGAATTGCATCCCTTGATTTGTGGGTTGTTTGTTTCTGAATTACCAAATTTGAAGCTTTTGTTCCCAAGTCACAAAAGGAGTCTATATTCATTTCACTTGGGTAGTAAGTTGCTTTCATATTACTTTTTAGAATTTTACTCTTCTAGTAAATTCTATCCAAATCCCTTCCTATCTTATTTTTCCTAATTTGTTATTGTCCTTTTATTCTGTTCAAATCTCTAAAATTAGTTCCTTCCTTTTGGTGCGCTTCATTATCTTAATTTCCAGCATTTTCTTTTCTTTTATTGACTGGAAAATTCAGTTTCTTTTATTGAAAACAGAAAATCCATCTTTGTTTGTTGGTCAACATTGTTTTAAACTCTTTTGAGAATTTGAATTTTTGGATCTTTGACTTTGAGATTGCCACTTAAAACACTGCTTCTTGATTTTGATTTCAAATTCAATTTTGCACCCTTATAGGAAGCAAGAGCGAGTGGTAAAAGGCAAGAGTGTAATTATATCATTTCTGGAAAAAGCCTTTAAAGTATGCAAAACACGAGTGAATTTGTATCATTGTTGAGTGAAACACATGAGAGAGTGTGCAAGGTCTTTTTTTTGTCTCCTATTCACTAACATTTTAGGTTTTAAGCATGGCTGGTGATGAACTTGATCTTAAAGTTTTAATGAGAGTTTTTAATGATCAAATCCAAAAGTTGAATGTGAAATTGGATAGCATGCAAGTTTCTTCATGCAAAAAGGATGTTAAATTGAACATCCCAAAATTTTGTGGAGATAATGATCCTGATATGTACTTGGAGTGGGAAGGAAGAATTGAACAATGGTTTGAAGACTACCAGTACTCCAAGTCTAAGAAAGTGAAATTAGCTACTCTTCACTTAGAAGGAAAAGCCAAAATCTGGTGGGAACGATTTGAAAGAAAGCACCTTCATGAAGAGAAACAGTGTGATACTTGGACTAGCATGAAGCTCATTTTGAAGCAAAAGTATGCACCATACCACTACTTCTATGAGTATCTTCCAACTTGTAGGAAAGAGCAAACTTTTAAGGTACAAATTTTAGTTCCAAGTTCTAGTGATTCTCATTTGGAGCAAAAAGATCAAATGGAGGAGATATCTTCCTCAACATCAACTACTCTCGAAGGTACTAATTCTCAAAATCCTTGTGTTGATGATGTTTCTAATGAATTAGAGTATGATATTCTTGAGAATCCCAAGGAGGAAAATGTTAATGATATTGTTGATGGGATTGGTCATGATCATTTACCACCTTTAGCGGAGACAACTGCTCTAGATGTTACTAGTAAGGTGATAGAGAACTTTGTTGATAGTGGTATGCTTGTTTCTAGTGATACTCACATTGTTATGCCATTAGAAACTAGTTCTCATGGGTGTGATGAAGTTGAACATGTTGATATGGTGTTTGGGCATCCATGGTTATTTGATGATAGTTATTCTTTTGAAGTAAAGAAAGCCCATGAAATGCGTTGTATTCAATTCTATGAAAATCACAAGAAAATCAAAAGTGAGCTTGAAAGGAAAAATAAATATGAGTACTTTTGGAAAAATGTATTCAATTCTATGCCTCAATCGTACTCTATCATTTTGGAAAAAGCCTATGAACTATTGCCATGTATTCATTTATATGAAAATCATGAGAACTTTAAGAGTGAGCTAGAGTGGAAAAATGAGAGAAGAAAATAGAGATGTAGAAGAGAAAGTGTCCAGAAAAATAAAAAGAATGCAAAAAGAGTAAGAAGAAGTAAGAAAAGAGTGAAAAAGTGGAAGAAAAAGAGGAAAAAGAGAAAAGAAAAAGAGAGTTTGAGGAAGAATGAGAGTGAAAGTGAATTTAAAGTAGTTTGTACAAAACTCCTTCCATTTTCATCTCATCTTTCTTATGTGTCTTCATTGTGTTTTCTTCTTCCTTCCCATTATGTTTCTAATTTCTTTAAATTATGTCATCCATCATTGTTGCATGAGTCCACAATTTCTTTTGAGTCCAAATTGCATGAGTCAATAATGAGTTCATTAGTTACTTTAGTGCCTTCTTTCTCTAGTTTATCCTTCTATGTTATTCCATCTCATCATCATAGTGTTTTGTATTTTCTATGCATTTGTGAGGTAGTCCCTATTCGTTTTATGTTTTATGTTGCTTGTGTGTTTCATAAGTCATGTGCTTTCATACTCCATTGTTGGCATGGTGTCCCATCTCCTCCACATAAGTCTATTATGTTCCATTCTCTTTCTAGTTCATTCCCTTCTTTTGGTTTTGTGTTAGTATGTACTTCTTTAGTCATTACTTCTCTATCTTTGTCTTACCAATGTGCATCATCATCTAATATTAAATCTATCGAGATTTTGAGTTTATTGCATTATAATCGCATCTGCCCAGATTTCATCCCGTATAATCTTTCTCATGCATTGGTTTCAATTAAGTCCTTTTGTGTCAAGTTTTGTCCCCATATCATTCCCCATGAATCCGCTAACCTTAGTTCCATTTAAGTTTTGTTGTTTCGAATTGGTGTTTAGCTATTTGTTACAGGTTCTGAGTGAGGTTGATGAAAGCTCTTGTTTTCCAATCCATGGAAATAAGTTGTATGTGATTCAAACAAATGGATTGTATAGTAAAGTTTTTGATCTTGGAGATTGGTTGCAAAAGCTTAGAGAAATATTTAAAGCTAATTTGTAACCAAGAGGGAATAATGTCTTTCAAGTTAATGTGAAGATCAAAGCCACAAAGCAACAATTAAGTTTGAAAGGTAAGTATACTCCTTGTTATATATTTAATGCTTTTAATCGTTTCCTTTCTTTCCATGTAGATTATGGAGATTCGAGGATGAATCCTTTTGAAGAGAGAGAGAGAATGATAGAATAAGGGCTAGGTATGAGTTGCAAGAGTTTGGAGTAGAGCATGGAGAACATGGAAGATTTGATCAAGGTGTTGAATATAAAGCCAAAGTTTAAGTGAAATCATCAACTCCAAAATACAAGTTTCAAATCCAAGCCCAAGACGAGCCCATTGAAGGAAGTTACTTAAAATACCATATGCTTCATTAAAAGAGCATGTGACTTAGATATTAATGGGCTTAATTAGTATTAATTTCATTTTCATTAATTATGGGCTGAACTTTGTTAATTGATAAAGCCCAATTAGTTAATTAGTAGTCTTTTTGATAACCCACCTTGTAAATAAGCATTTTATGTGCCAAACATGTGATTTCATTAATGTGGTGGCATGTTTATAAGGGCTTAGGTCTTATTTTATTATTTTCTTATGAATTTTCGTTATTTTATTTTACAGTTTTATTTTACTAGTTTCCTAGGTCCAATAGGAGTGTTATTTGGGCCTTAAGTCTCCTAATCCTATTAGGATTACTTAAGCCCAAATTAATTAGGGTTTCTAGACTTATTAGGTTAGATTTTACCTTGCCTATTTAATGTTAACTTTCATGTACGTTTTTTAAGATTTGAATGATTAAAGTTTCAGACTTGGTGAGTTTCTCTTGTGTTCTTTGAGTGCTAGAGCGAACTGCGACTTATCGAGGAATTGGTCCTTCTTTGTGGCATCATCAGAACTAGAGTTCAAGAGACCGGTTCTCTTGGGTTCTAATTCATCTCGACCAACATATCTTTCTTGTTTTCTTCTTGCTGTTTCTATTTTCTAGGTTTCGTGTTCCTTGCAATTGCAACCATCCAAGTGTCATTCATTTCAAGTGGAATCAATCTAAAGATCATGTGCTTTATTAAAATAGCATGTGACTTAAGCATTATTGGGCTTAATTTATTTTAATTTCATTTTTATTAATTATGGACTGAACTTTGTTAATTAATAAAGATCAATCAATTAGTTAGTAGTTTTTTTTTTATATCCCAACTTGTAAATAATAAGCATGTCATATGTCCAACATGTGATTTCATTAATGTGGTGGCATGTTTATAAGGGTTTAAGTATTATTTTTATGAATTTTCATTATTTTATTTAGGTTTTTGTTTTCACTAGTATTCTAGATCTAATAGGAGTGTTATTTGAGTCCAAAGTCAAATCTCATTAGGATTATTTGAACCCAAATTAATTAGGTTTTCTAGACTTATTATTAGGTTAGATTTTACATTGCCTATTTAAGGTTAACTTTTATGTGCGTTTTTCAAATTTGAATAATTAAATTTTCAGAATTTCGTAAGTTTCTCTTGCGTTCTTTAAATGCTATGATGAAACTATGACTTATCAAGGAATTGGTTAGTCCTTGTGGCATCACCGGAACTAGGGTTCAAGAGACCGGTTCTCTTGGGTTTTAATTCACCTAAACCAACATATCTTTTCTGTTTTCTTATTTATTCCCTTCTTGTTGTTTTTCTATTATTTAGTTTTCATGTCCCTTGTAATTGCAACGATTTGAGTGTCTTACGCATCAAAGTGAGTTCTTTTAATTGATTCCATAAGGATTCACCTATCAGCATGTCATGTAAAGTTAAACTAGTATGCATAACGTGTCAAGCATGATGGTATATGTTGTATAGAAAGGAAATCTAAATGATGAATGAATTGAGAAATGGGATTGAGAATAAGAAAATTATGTATGACTTTTCTATTAACAAGTTATGGCATGCAATTATTTAGAAATATTATGGCATGACAAGATAAAGAGAATGAGCCAAATGAGATTCCTTTAGTTAGAGGATATGATGAGCTTTATGATGAAATAGATTGTGTATGTTTTGATTAATGGAATATGTTATATGGCTCAAAGAAGTTAATAATGTAAAAGTACTTTGCTGAAAAATGTCTGGAACTATGACTGAATTTGGAACGATACATAAAATTGTCTAAAGCTCTAAAAATTAAGTGGTTTACATGCATCGAAAGATCTTAACTTTGATATGCCACTAATTTGAATGTATTTGGAGTTATACAATAGGATATATATATGTTTTTTTAAAACTGTTTTAGTAGAAAATTATTCTAATCCAAGAAGATTTGAAATGATGCTCTGCTTTGTACGTATTGAATAAATGTATAAAATTAAAATGTATAGAAAATAGACATACAAAGCTTTCAAATGATATTAAGATAACATGAAATAACTCTGTGTATGATGAGATATGAATTTTTAAAGTTAGAGTCTAGTATAGAACAAAAATTGGAAATAAAGGAATGGATAGTAATATTTGAAAAATAAACTATATGAATTGACTGGATAAAATCCCAGTTTTTTATTTTTCTCATGAAATTTAGGATGTGCATGATTTTAAGAGACTTGAATCATACGATATGATTTTTATGTGTTTAGTTATAATTTTTTAAAGTTCACTATGCAAAGTGATTAACAATGCATAAAATCAGCTTTTTAAAATTTTAAAGGTTTTTCATTGGTTCAAATTCTCAAAAGTCTCATTTTAGATTCTAAATGAGATAATATTTATGGAAAAAGTGTTAGAAGATGAGGCGTGACAATCTGACTACAATATTGCATATTTACAAAAATACTCCTAGAGAGACTAAATTGCAAATTTTCTTTAGGGACTAAACTATAAATAATTTTCTTTCAAGTACTATATTGAAAATTTGCACTTTACACACCTTGGCCTGAAAAATGACTTTTTTTTTTTTACCCTTGTTCTCATCCAAATCATGTATTTAATGCTATTTATCATATTTTTATACTATAATATCATCTTTCCATACATTTAGTGATGTTTAGTAGTTTAGGGATTTTACAAGGAAAGGAATTTCATTATTTTATCATATAAATTCATGTAATCTTACTTTCTTACATCATTTGCATGCTTTCTCATGACTTACTTTCATGAAAACATCCTCCCCTATGTATCTCTATGTCTTGGCCGAACCATAAACCCTAAGAAGAGAAGAAGAAAACTCATCTAACCTAACTCAAAACCCATAGAAAACTAGCTTGAAATTAAAGAACAAACTTGCCTCAAGCTTGTTTTCTTTCCTCCCTACTTGGCTTCTTCCTTTTCTCCTTCTCCTTCCTCTCTTTCTCTCACTAGAATTAGAGCTTCTCTCTCCTCCTTGTGCTGGCCAAAACTTGAAGGCTGTGCGAAGGGGAGTTACCTATTTATAAACACCAAATCTTGATCCTAACCATTCCTTCCTTACTTGATCCAATGGCCACCATTAATTCTTTCTTAGGTTTTGCTTCTTAATGATTCAAATATTTTTTCTAATCACATGCCAAATTTTTTGCCAATAGGAGGAGAGCATTTGTCCTCTTAAACAGTATATTTCTCTTGTTCAAATTAATCCCATATCATTTACTTTATATCTAGACATGTTCTTAGTATTTTACAGTATATAATAATATTGTTTATTCATTAATATGTATAGGAAATATACTAGTTTGGAATTTGCATTTATCTTGATAACTATCCCAAACTGTGCTTTATGTGGGGTCAACATTCTTTCTTTTTCTTTTTTCGTTCTTGTGGGGCCTACCTCTTTTTCTTTTACTATTCATATTGTTGCAGTCTATATTATTTTCAAATTACACCTTTTTAACTCAATTCATTCTTCTAACATGGTCCATCATTTTAAGAGGTCCATTTTTTACACATATATCATTTTTGTAAATGATAAGTGAACCCTTATGGAATCAATCCAAAGAACCCACTTGAAGCGAATAACACTCGGATCGTTGCAATTACAAGGAACACGAAAACTAAAAAAATAGAAACAGCAAGAAGAAAACACAAAAGATATGTTGGTCGAGGTGAATTAGAACCCAAGAGAACCGGTCTCTTAAACCCTAGTTCCGGTGACGCCACGAGGATTAACCGGTTCCTTGATAAGTCATAGCATTCTCTCTAGCACTCAAAGAATCGCAAGAAGAAACTCACAAAACTGAAATTTTCATTTATCTAAAATCTTAAAAAATGCTCATGAAAAATCTAACCTAATAAGCCTAGAAACCCTAATTAATTTGGGCTCAAGTAGCCCTAATAGGATTAGGAGACTTTAGGCCCAAATAACAATCCTATTGAACCTAGAAAACTAATAAAATAAAGCCCTAAAATAAAATAATGAAAATTCATAAAAAAAATAATAAAATAATACCTAAACCCTTATAAACATGCCACCACAATAATAAAATAATACCTAAGCCCTTAGAATGTTCAACCACACTCATAACTTTGGATGGCATGTATTTTTTACCTCAAGGCTGCTCTCATTTCATTCCATGTTATAATGGAAGGTTCACCATTTGTAGCTCATCTAGTTTTCATTCGTTTCCACTAAGCAGCAACCTTTTTATCCAATCGAAGGTAAGCACATTGTGCCTTCTCTATTTTGGAGTAGTTGCAACTTGCAAAGACTTGTTCAACTTTTCTTTCCCAATCCAAGTAAACGTCGGGATTTTTCTCACCATGAAATAGTGGGATCTTCGGTTTGATCTTGCTAAAAACATCTATGTGAGCAGGAACCTTTAGATTACGCCTTGCTTTAGTTTTAGAAGGAAACTCCAGGCCATCCAATTTTGCATTTACTTCCGTAATTTGATCATTGAAAGTCCTTAACAAGGTCTTAAGATCAACTTCTCCAACAGCCATGTTTATAATCTGAAATTGTTAGTGTAAAATCAAGAGAAAAGAAATAGGGACCTCACACACTATCTCACGTGTTTCACTTAATTAATGCAAATGCACTTGTGTTTCACACTAAATCAATTTCAAATATGATGTAATTTCTCTCTTGCCTTTTTCCACTCAAACTTGCTTTCTTATGAGAGTGCTAAATTAAAATCACAACTTCAATCAAAAGGAAATTGGTTTTTAAAGAAGTGGCAATCACAAAAAACAAAAGTTCAAAATTAAAATTCTCAAAGATCCTAATTTGATTAAATAATAACCAACATAAAATGAATACAAAAGAACTGAAATTTCTAACAAGAGAAATCTGAAGGAAATAGAACAAAGAAGGATGAAAATTTGTAGGAAACTGATAAGGAAAGAAATCTGACGGAAAGACAAATTATAGATATTTAATGGGATTTGCTACCAAAGTTGATAAATTAAGTCAATCAAGTCTCAAATCAAATCCAATCAAATAATTTTTTTTTTTGGGGTTTTTTACTATTTTTTTTGTTGCTGCTATATATATATATATATTTTTTTTTTGCAGCAATCAATCTCTATTTTTTTATTTTTATCTTTTTTCTGCTGCTAATTTTTTATGCTAAACAGTAACTCAAACAGTGATCATGAATAGTAATTCAAAAACAGTCTGATGAACAGTATGGAAACAGTGATGGTGAATAGTAATATGATACAGTACAATGCACAGTGACCAAAAACAGTGTTCGGTGAACAGTGACCGCACGGATGAACAGTGCTCAATTTTTTTCCGGAAACAATGAAAATAGAATGAAATAAGGAAAGAGCAACATAGAGAACACACCTTGATTTGCAAACCTAAGCTCTGATGCCAAATGATAAGTGAACTCTTATGGAATCAATCCAAAGAACCCACTTGAAACGAATGACACTCGGATCATTGCAATTGCAAAGAACATGAAAATTGAAAAATAGAAACAGTAAGAAGAAAACACAAAAGATATGTTGGTCGAGGTGAATAAGAACCCAAGAGAACCGATCTCTTAAACTCTAGTTCTGATGACGCCACAAGGATTGATCAATTCCTTTATAAGTCATAGTTTCATCATAGCACTCAAAGAACGCAAGAGAAACTTACAAAAGTCTGAAACTTTAATCATTCAAATCTGCAAAACGTACATGAAAGTTAGCCTTAAATAGGTAAGGTAAAATCTAACCTAATAAGCCTAGAAACCCTAATTAATTTAGGCTTAAGTAGTCCTAATAGGATTAGGAGACCGTCGGCTCAAATAACACTCCTGTTGAACCTAGAAAACTAATAAAATAAAGCCCCAAAATAAAATAACGAAAATTCATAAAAATAATAAAATAATACCTAAGCCCTTATAAACATGCCAACACATTAATGAAATCACATGTTTGGCACATGACATGTTTATTTACAAGGTGGGCTATAAAAAAAACTATTATTTAACCAATTAGGCTTTATTACTCGACATAGTTCAGCCCATAATTAATAAAAATGAAATTAAAATAAATCTAGCCCACTAATGCCTAAGTCACATACTCTTTCAGTGAAGCACATGATCTTTTATGTAATATCCTCTAATGAGCTTATCTTGGGCTTGGATCTAAAACTTATATTTTGAAGTTGATGATCTCACTTAAGCTTGGGCTTTTTATTTAGCACCTTGATTAAGTCTTCCAAGCTCTCCATGCTCTGCTCCAAATTCTTGCAAGTCATGCCAAGCTCTTATTCTATCATCACATAAAACCTCATCTTTATAGCTACCTATGAAAAATGCTACAATCACTTGCTTAGTTACCTTAGCATCTCTACTTTCATTAAACCACAGCAAATTTATAAGGTGTAAGATGCTTCAAAGTTGGTAAACCAAGTTTCTCAACTAACAAGGTACTAGCTACATTGGTACAACTACCATTATCAATGATAAGATTGCATACCTTGTTATTGATGAAACATCTAGTTTGAAACAAATTCTCACGTTGCTCTCTCTCATGGCCCACCTTTGGTTGTATGTTAAGAGCATGCCTAGATACCAATACTTCTCCTACATCAGCCTCAGCTATCTGCACATCAGAATCATCTTCACTAGAGTTTATAGGCCTCCTTCTTTTTCTTCATCACTGCTTTCACTAGTCACATAACCATTCTCAAGAGCAACCATAGTTCTTTTAGTGGGACCTTGTGAAGCAAGATGACCAAACCCTTGACATTTAAAACATTTAACTTTAGAAGAATCAGAAGAAGAAAATTTAGAAGACTTACCTTTGGAACTAGGAATCTATTCTTTCAACTTGTTCTTTTTCCACAGGTTTGGGTTCACCTTTCCATTTGGAAGACATATTATATTCCTTTGGTCTGCCATAGGATTTATATTCCTTGTTTGAACTCTATATGACTTCACTTTCTGTTTTGCCTTCAAGTGCCTTTCAACTTTAATGGCTTTATGCAATAACTCCTCCATATCAAGATAGTTTTGCATTTTAATCTCAACAGCAATATCTGGATTCAATCCTCTAAGGAACCTTGCCATTGTTTGCTCAGGATCTTTATCCATATTGGCCTTTATCATGGACATCTCCATCTCCTGGTAATAATCCTCCACACTCATGGTTCCTTGTTTTAGTTTCTGAAGCTTCATGTATACATCCCTATGGTAATGATTTGGCACATATCGTTTTCTCATAATTGTCTTCATTTCGTGCCATGTCCTAATAGGACCCTCTCCAATTCTCCTCCTGGTAGTACACAACTGGTTCCACCAAATACTAGCATAGTCAGTAAATTCAATAGCAGCCAATCTTACCTTGCTTTGCTCAGAATATGAATTGCATTCAAACACAAGCTTCACATGCCTTTCCCACTCTAAGTAAGCATCAGGATCAACTTTCCCTTGGAAGAAAGGAATCTTCATTTTTATATTGGAAAAGGGATCCTACTTATCCTCTTGGTTATGTCTAAATGCATGCCGATTTTGTCTAGCTCTTCTTGGTTGCACCTCTTCCTCCTTAAATTCAGTTCCCACCTCTTTTTCACCATCATCAGAATAGATCATATGGTGCTTTCCTAGACTTGTTTTAGAGTGAGAAGGGAAAGCTTCCATCACATCTAATCTCATACTCAATTTCTTGAGTTGGTCATTTATGGAATCCATGAAGAGCTTCAAATCTGGCATTTGAGTTTCACTACCACCAGACATGTTTCCAAGAACCTGAAATGTTAGTGCAAGTTCAAAGAGCAATGGACCTCACCACTCTGTCACGTGTTACACTCAAGAATGACGTAAGTTCACTTGTGTTTTGCACACTTTAAAGGCTTTTTCCAGAAATGATATAATTGTAAACTCTTGCCTTTTACCACTCACTCTTGCTTCCTATGAGAGTGCAAAATTGAATCTGAACTTAAATCAATAAGCAATGTTTTAAGTGGCAATCTTAAAATCAAAGATCCAAAACTTCAAATTCTCAAAAGAGTTTAAAACAATGGTGACCAACAAATAAAGATGGATTTTCTGTTTTCAGCAAAAGAAATCGAATTTTCCAGCCAAAAAAAGAAAAGAAAATGCTGGAAATTAAGATAATGAAGTGCACCAAAAAGAAGGAATTAACATTAGAGATTTGAACAAAACAAAAGCACAACAACAAATTAGGAAAAATAAGATAGGAAGTGATTTGGATAGAATTTATTAAAAGAGTAAAATTCTAAAAAGGAATATGAAAGTAACTTACCACCCAAGTGAAATGAATATAGACTCCTTTTGTGACTTGGGAACAAAAACTTTAAATTTGGTAATTCAGAAACAAGCAACCTACAAATCAAGGGATGCAATTCCAGCAATTAATGCAAATCAATCCAAATGAAATTCAATTGGTAAATTCAAACTTCAAAGGTGCTCAATTCTAGAATTTTTTTTTTCAGCCATCAAATTTTCTCTCTTTTTTTGTACGATTTTTTTTCACCATTGTTTTCTTTTTTTTTTCTTTTTTTTGCGGAACTCATAATTTCTCCTTTTTTTTATTTTTTTTTTTGAATAATTTGAACACACAATGGACAAAAGCTATCAAATTGCAGGAACAATATTTTTTTTAATGAAAGACTCAAATCTGGAAATCAAAAATTCTGGACAACAAAACAAAAATGGAGAAAGATAACCATGCAAGCCACCAAGAGAAAGAAGATCAATAAGGATGGTAAGAAACACAAAATAGAGGGATGAAACAGATGGGAGATTGAGATGAAAATTAAGTCACAATATCAGAAGTAATGAATAAACTTAGATCTGACTAGAAAAGAGAAGAACACAAAAGAAAAATCTGGACAGCAAGCATGAACAGTGACAAATAGTATGATGAACAATGATGGATGAAGAGTACTATGATTTTCTGGACAGCAAGGAAAAAAATGGAATTAAACAACAGAAACACACCTTGATTTGCAAGCTGAGACTCTGATACCAAATGATGTGAGACACGTTAGAAACCCATCCTAAGATCTTTCTTTGAGTTAACGATCATGCAACTCAAGGAAACATGAATTGAACACAAGAACAATGAAGAACAACAATGAACAAAAACTGAAAAAATAGAAACGATGAAAATAAGAAGACTGAAACAAAATGTTGGTCGAAAGAAATAGACTCTAAGAGAACCCATCTCTTAAATCCTAACCTTGGGATGCCACAAGGATCACCACTCCTTGAGAAGTCCTCATTCTTTCTGGCACTTAAGAATAAGTAAGAAAGAATTTACCAAACAATAACAAAGTTGCTGAAAAAAAATTCATTCATTCATGTTGTGTTTACAAGAGTACAAGAGGTGCCAATTTATAGGCAAGTATTAACCCATAAACTAACTCTAGTTCAGCCCACAAACCTAACCTTATTAATGCTAATTAATACAAAAAGGAAACCCTAAGCAAAAATGAGCTTTTAATTCTAATTTTGACTTTGAAAAGTTGGCTCCTCTTTTAATGTAAAAAGGAAGAGAATATGATGAAATCCTATTCCTAAATAAAACTTATTAAAAACGTCAATTTTAGTGACCACATGAGAAGCACATGTATTTTAAGTGAATTCTCCTTATTGGGCCTTCTCCAAGTTGGGCTTGTTGACTATAATTTGGCTCCATATTTTCAGCTTGCTTCTTTCTTTGTTTTGGGCCTCAAAAGAAGTGGGTATTGAATTTGTCCATGGCCCATTGTTTCCCTTAATTTGCCCTCATCAGAATTATTGTATCATAATTGATTAAACAATTTTCCATTTATGACATCATAATTAGCCGATTATTTTTCTAAAAATTCTAGGCCATTTTTTCCCAAGAGAGGGAGAGGAGAGAGAGAGAGAGAGAATAAATTTTTTACTATCCGGTATATTTTACATGGTCTCAAATCAATTATGTACAATTTACTTTGGGTTTGGATAATTTCCTAATATTTTATTGTATCTACCTGTATTATTTATCTCTCTATATGTATAGAAAATATAATAGTTTGTGATCTATATTTATCTTTCTAACTGGTCCAAAAAATCTTTATTAGAGGCCCACATGATTTTCTTTTTCTTTTTCTATCGTGTGCGGCCCACATGCTTGTTTTTCTTTTTGACTTTTTGTGGGGCCTATAGAATTAGCTATTCTCCTATGTTTTGTAATCTGTATTATTATCAAACCATATTTTTTGGGCTTAATACACTTTTCTAATAGGTCTAGCATGTCAAAATATTCATTTTCCTATATATATATATATATAATTTTTTAAATTTTCAAAATTAATTAGAATTAAGGACTAGTTTTGTAATTTATTCTAGTAAAGGACCAAATATAATTCCTTCTAAGGCTACAGGAGAATTTAATTCCAATTAAAAAAAAACAAACATGTGAAATTACTATTTTGCCCCTTCTAGCATTTAAACAATACATATGATCCCATATCTTTTCCAACCATGCTTTCCTTATATCAATTCAAGGTATATCATAATATCACATATATGAAATGGGGATGTTGTAGAATCCCTCATTCTCTCAATCTCACATAGCTCAAATCAAAATTGTGCCTATCGCCCCACAACCATCTCTCTCTCAATGTCGCTCATAATCAGAATAGTCCCCATAGTTCCAAAATCGAAATTCCTAACTCAAACTTATCATTGCTCAAAATCCCTCATTGATGTCACTTTCTCATTTGGCCATCACAATCCAAGCAAAGCCTCATCATCCTCATTCCTCCATCGTCATCAATCTTCGGCCTTACAAGGAAAAAGCAAAAAATTTCCCAAACCCTAGTGTAACACCTTAACTTTTGATCTCATTTCCCTAATATACCTAATATGAAATCCAATTAAGTCACTTTATAGCCTTGAATCACATGAGTAACCAAAACAGAAAAATTTAAAATTTACAGCTATTGCTCATTTGGTCACCTCATTTTTCAGAGTGAATTTTGAAAAATCATAAAAAAGTGATTTAAGTCTCTAAAAATAGTTTGAAGCATTCTCTACATGGAAAAATTATAAAATAGAACTTTAATCATGCCAATTCATACCGTATTTAGCACAAAATTTACTATTTACTTCTAGCTAAAATTTCTGTTTAGCTTTTAAGTTGTAAATTTAGGAATTTATTTCTTATACTATTTTGAGATAACTTATGCATTCTTTATATCTTTATAAAGCTCTACATGTCTACTTTTTGATCCTATCTATTTTGTACATTTATTTCATATGTATAGAATAGGCATCATCTTAAACCATCTAGGGTCATATTATAACTTTTACTAAAATAATTTTAGGAAAATATGTATATCTTTCTTTATATAATTCCAATTGCATTCAAACCAAGTCATAATACTCACGAGACAAATCTTTCCATGCACACAACTAGTTGAATTTTTGGAGCATTGGACAAATTTACACTTCCTTTCAAAATAACCAGTACTGAAAGTAAAAAATCACAGTTTTCCAATACTATCAAGTTTTGACCCTTAATTTTAAAAACTCACCATAAATCCTATACTTATCTAATTTAGGTGTTCTTTAGCTTTTTATAAAGTTTATGCTGTCTATTGTCAATCCATATACATCTTTTATACTTCATGCCTTATTTCAAGTAGAGTTAATCTATTTTTCCTTCATCATGTCAAATGGATAGATTTGTACCATGCTCGGCAAAATCAAATTTAAAACCTTTTTACATATCCATAACTTGTTCTTAATGCATACTTAACATTTCAACAAGCTCAAAGGAGCATAACTACATCCAAATACATTTTTTACATTGCATACAACAACTTAGATAATATTTCAAAATATTAGATCAATGCTTGAACAATGAAATCAAGCATCATTTTCCTCTTCTTTCTCCTTAGTTTTTTTGACATCCTTGCCATAGCTCGAGCCTAATAGGTTCATATTTGAGGTGATGAGATTATAATAATCTTAGTAGCAAGTCACACTTGATACATCATTTATCAAGCAAGCCATAAAATCATCATAAAAATCATATCAAATCAAATAATATCATATTGTTCATAAAAATTTTAATAGTATAATAGCTTAGAAAATGGACATCCCGAGCAATAGTCCTTTTAGAAAAGTAGTTGCACCCAATCACCAAACATCATAATAACAATATGGCCATCATAAAATATCATAAAGCATAGCAAGATAATAAAGTGCAAGAGATGTAACTTTACTACCTTAGGTGTTTTTCCTTGATTCTACCCCTTTCAAGAGCTCTCTTAAGCTTTTCCAAACCCTAATACATCACCAAACATTCACTTTACTCACTGGTTTCACAAGTTACTTCATAAAGACTCACAAAGCCCTAAAATTTCCATTTGCTTTAACTTTTTCTTTTTCTTGAATCTAACATTTATCTTCAGAGAATTTCATCATGAGGAATCTATTTTTGGCATCAATTTCATAAAATTTCCACTCTTTCTAGACTCTATGTATTGGCTGAAATTCACTTCTTAAAGGGAAAAGAAGAAATTTCCTGACAACTTGCTTTAAACTCATGAAAACTCATTTTCAAACACTAGATCATCCCTTTTCATGCTTAGTTTTCATGAAAACCTTTCCCTTTCCCTTTTTCCTTACTTTAGCTGAAACTAACCCGTAGGAGAAGAGGAAGAAGATTCATCCAAACCACTCCTAACTCATGAAAATATCTTAAATCATAAGTTTAAGAGATTAGAGAGAAACTTACCTTGCACTTTGAACTTCTTAAGGAGTTTGCAAATGGTTGCCATGTGGCCTTGATATTTTGGCCAAAAATAATAACTTCTTAAGGAAGTTTTACCAAAAATATTAAAATAATACCTTATCTCACATGCTGAAAAATGGCACCAATGAGGAGGAGGAAAGTGCCCAAAATACTGTATAATTTTTTTAGTCCAAGTATATTTTGTACTAATTACTTTTTATTTAAATTGTTAAAGTTACTTTTTACAGTATTTTAATATTATTTGTATTTTATTCCATACAAAAAATAAAGTAGATTGGGATCTATATTTAACTTAATATACTATCCCAAAACAGTTTTTATATGAGGCTATCAACTTTTCTTTTTATTTTATCAGTATTATGAGCCTACAATACTTTTACTTTTACAATGCAATTTTCAATATTTTCTGCAACCAATTTCTTTCTAAATTGATCTCTTTGGATAACATACCCTATTCCATTAGGTCCAACATATTATAAGCTTTGTTTTGACTATAATATTGCATATTTATGAAAATACCCTTGAAGGACCAAATTGCAAATTTTCTTTAGGTAATAAACTACAAATAATTTTTCTTCTAGGGACTAAATTGCAAATGCATACTTTACATACCTCTAGTCTGAAAAATGACTTTTTTACCCTTTTTCTCGTCCAAATCATGCATTTCAAGCTATTTATCATATCTCCATACTATAACATCATATTTCCATACTTTAAACAATGTTTAAGGACTTAAGGATGCTATACCTAGGTTGCGATTGTGTGTGCACTCATCCCAAGTGCCTTGATTACCAAATTTTGTTCTCTTCCATCCTTACTCCCTTGCTGTCGCATTCTCCAAGTCCATTGTTGTCTCTATAAAGCTTAATCTTCTTCTCTCTTCTCTTCCATTTTTGTCGCATCGAGTGAGGCTTCTCTATTTGTTTGAGTTGTAGCTTCCTTTTTCATTTTTCTTTTTCTTGCTTCCTCTTTACTATGATGCAGGGTGGTTCTATTGGTGAATGATTTATAGATGTTCTGCCACTTTATTTTTTAGCTAATGGGTGCTTTAAGTTAATGGTTAGTGCTTTGAGTCTGTGTGTTTATTGTTTGATCTATTGAAAATACGAAGAGAAGATAAAAAAGGAGGAGAAGATAAAGAAAAGGAAAAATGGTGGAAGGTTGTGAGAAAAAAAGAAAAGGTAGGGATTTTTTTTTTTTGTAGCCTATGAATAAGGTACAAAATTTTAGATTTTTCACTGCCTTTTCAAGTTGAGATTTTCTATAATTTTCAGCTTTGTTGTTTATTAACCTGAATCACATGTAAATAGATTTCAAGTTGAGATTTCCTATAATTTTCAGCTTTGTTGCTTATTGACCTGAATCACATTTAAATGGATTCAAAGTATGATAATATATGTGGATTTTGAAATTGGATCATCTTTAAATTTATTCTATTTTTTCTTTGAATGCCAAGAAATGTTTAATCTAGTAGGATAGGATGATGAAGTAGCTCTACTCATAAGGGATTTGCATTGTCACACTCGATTTTTATCCAAAAAATTAAAATATAGAGTCACAACTAAAATTTTTAAAAGGGAAATTTTGGAAACTTTTTTAATAAAAAACATGGTCTACGAAACATAAAGGGTTCAAGAGTTAATTATGTCATGAAAAAAATATTAGGCACCCCATAACACTCGTTCATAAGAACGGTTATTTTAAATTGATTATATAAAATCAATATGACCTTAAAATTATTTCAATTACCTTTATAAAACTCGTAGAAAGAAAAGAAAAAATAAAAAATAAATAAATAAAATGAATTTATTTACAAAAACAGATTTCACTTAGAATAAGAGTTTATGGCCTACGTACCCTAATATAGTGATCAAAGTCCATATAGTTTGAATGTAAAAACTCATGTTAATAGGTTTGTGTTTTTTAAGAAAAATTATATATATTTTTTATTTTCAAAAACTGAATTATACATATAATATATATATATATAAATTGTTTAGCTATTTATTTATTACTTATTAATAAATTCACGAAGATTCTCAAAATCCCACGTGCTCACTAACTAATTTATATACACATAGAAGTTCTAAAAATCTCACATAAAATAACTTGAAAATATATTATATAATTGTATTTAAAGAAATATTTTTATTTAAAATAAATGCCAAACTTTATCAAATTTGAGAGAATCTTCATTATTTTAATTTCAAAAATATTTTCCATAAAGAAAACGCATAATATGATTAGTATATCAGTGGAGGCACATCACAATACGCAGTAAATTTATTAATCCAAATATCCATAGAGGTTCCAAAAACCTCACGCAGTATGATTTTTTAAAAATATATTAGAAAATTATTATAAAAATAAAAATCTTTCATTTATGATAAATATTTAATTGCAAGTTTATGGAATTTTTTATTTGAATTTCTAAAATAACAACCATAAGATCCAATATATATATATATATATACATATACAATTAAATTGATATACTAGGGAGACCTATGTCACACATAGTAGATCAATATTTACAGAAGTTCTACAAACTTTACATAGTGATATTCTAATAACAGCATCAATTTCATAAATGATGATTGTGGGATGGTGTAATATCATAAGAAATAAACTATAAGTTAGAGATGAAAGAGCTTTGTTACCGTAGCTAAGAAAAATAATGTAATGAACCACACAACCTCAATGGTTTGATATTGTATAATATTCATGCTGATCATACTTTGCCTCCATCTACAGGAATATCATTCTAAAGTCATTGAAAATATATATGTGCATACAA